>JAPQKQ010000001.1:3961817-5270756 GCA_028974045.1 Penicillium cf. viridicatum
CCACGAGCGCACCAACAAGCATCGATAACCTCACGGCAACAGCACCGTATTGCTGAACCTTGGCTAGGCTGGAGGCACAGCTCACAGCAAAGGCGCTCAGAATACCGGTACATAGACCGAGGCTCTCCGAAGTCTCCATGACGGATTGGGGTATCTCGTCGGTATCCCCAAGACCCGGCAACCCAGACCTCACAAAGGCGAGATACTGGGTCAATTGAACAATTATCACCAGGGGTGAGAGTAGGATATTGGGTAAGGGAAACAGGGAATCCGGTAGACTTCCTGTCTGCAAGCCCCGATGCAACTCTCGCAATAGCCGTTCACCCTCTACATGTTGCAGTTTTGGCACTTGTTTGACGAGACTCTCCCAAATGATTGGCAGTTCAGATAGGGCATCTAACGCCCAGCTGTCGTATAGGTGGCTGTGAAGTGTTGTAAAGAGCTTGGTATTAAAAGCCAATGCCTGTGGTCCGAACAAAAACACCTTGGGGCTCACCCGGGGACCAGACTCCGCCGGCATGTTGCTAGTCACGTTGAGGTCGACTGGTTTACCACTGAGAAATAAAAAGGTGAAGGTCAGGTGCTAAATCGATGGGAATATAGATCTCAATTCATGGGTTGATTTAAGTTAAGTAGGGCCATTGACAACTTGATCTTGAAGCATACCTGTGCAATCTACAGTCGGGGATTTTTGCATGCCACGAGGCTAGCAACTCACTGCATGAAAATCAGAAGTACTAAGCCCCACCATATTATTACACGCATCGGTATGAAGCTTCGTCGATCTGTTGAGTAATAGTTGTGCTTGAAGGTTAACTTCAACGTCCTAAATTACCCGAAGTGAGGCCCGGGGCGGGGCGGACGGGTTGGATAAAGGCCCCGAGAGAAAGAATCCGAGCGCTAACTAGCCACTAGGTAAAACCCCCGGACGCCCACCCTCACGTCAGCCTTCAACCGTTTTCACGAGACTAATGCAGAACAATCGTGCCTGCAGCCAGTCAAGATCCGTTGCTGCGGCCCATCGCCAGCCGTACTTTACCGGGTTTCAATTTCATATACGATTGAAATCGGATCCAATGGTAGCCTACGAGCCTTGGATGACGCCTCCCTTTGCCATGTTGTTTGTTGACGAAGCGACACGGGAAATGGCAGTTCGCGTATCAAGCCCAACAATGACCCCATGGGTATCAGCCAATCGCCTGGTATACAATTTATACAACCTTGGAAACTAGCAGGAAGCAATAACCACAAATCTACTAATTGATAAACAATAAATAACTGGGACCTCTAAAACACTAGAAAATAGAATTCTAAGAAACACCCGTCTCCTTTGCAAGCTCGCGGATCTGGTGAACAACAAGTGAGACATCCTTTAGCTTGAGAGGCACTCGATGATCCCCATCCCATTCTATCAACCTCCGGCTTTGTGGAGCGCAAAAATCCTCAAACAGTTTTCGGTGATGATCCAGTCCATTGTCTCGCAATCCATGGACGTGAAGCGTAGGAATTCGTAACACATGACCCTTGCCATAAAATAATTCTCGCTCGCTATGTTTGAGGTCGGTTATTTGCGAGGCGTCCGGTAGCGGCGGATCCAACGTTAAGTCAGAATCCATTGATATGAAAGGTGCCTGCCCCGCCAGGAGAATCCCGAAACGGAAGTTAATTCCAGCTGGGTGGGTGCCGAAGAGCTCTTGCCAGCTTTGTTGTCGGTAGAGGAGGCTGGCGGATACTTTTGCACCCTGGCTGAAGCCCAAGAGGGCAATCCACTCGCCAGTAGCTCCAGCAAGATCGTCTTGCTGCATGGTTTTTTCTAACCACGTATCAATCTCTCGGACTGCATCTTCTGGTGGGATCACTGGGTGCTCTGGTCGCCATCGAAGCCACCGCCGGAAAGGACCCCATTGACTGTAAACTGATAGAACGTCTGATCCAGCCTGTGATGCAAAAGGAGCTTGGGCGAATACAAGCCGATATTCTGATTTGAGTCCAGCAATAAGCCCTCGGCATTGAGCCTGGAAGATTCGGGCGTTTGTACCACCGCCATGAAGACTTAGTATCCGTGGCAGATGGAGGGTCGAGTCGTCTAGCGCGCGTGTTGTGTTCATTCTGGGCAATACTCTTCCTCGCGATAGCAAAGGATGAAGGAAAGTGGGATCTAAGGACATCCGAAGGTAACGCACGAGATACGCCTCTCAATGGTGATTAAGTTGATATCTTCAGAGTCAAACGTTCAAGATGGCGGAAACATGATTGATCAATACGGGACAACCGTCTATCTCTAGAGTACTATAGAGTATACTGGCCAGTTTATGATAGGTAGCCGATAACATGAGCTATAGATTTCCAAAATAAATTATTAAATTAAAAATTAAATTAAATGCCCAAAATTGCTCATTCGTTTAACTCAGTTCTATCATAAATGAATTCACAACAATCAAAAGCACTTGGCAGTTGGCCCCATATCCGGCGACTTTCTCCTACAGAGAAAGCAGCCGAGCCGGCATAACGCCACATATAGCTACTAAATGGCCCGATTGCAGCTATACCCAATTCTATCCAAGAGTCCTGGGTCGTAGTTTCGCAATAAACTGGGATAAGGACATGATGGCTTATCGAAACAATTCTATGTCACGACATTTGTCCCCTTGGATATTCCAAAATAAAATTCAAGCTACCTCAACCACCGAAATTAGTTTATCATCTGTGACAGACAATGCCTATTCTGAGCAAGCCATCGTTCTATCTTCCACTCGTGGATATCACGCCATTCCTGGAAAATCCTCATGGGGCTGCCGCCCAGGATGTCATCGAATCCGTGCGCACAGCATGCAAATCCACTGGCTTCTTCCAAATCAAGGGCCACAAGGTCCCTCTCAGACTGCAAAAATCGGTCTTTGAGGCGTCCGCTCGATTCTTCGCCCTTCCACTAAAGAACAAACTCGAACTTGACAGCCGGAAGACCGTTGGATTCCGGGGCTACGATGTGATGGAGACTCAATCATATGAGCTCGAATTTGGAGCCGTTCAGGAGGCCGATGCGCTGCGAGACATCAAAGAAGGCTTTTTCATCGCAACCGATCTACCTCCTGATCACCCCCATGTGGCAAACGGTCGCTTCCTGCAGGGTCCCAACGTCTGGCCAAAACCCGAGCAGCTCGCGCCCGAGGATTTCCAATCGGTTCTGGAAGAGTATTATGCGGAGATGCAGCGGTTATCACATGTAGTTCTGTCGCTTCTCGCGGCAACACTACCTTACGGCCCACATGTATTCGATGAACTCGAGACTGATGACCCAATGTCTCTACTTCGGCTTCTCCATTATCCCCGGGGCTTGGAGAAACAGGACGGAAAGAAGCTTCAGCTCGGTGCTGGTGAGCACACTGATTTTGGTACCTTCACACTCCTGTTGCAGGACGACAGTCCCGGTCTTGAAGTTCAGGACAGTGTGACAAACGAGTGGCACGGAGTACCTCCCCAAGAGGATGTGTACATTGTCAACGTGGCCGACATCCTTTCCACTATGACAGAAGGGGACTATAAGAGCAGCGTGCACCGGGTGTGGAATATAAAGAGCAATGATCGGTACAGTGTGGTTTTCTTCTACGATGGCAACCTGGACTATAAAGTGAAACCCCTCAGGGGCTCTGGGCAAGACGAAAATGAGGAAATCGAGGCGCCTACCATTGAAGAACACGTGCGATCGCGCTTGACGGCGAGCTACGGAATTTAAAAAAGAAAAATTCGAGACTGGCATAGATAACTGGAAGGAGGAGCCTTGAGGGAACACACTTCCGTGGGAGGAGAAGGAAAGACAGATTGTAAAGTCGATGCTATGGAGAGAGATACGGAAGAAGGAGAAAAGAAAGGATAGGAGGGAGGTAAGCTCCTCCATCTGTACACTCAACGCTGGGAATATCCGGAGAGGAGGTTACGTGATCCCAATACTCCGATCTGCCCCATGTACATAGTGAATGTAACGGTGGCCAATCCAATAACTCCGTCCGTTCCAGGATGTTATCTCCCTTTGTCTTCTAATTGAGAGCGGCTCGAGCTTAAAGTCTCAGATATAAAAGCAGACCGTATGCTAACATTAGTATGCACTGCTAGCGATAGTGACAATGACGACGAGAGGCCCAACTCAGACCGGAATCTCCACAAACTGCGACGAGTACCACACTGTTGTCAACGGAGACTCGTGTGCAGCCATTGAGAACGAATATGGAATTACCTTTGCGCAGCTTTATGAGTGGAATCCGGCTATTAGATCGGACTGCGAGTACCTCAATATTGGATATATTATTTGTGTTGATATTTCTTCATGATTCCCACATGATTTAAGATAATGTACTTGGATGTGAAAGATGATCCAGTAGCTATGAAAATGAGGATTATTAAGCTAGTAGAATAGGTTTATCATATTACTACTAAACAATCAAGTATCAAAACCAGCTCCAAGATAGAAAAGAGAAAAGAGAAAAGTCAGATCAGCAGTTGAAAGTAATCTCAGGAGGACGCCTATACTGCGCCTCCCAGTCAAAACCATCGCGCATAAAAGCAGAGCCCACTGTCTGAGCCCGATCATAGCATACTTTCATCCAGCCCACATCTTCTAGCGTGCACCCCTGCACTAGCTCGAAATTATTCCCTTGCGGCGGACTGGTATAACCTTCTAATTCCTCTCCATGATACAGAATTTGTACCGTGCCAAGCGCCCAACACCAGATCCCCTGGTGTTGATGGGTGCGGACCTCGCTGACTAACTGTAATATGCACTTTTGTATGGTATGCCGAGTACCATTGGTCACATGATTTTCCGGTAACATACCCTGTTTCCACCATGTATTCCACCTTGGACTTTGACAATGTAGCTTACTCAGGCCGCTCATCCCTACCTAGGTACACTCAGTGAGCAAATCAGGGCGCTCAGATGTTGATTATGTAACGGCCCGTGATCAAGTCAGGGTACTCAAGGACGTGCTGGGTTTTATGTCAAAGTGCAAGGTGGATTACATGGTGGAAACAGGGTATGTTACCGGAAAATCATGTGACCAATGGTACTCGGCATACCATACAAAAGTGCATATTACAGTTAGTCAGCAAGGTCCGTACAGATTGGTTAAATTGCGGATCCGTGTCATTTTAGTTAGTTCTCAATATCAGTCATTTTGCACCATACATTTCCATACCACAGATTACTATCATTTTACTCAGTGATCAAAAAGTGGCAAGAGGTGAGCACTAAAGAGGAAAGGGAAAGGTCTCGAGTGCCAGGTATTATCCAGTACATATGTACCCTTCAAAATTAAATTTATGACCGACGCGGAACATCTATAGCGAAGTTTATATCTCAAAATTCAGGCTATCAACAGAAAAATAAATTGTCCAACACCAAAAGAGTGAGGTCTACATAAAAGTCTCATGCTTCTATACGAAAATAAGTCTAGGAGACTTTGAAATAAATAGTCTCATTCCCCGACCAAGATAGGCTTGCGCTTTTCACTGAATGCGGCAAGGGCAGCCTTTCGATCTTTCGTCTTCAGAACAGACTCGTAGGCAGCGTTCTCAACCGCCTCACAACTATACGAAAGCGCTCTGATTGCAGCTCGAATAGCAATAGGTCCGGCATCGGAAATTTGTTCAGCCAATTGGATACCGGTTTCCAGAGCCAAAACTCGGCTGGAGAACGCTGGCGTATCCTCCGAGAGGTCTGCTCCCACAAGACGGTTGCACAGTCCCATCTTCGCAGCCTCATTTGCTGGCACCCCCGGCCCGTCAAGATCATATCCAGAGCATTCGACATGCCCACAATATTGGGGAGACGGTAGGTGCCACCAGCACCGGGGATAATGGCTAGCCGAGTCTCGGGCAATGCAACCACAGCGTTAGAGGCGAAGACACGCAGGTGGCAGCATAGCGCAAGTTCCAGTCCACCCCCGAGCGCTTGGCCACTAACGCAGGCAATAGTGGGGATAGGTAGGGCAGCTAGACGTGAGTACAAGCCCCGGAGACTAGTCAAAAAGGCTTGCGTCTCTGTCAAGCTCATATCTTTGCGCTCTTTCAAATCCGCTCCCGCACAGAAGATTCCGTCCACTGCACTCGCAATAACCAAGGCGCGTGTGCCGCCCATGTGCCGCTCGTGATGAATCTCTTCAATCTCGCAACTCAATTCGTGCACCATTTGCACTGAGAGGGCATTCTTCGCCGCAGGCCGGTTCAATTGGATAATTTTGATGGTACCAACTTGGGGAGCGTCAATTCGGTTACAGACCAGTGTTGAGGGCATTGTCACGTCACCCGCAGGGACAAGATGCCACTCTTTAAGGATACTTGTGAGGGTCTGCACCTCGGAAACGGTCGTCTCAGTGGTAACGGACTCAACCTCGGCATTAGTGGTCCCCACAGTGACAGGTTCAACTAAATCAGATTCGATAGTGGTGGGTTCGACAACAGGAGAGGTAACCTCCGTACCGACTGGATCAATTTCAGCAGTAGTGACACCAATGGTGACAGGTTCAGTATCTGAAATTGATTTTATGGTGATTGGTTCCACTTCTGCAGTGGTGGCTTCAATAGTGACAGGACCAATGTCTGGGGCTGACTTGACGGTGATGGCCTCAATCACTCGAGAAGAGTTATCCACGGAGACCATGCGTCCTTCCGAAGTGATGGGAGGCTGCAGTAAGGGAGCAACAAACTCCTCACGGGGGGCTCCAATGCTGTCCGCGTCATTTGTGAAACGACTGAAATACTCGTCTTCCAGGAGACACTTGATTGTACTCTCTTGTTCAGTCACCATGAACTCACAACTCCCATCCGGAACCCGAGGCAAGACAATAACAGCACCAGCCTGGGTTCCTCTGGCCGGCAAGCGAAGAGCTTTAATATGACCATCACCAAAGATAGGGCCGAAGTTCATGCCGTGAAGGTCCATCTTGAACAGACTGGTCAGAATAATGCCCGATGTAGACATAGCCTCCAGAATATTCAAGCGGGTGTGAGTTTCAAGCGCCGTTCGTTCCGCGTATCCTACCAAGTCGCGGAATTTCTCGGCGGTCACGGCCTTGATATCAGCGCGCAGAGCTCGAGCTGCGGCACCTAGTCCGCTCTCAAAGTCTGTCAGATCAGACAGCAACACTGATGACTTGGTCATGTAAATGACATTCCCAAAGTACGGCATGGGGATCTCAAGGTGTGCACGGCAATCCACAGGCTGTGCTACATATGTTTCTGCATCGCCGTTCAAGATTCCGGCCCGGTGACGGGCTAGCATGATGCTGCGCCAGATAAAGGCAGAAATTGCGTCGTTGGTGGAAAACCATTCGTCTGGACCCCGAGCAATGGCAGAGAGAGATCCTCTGAGATCGCTCAGAGCCTTGACACTGATGCGGAAGGTACGGCACGAGTTCTCCACGTTGTGAATTTGAGCATGTGCGTTGGCTGGGTCCGAAGTCCATGCCGCATGATTTTCGATAGATCCAGGGACCCCATGACCGGATACCAGCTTTGTGCGATTCGTGCAATATACATCGGGTCTTGGTTCTAGCGGATAACGCGTCTCGCCTGACTGTGCCTTGTTGAGTTCATTGGCAAAGATCTTGATCACTTCAGTCACCCCCCGACCATCCGCCGCGTTGTGAATAATAGATACAACGAGAAGCAAGCCACCTTCAATGAAGTTGGCCTGGAAGCGGCACACGTCCACTAGCTCATTTTTGAAGTACCCGACCTCTGGGAGGGGACACAGCTGCTCAGTGTTCAGCAGATGTTGCGAGAAGTTGGTCCTGGCGAGATCTGAAAACTTGAGCTCTTCTGACAGGTCCTTGACAATGAGCTGGGCGCTGCCTTCGGGAATGATGTTGCGAAGCCATGGGCGTCCTCCTTGATCTGACGAGAAGGGGACTACAGAGCCTGCCAACAAGGGAAGTCGCTGGACGGTGTGATGAAATGCTATATGCAGTTGTTCCACCACCCTTTCCTTGTCCGTAGTTTCTGGAAGAGAGAAACACAGAATTCGTTTCGAATGCGTTGGAGGCAGAATACGGTCCCAATGGGAGATCTCTACCTCGAACGGAGGACACTCGACAGTAAAGGACCGTTCCATTTTATTTTGGTTAGCGTGGACGCACGGATGTAGGTGTTTTATCGAATGAGGACTATCTCACAATTCCAAGCCCTTGGGGATATATTCATGGGATCGTTTGAGGGAAAGACCGATCCGATAATAAATGCTTGCAGCGATAGGAGGCTGGATACCGAACCCCTTCACCATCACCATACTTCCAATCGGGCCCATAACTCACAATACGTGATTGAATTAAAAAAAAAAAAATTATACTTAGAAATAGATTAGTACACGTCACCTTGTGTATCACATTGTCGCCGAGGCTGAAGTTCCCGTATGGATTCTTCTCGGGTACATAATTCTATCACTGGCTAATCGGCTCCTTTCTTCACACTTTTTATTTTATTTTTTATTGATTTGATTATTTTATACTCCGTACTTATCTCGTTGTCTTATTTATTTTCAGGATTCTCAGGATTTTCAGGATTTTCACCACGCCACTCAAACTAAAAATCCATTCACACCACCGATGGCTGCAGTTCGATAAGTGTCATTGAGAAAGCCACACCATTCTTGAGCTTCGGACGAAATATTTATTGGACCCTCGTTATATTTTGCCACAAGGGACAGATTAATGAAGCTATGCGACTACAACATAGAGGCTTCAAATGCCCCCCACATCTTTGGTGGACCCAACACAGGCCAGGCGTTTGAAGTCAGTATATCTTCAAGAAAGCTCAATCTTGTTATTTCAGCATGCAATAATTTAATCAGGCCTTTAAATACGAAGTAAGTAGCAGGCCGTACAAAAAATGGGCAGAGGGACAGAGAGGGCCGCTTTTCTATCAACAACCCTCCAGAAATGACAGTGGGACGTCTTAACCCTTCAAGACTAGCAATCAGAAGCGAGGTGGGAAAGAGGCCGAGGAGATTGTCGTTTGGGTTCAAAAATTTCCGATACGTGCATGCAAGAGGATGACAGCGTAAGATGATTGGCCCGAGAGAGGCATTATGCAGCAAAGGTACCTTTGTTCTTTTTGGGGGCCACGAGGGAAGCTCGAACACCTTCATTCCTGACATCCCGCACAATGTCCTCAAGGAACCCGAATCTGAGATCATGGCTGCCCTAAGCTTCCAATGTCTATGTGTTGCTTCAGCGGCTCGCGCCTGGGAGCGCATCGAAAGCATGGTCGATGTCAGTTTTGATGTGATCATCGCCGCAAGTGCACAGACTATTCAATTATCCCAGCAGTCGCAAAAATGCCAGCTACACAGTCAAAGCTCAGCAGCAGAAGCTTACAATATCTTTATTCACATCTATGGGAGGCTGGTTCCCTTCCTTGAAAGGGCTATAACTACGTATGCAACAAACTTGCAACCTCCGTCCACAACATCGACATTCCAAAGAACCGGTCAACGAAACTTGACCTCTCCGCTGGATGATCAGGTTCTGGGATCAGCCTTTCGGGATTTTAATACACATCGATCCCTACAAGAACAACGCAGTCCAGCCGCCGTGGTCTGCCGACCATCCAAAATGACATTGGGCCAATATGAAATGGACGAGCAGCAGAGCCAGTATTTGGCTCTTGATGTCATTTGCCGAACTCTCCGCAATCTAGTCATCGTCCTGCAAGAGATGGGTGGTGGGGAGAATGCGGAGATTAGACAGGTAGATGCGCGATTGTTGACCATACTTGTGCAAGTCAGGCGGCTGTTGGAAAATACTTCGGCTACTCTCTCTATCTTAGAAAGCTAGGTCTTATATAGTGCATAGTATGGGGCACCTTCTTTACTTACTTTCAGTCGACTATCAATTCAAAGGTTCAGAGGCGATCGATCCATTCACACCCTGAACAGTACAGGGAAAGCAAGGCAGCCACGGAAGATAGAGAGTAAATGAAATCTAGTCTGTCAGAGTAATAAACCCGACGAAGTGCTCTAATCTTCGCAACTGATCTCTAAGTAAATCCTGTGTAACTTTGATGCTCGCGGCGTCCCCCTCTACTCTACCCAGCAACTGACTCAACTGCTGCACCACTCTCAGCTGTCGCTCTAAGTATAGGCGAACCAGTCTTCGTGAAAAGACCAATTTCACCGTCTCGTCCAGGTGGATGTTCCCCAAGGTCAGATGGCCTGTCGTGTACGGTAAAGGGTTGCGCGACCTGTCTTGGCCGACGTAGCTTCCGCCACCGAGGGCGACTCTGGGAGCCACACTCAACTCTCCACGGCTCATGATACTACCCGAACCGCCACCAGTAGATCCACAGCTCCGCTCAAACAAACCGAGAAGGTTGATGTTCACCATAGTGATCAACATCAGTGTCAAGGCCGCCGCACAACTCACTAGACAGCATGGGCAGCCCAAAGTCGTTTCGCGTACCTTGCGCACTCGCTTGTCAAGATTGAGTAGCACATCAAGGGGGATGCCTGAGCTTTTTCGTTGAAATTCATTCATGTCGTTAAGTATGTTGATCAGGACCGGGTAACATTGAAACGTGCATCGGCCGGGTGCAGAGAATAAATTGAACCCATGAGCCTCAGTGACTGGGGAGGAGGTGGACGAGGAAAAAGAAGAGAGGACCGGGAAGGCATTCAGGGATTCGGACAGCAGGGGTCCTGTCCCCAGAGAGTACCCCGCAGAAAAAGGAAATTCCGAGCTGATTCCGAACGATCCAGCTTCAGTCTCAGGGGGAAACGTCGTGGCGAGGGATTCTCGGCTACGTAATGACGAAGGGCTCAAGTAACCCGTGAGATCGTCTTGGTTGGGGTTAGGATCTAGATCATGGGCCTGGTCCAACTGGTCCAACCGGGGGGCTGCAGAGGCTAGCTCATGGTCTGTCTGGGGTAGCATCGACATGGATGCATCTAAAAGCCCCTCCAAGGCGGGCCAGTTGGTCCCTTCTAGCCCATAGTCCAAACGGTTGGAATTGCCCGTTGATTCTTGATCGAACCAGTTCTGGCTTGGCATCAAGACTGACTCCTGGGCATGCAAGACTTGATTCGTTGCATGACAGGGGTTGCCTACCCTGGATCCGTTCTCAATGCCGGGTGATGGGAGGGAAACTCGTCGTGATAGGCTTCTGCGGGCCGTTCCTCCCGCCGTCCTCCCATTCGGTTGCTGCAGCTGGTCCAGAGGAAGAAGATTCTTGGTGGAGGGCCGGCCAATCTTGCGGTATGGACTATATACACATCGGCGACCTTGCTGGAGGCACCGAGCGCATGTCGGTTTCGCTTGGCTACACTTGATCTTGGCCTTGAGACACGTATCGCACGAAGAATGAAACTTGAATCCGGGCGGGGAATCCTTGCGAGGCTTCGGGAGAGACTCTGGCTTGAGGAGCATAGTTCCAATGGGGATTTAAAAGTGAGTTGAGAATTTCCCTTTTTCAATCATGTCCAGAGCGATAATGCGGACCATTAAGAAAGAACCATGGCTTGGTAAATAGATAGATCGGCGGATACCGAAACACTGGATAAGAAGCGTTGGTGTCTGTCCATGTAAGCTTACATATTGCACAGACGAAGTTTGGTGATTTAGAGCGAAAGAACAACTCAACCAGAAAAGGAATATTTTGATGGGTCTTCGTATTAATCCCTGGCGGAACAGCCACTGCGGAATATGCGTTCTATAATAGGGTATATGTGCTCATGGCAAGGTAGCTAAGAGTGGGTAGACATTAGTAGGGGCCGCCCGTCGAATCGAAATGTAACCCTACCTGAATTAGCGTGTTTCTTCTACTCCATACAGACGTACAGAGTACATAGTCTGTTGATATTTAATTAAACCCTTTTCGGACCCGACTCTTGTATTCGCCTCCGCCGAATGGTAGTTTCTAGGAATATGTGCGACGATACACCTTAATGGCATCTTGTTGATTACAACGAACAAGAACATGATTGGAAATTCGCAGCAATTAATAACACATTACATAGATATAGATACAGTAATATTTAAACTCAGTCTTACCTCTAGCCTTTATTTCCGACGGTCCCCACTCATCTCGGTTACGTCTCATGCGCAGCCAGAATATTAACGAAGGAAGAAAGGATCTCGACGCATATGAGATATGGTGAGAAGAGAGAAAAGGAAGTAGGTGGGAAGCACCTCTAATCTAGCGCGGGTGCATAACATGAAACGCTGCATGAGTCTCAATAATATGGAACATTGTAGTAGATAGGAAGCTGAGACAGAATTAACTATAGGGGCGCATGTATGCAATATTTTCCACAAAGGGGATTCTTCATGTCCCATAATTGGAAGCTTAATTTGATTATAAGCAACACATGGATCACGCTAGCTTCCGTCTTGTGAGCACGGGCTATCGGATGCTTACACCCCTCTCTACGCGTTGAACGGACGATTTCTGAGGGGCATCATTGACCTTGAATAGTTGCAAAGAATTCCCAAGAGAGGTAGTCATGAATTCCAGAGTGATTCGAGCTACCGGAAGTGTATAACATATTTTTTTATCCTCTTATGGTTAATGCGTAGGGTGAATCCCACAAAGCGGCTTTATTTTTCCTACCTTCTGCAACTACTGTACTTTACGCCCACCAAATGTATCTCGCGGAAATAGGAGAGGTCTTACGATCGAAGTGAGAGGGGAAATAAAACGGATTTCGAATATTACCTTATCCGGCCTGAAGTTGAAAGTGTGAGAAAGACCTATGGAAGCGAATATTGTGGTCATAAATACAACTATAGCAAAGTGACAGTAACCCTTTCTGGCAGGATCTTGCATGATAACGTGAAAAGGGGTTGGACCGCGTATTGGGGGCGGGACAGCCTCGTATTGCAGAATCCTCCCGATGAGTGACAGCCAAGAGGCGGGTAGAGGCTTGTTTCACGGTTCATCTTCAATCGATTTATTGGCAGCGCCAAGGCGTCTGGGCGATGAACAAACCACAACTCAAATTGGAACCAACAAACAATCATGCCAGAATCACAACCCAACCAATCCTATGCCGAGAAAGGATCTGAGCTCGCATTGCCCCTTTCCATAGCAAGCTAATACAAACCATGCAAAGAGGCTTGTAGGTGCAAACAGCCCTGGAGATCTCGAAGGAGAGAGATGTGCCAATCAAAGGCTGAGAAAGGACCCGACCTTGCATCATCCCTTACCACGGCATGGCTAATACAAACCATGCAAAGAGGCTTATAGGTGCAAACAGACCCAGAAAGAGAGAGAAGTGCCAATCCCATACCGAGAAAGGACCCGAGCACACCGTATGTTACACCACCACCAAACCATGCAAACCATACAAATCTCAGCCATGATAAACATCACTGGCCAGATCCAATCATCAGTCCACAAAAGCAGCGGCTTTTTGTTCTCTGATTTGCATTTGTCGGATTTAGGAGATCATAGCAGCGAGTGCAAACATGACCCTTGGAAGTTTAGGGGTAGATACCGCAGACAAAGAAGCATCGCCATACTTAAGAACACTATGGAGTAATCATTGGCGATTCACACAGACGGTTTTTTTGTTTTCAATTAGCGCTGCCTAACTGTAGTCCCCCACCTCAGTTGGATATCCGGAGCTAGCGCCAGCCACATACACTTGGATATAATATGGCCGAAGTCAAAGATCCATCTCGGGAGTCGTTACCCACTTCGAGTAGCCCGGTGCCTGTCGCCGGGTCTGAAGAATCGAAAGACGTATCGATACGCAATACTACGGATGAGGATGAGAAGAAGGCGGCTCCTGCAACAGGGCCTCCCAGTGTGGAGTATCCGGGAGCCATAATGGGCAGTGTGCTCACCATCGCCTTGCTGCTGGCCATGTTTCTGGTCGCTTTGGACATGGTAAGGACTATGCTTTTTTTTTTCTTTCTTTCCCATGGGGCTGTGCAAGGAGGGTAGCTAATCAAGTATCCTCAGAGCATCATCACCACCGCTATTCCCACTATCACGGCTCGCTTCCATAGCGAAGGTGAGATGGGATGGTATGGATCTGCCTTCTTCCTTTGTTTGGCCAGCTTTCAGTCCTTTTGGGGGAAAGCATACAAGTACTTCCCCATCAAGATTGCTTTTTTAACCGCCATCGGCGTGTTTGAGCTGGGAAGCTTGGTGGCCGCCCTCTCGCCCAACAGCCCGGCCTTGATCATCGGCCGTGCCATTCAAGGCGTCGGTGGTGCGGGTGTTACCGGTGGCTGCTACACAGTTCTAGCCTTCATCACGCGTCCGAAATACCTACACGCGGTTTTCGGTCTCACCAGTGGCGTCTTTAGCTTGTCTTCTGTGCTGGGCCCCATCCTAAGTGGTGTATTCACTCAGTACGCGACATGGCGATGGTGCTTCTGGGTTAACTTACCCATTGGAGGTTTCGCAGTGATCATTTTGGTGTTGTTCTTGAAGATGCCTCCTCATTCTCGTGTTGCGCATGCTACATTGAAGGAGCTCCCCTTCCTCTTCGATATCCCAGGCATCACCCTCACGGTGTGTGCGTTGGTATGTCTGGTCTTGGTACTGGAGAACGGCGGTGTCACCAAGCCCTGGAACAGCGGTTACTGTATTGGACTTCTCATTGGATTTATCCTGATCGTTATTTTGCTCATCGCTCTAGAATGGAAGCAAGGTGAAGGGGCCATGATTGTTCCTCGGATCATCAAGCGCCGAACCGTTCTCGTCCTTGCGCTGTTCAACTTGACAGCACAGGGCTCTGGATTCGCCCGTATTTATAACCTTCCCATTTACTTCCAGGCAGCACAAGGCCAGTCACCATCAGAGTCGGGGATTCGAACACTGCCTACAGTGTTGACAACCTGTAAGTAGCCCTTCGCCGTTGCCTCTATCTCCCCGTCTCTCGTGATTCCTCGGAACTAACACACCATCCAAAACAGCCATATTCAGTTTCGCTGGGTCCCTTGCTATCGGCAAGGTGGGCTACTACCAGCCCTTCCTCATGTTGGGTTCCATGTTCGTAACGATAGGATCCGCTATGATCTACACCCTGGAGCCGAATTCTGGGGCAGGCAAATACATTGGCTATCAGGTGCTGGCCTCGATTGGGTCGGGGCTCATCATCCAGCTCAACGTCATTGTAGCTCAGGCAATCTCCAAGCGGGTGGACATGTCTGTCACTGTTGGCTCCGTTTTATGTGAGTCATGCCGCGCACCGTCCTCTTTTGCTGTCTCTGGCCACACTGACTGACGGAAACCCTGATTCTCACAGTCTTCCAATTCATTGGCGGTACTATCGGTGTTGCAGCTTCCACGAATATAATGAACAACGTCCTCATTTCCTCGCTGCCGACAGATGGCCGGATATCTGCTTCTGATGTGCTTAGCGCTGGTTCGACCAGTCTGGCCAAGATATTCCCGAATCCCGCGGATCTAAGTATCGTTGTTGGCGCTTACATGAAAGGATTAAAGGCCGCCTGGATCTGGAGTATTGCCCTAGCCGGAGTGTCCTTCTTGGTCTCCCTCGCTGCAGAGCGCAAGAGTGTACGGTTGGACCATGTTAAAAAGAGAGCCGAGAAGAAAGCTGCGGCTGAGGCTGCGACTCCTTGAACCTGCATGCGCGAAACCGCGTTGAATTTGGAGGGCTAGTTACTAGCAGACCCCTCTAATGGCAGATCAAGAAACTTCAGGATAGCAGCGAGCATGTTGGGAGTGCCCAATAGAGCCAAATCACTGCGGCTCTCGCAATAATCATTGCTGCGACAAACGAGGGTCATCAAGATGGCAAACAAAGTGCCCAGAGCACAGGGGTGACTATTGAACCCCAGTGGTTACTGAATTCCAAACCATAATGTATAATTAGCTACGGAAAAGTTCGTTTCCCTAGATTCAGACAAAATTGAGATAGGATGATTAGAAATCTGGGTGTACGACAATGTATGGTATGAATGGCAGATGTGTATCGGGTTCCAGCTCGGGTAGACTTCTAACTGTATGATTATATAACAAAAGTCTCCAGGGCTCACCTGGGCAGGAAGTCGAAGATGACCTCAGGTGGATCATTTTATTCTATAACTAATCATATTCACGTACCCGAGCTGGACAGCCCGAGTGCTGGTCCATAGAAAATCTGTCAAGTTAGCCGCGCGCTTCGAAATTTGCCACCGCCCAGCTCTCAAGTATCAGTTGCTCCTCGTCTTCCCTACTAAGCCTCTCCATTCGTTGCAAACCAAGATACCATCGCGATGTCTTCACGCGACCATAATGATGGCGGGAAACTACTGTCAAACCCGATTTCTCTATCTTCATCCGGTTCAAGTGGCCCTCCCAAAAAGACCGGTTTCAACATCCAATCCTCAAATCGTGGCCGTCCTACAAATTCCCCAGCAAACGGCCGGTCACTGCCTCGGCGACCTCACCAGCTCGGTTACTCCGATGACTCTGACGAAGATGAAGCCCCTCCGGTCCCTGAGGAAATCTTAGGATTCGACACCCACACAGGTGGCGCCATTGCCGCGGACGGACAGGCTGTCGCGGACGCAAACAAGCCACTGATAATTCCCGTCACGAGCAAGAACAACTGGCGCGACCGGGCGGGCGTAAATGTGAAGAAGAGCAAGAAGAACCTGCTTCCTAGCGAAGTGCAGGCTATGCAGGAAGCGCAAAAGAACGGACAAGCACCCCCCGGAGAGTCTACAGTAGAGACAGATGCGCCCAGCATGGCGTACGGGTTGAGCTTTGCACAACAGTCTGCAGAAAAGACAGATGGGGGCGTAGCAGTGGACAAAGACCAGGCCATGCCTGATGCGAAACCTGTCGAGACTAAGCCTCTCACGGAGGACGAGATTGCGATGCAGGCGCTCATTCGGGAAACCACGGGTGACACGGAACGGAGGTCAGACCTTGTGATTGAGTCTGCTACAAAGGAGGAAGAACCAGTCCAATACAGCGAACTCGGATCTTTCCGAACAGATGTGGCAGCCCGGCCTGAGCCTGCTACTTTGGACGCTTACAATGCCATTCCCGTGGAGGAATTCGGTGCGGCGCTACTACGAGGAATGGGTTGGAAGGATGGTCAATCTATCGGACGAGGCAACTATAGCAGTGGCACAGCTGCAGAGAAGGCGAAAAACCCTCGTGTTCCAGAACGACGACCTGGGTTCCTCGGCATTGGTGCAAAGGATTCATCCGGCGGCAAGGGTGCCGAAACTGAGCTTGGAGCTTGGGGGAAAGCCGCTATGCGCAAGGCGTCGAGGAAGCAGGGGGAGGAAAACGACAAGGCCGAGGGCGTGTACATGCCTATCACGATGCGAAATAAGAAAACCGGCGAGCAACTCACCGAAGAGGAACTCGCTGCTCTACAAAAAGAGGCCAGGTCCAAACCTGCCAAGGAAGACGATTGGCGCGAGCGACGGGATCGCAACCTTGAGAAGAGCGGTCGGGACAAGGATCGAGACCGGGAATACCGCAAACGCGACCACGACGATGAGGAGGACCGTTCTCGTTGGAAGACTGGGTCCTCGCGACGCGACCGTGACCGCAGTCGGTCTAGTGGCCGCCACTCTTCTAGTCGTTCCTCTCGATATGATGATGACGATAAAAGTAGACGGGACGACCGTTCCTATCGGGATCGGGATCGAGACCACGACCGAGATCGTCGTTACCGTGATGACGATAAGGGCGACCGAAGGAGAGATGGAGATCGAGAGCGGGATAGAGACCGCAGCCATCGATCTCGAGATGAGAGATACAGCAGCTCGCGACACTCGTCTCACTCGTCTCGAAATGACCGAGACCGAGACCGTGATCGCGACTCTCGTCGGAGTCGTCGCGATGATTAGAGGCTAGATGTTTTGGCTAGGGCATTGAGGCGTTTGTACAGGACCAATTCCTGCTTCTTTGGAGCTACATATTCCTTTTCGTCTAGTTATTTTTATCATGAGACTCAACCAAAAAGAGATACCCCGAATAATCAAACTATATGGCGTTGGCGAAAGAACACTTTCCATGATACACTGTTCAATTCTATAAAGAGATGGCTTTTATCCTTCCCACCCATGGTACTCCAAGAACGAAAGCGCCAAATTCAATGTACAAACAAGGCAAAAGACTAAAGCCAGACTATGCTTCCAACATAATAACGTCCTTCTCATGCTCTTCCTCGTCACTGACATCGCCCACAGTCAAATCACGCAGCCCACCGAGTCCAACACCACCATCCATCTCACCAAGAACCCACTCAACAAGGTAGCTGTCATCGACCAGCTCCTCGACTCGCTTGTAGTGTCTCTCAGTGTACGCAGCCAGTGCCTGCAGGATATCCTTCAGGCCAGCCGCAGCACGACCATCCTTTCCGCGGACGGACTGAGTCGCAAGCTCCACGAAAGTAGACGCAGGGTAAGAGCGGAACAGAGCATACAGGATGCGCTGTGAGACGCGCGAGGTGCGCGCATTGGTGTTCCAGTCCCGGAGACGGAGCAGGAGAGTGCGCAGATTGGCAGGGTCCAAGTTCTGCAGCACTTCGTCGATGGACGGGTTTCCAGACAGACTGCTTGCAGCACGCTTGCGGTCCTCGGCGGGGAGGGTTGGGTCGTCTGCGGCGTTGATGGCGGAGGTAAAGAGCGAGAGCAGTCTACCCGGGTGGTTGAGTTGCAGGGCCAGAGTGATGGCTTCACGGTAGGCACCGGCGCGGATGTAGTTCTGTAGCTCTTGGTCCTGTTCGACGCGAGCAGAGCTGGCGTTGACAGCGGCTGTGTAGGTGGATGATGTAGTATCAGTCCAGAAGGTCACTGTTGCGTCGGCTGAACCAGAGGCAATGGCGTAGGGAGTGGTGTTGAGCTTGGAGGAGGTTGGCTTCACGTCTGCGCGTGAGCCGGATGGGGTTGGGCTGGCAAGTGCCCAGACTCGGTCGATGTGGTTGTCCAGGGTGGTTTCCAGCTCGCCTGTGTAGGGGGACCAGATCTTGACCAGACCGTCTGCGGCGGCGGAGGCGATAAGGGGACGGTCCTGGATGGCGTTTTTGCGTGCTGTTGCGGCCTCTTCGTCATCCTCGTCATCGTCAATTTGGTTGTTCGAGACCTGCGGAGGTGGGAGCCAGAGGACTTTGAGAACACTGTTGGTGTGGCCCTCGAAAGTCAAGAGACAACTGTAGTCAGACAGACTCCACAGTTTGACGGTCTTGTCACCAGACCCTGTGACTGCTAGGCCACGGCTCGTGCTGGTACGTGAATCTGAGTTGATAATTGGTGTGCCTTGCGGGGCGAATCGCACCGACCACACACCTCGCTTGTGGCCACGGAGGACACCTACCGACGAGCCTTCGTCGGCGGCCCAGATCTTCACGGTGCGATCTTGTGATGCTGAGGCAAACAGTTCAGATGTAGAATCGATATCAATGGCATTGATATCCTTTTCGTGAGCCTTGCGAGTATAGATGGCCTTAGGATAGTGTGGTTTTTCTCCTGTCAGGGGGGCTAACTTGCTTGTATCCCATCGCTTGATTGTGCGATCTTGCGAGCCGGTAATTAGGAATGCTGGCGGATGATTCAAGGGGTCGTTATATGCGGCACTGCCAACAGGAGGTGGCACGCGCGGAAGGGCGATTGCTCCCAACGACTCGGCGTGACCAGTGAAAATAGCAAAGCAAGTATAAGAGGATGTCTTCGGGTCAATACGCCAAAGACGGGCTGTATTGTCTTTAGCGCCAGTGGCTAGCCAGTGTCCTGACCAATCCGCATCAATGCAAATGATAATATCGTCGTGACCTTCCAGGTGTGTAACATCAGCACCGAAGTACTCTTCTCCCTGATTTGAGGGTCGGTCTTCCGAGGGAGCAACCGAAACCACACGAATACTCTCGGTGTTTGTGGCCAAAGCAAGCATGGATCGATCTGGTCCAATGTAAGCCAGGTCGATGATCTCGTCGTCATTGCCGGAAATGCGGCGGGTAATCGCCAAAGGCTCCAAAGTTGACCCTGGCTTATAATCAGACAGCGACTCGAGCGAGTGGAGGCGGAGAGTCTGATCTGCATGGACGGTAAGGACAAAAGGCAAACCAGGCGAATACTGGATAGCCACGACGCTTTCGAACTCCTCTCCAGCCTCTTGTTCCTCTGTGATCTCGCTTCCACGGTTGCAGTCCCAAACTCGCAGTTTGCCATTTTCTCCACCGATAACGCATAGCCCGCTATCCGCGATGAAAGCCGCGGCTTCCACGCTCTCCAAAACAGGAATGATTCTGCGAGTCTTCCAAGTACGTGTATCCCAGACGATGACAGTCTTGTCTCGACTGGCCGAGATCAATGCGTTCTCTGACGGAGAAAAGGACAAACTGCGGACAAGTGAAACATGTGACTCGAGCGACGCAATGGACTTTCTCTTGTGTAGATCCCATACACGCATTTTGCCATCTTCACTGCCAGATGCTAGGCGGAATCCTGCAGTGGAACCCGTACGGGCAGAGCCCTCCATTTCTTCGTCATCGTCCCCCGTAGCCTGTTGCTTAGACTTGTTCTTCTTGGATGACTTGGCATCGCTGTCGGCGGTAGGAACCTCGAAAAAGCAAAGCGCAGAAATGACACCACCATGACCATGGAAAGTGTGAGTGACAAAACCGCCTCTGATGTCCCAGACCTTGATTGAGCCATCGGCACCTCCAGTGGCAAGCAGTGTACCAGTAGGGTCAACAGCAATGGTCACAACGGGGGCTGTGTGAGGCTTGAGGGTTCGGAGAAGTTTTGCTTCGATGGTCTGGGAGGTCTCGTCGAAAGTTGAGAGGCCATAAATTCGCATGGACATCGAGCGCGAGCAGACAATGGCGTGTGAGGCGGAAGGCGTGACTAGGCGAACTGTCAGTGTTTTATTCTTATTCCTAGGACATACAATACCCACTGGCTAAACCTGTGACAATTTCTCCATCCTGTAGCGTTTATTTGGTTAGCGCTTTGCAATTGATGAATATGCCAAAGGCGACAAAACATACCCCCTCCAGGCTAGTAAGTTGGTTGCCAGTCTCCAAATCGACGATCAAGGCATCCTCGCCCACGCAGCTCAGCAAGATGCGCCCACTGGCATCCAGCGCCGTACTACCGCCGGTGTAAATGGGGCGGAGCGTGCGGGACGCCTCGAAAGTAGTTTTGACGATAGCTTTCGACATGACTCTATAATATCTCGGCGTAAAAAAGTAGAATTTAGCACGCCATTGGCCAGTCGAAGAGCCGTAGAGATTGAACGATCGCAAAAAAAGGCAGCTCGAGCGGGCAACTTTTTTTGATGTTTGTACTGTTTGTTTGGTGATAAGATATGACTCGTGCCTCAGGCCAAGTGTAGCCGCATAACCACATGTGTAACTTCATCAACTACTGGGCTTTCGTCTGATTATTGCCCATCGCTTGTTACTTTTGAGTCCACAGGTTCTGGCAGCCTCTGTACTAATTATGCACCAGAAGGCGATGTGGCTACACTAATAGCCCAGTGACCTCGCACGATATGGGTCGACAGGCTTATTTGAACCGGCTCGCTTTGGTAAGCTCCATCTTTTTACGCGCGAACTTCCCCTATATTTGCAGTTGGCGTAACTTGGGTCTATGGAATGTGACAATGGATTATGCTTTATCTTGAGAAGCCTAAAGTCTTCTGAAACCGAACCAGTCACCACCTGGCCCTGTCCCATTGCTTCTATCCTGATATACAAACCCATCCCGAACGCGTCTTGCCAAACATGATTAATTAAGCGTAGTTATAAACCGGATAGGATATCATATTAACTGATTTCAAGGGCCGGTCCCCCTACGAAGCTCCCGACAACGCGGCGGTTGACCCCTCCACTCCAGTCCGACGAATCTCCAACGTCCATGCGGACGATTATATGCAGCAATATGATACTCGAGGGCACCCTGTTAATCCCGAGTCCAGAACCCTCGGGAAAGAACTCCGGAGAGCAAAGAATGACATCCTCTCAACGATGGGGATTGTCGTCAGTGGAGAAGACCGAAACTCTACTATCCCGAATGAACAGCAAAAGATCAACCAGATTGCGAGTGAAAATGACTTCGGACTGGTCATAACAACTCTCGATCAACTGTTCATCTTTTTCGGCACTTGGTGGACCTCTTCAGTCACTGGTCGAGTACAGGTAAATGCAATACCGATTACTCTAGATGTTGATTGGGCTGACATTCGAAACTTGACGTTCAGACTTACCGGCATTATGCCCATTCCGCATTACTCGGTGTCATACAGTCTGAGAGAGACACCGCGGGGATTCTTAGCTTCTATTTTTCGGGAATTCCTGCCTGGGCAATGTCTAGTGGTTTGGCTATAGCTCGTGAAACCCCGCTGAAACGGGTGTTTGTCTCTCTCCGGGACTACGTTCAGTCTTTGACCGGCGACTCACTCGGTGTTCGTTCTCTTTTCGGACTTCTATATACAGGGTGAGTATATTTTATCCGTTCAGGTAGACAGGATAACTAATTATGAATAAAGGGCGAGAAACGCTGTGCTCATGTTGTCTATGGAGTTCTACATGTACTCTACACTCCAATCTCTTTCCCTTGTTTCTCCATATGGAATCCCCGGAGCGCAACTTTTGCTTCCCTTCAGCAGAGAATCTTTGCTACAGCTGCCACCCTTGCCCACTGATTTCTCCCCTCACTCCCTGGGGAATACGCTTGTGCAACTTTTAATCTCTCCTGGCGTTTTAGTCTTCCTCTATGGGTACTACTTGCGACCGGAGCTTGAGGAGCGTATCTATCGGTTGATCAGACGACACCTTCCAAAGCCAGCTCTTCCTGACGAACTCTCTGTCCGCGTTGCCTTTGAAGAAAACCTGATAGAGTGGGTGGTGCCCACTCTGGGTCGCAGATCAGACGAAGAATTATACCGCAGCTCACTCCCACTATTCGAAGATATCAAGTTCGAACTGGCCACTTTTCGCAGATGGGTATCATCCCTTTTTGGACTAAGATCGAATCAATTGTCAGAAAAACAAGCCCTCCAGTCCTTTAGTGACGAGAGGATTCAAAATCTACGCAATTCGATTGAGTTGTTGCAAAATGAACTTGACGGAGTCCAACACACCCCTGATGGTGAAGAAGGACCAAATGATCCCGTGCCTAGGCCGCCGGGAATCACTCCTGATGCCCAGGTTTCCGCTCTCCCATCACGAGTACGACCACGCCCAGAGGAAGCAAGTCGACCTACGCATTTGACTCAGGCAGAATCAGTTATTGGGTTGAATCAGGTGCTTACAAATGAAGATCGTATGTCTCAATCGCCTGGAGAAATGAGCAATGACTATTTCTCCGAGATAGCTACTGCTGGACGAACAAGTCGTATCTCGGCCACTTCAACACCGCAGGACCAAACAGCACCTTTGCAAAATGGTGAGGATTTTGCTACGGACCGACAGAGCTCGCGATCTAATACCCTCTTTTCTCGGTCATCATCACCAGAAACATCACCTCCTACGTCGCCTCGCGTAAGAGCATCCTTGATTCACCAGAGCTCCGACATTATCACGATGCAGCTTGAGTTGATGGGTAATCGAAACCGTCACCCGCAAATCCAACCTCCAAATCCTGCCCAGCTGAATGCACTAGCGCGCAATAACGTGTCAGGATCAAATACAAACCCAGACGCCATGGACAGACGATCCATAGCCGAGTTCCTCGAAGCTCTGATCCTAAGCCAGGCCCAGCGCCAGGCCCAGCAGTCCCTAGCAGCAGCAGATACGGACGGCCTCTCAAGTATCACGGCCGGGCCATCCAACGCTACCCCGGAAGACTTAGGTGCCCCTGGATTAGACCCTCAAATTCCGGCCCCAGAAACCCAAGCCACCGACGCTCCAACTTTAGAGTCCATCGAGGAAGCACTAGGGTCCATCGTTCCAAACATTCTCCCAGATGGCGTGGAAGAACCAAACGACGAAGAGCCCTCCAATGAAAACCCTGTCGCAGACGCAGATCATAATGAAGATACTCAATCCGACACCCTCGTGCAGCCAATTCTACCCTCTTCCCTAATTTCTGGACAACTGACAAACACATTGTCTCAAGTCCACCGTGTCACCCTTCTTTCGGCATACCCAGTGGACTCTCTCGCATCTCACCTCGCCGCTGCAATTAGCGGCATCATACTCGCGCCGCTTGAAGCACTCTACCTTCGCTCATTGACCCGATCCTGGATTATCTCCCACCCTTCCTCCGTTACGCGTCTCTCAGATATCCATCCGTTGGGTCTTTGGTTTGGCGGAAGAACTTGGCCAGACATATGGGCCTATTCCTGCCGACTCGTGCTCATGAGAGGAATGCAAGTTGCGATGAGAGCGGGGATTTGGGGGTTCCTGGTAGGCTCAACGATGAGGATAGGGAGAAACTTCTGCGGCTGGGGAACTTTATGATGAATACTTGTTTTTTTTTAGCCAGCTCAATGCCTATGTCACTCTACCATATGTCCTCTATTTCCTCTGTAGTCCCAGTGGTTCAACGGGGGGAGTAAGTCGATATGAAATTCGAGAAGTATCGAGTGTGCTCTCATACAGGGTCGTCTTTCAAACAATAATCAAAATCAAAACTACTGCAAAACCTCAAAAAGTCGCCTCTCTTCTGTCTTCCACACTCCTCGGAGTTTGATAGCTGGGTGGTTGATTTCAGCGTATGGAAAGTCGTCGGGGTCTGAATATCCATCCCCTTCAAACCGAAGCCCAGCGGGGTAGAATTTGCTGTACCAGATTACGTGAGCTTTGAAATAAGATTTCAGTCGAGAAGTAGTGTCCGATCGTAAGCCTTTTAAATCGGTCCTGGGATTGGCGTTCACATTTGCTAAGTTGTTCTGGCCTTGCCGATAACCTGTCTTGGACCTGCTTGGTCCTAAAAAAAGCGTGCAGCTTTGCAGCCCATGTATAAACCTTTCTAGGACGACCACGGCCTTTTTTTAACCCTTCTAACGAGTTCTGGTATCCCTCAGAACTCTTCCAGATTTCGGATTTGCGAAAGGCTTGGTTTGTAACAATACGCTTCGCTATCATTTCTGGATTGAGGAGATTCGTTATTGCCGTATCGAACATCCTAGTAGCTTCAGGTGTTTCTCTCCAGGCTTTTGTGCGAAGCTTAATCCAGGCTCTTCCGATAAAGAAACGAATTATTGTTCCTACATAGCTGCCATTCTTATCTGGGAGCAGTTGGAGTGATGAATGCTTCTTGAGTATATGGTGGAAAGCGTACGCAATTGCCGACTCTGGAAGATTTTTTTCGTTTTGTTTCTCTAGACGTCGTAGCTTGATGGCTCTTTTAAGCAAGCAGAATCTCTTGTGTGGATTCGGAACTTTTTTGAATGAGGCTTGACGTAAAAAGTACATTGGTCGTGGCACTGGTATGCCGGCAAACCCACAAGCTGCGTTCCACACGAGATCATGGTAAACGCGGGCGTCCCAGCCATGTGTTTCGTAGAAGAAGGCCTGGGTATGATAAGAGAAGAAGACCAGGTGACTGTCTCAACAGTAGCTATTCTAGGCAAACAAAGACCCCTATTATACATAGAAAAGTCCTCTCAGGGTTTACGTTTTTACCGCCTTCGCATATCGTACATAGTACTCTGCGCTACTATTCATTGTCCTTTGAGAAGTTATATAACACCGAGGTGGAAAGGGTATATAATAAAGCCATAACCTTCATTCACCCTTAGCCATATATATAAGTAGTACAGTAAACCCTATTTATAACGATATATTATAGACACAGGACGCAGGACAAATATTGTTATAACCAGGTAATCATTAAATCAAGATGCCACATAGTTATTAAATATATATTTCCGGTTTATGTACAAATTCAGGCCCCAAAAAAGCTCCTATTAAGCGCACTAATTAACCGGGTTCCAGCTCGGGGATACTCGAAACCACTTGATTATATAATCTGCATTTAGTCCAATCATACCATCTCTTGGCGTAACCTATACTACACTAAAACGCACCATATAAATCTATACATATCCTAAATACTATAATATATCTTTCATTTACTCCCCTTTTTAACATTGCTTATATATCAATTTTAAGTTATAATATGTTTAGTCCAATCATACTATCTCCTAGTATGACCTATACTACGATTTTTGTAAACCCCGAGTGTATATGCTAAAATATATATTTATATATATTTAACATATGAGCAACATATGAACACTCCTTCCTTACCACCATTACTTCCTTACCATAATTAAAGCTCCTTCTCTATTAATCCTATCGTTCCTTCTATATTACACAATCGTGTCCTTATTACTATGGTTACTGTAGTTATTTACATTTTATATTGGCTCTGTTATACAGTCACTACGCAAAAGTGTTAATACCCTAGATTCTGCCAGTTAAATATAAAGCTAAGGGTAATAGGTGGTATATCAATTTAAGAAGGCGGTATAATAAATTAGGAAGGCTGTAATTAGTAGAAGGGGTGTTAATACTTTTGCGGAGTTAGGGTAAATAAAAGTTAGTTAGACAAAAAATTAAAAATTAGAAAAAATGAGGTTATGGTTATATAATTTTGAGTATCCCCGAGCTGGTAGCCCCTAATTAACTACTCTCGTAGATCGGTGAGGCCTTTTAATTGGCTGAAATCGGTCAAAATGATTAAATGCGAGGTATTTAATTGGTCAGAATTGGTTGAAAATGACGTATGAATCCCTGGATATAACGATTTTTTGTGTGGGAGAGAGGGTGAATTAAAGAAATGGCTTAACGATTTTTGTATGGCGGATCAATTCAAGCAGCAGATTCTGATCGTTATATCCGGTATCGTTATAAACAGGTTTTACTGTACGTATAAAGTGCAAAAAAAAGAATGCAAGCGGCGCGACGAACGCGCGCAGGCGATGCCTACAACGGGGTCAGATGAAAATAACCTCCTAAACGTTGCGCCTAGAGTATTGTTAGCCAGTAATTCTACCTGGGCTTGATTATAGGAATCGCTTACCTTAACCACTCGGCCACGCTTGTCGGATGTTGAATATAGTCTCTTATCATTCACACATCTATATGACTTTCTATAGTTATAATCAGTTACATGGTTAATGTAATCCACATAACTAGGCGGCGATAGGTACAAATGTACGTTGGCAGTCGTTTCCCCTTTCGGGATCCCACTAGTACATAGCCAGGCTGCAAAACATAGCAGGTGTTATCTTCTATATCTTTCCTCTTCTAATGCAGCATTTGCGCCTGTTTTACCGTACGGTGGGAGATATCGAACAAACAAAAGCATAATTTCGTCATTATTTGATAATACATTGCATTTTCTCAAAAATAAAAACGTAGAAGACAATAGTTGGTTTGAAGCCCAAGCTAACTCCTCAGGTGTAACCATCAGACAGATCATGCACGTCCCTTTCCTTTGTTCCCTGGCACCTTCCGCCGCTCCCAGACCATAAGATATCCCTCACGAGTGAACAGCGTCTCGCTTTCCGCACGCTTGACGAACAAATCCTGAATCTCAAGCCACTCCGGGCCCTGCTGCTGCTTCTCTGTGGAACCACCGTTTTTGGCGCGAGTGTTCTCGGCCTCCATGGCTTTATCATGAAGTTGGACAAGCCATGACACCTTCTCGCTGCCACCACCGGCCCCGCTGGAGGAACCGCCAGCTCCTGACGCAGCGTTGACGCCCTTATCCACGGCGTCATCCATTGCACCGGGTGCGGCTATGGCAGGGTCGAGGATGATGTTTGCGACAAGATCGTAGAGGATTGGCTCTCCGGGTGAGCAAATATTGGGATTTGGCTCGACATAGGGGGACATATCCAAGTTGTGTGGAGAGGGGAAGGTGACGATGGTTGGGTTTCGCTCAGAGACAAAGCGGTTCTTGCTGAAGCGCTTAATATGGAAGAAGAGGTAGGGAGGAAGAGGGTGAAGGAGACGGTGTCGGACACGGTGAGCCAATTTCTCTGACGCCGTGTAGCCGTTATATTTGTTCAAGAGGGTAGTCAAGGGAACCTGTGGGATACTCGACTCCCGATTGGCAGATTGGAAGAGGGGTGTGGGGGGTAAATCCAGTGTGAGGATGAGGAAAGGAGTCACCTGGCTATTGATTGTGCCAGATTCAGTGAATACCAAACGGGCATTTTGGGTGTCGGAATGAGCGGTGATAGCTTGGCTTTCGATCCGTACACGGCCCTGGAACGCTGCGTGAACAACACTTGTGGGGGTTGGTGAGGGCTTCTTGGACCCTCCTAAGGCGAGGTGCAAGCAGTTTAGGAACCAAGACAAGAAGTCCACAGGATCTGCCTGGTTTGTGAGAGTAAAACGTTTCGAGGATCGTACGGCAATCTCCTGTAGTAACTCGTGTGGGGACACATGTGACCGGAACGCCTTAGGGTTCCATAGCTTGCGCACCAGCGTGCTAAAACGAAGAATGATCTCTGGTGTACCCGGTGTAGGGAACTCGTGGAGGAGGAAGAAATTGCGAATAGGAAAAACATGTGCCAGTAGTTGAGCTACTACATTGACGTAGTCGTTGGCTTTGATATTGTTCATGCCGACAAACCCTGAAAAGAAAAAAAATTAGCCAAAATGAACCTTTCAATCTTATCATGGTACAGGCTCTTACCTGGTCTGTACCTCGACCCAGAAAGGTCCCAGGCATCATGCACTTCCTTATCGAGCTTGACCACTTGGTTCTTTGTGTAGTGTGGATCAACCACATACTTGATATCCTCCAAACTCTTGTTATTGACTTCGTATCCTTCAGGCAAAACATAGACCTTCTTCGTGCCAATGTTGATGAAGACGTGGTGTCCAACTTCAAGGGCGTGAAAATAGGCATGCGATTTTGGACCACGGCCCTGGAAGTATTTGCCGCAGACAAGGCAAGCGTACACATTGATATTTGACAGACTGATGGAGCACAGCTTCTCAAAATCGAAATCCAGGATTTCCCGGTTGATCGTGTCGAGGTACAGGTCGCCGTAGCCTTCCATGGGGGCGATTTGCCGCTTCGGAGCGCTGAGTGCAGGTGCATCTTCGTCAATATCCGAGAATCCAGAGGGATCTTTTTCGCCCTCCTCGAGCTCCTCTCCTTCTATTTCAGCTGCTCCTTGGATATCCACACCATTGCGATCCTGTCTCAGCTCTTCGCCGCTCGATCGGTATGCGGGCACTGCGCCGTTGCGAGAATCGGAACCATTGTCGTCCTCGACGCGCGCCTTTTTCGATACAGGTGAGCCAGAGAAGTCTTGCTCCAAAGGAAGCTCTGCTGGTCTTTTGGACATTGTGAGATGGTTTGGATCGAAAAGTTGGTGATCCCGGAGTTCTTGACTTTCCCAGAGCTCGGGATGCGACTCGGTTGCAAACAAGTCAAACGGCCATGGTCAGGCCAATGCCAAGCCACGGAGTACAGTACGTTCCATACAAAATGGGGTTCATTTTGAGCAGTGAGTTTATAGGGCTGTATTTGCCTATTATTTATTCAAGATTATCTAGTAATCTACTCTTTACTTGACTTCCAAGGTTGCTACAGCCTGAATCATGCCGACCGTTCGATTATCTCGGAATCAAAAGAAAACGTCATAAGATGTGATACAACAAACGCCGTGGTATGTCGACCTTCAAGCACTCCGGACCACCTTATCGTTATCCACAGAGATCTCTTGCACACCATCCTTTGTCACAACCTTCACCAACATCTGCAAATAATTGTATCAGCATAATGGCATTTGAGGATGGCTTTCTAAAGAACTTACCCCCTTGTAGTCAATTGGTAGTCTGCGCTTCAGCTCGTCTGTGCACAGTGTGAGGAGCGCAAGGCCCTCCTCGAGGGAGCAGTCGGGATGGTGGTGTTTGTCAAGGATGGAGAGGCAGTAGTATCTAGCAGAGTCAGAATCAGTTATTTCTCGCCTAGACTTTCGTATCGTCCATCAACATAGGCCATGAAACATACTGGGCATAACCATGGGCAGCATATGGGAGGGGTGCCAACGACGCTAGATAATCAACCCAGTAGAGATGAGGCTTCTCAGTGACCGGATCTATACCACCTAGCAGCAGGTTTACTGTGTAGGGACTCCGTGACCGCAAGCTGCGTGCCAATTCTCCCCGGACGAAATTGGCAACGGCAGAAGGGTTGAGCTCGGTGTCGTTGCGCATGCTGTAGAGTGCAGCGTTGGCTTGGATGTATTCGGCAAATTGAACTAACATAGGTATCTCATTAGCATCTTGTTTGTCTCATCGGAGAAGCTACATACCGGTATCTCCCGACTCGCCAGAGAAGGCCATCAATGTGTGCTTGTTCAACTGTCGTGTCTTATCATCTTCAGCCTTGAGGACTGTCGGGCCTCTCATTGCGGCCTTGGATGCAGCAAGAATGACGAAGTCCTTGCCGGCGATACCCAAAAGAACCTCCCTAGCAACTGTTAGTGACCATTCGTAGAAACCAGATTACCATAAACTTACATGTTTGCGGTATGAGAGATAAATAAAAAAAATAACAAGCAAGTAGATGATCAGAGAAGACGAAGAGGAGTAGTGGTTAAGTGAGGAGGACCGCGCGGTGAGCTTGACGCCTGGAGCTCCTGTGAGGTCAGCTACCTGCTGAGTCAGCCGCCGCTTAGCGCTTTTTTTTCTGCCAAAAAAAAGTTGAAGTTTTGATCTCCGCAGTCCGAGACCTTCGAGAACGCCATATTTGATTTCTTTATACAGAGATCAAGAACTGACAGGCTTGACAAAAACGTCGCCATGTCGTCCTTTTTCACTGTACCCAATTCTCAGCGCAAGAGGAAGAGAGACGACCGCGCCGGAGCCCCAGGATCGAAAAAGCGAGGCGTAGATGCCAAAACCGACGGTGCTCGACGTACCAGAGAGAGAGAAGAATCAATCTCAGGCAGTGACTTGGATGAAGATGCTGCAATCGATACGGCAGAGTCAGGCGACGAAAGCGGATCGGACTCCGAAGATGGCGAAACCGCGGCGGATCGAAGATTGAAACTCGCTGAACGCTACTTGGGTAACATCCAAGAAGAAGTCGACGAGGCTGGATTTGATGCCGCAGATATCGACCGAGACTTGATTGCGGAGCGATTGAAGAAGGACGTCGATGAATTCAAAGGACGGACGTTCCGTCAAATCGCTGCGAAACTATCCGTTCCCTCGGCGCCCCATTCCTTTTTCCGCTCAGATACCCAGTCGAACACTGCCATTGCAGTCCACCCGCCATTTGTCTACATTGTTTCCAAGGATAAGACTTTGACCAAGTGGGAATTGGCTACACCTAGTGTACCAGGCTCTACGGAATCGAACGGCGATAATGATACTTCCAAGCGGCCTCCGCGTCCCCAGCGCAAGAAGCCCAAGCGTGTGAAGTACGCTCGTGGTATGCGCAAAGTTGGCGAATCAGGGGAGGATCAAGGACATACAGGAAGCATCATATCTGTTGCCGTCTCGCCTTCTGGAAAATTCGTGGCCACCGGTGGAGCGGACAATAAGCTTATCATCTGGGATGCAGAGACTTTGACACCAAGCAAGACTTTCTTGCACCACAGAGACTCGGTTTGCAGCCTGTCTTTTGCACGCCATATCTCAACGATGAGTTCTGGAGAGCAGTTGTTCTCTGGCTCGTACGACCGCACAATTAAGACATGGTCTATCAGCGGAGCAGGCCACGCCTATGTCGAAACACTCTTCGGCCACCAGGATCATGTCACCGGAGTTGCTGCCATGACCATTGACGAATGTGTCAGTGTTGGTGCTCGGGATCGCACCGCCCGCTTGTGGAAGGTTGTTGATGAAACACAGCTCGTGTTCCGTGGTGGCGCTTCCAGAAATGCCCCTTACCACGAGAGCAACATTGACTGCATTGCCCCCCTCCCACCCACTCACTTCGTCACTGGCTCAGATTCCGGCTCCCTCTGCCTTTGGTCGGTTCACAAGAAGAAGCCACTCTACACCGTCCGTCTTGCTCACGGGTTGGACCCAATCCCCCCTCTGGATGTGTTATCACCCGAGACAGATGAGGCGACTGCCGCCCACAACACGCGCCACATGCGTCCCATGCCTCGCTGGATCACCGCACTCGCTACTCTACCGGGTACCGATGTTGTCCTCAGTGGCAGCTGGGACGGTTTCATCCGCGCATGGCGCGTCTCAGAAGATAAAAAGACACTTATCGCTCTGGGTCCCATCGGTGCAGGCTTACCTAGTACCCTGACACCACCAGACACACCCTCGCAGCAACTCAACCAGACTCTTGCTCTTGATGCCACCCCTGCGGCTGAACAAAAAGAGCCAGAGCCTTTGATTAAGGGTGTCATCAACGACATTGCGGTATTCGAACGACGCCCCGAGTCTGATATGCCAGGTGCTGAATCAAAAAAGTCTGAGACCGAGCACGAACCTCGTGGTTTGTCCATCATCGCCGCTGTCGGCAAAGAGCACCGATTGGCTCGCTGGAAGTGCTTCAACAACAATTTCCATGAAGGCCCCACTTCGGGTGGCCGCAATGGTGCTGTTGTCTTCGAAGTTCCGTTTGCTACTAATGACACCGTGAAGGCTGATGTATAAATTTTGTTCATAATCTTCTTGTCACGATCTTGGTCATTGACCGAGTAAAATGGGGAGCGTTGCTCGGGGTCAGGTGTATTTGGAGTCACATCTGTGTATTTTACCATTTTTGCATATGTACCGGATTTCTCCGGTGCATTGAAGTATTCAATCATATCCCTATTTCAAGCAGCACTGCCCCTGAATAGTAAACTTCGTGATCAGGGTAAACGATCAGAAAAGCTGTATAGGTAGGCACCACACTTTTATATTGTAACCTTGCTTCCATCCAATCTCGCAAGTTCGTTGTTTCAACAACAAATAGCCAAAAAGTCCTACGCTACGTCGTGTGGAGATGGTTGCTGGCTGTTCTTGTTGGTTGAATTTGCTTGTGAATAGGGTGTCCACCAGGTGGGTCATGGTAGATGCATTTGTTTACTCCAAATGGACTCGAGAATTGTCGTAGGTATATGTAGTTATCAATTCAGACACAACGGATATTAGCAATAATACTATGAAGTAAGCCAGTGCACTCTTCTAGTTTGCGCTCTACTGGTTTGGTGGGAGAAGAGAATGAGAAGCAAGAACTTAGTACAGTAGAGCCTGGTGGCTTTTTCGTGGATCTAATGACGGATTTTGTAGCCACAGTTTATTGAGTGCTAAGAGACTAGGTTCTTGACTTCACTGGCAAGGGGCAACAAAATATCAAGACAGAACCGAAGGGGGATAAGTAGGGGTATTCGTAGAGTACGGCTGAGCCGGTAAGAAACAAACATGAAGATAGGATCAAGCCGTTGAAGGCATCGGAAGGAAAAAAGAGGAAAAGAAAAGGGGAATAGGTCGTCCTTTTGATATCAAAATGAAGACAAAACGCCAACCATGTCCACGGTCCTCTTATCATTACCCAAGCGCCGCGCTGAAGCCAAAACAAAACATTAAGAAGGCCGATAAAATGTGAAAGCAAATACCGCGTCGGCGGTTGAAAGATTTCTAATATGGAGAGAATCTGGCACGTCGCCTCTGTGTAGTTCTTCTCACTGGACCGACAGGCTGATCTTCGTCGGAATCATCGAGGGTGATCGCATTGTGAACAGTGGTCCCGTTATGGATGGAACGGCGCGCAGTAGATCTAGCGGGCCTAACAGGCGGTGAGGATTCTTCCTCCTCCTCGGATGAGTCAAGAATTTCTTCAGGTGGAGGTCTCGCTGTAAGCCATGAAGCATCGCTGGGGGCTTGGAACCAGGGGGACTGGCGTGGATGTTGTAGACTAGCCTGACGAGGCGGTGCAGTTTGGATTGCGTCTTCGTCAGATTCATCCGAGTCTTCCTCGGCCATCTCTCTGTCGTCCGATTCCCCTTCGTCCGATTCCCCTGAGACTTCCTGCTCCACCTCTTCATCAGAAGCCTCGTCGTCAAAGTAAGGTGTGGTGTTTCTGTAATTGAGCCCAAGCGGTATGGGATGGCGGCCACTCTCAACATCATCCACAACGGTGCCGGTGGAACGGTCTGATTCCGATTCATACATATCGCCACTCCCGAGATGATCGACTTGACTTTCAATGAACGAACTCGTGGGTGGATGGTCGTTTTCAGCATCGATGAATGAGTCTGACTCGTCATACTCATTTTCCTCTTCGTCTTCCTCTTCCTCTTCTTCGTCGTATTCACTCCCATGGGTGTTACCCGAAGCAAAATAGTTGCCATGATCCACTGGGACCGGGAGCCCCATTGGGATCATACCAGGTCCATCCATCAAGTTTTCAAGCCGGTCGAAAATCTGCCGGCCAGCACCTGAGGGCCAGTTAGGGCGTCCAGGGATGGTAGGCCCGTAATACTGAAGCGCAAGGTTGCCCCAAACGCCATCACGTTCATCAATGTCGTCGAAGTGGTCAGATCCCTCTAGCTCTAGCTCGCCCTCGGCCTCCTCCTCATCCATACCATCATCGAGCGAGTCTAGGTCGGTCTCGCTGAAGTCGGCTGATCCACTGTCATCTGTCTCCTCGGAACCCGACCGGTATCGATAGCCGCATCCTGCGCAATTGTCTCCTTCTAATTCCCACGAGCAGACCGGACATCGAACCACTCCGTCATAAATGTCAATGACAGGTTTGGGTGGGGGATCTTTGGGCTTGAAAAGACCCCCGAACAAACCTCCCTCGGTTGGATGATTATTGGCCTTGTCCTGGTCTAGTCTTTCTGCCTCGTCCCTTTGGTTCTTTGTATGCTCTGTAGTCGTTTCTCCTTTGTCTAAAAGCTCAGCTCGGCCTGTGAACATATGCACAACGGCCCGAACCTGTAACACGAGAGATATGTTAATACAATGAAACGAATTCAAGGATGTTAAAAGACTGTTAAAACTCACCAAATAAGCTGGAGCTGGTTGGGTTTTGACGGGTGCTCGGCAGTCCGGACATGTTCGCTTTGATCTTCCACCAGCAAACCATGAGGATAGACACTAAGTGAAGAATTTTGGTCAGCTAATAGAATTAACAAGATAGTAGAATAGAAGGGACCCACTGAGTAGCAGAAAGTGTGCCCGCAGGCGATAGTAAACGGTTCGTAAAGGGGACGGATGCATATACCACACTGTATCAGAGTGCGAATATCATCGACATGGCCTTGGAGGGTGTTGACCAACTGTATAGCGCGCGTCAGTATCTAGTTTTTGGTCACTTTAATCAGGTGCGAGAATTGACTTACCCCCGATGCCTCAGCCCCAGAACCATTTCTAGCTGCCATGTTGACCTTCTGGGGCTCTTCAAGAGCTGTGTTTTCCACCCTACTGACGTAGCCCATCAACCGGAGTGCGTTTAAGGCGTCTTTGGGCGAATGCGCGAGTGTCGACGGAATGCGGTGGGGGTCCCGGAAAGTAAAAGTTTCGCGAAGTGGCAAGGTGTGATCAACAAGTTTTCGCAGAGACAAACGCTAAGAAGTCGAAGAACGCTGCGAGGATAACGTGACGGTCTGAGATTGAGAGAAAGATATAAGGAAGAGCAATAATATGATCCAGATTCTTTACGTGAGAGGGCAGATGTTTTGGTGGCCTCAGGCAAGTAATCACATAATCATGAGGAAGGGGCCCCAAGGAGCTTCGACCTCGCAACTTCGGACGTGACTCGTCACTTTCTTTTGTCGATGGTCCTTATATGACATTCACTCATTTTGGACTTGTCGAGCTTGCTCAAAGTTCTATTGTGAAAATAATCTGCATAACAAGTGCAACGCAACTGTACACCTCTTACAAGTGAGGGACTTTTGTATGTGAATGAAGCCTCGGGAGATCTTACAACACAAAGACGTTGCCCGGTTTTTGGCTTCACTTTTCTTTCATTCCTAAACTGATACCAGGTGAGCCAAATACTTATTATTTTATCTTCAATAATATAGCTGATCAAGGCATATTCGACCTCATTTACACATCTAGATCTTACATCCACTGGTTCACTTGCAATCGTACATCATGCATCAGGACATTTAAAAAGACCCTATGCACCACAACTCAAGAGCTTTCGGGGGCTTTCGATTGAACTTAGGGACTTTACGTCTCTGCCATCTGACTAACTTAGAGGAATAGTAATTTCATAACACTATTCGGGCGACTGCCTACTCTACCTATCTCTTGATATCTTCTTTAGTAAGAACCGACATCTAACTTCAATTTCTTATGCAAGGGAGACGAAAAACGCCAAATCATGACCTGAAGCCTCCCCTCCCCAAAAAGATCCGCAAAGAATGGAAGCAAGAATTAAACTGTTCGAAATCGTTGATCATCTCATCATGAGCTCTTCAGAGCCATATAGCCAAGAGCAGGCCAAGTATTTGTAGCTTTCCTGGCACTGAGGTCTACTGTGTGGCAGCACGGGGCTGTTTCTTGTGCCATTGCTGTTTCAGTTCCTCCGAGCGAAGGTGGCTGTCATCGAACGCGCCCTTCTGGACCTTGTCATCTTCAACAATTTCCTTGTCCATATGCTCCAGGAAATCGATCTGTTCGCGGATGAACATCTTGAGACTGGCCGTATCGAATTGGCGCCTTGCTCTTTTCTGGTCCCGCATGAACCGATTGGCGTCACGGAACCGGCCCTGAAGCATCTCGAAGCGATACTCCGCGAATTGATGATACAAGTCACCAAGTATTGAGACGGGACGGACCGTCGTGAGAACACTATCATCCTTGATGGATGATGACCGAGGTCGGAAAGATGTCACCATTGTGATCCGCTCTGTCATGCCCAGTGCCCGAAGCGCTTTATGCTCGATATACCGACCTTGCAAAATCACGGCCCAGCCCTATGCACCTTTGTAAGCTTGGAGTATTGGTAATATGACGGTTAGAAGGCCTACCATTTGCGGCCCTCGAACTTTTACCACTTCACCGTTTCCATTTCTGAGGGCAGTCTCACCGCCGATCATACCCGTACAATCCGACAGCATAGTTACGCAAACGAAGGGGTAACTATCAGTGTGCCAGTCCACTATAGGACTTTCATCTTCCTGCGATTCACCCGTGGCCTCTCGCTCTTGCTTCTCTGCTGCTGCTGCAAGATCCCTCTATTTATCTTCCTCGCTGCTCATGGAGAAGTTGATATGGCCAATCTCGAAGTCCATGGCAGGGACAAGGTCAACTCCAGCGATACTTGAGACAATCTCTAGCGTCTCGGGGTTTTTCCAAGCATCATAAATGAACGGCGCACAGCTTCCAAAAGTGTCAGCGCCTTATCCCATAACTGGATCAATATACTCGACTCACTCCGCTGCGTATCCTCGCAATTGACACTGTGCCAGATCGCTCGAATATTCGTACTTCTTTCGCACCTCCGGGTTCAAAATCTCCTTTCTCATTTGCTGGACGGCTTCGGCGGAGAATCGTGAGAACGGCTCCGAGACACCAATAGGGGAAACCCCTTTGCTACCAGAGAAGCCCAGATCTTCCATCGTGTACAATTTCGAGGGTGGGATAAACTCTAGATGTTTCGACGCATCAAACGTGACAATTTCCGGCACTGAGGTGACCTTCCTCGACGAGAAGATCTCTTTGTTACTAACTAGCAATGGCCGCTTACCGAATTAGAACCATATCGACGACAAAGGTATCGGGGCGGATATCAATGTTTCTACTGTCGCCATATTTCTGCCGAGCATAAGTCTTATGGCTCTCTTTCATCAACACAATCTCGAAAGAAAAACCACCAGGTGATATCTAACGATATTTGTGCCAAAAGGAGCGTTACTTTCGATTCAAGTGGGATAAAACCGAACATACATTTGCTAAATCTAGTTCAAAACTTCAAAGTTACCAGACTTTGATATTGGGAAGAGAAAGAATCGGAGAGTATTTTATGGATGTTATTCCGGAGTGTGCAATATGGAATGGAAGTGGGCATGTCAACCATTCCGAACAGCAGACGGCAACGACGGATTTATAGCTTCGACCTAATGTTCATTACCCAATCGAATCTCTACGTCTTCCTAACAATGACAACACGACAAAGATATCAAGCTTCGTGTGACACGAACACTATCCGTGACTTCATGAACTTTCATGCATAATTGACCATCTAGTGGGCTAGATAAGCAGGGGACAGAGCTCGTACTCTATGCATGTACGGTTACTAATCAGATTTGGAGGTTTTTTAAGGATTAATAATCTCGCTATGGAAATTTTTCCCAATTTCGGTTTGGCATGATACATAGATTAATGCTCCACCCGCGTCTCAGAACAACGGAGTATGCCACTGGGGACTTAATTCCCATTGGCTTTCATTGCCATAAAATCACTCTCCATTGGGGCTCCATCAGAGTTCTTAGAATCAAAGGGCGTGGGGGATGGATCTAAAGCGCGACCTAGGAGAATACTGATACTATACTAGGATTGATGCTCCGGTATGCTATCGAGTGGAAAATTTGACCCGTTTTGGATATCTATGGATACATAGACTAGGGTACCTAAACATTTCAATGCGGCTGCTTATCACAGGCAGTTTCGGCGCTATCTCTGTCGTGTTTGATAGCGGCCTCGGTGCCGTCCTCCTATAGATGCAGCTTGGAAGGACGGTTGACGCCTGTGTTTCTACCTTTGACTTGTTTCGGTTGAAGACACCCGGATCCATCCTTCGGTGTGGTCTCATGCCAAGTCTATTTTCTTGCCCGAATCAATGCTTCCAGTGCTTACGACTTTTCTGAAATATGGAAGTATCTCACCTTTTCAGGGGCCCCGCGATGCACTATCCATCGACGCCTCTTCCGCGACCATGTGATGCCTGCACAAACACGGGGATTGACACTAATCAAGGTTGGATAGTGGGTTCCACGGGTATCTGGAGAAGGTAAACGGGTAAGTGGAATAATTATTGATAACAGGGCCGGGGCACGTGGTCCTTGAGTTAATCCCGTAGCATTTCCAGTATGCTATATGCGTGTCTGGACTTTCAATATGAGCTGCCACTTGAGTCTGTATGCTTTTTTACTGACTACTCATGCAGGATTCACGATACACTCACTGCTTGAGTTAGCGTGTTAATACCAATGTTATTTGTAGAACCTTAGGGTGGACCTTGGTCTTAACAGCTTACTTATTTCTCAAAGCTTGCGGCCACCATCGAATGTATTGAAAATGCCGAGGTAAAATCGTCGAGGGGAGGAAAGCTCGGCTCTATCGACCGACTCTGCATGCTTCTACGGAGTAGCTCGCATCTCTTGGCATTGTATCGGAGCACACAAGATACATTTAAAATTCTTTCGGGTCTTCCAAACCAATAATACTATTTAGTCATAATCAAGCATTTTTGTTGTTTTGGGGAGTGCATGTACTTGCTTTTTTCTATATTATCATGTACATGTTGTCTGTCGGTAACTAGTTAGTGTAGTGCTCATGAATATATATATATATAGACTAGAAAGCTGGACTCTAAAATGGGACTTTATGCTAATTCAGTGGGTCCGCGGATTAGACATAACTAAGTGCTGTACATATGTAGATGCGTCTAGAATAATATGAAACCCAACACCTTAACACAATACATAGTTAGATAAAAACATGTTAGTTATGCGGACCCCGGGACTTTGGGGTACATTGGCCGATCTCCGCGCCAAGACTGCGGACCCCCAATTCTTCCTACGTCCGACGCTAACTTCTGCTCCAATCAACCTCCGCCTCCAACCTGATCTTCGAGCAACGCTTTAGCATTCTATTTTATTTGATCAATTCAATTGCCTTGATTATCTCTTGCAAACTTGGAAGACATACGAATTCACTGCACCCATGGCGGCCGAGTCAACCCAAGGAGACTCACACGACAAAGCGTGGGAGAAAGCGGAGAAGAAGTTCACACAGTATGTTTCAATGTTTCTTCCTTCCACCCTTTTCTATGTTTGTCCACTCCCAAAACGTGATATGACGTTTCTGAAGTCATCCGTGATCGGGGATGTGCTCCGCGGGATCATCTTTACATGACTATGGGGTCTTGAGAGCCACGCGTAGTAACACAGACTAGCCCGATGGTCGCATATTCACTGGGCTGAATACGTGTAGCGTTTATCCATACTGATAGCTAACTTGCGATTTTAGTAAACATGCTAGCGAGTACTATGACCCATGCCAAGACTTCGCGGATCGGAGTCTCAAGTGTATGAAACGGAATGCCTTCGAGCGTGAAATGTGCCATGATTATTTCCAGTATGTTAGAAATTCTCATATCAACACTTTGACTTGCCCTCCTTGCGACGTACCTGGCTTTTGATCTATTTCTGGCTAGCTCGTACAATATTGTCATGATTATCATATCTGAACTTTCTCACTGACTGATGACCTTGTCTAGAGCTTATCGTGATTGCAAAAAGAACTGGGTAAGTTTAATAAAAACTTTGTCGTTAAAGCCTCAATCATCTGTCTCGTGCAGGCTTTGCATACTATCCGCGAGATCCCTTGACTTTGATTCGATACGTGTCGGAGTATATTCGGTTGCTAACAGGGCACAGCTCACCCAGAAGAAAGTTTCTTTGACGCCTCAACCCAAATGAGACATTTCCATCATCCTGGATCATTCTTACCAAAAATATCGACAACTTTCCTGGCAAGATCCCTGGCATCCCCAAAGCAGTTGTTGCATGTGCTCTTTTATCAATCCAATAACCAAAGGCCTCCCAAACCCAAACCCCTAGCTTCTTTCACGTGCACTGCTATGTTATAAGCATTCGAACTGCTGTCGGACACTGCGATCTTGCGAGGCTGGTAAAAAAATACCATTTTTGGCAAGCCTAAACGTTTTATGGTCCGGCGCTGACCTGCGAGATAAGCGGCTTTCTCTTTCTGGAGTTGTTTTCCTGCGACCTGACTTCTATTGGCGTATCGCACTATCTTTAAGTTAATTTAAGCCTGTGTATTAACATTTTCATAACCTTGGAGTCTTATCTATCTTGTCCAGGTGTAGAGCTTCGGATCTCCATATTCAGTCGAATACAACCCTCGGGATGCATATGAAAAATAATTAAATAGAAACTGAGAACCTTTTTAAGGTTATAGCCCTCGGAGGCCTCCTAGCAATCATGGATGCCTCAGGATTTTATATAGTTCATTGTTTTCAAGTGTGACTACTTATCCCAATTAATACATATGGGCTATATTGTACACTAAACTATAAAACACAGATCAAAACAGTTGGCTAGCTTTTTCAATGTGTCATTCAGTTTCTATTTTTGTACCTTGTACAGTACATCAATGTACATCAATGGCGCATACAGCATACTTCAAATGTTGTTTCTTGCCGGCAGTATGGTGCGGGGACTGATTGACCGCCTACCCTTTGATCCCCTTCCCCGCCAAATAAAAAAGTGACCGGAGTTGATCACTCAAATCCAACTCAGATCATTGCCCTTATTAGCCCATGCTGTGCTTTGCACAGTGATCAGACTATTCTGCGAAAGACGCCAATTGAAGGGTTTTCCCGCAAATTGAATACCACCTCCACCATGAGCTCCAGCAATGACGCGGTGTTTCTGCGTCGCAACAACCAAATCCAAGATGCCATTGACTCGCAGAACATGAAACAGGCCTTACAGCTGATTGAGAAGCGCATGAAGAAAGGCGAGAATACGCAGTTTCTGAAGGCGAGTGATCCTTATTATTGTTTATTTCGAGTTTACTCGCGGCGACGCTGTCAGTTGTACGGGACCAACTAACACGTGAGATCGCAAGCAAACAGGCCTGGAAAGCGAATGTCCTCTTCAACCATGCGGATGAAACTCATAAAAAGAAAGGCATTGCAGAGACCCTCGAGCTGTGCAACGCCGATCCACCAATCTCGGATTTAGACTCTCTCGACACACTCCACCGTACGCTGCAGAAGATGGATGACCATACCGAGCTTCGGAGCGCTATATGGGAGCGAGCAGCTAAAGCAAAGCCACAAGATCATGCTCTTCAGATGAGGTGGTTCAAGTTCGGATATGAAGCTGGTGACTGGAAGTCAGCCCAGAAAGTGAGTTGGGAAGAAGTCTATGTTACATTGGCATCGTATCAAGGCTCAATTTGCTAATGAGTGCCTTCGTTCGTATCACAGGCTGCTATGAGTCTCCAAAAAAACTTTCCTCGGGAGCGAAAGTACTATTTCTGGGCCATTTTCCTGTGTTATCTCGTTTCAGATGACGCGGCTAGCTCGGACATGGACCGCAAGTTGTTTGGGACACTTGCCTATCGCTTTGCTCAGAAGGCAGTAGCCGATGTCCCCTCTCACCCCGTATGTGACCTTTCCCCAAAAACTACTGTGCACTGGATGTGAAGATTGGATTTAATACTCGGGCATAAATGACTGACATAATCCATGGCTTACTACAGACTGAATTGCTAAGCCCTCCGAGAGCCATACAAACCGCCGAGGAACTTCTGTTGGTTGTTCGAATTCTCGAATCGCAGGGTCGCTGGGCAGAGATTGTGCAGGTTCTTGATAGCGAGAATGCTGGTCTCAGCTCTCGGATAGTTAATAACGACAGGACTTTCATGCTAACCAAAGTCATTAGCTTGGGGGCTGCCGAACTCTGGGAAGAAGGACACTCATACGTCAAAAGCCTGCTTGCCGTGTCTGAAGACGAAGCAGAGCGCAGCACTCTGCATGAGCGTGACGATTGGAAATACTGGAACTTGCTCATCTTAGCCGTGCGTCGTCTTGAAAACAGTCCAGAGTATGTATTGCAATGTTTTACTTCTATACCGTCAAACTCTCAGCTAACACATGATTACCTACTTCGTAGGCTACTTTCAGACACGCAGCAGCATATCGAGAAGTTCATCGAATTCAGCCCAAAGTCCCGCAATGCGCACATCGCTCTCATGGACATAGTCCTAACCGGGTTTAAACGAGGCGAGCGGACAGAGGATGATCTGGTTATTGCGTGCCAAAGATACTTCGACCAACACAAGCACAAGCTCTATGCTTTTAAAGACTTACGAGGGGTTTTGGAGACCCGTGGTGACACTTTGATTCACCGAGTAGCTCAACATTGCATGGATAGTGTCGAAGGGAAACCCGTAAGTGCAAATTCTGCTAAACCCAGCCAATGCGAGAAATGCGAGCTAATCAACATTCCAGGACGATGCCATTCCATTGATCAATGCGTACAAGCTACAGTACTGCGATCGTATTTCAGGCAACAGCAACGCATCCAAATCTATCATTGAGACTCTTGTCCGCAATTGCCTTTACTTTTACGATGCATTCACACTTTTAGCAAAGACCCAGGACTCAAAGAAAGAAAGCCAACCAGATACTGCTTCCGCAATGGAAAGTCGGCCCACGGATGACTTCTGCATCATTGCCGCAATGGCCCTTCTTCAGCCCAGCTCAGCTGGCCAGGCATCTGAAAAAACCAGCAACACTGCCCTGATTCGCGCCGCTGGGATTCTGGAGCACCTTCTAATCGATTCACCGCATAACTACGAGGCGATTCTTATGTTGATTCGCATTTATCTTCTTCTCGGCGCTGGCTCCATTGCTTTGAGGTGGTTTGGCAAACTGTCTGTCAAGCAAATGCAGTATGAAAGTGTTGCTCATAACCTTTTCACCCGCTTTGCCACCATCCACCCTCATCCCGCGCCTCCTATCGAGGGCGGAGAGTACAAGGATTTTGAACCGCAAGTTGCATTTATCGGCGCTCTTGACTTTTATCGTAGTGCAAACTTCACTATCAAGAACTCTTTGATAAAAGGTCTCGATGATGGGACTTACGTCAATCTAGACGACTCAATCGAGCTTCAAAAACGTATCAGGGACAGTATCTGCCGGAGAATGTGGGCCCTGGACTTACGGCGGATGCAAAGGATCCGCAAAGGAAACCACTTGGCCCTCCATGAGGACGTTGGTCAGCAACCCCCAGTCTCTCATGTACTCCCAGCATACTTGAATACTAACCACCCTATAGCTCAGGATACATCACCGGCTCAAGATCACCGAAAGTATGATGCTTTTATGAACCTGGAACGTTGTGATCAATCTCCATTTGAGCACCGATTGCGCGCAGGCCCGATTCCTAGGGTAAGTTTGTTTGCTTGAGTGACACCGCGGCACCGACTAATGCCAATATAGGAAAACTGGTTGGCATCCGCCCGGCTCACTGATCGACTTTTCAGTGTTCTTGAGAGTATCGGCAGTCAGAAGCCAGTCGTCTTGAAGCTAGAGCTGCCCGAAATCGGCAAATTGTCGCTCTCCCAGACCGATGCTGATCATACTGTCGCTGAGATTGATGCAACGAATATTCACGTAGAATTGTTGAAAGTGGCTATGTTTATGGCTGGATCCAAGGCCCATACTTCTACCGAAATTGAGACTTCTCTTGGCGAGGTAGAGGATTGGTTGAAGGTTAAGAGAGAGGATCTAGCTCTGAAAGACACTAAGAAGTCTTGTCTTATCATGAGAACGACCATCGAGTTCACTCCAGGTACCCCAGGTGCACCGACATGGGAATATTTCCATGTCATCTGGACCCTCGTGGAGACCCTCAAGGCTCTGTGGAATATTTTCGACCTGGATTCTCGAAAGGCCGCGAAGACCGCCAAACTCCCTGCCGAACAAATGAAGAGACTGAATACTCTTGTTCGTGAAGTTTTCGAGGATGTCCGTTCGAACACCCGCAGTTTGAAACAGAGCCTTACCGAATCAGCTACTCTCAGTACACTCATCGACATGGTCAAGCTTGGCGATGCTACTGATGAATACGAGAAGCCGCTTCAAGATGTTTTGGAGAAGGCGTTGGATGAATCTGCACTCGAATTGTTCTGTGGAGAGCTGAGGGAGAGCTGGGAGGAGGCACTTGATGGAGTGCTGGCTGCCAGGCTTTAATGCTGATCATCCAGAATTGTAAGGAATGAATCATGTGTCCATGAAAATTCATAGTTCGAGTACATGTACATAAGCCAAATCCATGACAGAGTTGATGTTAACAAGTCAGATGCAGTCCAGGTAGTAAAGGTTGATCTATAAAAAAAGGGCAAACGTTCATCACGTGCGTATGCCAAGTCATATAGATTTTTGTGCCTGGGGTGTCAGGTATTAACGCTAGTCCATATTCATCCAGCCCTAGCCCTAGTCACTCGCCTACCGCACCAACGCCAAGGCTCCATTTTGCGGTTCCAGGCAAAAGACCAGGCGATTTTCACACGGCTCCCTCACCTCCTCTTCGACAACCTCCGCCAACCCCTTCAGTCAACAACCGTCGAGATGGCCGAACGCTCCGGAATTGTGGTCGGACTCAACGCGGGCCGGGTACGTTCTTACTGTCTTTTTGCATCATGTTTTTCGGTTGCTTGAAGGTCTCCCAAGGTCTCTTGTTTCTTTTCGTTCGGTCTGTTGGTCCATTCAAGACCAGTCGGGTCAAGGTTTATCGCGGAAACACTGGGAATTATCACGGCAAGGAGGACTACGATTGAATCGCCCATTGGAAAAATCAGAGACTCGCTGGGGAAAATTTCGATATCACGGGAACACTTTTGGATTCGACTTTGGCACCGAAGCCAGCACTCGCCTTCCACGTAGCCCTCATCCGACCGCGCTATGAACCCACCCCGACAGACAGACACGAAAGGCGAACTAGAAGAGAACATTGGGACCTGCGGCCGCTACATGAGACTTGGCGAAACAGACATACTGACTGGGCTCTGATATAGAAAACCACCGCCCTCAACACCCCCAAGACCCGCATCTCGCGCACCAAGGGCAAGTCTTCCCGCCGCACCGCTTTCGTCCGCGAAATCGCCCAGGAGGTCGTTGGTCTCGCTCCCTACGAGCGCCGCATCATTGAGTTGCTGCGCAACGCCCAGGACAAGCGTGCCCGCAAGCTCGCTAAGAAGCGCGTACGTTTACTCTCAATCCTTTTCTCGCTTTCGACTGGTTGCTCTGTTGCATGAACTATGTTGGATTCGGATCGATTTGGCCGAGGTCTGGCTGTATTGGAATGGTACTGTATGGGTCAATCTTGTAGAGGACGATTAATTTCAATCTCTGCTTGGACAAGCCCACACAATTACTGTTCTGTTTACCAGCGACCGAGACCTATCAGAACGATTTCCATTAGGACCAGAGCCCGACCAGTCGATACATTTGAGTCAACACTTTTGCTAACTTCATATCTAGCTCGGTACTTTCGGCCGCGGCAAGGCCAAGGTTGAGTCCATGCAGAAGGTTATTGCTGAGTCTCGCCGCACCGCTGCTCACTAAATTTTCCGACCCGTTCCTGTTTTTCTTTCGTTTTAACGACTCGACGCAAAAAAAAGCGTGATTCTCGGATCGGAAAGGGGGATTCGTGGCCATTGGGCGTGCATGAAGGGGAAGGCAAATATGGGATTCCTTCTCTGTCGTATGGAGTGAAACCATAATGAAAACAATTATTCAACCATTTCACGTTTGATATTTGCAATTGAGCCACTTTCTAAATGAAGGTTTACAACGTAGATGGAATTCGAATAGTTGTCCAAGTATGATGAGGGGTTTGACCTCATATATATCCATGGATGTATGAAGAGTCGACAGCAGCTCAATGGCTCTACATAACACCATGCTTTTGGGTGTCAAGTCTAGAGTGTAACATGATCATTTAAGGCTCTCTACGCAAGCATATAAATGAAGTTACAATGGAATATGATTCAAGTCTATCCGTACATCTTAAGATGTTAATGCGTCTTCAAAGGATGCGCCACATAGTTAAGTCATGATCATCAAGAGCAGCACATGTCGCTCACCTGAACCAAATATATTCCATCATCCCAATTTCATTTCTTACCGGGTAGCTTTAGCCACTTAGGCATACCGCCACTCTTCCGTGCCCCGCTGGGCTTATCACCGCCCTGAGCGCTACTCGGACCCGGCTGTGAGGGAGCAGGCACATCTTCCTTCAGCTCCGGTGGTTGCTCTACCTTGAGCTGTTGAGCCTGGCTCCGAAGCTCGGGGCGTAGAATCTCTGCTCGGCGTTCATGAACAAACGAGGCAGCGTTATCAGCCCAAGAGAAGTTGACGAGCACACGGCCAGCCAGTCCGAGGTCTTTAATCAGATGCTTCTTGTCTGATGGGGGTATGGCGTTTGTATGCTTGGACCGGGATACACCGTGGACAGTGAGAGTGAAGTTCTCGCTGGCGAACGGTGGGGCAAGACAGCCGCGTGCGAATTCATACAACGACTGTCCTGTGTCCGAGGTCCCAAATTTGGCAACCACTTGGCTCTGATCTGGGAAACGGATCTTCACGTTGACCTCGTGAATTGCTGCTCGCCTTGCCGCTTCTGCCTCTGCCTTGGCGGCGATCTCGGCGTCCGTTGGCAAGCGCTTTGGGCGAGAGGACTCGTTGAGTAACCGCTGGTGCAGTTTTGCATGCTCGATAGAGGGTATGTAATCACTCTCATTGTAGTCTAATTTTGCTGATGAAGGAGTGTCTTCCGAGGGAGGGGAGAAGACGGTAATCGTTCGGCCAGAGTCGACCGTGGAAGTGGCTGGTTCGGAGATATATTGGGGAGGGGCAACTTCGTCCGATGCGGCGGTGACGGTGGAGGGCTCAGACTGCAATGAACTAGAGAGATCCTGAGCAGGCTCCTTGGTTGTGCTGTCAGCGAGAGCTGCTGCGGGCGGTACTGCGGCCGCTGCGTTCTTATCCTGTGCCGAAGGAGCCTCATCCTCCGAGGACTTGAAGAACTCGCCAATCTTGACCATGGCTTCCTCGATAGGCTCATCGGTCCGTCGGAAACTTAGTCGAATAAGAACATTGCCACTGTTGAAACCTAGCTGGGCTAGGGTTTTTGTAGATCCGTGAAGCTCGATACTTCACGTTCCAAAATCTGAAGGACGGGGATCTCATAGTACAGTCGTCCGGCGACATCTCCACCATCGGCAGAGGGCACTGCACGTGAAGTGAGGTTCCGTACTGGGCCACTCCCTGCAACTCCCGCCTCGAACTTGCGTAGTACCATCCAGAGTGTAGTCGTACTAGGGAACTTATCAAGTATGCGGCCATTCGGGGCATCACGAGCCTCAGATTCGGGCAGTTGTAGGCCGACGGTTACGACTGACGGGGAGCGAGAGAGTTGAACAAGTTCAAGCTTTGCGCCGGAGCTAAGACCAGACAGACGGTAGGAAAGAGAAAGGTCCAACTGCTTGCGATTGTGTCTGTTGCATAAACAAGACCGGGTCAGAGTTGCCATGAGGGAAAAGAAACACCAACTCACTTTAATGAGTACTGACTAGCGTTATATCCAAGCTTCGAACATGCTTCTTGTAGGATATCGGTCAAGTGTTTGGTGGGAGTAGTTTTGATTGTTGCCCGCCTGGCTGTTGCGTCGATCACCACAACGTGGGCACTCATTGTGTTATGGAGAACACTAGCTCTGACAATAAAATACAGAAGATTCAATATCTCAATAAAGAGATTTCAAATGGATAGATGAAAGTAAAGAGGTAAAAAAGGGTGAAACTCGAATGCGGGGAGAAAGATGGCGCAGAAAGTAGTCGAAGCATACGAAACAGGCAGCGGTGCGGGCGTCATCTGAGCTCTCGCGTACCTCAGAGCTTCCCCGTCATCAACTCACCTCCATCACCTCCCCCAACCCGCCCCCTTCTCAACCACATTTTCTCTTCTTTTTTCTTGTGCTTTAGCTCTGGAATATCTCTGTTATATTGAATTGCATTGAAACACTGCAATAATGGTAAGAAAAAGGCGCCCTTTGTCCCTATCGTCCACGAACCTCTGGACCTCAAAGCTGACCGACTTCTCCCATCACAGTCCAACCCCTTCGACATCAGTATGCCGGAAACTTGTCCCTCATGAATATCCAACAAAAATACTAATCGTTCTGCAGATGGCGGTGCCTGTGTCGCCATGGTGGGCAAGGACTGCGTCGCCATCGCCTGTGACCTTCGCCTGGGCATGCAGTCCCTGACCATCTCCAACAACTTCCCCAAGATCTTCAACTACGCTCCATCTACCTACCTCGGCCTGACTGGCCTCGCCACCGATGTCAACACCGTCTCCGATCTCTTCCGTTACAAGGTCAACATGTACCGGCTGCGCGAGGAGCGCGACATCGCACCGCAGACCCTCGCCAACCTAGTGAGCTCATCGCTGTATGAGAAGCGCTTCGGTCCTTACTTCGTCAGCCCTGTGTTGGCTGGTATCAACCCAACAACGGGGAAGCCGTTCATCTGCGGCTTTGACAGCATTGGCTGTATCGATTTCGCCAAGGACTTCATTGTCAGCGGAACAGCAAGCGACCAGCTCTTCGGTACTTGCGAGGGTCTGTGGGAGCCTGATCTGGTATGTATCCTATAGTTTCTGTTATCATACCCCCTACTAGATACGCTGTCTAACACACTTTGTCATTACAGGCCCCCGAGGATCTCTTCGAGACAATCTCACAAGCACTGCTTAGCGCCGTGGACCGAGATGCTCTCTCCGGTTGGGGTGCCCAGGTTTACATTATAGAGAAGGACAAGGTTACCCAGCGGTTATTGAAGGGACGACAGGATTAGATTTGGGGAAATGGTTGTTTTGGGCTTTCCGTTGGTTTGAGGGCAAATCCCGGCGTCTACGGTCTTCACTGGATGATATGTGCCGTGTACGGTCAATCAATGACGGGATAGCACAAGAGCAACGTGAGAGCGGTTGATACCTGAGCCGAAGGGCACTTTTGTTCTTTGACTCCATGTTTCTCTTACTCTTATCACGATAATAAAAGGCCCCCGTTGTCACGTCACGGCAATGTTCCAACTTGCATCATCAATTCAACGCATTAACTAAGGAAATAGACATTACCCGATTTTCGGGAATCAGTACCCATCCCCAATATGTTGCTTTGACTGACCTTTGTCTTTGTTCAGGCCTCGTAACCTACTGCCCGCGGTCCATTCGGCCTGTAGGGAGGTGCTAGATACCTGTCTTCCATATTTTGGATTAATCTGGCAAAGGGTAGTGTTTTTATACACTATTTCGCTATCCACGAGTCTAATTTCTGAAGAGGTCGCTAAGCCAACGCATGGATATGGAAACAAGAATAACATTAACCAAGTATATCGAACTCAAGAGGCAAACAATACGAGTCCAAGACAAGATCAAATACAAAATCGGGCTTCCTTTTTTTTTTTTTTTTTTCGAAACAAGGAGTATGTTGCTATACATCCTTTCCAACCACGCACCAAGTCATCCTCCAAAGGCCTCAATCAAAGGTCAATCAAGTGAGATTTTCAATAACCATCTCTGTCGGCTACCGCCCTATAGGCTGGCCCATTATTGCCTAGGAACCTTTTGATATCAGACGCCAGCAGCTCAGGCACTTCCCAGGCCGCAAAATGGCCACCATGATCATATTCCGTTTCCTGCACAACATTCCCAATGGACCGATACCACGCCATAGGCCACATAATGATCTCCTCCCGGAACTGCGCCACTGCAAAGCGCACACTCTGCGGTGCCCGGGCCGCGAGGATTTGTTTAATCGACATGTAATTCAGTTGTTCCAGCAGATCATCCTGAGCACTATCCTCCGACACATATGCACTCCCACCACGCTTCGGTGCTGAAGCCTCGTAGTAGATCCTTGTTGACGCCACTGGCCCAGCTGTGGAGAAGTAGTATACACTCACCCAGGTCAAGATCTCCTCATCCGTCCAGGGGTACTTGTCGGACCAAGTGTGCATTTTGTCGTAGATCCAAGCTAGTAACCCGGCAGGACTGTCGTGAAGCCCGTAACCTAGAGTCTGTGGTCGGGTCTCTTGCTGTTTCACGTATGCGTTGCCGCGGGTGAAATATCCAAATGTCCGGGCGATGTAGCCACGGTCTTTCGCCGAGAATGGCACATACAGCAGCGATTTGACGAACTGGTAGGGACTTCGCCATGGGTAGGGCGGCATGACGGGTATGAAGTTCAGGTGGATGGCTTGGGTGTGTTGAGGGTAATACTGAGACATGGTACGGGCGATCATGCTTCCCCAATCGCCCCCTTGAATCACTGCTCTGGAATTAGTTAGTCTCTCCTGGTGGGGACAGATGGTGCTTGCCGTATTCCTCATAGCCTAGCGCGATCATCACTTTGTGTAGAGCTTCGGCATACTGTGCTAGCCCAAACCCTCTCTACTTTGGTTGTTAGGATGCGCTCGACAGTGCTGATACATAGTACTCAGCATACCTTCTTGACGCCCTGCGAGAATCCAAAATTTGGCAACGAAGGTGCTACGACATTGAATACTGGACCATCCCCGTTGCTCTTAGTGAGAAGTGGGATAAGCTTAGTGGCTTCAAGGAAGCTACCAGGCCCTGGTATAAGAACAATAAATTAGCAAGCGCGACGAAGATACCGATGTAGGAATTCCTAGGAGCTAGATACACCCATGAATAAAAAGCAATGGAATTGCTTTCGAATTTCCGCTCTGGTGATACACGGTATGTATGTTCAGTTCCCCGAAGCCCTCCACTCCGACTCGAACATTGACTTGGTTGAGTTGTCCATTTAACTTCTGCTCTTGTGCACGCCAATCAAACTTCTCCCGCCACACATTGACGAGTCTCTTAATTTCAAGTAGAGGGACGCCCATATCCCACCCCGAAGCATCAAGCTCATCGGGGAAGGTGGTGTGCTCCAGCTTCTGGCGGAGCTGCTGGAGTTGCTCGTCGGGAATAGCGATGTTGTATGGGGTGACTGAGGTCATGGTTGTAGACTATTTCATCTGTGTTTGATCAGAATTATCGGAATGGCAAGGTTGGTTGCTATATATGTGTGAGGGCCCAAGGGTATTACTAAGATCTTACTAAGTATTGGAGATATCCTACGTAGCCATACCATAACAATATGATCATCTTTACCACCACACACTTATTCCGTAACAACATGCAGATATACTCACAGTAACGCTCGGACCTTCTGCGATGACGGGGGGTTTGAATTATTACCTCGGTTTCACAGTTCTGACGTTGCACAATGTGCGGTGGTATGAGATTACGTATGTACGTAGCTAATTTGAACGGATGCGCATACTAACCAAAAATAGATGAACTGTCAGCATTAGGCAAAGACAGGGCGTTCCAAGGTTGGTACTCCATAGTATATCGTAGTTTCATACATCTACTACATATATTCAAACCGAGCAAGCCAACTGGGTGGTCAATTTTAGCATTTAATACATCTATGGATAGGTAGTGCCTGGTTGGTCGGTGATATAGTATCTCCTAAATAGGAATCGGCGATGAATCAGCGAGAAACAACCTCTAGTCCTTAGAGTTAGAAATAGAGCACCTCAAGGCTTCTATATCGAACTACCTTCAGAAGGAGAGCACCCAAATCATCTTCAGAATCACAGCACCCAAAGAGTTCTATGCCGAACCTCCCTCCAAAAATAGAGCATCCAAAGGCTTCTATATCGGACCTGCCTCCAGAACCAGTGGACCAGATATTTCAACTGCTCGATATAAAGTCTCAAATATACCTTGCCTTCAGCTGCACGTCTTTGTACAGACGCTATCGACCTGTTCTGGCCGACGAATTTGCCTTTCCCAGATATACGTTCGGCCGCGGTTGGCTTCCATGCGGGCTACCAACTAAAACATCCTATCGGGAACCGTATCTACGTCGTCAACTTCTCTGTTGGTTTCAGGGAACTAGGAGACTCTACTGTTCCTCATGCATCAAGTTGCACCTGGACAATGAGTTTGATTATTCTGAGAGGGAACATAGCACCGAGATAAACTGTAGGTGCAAGTACCCTGGATTTGTGAACGTCTGTCCCTGCAGTCCATTGAATATTAGAGAAATGACTCGAATACTGGAAGGATCTCAACATAAATGGCTTGAATGGCACTGTTGTTCAGTCACTATCCAACCGGAAGTGGTTGCCAACCAGAAGATCTACATTTCACAAGATGAACAGACATATTTGCGAGTCCGAAGCCAATGGGAAATCACTTACAAGAAGGAAACAAAGTATTATTGGCCAGAGATTGAGCGTTTCTTTGGTTGTCCCCATAAATGTATGCTTCCAGAATTTCCAGCGTGTCGTTCGGAGAATAACCAACTCCAAAGATGTCATACGTGCAAGCTCTATATGAAGACCAACTGGAATGAGGTTGACCAAAATCGGTGTCACGTTGAGATAACACGAACCGTCGATGCTCGTGAGGTTCTGAGAAAAACACACTTCAGATTATAATTGCGTCGCTTTGCTTGAGATATTGAGGAACTGAAAGTGCTTGCTGAATTTGCTATGCGTTATATGCTGGATCTAGATGGACTAAAGAAGTCACCATGACTATAGAATGATACTAATCATTCAGAAATCGGTTGAGCACCTTGGAAAAAAACCAAAAAAATGGAATAATAAATAGTAGATCTGTTCTATAAATGATCCTAGAAGTACTGAGTACCTGATATCTACATAGATAACACCAGGGTACAGCAGGTACCAGGTACCAGGTACCTGATGGCCCTCATTTTGGTCTAGATCCCGCTGATCCTGCATCGCAACCTCCGTGCACCTACGCAGGATTCGAAAAAAAAAACATAACACACAAAGAGAATAACGTTCGTCAAAGGGAAATACAAGTTCTAGAGAAACCTCAAACTCTTTTAGAAATATTATTAGCTCTACATCAAATCTATGAGCTCTTGATAACTCCTGTTTCAGGTCGTGTGTCTAGACCGCCCGGCCCCCATCGAACTAACGGAAAATCCCCTCTCCCCTCCTTCTGGGCCTTCTCTCTCCAATATTTCATATTCTGGTGGATGTACGTCGAAGTCGTCTCGATCCATCCACCGTACCTATTATTTGTACAATTGAATGCTATGGTCGTTGCCCTCGAATAAACAACCTACGAAAGAGCCCGAAAACCGAATCCTCGAACCGACCCTACCTTCACTTGCCACATGGACTATGCCCGACACGCCCGAGCCAGATGTCTCTCATGCTGTCCAACCTTGTCCCACCATGCCATTCCCCTCCTGCAAGTCCGAGTGCATCGCCGGTGACGGACTAAACGCCGTTCATGACGACGGAGTTGTGCAACGCGACTTGGGAACATGGAACGATGGCGCCCAGACCACTGCCATTGAACATTTGGTCAGACTCAAACAGGGCTTGCGGGCATCTGATACCGAGCTGTTCTGGAAACGGCTCATGGAAGACATGACATCTATAACCAAAGCCCAGTATGGGTTTGTTGCCCGGAGAGTGCATGGGAGTGAACCCATGCCAGAACTAGGCGGGCGGCGCCCGTCCCTTTTTGGTGCAGCTTTCTATTACAACGATGGTTACCAGACCATCGGTTTGCAGCGAAACAGGTATTTCGCGGGCGGGAACCCCTTACTGCATATGGACCACGAACGGCCTTGTTTGATCCCCGAGAATCTCAGCTCACTTGTATCGTTCGGCGGTGATCATTTACCGTTTGCCGCCGATGGTTATTTGGCGATTCCCCTCTTTTCAGCCGGAAAGTGCCTGGCGCACCTCGGGTTGATGTGGTCCAAAGAAGGTCTTCGGCATAGAAACCTGTCCTGGTCCTTCCTGGAGATGATTCTCCACTCGCTTGAAGACCTGATCGTACAACGACTAGACCCAGGGGAACAAATTCTAGATGAAATGTTAGATTCTCCGACGACAAATACCTCCGATTTCCACAACCCCCAGACTGCCGCCTTCCATCAAGCCGCTGATTTCAACTCACACCCCCTCAAACCATACGCCCGCAGCTTGTCCCACGAGCTGAGGACCCCGATGCAGGGTGTGGTGGGCATGCTTGACGTCATGCACGCCACAGTGCGCGAGGCGATGGAGAGTAAAACTCCCGTCAAATCAGGCGGGATTTTTCAATCTCTCAAGGAGGGGATTGAGATGGTTCAGGATAGCGCGAGACGTGCCGTTGAAGCGGCTGACAATGTCGTTCATGCATACGAGCTCAACATGCAAATTCCCAAAACACCCCTCCGGGAGGAGCCCGATATACTAGGCGGTCTCACAGTCCCACCTACTATACCCGAAACCCGCCCGAGCGTCTTTATCGAAGGAAAGAATATCGCTGTAAATCCGTACAAACGGCGGCGGAGCCTACCCCCAGAAATGAATACCCGACCAGTCCGCAAACAAAGACTCCGTGCGGCTTCGTCGCGGCAAGAGCTTTCGCCTCGCAGCGAAGAAGTCAAGAATGCTGTCCACGAAAGCGACCAGATCGTACATGCTATCCCAGCTCGCCAGTTCGAGGCTGTAATGGCTAACATGGTCGATCCACGCCCGTCTATCGCAGTTCGACGATCCGCACCTCACTTACTCCTTGAGGGCATCAATGTGAACTTGAGAGGTTCTGCTTTGCGTTTTACCAAACTGCGAGATCTTCTCCGTTTGGTGATTAATGAGTCTCTTCACGTTGGTGGTCGACCGGATTCTGCTGTTAGCAATGCAACCGAGTTTGGTGAAAGGATTGAAATTCGGTCGCGGTCCTCGAATGGTGAATTGTTCACGAAGGTTGTGGATTGGTCTGTAGACCCATCATTACCGGACACCCTACTTGCCGATGACCGTGATCTGGCCAAGCTGATCTCCTGCGTTTTTCTCAACGCGATTAAATTTACCAACAACGGCACCATCACTGTTTGCGCAACCTTTGACCCCAAGAAGAACGATGTTCTTATTCTTGTCCGCGATACCGGCCCGGGAATTCCCGCTGCATTCCTCCCCAATCTTTTCAAGCCATTTGCTCGTGAGGATGCATCGACCACAAGAAGCAAAGATGGCTTGGGCCTCGGTCTCCTTGTGGCCAAGGGCCTTTCACGCAAAATGGGCGGCGACTTGACCTGTGTGCGTTCATCGACTTCTGGTCCTACGCGTGGTACAGAATTTCGAATTCGAATCCCCGTAAACCAACGTGAAGCTGAACTCCGGCCGACAACCCCTAGTGAGAGTGTTTCGACGCCATCCACCACCGACCAAACACGACAGGGCAGTGTCAGTAGCCTTTTGTCCGATCTCCCTTCCTTTAATTCCCCATTCATCCTCCCCCAACACTGCCAGCTGCAACAGGCGACACCGTGTACCACCGACGAAAACATGTCTGAAAGCCCGACGCCCCAGCGACCGTCAATACAAACCCGTTTGCATCGAACACATATCTCCGGTGATGCATATGACAAGAAGCTTGGAGAGAAATATCCGCTGCGCTTTCTCGTGGCCGAAGACAATCGAATCAACCGGCGTGTACTGGTGAACATGCTACGCAAACTTGGCTACCGCGATGTCCTTGAAGCGGCCGATGGCAAAGAAGCCGTCCAGATTGTTCAAGGCATCCTCTCCGCGTCAAAGCCCTCCACTGCCCTTGATGTCAGCCTCGATCCAATGCAAGGCGTCCTCAATGAGCCACCAGCTACGAAAATAAAACCGATCGATGTCGTCTTGATGGATCTTTGGATGCCTAAAATGGACGGTTATGAAGCCACCTCACGAATTCTCCAGATGGTCGACAACCATCGGGACCAACATGCTACTTTTGAGCAACCGAACCCCAACAGCCCTGACTCCATGGAAATGGATCCAATCCCCAACACTTTTTGTATGCCACCACCTCCCACAGTTCTTGCTGTGAGTGCCGATGTTAGCGATGAGGCATTGAATCGCGCTTCTAGAGTGGGGATCAAAGGCTACATGACGAAACCTTACAAACTCTCTGACCTCGAACGGTTGATTCTTGGATTTTGCGGTGGTGCTGGCAACCCGTTGTCTAAATCCTAGTATAACCACTAGACCCATCGCTGAACATGATGTTACTTTCTTCTTGGATTTTCACGTCAAGTCCATTATATACCCATTGGATGCGGATCTTGTCTTCTTCGTGTACAAATCCCCCAACTGCTTTTTTTCCCTTCGGCCCAGGGGCCTCTCAGGTTAGGATATGCATCGATTCGGCGGCTTATTCATTTTCAACTGCCTTATACCATACCATCATTGTCATTTTTGACCCCTTTTATGTTTATTATCCCCATTTTGGATACAATGATTGATAATACATCACAAGCGATCACTCCGCACTACATATAGTCATTCAATGGACATGTAATAAAGACACACTGAGACTTGAGTCCTAGTCGCGGTGACTTTTCCACTCTGGATAAATTATAACTAACTGAACCTACACACCAGCACTTAAATCCAGCAAACTTGTTCATCACATGCTGTACTATTCTTGTATTCTTATGAAACCATGGTCATCATCCGCCCACATTGACCTAGGTCGTTCTATTTGCAAAGAGTGAAATCGACCAATCCTACATCAGGAACAGTTTCCTGCGGGAGGCAGAAGTCGACATCTTCTCCTTTAAGATCCGTGAAGACTCGAGAGTACTCAGCCTATTTAGAAGCAGTTAGCAATCTCCCTTTCCACATAATCCTTTGGGGCCATCCGGGAGAACAAACCTCAATGATGTCCACAAACTCATCATATACATTATCTGCCTTCATCTTCTGACGAACAAAATCGGTCACTCCCCCCAAAATTGCAACTACCGTGGTGACCTTGCTGTCCCAAGTCAGAAGTGCAGAAACACCAGTTCCATCAACACGAGTGGATTCAATGCTGCCATAGATATCTAGAGAGTTATTTTAGTTAGCATAGTACCAACCGCATTACCTTGATATATGAAAGGTCTCGCTTACTCTGCATTTTCTTAGCAACAACCATATTTCTCCACCAGGCAAGTCCGACAGACTTGTTGACCAAGATTGTTGGGAATACACTATACGGCGTAATGACGTCTAGTTCCTGGACAGTCTGGTTCGAGATGGAGGGGATACCGGCGTTCGAGATGTAGCCTGTTACATCGCCAGTGGAGGGATCGGTGATGTTGTTAATTGAGGCGAACATACCGGGCAATTTCGTGGCGACTGAGTTGCAGGTCCGAACTCGCTCGGCGTTTGCAAATACGCGACTGAATGGGAAACCGTTAGTATATGACAGCCTATCTCTGCCTTCTGCTTGGAGTCTCACCGGACAAGATCGATGTCATAGTAGGGCATCTGCAACACTTTCCAGGTTTTGTGGCTGGAGAACCAAAATCCTGTCTCGGAATTTAGTCACCGTTTCTCATCTTTATTTTGGAATTCACAAACCCTTTTGGACAGTGATAGGTCCGAATTCGCCCATTTCGTAGTCAACGCTCACCAACTGGGATTTTTTAACTTCCCACGGGGCCTGTTTGTCGGCTTTCGACAGACCGCCGAAGAATTGTAGCCAAAAAGTGAAAATCTCGCCTTCGAAAGGGTCGTCGAGTAGATCCTTAGTCTCACATAGATACGACTGATCCGGGTGGTTGACAGGAAGGGACTGATCTTTGATGTCAATGACGGTGCAAACCCGGCCACTGCCTTTGTAAAAGATCTGATCAACAGACAGAGGATTAGCGGACTGGTCAAAAGTGGAACGGAAGATCGTGAGAGATGTACCTTGGCGGCAGTAGTCTTAGTGTAGTCCATCCAGACCTGCCATTTTTGCGCGAGTTCTTGATAGTTCTTACGGCCTGTGTTCTCAAGGGCCTGGATGAAACCGTATACAGCCCATACAAGTTCACTAGACAGACACTTATTGTTAAACCAGAAACCAAAACGTGGGCCAAGAAATCTACATACCCGTTATCAAGACCAGGGACACGATTGACCCAGTCCGATCTTGGAGTCATATCCTGAGTATCCGCTGAGACCCAGGGCAAGAAACCCCCGAAGCCTGGATAAGTCTGCAAATTTTTCTGTATAATAGAAGCAGCGATTCTGGGGGCCTCTGCTGTGTTCTCAGGCGAGAGGAACCGAGCAGCCTCTGGGGAGCCAGCAACAGCGTGGGTATACAGCATGATTTGGAGAGACTATTGGAATATGAGCTGGGGATTCCCAAACAATGGGAGAGATCAATACCAGCCTCTTTGCTAGCGGCACTGAAGGTGTGCTTGGCCGTTGCCTTTCCGGTCACCTAGTCGATGTTGGTGCCGTCGTAGGAGATACCATTGTTGCTGTTGTATGAGATGTTGTTCTGATGGAACTTGCCCTCCCAATACAGCATATCATTGATAAAAGCAGTAGGATCATGGAGGATCTGCTTTTGGGAATGTTGATGCGCGAAACGACATGAGAGCTGATTGATGTGTCCGGATGTCGATGGTAGGGCATTGACCAGCGTTGTCCATGTCAAGACATGACCGAATTTCTCGTGGAGACGCATATCGGGATTTCTCAAAGTATAGAATTGAATTGAGTAACGAGCTGGGCTGGCTAGACACCAAGAAACAGAGATATCAACCCATATAAATACTATGTGTCTCTTTGAAGCGGGAATCGCACATTTGCCGAACTCCCATATCCACGAATTATATCACATCAGGAGTCTCTGGGGTCCCCGCATTCCGAAAAAGCTTTCCCCTGAAAAACACCGGTATAATAATCTGATAATGGGCTGATAATGGGCTGAAGGTACACGCCACCCATGCTAGACGTTTACCCGTTTAGCTCGTGACTATACGAATCTGTTTCCACTATAGGATGAGATCTTCGACCGGGATTCTTGTGGGGTCAATTAGCCGAAGGAAACGGAGAATCGGGGAAATTATAGATTGCGTGGGGAGTTTCAGAATGTTCCCCAGACGTTGATCATTTACTTGATTCAGACACCAGCTAGTTCCAAGGTTCCCAATTGAGACATGTTTTTAGACATATTTTCTTTTGCACTTATACTGTCTAATTTAATCACTTAATATACACCCGGTTGACTCATAACATGAATCTTATTCATAACAATCGTCGTAAAGTGTCTGATGCTTTCGAATCTAAGCGGGTCAGTATATCAAGGAGCACCGACAGATCATTACGCGCTCGAGCCGACAGAGGTGATGCTTCATGTTGATCGATAATCTCGAGCAGACAAGCTCCTATGAGCCTGATCTTTTCTACCTAGATGGTCATCAGAACTCGCTCATTTGACACCGGGACAGCAGAAGAAAGGGGCGACTTACACATGGTTCGCCGTTAATCTGTAATGCCCAGAAAGGGGCATCACGAATGACCCGCAGAAGATCGCGTGCAATGTCAGTTTTCCGTAGTAGTAGCATTTCATTTGGCGCAGGAGGATAGTAATTAAACTCTTCAAATTTCTGCGTGATTACCATCTTCAGACAGTGTAACGAGACGTAGACGTTGGCTGCTTGAATGGTATGTAGTTTCGTGAGCCTAGACAGGCGTTGGTTGTCTTTATTGGCGTTTGACATGAGCTGGTCATATTGTAAGAAGGAAGGTAAGTCATCGAGAGACGTTGCAAAAAGCACATAAAGATGGTCAAGCCTGTGACTTTCTTCTGCTGTGGGAGGTTGACGAGGAAGTAAATTCCCATTTTTGTGGTTATCCAACAATCGCATCTCTAAAAGCAAATCGGATGCACTTTGCCAGAGCCGAATGTTTGCATTGAATCCCGCAATGAAACAAACTCTTTTGAGTACTCTCGGCATCTGGAACAGCACTACCCGGTGTCAGGATTGTCTCATCTTCGATGCCTGTGGGGTAGCCGATGGTGATGCCAGAGTTGAATGAGTATTTGTGAATTGTGATCGGACGTTTGTTCAGAATAGCTGCTGATTTATCGCCAATATAGGCAATCCAGAATGCCCGTCGGCGAAACTCTACTTCGAGAGAGGTTAGTCCCTGTAGTGAATCTTCTTCATGCATCTGCATCACTTGGGCCAATCGGGTAGCTTCCCCAAAGATGTGCCACGACAGTCGGGGCTTGCCGGCCGCATGCATGCAGTTGGAATGGAAATATCGAATGGCAACCGAGTTGGCATTTGGGTATTCAAGATCAGCTTCCAGATATGTAGCCAGGCAATTTCTGGAGGCTTGTAGAAATATGTCTGCGATTCCCTCTCCTTCGGGAAAGATGTCTTTCGGAAGGAGAAAGGCCGCTTCTGCGCAGACAGCAGTAATCAAAGTGAAAGAAAGATCCGGCCACAGCTCTGGATATTTGAGACTATTCACTCCATATATGAGGCCGTCGGCTCTCGAATTCCTTCCTTGAGTCACAAAGAACTCCAACGCATCTCGGAGACTGGGTTCGTGAACAAGTGGAGTCAAGGGATATAGATATTCAAAAAATAGCTCGAAGCAATGATTGATAGTACGTTCTAGATGTGCTGATGAATTATGCACGGACAGCACCTGTTCCAAAACATGCCATCGCTGTAGCGCTGAGGTGATTCTCGTTGAGGCGACATCGGAAATAGATGATTGGACTGTATGCACTGTTTCAGGGGATAGAGCAGGATCAAGTATCGAGAGATCGCTATCCCATGCATCTAGCGGAACCGCAACTGGTGCGGTCGAACTGGGATTTTGGGTTATCGAGCCGTGTTCCGGTACTTGCAAGGCCGGTGCCAGGGGACTATGTAGAACATTCGGATAAGCCACATCATGCGACCTTTGTCGCCTCGATTTGGGCCCACGTCTGGCGATTGGTAGATCAAATGTACATTGTGTCCGAGCCAGACGGCAGTTGGTGCATATTGACGATTCACCCGGGCAGTCACACTATGATAATTTAGTTTAGACCGGGTGAGATTAAATTTTCGCCTCATACCTTTGCTTTTCTCCGACGGCACCGATCGCATGCTCTAGTCGATGAGCGTGAACGAGACGCAGGGCTGGCCATCACATCTTCTGTTTCGGGAAATCTCGTCGGAGGTTAGGGCAGTTGGGCAGTTGGGAATGGGGGATGAGCCTCGGTCAAATACTCCGCGCATTTCCCCCATTTTTCCGAAAGCCCCAGATTTTTCTTTTCTTGGCCTGGGGTATTTCCGAAGCTTGATTGATTAATTTAATTAATTTATATTTATTAACACGGGTTTGAATGTCTTAGTTTTGTGAAGGTACAGCTACAATATAGAACTTTCAAGTAGATTTCGAGGTCAATTGCGTAATAAATAACGTCCAGTCTCATCCAGTTGTTTACAGTGTACAGTAGGCTCATCAGAAGCCGTCTCATTGCTCTACTGGGACCCGGAAATATTCACACCCATGCGTTCATCGAACATGCCTTTCAGCAGCAAAGCAGATTGCTTCGGTGTTCTTTCCAGGGTATTGTAATCAGTGAAGGTAACGCCGAAGCGAACCCCGTATCCATCGGACCATTATGGAAGAGGGATTAGATCAAATATCTTGAAGTAAGAACCAAGACACATACCTAAGTTGTCCATCAATGACCACGCGAAATACCCTTTGATATTAGAGCTATCCTCTGTGCGTGCTCTTCCGACCGCATCGAGATGATCTTTGAAGTATTGGATTCGGTAGGTATCATTGACAGCCTCTTCGCATGTCATCCTATCCTCACCAGGACATGGGCACCCGTTCTCTATGATATAGATAGGCTTGCCATATGTACGATGGGCTGGAGTCTTGATTTGCGTATACGCAAACTGCAAGACCATGGTCAAAAGAGCCCCCAAAGCCATGGTGCCTCGACGGCCAAACAATTTTGTTTTAACCAAAAATCCAGCAATGACAGGACCAACCAGGCCAACGACTTGGTTGATGGCATAGTTTCTCCAAACTAGATAGTTGGAGCTGCTACTGACCTTCGCTCCCTGAGATTTGAGGTAATATGGAAGGAACACATGGTATAAAGGGCTGACAACCCCAATCACGAACCAGTTGAGCATGATCACCAGGAACGACCAAGTTAGTTGCTTCGTTCGGAAGAGACCACTAAAGTGCACTTTGATCCTAAACAAGGACCAGACTGATTTTTCTGTGTTCTTCACATCCCCTTCGCTACGCAGCTCTTCCAAAGTGAGATCAAATTGGCGGTCATATTTTACTGACAACTTTGTCAGGAACTGAATAACCTCCTCGTCGCGATTTTGAGAGACGAGCCATCGGGGCGTTTGCACGATGCGAATTAGAAGGACTCGCAATAAGCTCAGAACGAGCGTAACGCCACCAATGGTGAAATGCAAGTAACGCCATCCCATATTGTCGTGGTAGGTACACGTCCCCGGTGCCGCAGAAGAGGAACAGGTGTAGTTGCTAATAAATGCCCATGCAAGCAAGCCTGTAATGGTGTATCCCACTGCCCACCAGATCGACATGAAGGTCACTAGCCAGGACTTTTTCGCAGGTAGAAATTCCAGAAGAGTAACTGAGTCCAGAATGTAATTCCCACCAACGGCTGCAGAGTAGAGGGAAACCCTATCAATTATATTAACAACCGACGATCCCGCATCAAGAAAGGTAGAACCAACATTGTCGCAAATGAAATGTATCCGGTCATCGCACCCGCGATGATTGTAAATATCGCCGCCAGCAACAAGGAGGAGTTGAAAGCAAGTCGGCGTCCAATAATATCGGCTGATAGACCCCAAATAGCTGCGCCTGCCAGAAGACCGATTTGGGATGCCAGAGCAATTCCCCTCAGGCTTTTGTTTGGGCTGCCGTACTGCATGGTAACCGCAGGAATTGCGATACTCTGACAGATTACCAAGAGCTGGAAGAAAATCTTAGTGGTGGTCTCTTTTGACTGATGGCAAACAACAAGTCCCTTACCGAGTCAACCGTGTAGCCGAAGCCGTTCAGGAAAAAAAGCTTCCATTGGAATGGAGTCATGCCAATCTTGTCGATGGCAGTGTTGATGAGTGCCATATTTTTAGCCAAAACAGGGTCAAACACGGAACTATCGAACACATCCTCGGATTCAACGACATAGTGTGCAGCTTCTTTGCTAACTGTCCCCGAAGGTCCAGTCGGTTCAATTCCCGGCATGGCGTTCGTTTGCTTTCACGAGTAATAGGTATCAAAGAAAGAGAGAAGTGTTTCAGAACACGGTCCAAGGCTCAAACTGAAGGCTATCCATGAAGCAATATAATAACTATCCAGATGCGCGCATCACGTAACGCAAAAGCACACGATAGCGCCGCCAGGAAAGCCTGTCTTGGCCTTGGGTAACTTCCGCATCTTGGCATCATTAAGCTCTCCTGGTTGTAAAATGGCCAGCGAGAAGAAGGCGCCATCGATGAACAACATGAGTACTAGATTTGTCCGTTTATGCCTTTTTGATCGCCAAGGGCCATAAGAATAGGTCCCTGCAGATGGTTTCCACTATCGTATCCACCGTCGGAGCTTTAGACCGGAGGGTTCAAATGGCGCTAACGGGGGATTCGCTTTGGCCTGCTCTTGGCGTCAATACTGTCCCTCTCCAATGGCGCAATAACATGCATTCTTGTCGAGTTGTATTACAAAAAGAAAATTATAGGACAATACACATATAGTTTCCTTTCCACTGAGAATTCCAGATTTCACCACGCGGTAATTCAAGAAGAGAATCGGGTTCACGTTCCTTTCTTTTCTCGAAACATCATCATGCCCCGCGCTCTCGCTAAAGTAGGGGACCGCATCATCGCGGAGACAGCGACTTGGAAGACCGTGGAGAATAACATATATGTAAGCTTTACAAGATTCAGAGTTTGCATTTAAGATTGACTGACTTCATATTATACAGTTTCCCCGCTCAGCAATCATCGATGATACCATTTTGCAAGACTCCGATCGTTCCACCTTTTGCTCTTGGAAAGGCTACGCCTCTTACTGGCATCTGAGGGTGGACGGGCAGACTCTTGAAAATGCAGCGTGGTATTACCGGGAACCCTACGATGCAGCGGCTGATATCAAGGATCATGTTGCTTTTTGTAAGTCATTCCTTGTCTTTTGGTTTGCCTTTTGCGGCCATTTCTGGTTATATCTCACACTCTATTTCGGATAAACAGATAGTGACAGTGTCCAAATATCGCAAGAGCCATGATTATGAGGCATATTAGGATGTAGCAAGATCGATGGGTGTGAATCCCAATGGTGAGCATGCCGCGCCATAAGGGTTTCATTCCGCAGGCCTCAACAAGTCCTATATGACTGAAATCCTTTTGGTCCCACGTCCTGGTCCTATTTGTTCCTATATGACTTTTGTAATTTGAGTCCTATATACCTATCAGACCTATAGGAGTCCTACACTAGTATCACTGATCAGGTCTGAGTGTAAACAGTACAGACAAATTTTCTATGTACAACTAGCGTATGATGGAGAAAGCTGCGAGGACGTTTTATAAGACAACCACCGGGGAACCAGGGGCTGAAGGTTCCATATAAACACTAGGAAGACACAATAAATGAAATAAAGCACCTCAGGTCATATCAAAACTTGTTAATTTTAAGTGACACCCATAAGAGGCCTTTTTTCCGTTATGGCCTTTAGCTCCATCGAACATCTAATCGTAGCTCGGAGTGTCACTTTCGAAAGCATACGAAAAACTTGAATTTTGGGTTTTTGCAGCGAGAGGTAAAATACGTAACCACAAGCTTTGCCTACATGAAATTGCTCAAGTCGTCACCCGTCCGCGCACCAAGTCTACATATATATCGTGATTGAAACTGGGCCACCGAGATATCAACCGCGATAGCATTTCTGCTGCTCAAGTATAGCTTCGTTGGACGTTGGGTCTCTCTAACGCTATTACTGTTTGTATGTATGGTCCTGCATTAAGCAATAGGCAATATCGAGTGACTGTAGTTCGCGTGGACAAATATCGTTTCCTAGAACCATCTACGAAAGATAATGGAATAGAAGAAAAGATATCATTACATCCATTATCGAGATCGACATCTGACCACGCCCCAAGCACTCCGCACCCTTTTTTGCTGAAACACTAGCCGTGGGGCCTACCGAGTTCAAAAAAGGACACCGGGAAGTCGAAATGCCTCCGACCAAAATTTAAAGATCTGCCGTTCGCCAGAAAACCAGTATAAAAACGCACGTGAGAACCAATCATCCATATTCACGTAAACCGGCGTGCGTGACCACAGCAGAGGCGGAAGGAAGATGCAAGGCATAAGAAACGAGATATGCTGTAGGGAATAAGACAACACGGCATCTAAGTCAACTTCTGCTTGATGAAGAATGACCGCAGGTGCGAGAGCTGCCAGGCGCATGCGGCGGACAAAACGGCGAGCTGGATAAGAGTCCAGCGCACGACACGCGAGTTGGTGGTCTCAGACTGGTCACGGAATTCAGACTCACGTTCCTGGAAAGAAAAGAGAACATTAGCATCTCCATTTTAATAATCCACGGACTCTAGCTATAGATTGGATATGAGGTAATCCTTACCCGCTGGTACACCTGTTCACGACGGATATCGTGCAACCGGCTGTTCAGATCCTTGACCCGCTGCACGATATCCTTGATTTTGTCCTTATCCTCAGTCTCAATCTTGCTGGTCTCACCAATGGCAAGGTCGACGGTGAGCTTGACGGCGCCCAGAGAGTTGGACAACCAGCTGGAGGTAGCATCCGTCTCAGGTGTGAAGCAGATTCTGTGCTGGCCCGCATCCGCGGCGGAGAAATGGAAGCGACCAGAGTGGCTGTCCCGTTTGGACACGACGCGGTGGTCATTGTCGAAGGTCTCCTCGACGGTGATGTGCATCTTCAAGCTATGGTCGATCGTGTAGGTGCCGCTCTGGGCGTTGATGACTTCCGTCTCGAAACGGCCTATTTATGGTAACCATCAGATGTTAGTTCGAAATTCCTTCGTGAAGGCTGTAGAGATTGCCGCATACCGGCCACCAGGGTATCCTTGGGCAGGTCCTCAAAGAAGCACTTTGTTTGCCGGCCCTCCATGTAGAAGTACAGGGCATTGGTTGGGAGGAGGAGAGAAAAGAAGGAGAGGAGAGTCAAAGCTGATGCCAGCCATGACGAGGATGTCCCAGAGAAAACCATGATGAGGAAATGGGCAATTGGATAGTCGCACGGCCAAGTCCTCCTCTCCGTGAAGGTGTCAACATCAGGGACCGTGGCTGCTCACCGCCTGCCGTCTCTGGAATGCCTCCCTTTCCAGCGGGAAGCCTCTGTCGATGGGATCTTTAATTTCGACGTTCACTAGTCTTTATTTCATCAAACAAAAACTGCTTTCATCTTTCTCTGGTCGCTCACTAAATTTTTAATCACCCAATACCGAAGAAATCCCTCCTTGGTGTCGTATCCAGGCACGTCACCACTCCGATTGAACCGCCAATATGGCCGCGGCCGATGTTCGCGACATGCTGGATTTGCCCGCAGAAGGGCAGCCCAGACCACACAAGAAGCAGAAGGTGGTCGAAAAGCGACCAGGTAGGTGTGATGCGCTCTATTGAGAATGAGATAAATTACTGACAGTCTCCCGTTGCAGAGGGTATTACTCGTGAATTATACGCGCTACTGGGCGAAAGGGCGCCGCCGATCGCCATTAATGAGAACAAATACAAGGGCCGTCCAAAATGGATGAACAAGCTGCGCGTTCGACCATGGTATGTTGAAGATGCGGCTCTTTGGAGATCTCGAATGCATGCTGACGTTGGATCATTTATAGGAGCATGGCCCCGTTCACGAACAACGCCCGTTCCGACGGCCTGGTTTTGAACCACTGGCAGAGAAAACACGAGTCAGCGCGACCACCGGTTCCCGCACCTGCACCTGCACCCTCAGAGTCTCAAATGGAAGTGGATAAGCCCAAGGAAGAAGAGAAGGAGGACATACCGAAACTCCCGGAGCAGGAATATGCCTTCGCCAAGTACAACGTTAAACCGCGTTTGCCCCGCCGATACACAGACGACGAGTACACTCGACATCTCACAAGTGATGACTGGTCGCGCGAGGAAACGGACTATCTGGTGGATCTCGTCACTGATTTCGACATTCGCTGGGTGCTCATCGCAGATCGTTATGACTACCAACCACGAATGGACACAAAGCCGGATGCGAATGCCCTTGTGCCTGCAAAGCACCATCGAACAATGGAGCAGTTAAAGGCGCGATACTATAACATTGCTGCAACAATGCTCTCAATAGAGCACCCACCCTCAGAGATGTCTGAGGCTGAGTTCGAACTACACGAGAAGATGCTGAAGTTTGACCCCGACCGAGAGCGCGACCGCAAAGAACTAGCCGCCCTTCAGCTCAACCGCACAGCCGACGAGGTCCGCGAGGAGGCGATGCTACTCGAAGAATTGAAGCGCATCACAAGCAACGAACAGAACTTCATCACCGAACGCCGAGAACTCTACTCTCGTCTCGAGGTTCCCATCAGCGTCGGCAACACCACAATGTACCAGTCCAGCGCGGGTCTTTCCCAGCTCCTACAGACTCTACTCCAAGCCGACAAGAGCAAGAAACGCCGCTCCATCCTCGGCGACGGTGCCATCCCAAGTCCCGCTGGTCAGACTCCATCCACCGCTGGTGGCCTAGGCCGAGCCGAGACCCCCGTCACACAGGCTGCCAACAAGAAGGGGTCTATCACATCAAAGGAGCCCAATCAAATGGTACGCACGCTCACCTCAGCGGAGGAAGCAAGGTACGGCGTCCAACACCACGAGCGTGTCTCAGCCGGTGTGCAATTCCGCAGCGACCGTGCCCAGCGACTCACGCAGGCCAAGTCCAACGTGCAAACCCAAAAACTGGCCAATGCGCTATCCGAGCTCGAGATCCCCGTGCGCCTGTTCATGCCCACAGAACGCGTATGCAAGGATTTCGAGAAACTCATCCAGTCTGTCAATATGCTCCTCGACGCTCGCAAGGTGTCCGAAAAGGTTGAAAGTGAGATCCGTGTACTTGAAGCCGCGAAGATGGAGCGCGAGCGCAAATCACGAGAAGCTGCTGGTATCTCGGGGCCAAGTGCTGACCCCGAACATCCCCATGTGAAAAAGGAGACTGAAGACGGTGACACCGGCCTTTTAGGTCATTCTACTGCCCCACAGAACACACAGGGCAATGGTGTTCAACAAGGGGATGGTAATCACAAGCGGTCTGTTAGTGTGCTCAGTGGCGTAAGCGAGAAGAGCAACAAGCGACAGCGGAGATAGATGATTTCTCTCTCTACTGGTGGTAATACTATACCCTTATTGTGTGCACATGAGAAGTGTAAGATGTATTAGGGATTGTACGATTAATGACACCCTGGGAAACATACTCATAATTGAACCAACTCCATCCCCTCGGGTAACAATAACAGCAGAATTGGCTCCAGAGTCCTCCATAACAGTATTTGTATACTCGTCCAACCAATATACCGTCCTTACTCCTGTGATGATCGTTACCGTGCATCTTCGTCACTCTGCCTCCACCACCAGACTTGTTCGGCTCGCCCACCGGCTTCCATAAAAGGCCCCGGGCATCCCAATGCACTCCTGATACGCATTCGCGAGCTCCTCTGCCATATCGCTTCTGGTAGAGTTTGCTCGCCCCAGGTCACTCGACGGACGCTCTTGATATGGTACTGGCGATTCCTCAGATGGTTCTTTTGGGGGGAGGTTTGAGCGTTTCTTGCTTCCCCTGTTTCTGGAAAACTTTAGTATCCAACGTCCACTACGGGAGCGCGAGGGTTCTCCGTTTTGTTTGTCTGCACTCCTGCCATTGGATGGATCGAAGTACACAGAGGGCTGATGGTTTGTCTGATCCATCGAGAAGCGGCGTTCACCATGCGGTGACGTATCTGGAGTACAGACTTTACGCCCATTGGTTGAATCGTGGTACATGTCTGGTTGTGGTTGTTTACGTGTGGACCGACTGACTTTCGCCCATCGACTCAAGAACGTTTCGTCGACGTCTTCGATATAAAAGCTCTTGGCAGAGGTTGGTGTTTTTGCAGAGGTTGGCGATTTTATAGAGGTTGGCGACTCCATGTTCTGCGCGCGACTTGAACTTGCACGGTGGGCTTCACCTTCAGCCATCCCTACACCTGCCAAATCCACTGCCAGCGGTGCGTGACGATTATCTCGAACTGAATGACTCTTCATTTTGGCCCACATTGTTGGTGTCAAAACTGGTTCCCCTATGGCATTGGTAGGACTTTTGTTCGAAGGAGACTGTCGGCTGTCAGACCCAGGCCCCGAAGTGTCTCTGTGCCAACTCCGGTTCGGAAGTGAATTGCCGTTCCCTCCAACTGCTGGTGGGTGAGCCTCAGCATTGTCCACCAAGCTAAACCCATAGCCCATTCGCCGGCCCCCGGTCATCCAGCCGGGACTAACTCTGCGCTGTGGTCCAGCGCCGTTAAGGCCATTGAAAATTCCATGAACCTGGGGCGATTCCCAGTTTGCCGCATCAAGTTGCTCAACAAACTTGCTTTTCAGAACCTCGGCAACTGGTTCCAGTTCATTTTGGACCGAGGCAGTCTCAGCTGCCATTTGTGTATGAATATTGGGTAAACTATCCATTGCATTTGCAGCATGAACTCTCAGCGATTGAACAGCAGATGCTCCCCGTGAAGGATTACTGCTTTGGCGCGAATAGAAAGAAGACGCATCTCGTTGGTGAGATGCAGCTTGTTTCTGGGGCTCGGGACCCCCGATTGTCGATGTTCCAGATCTCTCATGAGAATGAAAATTCTCTTGCGATGCCATTTGTACCCCATACCTATTCAGACGTGGAAGTTCCGACATGGATGGATTAGCCGATGGCGGCCCGGACCCCATGCTTGTCCCCGCGAGTCTGTGCGAAAGGTCAAGATCACCAAGATGCGGTACTCGACTCTCGGAGTATGTACCGGGAGAGCTTGTTGGTTGTCGTGTTTTGGAAACTGTAATCCCCGGATCTTCCTTGGCTAGCGATGTCGAAGATGCCGCGCGATAATCATTAGGATCTGATCCCATGTACTGAGCCCAGTCAGCCACAAGATTCTGGAGGTTCTCACCGCTACTGCTGCCTTTAAAGCCTTCTCGAGATCGGAGATGTTCTTGATTTGGTGGAGCCAATCCTTCTTGACTGGCATGAAAATTTGGGAAAGACTTGGTGAACGTGTTTTGCTCGCCCAACCGCTCATTTTTGAATGAAGGCACCGACTGGCTACCCGTGCCTTCGGCCGCAGACTCGGGGTGAGCTGTGCGCCCCCTCAAACTTCCTGGTGGCGTGGGTATATAATGCATCCCAAAGGGAGTTCCCGGGGTGTCGGATTGGTCGTGGCTGTTGGCACCCGCCCACATCTCCAAGTCATTTCGCTCACTGCTGTACTCTATTAGATCATGCAACCCCATCCTCCGAAACGCCGGGCTTCTGGGCGAAGCTCTCATATGGTCGGCATGCTGGGGACTCCCAATGCACTGGGCATCACTGTCGTACCCTCGTGCGCTCATCAGACTACTTCCCATGTCCCCAACCATTGACAGATCTGTAGCTGCCTTGGGTGCGTTTGACTTTAGCTTGAGCGAGAAGGGGAATATGTGGCGGTGTTCCCCGGACTGTCTGGATTCTCTCGAGAATCGGTGGCGGAGCCGATGCGAAAGACTTGTAGATCTCCGCCTCCGATCTCGAACGGGGATCAATATTGATCCTAGCGGAAGGCCTGCGGTATCTCAAGTTAGCCAGGTGCCATCTTGAAATCGAGTATTGGGCTGGGCCTTGCCTTGGGCTTGCTCCCTGGGACCATCCACATTCTCCATTTGACCATCTCGATATGATTGTGTGAGGCCACTTGGAGAGTCAGCTCGATGTCCCCTTCGGAGACGAGGACATGTAATGAAGAACATTTGGACATGGGATGTTTACAAGATGAACTTCTACGTGTTCTTTAATCTCGCCTTACGGGAATTTTGGGGAAGGCACTATCAGCGGATGTGCCTTCCATTTCAAACCATCCATTGGTCGCTCTTGCCATTTATTGACATGGCCTCGATCCATGAATCAGTTTAACATAAGGTCCACGGTGCTTCGAGCTTATAACCTTAAAAATTTAAGCTACAACATATCCCAGAATAAAGGTAGAAAAGGATGGACGACTTGGATTATACTGACGACCAGCCATGGCCTATGGGCACCACGACACCTCTCTCAGCCACTCAACTCGTTTTAGCTGCGCCATGATCCAAAAGTGTGACAATCGCCTCGTGCTTCCCATTTGATACGGTCTATACATGATTATCTACCGCTAAATGTCTCGACTTTCGAAGCTTCTCGCCAAATCTTCGGTTTAATATAAATGATAAACCTACTTTCATGAACACTATCCAAAAAAGAAAACTGGATATGAGTTCTGTCCACACACCCCTCATCCAGATGGCGTAAGATCTGATTACAATTGTTTTTTATAGTCTCAGTTCAACATAGTCACTCAATAAATACCAGCCCATCTAGGTAACATTACAATACAAGCCGTACCTCCCCATGTTAAAGGGTTAGCCTCCCATGTGTGTCTAGGACACATGACTAGAGTTTCCATGATCTTCTCGTCACACAACAGCCCTCAGGTGCCCAGGTGGAGACCGGAGTGGATACCATTACCCAATACATACTAGTGCCAGGAGTGGGTCAGACGCGGGCCGTACCCATAAACCGGTTTTAATATCCCTGTCCTGTCCTACCTAGATACGCTGTAGTGCATGCAATTTGCGCTGTAGACATCTACTAAAACTATAACACGAACATAAAGATATTTGTTTCCAAGGGCTAGACATCCAAATGATCCTGGTTATAGAACATGAGAACACATCCAACGAGCCTCAATATGCGGGGAGATGATAGGGTATGTGTTTTTTCTTTTTGCCCTAAGAGTCATAATTATTCCTAGCAAATGTACTATGAATACCAGCTCCCAGTTCTAAACATATCCGATTACTGTTTGACGGTTACAATGAAGTCAATTCGTTAAGTTCGAGTTGTTGGGTCGATGCTCTGAGGTTTCACTGTACAGCTGTCGTGTAGCGAAATGAGCAAACAGGTTAAGACTAACAGACCGAGTGTTTGTAATGATTTGATGACATACCTATGTACTCTCACTACCCACAAATTGGTGAATGTCATCTTTCACCGGTAGCAAATTTCCTGTGGACTTGGTTTCAGTTTGTTTCGTGTCGGTAGTAAACATTTGAACCAGACGAGGTCAACCTTTTGGATGAACAATAGGAGAGATATCTGCCTCCAGTTTTAATAGGAATCTGCCTACCTCCATTTCGACGACAATCTTTGCTTTAATTAGAGTAGACTATTGTTCAATTGATGCAAGCTACCGATCCACGATTAGGGGCTTTCCTGCAGATGCGTACCCTTACTGATATTTTTTAAATATCCATCCCGTTCACCGCCCATCAACAAGAAAGGCACTATAAAGCCACAATGGTGTTTTATAGATTGATTGGGATGTAAGAAGAATCCTCCAATTGAGACGTGATGCATAACTCCGCCGCCGTCTGAGCATCACAAAACAGAGAAATTGCCTGCATTCGAGATTAATCAGTCTCAGCTGCACAAGAAACACAAGTTGGAAGTTTATTCTTACCTGTGCTGTCTTGAACTGCGCCTTTCCACCCTCACTCGCAGCAAAGTGAACCCAGTATTGACTCTCCGAGTCGATATATGAGGGATATTTGACAACCTCTGTGGCCTTAGCAGTTTTCGCAAACAAAGACATACTTTCCACCTCCTCTTGGGGTCTCTCTGTAGCTGCCAAAACTTTTAGAACTTTTGGTGTTATAGTCAGTGCGTCGATTCCGGCGAGCATAATCAGCTCATCGAGGTTCATTGTGACACAGGCTTTGAGCCGTGTGGGAAGAGAGTTCTGGTCATAGAACTGTTGTGCTTGCCCACAGACACCAAGGATTGGGTTCGTGTCCTTGTATCTGCCAAGTAATTAGAGATGCACCCAGTATTCGGCGATCTCTGTCACTCACCCCTTGTAAGTTTCGGTTTTGAGCTCATGCACAAACGGTGAAATTGATATACAGCCGGCTTCGCCCGCAAGGATCGCCTGTTCTATGGAGAAGATAGTCGTGGCCAAAGTCTTTATTCCACTTCGCTTGAGTTGACGCGAAGCCTGCATCCCTCCCATGTTGCTGGAACCTTCGTAACCAGGTGAGATGTGTCGAAATCAGGGTCAACGATTTTGCAGATATGATGGAGTCCTGCAGCATATAGATTAACATCTCTCTTTTTGACATACAATCCGAAGAGTATTATCTTACGCTGAGCATTTGCAACTATTGCTTCGGTATTGTAGGAGTAGCTCGGGTTGACCATAACATGGACATTTCCATGGACAGTTTGGATCACTTCGAGGGTTAGTTCGATACCCTGGACCAGTTAGCTTTAGACATCCACATCACTCAATTTACTGAACACTTACCACCATCTCCACAGCAAGCTCCTCGAGGGTGATAGTGCCAAACTGTGGGTGAATAGTTGCCGCCAACTCTAGTGATCTCTTCAACACAGCACTTCTGTTAAGCTTGACAATCTCGGCTTGAATCTCAAACTGTTTTCCTAATTAGCACACAGCAATGCAGGTATCTAAATATATTCTCATACTTGGTTTCCCGTTGCGTCCTGGAAAGGTCCGATCTCTTTGGAAGCTGGCGTGAAATTTGCATTAGTCTTCTGCCTAAGGCAAGCCAAAAGATTCTTAACCTTCAGCATCGTATGTGTCAATATCCACCTGTGTTCGTGAGCGAAGGTATTCCAGTAAGTTCACAGTCGCCATGTTGTTTGTCGTATTGAGCGGTATGTATAGCAAATTGCGTGTGGAATAGTATAACACTGTTAGCTTCTTCACTGGGCTGGAAAAAGAAAAATGGATAGATTTTGCGTATGATATAGTCGAGTTGATGATTCGGCCCCTACTTAAATAGTAGTGGGGGAAGAACCAATTCATCTCATTAGCACCTTTGTTTCACCAGTGGCGAAGTTGAATTGGCCTTCTGTCTGCAGCTGATGGTCTCAGTCATAGATACCTACTGGCGATGAAGTGTGACACCAGGAACCTTAGTCCTATTGGCTATTATTGCTAGAAAAAGATTGCCTATATACTATTCATCTCAATTTCATAGTTCAGAACTCGGGTGCCAGAGTGCCAGGGCCCTGGGGGTGAAGAGGTCCACGGCTTCAGTTACCCAGGTTGTTATATATAATCGTGCTCTAGGCGCCCCAGCCCTACGGGCTAGGGACCTGCTAACACCTACATTAGGCCCTAAATGTCACTTATTGACCTTGTAGTATCACCTTTTTATATACTCTACAATTATATAGTACACCCGAAAGAAAAAGATGATAAATGATTGGTGATATATCTACGTTGTACATCCACATATGCATAATATTAACCAGTACGACCAAAGTCCCATGTGGTACATTTCGTCACCCGTACATCCCAGTCGCACTGTCTCAGCGTAGGAAAGGTCACATGGGATGTTTGTTTGGTTGTTGGACTTGACCGGATGATAGGTTGTAAGGTAGAATTTTGAATGCACTGAATACGGCAGGGTTGTACCATTGTAATGGATAGCTGTACGAGGGATACATAAAAGTGGCCAGGATGTATTCCGATAACATACAACAAGCGGCGCTAAAGACCTTAATTCAAGATGTCAATATTTGGACTTTACCCCGATTTTGTAATACCATAGAGCAGCATACTTGTGGTTTGATATTGAAGCCTCGGGTTGAAAGGAGCGTGTTTGGAGATTGACCTCTTCTGAGATAATATTATCCCCTTTTCTCCTAGCCCTTCATCATACGCTGATCAAATACAGTCAAAAAAAGAAGAAGAAAAGAAACAAAAGGCAAATTAAGACATTGTTTGATATAATATTTTGTATCTTACTTCCAGCACCTGCTGCTTAAGCCCATTGAAAATGTCGTCATTATACAAGGCTAGAGTGTCAGCCACCCTGAAATATTGAGGAACAACATCATAGATACTAATATGACCCTATTTCTATTGTAATTTCTATGACAACTATGTTAGGTGAAAGTACCCGGAGATATACTTGGAAAACCACGAATAATAATCGTTGTAAGTATAGAAATACCCTATGATCCTGACTATCCTCCGTATGAAAGTTTGACCATAATCTTCCAATTGCCCAAGTATGGACTTACTGCAAATGTTCATTATCACACGTGCATCATCTTCAAAGCACAATGCAAATGCTGGTTCCTGTTCCACATTCTTAATGACCTCAGAGAATGTGTAGGATCAACAAGGGAGATGATATAATGATGGTAAGATCAACCTAGATTTTACTACTTCTTATATGGATTATGAGCTTACGTCCTCGGTGGGTCAAAAACTTCAACATCTTTATTACTTTCCCTTGCATGTATCTACCAGATCTACCGGATCTACCAGCTGCATAGAGGCTTTTATTGATATTCAATGAATATCCATCTCCACGACATCCTAAACATATGTGTTCACAGTAAAAATCCAATTCAAGAATGCCCGGGCTCAATCCTATAAAGTTCCTTTCCTGGCCCAATCCAGTTAAGCTTAACCTCAGTACTTGATTCAGAGATCATTATGCTCATCGCTACTCCCCAAGCGCGATTAGAGGTAGGCCACGCCCTCGAAATCCAAGGTTTAAAGCGCACTGGAGATGAGAAGAATCTCCTGGGTTGGGCTGCCATGAACCCACGCCACCCGCGGAATTGGAGCAAGTCGAGGAAGGCGTATGATGTTTCAATTATCATTTTCTTAGAATTTTATACGTGAGTTTTGCAGTTCTGGATAATTGACTGAGGCTGACCATTTTTGCGAATTAGGACTGCAGTGAGCACATCAGGGGTATGGGTTATTGAATCCAGAGTCGCAATACATGTCAAATGCTAACTTATTTGCAGGCTACAGCTGCCAGAAATGCACAGGAACACTTTGGAATAGGCGAGACCCTGTCCGTGTTTCTATACATATCGACGTAAGTCCTTCTCTGTCGTTATGGGTATCGTTTATGGCAAATTCTTACTAGATGAAACAAAAAGATATCTTCTCGCGCAAGGTATTGGTAGCATAGTGTTGCCTCCTTACTCTGAATGCTACGGTCGAAAAAAGCTATATGTGGGCAGCACTGCAGTGTACAGTATATTCTGCGTGTTGATTTCGGCAGCGGAGTTGCCTGGTGCAGGGGCTTTCGGACGCCTCATCACAGGATTTTTGTCTGCGGTCCCGAGTGCTGTCATCAATGGTAGTATGCAAGATATGTTCGACACCAGGGAGCTTATATGGCTTACGTTACCGTACATGGCTATGTCAAATTTGGGTATCGCAATGGGGCCAGTGATGAGTGCATATATCACAGCTGCTTGGGGGTGGTAAGTACTGTCCCAGCTCGAAAAAGACGGGATGTACACAGAAACAGATCAGAAAACTAATAAATCGTTGTAGGAAATGGGTTTTCTACGTCGCCGCCATAGTCACCGGAATCCTAGCCGTCTTGCTACTCACGATTCGTGAATCCCGCCCAACAGTTCTCCTGACACAGGAGGTTCGACACCTACGTCACATTACTGGCGATTACTCTCTCCAAGCACTGAACCCAGACAGAGTCCCAGACATCCGGTCGTTCGCGCGGAACTTCGCCTTCCGACCAGCCCAGCTCCTCTTCACAGAGCCCATCATTGCAGCAGTCTCAATCGTGTGCGGCATTTCCACTGGACTCATCTACCTATTCACAGACATCCTGCCCGGGGTTTATGAATCCTTCGGTCTCACGTCCACGCAAGCCAGTCTTCCCTTCCTAGCCCTAGGCTTCGGGTTCCTTCCCAATATCGGTACCCGCTTCCTGGAATATCGCAAAACAGCACGCCGGCGCCAGCGTGGAGAACCAATTATTCCCGAGCACAAATTAACCGGCTACATTATTGCTGCACCAGTCCTAATGATTGCACTGTGGTGGTTCGCATGGACGATCCCACCCGCCGTGCATGTGCATTACTTTGCGTCCGTGATACCGCTCTTCCTGACCGGATTCGCGATCAATGAGTTCGGGATCGTGCTGGTGGGATACATGTCGGATAGCTATCGGTCGTACTCGGCTAGCGGATTTGCAGCGCTGGGTCTGGTGCGCTGTGTGTTGGCTGCTTCGTTTCCGTTGTTTTCTGGGCGGATGTTTAGCGAACTGGGACCGAATGGAGCTATGTGTGTGCTGGCTGGTCTGGCCACTGGGTTTTGTATCATGTCCCCTGTGCTAAGGATATATGGGGAACGTTTGAGAAAGTCGAGCAAGTTCGCTGCGCACTGTGTGGATGTTGATGCGGAAAATACATTTGAGCGGACATGATTGTTACAGAGGCCAGGGACTAGTAAATACACTGGCAAAATGTCTGTATTTGCAAGGAGAGGAAGAGAACTATCTATAACTGCTAAGACTGATGGATATAAAGATAACAGAATGAAAGTGGGATACTTATGTCATATCACACAAGCCGAAGGTAAAAGGAGCTGTTTGTTGAATGGTGCTTGGGGCGAGTATGTTGGGCCATCAAATTCGTGCGAAAATGTTTAAAAGCCGTACTCCAAAGGGATCACATTGAGACGTCCACGGGTCAATAGTCAAGGCGTCAGAATGGCTGTGATGCTTTTCTCTGAGATCCATGAATCACGGAGTTTCCAGCTCGCATGCAACTAAGCGCTTATCAACTAGAAAAGTGCTTGATTATGATATTTTGATCATATGTACAGTACCAGGCTTGCTACTTGGCGATAAAAATATCCCTCATCCTATACTGTACTGCAATACCATGTTAAACGCTGATTAATAGTTCAATGATAGGGCTGGGCTCCGTGGTAAATCAACCATCGTCCAGATTGACACAAGGCCCCGAGCCACCTGGGCTATGCTGAGTTGAGGCGGAATACCTCTTGGAAAAAGGCCCTTGCCAGTTTCCCACTAGGCGGGTCGCCGAGAGGGAGCATCTGGCTAGCATAGAAGCCCGCGACACCCTCACTCCGATTTGCGAACCAATATAGATTTGGCAAGCCTCCCCAGCACACCGTGCCTTTCTTCATCGTAGTGTCCTCCTCTATGTATATTCCCCCAAGTGCAAAGTTTACCCCCTTTGTGAGATCTCTCATTCCAGTCATTGCGAACAATATTTCTGGTGTCTCACCAAGCCCTTGAAGAGCCTTCGAGCCTTGGGGAAATTGTTCGTTGAACATTTGCTCCACAGTTTCTCTGTTGAGAAGAATGGGTGAATCCTTAACCAAGTCGCCAATAACTTTGATGAAGTCATCAACAGTAGAATAAAGGCCCGCACCAGCGCAATCGTCGGGGGCAATGTCGGTCCACAACTGTTTCGAGGGCTCTAAACCCAACCCTCTCCAGGTTCGAATTTCAACGGGACTAGCTGTGCATCCACGATAGTACCAGCTAGGGTCTTCGGCTGCTCACCAATGGATGACCGCCAAGCCATAATTGTTGGGTCCATTATATCATACCCGAGCCCGCTCGTATGAGTTAGCAGATGCCGGAGCGTTATTGGATTTGTGGCTTTCGTGAAGTGGAATTCAATATGAGCGGATTCCGCATGACCAGCCGTCGTAATGATTTCCATGTTCGAGAGCTTTGGTAGACTTTTGGAGACAGGTTCATCCAGTGTAATCATGCCACGCTCCACACACTGGAGGGCAGCAATAGTTCCAACGATCTTGGAGCAACTCGCGATCCAAAATGCACCTTCTGAGTCAATAGGCGGTGCATCTGAGAGGACGGAATTACGGCCCGATGAGCGAGAGTATATGACTTCTCCTAAAGTCATTGTGGGACCGTTAAGGATTAATTATATTTGGTCCAGGGAAGATTGAATATGCTAACCTGCTCTATCCACGGCAGCAAGGACGCATCCTGGGACAATATTAGCGCCCACGGCAGTACTCTCGGCCAGAACCTCGTCAAAAGTCTGCATCATAGAAGGTGGGCTGGAAAACGATATTTGGAGTCGGACTGGGAAAATATTGGACACGGCGGATCTTTAGATATATATACTTCAAGTTTCACCAGGCATTAAATACATAATTCATTTCGCTTCCATCTATACTTTGCTCCTGTCATCATATGTCCCATGGAAATGATCCTGATTTGTCATTAATCCGCGTCTAGCTGCCGTAACATACTGCTACCCGAGCTGATCGAAGCCTTTGGAAATACTCGGTAAGTTTGTCGATATTTCAGTTACGCTGATTAGGGTTCAGAATTTCAATGTTTATTCAGCTAAAAGAAAGTTTAGTAACAACAGGAGCATGTTCAGGGTATTATCCCAACGCGGCTGAGTGGAGTGCCGATGGTGGGAGACCCACGGGTGGCCGATGGGCTGCCGGTGGGATACCGGTGGGATACCGAATTTTTTTCTGAATCAATCCGTTATATCGCTTTGACAGGTCTTCTACTCACACTTAGGCCTCGACAACTCCCATGGGACTAAAATAATTCTGGTCCCATAACCCTGGTAGTCCCATGGGACTCCCACATGGTCCCACGCTAGCATAATTTTGCCAATAATTTCCTCTTTCGGCTGCACAAATCTGCTAAGTAATTAGGTAAAATATTTAATTATGAAGGAATTTCTGTATAACTTGTATAAGTCACGTTTTTCTATATGTTTGCACTGTTTACAGTCCCATGTAGATCCTGTTCCTTGAAAGGATCATGATGGGGACGCGGTACTTGACTCTGTTGTTGTTGTTGTTGTTGTCATTGTTGTTGTTGCTGCTGCTGCTTGCAATTGGCAGTAGATTGTGTTTGCTTTCCAAGAAAATCCACAAAAGATATTACTCGCCGAGGGTGTTCCATATGGGGATGTTTTGAAAGATTGTCATAGTGACACATGTAGCGCTGCCACTATGGGAGAGAACAGAGTCCAAGTCAATATTCACATTCACTAGTTGGAATGTACTGGTATTTATTGGTAACTCACCAAGACCCTGTCGCGCCATCATCATATAAAGGCCTGCGCTGAAAAGGATCAGCGTCAGGCATGACCAAAAACGCGACAATGAGATGGGAATCATTGAATTCCCTCTCAAACTTGGTATCTATCAACTGAAATTAAACCGATTAGAATGGTTGTACATCCACGTGGTGGACTATAGTTCAAAAAGGGACTGACCAGGATCAGGGATTGCAATTACCGAGCAATAAGCAGTTTAGCCTGGTCTGAAAAAAACCCCCCCCCCGTCTTGCTTAGACCAATAGAGGAACCGGGGGAACTGCAGAGAAGGTGAGAAAAGGGGGTTGACTAGAATAATATACATCCTATATATTGTTTATGCTGTTTCCCACTAAATTGATACGAACGAGATTACTAGTACGGAAGTAGATATCAGCATCAGAGAATATGAATCTCACTGTTATCTCTTTTCGGGATAAAACGTGTACAGTGACTCCGCAAAAGTATTAACACCCCTTCTACTACCGCCTTCCTAATTCATTATACCGTCTATTACCCTTAACCTTTTATTGGTGGATATTTAACTGGCAGAATCTGGGGTGTTAACACTTTTGCGTAGTGACTGTACATACCAACCAAGGAAGTTCAAGCAATCCAACTTCGACTAGTGGATTGGCTCATAGCCCAATCAAATACACTCTACGAGGCGAACTAGCCCTTTAGATCGCTTTGGCAACAGACTAGCCGGGACACAAACGCCCATATTGGTCTAAGATAATTATCCGTCTACATCCGTATTACTAGACCTCAAGAAAGCCCATAAAGCCCACAGCCCAACCCAACCCAACCCACCAAATGGGCTGGCTTTTGGGCCCGGAATGAAAGGCTAATGGGGGCCATAAACCAAACAATACAAACATGCCAATTTATCGTAGCTACATAATTAATGCATTTTTTCCTGGTTTTTTGGGGTATTCAAATTACCGTCTGAGCTATATAAAGCTATACAGAAATCTTCTTTCTCTTAAGCAGCAAAGGCGAAGGATAGACGAAGTATAAAGGAGAGAGGAAGCAGATATTAATAGAGAAGATATAAATAAGAATCAAATTTGATTTTTATAAACCTTTACTTTTTTATAAGAGGTACTTATTTTTATTAGGGGTTTATGTAGTAAATAGAGGTACCATAAGTGTTACTATAGAGAAAGTGATGATTCTAGTTATCAATCCGCTCTAGATAATATATAGTTAACTAGTTATATCTCTTCATACTGATACTTAGGTTGGTATATGCGTAAAATATAGCCATTAATCAGCTACTTTATGCGTGCCAAGACTGAATTTGTGCAAGAAATGGGCTTTGATAGGGGCCTTATCAATGGGCTGGGGGCTTGGGCTCATTTGTGGGCTATGTTGAGGTCTACGTATTACTCGCTCGAACCACGTAGTGGGGCGATGGAAACTAGGGAAAATCCGGTGGGCTCAGCCGCACGCTAAAGTGGATTCGGTTGCTGACATTATGCTGATTTCTTTGAACATCCCGGTTTCGTTGATCGGATTTCATATATTAGCGTGTTTCCCAGTGTCATCTTTGAGGCTCTTCACTCATTCTTTCAATGTCAACTAACTTAAAGAACTCGCGCTCCTTGCGCTTAACCCTCGCTCTAATAAGTATATTTGCCCTCATTTGTTATCTTTACTCGTGGAATCAAACACCCACCTTGCTCTCCAGTCCCACCACACCGCAATCTTTCGAGACAACGACCGGCGCAGGGGGCTCAGCCTCAATATCAGTGCCTCTAAAGGGACCTTCAACTAGCGATAGTCATCCTACTACTTCCGCTACACCTATTTACACTCTTCCAGACAAGGTCTGGCATTCCGCCAAGTTCGATAATCTTTCAGAAAATCAGCGCGAATGGACCGGCAGCTGGACAAGAAAAAATCCGTCGTTCCGCCAAGAATTGCTGACCGATCGATCGGCTGAAGCATTCGTTCGCGCTCATTATTTCAAAACGCGACCGGATATCGTCGAAGTCTATGAAGCCCTTCCAATCCCGATCCTACGTGCAGACCTGTTCCGTTACCTGGTTGTTCTTGCCGAAGGCGGAATTTGGGGCGATTTAGATACATCGTGCGACAAAGATGTCGCCGAGTGGGTACCCTTGGAATACCGAAATGAGAACATCGACATGATTGTCGGATTGGAGTTCGACTTTGAATGGCGAGGAGCGGGAACGGAAGTTGCTTCCCAGTTCTGCAATTGGGTGTTTGTTGGACGGAAGTCTTCGCGCAATCTTCAAGTTATTGTTGACACTGTCCTCAATAAATTGAAGGGTATTGCTAAAGCAAACGCCGTGGGCATCGAAGGGATTACCTTGGAAATGCTTTCAGACGTGGTCGAGGTGACGGGGCCTAAGATTATGACGGTCGCGATCATGGAGAGTCTCGGGCAAATACTCGGTAGAACGGTCGATGATCGCGATTTTGCACACACTAAACGGCCCAAGCTGGTTGGTGATGTTTTGATCATGCCCGGGGTCTCTTTTGCTGCTCTTCAAAACGGTAACCCGACGGATCAAGGTGATCCTCTTGTGACGCATCATTACGAGGGCTCGTGGAAGAAGGAGGATGCAGAAGCAAAGGAGCGGAAAAAGCAGAAGCAAGAACAAGAACAAGAACGGCAGCAACAACAGCAAGAAGGATCACCACCACCACCACCACCACCTGCTGCTGCTGCTGCTGCGACCTGATCACAGTACAACAACGAGTGAAGGGCGGCGGGTTGCCATCCTCTTGTCTTGTTCTTTCTTTTATTTCCCCGGGTGGGATGTCTTTTCTTCATTTAAATCCCAACATACAGGATTAGAGATTCAAAGAACATAATATGTAACTATAATCAGGAGTTTTGTCTATTTTCGGTTTATGTCGTTTGCATGGTATATCAAGCAAATGTCGAGGTTTTCTGTCCATCATTCTAAATCCCCCATTAAGAGAAATTCAAACGTCTATCTCCCAGAGAGACCACATTCAGGCTGACGCCCATATTTTGTGCATGGACACGTCTGAACAAGACCAACCATACCACTATAGGTATTGGCCGCCTTGTGTCGCCAATTTTCGTGCTTTTAGCCGCCTGAATAGTGCAAAACAACTCAAGCCTCATGTCTAACGCAAAATGGAAGAGAAACGCTTGTAGCGCTCAAACTAATTGGTGAAATTAGAGGACATCGGACCTACATCGGAAGACAGTGGATGTTTAGTACGCAGAAATCGAAAAGAAAATGAAAAGAAAAAAAAACGGGAATTGTTAACCAGAGCAGGAAGAGGAAAAGGGTACAAATTGACTGTCAAGGTAGAGACGGCATATCTTTGAGGATGGGGCACGTGATGTAGCTTTACCCTATATAGACCGATAAAAATAGTTAGTTAACTAGCATGTGGATCAGTTACAAAGCCGGATCTTGCCGACTTCGGGAGCAGATCGCTCTCCTGGTGGAGCTGTATGTACATAGATACTCCACTTGGACATTTCAAAAGCTTGACTCTGCCAAGAGAAGGATATTGACGCAAACGGGAGGCATGTAACTAGAAATTAACTAGACCAGCTTTGAAAGGTTCTCCACTGCAAGTACCCGAAGAAGACGCATTCCCAACGCTATTACAAACAGGGGACTAAGGTACGCGCGCCTTATTCTGCGGCTATAATCGAGGGTATCGGGACTTCCCAACACAACTATGAGTACAGATGAAGGTAATCCACTGTGGAGAAGTTATCACGGGGCAAATCGTACAACTCCTCCGCCAAGTTGGGTCGATATTGTGTCATTTAGAATTGAAATGAAGTTCAACAGACGGTTGTATACTCTCAGCCATTCGAATTAGTCCAAACTATTTAAATTAAGCAGAATGTGAGGCGGTCAGCTACCGCCTCGTCGCTTCCTACTTTGTATATTATGGAGGCAGTCGGAGCTGCCCAGGTGGCACGTGGTACCCGTAGACACAAGGTTGTTTCTCTCGCGTCTTCTGCTTTCCTTTTACTTTTCTCATAAACAACGCGTGCAAGTGTTACACAGAAGCCCTCAGTTTTTGCATCACCAGGCTTGGTTGTTCCTCTCGTATCTATCCATAGCAAGCATCATAACTGACTTGAATATAGCCAAGATGCGAATTCACCTTCTTCTAGCAGGACTTTTCCTGCTCTTGGCAGTTGCCACAGCTAGTGTTCCGCCGATCGAGATCAAAGCAAGTATCTATGCACTGTTTCAGAGGATCCAAGCAACTAACGGGGTTCGTTCACAGGGATCTAAGCTCTTCTATTCAAACAACGGCACGCAATTGTGAGTTGAAAGACCATTTCAAACTGTCTCAGTTGCTAATTCTGCGACTAGTTACATCCGTGGCATTGCCTATCAGGGTATCCAAGCTAGATGATCCATATACTCCAATGACCTTAAACTAACACTATCTAGAGGACTACAATGCCGGGGGTGCTACAGGTACTGGTCAATCAAGTGATACTCACTACACTGACCCTCTGGCGGACGTTTCTCACTGCGAACGTGATATCCCATACCTCCAGCGACTGCGAACCAACGTCATCCGGATCTACGCTGTCGACCCGACCAAAAGCCACGATGCTTGCATGCAGAAATTGGCCGATGCAGGAATTTATGTTATCGCTGATCTGTCGTCTCCTCAGCTGTCGATTATTTCCAACGCGCCAACTTGGACCGTTGCACAATACGATCGATACACCGCCGTGGTTGATGCTTTGCATCAGTATGACAATGTGATTGGTTTCTTTGCCGGGAATGAAGTTGTGAACAAAGTCAACGAGACGATCGGTTCAGCATTTGTTAAGGCAGCGGTGCGCGACATGAAAGCATACATCAAAGCGAAGGGATACAGGAAGTCCTTGGGCTTTGGTTATGCAACTACCGACCAGCCCGATTTTCGCAACGAGCTGTCAGACTATCTCCACTGTGGAGATCAGTCTACCGCTATCGACTTCTTCGGTTACAACATGTACGAGTGGTGTGGAGACAACACATTCCAGGACTCTGGCTACAAAAACCTCACAGAGCAGTACAAGGATTACCCTGTCCCAATCTTCTTCTCCGAGTATGGATGCAACACGGTCAGGCCTCGCAAGTTTGGCGACATTTCTGCGATCTTCGGGCCTGACATGGAAAATGTCTGGAGTGGTGGGATTGTCTACATGTACTTCGAAAGTACCAACAATTACGGGCTTGTTTCTGTTGACGGAAACTCTGTGAGCACCCAGCCAGACTTCAGCTATTACTCGAAGGCAATTCAGACTGCGACTCCCAGCGGTGTCAACAGCGGCAGTTACACCCCGACAAACTCTCCGCTTGCCTGTCCCACCGTCAATGGCATGTGGTTGGCAAAGTCCAGTCCTCTGCCACCATCCCCGAACAAAGACCTGTGTTCATGCATGGTGGACAGTCTCTCGTGTGTAGTCAGTCAATCTGTGCACGTGGATCAATACGGCGAATTGTTTGGTACAGTGTGCGGAAGCGACAAGAGTGCCTGCGATGGAATTTCCGAGAACGCAACCACAGGACAGTACGGTGTCTACAGCGTATGTGCCAGCAAGGATCAACTCTCCTACGTCTTCGATCACTACTACCAAGATCAGCACAAGGATCAGTCAGCGTGCGATTTCAAGGGAGCAGCATCAACTCAGTCTGCCAAGGATCCTTCCGGAAGTTGCAAGGCACTTCTCGGCCAGGCAGGCACAGCTGGAACGGGCCAGGCCACAGGTGGAAGAACGTCCCCGTCCAAAGGGGCAGGTGCTAATCTGGTGGTCCCAGCTTATGTGATTTTCGGTCTAAAGTTGATCGTGGTCGTCTTGGTTCAATCCATTCTGGTTCCCTACATCACTGAGTTACTCATTCCCCCGGAGTTCTGGATGCGCGTTGTTTATGGAGCTGCTAATCGCCGTCGCGATCAAGGTATCCACTGATAGCAGATGGTACCCAAGTACCCATAGTCCCACTCGTTTGCGACTCCACTAATTGAAACAAAGTTGATATTTTAATCATTCCAGATAGCAAGGCCGAAGTAGTGGTAATAATGACAACGTTCTGGACGTAGAGTCAAAGGTAGATATCGCTGGGATATACAACGTAGTCTCTGTGAATCTTCGCATGTAGTTTAAAGAATGTTGAATCCATATTTAATATCCGCCAATCCATATTTACCATGAAGTTCGAAATTTAGTCGTTCCTTCGCCTGGGAGGGATGGATCCAATCTCATTGTTGCATGGACTGATCTTCATATTTGCATGTAAATCTCCTCAAAGAAATTTGCGTCGAAGAAAAAATCCTTTATTTTTTATTTTTTTTTTGAGAAATACTCTCTCCCTAGACACCCTTTTTACACACAACATGTGTTGAAACTACGATAAATTGCCTGGGCGGTCGAGACGGGATAAAGACATGCTTAGTAATCAATATGTCCCCGCCCCACGTGGGGCCTAAGACCGGGGCTTACAATTTTTTTTACAAAAAATTACAGATCTTCCTCACGCCCACCTCTCATCACATCCCCCTCTTTGAACCATTTCTCTCGTTTCAGACCTCAATTCAAATACCGCAAAAATGGGCAACGTAAGATGCAATCCCCAGGCCCTACAGACCACGCCAGACCATTCCGAGCTCTTTGTTTGGGTCCGTCAACGCGCAGTGGACTAACAATACTCGACAGGGAGCCAAGGCAAACATGAAGCGCGAGCGCAACGCGAAGGACCAGAAGACCGCCAAGTCGCAGACCAAGAGCGTACGTCAATGTCTCCAACGTCCATATTGTCCCTCCGGTCACTGACACACATTATCATCTAGAACGAGAAAGCCATGAGCATCCAGTGCCAGATCTGCAGACAGACTTTCCTCCAGACCACCAAGGCGCCTGCGTACGTTATTCCACATCCCCAATCCCCTGCGAATGCCTTCGTTCCTGTTAGTGTATATGTGTTTCCTTGCTAACATACATATTGGCGCGACTATAGCCTCCTCGAGCACGCCTCCAACAAGCACAGCAAGGGTCTTCCCGAGTGCTTCCCCGGTATCAGCGCATAGACAATCGTTCCGGCGGAACCGAAACCAATCTTCTTTACGATATCACGGGTTAGCATGGCTTTAGGAGTTTTGATGGAAAGCGAAAATATCTAAGAACTGGACTTGGGAGAGTGGACACTTTACGTAGGCAAGCAACTATGTAGGTGTATGGGGTGAAGTCGTCGTGGGGTGTACATGTAGTGGTGGTGTGAAGGCGCCTTATGATTATAGATGCAGTTGACCATACATGATCTTTCTCTCCCTCCGTGCTCATTGATTTGGCGCTACAGTACTCACAGAAGGTGGTGGAAACTCCCGATCAATATTTACACATGCGGTGATTTGATATGGGCCACGGTTGCAGGCCTGCGCGGCGAAGAAGGGTTGTAGGATGATTTGCTTTTTGGTATACTACACCATAGTATACTAGAGAGATTATATTAAATTAGCAAGGATCTCAAATTCAAGTCAATGGGAAGCAAAGAAATTAGCAAAGATTGCCGCAGAACTATATCTCGCGAATCAGGAGTTACATGAAGATCCACGTGCTCGGGTGATTGATCAAAATGTCTTAGATTTCTACCACTTCACTATTGCCCCTCAGGTGAATGCACCTGCTGGATCACGAAAATAACACCCATAATGACCGAATTTTCAACCGAGGTTCCTTATGAACAACAGAATCTTCATCAGGGACACCGATATATCAAAAAGATATATCAAAAACGGCAACATGATAGCACTATGTCCGTGGTCTCCGAATACCCTTGACCTCAACCCTCAAGATCACCAAGAGTTGATTGCTGCGCTCGATAAGCAAATGGGTAGACTTGTACGGAGTACTTAGGGGGGGGCTATTCCTACGTACCCAAGTCGAGGGTTAGAGTGCGATCGCCCGAAGCCCAAGCGACGAGACTTGTCTTCAACCGGACTCGTAAAAGCGGGAAGTTATTTATAGTTCGAGCTAAGTCACCGGGCGATTATAATGGGTAGCGACTCTACTCTCCAAGATGAAGGGGAGAGAGAAGCCGCCGGGGTTGAAGGCCACAAACCGTTCAGAATATAACCGAATAACCTTGGAAAATTGTGCTTCTAGCTGGCTTGGCTAAGCCTTGGCTGATAGGGCTGCGATTTCTATGTGCCAAAGTCACTGCCAAGTTGAAAATGAGCTAAGAATGTAACTGTAGCATGGAACGGGGCTCAGGGCGCTCGTGTAGGAGGGTTATACTCAGCCCCGAGACGCAGGGGAATTAGGGTTTGGGTTTGGGGTTGAATTAAAAGGAAAAACATTTGCCGTGGTAGATATTTCGTATCTCTTTTTTTTTTTTGGTTTTCCTCCTTTTTTTCTGATCTCCCCGTGGATAAAGACAATCCCAAGATGGAGACAACCCCCGGCGCCGTTCCTCTGCGGCAACTCCCGAGCTCAGACAATCTCCACAACCAAGAGGCACCCGAATACACTAGACACGATTCCTCATCCGATTCTTCCCCGCTACATAATGAGGAGCCTCCATCATATAGCCAGGCGCAGTCAACGGGACAAATTCCAAGACGAGAGCACACTATATCCCCTCCTCGATTGGCCTGGGTATTTTTATTCTCGGTTATTTACGTGGCTCTCGTCATCTATACTTGGGCCATGACGGCCATACTGTCAACCCGCCCCCTCAAATCCAACTCCTGGGTGTACTCGACTGAAATATTACACTACCTTTACTTTGATAAGGATGAAACAGATTTCCATCGAGAGCGAAAGATCTATCGTTCTGTGCGGACTATTCAGACATTTATTCAAGTTGTTACTCTTCCCTGGATCTCCACAGTGTGTGCTAGTGCCGCTGTAATCTTTACGCAGAATCAAAAGAATTTTATAGGCCGCCAAGCCACAACGTTGGCCGACCGCGAGTGGACGGACTTTTCTTTGTATCGAGCACTGATTTGTGGGAGATGGAGGCAATACGGCAGCAAACTGGTGGCCGCCGCAATCTTCATCTGGGTATTTGGTCTCATCACATATCCCGTCCAGTCGCTCTTTCTCAGTTCACGGTCTGTCAAAGTCCGGACATATCCCCAACAGAGAGCCGGTATCTACGATTTCCGCTCGGTTGATTCGTCTTCAGCATCATACAGTGTTGGCAAAGACGTGTTGCAAGTCCGCGATGCTCTCAACAAAGCGAACATCTATACCTACCAACCGAACTTGTGGAGTAACAATAGTGGAGTCCAATTCTTAACTCTTAACGATATGTCCTCTGAAACGTTCTACTCCCAGGTACCGAGTGGTTTCAATACAGGACTGGTTCGTCAATTCGCGCCACGTGTGAACTCCACGGCTACATATGAGATAATAGAGGCGTCTCAGTTTCCGGTCAACTGCGGCTCAAGCTCAGGGGCATTTTATGCCGAGTATTCAGGTTCGTACTCACGGTACAGTACGTTTTCTTGGGGAGTCATTGCGTGCATGCCAGGAAATATGACAGAATCACCTTGGCGGACGGAACGCAACCGGCAGGAATTCTCTGAGGTTCTCTATCTCAATATGACACAAGACGACTACTTCTCAGTGGCGGGTCTTTACCGAATCACTGTGAACACTACGGCCGGGTTCTTTGAATTACCCAACTATATGAACCAGGGTGTACCTGGCCCCTTACTGGACCAAGATCCAGTAGATCATTGTGATCAACATTGTTTGAAACAATTGCACACATACTATTCGGGGGGTTATCACCGCCGCGATGAGAGCACAGCGGGCAGTACTCTCAAAGCCGCATCGCTGGATCCCATCTCAACACAGAGCAAAGGACCCTTGTTATCGGGCGCCATGGCAACCTTCGGTCCTGGTTCTTTTATTGACATGTTTATGACAATTGCTGCAACTCTTGAAGAAGACAAGGGTACAGATGAGTTGTTGTCCAACTTCAGATCTATGTGCATTACGAACCCCATACTCATCAATCTGTTGGGGACTTCCTCTCCAGAGTGTATGTCTATTGACAGCTCTCCAAGTGGCACCTGGTACCCTCCCGGGTCACAGATTGCGGAATGGATTCGTGTATTCGAACAAGCCGCAGATTCGATTCCGCATGTTTTCACAGCTGCGGCGTTTCTTGCTAATAAGGAATTCCTTTCCGGCCAGGGTGGTGGATGGTATATCAACCAAGATTTGGGCACCGATATGGATCTTCCATCAATCTCTCGCGTGGGAATCATCGTAGTCTCGATCTTGATGGGACTTTACTTGCTACCACTGTTAGTTTTGTCACTCTACGCAGATTGTTACTCACGATGAATGGAGAAATTGGATTCCTTCGTCATACTCCGATTTGGCGCCAATAAGGTCTTCCCTTTGCTAGTTGGATGCAAGACTGATGTACTTCCTGAGCTACACGTGATGCCTAGCGTTGTTCAGGCTATGCATACACACCAAGTTAAAGCACACTGTCACTCATTTCTAATGATGTAATTTAAATTAATGATAGGTTTGAAAATGGAAGGTTATTGAGCCACGAGTCAACCCTACATAGCAGAAAGGCCCCTATTCCAGATTACGAAACTAACGCTTAAAATCAAAAGACGATAATATAGCAGATTATACTGTCTCCGCTATAACGTTCTCTCGCGTTACGTTAACGGATTTAACAGCTTCGAAAGTCTAGCGTACTTATATTAGAAGAATCGTTGGGTAATTTAATATATGGGAGCTTTATAACCTAGGACAGGGAACAACTAAACGTTCTGAAAGAAATAGCACTTCGATTAATGGAGAAACTGTTCGGTGCTAATGACAAATTTACTGTTGAATAAATGGATGTTCATGTCCAGGTGGTGGTAGATTTTGTTGATATTTGGGCTGGAGCTCTATGGTTATACCTTAACCGAGGGGTAACATCTATGGTACATGGTCAATAGAACGCGTTGAAAGCTAGCCAGCTCCGGCATATGGTGGTACGTCCTCACGGTGACGAGCATTGGAAAAGTTTACCGTTGGATACACTATCATCTCGACTTTCTCGTTGCTCACCCCGCCTATTCAAATTTGCCGAAGGTGCAAGCCAAGCAGTCGCCAACATACAGGCTTTTTTAAATGCGTCTAATCCCGCTAAGAATAACTTACTCAGGTGCTCAGGTACGCCGTCATCTCAGCCTTCACCGCCTATGACTATAGACTAGATTGTGGACGAGCACTCGACGGCTATAGGAATTCTGGATACGGTGTATTCACGCAGTATCTCCGTATTGCGATCTAGATATATGTACAATATGCAATAAAATATCCATAATGGATAAGTCGGCTTATATTAGAACTTGTTCACTAAATTCAAGATGATGAATGTTTCCCCGATGATTGGATTTCTCAGTCTGCATTTGAATAGCCGGAGCTGAGACAGCACTCAGTACTTTCACAAAGAACCGGTCTCCCAACGGTCAAGTACAGTATCAAAAATGTAATGATACAGCAGACTGTTGGTCTGTGGTGATCTCGGCAGTACAATTAGTAGGATGTACAGTCCTGTAAAGCCCGAGACAAGTCGTTAAACATGGCTGGCTTTCCTCGAGTTCGAATCAGGTAAATTCAACGGATTTGGGTGCCATGACCATGGTGAAAATGCTCACAACACTATTACCCAATAAAAGCTCTCGAACTTGTCATGCATAGAATGTTATCTGACAAGAAAATACAGTGATAGGCTCTGGCATGCTACCTTCTTAGTTAGCGGTTATTGAAAAGTCCAGCCTTATTTTTATTGCGATTCAGCAAGTTTCTTCAATATATGTCTACTGCTAAGACGGAGCTTTTGTGGTGGATACAAGTTTCAATCTTCTTTTTATGAGGTTTGGCATTTCTTGATACTATTGCCTCTTGCTTGGTGCATTTTGCACCCGGGTTAGCGTCGCAGCACTTACATCTGCCCACACAACAGCTTAGCTTGCGGGGAGCAAGGACTTTCAGCCTAACTCCGAGGCTAGTTTACCGGCTCTGGGTTCGCCTGGGCCGACAATGGGCCATGTATAAGTGACATGTCGATAGATATCAAAATCTATTGTTGAGAGAGGTTGTATTCTTTCATTGTGGGATCATGACTAACATTGGAGTCCAAGTCGCCCCCTTCTGTGAGAGCTACATTCATGAGCAGATGCATGTATGTGAATATCGAACTGCAGATGAACTTATCTAACGGTAAAACCACCATCAACCCTAATATCCGCACCATTGATCATGCCGCTAGAATCCTATTGCAAAAGTCAGAACCAGAGACATAATCCACCAAGCCGAGGGGACATACCTGACAAAGAAACAGTACGGAGTCAGCAACCTCTTCTGGAAGCGCAAACTTGCCCGTCGGTATATTCGCCAAAAAAGCATCGCGGACATTCGCCTCTCCCCAAGCCTTTCTCCCAAGCTCCGTCCATGCCACAGTCGGAGAAACAGTGTTAGCCGTGATCCCCCGACCACCCCATTCAGATGCCATACTGCGCGTCAGACCCAAGAGTCCAGCTTTCGAGGCACAATACGCGCCATGCCGATGCAGCGCCGCATGTGCAGCCTGTGATGAAATGCTGACGATTCTTCCCGGTAGTGGGGGACTCGGTGACGATTCGGCGGTCTTGGATGCAGCGAAATAGAGTCGAGCAAAGGCTTGAGAGCAGAGCATCGGGCCGTAGAGGTTGACGGTCAGATGCTTCAGTGTTTCTTCCGGGGGCGTTATCTCCATGTCGCTGAGAGATACGTATCCCGCTGTGTTGATCAGAATACTCGGGAATGCTCTTTCAGATGGAGAGGACGAGGTTGGGTTAATTATTTCTTTCTCTAAAGAGTTGAAGGCCGCCTGGACGGAGTCTGGTGAGGTAATATCGCATTCATATGTGTGGATGTCATCTAGATTGCCGCTCGCGCCGTACCCGGATTCGAGAAGCTCATCGCGACGTGCGGCTTCGAAAGGTGCGTACAGAATGGCGAGACGGGCGCCTTGTTGTCTCAGCTTTTGGCCTATGCTTGATCCAAGGCCGCCTGTGGAGAAGTTAGGTTTCGCTGTGTCTGGCTTTGGGTCTTATGTCCCTACCCAGGCCGCCAGGCATGATTGCTAATCTGCGTGCGAATGCCATTATGTGCGGATTTTTCTAAATAGTGGCAAGTGCCAATGGTGGGAAGTGTACAAAAGGAACTCAGACAGTTTGAACTTCAAGCTGCCCCATTCCTGAGGGGTAGATGAACGTTTTCGGAAATGATCATCCAGTATCCACCCCCACATTTCATGTCCCTTGGCAGTGAAGGGCTCATGGGCTGAAGGGTACGGAAGACCATCTTCTGCTTGCTTCGACTTTGATAATTACTAAACAAAGGATCTATGGATCCCGTGAGACTATGCGATAAGCCTATTATCCCTGGACTATCAAACTCAATTCCCCAGATCCTCAACCTAATCAGATATATTACGTATCCCCCTGTTTTCAAGTCCTACTACACCAAATCCTATTTACCTTTCTTTTCTCCTGCATGAATATCAACATCATCCAGTACAGCTTGGTTCTCTTTCGCCGCCGCAAGCCGGATCCTTTTTAGTCTCCTTGTATCGACATCCACCCGCCAGGTAAAAGCCCAAGTAATGACGTTCATAATGATAGCCATACCAACAAATCCCATCGCAATCCCAAAGGAGGTCGCATATCGTGGCGCGAACCGAGAATTGAATAGCTGAGATCCCACAGCCCCTCCAATCTGGCCGTAACTATTCGCAAATGCGATTGCGAAGGCGGATCCTGTTGCGCCCTCGGTGGTCTGGACTCGCCATGGCCACATCATTGTATACCTGGTTTGCATTAGCATAATTTGTTGGAGAAAAAAAAACCGATTCCCTCTAGGGCCTCACTTACCATGCAGTCGAGAACCCTCCAGCTACAATCGTCGCCGCATACACCCCACCAGTGTTGGGGAAGGCGTACAGTACGCCGTAACACGCTAGAATGACAATCGTGAATCCAAGTGGGATAGCTGGCTGAGGGATACGCCCAGTATCTGCGAAGATACCGAATGCCACCGTCAATATTACTGCGAAGACCGCAGATGGGATGTTTAGCAACTGGGCTTCACCCATAGACCTTTGAGAATTTGTTAGCAATGTGCTATGCTCTTCAAGTTGAAGCAACTCACGTAAATCCAAGATTGGAAATTACGGTTGGTTGGTAGAATGTGAGTCCTGTCGTGCCAATAGTAAAGAAGCCCCAACAGAAGAGGAACAGCCAGATTCGCTTGTTCTTCAGTGTCGTGATAAGTTCACGCAAATTGAAGTTCGACTCCGCCGCTCGAGGAGAGTTGCTTGGTAGGCGGGCTTGAGTGAAGGCCTTTTCCTTTTCAGATAACCAGGATGCGGTTGAAGGAACTGTGGAATAGTGGTTAGTTATGTCTAGCACTGGAGGTTGGGATGACCTACAATCAGGTAAGAAGAAATAAGTAAAGATTCCCAGTAATACCGTGAAAATTCCTTCCGTTAGAATAAGCCTAAGAAGCATTATTAGCAAATGATTAATCCTTCTGGGAGGAGATCGAAATACCATTTCCATCCGGATAGACCACCGGCAACGACACCATTGAATGCAAAGGCAAGGACACCACTGATCACCGTGCTAAAGTTTCCGAGTAAAGTCACAAGAACTATCCTTGGAGCAACCTCATCGGGTCTATACCAATAGCATAACTGTAAGAGCATTCCTGGCCATAGGCCGGCCTCGAATAGTCCGAGGAAGAATCGGACGGCATATAGACCCTGTCTGTTTGTCACGGCTGCATGACAGCAGAGAACAATACCCCAAGAGACCTGTAACTATTAGTGTCAAAGTAGCTAGAGGCAGAATAGTTTAATGTACCATAATTCTAGCTTGCCAAATCGAAGGTCGCATACCCTTCAACAAAAGGTTGGACGGGGCTTCTGCAATGATGTAAGGGACCTCCAAGGGATTAGCATAACCTCAGAAAAGAAGTTTTTGGTCCAAGGAATCTCACATAATACATAGTTGTAACCAGATTATATTGGTCTGAGGTCATTTTCAATTCAGTCAAGATATTATGGGCGGTGCCTTTATCCATAGTCCGGGCGTATGAGACCTAAAACATTCTGGTTAGTGATTTTCGACCAGCGTACTCCGTGTATAATCTTACATTGGTAAAATCCACACTTTTTAGCATATACATGACAGCCAACAGTGGAATCAGATGCCAATCAATGCGTTTCAAAAGCTTCTTTTCCTCTGCGACACTGAGTGTCGCACGCGCGCCCATCAGGGTGGCATCATAACCAGGGATAACCTCTTCTTCAAAAGATTTCGGAGTATCATCTCCATTGCGGTTGACGTAGTGTATATTTCCTTTGGCCGGCGTCGGCGTTTCGTCTGTGGACACAATCCCGATCTGACCTTTCTCTGCTATCCCAGAAGACATAGTGATCGTTTATCAAGGTCTTTTGTAGCTGGCGCACGGAAGAAAGTTACAGCTGGAGCAATTGCAATGATCTCGAAGGGATATCCAGGCCATTAAATGGACTCTAACATTTGTGCTACTCTACACGCTCCGGTAGCACCGAAAGTTGGTTATCTTTTGTGTAAATTGCGCAAGATGAGCAGGCATGGCGTGTATGCAAGGGTCTAGCTAGCGACTTATACTAAGCTGTAGAATGCACTTTCCGAAATTATAATTTAAGCTAAAAGCCTCGCCTGTCGTGCGCTGACGACCCCTCAATTTAGAAAGCCGGATGTCAGCTATAGTCCATTATATCTATCGCCCAGTTGAACAATATGCGGAAAGTATCTCCCATGAATGAACTTCTAGAGTAGTTCTCTAGTATTTAACAGTGCAATCTCATCGATCAATCTTGACTTTTGGTATTTCACGATATCAATCGCATAGATGTAAATTTATATAGCACCTATTAAAACCCACCCAAATAACGCTTTACGGTGGACATAGCACGCGATAATGGGGCCTTGCTCGGCAAATACATGGCTTTAAAATAAGACAGTGGATTTGCCGATCAAAGATAATGTATCTCGCCAATTTTAGTAAAAGAATGCAGTGAACAAAAAGAGCTAAGTACCGTACTCCAGGACCACGAGGATACGCCATTGCGGGGAGAGAATGCCTAATCGGCCCCTTTCACTTCACTTCATATCTTCCCAACAACTACTTGAATATCCCTTCATAAGTCTCTAGCCTCTCTAGCACTTCAACGGACCAAGAAATATGAAGCCAAATTACTTTTATGCTGTGGCATCTCTAGCAAGACTAGCGCTGACGTCGGAATCCCAACAACCCTTGATTGGACAAGTCAACGACGATAACGTGAAATCTCCAAGCGTGAACTTAGAGGCAATTATCGATGCATCTCCGCTCTTATCATTCCACAGAGAAATCGTGCAAATTCCGTCAATCAGTGAAGACGAGAAAAGTGTTGGAAACTTCCTCTTGGCCTTCATCCGCTCACACAACCTAACCGTCGAGAAACAAATTGTCACTCCAGGGAGTGACACCGAGCAAGAAAGATTCAATATTTATGCCTACACTGGGAAGGACAGATTTCCCGATGTTCTACTCACCAGCCATATCGATACTGTCCCACCTTTCATCACTTATTCGCTCCATCCACCAGCCACAGATAACACAGACAATCTGACATTTAATCGATCAGACCTAGTTATCGCTGGTCGCGGCACGGTAGATGCCAAAGCCAGTGTCGCAGCCATACTATTTGCTGCACTGGAAACACTGGATGTCAATCCCGACGCCTCAATCGGGCTGTTGTTTGACGTCGGCGAGGAGAAAAGTGGCGTTGGAATGAAACATTTCTCAAACTCCGATCTCAACCCCGCACCACCTACATTCCACACAGTCATATTCGGAGAGCCTACAGAGCTCAAGCTTGTTGCGGGCCACAAAGGAACTCTTGGGTTCAAGGTTGTCGCTGAAGGAAAAGCCGCGCATTCGGGATACCCATGGCTCGGGCAAAGCGCGATCTCTTCGATTCTTCCTATTCTATCTTACCTCGATACCCTGCAAGATGTCCAGCCGGAGAAAGGTGGACTTCTCCATAGTGAGACCTTTGGTCAATCGACATTGAACATTGGGGTCGTGCGCGCTGGGTTAGCTGGAAATGTTGTTCCTGCATATGCCGAGGCGACGATTTCAGTTCGTCTCGCGGCTGGAAATCCAGATGATACGAGAGAGATTGTAAGGAAGGCGGTCGAAGATGTTACTGGTGGTGATGGAAGCGTCTATCTTGACTTCGGGAACCTCGAGAACGGCGCTCCACCTCAATATCTTGATTTTGACGTCGATGGGTTTGATGTGATTACTGTCAACTACGGGACTGATATTCCTGCATTGAAGATCAATGCCCAAGAAGGTCCAAAAGTGAAGCGGTATCTCTACGGGCCCGGTAGTATTCATGTTGCCCATGGCGATGACGAGGCAATCACCGTGGGAGAGCTCGAAGAGGCGGTGCGAGGATACAAAAAGTTAATCTCAGCCGCGCTGGGTGCCCATTAGATGTAGACCTTTTTTTGGCTTGAGAAATAGATCAAAGGTACAGCGATTGATACTCTACACTCTCGATCATATCTACGAGTCTACAAGCGGTTTGCTGATCCGGCCTCGGATGACATCGAACCATCAATCGAGGGAGTCCAGTATGCAGGAGGACGGCCGTAGACTAGGCTGCAACACTCAGACTCCCTGTGACTGAGGCTCATGCAGTGGAGTTCAATCCCTGCTGAGGCCCTGGGACGACATAGTAGTGAGTGACGAAAGGAACGGGTCATCACAGACATCACATCACATCACACATGTCTCGGGGACAACGGATATTTGCCCTAGCCAATCAGTAGAAAACCGCGGATCTACGCCCCAAGAGGGACAGTCAGTAGCATCTGCCTTGAGATAAAACCTTCCAAGGCACGACACCAAGAAGGGAGAGAAAAGGGATGAAGCATGCATGTCCTTTCGCTGGTATTGTCCAGATCAAGTTTTAACGGTAATTTCTCAGAACGAGACTCGCGCTTTTGGATGACCAAAAACGCAAGACCTCGAACACCCGTCATGCGTGCTACAGAAAACACACTTACCAAAACCACCCTTACATAGGTGCCAGATCCCCCTTTTTCGGTTCCCATCCCATAGTCCCGATGACTATCAGGAAAGGGAAGATGCTGTAGAACTGCTGACTGGTTCAAACGGCAGTCGTACCGGTTGAGACATTCGTCTTCTCCTCGCGTCCAATAGAGTGATTTGTTTCGGTATCTGAGTCAACATATTTGAGATGCTCAAACCAAATACCATTGGACTTGCGCCACCACTCAGCGATCGCGATGATAGTCACACCGCCCATAATCACAATCGCGTAGTTGAACAAGGTGGAATCCTTGTTAATTGCACTGTCCGAGTAGGCCGGGGCGCAGAGCACAGCGAAAGCAAACCCGTTCCACAAAAAAGTAACAACAGCGGCGACCACGCCAAATCGGCCCAAATCCCAAAAGCCTGGACGGAAAGATTTACGCGTGATGAACGCGCGACCGATTCCAACCAAACCATATGCTGCGAGGGAACCCGCAGCCGAAGTAGAGACCAAGCTTGAGAAGGCCACTTGAGACGGGAGCTGAGTGCAGAGGAGAAGCGCGGCAATAGTGGAAATGAAGATGACAGCGTTGTGAGGCTGCTTCGACTTCGATACACGCGACAGCACGTCGCTGAATGGGAAGACGCCATCGCGTGCCACGGCGAATACGAGTCGTGATACAGCAACTAGCGAAATCGAAGTGTTGAGAATTGCTCCGATCATCGAGACAATGGTCATCACAACGTGGGCATGGGGACCGAGCGCCATCGCGTACATATTGATGAACGGCTGAGGCGCGCTAGTGTTGTAGAATGTCTCAATCGGGGGCATGCAGAAGAGAAACAAGATAATGATCGGGAAGCCGCACAGCGCAGACGCAACGGTTGCCCAGAAGATACCCTTCGCGGCGGCTTTCTTGGCCGACACGGTCTCTTCTGCGACATGGCCCGAAGCATCCTGTCCCACAAGACAACTGCCGACCATGTACCAGGAAAGAACCCAGTTCAGTCCGGGACTGGTCTCCCCGCCATTATATGTAGACGTAAACACGTATTCGGCTGACTGGAAGCCGTACGTCTTAGAGACGCCGATGGGAAGCCAGATGAAGTTGAGCAGCATATCGATGATAATGACCGTCACACCCGCTCGGAACACCCAGGAGTACATACGCGGGGGCAGGAAATTGAGCGAGGTAGCAATGGCCAGGAAAAGAAGTGAGATAGCCCATGCCACGGCGCGCGCTCGTACGTCGGCCGTTTCATATGGGAAGCTCGTCTTCGGGTCAAACACGACGATCTCGGAAATCAGGTAGTTGGCGACACCGAACGAATCACTCGCAAGGAAGGCGGTCCACGCAACCAATGTCCATGCGGCAACGAGGAACGAGATGAAGCGGCCGACTTTACCGCCTCCCCAGGATCGGAAGGCCCAGTAGTAAATTGACCCCGCAGCGGGATAGCTTGAGCAAGCTTCAGCGAGACAGGCGGCCGTGATGACGGACAGTATGCTACCAGAGACCCAAGAGCTCCAGCTGAGGGATTTGTTAGTGATGTGATCAATCCGGAAAAGGGCCGGGAACTGCAGGCAGCGGAAAACGTAGAACATACATGGCAGCCGGCCCGCCTCCACTCAGGGCGATGTAAAAAAGCACACGGATTCCTCCGACGCAATTCAAGGCCGAGAAGGAGCAGGCGAAATTGTCGAACGAGCCCCATCCCCGAGCCAAGACAGAGCGATAGCCAAGCTTCAGGAGGTCCCGATCATCTTCATTAGTCACAGAAACTCCATCCGAGTTCTGGGCCTGATGTTCGCTATTCCGAATATTTTGCGGGGAGTTTGTTCCATCAAGGGCAACAACGTCAGGCAAGGTCATGATGGCTGCTCTTTTTTTTTTTTGTCTGTCTGTTGAGAGGCTTGGCGCTTGACAATGGCTTTATTTTTTTCCCCAAAAAAAAAAAAAGTTATGTCCAATTAACTTTTTCCCGTCACGATATCACGTGGGCCGATCAATTGCTTGAACGGACCCCGACACCGGGGTTTGTTAGGGGATCTATTGAGTCATTATTTTTTCCTTTTTAGGAGGAACATTGAGGGAATCATGAAGAATTGGCTAGAAAAATACTACTCTGTATGGAAATAATGAAGTTATCAATTGGTACATATGTAGTACAGCACATTAGTTCATGTCAGCTTACCTATATACCTATCACAAGAACTCCGTATGTAAGTAGCTGTTGTCCGGGTGAAGTGGCGGGGTCATTGACAGCGTGTCACGCATAGTTGCCCCCTCAATTCTGCATTTTGTGATATACAACATACTTTGGTCGGCTTGACCGCTCATTAATCGCGAAATTTTAAATTTGTGTACGCAGTATACGACATACAATATATAAAGCCCTTACTGAAACAGAAAAATAGAAAGAAAGAAAAGAAAAGAAAGAAAGAACACTAATTGGCAATAGTTGTAACGAGCTTGCAGGAGGCCTTATCGGTGTCTCAATGGCGTGATCATCCATTGGCGGACCGATCACGGAGATCATGGGGTATTGATACTGGATGAGGACTGAAAGTACCAGTAAATTACACAATATCCCCCTGGATCCCCCCAGAAATCCGGGATCATAGGTACATAGGGGTACACAGAGGTACTGTATCATGTATCATACCGTATTGCTGCCCCTCCAACTTGCGTGTGGATCAAGACCCCCATTGGGGTTAGCGTGTGTTTGCTCCCCCTCCATATTTCTTTCGACATTTCCCAACCCTTTTCTCTTCTCCTCCCTCATTCTTTCTCTCAAAGGCATCGGATTTGTGAAAATTCTATCCTTGAGACCCTTTTCTTCTTTTCTGATTTTCACACATCCATCAGAATGGTTCAATCGTATGTTGGCTCGACTCTTTTGAACATTTGCCGAGACAGTTGCTGATTATTTGGATAGATCTATTCTGGGTTTCCCCCGCATGGGAAGACTCCGTGACCTCAAGAAGGCCACCGAGGCTTACTGGTCTGACAAGATCTCCCGCGATGAGCTCCTCGCTGAGGGCAAGCGTCTTCGTCTGGAGCACTGGAAGATTCAGAAGGATGCCGGTGTCGATGTTATCCCCAGCAACGACTTCGCCTTCTACGATCAGGTTCTCGACCACCACCAGCTCTTCGGAACCATCCCCGAGCGTTACTCCAAGTACAACCTCAACCCTCTCGATGAGTACTTCGCCATGGGCCGTGGTCTCCAGAAGGAGGGCATCGATGTCCCCAGTCTGGTATGTGCAAACGATTACATTATACGTGTCCGAATTCAGTATGCTGACTCAATCAACAGGAAATGGTCAAGTGGTTCGACTCTAACTACCACTACGTGAAGCCCACCCTCCAGGACAACCAGCAGTTCAAGCTCGCCGCTGAGCCCAAGCCCGTTGCTGAGTTCCTTGAGGCCAAGGCCGCTGGCATCATCACCCGCCCCGTCATCCTTGGCCCCGTCTCTTTCTTGACTCTCGCCAAGGCCGACCGTGACCAGACCGTTGACCCCATCACTCTGCTTGAGAAGCTCCTTCCTCTCTACGTTGAGCTTCTGTCCAAGCTCAAGGCCGCTGGTGCCGAGGATGTCCAGATTGACGAGCCCGTCCTTGTCTTCGACCTCGCTGCCAAGTCCAAGGCTGCCTTCAAGCCGGCCTATGAGAAGCTCGGTGCCCTCGGTGCCCAGGGTCCCCGCATCACTCTCGCCACCTACTTCGGTGACATCGTCCACAACATTGACGTCCTCGCCGACCTCCAGAGCCTCTACTCCATCCACATCGACCTTGTCCGCAACCCCGAGCAGCTCGACACCGTCGTCGCCGCTCTCGGCCCCAAGCAGGTTCTCTCCGCTGGTGTTGTCGACGGACGTAACATCTGGAAGACCAACTTCAAGGCCGCCATCGAGAAGGTCGAGAACGCTATCCAGAAGCTCGGCAAGGACCGTGTTATTGTTGCCACCTCCAGCTCCCTCCTTCACGTCCCCCACACCCTCGCCAGCGAGAAGACCCTTGACGCTGAGGTCCGCGACTGGTTCTCCTTCGCTGTCGAGAAGGCCACTGAGGTTGTCGTGATTGCCAAGGCTGTCACCGAGGGCCCCGCAGCTGTCCGTGAGCAGCTCGAGGCCAACGCCAAGTCTGTCCAGGCCCGTGCCTCCTCTGCCCGTACCAACGACCCCGCTGTCAAGGCCCGCCAGGCCGCCGTCACCCCTGAGATGCACAACCGCAAGTCCGCTTTCCCTGAGCGTTACGCCGAGCAGACCAAGACCCTCAAGCTTCCTCTCTTCCCCACCACCACCATTGGTTCCTTCCCCCAGACCAAGGAGATCCGCATCCAGCGTAACAAGTTCACCAAGGGTGAGATCACCCCTGAGGAGTACGAGAAGTTCATCGAGAAGGAGATCCAGGAGGTCGTCAAGATCCAGGAGGAGCTCGATCTCGATGTCTTTGTCCACGGTGAGCCCGAGCGTAACGACATGGTGCAGTACTTCGGTGAGCGCCTCACTGGTTACGTTTTCACCACCCACGCCTGGGTTCAGTCTTACGGCTCTCGCTGCGTGCGTCCCCCCATCATCGTCGGTGACATCTCTCGTCCCGCCCCCATGACCGTCAAGGAGTCCAAGTACGCCGCTTCCATCTCCCCCAAGCCCATGAAGGGCATGCTTACTGGTCCCATCACTTGCCTCCGGTGGTCTTTCCCCCGTGACGATGTCCACCAGTCTGTCCAGGCTCAGCAGCTCGCTCTCGCTCTCCGCGACGAGGTTGTTGATCTTGAGGCCGCTGGCATTGCTGTGATTCAGGTCGACGAGCCTGCTCTCCGTGAGGGTCTTCCCCTCCGTACTGGTGAGGCCCGTGTTGCCTACCTCAAGTGGGCTGTTGACTCCTTCAAGCTGTCTACCGCCGGTGTCACCGATGGCACTCAGATCCACTCCCACTTCTGCTACTCTGAGTTCCAGGACTTCTTCCACGCCATCGCCGCTCTCGATGCCGATGTCCTGTCCATTGAGAACAGCAAGTCTGACGCCAAGCTCCTCAAGGTCTTCATCGACGAGGCCTACCCTCGCCACATTGGCCCCGGTGTCTACGACATCCACTCTCCTCGTGTCCCCACCGAGCAGGAGATCAAGGACCGCATCGAGGAGATGCTGGCATACCTGACTCCCTCGCAGTTGTGGTGCAACCCCGATTGGTTTGTCTCCTGTCGCGAAATCTCTTTTTGTTTTTGATGCTAATATGCCTCTTTTTTACAGTGGACTCAAGACTCGTGGCTGGCCCGAGACCAAGGCGGCTCTCACTGCGGTAAGAAATGGCAATATCCCTTAAAATGACGTTCAAAATGCTGATCAAACACAAACAGATGGTCAACGCTGCCAAGTACTTCCGCCAGAAGTACGCGCAGTAAATTATTTCAATTTACCAATAATTTAATGAGGAGGCGACAATCAACCTGTCGCCTCGGTACTGGGGAGTTTTCTTTTCTGATGAGTTACGACGATGATACCAAAAGTTCAACATATGGGTTTCAACGGGTTTTCTAGAGGATACCAAAAGCGGGCCTGGAGTTTCAACATGACTGACGATTTTAAACTGGCGCTGGCCGACATCACGACCTACTTTCGTTGTGATGTCTGGTTGGTGCTGGTTTTACCATTTCAACATTGTGTGGTTTTCCACATACAGCAAGCTCTACAACCTTGCTTGGTCAAATTCGCATTATCGAATTTGACCTACTGTCTCTATCATCGTGTAGAATCAGTTGTCAATATTACAATTTACAATAATCTGTGTTCCTGGTAGTTTTGGTGTGTTTTGGGGACAAACAAGACGGCTTGTCTTCCGGTGTACAAGTGGCGCGTATTAAACTAAGCTATAACAACACTTGATAACTATCTGGCCTTCCGATTTGTTTTGGTTGCAATGTAAGCTTGAAGAGTGAAAGAAGTAACTTGCGGTACAACAACAACTCATTAAAAGTGGCCGGTTTTGGGCCTAGGAAGTACTGTAGAGGAACCCTAGGCTACTATGTATATAATTTCTTTAAGTGCAATGGACATGTACCCTGTGGAAGAACTGCTATCATCTATGAGAGTGATCATATGGATAGGGTTGGCGAGCTTACAAGGATCTGTATCAGCATTAACAGCCTGAATTTGGAACGTTTAGGATGACAGACATTCCTGGAAAAGGTTTCCCACACACCAAGGCTTACATATATAACAACTTGAACACAAATGACGAGGAAATTCTTCGTGGCGACCTCTTGACTATTCTCCACCTGATGCCGGACCAGCTGAGGAAGGCACGCCTCCTTCAGCATATAAAAGCACCGGTAATTCTCTATTCTTCGTTCCCATTTCCCACCACCGTCGCTTACTAGGTATTTCTAGTCTCGTTTATGGGCAAACGTGCCCGCGCTTTTAATTCCTATTTTGATGGTCAATCCTCGTCCTGCGTACTTCTAAACTCTACAATTTCCCCGAGGAAACATCTATCGGATTCAAGGATATTGCAGAGTGGTATCTCAGCTCGCCGGCATGGAATACATTCTAGGTCGAGATTTCGTGGTTCTTTCTTGGGTTCCTTTTTCGGCTAGTTGGAATATTTGCGGGCATACCTAATTGAACTTCGTCTGTATTCTTTTGGCGCGGGTTTCTCATGTTACATGTGTATATTTTGTCGTCTTGTCCAGACTTACTTTAAGCTCACCTGTGGACTATGTGCTGGGTTACATGACGTTAGTCAAAGCTGAATTCATATGTTACAGTGTAAAGAACAGTACAGACGACTTTTCTATGTATAACCAGGGAATAGTTAGAGATTATAGATAGAAATAGCATAGGTATAATCACGGTAGGATTACCATTGAAACACTCTCAGGAACCCGAATTTGAAATACAATGTGATTTTGAGCAAAAGGGGCCAGATGCTCTTTTAGGACCCTGTCAATTGTAGAACGCCGACTTAATATAGAATGTCTTGGCACGAAGCTTCCTGACGTGATCGACTGAGACACTTCGCACGTGAATTTCTCGAAACCTTACAAAAGCCTATCTCCCCGCACTTCCAAGCTTAATAACTCTTGATAACTCTTGATTCAATATTTCTCCAATATGGTACCCCGACCGGACCTCAGAGTATCTGACCAAATCGTACTCAAACCACCCACGGATCGAACCCTGCGATTCAGAGAAGATGGGACATTTCACATTGGGGTCTTTGAGGATTTGCATTTCGCGGAGGGTATGTCGTAATAACCTACAAGGAAGGGGCTCTTGCTAATCCCTTACAGACGAAGAAAAAGACAAGAAGTCTAAAAAAGTGATGTCAAACATCCTCTTGGAGGAGGACATCGACTTCATAGTCATAAATGGCGACCTAGTGTCCGGCGAAAGAACCCAAAAAGCTGATTCCAACAAATATATCGACTCGGTCGTTTCTCCGCTCGTAAATGAGGGGTACAGCTGGGCATCGACCTACGGCAATCACGACAGCGAGGTTAATCTCAATCCGAAAGATGACATGTTCAAGGCGGAGCAAAAGTACCCCAACAGCCTGACGCAGAGTAGGGTCTCCGGCGACAAGGCCGGAATAACGAATTATTACCTGCCAGTGTTTTCACATGGACAGGCAAACACCACCACGCCGTCGCTGCTGCTGTGGTTCTTCGATTCGAAAGGTGGACATTATTATAAAAAGCAAGGAGAGGGCGGGCCTGCTGTTAAGAGGCCGAGTTGGATTGATGAATCAGTAGGAAAATCCCCAATCATGCTACTTTCTTTTGATGACACACTAACTGGGTGTATTCAAGGTCGTTGACTGGTTCACAAAAACCGATTCCAAACTGAAAAAGCAGTATGGAAAGGTCATCCCTTCGCTAGCATTCTACCACATCCCTGCCCACGCAATGCTCGAACACCAACAAACAAGAGGCATAAATCCGCGCCTGACTCCCGGCGTGAATCGCGAACGCGTTAACCCGCAAGGGACCAGCGAGTGGAGCTATGATGGCCAGGACGTCAAGTTCATGGACGCGCTCCTGCACACTGAGGGCTTAATTGCAGGATTTAGCGGCCACGATCACCAAAATGACTGGTATGCGTCGCTAGCAGACAATAATCATCACTCGGATGACTCAAAACGCTAATCAAACATCGCAGGTGCTTTAAATGGGATGGCTCTCTCGTTGACCACGATCTAACCGGGAATGGTATAAATATGTGCTACGGTCGGCATACGGGGTATGGCGGCTACGGCGATCTGCTCCGCGGTGGGCGGCAGATCTTACTCCACGAGGGAAATCTCGCAGACGACACTGAGACATGGATTCGATTGGAAGATGGGTCGGCCCAAGCTCGTGTCACGTTAAACACAACTTACGGCCAGGATCCTTACCTTGCTGTTACTAATGGTGCTGGAAAGCCCGATTCCTATATGCAGGGCTCTTTGCTTTCTTTATCTTGGTTGTGGGTTCCGATTATGATGCTCTCGCGGTGGAGGGTATAAGAAGGTATTTGGAATAGAGGTCTTGGATTGCTATATTATTTTTAATGAGACTTTATTCATGATCAGGTTGCGATATTCTGCAGGAGGATAGAGATGTAAGTTTCTTGCCTTCCCGATCATTTTAATAGTCACTTCTCGAGGTCTAAATCATGGATTATGTACGATTTTATCCTGTATATACTGATATGGCTCTTCCCCCTCCGTCTATTTTTGTCATCTTGCATGCGTCCAATCCATATTCCAGGGGTCTGGGTATAAGCAGCCAATGACTGACCATCACCGGCTACAGGTAGATGTAGCAGAAAGGACCAGAAACGGTACTCATGAGATCCCGCATAGCAATAGTCTCACCGCCAGCATAACCAATATCAATGAGCGTGTCAAGAGTAGTGTTGGGAGAAGGGGGGCCATTCAAGAAAGTACCAGTGCCAGAAATAGCATTCAGACGCTTGTGGAGGTTCAAGTTCTGCCAGATCCACCAGGTGCGATCAATCATACCATGGTGGAGCCAGAAAGCAGGGTCACCAGGGCTAACAAATACATCACGAGAAGGATCACCGCCCATAGAGTAGTGACCACCACCGTGAACACCGATACTGCCGCTTCCGGGAACACCTTGCATGTTCATCTGGAAGTCGTAGACGTTGTCGTGGTGCAGAATCAGGTCCACGATCGCGGTGAAGTTAGCGTAGTCCTGGACGATCTTGGAGCTCAGATCGCGCTTCAGACAGCGGGGGTTGTATGCGAGTGGGTTGGCCTTGCTTCCGGTTTCACCTCCGGGAAGCATCAGCGCGACCGGGCCCATGTTGACAGAGTAGTTCTTGAAAGGACCGCTGGTGACGCAGCCGCCTCCGCTGCCGGTGGGCAAGTGAATTACCGGGTAGTTGGCCAGGCTCAGCTCAATGTCACCGACAGATTCAGTGTAGGCTCCGTTACCGGACATCGAAGTGTCGCTGCCGTCGAAGACTTGGGATTTTTCCAGGTTGGCGGCGTCAGCGCCCCAGTTCCAGTAACTGGAGTTAAGTTAGAGCTTGGGGGGGTTTTTTTTTTCGTTATGCGAAGGATCGTCAGACTTACGGGTAGTCGCCGGTGTAGCCACACTCGTTGCGCATGGCTTCTTCGAAGTTCCAGATGTAGTACCGGTGCCACGCCAGGAAAGTTCCAGTGTAGTGGATCTCCATGGTCTGGTTGATGTGAGTAGCGACGAAGTCATCGTAACGGGACCGTGCACCAGGGGCCTTGTCGGATGGAGTGAGCGAGGGCAACTCCTGGAGGCAAAGGATGGACTTGATGTAGGACTTCTTCTGGTTGCTAGAGAAAGTCCTCCAATCGCGACGAATACGCAGATTGTGTAACGAACAACCACCACGCTTCTCAATGTCCGAGTCGCCCGAGACATTCACGAGGGAGGCATTGTATGCCAATGCAGCCAGGTTACTAAGCTGGGACTCCGCGACTGGCAGGGAGGTGGACGCAGCGGTGGGAGTGGCTGCGCTCACAACGGCACTCTCCGCGGCAGCGGGCATAGCCCACGCCTGTGCGAACAAAGCTCCCAAAGTGAGAATGGAAACGGCAACCATGGTGGCGAGTTGAATATTTAAACCTCTGAAAGACCAATTCCACGCCAAGTGTTTAGGAGAAGTGGTGATCAAGCCGAAGGGACGCGGGCATGATCGTCGATTTAAAGGCTAGGTGCATATGCTGATCGCCCCTATCTCGGATTTCCAAGTCGAACTAAAGCATAGTGCCGCTATCACCTTTTTCCTGCAACCCCATCCCCCTACTGGGACCTTTACCACCAGGAGATGCCGGCAAATTAACGCACATTTCCCATTTGGGAAAGTCAATTAGTTCTGTCAAAGTCCAAGGTTGAATATATGGATTAACAGATTAACAGATTAACAATTGTACCCGAGAAAATCATGTGACAGCTGGTACCATACCATACAAAAGTACATAATTAGGTACATAATACAGTTAGTCATCGATGTCCGCTCAGATTGTAATTAAAGAATTCTCAATACCAGTCATTCATACCCATTTCTGTTACTAATCTTTATTGAAAAGGGTCCTCTTCCCACTTAAATCCCTGGATCACTCACGGATCGGCCCTTAGTACCCTGGAGATCATCCAGGGTACACGGGAGCCCCGGAGATATGAGAAAAATCAAATTGTACTTGACCGAGCTGTATAACCATATATCAGATTCCCGAAGCAACAATGTCAGCAGAAACAGCCCATGGTCTCCCCTTGTTCCTCGGTGACTTGGCAATTTCAGCTACAGGCCCAATCACATGGAGATCCTAAATCGAATTCAATCAAAAACCAATAATGGGAATGACATTCCGTTGCCCTAACTGCGTAAAACTCCGATAAGCTGTAGAGAGTAATCCACCAGCTAGGGCGACAGCTCCGGAGGCGGGAAGACATGTTGAACAAGCCTGTGGGTTCCAGTTGATATCCGTGATGAGTTTTACGATGTGGAGCAATTGCCAATTCCAATGGCTAATATTAAGAACGATGTCTTGAGTAATTCAAGTTCAGCCACACAGAAAAATAGTTCGTATTTGGATCTCAAGGCCGGAAAGCCAGGCACAAAAAAAAAGAAAAGAAAAGAAAAGAAATAGTAAAAGGCCACTTAGAGCTCCGTTGATTTCACATCCATACACATCCAGGGACAACAGCGCCCCTCCCAGCAACAGCCTTCTCCCCAAACTTCTCAACATACCACTTCCGTCCCCAGCGCGCATGGGGCAACATATTCGTGACTGCATTGACAACAAAGACCACAGCAGGCAAAGGCAGCGGCATAGCGAGCTTACCAGCCGCCCACGCCGCAGGCACCAACCAAGGCGCAAGACGCAGCGGAGGAGCGATCCCCGCAGAAGATGTTGAAACGGAGATAGATAGGGCGGAGAATGGGGCAACTGCCGTACCAGCAAGAGCAAAACCAATCCACTCGAGCCATTCGAAGACGTAATGCGGGTACAAGATGTATCGGAAGACACCACGGGAAGGTGGGATGACGTAGACTTTGTGGAACTTGTTTTCGCTGCCTTGTCCCGCTGGAGTTTCGTCGTCTGTCTTTTTAGTAGCGCGCTTTTCGGCTTCTTCGCGCCGGAGTCGGAATAGTGCTGTCTCTGAGTAGATGTTGCCGGCCATTCCGACGGCAAATAAGATTATGCCTACGGTGGGGAGCAGATCTGCCACCGTAGAGCGGGAAGATGGAACTCCGCTGCTGGCTGTGTGGAAACTTGGGATAGTCGGCACAGTATATCCATGCAACCAGCCGGCCAGACAAGCCGAGTTGAACCAATTGAAGAGCATGGCGGAGGACATGATGGCGACGTGGATTGGGGACATGCTGGGGGCGGAGAAGAAAGGGGAGATGATAGCGCGGTTGAGATAGTGGGTGCAGTACAGAGTTACAATGAGGATGTTGGACATTGGGAGATCAGTGAATGAGGGTGCATATGGTGATGGGGTGACCATGCAATATATCAAGTTGATAGGGCCGACAATTTCCATGGCAGACCAGGCGATACGTCCTGGGATGTTGAAGATAGACTGCGAGGAGGTTTTGCCTGCTGGATGCCAGGATAGAATCCATTGAACTACCGTAATCTAAATGCACCGAGTTAGTCTTGTGATATCATATATGGCTTTAGGGTCCTGACCAGGGGGAAGTATTGGAAGCAGCATAGAATTGGTGTATAGACAGCCGGGGTTGGAGGGAAGAGCTCCGTAGCGGAGGGCAGAGCTTCCCAACAAATGGAGATAGTCGCACCCATATTGAACAATTGAGAGTTGAAAAGAAGAAGATTGAAGATCGCGGAGGATAAACAAGAAGCTTAAAAGCTGGTGATGTGGAAGGCGGTGGGTCCCGGATAAGGAGTTACAACTTCACCTGTTCTTCTTCGTCTCCCTCTTCTATTCCTTTTTTTTGCCTTCTATATCTTTTTAAAGAGCAAACAATGTCGGCCGTACTGATTAAGGGGACAATTTCTGGCAAGATCGTGCGTGAATTGTCAAATTCAAGAAATATACTCTGTACTACTTCGAATACAGGTCGTGCAAACGAAATCCCTCTTACAACTACAAAGGGTAAGACAGCAGGGATAAATTTCAAAGATTGAGCAAATTGGCGATAGGGCTGGGTTCGTTTGATTCTCTACTCGACAAAAAGCCACACATAAATAACCCAGGGCATATTCCACATAAACGAGGTGTAGTATTCTGTCCCGCGAACGCTAATGGAAATGCCCCTAAACAAGCAAGCTTGTGAATTAAATCATAAAAAGCTCCCGCTCCTTAATTCGATGTGTCCATCCGATCATGCACCATTTCTCTCCGTTTGCCAGCTAATTTCTCTGTCTTGAACGCCTCGATCTTGGCTTTGAGATCGGTGTCTAATAAATATGGGTTAATAGTAGAACAACACCTAGGAAAGAAAAATTGCTTACCAGCTACCACATCTTCGATCTTCAATGGGACACGGTTGAATGGATCGTGGGGGTCACTGAGGAGATGCGAGCGAATTGTGGCGCGGTCGATGGAGATCCGCGAGCCGGGAAGGATGACTGGGTCGTCCATGAGTGAATACATAAGAGGATCTAAAAGATTAGCAGCTGTCGAAAAGCAGGCTTCAGATAAGGGGGACATACCGAGGAACTCTTCGGGAATCTCGCCCATGTCTTCCTCTGCTTGATCATCGGCCTCCTTGGCAGCCTGGACCTTCTTCTGCAGCTGACTCCAGCGACGGAGCTGCTCGGGGGATTTCAGCGACCACTTTCGGATGATGTCTGCTGCCTTCTCGAAATTGACTGGCTTGTAGGATCGGCCATCACGGGCAACAGCCAGGATGAAGTTTTCCTTGTTGATCAGGTTAAGATAGACGTCGACAATCTCACTGAGAAGAGCACGGGGGTTGAAGCCATATTCCTGCAGGTTATCCACCCGGAGGTTGGAGCTCTTGGGTCCGACCATTGCGTCGAGGTTGTAGTCCAGCATGTCTGCCAGACGCTGCACGATTTCGGGCATTGTGAACGAGTCAGCAAGCGCATCAGTGAATAGCTTGAGCATTGCCACGGTTTGATTGGTCAGTTGCATGTAGCTCTTGGCGCTGCGCTGCGCCGATGACAGATGCTCTTCCCGCTGCTGCCGGGTTGCGGCATCCATTGTGTGGCCCTGGGTATTCAACTCGGTCTGAGTGTTGTGGATAGTCTTGAAAGCACCGAAGGATTCATCGAGTACGTAAGTGACATCGTTCAGTAGGAGGTTGACAAATTGGACGAAGAAATCCAGGTTCTGATTGGCTTGAAGGGACAACTTCTCCCGATACAGAGTGTTGGGCCAGATGCATTTGATGATCTGGAAGATCTCATAACGGATGTTGAACTTGTCGTAGAATTGCGAATGTGTTCCCGTGAACTCTGCCTCAATGTAGAACTTCATGACCGCATGGAGGAGATGCTCGTTGGCAAATGGCATCGAGTTGAGCAGGTCGACCAAAACACCACTGGCGCCACCAGGGCGTTTCCAGGTGCCTCGGAACAGGATTGAGATCAGTCCGGCTTTCAGGTAGGGATTCTTAATGTAGGCGGAGCTCTCCAGGAATGTGATGCACAGCATTACCAACTCATCTCCCTGGGTGGCGGTAATGATCTGTGGCATGCACCACATGATAAACTTGAAGTTGCTGACAACATCCTCCAAGAAGTACTCTGGTAGACATTTGAAGACTTCGGGTTGCTCCTCTGGAAGAGGAAGGGTAACCTGCTCCTTGGGGAAGTTCTTTCCCGAGACGAGTCTCAGAAGCCACACGGTGACATATCGCATGAATAGCATGGAACGAGCCTGCCACTGCTCGTCAAACAACACACCCTGTAGACTGTACTTGAGAGCAATGCCCAAGTCGAGCTTGTCTTTGTACTTCTTCAGGGCCGTATCGAAGGTGCGCAATTGCTGTGGGTTGTTGAGCCAGCGAACCCGCTCAAGTTCGAATTTAGTGATTGTACTCTCCATCTGTCGCACATCCTTCTCGAGTTGCTCCATCTTTGACGTCAATGATTCACTGCCGTAGTGATGAGCGGCGACAGTCAGGAAAAATATTTCAGTGATAAAGTTTGAGGTTCCTTCGACCCTCTTGGAATAGAAAGCGTCGGAAGCATGCTGATCGGCGTTGATTTTAGTCTCATCCCGCATGTCAACGCGAGAATCGCGGTGGAGATAATCCGCATCGACTCTGTCGATTTTGGTGAATGCTGCATCCATGAACGGCTCACAGAGCTGGTCGAGGCACGTTGTGATATTGAACATGAACCCATCAGACGATACTTGTGTAGGGTCGACCTGCATTGCCCGTCGTTTGTGATTGATGTTCATAGCAGTAGCGAACCAATCCAAAACACGATCCCGAGCCTCTTTTGAGGCCCGGATCAGATGGTTAACAACATCAAGAAGATCTGAGCTAAGCATCTGCTGTGTCATTCGAAGCGATCGCTGGGCATTGGAAATGTATGCCTGATCCCGGGTCTTGGGGCTAGAGAAATAGGACAGGGTAACATTAGCCTGAAGAGGTGAGAGGCGGAACCATGGACCCAGAAGAGTGGCTTTCTCAAATTGAGCAGGGTCCTTAGTATTGTTAAAAATGGAGGATTCCGTGATTGCAGCCGCAATGGATCCGTGGCGAACAAGATTTCGAAGAGCCTGAACAAACTGGTCAGACGTGGTCCAGGGAAATGCTGACGTTTGACTTACAATCGCGTATGGCTTGTAGTCATCGTTAACGTCCATGGAAGAAAGCTGCGCGCTCAACTGCTCGACAGCAGATATGAAGGCAGGCTTAACGGAGTCATCTTCGTCGAATCTTCTGACGGCCTCGTTGATAAACTCAAAATCGATTCCTTTGTCGTCCTCAGGGTCGATAAGAAGGTATGCGGCCAATGATGATTGCGGGGTCCATTCGCTCCTTTAGTCCAAACAGTCAGCGTCGAGTGCCAGTGCAGTGAAATTCCAGAAAAACGAACCCAAACATCTCTGGCATTGTAATCGCAAAGATACAGTAGCTCATGCACAGGCGCCGTGCCTCACACAGAACTTGATACTTTGGGTCATTATCTCCCGTCCGCCTCAATCCTTTGTACAGCTTTGTGATGCGCTTCCAGCATGGGAGGAGATAATCGAGGGGACGCTGCCTCTCGGCCTTTGACGCAGCCTCTAGGAGGGCTTGGTCCAGAACTGCGACCTGGATGCGCAGATCCTGGCCCTCGCCCTGCAGTTCACTCCGAAGTCCAGGCAAGTATGTGCGGTTGCCATGAATGTCACGCTGCCCTTCTTCCTTGAGGGTCACTCTGAACACGGCACTTAGTGTTCGGTCTTCGAAGGCCTCAATGCTTTCGATTTTCTGTGGCGGAGGGGTGCTCGGGGCTGAGGGAGCGGCGGATCGTGGTCGCTCTGGTGTAGCTGCGGCCGGTGTGATCTTGATCCGCTTCCCTTCTGACTGCTGCGGGGTTTGTGGCGCGTTGAAAAGGCGGCTCGGTGGCTGAGTGGCCAGTGGTGAATGTGATGGAGATGTGTTAGCTGAGCTCTGTGCCGAGTCGGAGTTGCCATCCACTGGGGGCTGGGCTGGGTTTGAGAGCTTTGCAAGTCGCTTGTTGCGAATCTTTTTTTATCAAGAATAGATGTCAGTTCTCAAGTCACTGCGGGGACAGCACGGCTTCATAATTTGAGCACAACAAGCAACTGACCTTGTCCGCGTCGGAAAGAGTGTCCGACATATTAGCTAAAGGTCAGACAATAAGCCGATTTGAAAAGGTTGGCAGGACCGCTAATCTGGTGGACCGGGTCGGCAGAATGTCAATATTGTCCTGACCGTGTGGGAATCATAAGGAGGCGTGAAAGCGGAATAAGGCTGCTTCAAAGCCTCGAAGTGGGGGCAATGGAGTCTAGAATCCGTAGAAGATGAACAAGATGTTTGTGATTCTGTGATGATCTCCGAGATTCGCTTTTGTTCTGATTCGAGATTCAGCGCCGTGATCAAATTTGACTAAGCGAATCTCATGGTCCATGGTTGCGCGTGAGATACAGAAAAGGTACTTGTGAGTACGCGCGACCTGCGCGCGTAAAACGATGTACCTGTGAAGTCACTTTCTTTTTTATCTGTTCGTTCAAACGCAAAGCTATTCAGAATAGAAAATATAGATCTATCCTATGGTCTGTTCTATAGATATACTTTTATATGTTCAAATATTAAAGCCAAAACATAACCAAGGGCCTTATTTATATACTTCAAATTTATGGTCACAACATCAATACATATGTAAAATTAATGTGATGTGATATATCTTCTGTATCCATACCGTGTTCAAAAATGAGAACCAAAGCTCATGATTGAGCGCTGGAAAAACCAAGAGGACAAACTCTGCAAGATCTTAGATGCATTCAAAACTCTAGGAAAAATAAAATGTACAGCTAATAAACTGAAACTCCCATAGATGCCCACCTTTGTGGACGGGCTAATAATGATATTAGAGCACGTTCTTCCGCAGAAAAGAGCCCCGCAAAGAAACAAGATGCCATAAGAAGGTGCGGTGAAAGCCTCCAAAAGTCCGCGGTGCATTTAATTTCTCCCCCTCGTCTTCAGTTGGTCCAGGCGTCGGCAGGCCGGCATCTCCATGGCACGAGCCTTCTTCATCTTCTCAACATCAGGGAACAGCCACCCCTGCGCATCTTGCAACCTCCTTTCCCGTTCATGGGCCTCGGCATCACATTCATTCCGCAGTGTCCTGACATATTCCACCTCCACACGCGAGTCTAGCTCTCGGAAGTTTCGGGCACTAAAGTTATCCACATCGAGGGGGTTCACAAAGTAATTGAGATTGAGCTTAGGGGTCGAGCGGCCGAGGGTATGCGGGGAAACGGGGGTATCAAATCGATAGGAGGGTCCGGATGGGGTTGAAGAGCCAGAGAAGAGAGAGGAGAGGAGCGGCAAGATGAATAGAATGATAAGCGGCAATATCTGGCGAAGGAAACTGCGGCCATCAATCTGAGCTTCCTGCTCAGTAGCTGCTGCGCGAGGCCGGCGGCGGGGCGCCTGGCCTCCAAATTGATGCACTCGGAATCCTGGGCCACCTCCCATGTTGAACACAAATTGCGGTCCGCCTATAGTAGCACACGATTAGTTCAGGTTAAACAGATATCAGAGGAACGCGTAGTCATACCGAATCCACCACCACCCATTCCGCCAAATCCACCGTTGAAGAATCGGTTGAACATCTCCTCGGCCGAAACCTCTTCGTCAAATCTTTGACCACCGCGGGGGAATCCACCACCGCCGAACCCGCTGAAGGGGGATGCACCGCTCGAGGCGCTCGGTCCGGGCTGGAACCTGCTATCAGGATCGCCGCCAAATTTGTCGTATTTGGACTTCTTTTCCTCATCGGAGAGGATCTGGAAAGCACGCGAGACCACTGCCACCGCGCGTAAGAATCAATATGTCAAGAGATGGACCAGGGTTGCTCATTGCTCACTCTTAAATGCCTCATCCGCGCCTTCATAACCGTTCTTATCGGGATGCGTCAACAAACTCTGTTTGCGGTACGCCTTCTTAATCTCATTATCCGTTGATGAGCGCTCGACTAGCAGAATTTCGTAAAACGCTGTAGGCTGGCATTTTCGAATCCGAAGCACAGCGGCTTTCTGATCATCCGTGTACTTGCGATCCTGGTTGCCCTGCTTATGGTCGCGCGACGTCGCACCTCCGCTTTTGGCGTCAGAGCCAGATGCCGAAGCCGAGGGCATAGCGACCGTAGTTTATGAGGAAAATCCGACAAATTCCGGACGGCACTTGTTTGCTGGTGTTCGAGGGAAGAGGGGGGTCGATAGAATCTGGAGGGTGTAAGGTGGCGTGAGACTGCGGATAGGAGAAGCAATGCCGCAGATATGGTTGGGCTGGCAAATTAATCTAACATGCGATGAGACGGCCAGAGTAAAATATCAGCCTGATGAAGATGCAGCGAAATCAGAGTGACAGGTGTGGCTGATTCGGCGGGCATAAATTGGGGAAAAAGCGTGGTCTTAGGTGTCTTTGCCAAGCGCCGGAACGTCGATTACAGTACACTTGCGATAACATCACTTGCCGAACTGATAAACCTGCCAACGTCTCCAAGTCCGTGATATTCAATTGTAAGTTGTGTTGAGGTCCACTAAGTTCAATTAAAGCACGTCCGTCTTATTGATAATACCTGCAGAAAACACAATCCTTGGCTGTCAAAGCTCCGTCTTCCGCTTTCATCAAATAAGTCCAGCTCCGAAGCTCAATACCTCACCATGGCGGACGATTCAACTGTCGAAGAGACCAAGCAGACGGTAATCCAGCGCTTCCGCGCCTGGGGTGGTAAGTGCCCTATGAATAGCCTAGCTTTATCGGCCAACCGTCGAGAAGCAATGTCGCAATTGATCACTCGCTAATGACGTTTCTCAACCCAGAAAACTCATTCCCACCCACGTTGCTCGCCTCCATGATCGCAGCCCAGCACATGCGCCCATTCCAGTTATTCCCGATGCTCTTTCCGCCTGTGCTGATCTTCTCCAGCTATGCCAACCTGCAGGGCTTTAAGACGGACACTGCCGGCATTAGCGCGGCCTTCTCGGGACTGTATCTTCTTCTCGCAGCCCGCCGTCGACAGCCATTTATGAAGAAGCTGGGTGTTCGGGGCGTCGTGCGCGGTGCAACTATGGGTTTGGCCTTGGTCAACATGATCGGTGGTGGGTTGGCGTACACTCTAGGTAAGAGGGAGGAGGAAGAGGATGCGTCATGATCGAGGTGACAACTCATAACGATGCGAAGATCGCGGTGCCGCATTGGTCTCGCGCTCTGTCATGTACAATATGTGTATCAAAAGTGGTTTGTGCGTTTAGAACGTGGGTGACTTCAGGTCTCGGTGTCGGTACATGGGTTTATTTATGAAATCATTCATGCATTATCATTGTACAAGTTGGAAATGGACTGTACGAGTCTCCTAGTGGCTACCCCATCTAGGTATCTACATTTTAGAGTTTCCAGAATACGGGCGCTCCGACAGCACGAACTGCCGCACCTGCTCAGGGACCAGCCAGTTCAGGTCTTGAGGAGCCGATTGCAATGCCTCGCGGGCTCTGGTTGAGCTCACGGGCCGGTCGGTGGAGAGACGACCCTCGACAAGCTGGATCCGCTCAGCCCATTCCCTATGCGCGCCCTCGCCATCTCGGTCACCTCTAGCAAGAGCCGCGACATATTCCAACTGCTCCTCTCTTCCACCCCACTCATCGCTCGGCCGCATAGTCACACGCAGCCGGTGCTTTGACATAAAAGGTTCCAGGGGCTTCAGGGTATGCTCGGGCGCATAATACTTGGAATCGAAGATCCGGATCAAAGTATCGTAACCCGTAAGATGGACCTGCTCCAGCGGCACTGGGTAAGAATCCGATGCCTCAATGGCAGTTGCCTTGTCGACGAAATACGGCATTTTGGTGACGCCGATGTCGATCAACGGGAGAGTCTCCACAGCATTTGTGATGCCCGAGGCGGCGAAGGCCGGTACTGATGCGAGGTGGGCGCGGAGATCCCGAGCGAATAGCTCCATCATCACGAGCCGATCCTCGAAGGAGGCCGGCTTGGATGGCTTGTCTGCATTCTGAGTAGCGAGAAGAAGGAGGACGCGAGGGCGGGGCCGAGGATTTTCTATAAGTGCCGTGCTCACAATGCGGAGGTGGGCGCGGGTGGGGGGATTGAAAGATGAGTCTAAGACATAGAGCGTCTCTGATTCTGCGGAGTGGTCGGGTGGGATGGTTGTTAGAACCTCGAAGTCTTTGTTCGAGTTCAGAAACTGATTCAGTAGTAACCCATACTGGGTTTGGAGGGCTTGGAACGAGGACATGCTTCTCAATACTAATTGTTTAAATGCGATGATCTACAAGGAATGCATGCGGCATGCATGCAGGTGTTATCACAGCGATAAGGTACCATGTCGTCACCGCCTTCGCTCGATCCATGGATATCCATGGATGGCCCCAGAATATCTCAAGATTGAAGACATTTTTAGATCCAGCAGTCACCATGGTTCTCAGAATTGTGATCTCCCGCAACTCTGAGCAATTCTGAGCAATCTGGGGGAGTTGGGGAGGGGTACGAACAGGGGTCATTGAAATTTCAAGCCGGACGTTTCATCCTGGAAAGCTTCTCCGTGTCGACTTAGGACTTTGCAATCCTGCGAAATAGGAGAATCTCTAGAGGATATATAAGTCGATTTCTACTAAGCCGGTTTTCGTGCGAGACATGACGGCCCTTTTACAAACATGGCTTTATAAACTATTCGCTTTAGGACGGAGTAGTACTCCGGGAAATGAAATGAACAAACGATAGACCCAAGTCCAGGGGGCCGTGCCTCTTAATGTTGGAAGCCTAGACCTTATCAATTCACCCGATACCTATACCCGTGGACGGTACGGAGTAGATTTGATAAATATGCCCCACGTGGTCCATAAGTACAGACGGCATTTAGAGTGAATTGTGTCAATCTTCATTTTTAAATGTATGGAAATAATGTATATAGATATATCCGTGGAGTCCAGAATGTCATGTTTATTTCTCAAAAAGCAATTTATATCCCGAGAAATGGAAGCGGGGACCCCTGGGACACGGGAGACTGATTTATGTGAAACCTTCGGGGGTACCGTATATGCCGTATTATTACAGCCGAGATCAAACTTCCAACTCTCAAACGTTCCCGAAAGTCCCGATCTGTATTTTTCTCTTCAATGATCGTCGTAGATTCTCGGGCTGTGTTTCCCCATTAGAATTTAGATACATTGTACGGAGTATACTCCGTACGGAGTACATAGATGGGCCTATGGAAGTGGCCCCGGATATTGTCAGACTTTTCTGGTGCCCAGGTGGGATGCACGTTCATATGCGTCCGTGCCCTAAAAACCCGTTTGCCGACATGTCCTATGGGGTACAAAAGGGTACAAAAGGTACACAACATAAGTCCAATGATCCAATAACCCCTATTAAGCACTCCATCGAAATGATAAGGGCGGATATAGACAAGGTGCCAGTGACGCCACTGGCGCCACATCACATCCATGGAGGAAAGTCAATAAGAGGTTCATAGGGTTTGCTAATATCATATGGTTTTTTACGTGAGATTAAAGGTCACAGCCCAAGTGCCCACGGGCTCTGGATAAATGCACTTGGACCAATGAAACCTCCGTGCCTGAGACAGTGGATACCCATATACCGTCGATCCACCCGTATTACCGACAATGAGTTTGATTAAAAGAATACTACGTACTCCGTACTCCGTACTTCATACGTGGAAAGTACTAAGAGATATATAATATTAAAATTAAAATTGATATGTATAATTTAATTTAAGGAAATTAAAGAAATGAGTTAATTACCTTAGGTCTCCATCATTCCTTCCCTCTTCTTTCCTTCTTCAAGCTTGTCTCTTGCCTACTTCTTCTTCTTCTTTCCTTCTCTGTGAGAAGCCATACGTTCCTTCCCTGCGAATTGATTTCGCACCTTGCTCTGTCGCTCTTTCCTCCCCCACACTCACTTAACCACTCGCTCAATTTGCTCCGGCAATTCTTGCTCTTGACATCTCTCATCTCACCCTCACTTTTTCTTCTTGATATCCACCGTCGTTACCAATAACTTCATCATGGTTGTCTTGAACAAGTTCTCCGTTGTGCTTGTGGCCGCTATGGCTGCTGTGGGTCAGGCCACTCACGAGGGTCTCCACGCTCGTCGCATCATGGCTCGCTCCGTCACCCCCGGTGCTGCTGAGCCTTCTACCTCGACCGTCCTCGTGATTCCCACTGCTGCCGAGCCAGCTCCCACGGCTTCTTCTTCTTCTGCCGTGTCTGCTCCTGCTGAGGAATCCTCCGCTGTGCAGTCCTCTTCTGCTCCCTCGGTGGCTTCTAGCGCCATTCCTTCCGTTGCTTCGTCTGTCGTTCCCAGCGTTGCCTCCTCTTCGGTCATTTCCATCCCTGGTGTGAGCTCCTCCGTGCCCGCTGGCACTATTTCGCCTATTGCTTCTTCCAGCAAGCCTGTGGTTACCCGCACTCCCATCAGCTCTCGTCCTACCAAGTCCTCTTCTGGCATTCTGTCCAGCACTGTGTCTGCCCCTGCTGGCGCTGCCCCCACTGGCACTGACGTCCCTGGCAATGACTCCGTGACTGTCACTTACACCGTGACCTCTGGAACTTCCACTAGTGTCATCACTACCACCATCTCCAAGACCGCTACCGAGCAGCACACCGTCACTGCTGTATGTGTTCTATCTGATATCATGTGCTTTGTACTCGTGAACTAACTTGGATATAGACTGAGTCCGGCTCTGATGCCTCGGCCACCAAGCCTGCTGAGGACACTACCCAAACTCGCACCTCCACCATCAACAGCACCAAGACCGAGACTGTCACTCTCGTTGAGGCTCCCACTCCCTCCGGTGGTGCTGGCAATGAGTCTGGTGCTTGCTCCGCGGTGACTGTTACTGCTACTGTCACCGAGACTGTGACTGCAGTATGTGCTGCTCATTTCCCTAACTCACATATCAAAAACTAACCTTATTTCTCTAGGGCGCACAGAGCACCTCCGCTGAGACCACTGCTGCTTCCACCGAGACTGCTGCTGATCCCACTGAGACCCGCACTGCCACCGGCTCCACCCGCATTCCCCTCATCCGCACTCCTACTCCTTCGTCCAGCGGTTTCGCTACCCGGACTCCTTCCGCCAGCGCCAGCGTTACCCCTACCCCCGCCTCCAGCGCCCAGCCCACGCCCACCAGCACCCCCGCTGGCAAGGCTTTCTTGGCCAACTGGCGCCGCCACTTCATCTAAACAACACATGCTAATGCGAGGGGAGTATCCACCTCTACATGGCAGCGAGTTGCGAGCCCGTTGATGATCTGAGAGAAAGTTCCGATTTCCTTCTACTCGCGCAGAGGCGTGCTGGTACTGTACCTATTTTTGCCAAGTTTCGGTACAAACGGTTTCGATTTCACTTCTTATTTACGCTCCATTTTTTGCCATGTTTCTTCTTTTCGACTTCTATTCTTGCAATTGTCTTGTCATGCTGGATTGTATTTTGGGCCCCAGCTTCCCCTGCCTGCTTGCTACTTTTGCAGGCCGTGAACTCCAACTCTTAACTGTGGCGCCCAATCCCCAAAGCTTCTGGCGTGACATTTCCTTGCGTTACATTTTTTTACTCACCAATGTGAAATTGACCCATTCATACGACCGGTTTCCATTGGACCCGGAACATTTTCTCACGTATCGTTTGACGGGTGGTGACACGTCTGCTTTGAGGACTGGATCTTGCCCCTTTTCTATTGTGCTTGAAGGAAAAATTCATCTTCGTTAATCTTTACGGATCTTGATTTTGCGAATGATCTCATACTTTGCGTTTTTTTTTTTGTCTTCATGTTTTCTTTCCATGTGGAAGGCCGATGAGGGTGAGCAATATCGGTATCCTTAGGAAAGAACTTGAATTGACTTGAGGCTTTTGCCTGTTTACAAAAGAACCCTCCTTCGTAAGATGAGTAGAAATAGAGCGTATGAGGCTCTCCATCCTGTAGCGTTATAGTAAGGCTTGGCCTGTGACGGACCTGTCGATCAGTGTCGATCTTCTTAGGCTAGGGCAGACACAGCACATAGGTAGATGTGGAGATATAGTCTAGCGAAGCTTTGAGCTAGTGTCTCATGTCTCGTGTCATTTGTCCAGACGGACCATTAATATACGTCAAGTAGGATAATATACAAAATTCGAACACCTAACTTCTTCCTTAGAAGAAGAGCCCACGGCATTCATCCCCCGATCACCATCAAGCCTGTCTCTGTTTAGGGTGAATGAATACTGATATCTGTTAGGATATCGAATCCAACGCCCCAGTCCCTTCTCTCGCAATCCGCTCCCGCATAATCTGCCATTCAACCCATGTCACACCCTGCAACAAACAATCCGCCAGATCATCGAGTTTCCCTGGATCAATAGCAGCCGCCTCATCCCCTATCTCAGAGTGAGGAGATATCGGCAATGGAGAAAGAGGTCCACTCTTCAAAGCACGAGACTCCTTCCCTTTCCCCTTCTTCAAAGTCTGCGTCTGGCCCTGCCATTTCCGCATATACGCACCCGCAGCACCATGCAGAGTAGGGCACTCAGCTTTATCCGCCAGCACAATCTTATTGTCGGTAGCAATGCCCAGCTCGAGTTTCTCAAGGCTGCCATCCGTCTCTGGACAAGCATTGGTATTCTGCTTCTGCATCGCAGCAGAAAGCCACCGACCAACAAGATCGATCTTAGCCTTCTTCACTTCTCGCGCATTGGGCTTTTTCTCCTTGACCTTTTCCCCGACTTCGGATTTCTCATCCACATCTCGTTTCCCTGGAACTGATGGTCCAAGTCCACCTTCAAGCCAATACCGGACTACCCGTCTCGGCTCAACGCCTCGAACAACCAAATCCGCAACATCTCCGCCCCTCTCCTGTCGCAGCGTATGGAGAACAGCATACAACATACCCTCCAGCAGGCCAACACGCAGCGTCCATTCAAGAACGGCACTCCCACCACCTGAGCGGAAGCGCTGGCGCTCTATGAGCACGTGTGTGGGGCGGTAGGCGGCTATGAGTGATGAAATTAGGGTGTATGCATTTGCAGCGTAGAGGTCTGGGGAGAAGGAATCTTTTTCTTTTGTAGATTTGGCGATCTTGACCTTGACGGGCAAGTCTTTTCCCGTTTCTATTGGGAGGATGGCCTCTGATGATTCTGTGGCGTCACCAGATCTTTGTGTTGCTTCAGCAGATTCGGGTTTGATTATACTGGTAGTATCCCCGGGTATTAAGTTCAAGCTTGATATCTCAGAAATAGCGAGTTTGTGCCAGGCTGTTAACTCTGGCGGTCTGGGGTTTGCTGCGTCTATCCCGATACCCGGGATCCCAGATCGGGGCACTCGCAGATGCGCGAATGCGAGGTTTTGAACCCCCATATCGATACTGAGGATGCTCCATGGTTGTGTGGGGTTTGATTTTGACAAGTCTGCTGACTTGTTTTTTGTCTTTGAGCGAGTTTTGTTTGACACCCGCCGATGGACCTGTCGATCTTGGCTTATACTTGTGCTGGCACTAGCACTAGCACTGGTAGTGGTACTGAGGTTGGGACTACTAGTGATGACACCCTCTGCAACATCATCACCATCTGCAGCAGCCGACAACTGCAACTGCAACTGCGCCTGTGACTGTGAGTGCAACGTCAACTCCGCTGCAATGCGCTCAATAAGAACACCCTTCGTACCAGACGATTGGATACCCGTTGCGCGCGCGATGCGCTGCAATTGTGCTGATTTCAAGCATGCGAGCCAAGGGTGTGTTGGGGAGCACAGTGCTGCAGAGAGACGCATTAGGGGGTTTGTTTGTGCTTGCTTGACAAAGGTGGCATTTGGCGGGGGTCTGGGCTTTCCGGTACAAGCATAAGCACAAGCACGATAAATCTCGGATTTCCGAGTCTGGATCTGCGGAAGACCTGTAATGGCAATTTTAGGCTGAATGCATGAGCATTCTTAGAAGGGGATGGGGGATTCTTCATGGATGGATTGCAGATCGGTGCACGGACCGCTGACGTTCGCGGCTACCGTGGCACTGGGTCGGATTGAGTTTGTTACTTTTGTTTGTTTCCATGGTTTGGGCTTTAGGATGGTGTAGAGTATGAGTATGAGTATAGTATCACTGATATAACAAGATAGATATTATATGCGCCTTCTATTTCCCGGAATATAACACCGAGATCCCCTTGTGTTAGTAAAACACCCGGTCTGAATAAGAAAACTCCCCCCAATAAGCAGTAAATGCAAGGCGCTGAAAAGCAAGTCAAACAAAACAATTAAAAGACAGCAAAGCAGCAAACAATAATCCAACACCGAAAACCCAAAGGGCAAAAGAGCAAAAGTAAAAACCAGAACAAGAACAAGAACCAGGTTATACCAATGCTGACTGCTCAACCTCCGCCAATGCAATCTCATCTCGGAGATACAACAACGGAGCCCAAACACGCCAATGCAACACACCCATATGAGCAAGACGCATGCCAATACGCTCAATATCCGACTGCTGCGGCGTCAAGGCCAGCGACAAAGTATTCACTGACCCAGACGCACTAGCAGTCCCAGTCTGCGGCGCAGCAGGACCCAAAGCCACGGACAATGGTGCCCTTTGCGACTCACAGATCGCTAACGGGGACAGCGGCAAGTACCTACGAGCCGCAGCCAGGGTGGTAGCAAGGATCTTGCTGCGCATGCTATTTTGGAAGAAAACGAAGAGCTCGGACTCATTAGAGAGATGCCACTCGAGCGCTTCCTCGATGGGCACAATAACATCATCCGCGACGACAGGGTCAAGTTGCAGCGCAGCACAAGCAAAGCGGGCAATCTCCAGCGCGATACAGCGCATATTTTGCGTCCAGCGCTTTCCGCCGCGGTGGTCTGGATCGTCGTCGTTGTTATCTGGGTTCCCTGCGACACGGTTCTCCAGATCCATGCCGTCTTCCATTAGGGACCAGATGCGTGACCGGAAGGTGGAGTAGGTTTCTTCTGGGGTTGAGAGATACCGCTTGTGCTTGTTGACATAGGACTCGAAGATATACCAGGCGATGTCGAGGTTGATTAGGTTTTGGACTGTTGAGCGGAGTTGCCAGAGACGCTCGGAGTCGAAGAGGAAGGTTTCGGGGAAGTCGGTGGGCGGGGCGAATTGGAGAAGTTGGGCGGAGATCCCGCGGAATAGGGCTTCGAGGGGTTTGAGAGAGTCTTCTGTTTCTGGGGTTGGGGTTGTTTTTTGGGCTTCGGCATTTGCGTCCTCTTGGCGGGCTTGATCACGCACGGATAGGTACCACTGCCGGGCGGATTCGACTTGGAAGCCGCCGCGGCTCATTTTGCCTTGGAAGTATTCTTGGAGGAAGGGGACTGTGTCTTCTATGAGGAGAACGCGGAATGCTCGGATTTGATGGTTGGCGACATCCTATCATGTCACGAATTAGTTTGGAATTGCAAGACAAAATGGGGGTTAAATGTAACATACCAACTTCATCGCCTCTAGAATAGAGAATAATGTTCGTAGACCATTGACAATCTCCCGAGGATCCTGAGACTGGGAACCTTTTTCGATTTGCTCGACCATAGAATCTGCCCACTCGTCTCGCATCGGAGCACAATGTGTTTTTAGGAGTTTGGCCAGCCATTTCGCCAGCGTAAGCATGTCGAGAACCCCTTTGCGTATTTGCTGCATCAGTAATGGAACTTCCAGGTTCTGCATGATAGTAGGGTGATCACGTTCCGGAACAAGGGTCTTGATGACATCCTGCAATGTCTCGAACAGGGCGGGCAAACGGGGATCGAAGGTACGTCGAGTACCATCACTCGACTCGACTTCCTCGGTGGCATCGGCAGTCGCGGCATGGTAAGAGTAAACAGTAATCTCCGCCGCCAGGGAATCCCAATAGTCTGCAGCTTCTTTCCTCTTACGTTGGCCCTTCTCCCCGTCTAGGTCAGGCTTGAAGTGCAGGTCGCGGTCGAAGTTGGCGTCCATGCGGAGGTTGATGTTGCTCATGATACAGGGCAGATCGAGCTCGCTAAGTGTTTTCTTCGTAACCGGCGGAGATCTCCGAGCCTTACGCAATAAGCGCTGATCGCGGGAATCTAGACCCAAAGCTTGGGGTATACTGATAGCCTCCGGTGACGGGGAGGGCTCTCGAAGCCGAGAGATAACGGCTGGTACCGGTGATGCAGCTTGTCGAGCTCCATGAGGGTAGGCGAAGGGTTGTTGACGACGGCGGAGAGGATGAATGGAAGGTCGGTCATCATGATTGTGAGAATCTCGCCCCTCGTTCTTGTGATACTCTTTAGAACGACCACTTCCAGCACCATAGGCCTCCAAAGGGCCTTCGGCGCCCTCCTCCTGCGTTCGGGCTTCTTTTGTGCCTTGTAGATCCATCGTTAAGCACGGTATATCTGAACTTCCCCTACTCAAACGGTCAGATAAAAGGAAGATTTTTGGGGTGGCAATGGCGAGACCACGCCATACACCTAAGCACAGAACAAGGCGAATACGCCCCTATGCAACTCCCACAACTCACAAATTTAATAACCCCCTGTTTGCCTCAGGCAGGCAGCCAATCCGCAGTCACCGAAAAGTGATGCAAGTGAGCTGTCAATTCCTGTGGAGCCGAGGATTGCTTGGATCTGCGTCGATCGCCTCGTGGTTCTGATCAGGGGTGCAAGATAGGGAGGAAGGTAAAAAAGGGGTGTAAATTAGAATATTTTGAACCCAAAAAAAGTGTATAAGAATCCGAATAAAAGAGAATATAATCTTTTTAAACAAAGAGTTGTAGAGTATGAAATCTCCCAAAGTAGCAAAACCTGTGGGGGGGGAATTCCAGTATACTCTCAAGAGCAAACAAGTCCAAATTGTCTCGAGAGTGCACAAAGATGCAGGATGAATGGACAAATCAAAGAAGTAAAAAAAGAAAAGAAAGAAAAGGAGTTGGCAAAGCGACCGGGATGAACTGATATAGGTGAGTGTATCCCAGATCTACACCGGATTCGGGTGGACGCAACCAGCACATTCCTATGCTGCTACCCGCGAGCAGACTCCCCTCGACTACTTGATATCTCGACATTGTAACATCTTTTCCATTTCCGATTCGAGCTTGCATCTGCATTTGAAGTTCTGGGAAAAAAGGGGGGGAGTCTTCGCCTCACTTTGAACTTTGAAATCAGCACTGGCCATGTGAGTGGGAGTCTCCTTTTCTCGGGGAACCACTGGATACAGTCGAGTTGTGCATTACCAGGTACATAGTACCGTACATCGTACTCTCCAGCTTGGCAAAGTGTTCACAGAATATCGAGGAGAGATGAAGCAGGGCCCCTCTCGTCGAGATCGGAATGTTTTTGGTTCAGAGTGCCTTGGCGCCTTGTGGCCTTAATGCCTGATAAACATGGCCCCACATCCCTTGAGCCAGCCCTAACTATAACTAACTACTTCACCCACTTCACTACTTAACTAACTCCCAATTGATATTAGCGTTCAGCTGTTCAGCCCGGATCTGAATAGAATTACCGTGATTCATGAGGCATACACTGCTTATAGACGGATATGAGCTCCGGCTGAACTCCCAAATCCACTGGCCATGTCTTTGGTCCCAATAACCCCACTGGTCTTATTGACACCCAAATCTAGCTCAACAACCGCCTGTTCAATAGATCAATGACCACCACCATGTCTGAAAGGAAAAGGATAAAAAGGAAACATGATTTCCACGTGGAATCTTGTCTGTATGAGCATCCTAGATCTTTACTTCGCAGTATCATCTCGGTTATTTGCCAGAAAGAAAGAATTATCATAGTGCAAAGCACGTCGAGTTCCAATCATGAATATCTCTGCATTGCTATACTTCTTTCATGTCATATGGGCAACTCCTGGTTTTGTTCTTTCGCGAGGAATTGGTTCATACAATACTGAACAATTTGAAGTACATACCTTGCCCGGCGTTTCGGACCTACCACCCAGCTGGGCTGGCCGCCTTCCGGTTCCGGGGACGGAAGATGGAAATGAGATCTTTTTCTGGCTATTCCAGTCAGAGCAGCCGGCATATGATGACAATTTGATCAGTAAGTCTGAATACGAAAGAACATCCAAAGGCGGTTGCTAACAAGGTTGTATAGTTTGGTTCAATGGCGGCCCTGGCTGCTCATCCTTGATAGGTCTGACGACCGGTAATGGACCCATTTCTTTCGATGGCAATTCAACTCGATTCATTCGCAATCCGCACTCGTGGACAAAGTTGGGTAATGTGCTTTACGTTGATCAACCCGTTGGCACTGGCTACTCCACGGCTAGCTTTCCCTACCCGGTTAAGGACAATGGCCGGGTAACGACGGACTTTACACAGTGGCTGCGTGGCTTCTTCGAATACTTCCCGCACCTGCAGTCAAAGCAGATCCATCTGATGGGAGAGTCATATGCAGGCATCTACATACCGTACTTTGCATCGGAGCTTCTTGACGGCGAAAATTCTCTGCCCCTCAATGTTCGTTCAATGTCTCTCGGTGATGGATCTTGGGGAAATGGAGCAGCCATGGCGTCCGTTTCAATGGGAAAATATCTCAGATCACAGCTGGGCCTCCTCCAAATCCCCGAAGACGTCCTATCAGTCTTCGACGAGGCAGACAAAACCTGCGGCTTCAACGGCGTGTTAGCAAAATCCGCCATATACCCTCCGCAAGCTAAAATCCATATCCCCGGAAACCCGGAGTATTTCAACAACCGACGTCGAGACCTGACAAATGCCGTCAATGCCGCATGCGACATTGCGCCCACAAACCCCGAAGAAGTCCGCAGCTCACTTTTCAACTCAACCTGCTACGGCCCCTGCGCCGCCTTCTCTACAGCAAGTGACTACCTAACAGCCATCTCCACCACCAGCAGAACCCGCGGCTGCTTCGACATCTACGACATCTCCCACGACTGCAGCGCCGTTTCAGAGCTCCCACTGATGGCAGAATACTTTGGGCGCGCAGATGTCCAGACTGCCCTCCACGTCGATAACAGCGGACTGTACAGCGCCTGCAACTCCACAATCCTAGGAACGCTTCTTTCAGCGCCCTCTCCCGTGCCGCCGGAGTACTTCATCCTCCCGTCTCTGGTTACCAACCACAACATCTCGCTCCATATCTACTCGGGTGAGTGGGATATGTTGATCAACCACTTTGGCGCAGAGCTGTCGCTGCAGAATATGACGTGGCGCGGTGCACAGGGCTTTGCCCAGAAGCCGAAGAAGCCGTTCTTCGCCGATAATGCTGCACCGTCGGCGACTAAACAGCTCCTGTTCGAACATACACCGGTGGCTACTACGCTCTCGACTGCCGCTCCCACTGCTACCGCTGCGGGTACGTGGACTGAGGAGCGTGGTGTGTCGTATCATTTATTCCGAAGGGCTGGGCATAGTGTCTTTGTGAATAAGCCACGCGAGATGTTTTCCTTTGTGAGGGATGTGGTTGTTGGTCCGATAGCTGGTTAAGTATGCGGACCTCGGGGTTGGGGCTGGCGTATCTTGGGTTTTGGTTATCGAAATTGGTACTTAGAACATGTAATTTCTTTAGAATTCTTTTCTGCTTTCAAAATCCAGGTTCAGGTTAATGTATGATTAAAAGGGTCATATAGGGATCGTAGGAATAACAGTAATGGAAGGCTTTCGGACGATGTCGACAAAAATGTTGCATCATATAAGAAATCACCAAAAGCAATGTGACCTCTGGGTTCAAACGAGATTGTTTTCGTCATTTGCCATGTTTATCGCATAATATCAAAAAATCAAACCGATTACTTACTGCAATAATCCTTGTCTTGCGCGATATATATCTCACCATTTTGTCTCATTATACCAACTATTTCGGACGAAGTATTTGATTTTATACCCCATCTGCACGGAATATATTCATCTACTTTATACTCAATTAAAAAAAGGCAGCAGTAATATCATATTCAATATCTAAATCGAGTTGTCCTCATAGTACGTCGTATCCCGCCCACGAAGGCCACAATGTTACCAGATCTCCGTCATAGTGCAACAAGCACATGAATAATAATCTTATGATAAAACTTGTATGTATTAAGAGCAATATTGAGTCAAGACTATCTGGGTTTGGTAAATAGGTGTCGATGGGGGTTCATCATGAGCTAGCATGAGTCATGATGCATCACGATGAGGGGGGAGTTGCACATCAATCAGCTTCCCAGCATTGACTACATATATACGCGTGGAAATCCGCTATTATTATAGAAAGGCTTTGAATTATTTGCAGCCTCGATGCACCCTGGGCTTAGTAGGTTCAAATAACGCCCACAAGAGGTATTTTGTTGTATTGAATTCAATTGATAATATTGTAGGGGAGCTGAAGAATGCTATGTGCAATTATCCTTTGACACAATCCCATAGCCCGGCAGACAGGAACATCTCCACATCGGTTTTGCCGTCTTCTCTTTTGAGTTCCTCCCACTCGCGCATCAGATTCTCGACTACCTCCCCCATGCCCGATGCGTGAAGTATCTTTGCCCTAATGAAGTGACAATGTAGCATGATAGGGTTTGGTAGCCCAATATTGTCTGAGGAAGCGTTTTCGAATGTGATACGGGCTGGAAGGGTGCGCTCTAAATGAGTGGCCAGGCGGAAAATATGAATGGTGTACTGATTAGGCTGGTTCTAGACGTAAATATTTTGTAGTGAAAGATAATAATAGATTCTCATTTATCACCTAATGTTGCCTCAAAGGCAATTTCAAAATCTCCGAAGTATTGATGAACATACGCAGTGTAAGGCCGGATTCAGTCAGAGAGTTACTGGTAAGTGCACTCTGGATTGAGTCTCTGCGGAAAAGCAACTGGAAGAACCTACCTCGAGTCGTTACCTAGGTACCTAACGTAGCTTATGCAAGTCTTGCCTTTCCGCAGCTAAATATCCAAGTCGCTGATTATACATAGAAAAGCCTCTTATCAAAGTATGTCTTTGTTTTTTTACCAGCCTTCGTATACACTTAAAAGAATCTAAAAAGGCATTCAGCCTTCTCTGCAACCCCTAACACCGTACCAAACCTTCCATCTCTGGCATCGACATCCGTATCCCAATCCAGGAGCACCCTTGCACAGCACCGATGGCATTCATAACGGCACTCGTACTTGTAATTCTCCATGAAGCAAAGGCCATCCCACGTCTGCACCATCAATGTCTTAAGCGGCGTACCTACACGCTCATTCTGTGGCCAATTTTTGAGAGCCAAATGTTCTAAAATTTGGTTCAAAATCTCCGTGTGTCCCTCTGTATAGGCATATCTGAATGCACCGTCAAAGTGTTCGGCTTCGAACCCAGCGAGACTTGAGAAAGTGGGTGCGTATTCCACTATTTCATGACAGAAAAAAAAAAAAAAAAAGGGAATTAATGTACAAAGCTGTTAGGATTAGTAGACCAGTGAGACCGTGCAGGGAAGTGAGGGTGAGGTGGGAACTCGAGAAGGTGAGGGGAATGATTGAACCTCAAGTGCTCTTGCTCTTCTTTATTCTTGTCCACTGTATATTCACACCATACAACTATCGAGCAGAACATTCAAATGTTCCTTTTAGGTCTATGGTCTATCTATACTCTCGTAAACCTCCAGGGCTTCCGTGTGGCTAAGAGCCGCACCGGCGACGATGAAGATTTTGAAGCCTAGGCGCTGACTAGAGTGCCATATGTAACTATGTAGGAGTACTATTTTATGCCCAAAGGAATTCAATCTCTCCGAGAGCTTTAACATATGAATATAAATTATTTTCATACGTCATGATCTACTTCCCCGCAGAATATGGGGTAAACCAGGTGATCTCCCATTGTATGACTACAAAGTATCAGCCCATCCCTGACTTACCTTTTCTTTCCTACTTTTCCCTCTTCTTCTTCTTTACATCTCACATCTCGCATCTCACATCTTCCACCATGACAAAAGGATTCGCAACCATCACTCCCGAATGCGAGGAAGTATTTGACGAGGTCAAAGGCACCGACAACCTTAATTACGTCATCTACGAAGCCTCCGCACACGACAAGAAGATCACCGTCGCCGAGTCCGGCAACTATAAAGACTACGCCGAGTTCCTCTCCCATTTCAAGGATGATACTCCCCGGTACGCAGTTGTAGACTTCACCTACGACTCCCCTACCGGCGATGGCCAGCGAAGCAAGCTAGTCTTTATCACATGGTATGTAGAGACACATTGTATTACCCTCGCCATTGGAGAGAAGGTGGTCTCATAATCATGGAAAGATATATGGTGCTGACTGTTGGGATTGTATGTAGGGTGCCCGAGGCTGCAGGCATTCATGACAAATCTTACTACACGTCGAACAAAGATCATCTCTTCTACGAGCTCCAGGATATCAGTCTCCATGTCCTGGCACATTCCCAGGCGGACCTAGCTCATGCTGCAAGTATGTACTCTGGCCTCGTGTACCATTGACTTCGTGGCTAGTATGGTAGTACTCGGAACTGACATTTTTGTCTTTTACTTAGTCCTGGGGAAGTTCAAGGCTCTCTAGAGGAGCCTTTAATCTTCAACCTTCTTCGTGAATCCGGAAAACGCTGCGTGGAGGGCGATTTACAAATCAAGGGTGGTCTAGTTATGCTGTTCTAGACATGATATTTCGTATTATAATATTTCTTACATATTTTCAATCATTTATCTCGGCCACATAGAGAGTAGATGTATATATAGTTTTAAACAAGTCGAAGGCTCGAATGTATATGTATGAAGTAGAAGTTTACGGTGAATTAATGTCATTTCATTTGAACCTATTGTAACAAAGACCCAGTTTTCCCCCAGGATATTAACCCGCTAATGCATAGAAACAGAGGAGCAAAAAGAGCACCAATGAAATGCATGTGTTGTCGATGATCAAGAAAGTCAATGACATGCACGATATATTGCTCGTAGCTCAGTTCTTTCAAAAGAGATCAACCCGCTAAATCATAGATAAACAGAATACAGATCGAGGATCGGAATGCCAGGACAGAGATGGTGTGACGAGGAACCACCAAAGTAACGCTGCTGGCATGCGCGATAGATTGCTCATAGTCATAATCATAAGATGCAGATAAAATGAGCATTGGGGGGAGTAATCATGACGCATAGAGAAAACGAACTTCTCTGAGATGGAGCGTAAAAATGTTTCATAGTCGCTTAGCGACGGAAAAATGGTGCTTGGTTCGACGAGAGAAGCGAGTCAGCACGCTGGAAGACATCCCCCTCGAAGAATTTGTCACTGTATGCACTGGCTGGCGTGGACGGGACAGTAGCCTGTGCAGCGGGGCCGAGCGCCGCACTCAGCGGGGTGGCAGGGACGGTGACTGATTGCGGGGACGACATCATATTGAATTGGAAAGAGGGGTTGTTGGCAAGGGCGGAGGTTGAGACGGATGTTTGATGGTGTTGTAGATGTGGGGTCTGTAGTGGAGGGCCGTACAAGGCACTAGGAGGGGGATGGCGGTCCGGGTCTGCAAGGTAGGCCCATGGGGATACCTCGATCAAGCGGCCTGCTTCCCGGCTTGCTTTTTGGACTGGGCGTAAGAGGATGATGACATCGGCAGGTAGAAGCTGCATACTTCTCAACTCGCGCATCTCGTTCACTAGGTCGACGAACGATTGCATGAATGATTTGCATAGCTGCCAGAATTCGCGTTGGTTGCGAAGTCCGCCGCCTGGTTCTTTGATCTTCATGGTCGAGAGACGCTGTCCTAGGGCATCTGAAACTTCCAGGCAAAACTGACATCGACGGATGAGGTTGTTCCAGAGGATTTGGATTCCCTCTGAGTCGCGTGATTGTTGAGCAGCCTCTAGACACCTTACGAATTGCCGACAGGCCAGTGGAAGTGCCCCGTATGCGGCATGGTATGTAGCGGTCAGCTGATGGAAGATCTTTTCGAATATTCGCTCCTCCTCGTTCTCGTCCAGTCCAGTCAGCGTGTTGACCCGGGGAGCCCCGGGAACAGGCATAGGAGGGAAAGTTTCGCCTGAGCGGGGGTTGCCAACGGGTGTGGCATAGATGCGTTGATCATGTTCGATCTGCTGCTCGAGCGACTGCGTGCGTACGACGCAGAGAAACCTGGAGAGCTAATGCTAGTCTGATTGGAAGTCATAGTCATAGGGTACTGAGGGTGTCGAATTGTCGTGTCGCTTCGCAATCGTCGTGTGGGTGGGGCGGGATCTCTTGTTGGAGTGACCAGGGAGAGTTGAGATCGGTCTGGGACCGAGGGGAGTGGGTTACTTGGCCCAACCAAGCGCTTTGTAGCAGAGCCGCGTTTGTTGATGGTCTGGAGCGGAGCATTGAGAATAGTGCAAGCATTCCGTAGCTCCACTAGGCTGCCGAACATCGTCAGCATCAGCGATCGTACATAGCGCGGATCGCCGTTGGAGACGATCTTGGCGACATTGTTGCGTAGCTGCGTGCCGACGTGAATATAGGCGGAGATGCACGTCTCGCATTCACGTTTGACCGTTTCTGTGACTGATGCGATTGACTCTGGGTCATTGCACAAAGTATTTGATGCTTTCTCGAGGGCATCGTTGAGTTGTTCAACATGCGAGGAAGCATTATAAAAGACAAGCTCGAGGCTGTGGCGTCTGGTGTCATCATGTTTGATGACGTTGATCAATGTATCTATATGGGAATGAACTTGGGCGAGAGCAAAAAGAATACCTTTTGCACTCTTGATTATCGGTTCGTCGGATCCACGCTCACCCTTGTGTTCAGGCAGACTAGACATCCGATTAACCCAGCCATCTCGCGGACGCCGACGCTCTCTTGGGCTGGTGGGACTTGGGGGAGTACTGTCATTCGAGGCTATTGGCGGCGCACCCTGGCGCGGTCGAAGCACAGATCCATGACTGAGACCCCGTAGGTGGCTGTTTCGATATGGGCGCGTTTCATCCAATGTACCCAGATCAGTATTCTTCCGAGTGATCACTCCCATTCTTTTGCTACGAGCAACCGATGATCCTTGGATTATCCCCTCGCTATTGCTTCGATTGCGCTCGTTGACAGAGTGAGGCGCCACACCAGGTCTTTGGAGACCAGGCAGGTGGTAAGTAGCGCCTTGCTGTCCAGAGGCCATGCGATAGTGTGATTTTAATGGAATTGGCGGTGCCCGTGATATAGATGGAGACCGAGATGAGGTTGCTGAGCTATCACCAGTGCTAGGAATTACTGGAAATCGGCCACTCAAATTCCGCTTTGAGGGTATCGGCGTTGGTATCGGTTTAATATCAAAAGAACCATCACTGCGTTGACACCGAGTTAGCTTGTATCCACCCGAAGACCGTAATGTGAACAAACCTTGTATAAGCAACGATTTCTGGCTCGGGTGTACTTGTCTGTTGTCGTGTTTTCATAAGGAATCTCTTGAGTTTGGTCGTGGCTGCAACTTCTTTCTCGTTGTCGGTCATCCCAGATGGTGTCGCGTCGTTCTCGGTTTCCTCTAGTATGTCACGCAGTGGCTTTCGCAGAGGATTCCCGACACATTTGAAAATTTGAAGCTTATGCATCTCGGAGAGGCCAGCTGGGAGGTCAACGAGGCGATTTTGCATCACTGAGAGAACTCGCAATGACTTCAATTTGCTGATCTCATTTGGTAACTCCTTGATTTTATTTCGGCTCAAATCAAGAATTTCGAGTAATGGTAATTTGTAAACCTAGCAAGCAGGATTAGCGCAATGCAAGCATAAAGCAACTTTATCATTATACATACTCCTTTGGGGAATTCACGGAAGTTGTTTGCTCTGATATTGAGATAGCGTAGATGCGAGCACTCTGCGAAGCGATAGGGGATGTGAAAAAGTTGATTGTTCGATAGAGACAGCCTTTATAGTAATCAGTATAGTTCAGAGCAGTGATGCCGTAGCCTGTGAACAGGCAACGGAATACTTCACTATAACATTTCAAAGCAAGGCTCCGACGTACCGTTCGACCTCATCTTTGATCAAGTCCACTACTGGTTCAGGGATCCTGGCAATGTGTGAATGACCAAGGTCAATGGTCAACTTAGGCTTGACCACATCTGTGACGGCCTCGCTGCCTGCCAGGGAACGCTTAGTGTCTTGAATGCCACTTTCAACGGCATGTCGCGCTAGCTCAATGGTTTCCTCCGGGCTAAGCGTTTTCGGTACAGTCGGTTGCTTGCTGGTATTCTCCGGGGCATCCCCTAAAGCAGTCCCTGGTCGACTTTCCTCTTCTGGGTACGGAAGATCATCGCTTTGTGACGCGAGGAAGCCCCCTGACTCTGGCGTTCCATTTTCCATTTCATCTTCATCTGTCTCGCCACGGTTCAAGCGCGGCCCACGTATTATGTCCTCAGGACGAGTCATGGCGGATGTCATGGCTGATAAATGCCCGAATGTTGTTGATCAAACACACCTCGAAGCAGCACTTTCGTTGATGAATTGATGTAGCCAAAAGCCAAAATAATGTCCAGGTGCAGCGACCATTACCATATGAACACACTTCGGGCACCTGCGCAAAGCATCGCTGGTTGTGATTAAGTCGGGAGGGGCAGGCTGTCACGACGTTGGACGGGGAACGGAGCTCAAGGCGGCCGTTTTGGTGGAGTCGGAATGGAGGAAGAGGGATCGGAATCGTCAAGTGACGAATCGGCCGGGTATCAAGTGGTCGAATTTAGAGCAGATTGGTTCAAGACCGAATGAAAGAGTGGAATGAAGCTCTCATGGAGGTAGACAATCGCGGGCGCGATAAAGAGATTGGCCACGATGGGGATCTGGCAGGTCAAAGAATGTTGTTATCGAAGCAACAAACGTCTCAAGTGTAAGGCTGACGCGAATAACCAAAACGAAACCGAGTCTCCTGGAAACAAGGGAATTGGGAACATTCAAGTTGGGTGAGGCTGGAAATCTTCTGATTGGGTGAAACACGCCCAAACACCGGACCTCCGCAACTCTGCGTCTTGACTCCGCCTGCGTCACTATATTGAAATATTGAGGACCATATTTAGTGATAGTTTAAGAGCTACGATTGATCTACTATGCCTAGAAATGAATTGACCAACAATGCATGTGCTATCGCGTAGATAGAGCTAGGGAAGTACAACGCCCAGCAGAACAGATCAAATAATATACATAGGCCATCAATATGAAAGACTAGGGGATCAAAAGCTCCTAAAAAAGGAGGCGTAGCATAATGGTTTTCGAGCCCACTCCAACATCTCAGACTCTTACAGAGTGACCGCCTCTGTTTCTTCGGCTTCGGGCTCACTTGACTCAGTAGTGTCTCCCAGATCTGGTGCGCCGCTGAGAGCTGATCTCCGCTGGTCCTGGATCAGAGACGTTTCCCGGGCCCAGGCAACCCATTTGTCGTACTGCTCGTTCTCCATCTTCATGCCAATGTCCATGTATGATGGTCCGAACTCTGCGCCATATGCCGCGGCTTCTTCCGCAGCCACCCGACGTTGAATGTCCTCCTGCAACCGAAGTCTGTAGAATTCTCGACGAGCAATATCGTAAGCGGCGCTCTTGTTCATATCCGGGACGTTATTCAAAAGCCACAGCTGTCGCTGGACAACACTAGTACCAGAAAAGTAACACATTAGCATCGGGGGAAGTTTCGCGTAAGAAAAACAAATGCATTAGAACCGGAAACATTGGGAACACACCTTTCACCATCTAACCGCTTCCCTGGCTGTTGGATGCGGCTCCAATCGTAGTGTTCAAAGTCCTTGCCAGTGCTCTCAAGAAGCACACGGGGCCGGGCAAGCTCCCAGGGATGATCGCGGAAGAACTGAGTTCGCAATTGATCTTCCTCATATTTGAGCTCGACAGGCTGGAAAAGTCGACTAGGCTTCTTGGGCTTTCTGCGCTTTTCTTGGACTTGGAAGACGACCTGCGGCTTCGATGATCCAGCGACGGTCTTCAACCGCTGCTGGACGAGCTCATGCTGAGGGGGGCGGGTACGAATGAGGGTTTCAGCAGGAGGGATCTCGCCGACCACACTGACCCATTGTGGCAGTTTGCTGGTCTTTCCACTGGCGAATTGATTGAGTGCTGTCTGTCGCACCCGGAGGGCTGTGAGGTTTATTTTTCCCATGGCAGTCGGACACAGTCGGTAGCTGAAAGAACTTGAAATGAAAGAAGAATTGAAACGCGACTGGAGACAGCAAATCAAGAGACAAGATATGCGCTGCAGGGGGACGAGGTGGTTGATGCGGGAGCGAAAAAGATGGGATTGGCAAAGGGCGGCTCCGATTGGTCGAGGGATGGACTCCGCCAGGCCAGAAAGTGCAGGGCCGTTCATCTTCAGAAAAACACTCCTACGTCTTCCGAATCTTGACCCTCTCCCCCTTTGTCTGCTTTTTGCGCCCAGAAAGTACACGGCTCTCTCTTGTGCGAGTGGCAAAGGGCTTTTTCTTGGATGCGGCCTACCTAATGCCACGATGTCTGTCATCTCATGCCTCATCCAAATAGGTCCCCCAGCTCGCCAAGCCTGCGAATTCACCCTAAGCAGGCCTTGGATGAGCTTCCTCTCTTTCGACAAACCTCAATGCCTCCCTCGAAACCCCTTTCTCACACCTCCTCGGTCCGAAGACTCTGTCCCCGTCGTCCTCGCCCATCCGTCGCGTCAATAGCAGATATTTTTGTCGGCTCGCTGGTTCTGGCAAGCTTCTGCCACGAACACTCGCCGAATCGTCGGGGGTTGTCGACGGTAGCCTGGAGTGCCTCGGATCATAATTTACGAAAATTTCAGGGCAAAGGAGCCACTGGTCACAGACAGCTACCACCCCGACGACAACCAGAGTATTCAAGCTCAAGGTTTCATCTGTCGCAACCTAAAAGATTGATCAGCAACGGATTGGCACGTACGAATGACGATAACACAGAGGAGTATAATATTGAGACCGAGTCACGGGAGGAGACGGAGACAGACAACGACTATATACCATTGTGGCCGGCAAAGAATGCGGACGCGGAATCGCAGACTCATTGTGAAAGATTTGATTTTACATACGATTTCGACCGCAGAATAGAGATAACAGAACACACCAAAACCGACATCGACCCCAAATTGCCGGACAAATACCCCCGCCAATCCTTCCCATCATGGCTACACCCCGAGAAGGAGAAACACCTCTCTACCTCGAAACTGTACGAAAAGTCCTTGGCAGATTATGACTGGGAGGAAGCAGTGAATGCTGTAGCGCCATATTCGCGTTACAAAAAGACGTACAAAGATGATTCGCCCGATCAAATGGAAATCCACTCGGTTGAGAAGCTGGTCAGAACGTTGTGGGAAGAGCCAAACCCGTCCACTCAATACCTGTTCCGATTATACAGAGATATTCCCGCCCCGGGTGTAGCTTTGCTTTCGAAACGCACCCGCGGTGCTCTTTTGCGTTTGTTCGCACATCCTCGAGATCGACGGTGGGTAGATGCTCGTCGCTACTTGGCATTAGTGGACGACATGGTAACTGCGCGACTCCCGCTATCCCGATCACTCTGGTCTTCTGCGATACATCTTTCTGGCCGAGCTAACGGCAGAGTTTTGAAACGAGATCTTATCCGAGCCGTGGGCATGTGGCAGAAGATGGAACATATCGCTGGAGTGAAGGCTGACGAGGTGGTCTTCAACATCTTGTTCGACATCGCAATCAAAGCCGGTGCGTTTAAAGTTGCTGATCGCCTGGAGGAGGAAATGACTGAGCGGGGTCTGAGCTTTTCACGCTGCGGAAAGACATCAAAAATTTATTATTTCGGGATGATCCGGGATGTTGAAGGTATTCGGGAGACTTTTGACGATTTTGTGAGATCGGGCGAGATCGTCGACACAGTTGTCATGAACTGCCTCGTCGCCTCTTTCCTTCGGGCAGGTGACATCCAAACTGCGGAGCAGCTCTACGCACGAATGCTGGAGAAACAATCAAGCAACAACAAACGCCTTTCGCATTCGGACGATGGATCCCACGATGGCGGGTCAAACCTGAGCTATGACATGCCTCAATATCGAGAAAGAGCTAGGAAGTTGGGCCGTGTATTGAAGAAGTCATCAGCACTCAAGGAGAAGTTCCCGGAATACCACCGTGCTCTCCAGGATTCTCTCTCCATTGCACCCGACACGCGAACTTTTTATATCTTCCTACGACACTATGCCTACAACACTGGCCAGCTCGATAGCTTCATGGCTGTCATGCGTGACATGGAGAAGACCTTTGTCGTTCCACCACGTGCTATAATCTACCTGTTCCTTTTTGAAGGGTTCGCTCTTCATGGTCGGAGGAAAAAGCAGTGGAGTGCGGAAAATCTTCGGCTAACATGGCATGCGTACATCCGGGCTCTGCGCGACTCGAATGCAAGACTCCGTGGATTAAATTTAAATTTGAACAACCGAAAGATGACTTGGGAGAACCCCTTGGCTAAGAGCGTGACAGTCGATTTCGAGGAGCCACCAGTGACCGATTCTCCCAACGGATTGTACATGGCTTTGCCAACGGAGGATACAGTTGGGAATCCACAGGGATCTGAAGAAACTGCTGAGGGCTCTGCCATGGATGCTTCTCAAGACAATGAACAAGACGCAAAGCCTGAGCTGGATGAAACAGAAGATGAATCCACGGAGATAGAGGAACTTGATGTAGATGAGGTCTTCAACCCTCGTTTACAGTTCCCCGGCGAAGCAGAGCAAGAAGAAGTCTGGGACCCCGAGCAGCGTCTCGAGAATGGTCTTTTCGTTGGGCGTCGCATGATCACCATTATTCTGCAAGCATTTGGAACATGTTGTGGCCCCCAAGAGGTCCTCGAGGTTTGGTTGCAACTTGAACGGCTTTGGCATCCACAGCAGCGCAAGGCGATTGATGTTTTTGCCGTGAAGGAAGAGCTTGATAAACAGATGTCCAGGGATCCGCATCGGAACCGCTGAACAAGAAAGAGGAGCAGCTGAAATCTGGATTCAGCACTTGTACATTATTTTCCATATAGATCTGCCATATACCGCCTCGATTTCTAGCGTGTCTTTGGCGCAAATGCATTATTTTACATGAATACCAAGTCCAGTTTGTAGACTCAAGTTCCTTCCACCGTCATGAAGTCTTGGTGCAAAAGTGAATCAAATCGCAGTCCCATCAATCCCAGAAAGGAAGGAGCAGGTCGCCACGTGACATCGCGTTCTGGGACGCGGTTGAAGACTCAATCTTCTTCTTCTACTGCGCTTTCACCTAACACTTTCGACTTGTCTATCTCTGCTATGAAGCACAATGGATCGTAACCCAGCGGTTACGCGCCAAACAGCCAATATGCGATGGCTCTTGAAACATACCTTCAAAAAGAATGATTTCCGGTGAGTTGACGAACTAGGCAAAAGGGTCAATTTACTTACCCCACCACATAGTCCACTCCAACGTGAAGTGATCGCGTCCGTCATAGAAGGGCAGGATGTCTTCCTTCAAGCGTGCACTTCGTTTGGAAAGAGCTTGTGTTATCAGTTACCTGCAGTTCTCAAAGATTGGGGCTGTGAGTTTTAACATCTCTTATTTTCAATGACGGATTAGCCTGACTTCAATATCTCTAGTGACTGTTGTCGTCTGTCCACTTCTCTCATTGATGGTGAGTGTGATTCTAGAAAGTGTGTAGCCAACGCTAATCCCTAACAGACTGATCAAGTGAACACATTGAAAGCTCTTGGCGTGGCAGTCGCTACGATCAACTCTAATACTACTCGCGATGAGAGACAGCGTGTCTTCGAGGATATGCTGTGCGGCCACCCGAACACACGCCTGCTTTATGTGACTCCAGAGTTATGTCAGACGGACAACTTCCGCCGCCGCTTGCTCATAGTTCACAAGCAAGGTCAGCTCATCCGCGTTGCCATTGATGAGGCGCATTGCATAAGTGAATGGGGCCATGACTTCCGGCCAGCTTACAAAGAGCTAGGCTGGTTCAGGAAGAACCTCGTCAACCCGACAGTCCCAATTACTGCCTTGACAGCTACTGCGACACCCCGGGTTCGCTCGGACATGATCAACATCTTGGGGTTGGAGCTAGAAAATCTCCGGATGTTCAACACTCCGTCGGATCGTCCAAATATTCACTACGAGGTACGATATCTCGCGGACTTTGCTGAGGACAACAGCGGCGCAGAAGACAGCCAGTTGCAAAACTTGCTCAAATGGCTTAAGGGTATCCAAACCCGACGAGAGGCCCGACTTGGCAGCGAAGTGACACTACTCCCTCCAATGTCAGGAATCGTATATGTAGGGACCCGAGCTATGGCCGAACACCTTGCAAGCCGGCTATCCTCTTCCTCGGACGAGATGGTCACGGCAGTAGCATACCACGCCGGCGTGGAAGCCACCAAACGCGCGCACATTCAATCAACGTGGAAGTCATCTCGGCCGTGCCAGCCCGCTAATGGGGAAAAGACACCCGCTTTCTCCATCATCGTGGCAACCAATGCCTTCGGGATGGGAATCGATAATCCAGATGTCCGCTTTGTCGTGCATTGGACACCACCCCGAAGCTTCGAAAGCTTTGTTCAAGAGTCAGGGCGTGCAGGTCGAGACGGCTGCGCTGCTGCCTCGCTTGTCTACTACGGAATTCAAGAGAGGAACTTCATAGAGACTATGATCTACCGTGATACTGAATCTTACCGTGCGAATGGCCCCGAAAATCGAGAGGCCAAGCTTGAAAGCTTCGGCAAGGTCATTCGGTACTGTGAGAGTATTAGGAGGTGCAGGCATGAACTGATCAAAGAGTTTTTCGGTGATTTCGAGCTAGAAGAAATGGGATCACAACTGCCGGCTAGGGAAGGTGTGTCTATTACAAGCTCATCTCCTTGCGACTTCGCCTGCGATTTTTGCAAGGAGGGTCATGCCAGGTTGGCGAAGCGCCGGGAGAAAATGGCATCTGAGACTCAGATGGCTCTCCTATACGCGGATTTCGACTAGGGGATATCGTCTTCTATTTGATTATGCTGCATGGTTTAGTAGTTTCATTATTTTTCTTGGCATCTTTTCATCTTGTTACTTCTGTTAAGTTTTCTGCTTGCATTTTTGAGGCGCCAACAGCATGAATAGCGCAGGGAGGGGGCTTTTTATACTTCACATATACCACAGAGACAGAGACATGGAATCCAGCATCTGAGCCGCTCAGCAACCTGTGCTCGCTTCTAAAGAGTTTAGTCACAGCAAGAAATCCACTGTCAATAAGCAAGCCTTTTATTATGAACACAATTATGAAGTTTACCAAGTATGGAAATAGGTAAATCAAAGGGTTAGACACAAGGCAAACTGCTAGACTTTCTTTAGCAAGGACAAAAAGATCAGAAAGAGATTAACGACAAGAAATCGCTGTATCACCCTCGTTTTGCAAACGACCAGGACATGCTTTTGTTCGCCGTGTATGTCAAATGAATGCGACTGGGCAGCGGAAGCGGAAGGCACAACATTAACCCACCAAAACAGATTCTGGCTTAAAGACCAGGGGGTGGGGGGACCTGCAATTCATATATCAGTAATCAAAACTAGCATGAATGACACGCGAATAACGTACCGCGCTGTAGCTGCCACCTGCACCAGGAGGCGGAGGTGGCGGGGATCCGGAGCTAGGAGGTGGAGGAGGGGCCTCGCTAGCTGGAGCAGCAGGCGGAGCAGTGCCATCTGCTTGCTGCTGGGCGGCGGCCATTTGCTGATAGTACTGGTAGTATGCGACGTAGTTCTGGTATCCACCGTAGGCAGCATAGGGGTCGGCAGTGCCGTAGTACTGGGCGTACTGGGCACTGTAGTCGGCGGCAGTGGGGGTAGCAGCAGCGCTCGGGGAAGCAGCAGCGGCAGCCTGGCCTGCAGGGCTAGCAGAAGAAGTATTATGCTGCTGGCGATTGTTGTAGCCACCGCCGTATCCACCACCGCCACCACCTCCACCTTGGTAGCGATCACCACGATCACCGCGATCACCACCGCGATATCCACCGTAGTTGTGCTGGGGTGGGTTCTCCTTGAAACGCTGGTATTGTTCCTTGACATTGGTTAGAAGGTCCTCACAAAGCTCCTTTGCTTGCTGGACATCGTTGGCGTCAGGACCACTTGAAAGACTGTCAGTAGAAGCTCATAATAGAAATGAGCGTGGCAAAACGCAAGTGAGAAACAAAGTCAGTAAGAAAATAGATGAAAACTCACGCCACATGGAGGAACATCGCTTCGTCACTTTCACGGCCAGTGCTCGATTCGATGAATCCAGAGCCACGGCCCTTGATCTGAACACGGCAACGAGTCTGTTGTTGGATGTGCTTCACATAAGCACCGCCTTGACCGACGACCTGAGCGCGCAAGTTGAAACCGGGGATAGTCTCAAGATCGATGGGGATGCGCTCATCCGGCCATTTGCGCTGTATGAAGTTAGCCAAATTATTAAATTAAAAAAAGGGGAAAGGAATAGTCCCATACACGGCCATACTCATCCCGCTCAACCTGTTGCTCGGGTTCCCGGCGGCGGAAGCGTCGCTCATCGACCAGGTTCGGAAGTTCTTTTTGCATCAGGTCATTAATCATCGCGACTGCTTTCTCCAGACCATCCTTATTGGTGCTGGTCACATGTAGGTACAGGGGAGGGCTCTAAAACAGAATAATCAGCATTTGATCTCGCCAATCTTTGAGGGTACTCCTTACCGCAGCAGTCGCCATGTTCTTGTCGGGGTAATAGTTGCCTCGGGTTGTCACATCTTGAGAGAAAAAAACAGTGAGTGAGACCTTCTTTGCCTAAAGTTGAAAGTATAAAAGGAAGTCGTACCGGCGCCGGTTTCATCTTGAATCTATAAGTCACGCAGCGGAGGTCAGCAGATGCAACAGAGGGTGAATTGGATGCTATGTTTTAGTGAAGGGTAAGCTTCATCCAGTCCGAAAGAAGAGAGCAGAACGATGAGAGAGCGAGATACAGACTACCCCAATCTTCTATGAGGAACATGACTGGAATATCAGCAAGTGACAAAGGGGATAATTACCATCTTCTGAGTCGATCCCTTCGTCAGGGTGTAGCGATTGCGCAGATCATTGATCTCAATGTCCTTGATGTAGTCTCCATCTGCGACGTAGATTTCGGCGTTCAATGTCGCTGCGCCCTCGGCGGCGGGCGACTGGGAATTCTCTGTCGTGTTTTCGGCCTGTCACACAATGTTAGAAATTGGATAGAACGAATCGAAGTGGGTGTGTATTCACAGAGCGGATTGGAGGGACATCAACGTGTTGAATGCCCTTCTTCGCCTGAAGCTGCGCATTAATCTTGGCTGCTGCTGCCGCTATAAAAAAGACCACAATAGTTAGCCGTATGATCTGAATTATGACGGTATATGGACCCGAGTGTAACGCACCTGCGGCGGCGGCCGGATCCACTGCAGATGGCTTTGCTGGAGTATCTGCGCCAGGGCTGCGACTGAGCGGGCGACTCAACGGACTACGAGTGCGGGCCGACTCCGACTGTCTGTTGGACGGAGATCGAGAGCGTCGGTCAAAACGGGAGCGCCGGGGCTCAGGTTCAGTTTGGTCAAAGCGAGACCGCTTCACTCGGTGTTCATCGTCCGCCATGGTGAAAGGTGGGGCAAAGTGAAAAGGGAGAGAAAAGGTCGGGGAAGAGAAGCTCAAAAAGGCCCAGATCGATTGCGGGAAGGAGTTTTAGAGGCGGAGGCCGAGCAACCAACAAACAAAGCCACCAAAGACAAATCCGAGGAAATTTTGAGTAAATTGAAAATCTCAAAGTGATAGGAAAGCGAGGAATATTATATATTTCTCATTTTCCAAGAGCTGGTCCGGTTTTTCGGCAATCCCTTTGGCCATGTTGAATATTGAAGGTCACGTGGTTAGAAAATCACGTGCCTTTTATGCAGGCAGATGAACTACACCGCTTTAGGTCTAGCTTACTCTGAGTCAGCGGGCGGTCGCCGAGGTCGGCCCATTAAAAAGAATATACCCGGGGCGAATCTGGAGTGAATCATCGCACAACCCATTCACATTACTTGAACTCCTCATGGCTTTCAGGCGCCCATTGACGCTGTCCCTGGGGTCAGCGTCGCAGCTGTCATCTGCTGCAGCTACTGCCCGGTCCCGCGCTGCTGCGCTTCCTCGATTCACCACTATTCGTGCATCGTCGAGCTCAACTTCAGCTCTTGCCTACAAGGCATTGCACCGTCGCTCTCCTCTGCCTTTGCCGGTCGCCGATGCTTCCCCTCAATGGGATGCTCCCACCGCTGTCTCCTCCATTCTCTATGAGACTCCCGTGGCGCCCTCCAACCCACCCAAGCGGCACATCCTGAACTGCCTCGTGCAGAACGAGCCCGGTGTGCTGTCCCGTGTGTCTGGTATCTTGGCCGCCCGTGGCTTCAACATCGACAGTCTGGTTGTGTGCAACACCGAGGTTGAGGATCTCTCGCGCATGACCATCGTGCTGCAGGGCCAGGATGGTGTCGTCGAGCAGGCTCGCCGCCAGCTGGATGACCTCGTCCCCGTCTGGGCTGTGTTGGACTACACCGACTCCGCTCTTGTGCAGCGTGAGCTTCTCTTGGCTAAGGTCTCTATTCTTGGTCCTGAGTTCTTCGAGGAGCTTCTCCAGCACCACCGCGAGATCACCACCTCTCCAGATTCCCTGGACCACAAGCACCCCAGCCTTGACCACACCGCCCAGCAATACCACCCCCGCCACCTTCCCCAGAGTCAGGCTCTGCGTCACAAGCACGAGCACTTGGATGCCATTACCCGCCTGACACACCAGTTCGGTGGTAAGATCCTGGATATCAGCACTAACAACTGCATTGTCGAGGTGTAAGTATTTCCTCTGTTCTGACTCCTGCTTTTTGATCACAATTGACTCATTCGACCTCCTATAGCTCTGCCAAGCCTAACCGTATCGACTCTTTCCTCAAGCTGATCGGTCCCTTCGGTATTCTTGAGTCCACCCGGACCGGTTTGATGGCCCTTCCCCGCTCTCCTCTGGGTGAGCCCAACGAGGAGATCGAGAAGGATGCTGCCGACGTTGTCGATGCCAGCACCCTGCCCCCTGGCTAAGCTATATATCAAATTTCCAACTCAAAAACTTACATACCCGAATAGGATTCGTTTGGTCCCTTGGCTTTGTGTATCTTATGGCTTTCCCGTGGAGTTGACCTAATTTTAAAATTGATGGCTTAGCCATTGTATGTAAAATGACAACAATTATTGTTTCCATCGCATCCATGCATATTATTCCTTGCTTTTTTCAACTACAAATTGCTATGATACTTCAAGTGGCGGTGTACGGTTATTCAATAGGTATCTGCCGTGGCGTTTCCTAGATTGGAGATTGTACATACTCCACCATGCTTGCTTCCAATAGTCTCTCAAGCCTTAATCATGGAGAAAAATAATATTTCTACTATCGTGTTAATGGTATTTAATCGGCGTTTCTATATCAACCGTAGTTTATGGTCTTACCACGGTGACAACCTAAGAATACATATGAATACTGCGCATGTCTATCTAAAAGAAGTTCCATCTAATTGCTCAACTAATTGATTGTAGGACTGCCAGGAACCCCTTCAGCATGTGCATATATACACAATATATCAGGTCCATTCCGCAGTGTATAGCTTAGTAATGATACATGTCCAGGTGGAACTATAGCGAAGGTCAGCAGAAGGGAACGAACAGCTCAGGATTTCACAATGAGACCCGAAGAGAGGATAAGAAGGCACTGGAACAAGCGGACAAACTCGGATAGATCAGTTCTGACACTGAATCTGCCAAGATTTGGACTTCCACAAACTCGTCGTATCTGATCACGCCCACGCGGGATGACGAGAAGGGACAAGAGGGCAACTAGCCATGGTTGTGAAGTGATGTTCCTCCAGCTGGTCACCCTATGATTAGCATATGTATGTTCAGTATATCAAGCATATATACTTTCTAGCTCCTAGGTGTTCATTGCGGACATGTCGGCGTAGAGCAACTTGATCTCTAGACAGGCCGTATATCTGCTGCTCTGAGAATGGGCTTGGTGTTCTCTTCAAGGGTGAGAACAAGATGGTGTGTTTTGTTCTTCCCGTCGGTAACTAGGACTTAGGAGGTTTTACACGCTTAACCAAGTCGTACCTAGGTAGGAGTATAGACGGTAGTCTTTGGCTGATTGGAAAAATAGGAGACATTTTTAGTCTCATATATTTAGACATATGTCTCTACTCTTGCTCTTAGTTTGATCTGGTTTCACTTGGCTTCCATCTTTGATTGTAAACTGGGAGCAATATATGTATGCACCCTACAAAGATAGCCGGGGATTGATCTAATGGAGCGAATTCCCCATGCGTCAGTCATTCTGATATCGTGGGAACCCGGACATTGCCGATCCAGCAGCAATAAACACAACCCAAGACCAAGACCTCCAATACACTCTAAATCCTCACTTTAGCCATAATGCCCTTACCATTGTAGAGAATGACATCCATATAGTTCCCAATTAGAACTCCAACCTTAGCGACAGCATCCATCTCCAACGACTGACCGAGTGCCTTGCGCAGAGCGTCGTACCCAACCCCGCCCATATCGAGGTCGACTGGCAAGCGTGGGCTCCTGGATATACCAGGTGGTACTTCAAAGGGTTCACGATTATTGATTCGGCCGATTGGCTCATTTTTCTCATAGAAAGTCGTTGCATCAATTGAGGTTATAAGGATATTGTTTTCTGTTAGAGGCGACGAGAGGATGAATTCTGCTGTGGAGGACCAGAGGTAGAACTAAATTTGTGAGTAATAGTTAGTAGAAACTTCCTTCTTGTGTGAGGACATGATATGAGTGAAAGGAGCATGTACCGTTGCATCATGGATAAAACGAGGCTTTTGATCCCCATCATCGCTTCCCGGGGAACCCGGAATAGATATGCGAGGGACAGGAACAGTAATGTTGAGGACGGATAATGCTTCGCCTAGGCCTGGTAGAGATGGAATCGTGTTTTTATGGCTTTTGATGGTGATCGATGTATTCAAGCCTGAGTGAAAGCATCAGCATAATCTACCACAGTTAATGCATGCCATATATAAGTGACCGACCTGATATATAGGATGAAAACAATGCCCGTCCTGCCTCGACGCCATCTACTCCAGCTGCGTCCAGCGGGCACCAAAAGAAGTCGATAGGCACGTAACTGTTGTTGCCAGGCCCGACGGAGATATTCTGAGCGGTGATGTGGGCCACAGCAGTGTCATTGTAGAGTATGAGGAGGTCAACGAAGGGGACTGTAGCCGAGTAATTCGTTGGATTGGTAAAATTCGCCTGCGTAGATACTAACATCGAAGATTCAGTCGTGTTTTCTAGTTTTAATGAGACGACGCCCGGATTGATTCGGTCAAGTGAGTTGCCGATGGGAGCTATGATATGGTCAATGGCCGAAATATTCTTGATTTGTACTAAGATCTTCTAATTCATGAAAACATACTCTTCACTGGTACCTTCCCTTCCGCGGGAATCCCTCGTACGGCGAAGCGGCCCAAGCCAGTTGAGACCTTTGTATCTACGGTGGCAGCGACCCGCAGTATGACTGCTTCGCTACCGAAAAGCATTGCTTGGATGACCTCTGCCAAAATCCCGTCATCTGTGACTTGTAATGGTGCTTCCTTGATTGCAAACTCCACAAGGAGTGCAGAAGATCCATCTTGATCATCCACCAGTGTGGAGTTGGCGTCTTGCCAGTGGCTGATATTCAACACGCCGAACTTCTCTTTTTGTAGTAGACATCTGCAAGGGCACGAACTTGCGGGACTTCTACTTGGAAATTCATCTCCTCTGGCAAAGCAATGAGAACCTTCACTAGAGCAGACACTGTTGGTTGCGAGTCTGGAGAATCTGGCTCCGCGAAAGGGCTAGGAAGGGAGAAATGTGTATCGGACATCGTGAAGTTCTTCACGAGGTTGTCCAACGCATGTCCCGTAAATGGAAGAGGCACAGTCACGCTGCGCAGTAGATCGACAATCCATGCTGGGGTATCGGGCAACGGTGCATCAGATCCACGAACGTAGATAGTCGTCTCGAGACCTTGCATAAAGCTCGAAACCAAAAGATCTAGAGGAGAACCCTCCTTTCCTGGGCAGGTAGAGGTCAATGCATCGGGTAGCTGTTGGATGAGACCATCAACGCCGACTGCAGTCTCCTGGCCAGGGTAAACATCTACCGCGCTTGTTTTCGCATCGGCGACCAAAATATAAGGATCCCCGGGTGAACAGTTTGGCACCAGAATGTCAAAGCCGAGGGCAGGAACAGTGAGAGCGACGGGAGAATCAATCAAAGACGAAATTAAGACATCCACTGCCATGGCACCACTGTTTGCATCATGCACATTCAGCTTGAGGATATTGATTGTTGGCAGAGCAGGGAAATCATGTTCTGTGAAGGGTTAGCTTATATGTTCCAGTACGAAAGACGACCAAATACACTATACCTTCAATGATAATATTGTCTGTCAGAACTTGAGTTCCTAAAGCGAACAATCCTGACTTGAGCTGCAATGTCGCCTTGCCCTTGACATTAAGGCGGCCCAATCTTCCCTCAATCCAATCAATAGCTATCGCGTGGATTCCTCGAATGTCACCAGCCTCTAGATCAGTGAGGAAGTCGACATTGGTATGATGGCCGTTACGGATGTTCACTTTGATGGAAGGCAATTCTGCGTTTCCAACAAGCACATTCCCATATTCTGGGAGATAAACTTCAACATTCGATGGGCCCGTCTCAATTTCCCTAGCAATCCATGTGGCCAATCGGCCAATGCCTCGAACCGACTTATTCTTCACGCGACCCGAGTCCATCACGAAATCGCCCTGAATCCGAGCTCGAACGCCGTCGGATGTTGTAGAATCAATTGATACTGCCGTCGGTTTGAAGACAGCGGCTTCTTGCGCATATTCTTTAACCGCCGCCGGAGCAGCAAATGCAAGTACCAGTATCGCCAAAACGCTCAGCGTTAAAATAGAGAGAGATATAACCGTCGGCCATGGTACGCGGCTCCGCTTCTTGATGACGCCATTCCCGGGCGGATTCTGTGATGCGAATGAAGATGATCGCGATAACCCTTCCTCGGTCCCGTAGGTCAACCCATCTTCACGGCGGTGTAATAAAGGTGTCGATTCTGATGACAATTCATATGATGGCCTAGGCTGGTCGACAGATGTTCTCTCCGGAGGCCGTTCAGTAGGGCTGGAGTGCTCATCCAACAGAGCCTGGTTCGCCGCACCCGACATCGCGGCCCCACCTGAATGAGATCGCGATATTTTTTGCTCTGTTTTACCCTTCGATGTGGGTTCAAAGTGGTGCGAATGATATGATGAGTCTGTTGACAATTCATATGATGGCATAGACTGGTCGACAGATGTTCTCTCCGGAGGCCGTTCAGTAGGGCTGGAGTGCTCATCCAACAGAGCCTGGTTCGCCGCACCCGACATCGCGGCCCCACCTGAATGAGATCGCGATATTTTTTGCTCTGTTTTACCCTTCGATGTATGTTCAAAGCGGTGCGAATGATATGATGAGTGTGTTGATAATTGATGTGATGGCCTGGGCTGGTCGTCGGATGCTCTCTCGGAGCCAAACTGCGCATCTAGCAGAGGCTGGTCTGCCTCGTCAGCCATCGTGGCCCTAAACGTATGGATAAATCACAGTGAATTGTAGTCTCTGGAGCTGATAGGATGTATATGAAAAGGATGAATCTAAAGCACACAACACAGAGAAAGAGAGAGAGAGAGAGAAAGAAAGAGAGAGAGAGAAAGACAGAGAGAGAGAGTGAGTGAGGCAAGACGTAATGCAAGGGGCGGCCTCGATGACGATAAGCCGATGATAACGGAACCTTGCAACTGTGGAGAGATAGACACCTTGGCACCATAATTATTGGGCGACAAGGCACCAATACCCTCGCACATCCACCAGACTAATTTATTGAGTCACTCATCTAAGGTTTCTTCACTTATAGGGCTCCCCCGTTCCTTTTTTTTCCCTTTCCTTCTCCCACAACACTCCAATTCCTTACCAATAATCTCCAGCTCATCATGGCTAGTGGTCTCACAGCTGCCGCCCGCTATGGTGCCCAAAGTGTAAACCAATTGGCCGGCTCCACCTCATCTTTGCGTCGAACACTCCAGGCTAATGGAATCCGACGATTTGCCCACCAGACACCGACTTTACCTCCCACCTCTCCTTTCGCGCCCCCGTCACCTTCTCTCCATTGCAGACCTGACCCCTACGGAATTCGCCACTCTGGTCCGCAATGCTGCCTCGCACAAGCGTGCTATCAAGTCTGGAGCTATCCCGGAAAGCCTTTTGGGATCCCTCTCCGGAAAGACAATAGCCATGATGTTCAACAAGCGCAGTACTCGGACCCGTGTATCCACCGAAGCCGCCACCGTTCAGATGGGCGGCCACCCCATGTTCCTCGGAAAGGATGACATCCAGCTCGGTGTCAACGAGTCCCTATACGATACCTCCGTTGTGATTTCGTCCATGGTTTCGTGCATTGTTGCGCGTGTCGCCAAGCACGAGGACGTCGCGGGTCTGGCACAGCACTCCACCGTGCCTGTGATCAATGCGCTGTGTGACTCCTTCCACCCGCTCCAGATCATCGCCGACTTCTTGACTATCTACGAGTCTTTCCCTGTTCAGGCGCACAAGCTCTCCAGCCTGGGCCTGGAGAGTCTTAAGATCGCTTGGATTGGTGATGCGAACAACGTTCTGTTCGATCTCGCCATTGGTGCTACTAAGATGGGTGTGGACATGGCTGTTGCTACTCCTAAGGGCTACGAAATCCCTGCGCACATGATTGAAATCATTCAGCGTGCTGGTGAGGGTGTCGCCAAGGCTGGCAAGCTCACCCAAACCAACGTTCCCGAGGAGGCCGTGAAGAACGCCGACATCCTGGTTACGGATACCTGGGTCTCCATGGGCCAGGAGGAGGAGTCCAAGAAGCGCATGAAGGCCTTCGAGGGCTTCCAGATCACTGCTGATTTGGCTAAGCGTGGTGGCGCTAAGGAGGGCTGGAAGTTCATGCACTGCCTGCCCCGCCACCCCGAGGAAGTAGATGACGAGGTCTTCTACAGCCCGCGCTCTCTGGTCTTCCCTGAAGCCGAAAATCGTTTGTGGGCGGCTATTTCCGCATTGGAGGGCTTCGTTGTGAACAAGGGAAAAATTGTGGAGTAAAAACCGGTTAATTACGGACTTTATATAGAAATGCCGAATACCTTTACCCGGCCAATGACAGGCATGATGATTTGATATTGCGGAGTCGGCTAACCTTGGAATGCCGAGGGTTCTCCGGTGCCAGCGAACCAATCAAAAGATGCTCCGACAGCTTTGGGGCTTTCGGATGTGGCTCCTCCAAAATGGCGGGGGGCTTCCGAATCTGAGACATGACCCTCTATTATATTCTGATGTAGATCATCAGGGTTGACTATATTGTACAATACACTTGCTAGTTATCAGCTATTTGAAATCCCCAGGACTATATCAAGAAATACATAGGCACAATATCTACGTTCGACTTCGGGAGTTGCTTCGCATTACCGAATCCGCTATCACTGTAAGCGATATAAAACAGAATATGTCGACTATCAAAAGTCCCTAAAGCTGCATATCCCCCAGTTCATGCTCGAGATTTGGAAAACATGGCATTTCGCACTAATGCCCGTTGGAACTCGGGAAATCCAAGGTAGAATCTCGGGATCATCTGTCATCCCACATTTACTCCACGCTCCGAAGGGGATCTCCAAGACGGTTGATCGGGTAATCCTTTGGGGGGAAGTCCGAGCGGATATACATAAAGCTTGCTTGAGAACCTGGAATACCGAACATCATTCACTCAATACTATTCCAGTTTTTAGTATCTCAGAATTCCTCAACATTCCATTATCAAATTAACTCCTACGCTCACAATGGGTTTCGAAGACAAACGAGTCGTAATTGTCGGCGGCGGCCTAGGAGGCATGGCCTTCCTCAATGCCGCACTGTACGCCGGCCTGAAGAACGTGCAACTGTACGAACAAGCTGCAAAGTTCGGTGAAGTCGGTGCCGGTGTGAACATCACCTCGAACGCAAACCGCATCCTGGACGCCTTCGGTCTGCAAGAGAGCATGACGCGCAAGTCTTCTGGCAAGCTGCCCTGCTACATGGAATACCACGACTACAAGACCGGAGACTATGTTGGTCACATTGATGAATTCTCGCAGCCCCACGCGCGCCTGCTGCACCGCGCCCACCTACTGGACTCACTGAAGGAGCGCGTGCCGGAGTCAAGCCTGAACTTAGGCAAGAACCTGGTATCCATCGACCGCAACACTGCCGCTGGTGCTGGTGTTGCACCGTATACCCTTCATTTCCAGGATGGCAGTACCGCCAAGGCAGATATTGTAATCGGCTGTGATGGTATCAAGTCGAATGTGCGCCGGGAGATGGGCCTGGGAGACGACCCCAACTACTCTGGCCAGGTTGTTTATCGTGGATTCGTCGATTACAATGACCTACCCACTGAGACGGCGGCGCTATTGCGCAAGACTGTGAACTTCCGTGGACCCAAGCGCCATCTCCTGATCTTGCCTATTGGTAACCAGGAGACGGGGACCGATCGTGCTGGTGTGATTGGTTTTATGTCTGAGTCACTTGAGGCATGGGACTCTGAGAGTTGGATGTCGCGCTCGGATATTGATAGTCTCCAGGAGCACGTCCGTGACTGGTGTCCAGAGGTGCAGCATATCATTGCTGGTCTGCGCAAGAGCTCCGAGGACGGCAAGATGCTCAAACAGGCGCTATATGTGCGTGACCCTATCGAAAAATGGTATGAGGTGAAGAGTGGGCAGAAGGATGCTGGTATCATTCTGCTTGGTGACTCGGCCCACTCGACTCTTCCTCATCAAGGTATGTCGCATCCTATCTATGTTTAGTCCTATTGCGGGATATATACTGACAGTATGCTATAGGCCAGGGAACATGTATGGCAATTGAATCCGGCATTTCCCTTGCAACGGTCCTTAGATACTGGAAGACAGATGACCTGGAGGCTGCATTCAAGTTCTACCAGGACCTGCGCAAACCCCGGACAGACCGGGTCACAAGGACCAGCTACGAAGCCGGCAAGCTGGCTAGCTCAGACTCTCCCGGCCAGATGTTCGACAACTTCAACCCGGATGCAGTTAGGGAGCGTATGAAGTGGATTATGGAGTACAATGTTCTAGAAGACTTGAAGGCCAAGGGTCAGGGATATTTGGCCTTCGAAGGTTCACGCCTGTAAGCGGCGGTGATATATATTGACATGCTCGTGTAGATATTTTGATGGCTATTTTGTGCAAGGGAATAGACCTTCTCTGGATTTTCATACAATCAACTCAATTTCACTACTAAACAAGCACTCGTCATGTCACAATTGTATCATCGTATGATTTGACTATACAACTGGACGATTTCTATAGATCCGTTATCTTTCGGTCATTCCACTGGGCATCCCATTCTGCTTATTGACATTCAACACCATTCCACGCAACCTATTTCTATCTCTATATATTGATTATATTTCTACCCTCGGGTAAAATAACCTTCTTCAACATTGCCGGGGGCCGCTCGGCCACTTTCACATGTCAACCGCACGTGCATCAACTCCGCATTTCCAGCATCCCGACCTCTTCGTCTCTAATTCTACTTGAGGTTTCAGCTGCAGCTGGAAAATCCATCATGGAGGTAAATACTAGATTGCTATCTGGACAAAAACATGAACCGAATATTTAACATGGCATATATAGTTCACCACCTCGGGAAGCTTCCAGTCCCGTCGCTCATACCCATCCCTCCGCCACATCTCTCTAGCACCCTTAAACCCACGATTTCCCATTGACGACGACACAGATCCAACATATTACTTCAGCAACCGCGACCATGAACCCCCAGCTAGCGGTACCCGCACACCCCCAGCATCATCCTATCTATCTAGTGTCTCAGTCCCAAGCACGCCACCGATCCTTTCGCACTCACGAAGCAACTCGCGAAGCCGCCACACGCGCAGCAAGAGCTCTACAAGGGTAGGACCCTTAAGCGACATGAACCTACACAGAAGGGACCTAGGCCATGCCCTGCACCACGTCCCAAACACACACAACAAACAGACCAACATCTCGTATTCGCAAGGACGACGCCCTCTCCCAGACAACACGCCGAAATCCAAATACGACGCAGAATGGATGCTCCGCGCAGGAATTGCCCTAGCCTCCTCGACCCGCGAGGAAAAAGGTCAAAGCTGGCTCTCCAAGCGCGAGACATCAACGAGTCTCGTCCCAGACACGCCCTTCGACGAAACATCCACTAACCGCCACCACCACCGCACCAAATCAGGCGCCTGGTCACGCATTTCCCGCTCTGGCGCTTCAACACCAGGAGCCGGCGCCCTCTCTCGTGCCGGTAGTAGACGCGTCAGCCGGCATGGCAGTAGAGTCCATCTAACCATGACCACCCTCCCGGCTGCATCATCTACCTCAACGCCAGCAGAGAGGGGAGTGTACATGCACTCAGGCACAGACACAGGCACCATGACACGCACAGCGAGCCCCGAAATACGCGGGCGTAGTCCTCTAGTACCTGACTTCGTGGACGCGCACATCCGCGCAGAGATGGAATCGCTACAGCACCGATTCCCCGATGAAGACTCTGTGTACTGGGACCGTGCTGGCTCAGACGAAGATGAGACTTCGTCTGAGTATTCGTGTGACTCTGACGAGGCGCCGGATGACTTCGATGAAGCGGATCTGCAGCAGCTGACGCGTGAGCGCGGGTTCGGGCTCGGCTCTTGGATTGATCGGTTGGTTGAGTGGACGCTTTTCGGGGTCGACGAGTGGCCTGTGGGTGTTCCGGCTGCGACGGCTGCTGCGGGGGATGCTTCGCGTATTGGTACGGCGGATACTACTACTACTGTTACATTTGAGGAACCTGTTTTGGTGGATGGGCGGGATGATGACACGCTTTCGCTTGGGTCGGTTGGGGATGGGGGTTTGTCGGATGGGGAGGGTTCTACTGGTAGTGCTGCTTCTATTGAGAAGCCTGGGAGTCAGGGTGGATGGGAGGATGCTGGGTGGTTGTTTCGTTTGATGAAGCGGGCGGTGATATGAATTATGAATTGTATTGAGCGATGTTCTTGGTTGGGGGTGGTTGTCTGTAAATATTCTTTATTTTGATCTGCTTGTTTGTCTTGTACTTACTTATTAGCTTTGTTGTTCAGAATATCTATGAAGCTGGTTATATGTGGCTAAGCAAAAGCCCTGAAAGAATAGAGAAACATCCTAGTTTTTACATCTTTCTACTTGAGGAACAAAAATCTCTAACAAATTTGATAGGATTCCAACGAAACAAGCTAGCGTGACTAAGGGGCCCTATCAATCAACAACGTATCGAAAATATGTTGCGCGATATGACAGGGTCAGAACGGATGTTGTAGACCGAGTTGGATGGCGAGTGGTTCTCTTCTAATGAATAGAATAGGTTCAAATCTCCGCCAACTTTTCCAAAGCTGAGAAGCGCAAGGATTAGGTTTGATGGCCTAAGATGGAAGTTGTCACTCTGACACGCATCATTGGAATATGTGAGGGATAAAATGGCACAAGCAATAGAGAGATTGAGACCAAGCCCCAAGAGTGAAACAGGCAAAGACAACTCACAACAGCAAAAGAGAAGAAGAACAAGAAGAAGATAAAGACAATGAGACATGAATGAAAGACATGAATGAAAGAGGGCAATGTATGCGACACCAGGGCGCCAGTAGATATAAAAAGAGAGTATCAGGGTTGGAATGAAATACACAGATGAAAGGAAAGAGGAAAGGAAGGGTCATGTAAATCTGAATACAACAAATGAGCAAAGCAAGGACGAAAAAGGATACTGAGTCTGAATTCATTGAAAGATTTGAAATCAAACAAGCTATAACAGCATTCATCTTGCAAAGCTCCAGCCGAAAAAAAGAAGACAAAAAAAAAGCTGTAGGTTATCCGCCTTGAGTACTATAACGCCTGACCATGTCGATTCTAGGGTCATGCAGCAGGTATCGTGATCGTGACATACGTCGAAAATTGCGCGGTCAAAGGGGTATGGACCGTCGGTCAAGCTCGAATGAGAGCCGGCATGTATGGGGGGACGTGAGGCCGACACGCAAGAGCGGTGTAAATTTAATGGTGGTCTTTCGTGAGGAAATCGGAGTGGCGTGAGTTATCACCATGGTCCGACCTTGACTGGGGTTCCCAGCCCGTAAGTTCCGGAGAAGAGTTGATCCCGTATGGAGCCCATGTCGTTGTTGGCTGCGTGGGATGGCGTATCAGATCCACTCATCCAACCCAAGCTGAAGCCGAGTTCATTGACAGCTCCCTGGAGCTTTCCTCCAGAGGTTTGGTTGTGTTTGGCCAGCTTTTGATCCCAACCTCCATACTGTAACTGGATGCCGCCACCTCTTTTTGCCGCTTCCCGGATGACCAGAACCCATGCCTTGCACATCTCGTCGTAGGCTGAGTCTCGTTCGATGTTGTTCTGTGGCGTGCTCCACCGAGGCAAGGCATGAATGATGTCGGTTGCCCCATCTAGGTAGCTCAAGGATGTGGATGCTTGGGTTTCGTTTGGAGGAAGGAAGTTGGGGGTGAAGTCGCTCAGGGCGTCAAGAAGGTTGGTGAGCGGCTGTCGAACTCGGTTGTAGGCATAATCCGATTCGGTGTTGCCACCCAACGGGAATGAGGACTGAAGGGCAGCCTGATAGTTTCGAAGGACTTGAAGGGTTGAAGAGACATTCGGACGTGGGGATGTGTGCACAACCTCGTCAGCGAGTTGAGGGTGACGCTCGCACATGGTCCGTACAACCGTCCGCAAGGCATCTGTATCGAGGGTCTCTAGCAGACGGGGCAGAGATAGAGGTCGGCCTGAAACGTTCGGTCGGGAACGTTTGATGTTGCGGTAGCTGTGAGGGAGTTGTCGAGGAGTGAAGGCGGGAGAGTTTGTGGGCGAAGCAGACATGCGTCCATCATGGTCGTTGTCGTCGTCGGCTTTCCGTTTACGGCTGGCATACGACGACGAGGGTGTAGACACTGGATTTGTCAGTATACAAATGCATCAAAGAGAACCACATCAGGATAGAGAGCACAAATTATTTCAATGTCCGGGGAAGGGATATCTTACTCATACGGGAGGGAGAGAATCGGGAGTTCTCGTAGAAGTGAGGCGGAACAGGAGGTGTAGCCACCAAGCTGTTCATGGTGACAGCCGGATGGCGAAGAAGAAATGTAATAGTCCAGAGGACTCGGATATCCAAAAGAGTGAAAAAAAAGAACAGTAATAAGGCAACCTTGAAGAAGAAGAGGAGGATAAAAGGGTTGTGAAGTGGGGAGAGAAGGGTAGAGAAAGGTAGCGGTGGAGAAAAAGTAGGCGTTGCAGGTGGCAACGCACTCCCTTTGCGCAGCTTTTGGAGATCTGTGCCCTTAAAGGAGGTTTGACATGGATTAGAAAGGATTTTTTTATGTTTTATTTCTGTAATGCTCTTTATAAAAAATCAAATGTCTTCCGTCTTTCCTTTAGTTTCAATCAAATGTGTCAGATTTAAACTTCTCCACTGCTTTCGGGCAAGACTATGAATACCCGCATCATCTACTACATTCTACGTAATATGGAAAAAAGGAAAAATTGTGGGTAATCATATTCTTTGGACTCCGGCGATCATAAAAGGGATATCGTATCTACAAGTACAGGGACTGGGCAGCAACAATATCGCGGCGGACCTTGCCCAGGGCCTCCTCGAACTTGCTCTCCAGGTCCTCGCTGCCCATCACCTTGGCAGCTTGGGCCATCTGCCGCAAACACTCTTCCAACCGGCGGAAGACACGGATCAAACTACCCTCATAGACATCGGTCATTTTGCTGGGATAGTTAGTACACTGCGAGAATAATGAGGAGGGGAATGCTTACCAGATATCTGCAAAAGACTTGCCCTGAGTCCACTCGTAGATCACCTCCATCAGCTCCCAGTGGAAGCTCTGAACGTACTCATCCTCATTTACGGCCATCTTAGATTCCTGTGACACCTTGGCAATAATGCGGGCTTGTGCTTGGATCTCCTTCAGTGGCTTCGCCAACTCATCCTTGGCCAAAGCAGGGGCTTCCTTGACCTTTTCTTCAAATACGAAACAACTCATGACGGAAGCGATTTGCTCAGCAGTCAGGTTGTTGAAGAAACCATTAAACAGCAACTCACTCAGCATCAGCTCATCACCTGTGCTAATCTCACAAGCAACCCGAGCCTTCAACTGCACGACTTCGGCTTCGTTGATAAATCCGAAACGACGGAGCACACGCTTGCGACACTTCAGCTCATCAAGCTGCAAGATCGACATAGCTTCTGTAATCTGCTTCTTGATCGCCTTGATCTTGGCAGTCAGGTCCACTTTCTCGGCATATTGCTCGTACAATTCAGTCAACCGGGGCGAATTGTGCAAAGGATTACTCAGGAGGCGAGACTCAAGAACCTCGATTTTCTATATTATGGTTAGCAGCGTGAATCATGTGTCAGAGAAACGGAATCTCTTCTTACCCGTAGCAGCTTCTTGAAGCTTTCATCCTTGATCTGCATGTTCTCAATCGGATCAAGTAGCGGAACACCGTCTGGGAAACGCCTCTTAACTTCGCCAACCGACTTCATAACATCATTTCGAGAACCGGGCGACGTGATATCCTTCGGAAGCATGATGCGAATGTGAGAGATTTCCGTGATGCAGCTCAGCACAATGGGAACGACCTCACTGCGAGAAGGTTCACCTTCCTTTGCGGGGTGAACACCTGGCGGAAGATCTTGGAAAGACTTGGTGCCAATGGATGACCCTTCCGTTGTCTTCATCAAGACATCAACAATGTGAGATTGGTGAGGAGTCACTTTCTCGGTGTCATTGCTCGCCTGCTTACGCTTCTTTTGGTTGATCACCACGCCCCAACCGAAATCAGCATCCTTGTACTTAACGTGGATCAATCGTCCAGGGTGAATAAAAGTCAAAGAGTAGTTCGGGTGCGTAATGACATGCTGAACATCTTCGGCAAATGCGTCCAGTTGTTTCCGTAGTTCGTAGTATTCACGAATGGTACCCTCGTCTGAGATAATCATAGTGGCGCGCTTCTCCTCAAGACTCTCGAGCTCCTTCTCCAAGCCTGAAACGCTTCCAGTGTTCTGGAACTGCTTGAAGCATCGTTCGAGCATGTATTCGGGAGAGATACCCTCCACACGCATCAGATTGAGAATCATATTGTAGCCAAGGTGGAATGCGGAATTGAGTCGGTCCTGTTCACCGCGCACGATCTCCTTCGCGACTGCTGGGTCCATCTCCTCTCCGACCATCATGATCACAATACCTCGGTCATCGAGACCTCGACGACCAGCACGACCAGACATCTGGATGAATTCAGACGGGGTAACCCAACGCTGGCTAGTTCCATCGAACTTGCGGACACTGGTGAAAACCACAGTCTTCGCAGGCATGTTGAGACCAATGGAGAAAGTCTCGGTCGCAAATAAGACTTTGATGAGACCCTCCTGGAACAGAATCTCAATGGTTTCCTTAAGAATTGGCAGCAAGCCTGAGTGATGGACACCGATACCTTGTTGCAAAAGCGGAAGAATGTTTTGGATCTGTGGCAATTGGCGATCTTCTGGAGACAACATTTCGATGGCACTTTCGAAAACTTTGGATACCATGTTCTTCTCAGAATCATCGTTGAAAGTCAGTTTGCTCATCTGCAAAGCACCTGCTTCACACTCTCGCTTGCTGAAACTGAACACAATCACGGGGTTGTAGTTCTTGAGCATGATCATCCTGACGATCTTGAAGATATCCGATGGGCCCTTATTTCCACCCTTATTGATTTGCTTGTCCTTGCCCTTGCCCTTGCGTTTGGCCAAAGCGTCGGCCGGGTCGTCGCCTTTCTTGTCAGCAATGGCGCTCATTGCTTTCTGGAAGTTCTCCTCGCGGAAGACTCCTTTTTCATCCACAACAAGATGGATACCCTCTCCACCAGCGGGGAAGAAGTAATTCTGGAGTGGGGTCGGACGATAGTTGGTGTAGACAACATGGCAGGGCTGGTTATGCATCTTGACGATCCATTCGGCGAATTGCATGGCGTTCGGGATGGTGGCGGACAGGAAAACATAGCGGACCTTATCGGGCAACAGAATGATAGTCTCCTCCCAAACAACACCACGATTCACATCTCGCATGTAGTGAATTTCATCAAAGACTACCCACTGAACTTCACGCATAATCTCAGAGCCACGGTACAACATGGAGCGAAGAATCTCCGTGGTCATAACAAGACAGGTAGCAGTGGGGTTGATGGTCACATCACCAGTCATCAGACCGACATCGCCGAACTCAGCAGCAAATTCACGATATTTCTGATTGCTCAGCGCTTTGATTGGACTGGTGTAGATCACTCGCTGATTTTGTTTCAAACTTTGCGCAATCGCGTATTCTGCCACCACGGTCTTTCCAGCACTAGTATGAGCTGAAACCAGCACACTCTCCTCACGCTGGATTGAAGAAACTGCGACCTGCTGGAAAGGATCCAGTGTGAAGGGCCATGTCTTTGCGGGGTTCGCCGGAGGCTTGTGCTGGGAGATAGGCACATAAGGGTAGTTCGGTGGGATTGCGACTTGGTGGCGCACTTGATGAGACACAACAACTGCAGAAGTGTCTGTGGCGCCTGAAAGTCCTCCAGAAGCTGCAATTTCACGCTCTTGCTCGGTTTCGAAAGAATCGGCGACTACTGGCTCGGGTTCCTGATCCAATCGAGGTCGCTTCGTCTCGGGTTGCTCTGGTTCGGACGGGGTCGCGGGGGCTTCGGCATCAGCTGAGTCGACTTCCGCAGCAGGTACATCAGTCATCGTAACATCATCCTTCTGTTCGGTTTGGATATCTGCAGTTTTCTTCACATCTCCATTCAGCGGTCGTTTTTTGTTCTTATCCTTCTTCAAGCGCTTGGGGGCACCTTCTGACGGTTTAACCGCCTGAGGCTGGTCCTCAAAGACGTCAAAGAGCTCATCCATCTCCAGCGGTTGCGATTGGTGAATCAACCACAGGAGGAGAATGAGCGGCGTAGGTAACCGGTCTGGACTTTTTTTGGTTGAGAAATTTAAAAGTTCTATCCATATGGGGCAAGCGGTGGGGGAGATCCCGAGCAAAGGACGCTAAACCAGATTTCGAAGCATTTTAAATCACGTGATTCAAGATCATCCCATTCCGCACCTCGCGACGTTCACTTTGGCTTCGTCCGTGTCTTTCCGATCGTCCACTCTCTCCTCTTCGTTACTCAAGGTTAGTACCTCCCACTGGAGACTAAACCACTGCTCTTGCTAACATTTTGACCTCAGATGTACTCCTCCGCTATCCGGGCCAGAATGGCCACCTCCTTCGCTGCCCGTCGTGGCTTCTCCACCACTCGCACCCAGCTTGGCAGCCCCTACCACTACGCCGAGGGTCCTCGCACCAACATCCCCTTCAACCCTCTCACCAAGCACTTCTTCTGGCGCTACTGGGCTTTCATGAGTTAGTGACCCCCAATGGACATATGCGCAGAGCCATGACTAACCCGGGCATCATCTAGTTACCGGATTCGGTACTCCCTTCGCCATTGCTGGTGAGTTATACCCCCTCTCTACGATCCCGCACCTTGAGTATACTCTAACATCTTTCTCTACCAGTCTGGCAAACCTACAAGACCAAATAAATTGCCCTTCACACTGTATTTTTCTTGCGATAACAGTCTGGGCGACTAGGTGGTCGAAAACTTGGATCGGGGTTGAAGCAGAGGCGGAGATCATGTATAAAGCTAGAGATTATTATCGAAAATTGGTTCCGCCTGTCACCGACCCCATTGTAATTGTGTAGATGTTGAAATGCGTAGCTTAAAGGACGTTGAAATATGGATGAAGTCATTGGCTGAGCCGCTGTGGAAAACCAAAAAATCTCTGGGTCGGCGCGATTCATATATCAGTCCTCACGAACACAACCACTCCCAAGCAACGAGACAGTTACTGTCAACAGGGAAGTAAGGCTAATCTCTGGAATTTAATTTTCCTTCCTATCGTTCGAATTCCATACATTTACTGCTTTGATCGCTTCATGGCGGGGTAAAAAAAGAAGCATAAAAAAAGTTACCCGTTCCTGGAAGATGCGCAATTTGAGAAACGTCCGTCTCGCTGAGACGCAAATTGAGAGCGAGCTGCCTCTCACTGCCACAGCATGGGATACTGCTTCAGACTCGGTGGTGTGCACCTTTGGTCCGGCCGAGAACAATGCAATCATTGAGGTTAGACGGAAACATCCTGAGATCACTTCAACTGATCCCCTGTCTCCCGAAGCATTCGAATGTATTGCTTCCTGGGATGCTCCGTGCCCTCTGCCAGATCTGGCATGCGATCGTGTACTCTCCCTGCATTATTTTGCGGACAATTTGACAACCTGTCTGGTGCTAGAAGGAGGTGATATTATCGTTGTTCGCGAAGAGCCCCTTCCTGGTGAAGACAAGATCGAAATCGTCGGTTCGGTCGATGTGGGAATCACGGCTGCTGCATGGTCGCCAGATGAGGAAATGCTGGCTCTCACCACCAGAGCCCAGACGTTCTTGTATATGACCAGAGACTTCGAGAATGTGGCCGACATTACTTTCGCCCATAGTGACCTGCAATCATCACAGCATGTGTCAGTCGGATGGGGTAAGAAAGAAACACAGTTTCAAGGAAAGAGAGCCAAGGCTCTTCGAGACCCGACTGTACCGGAAAAGATCGACCAAGGAATCTTGAGCAGCAACGATGATTCCAGCACTACAATCAGCTGGCGAGGAGATGGCGCACATGTTGCCGTGAACAGCGTCGAAGCAAATACTCGCCGTGTGATCAGGGTGTACTCGAGAGAGGGCACTTTGGACAGTGTGAGCGAACCTGTTGACGGTTTGGAAGGCGCTTTGAGCTGGCGGCCGTCTGGCAGCTTGATTGCTGGAATTCAACGACTCGAAGGTCGGATCGATGTGGTGTTCTTCGAAAGGAACGGACTCCGTCACGGCGAGTTCTATCTTCGTCTGTCCGAAGAGGAGATGAAATCATGGGCTTCTCGCATCCACCTTGCCTGGAACGTCGATTCTACCGTACTTGCTGTCAAGTTCCAGGACCGTGTACAGTTCTGGACAACGGGCAATTACCATTGGTATTTGAAGCAAGAGCTTCCTATTACGGTTGATACAAGTTCTTCGCTTCCGTACTCTTTCGAGTGGCACCAAGAGAAGCCATTGCGATTTGTTGTTGGCTCCTCAGGTATGATATCCTTACATGAAGAACGAACCAAGAATAGAAGCTGATTTGAACAGGTTCGATACTGGACGCGGATTATGTACTCGATATCAACCATGGTTCTACGTCTATTCCGGATGATGTTGGCGCTGTTGCAGTCATCGACGGCAGTAAGGCTTCTAATAGAACCTGATTAGGATCGTTACTGATACAAGTATTAGAAACTCTCAAATTGACTCCGTTGCGAATGGCTGGTGTACCGCCTCCCATGGCGCAAAACGAGCTGAATTTAGAGTCTAACGCTATTGACGTTGCATTCAGCAAATCTGGATCACGCATTGCTGTGCTGATGAGCAACAAGCTCTCCATTTACGTATGGTCTCTGAAGAGCCGACCTGTTCCTATTCCTATCCTCGAGTCAAGCTATCCGTTATCAGATGACCCGGCTAGTCGGCCCCGTCAGATTGCGTTCTTGAATGAGAATGAGGTCTACGTGCTCAAGGACAACGGACCAAACTCAAGCCATATTGAGAGGACGGTCTTGGACACTCGAATCACCGAATCTGTGTATCAGGCTGGAGACGAAGAGCAACTGGCATCGATCTTCGCCGGTATTAGACACCACGCTCTGTGGTTCTCACATGCCCGCCAACCAGCTCGTCCTGTCAGCTACTCGAGCATTGAGGAGTCGTCATCGGGAAATCTAGATATTACTCCATGGGGTGAGAGCCCCAATGTTGACAGCCACTGGGCTCGTGTTGTCTCTATCTCTGAGGACGAGGTAAGATTATATTCACTTTGTATTTGGAGCTTTCTGCTGACTTTGGTAGCGCATTTTGATTGCAATGACGAGAACTGGCGCCTTGTATGCTAACAAGCGAGTCCTTGCGCGAAACTGCACATCTTTCCTCGTGACCCCATCTCATCTTTTGTACACCACATCGGCACATCTTCTGAAGTTTGTTCATCTGAACCTTGTGGATGGTAAGATTATTTGTTGAGCGTTTGTGTCTTCATAAGCTAACATGAAAACTGCAGAAATGGAAGTTCCCGAGGACACACCAGAAACCGATGAACGGTGCAGAAGCATTGAACGTGGCTCTCGGTTGGTTTCAGTGATACCGTCGATCTTCGCGGTCGTTCTCCAAGCTCCCCGAGGAAACATCGAGACAATCTTCCCTCGTGCTCTAGTATTGGCTGGAATCCGTACCTTCATCGACCAGAAGAAATACCGGTCTGCATTCCTTGCCTGTCGCAGTCAGATGGTGGATCTCAACATTCTCCACGATTATGCCCCTGAGCAATTTATGGAAAACATCGTTCTGTTTATTGATCAAGTCAAGAAGATTGATTACATTGATGATTTCATATCGCGCCTGTCGTACGTCAATGCACAGTCTTATAAAAAAAAGAACTATTTACTAACGCTTATACAGGGAAGACGATGTGTCACAGACACTGTATAAAGACACATTGAAAATATCTAAGAACGTATCGGCGGCTGTTGCCCAGCCGGACGGTCCAGCAGTTCCCTCGGTGCCAAAGATTGGCAAAAAGGAGAGCAAAATCAACAAGATCTGTGATGCATTCCTAGCAGCTCTCCAAAACCGTGTCGATACCAATTTGCAGAATCTGATCACAGCCCATGTTTGCAAGTCGCCGCCTGACATGGAGGCAGGACTGGGACTTGCCGCAGGACTAAGAAGTAAATGCTCGGCTCTTTCGTCTTTTTCGATAATCGAGTAACTAACCGTATTACAGCACAACATCCCGAACAGGCTGAAGATGCTATTGCACACATGTGTTTCTTGACCGATGCTCACCGGCTTTATTCTCACGCGTTGGGTGTATATGATCTTGAGCTTACATTGTTGGTTGCTCAACAAGCTCAGATGGTAAGACTTTCGGATGGAGACTTTGGTTGTGTTATGACTTATCACTAACAAATTCTCAGGATCCTCGCGAATACCTACCATTCCTTCGTAAGCTTCAACAGCTCCCAGAGATTCGGCGTCAATTTGAGATCGACAATCACCTTTCTCGCTTCGAAAAGGCTCTGGGGCATTTGTATGCTCTCAATGCTCACGATGAGATCAGAGCATATGTCGTCAAGCATGTGTTGTATAAGGAAGCCCTTGAGCTTTACAAGTACCAAACAGAGCAACAACGTGAAATCACCGAGCTCTATGCCGATTATCTACAGGATCAATCGAAATACAAGGACGCGGCAATTGGTACGTGGTTTGGTTGTAGCACAGCAAGACAAAATGACAGCTAGCTAACTTTCAACCCCAGCGTACGAGTCTCTCGAGCTTTATGAGAGTGCTTACAAGTGCTTCAATCTGGCGCACAAATGGCGCGAATCATTGTACTGTGCCATGATGGCATCTCTATCCGAGGAAGATCTGGCTGCCCACATCGACGGTCTGGTCACAACCCTGGTTGACGAAAACAAAGACTATGTCTCGGCAGCAACCATCTACGCCGACCATTTGCATGACATCGTCACAGCCGCACGACTTCTCTGCCGGGGATCCAAGTTCGCCGACGCAGCGCGTCTCCTTACACTCCACGGCAAACAGAGCCAGGTTGCCGAAATTGTTGACTCTGGCCTCGCTGAAGCAATGGGCAATATGACAGACCTTCTTGCCGACTGCAGATCTCAGCTCAATGCCCAAGTCCCACGACTCAACGAACTCCGTCAGCTTCGTGCCGCCGACCCGCTTGCTTTCTACGGTGGTGACCCCACCGGCGGAGACACGGGCGTCGATATCCCGGACAACGTCTCGCTGGCCCCGACAGATGCATCTACGCTTGCTGGTCGCTCCATGTTCACCCGCTACACGGGTAACACCGGGAAAACAGGCAAGACTGGAATGACACGTCATACTTCGAAGACTCGCCGGCGTGAGGAACGCAAGCGTGCTCGTGGTAAGAAGGGTACCGTTTACGAAGAGGAATATCTCGTCAACAGTATCCGACGACTCATTGAACGGGTTAACTCGAGCGTGTCGGAGGCTGAGACTCTTATCGATGCTCTGCTGCGTCGTGGCATGCGTGAGCGTGCAGCTGCTATCGAGAAGGCATTGCAGGAAGTCTTGACTATGTGCGCAGATTGCCGGGACGAGGTATTCGAAGTTCCTCCCCCCAATGCAAAGAACGCAAACGAGGACCAGGAAGATGAAGAGAATGATGTCGAGCCTACCATCCCTCCTATCTACGGAGGCGGAGGCGCCGGCGTCTTGAGAGAAAGTATAGCCATTGTTGAGGGTGGTGGTGCCGCTCGCGTTAAGGAGATCCCTATCGTCAAGGAGATGAAGAAGTCTTCTTTGCTGGCTTGAGGTAGTTTATGGATATGCTGCCCGTGTCAATTAGCATCTAGATTACGAAATGAAAAATAAAAAGTTGCTTCAGTTCCAATAATTCCATTTACAAGCATGTAGCTTGAGAAAGTGACCTTGAACCTATGGTCCTCTACGATATATCTTGGGCTTCAGCCGTGAGTGAGGGAAGGTCTGCAATTCAAAGTCTGTCTCCAGATGGATTCCAAATAGCATCAGGCTTCTTCAGACACCCTTATAAAGTCAAGACAACAAGGGATATTCGGCTTTTGGCACAGGGGACCTTCGCGGCAAAGTCCCTATTCCCATAGCGAGTTTCTACTTTGATCCACAGGTTACACTTGTATGACTTCCTAGTAGCTTCCTACGAGTCTATGTTGCACAAGTGAACATGATCATTCATACAGTGAGAATCGTAAGTGATGCGACTCCAAAGTGCGGGGGATATCCTGAAGCGATCAAGATGTATACTACATCTGTCGAGATAAAGTAGTACAATAGACACGGTTTCCTCACTAGATGACACAAAACTGACACATATATGTTGTGTCCCCCTGGATGGCCAGTTGTCAAGTCAACTGAACATGGTGTACAAAGTAATCTAGGATGGGGATATAAAAAACGACCATATCCCGCATCTGAATACTAGGACTGCAGCCAAGAAAGGATACCAAAAGAAAGCCCCAAGCAAGGCCGTTCTTTTGCAAGAACCGTAAGTGAACCTGTCAGATTATCTATTAGCTGGACCCAATCTCTTAATGTCTTGATTCAGACTATGCACCTCTCTATCTCAACATATCTCACCTTCCTCTTGGGTCTGGGAACGCTAGCGACAGCCCAAGTGGAATCCAGGTCTGTCAAATGCGTCTGTGACGGCAACACCGAAAATTCTCAAACTGCCTGTGTTCAGACTGGTGGAAGCTTCAATGCTACCGGCTGTGGATTTGCAGGTTGCTGTGTTTATGCCAACAATGAACAAACTAGGTTCGTTGAGAATTGTAGGACGCTAGGATATGGATTTAGGCGCTGCGATGATTGTCGTTCTTGTTGACAGGACAGAGGTATTCGCCTGGCGGAAAGTATAGTAAGACAGATATTGGACCTTTAAAGTTGGAAGCGAACGTTCCATTGATTGCCAAGGTTGTATGTATTGTGTCGTGTCACATCAAGTGCAAGATATATTAATATTATGAATGGAACCAGATCTATTGCTTTAGTAGAAACCGAGACCCCGCTGCTGCCATGGTATTATTATGTTTTAGATTATCGGAGAGAAAAGAAGATACAGCGAAAGGAATATCTGCATCAAGCTTGCATGGCCAAGTTGGATTGTCCGCACAAGAACGGTGGGGTATCTTTTAGGCTGAGAGGCCTTCCAAAGTTGGCCAAAATGGGAATACCAGTTTCCGGGTATAACTTATTCAAACTTTCTAAAGAGTGCTGAGGACCTCACCAGTCTCACTGACAAGGTGGTCCTCAACCTTGACAGGGCCCTCTCCGACGCCAGTCAAGATGACACGGCTCACACCATCCTTCAAAACTTCGACGGCGCGAGAGTCAATCTGATCCAAGGAAACACCAGCAGTGATATTAGCCACTCTCTCGTAGAATGCGCCGTCCCAACCCTCAGTGTTGGGGCCCAGAATAGCCTTGACGGTGCCAGCCACAACCTCAGAGTCCTTATCTTCATAGTAGATGACAGCATTTGGGCCAGCATCGAAAGTGTAGGCACAAACCGTGCGGCCAACAACGCGGTTGATGTCGTGCACAAGGCGGACGGCAGCACGAGAGACATCGTTCATGTAAAAGATAGGGGGCCACGAATCGAGGCAAGTGGCGTGGAAAGTGTTCGAGTCACGCATGGTAATCTCCGCGAAGTTGTGGAAGTTGCGGTTTTGAATAGCGGTCTCAATGGCAGCCATACGGCCGGGAACAACGTTCTGGGCACGCTCAGCGAAGAGAGCGGAGGTGGCCACAGTAGTCTGCATTCCCTCAGTGCTAGGAACATCCTTCTTCTCGGCACTGACAACCAGAACAATAGCACGCATCTCAGGCCAGTGGGATGCAGGGGCAACTTCCTCAGCCAGGCTGTCGCTTCCATCAGCAAGCTCACCAGTGCGCCATGCGACGTATCCGCCCATCAGGGAGCGGCAGGCGGATCCAGAGCCTTGGCGCGCAATGCGGCTCAGGTCCTTAGGGGACTGGGGAAGTTCGTAAAGGTCGGCGACAGCGCGGACCAATGCTGCGAAGCCAGCCGCAGAGCTGGCCAGACCGGCAGCAGTGGGGAAGTTGTTCTCGGAGACGATTCGGAGAGGGTGGGCGGAGAGCTTGGGGAGCGAGGAGTCCGTATCCTCAAGGGCCTTGCGGAGGGCACGGAGGTTGGAGATACAGGCGAGTGTGCGCTTGGAAGACTGGATGTCCTGGGGACTGCCGTTCAGGTTCAGGGTGTCCGCAGGTGGGTATTCGGCAGAGCAAGAAGCAGTGGTCAAGGTACGGAGAGAACGCTGAGAGAGTGTGACTGAGAGGGAGGAGTTTGTCGGGAGATTGAGAGTAGTATCACGCTTGCCCCAGTATCTATAATAATTTTGTTAGAACAGAACTATTTGGTATAAAAGGGACGAGGGGTAATCAGAGAGCGGCATACTTAATAACAGCAATGTTCACCGGAGCGGTGGTAGTGGCCCGGTAAACAGACTGGTTCGACGTGGACGCCATTTTTGCTTCAGATGAATAGAAGAAAGATCAATAAATTTCTAAAGAACCATAAGAGACATGAGGGGGGATTTACTACTTAGGGGGATTGTTGATTTGTCTGGGCGGTGAGGGGGCAAAATAATTTCTACGGCGTAGTTCTAGTTCCGCGTCGATGCGATCGACATCCTCCAGTCATTGACCTCCAATTATTCAACAATGGGAGCTGCAGCTAGTACGCCGTCTGCGCCCTCCGTGGAGCCACCAGCAGCAACTTGTCCTGTGGACCACAAAACCCGTGAGGTTTGGCTGCAACAAAATAGCAACTCACCTCATCCTACCTCCGATGTCCCTGCCGAACAGGGCCAACCACGTGCCAAAGCACAACGGCCCCTATCAACAGACCGCGAAGTGAGCACTATCCCTCGAGCTGGTGATTTCAGCTCAGCCGGTGCGTGCCCCGAGGCCAACAAAGGTTCTTCATCCCCATACGCGGCGTCGCATGGAAGCCCATCCAATGCCGAATCCGAGACTGGCCGCGATGAAGCTACTGGAAATTGGATCTATCCATCGGAAAAACAGTTTTTCGAGGCTTTGATGCGCAAGGGTAACACTCCTGGATCTACTGCCTCAGCCTCAGAGCTCGCGACTTCCGTAGCCTCCATTATCCCCATCCATAACGCCGTCAATGAACGTGCATGGGATCAAATCCTCGAATGGGAGAAAAAGGGCCCCTCGGCCGACCCCGGGAGCAAGAAATGCGGAGGACCAAAATTATATTCTTTCCGGGGACTTGGAGTCGACCCACAGTACCTGAGTCCGCGTGCGCGAATCAATGGATGGCTTGGCTACCAGCATCCATTTGATCGACATGACTGGATTGTTGAGCGCTGTGGTGGTGAAAAGGTTGAATATGTTATCGATTTCTACCAGGGCAAGCCATCGGGAGGCAATGGAACCCCATCGGGCCTGGCTGCCAATGCCAATGCCACACCCGGGAAGCTCAGCTTCTTCCTCGATGTTCGGCCCAAATTGAACACTTATGAAGGCTGGAGGCTGAGGTTCAACCGCTTCACAGGTCTATGAAGGCATCATCGATGATCGTCTTCTGGCGGGATATGCTTTCGCACTGCACATACAAAGGCGACAACGGAGCACGGGCAGGATTTGGGATCCAATTGGGTGTATTTTGCATGTACAACACATATAATTCTGTACGATATCAGGCTATAGGATTAAGAGACAGCGATAAATTAATGTTCTCCATTCCATATAAATCGAAGGTTGGCAAGGAATGCGTGAATCAGAAGTAAAAGAATGAAATGAAGCAAAAAGGTGAGATGCTTGACTAACGGAAGTGCAATCATGCAAGAGGGATATCGTGCGCATACATGACAACATTAAAGACGAAGACCGCGATGGTAGCCAATGAACAAGAACGAGAAAAAGAAGAGAAATATCTACCCGAGGACAATTGCAAGCACAATAATAGCAAGGATAACGGCAAGAATTACAAAGAGACAGCAGGCTCTGTTGCGAGCATTCTTCTGATATCTGCTGGCACTGCGCAACTCGACATTGGCGCCTCGAGTGTCCTGGGTGACATTTTGGACATTTTCGCTGATGATATCCAACTGCCCTCCTTGTTCCGTAACGATGTGCGCAACATCCCGGAAGAGCTCGTTCAGCTCTCCGACGCTTTGTTCAATGTTCCGGATCTCTGTCTCACGCTCGATGATCAGGGACTCTTGGAAGTCCACCTCACCCTGGTTGGCCATACGGTGCTGTTCCTCCAATAGCTGTTCTTGTAATTGGACATCGTTCTCACCGGACGGTTGCTCGCCTTCTTCAAATGCTGTACGTGCAGCAACTGCAGAAGCGCGCTGTTTCTCGAGTGCACGACGCTGAATAGTTTGGAATTCATCCAAGGTGGCCTTGAATTCGGACGATAGCTTCTGCTGTGTCCATTTCTGGGAGGGCTATAAGTTGGGACGTTAATAAGAAATTCTTAGCGGTGAATGGAATCCGATGGATCATACATTGACGTCCTCCCATGTCTGGACCTGCTTAATCCCTTCTCCTACATCCCGAAACCCCGTACGGGTCTCTTCGAGCAAATTATGAACTCGTTCGCGTACACGCTCTGTATCGCGTTTGGTTCCAAGAAGGGCAATTTGGTTGGATAGGCGAGAGATGTTTGATGTCAATGTAAATAACTGATCTGAGAGCTGCTCGGCCAGATGGTCGAAGTCCGGATCGTCACGATACTGCGGGTCTTCACCCCTGCGCATGGTGGTAGGCTGGGCCTCCAGCGAGTTTAGTCTGTCAAAAGACATTCTATGTTTAATTGAAAAGCAATAAATGAGTGCTTAAAATGAAGGTAGGAGAAAACTGGATACCAAATGAGTTATCTGCAGGTCCCTGCTGCCTTCGATAAGCCGCCTTGGTGTTCAGACCGCCCTCACATGACGTAATATGCAACCACTAGTCTATATATGGACTAGCTTATGTGGCACAACACACACTTGAGCCACATATCACATGACTAGGTGTGGCTGGTGTGTTTTGATGCCTCAAAATATTCCTAGGCGGACCTCGTCGTTGATTGATTCTATCCGACCAGCTCAACACAACCAGCTGTCAGCCGTGACCATTCGCCAACACAGTCCCTGGTCCGCCAATTCCGCTCTCCAGCTCCCGGAGCTCTCCATACGACCGTTATTCTGATCATGCTCTAATCTTCAACTATTTCATTCTCTTCCACGAGCGCATCCCACTCCCAAGCTTACACCATGGCCGTCGTACAAACTCGGCCCTACAGGCGAATCCTGACTTCGGCCTTACACCGAAGATTTGTTCACGCGTCCGCACTTTCACTGCTGGTCTCTTATGTTATCGCAATTGCGATCGGGGAGAAATCGTCCTGTAAGTACATCGCAACCTTATCGGGCCGAGCCTCGAAGGCTCAGTTTCAAGTCCTGGAAGTACAAAGAACTGATAAAAGTACTCATGCAGTGTTCTGGTTATGGTTTCCCTTTGGTAGTTGCGGTGTTCGAACCGCGCTACTCTTCATATCCTCTCTCACCATTTTCGTCCTCCGCGTCAGTCAAATGCACATCGGCACGAGAACAGCTAGCTCCTCGTTCGGCATTTTCAGATCTTTCACCCTGTTACAAATTGCGCAAACCTTTGGCTGGTACATCTTCTCAGCATGGTGGTTCACCGTGGTTTATGTATGGTCGTCTTCGAGTGATTCCAACCTCGAGCTTGTGAAACGGGGCAGGTGCGTTGGGTATGCTTTAAATGACTCCGATCTGGACTAATGAGATATAGGCCACACGAGCGACCGACCCTGAACGAAAGGCCGATTTACCTTCATTCCTTCCATATGTTCTTAGCATGTGTGCAAGCAGTGTTCCACCTCTACTACGACTACGACCGCATTGTAGTGCCCATCGCGGATAAAAATCCAAAACAGATGACGAGCGTATTCACCTCGTACCGCCCACCTCTAAGTATCTACAAGGTGCTCTGGTGCCAGAATTGGCGGCCGGGGCTCTCAGAAGCGTCACTGTTGCTGGAGCGTCTCTCGTGATATACCCCATATTTTTCAGAAGCTTTGCATGGAGCTGGTCTTTGTACTTTGCCAAGCTCTCTTGGAGCTTCCCGAGATCTGCAGCCGAACCCCAGAGCTTCATTCCCTCGATTTTCCCCTACTTCTTCTTCCAAACTTTGCTCCCCGGAGTGATGCTTGTCCTCTCCTGGCAAACCGCCAACCTCTTTTATTCTGTGTTCATCGGCAAGGAGCCTTTGAAGCGGGGCCAGCCACTCACAACAGAAGCTAAGGATCCTAATGGCAGTCTTCTGAGTGGCCTCAGGGCGAAGAAGGAACTTGTGAAGGTTTTTGCACTCTGGGAACTCAGTCTCATCAGCCAGCGCGTCCCCGACCGCCGGAAGGCAATCTTCAATGAAATTGATCGCGAGGGTGGTTCGGCTTGGTCCCAGGTGCTTGCTTGCACTACCGATGTAATCAAGGCCATCAACACTCGCATCGAGGAAAGCAAAAATCCTGCGCCTGTTACCAAACCTTTGCCGCAGGCGGAGAAATCTGAGCCTGTTCTTCAGACTCTCCCGCGACTCTCAGAACCGATCAAAGACGACAACATCTTTACTAGTGCCCCTCAAGCTACTTCTCGCCAGGACAAATTTGGCGATGCGTTTAGCTCGGCGGCTAAATCCTTTGGTCAGTCAGAAGACTGGACTCCAACTGCGCGAGCCCGAGTCCGTGATGTTTTCGACCGCGCATCATCCGCAATGCTTAGCCCTGAGCAGAAGCAGAAATATCTCGGCTCTCCTCAAAAGTTCAAGCTACTTACCGGCGGCCCCTCCACAACTCATAAACCCGAAGACATGAACCCAGTCCTGGCGCAGATTCTTCGCTCGCCTATCGGCCAACCCTTCCGTCAAACATACGCCCAACGCCTCTCTGCTATTGTTCTTGGCACACCAGAGTCCTCTCTATCCTTGATTGTGGATGCCGTGGAGTCGTTGACTCGACTCCTCATTGCCAGTTTGGCCGAAGATCCGTATGGCAAAGTTCAGGCCGATGTACCCTCAGCCGTGCGACTTCTGACCCAAACCACTCTCACCCTGGATGCATTTGCCCACCAGGGTGGATTGGATGCCCACTGGACTGATATCAGCTTCCCCCCTTCGAGCGATCCTCAGGCCCAAGCAGTTGCCCGTCTGGTTCCAGATGTTGAAATCGTGCTTGCTGCACTCCGTGGTGGTCTTAAGGATCTACTGACGGCCTTCAGGCCTTACCTGCGGGATATTGGTATCGCAGGAAAGGATCTGAGGATAGCAAAGGAGGCAGCTGGCATCGACGGGGAGGAGGTGTTATGATCTATGATGGTCTTTCTTTTTGCTCCAATTTTTTTAATGCTCACTATATCTCATGATTTCTCTTCACAAAACTTCATGTATTGCTATCTCTCGTCCTATTCTCTAATCCTACCGGGATTGATATCAGTGGACAAATGCATGGTTAGGCGTTCTGTTAAGATGGGCGTGGTGGATGTTGGCTGATATACGATATCAGCCTTAGTAAATGAATACCTTATTTCCATCAGTGATATTCTCTTGAATTCTAATTATTTTGTAAAGACTTCAATCAATCCGATTTACTCTTAGAACTATGAGTCACATGACAGCGCTTTCTCAATCAACACCAACCACATCAAGTCCATCTACACTTATTCAACACAAACTCCAAGCAGCAACAGACGATCTGAAACACTCCCTCGCTTGGGGCAAAATTTTTGATTCAAAACCATGTCATTGACAAACGTTTACCATGTGCGTCGGGTCGCAGATACCTCTGCAAAAGCATGTTTGATTTGCTACAAACCATCAACCAGTGTGATGATCACACCGGATAACAAGGTATGCAATCTGATCTTTGATCTAGCTTATAGTGTGCAAGATTATTTCTACACTTCATTCCCATTTTTATACATGCAAAGTGGCTAATTCATTTAGGACTTCTTCTACGTGTGCCCCGCACATTTGCAAGACAAGCATTTCTGCTCTCCAATCGTCGACACAGAAGGCCAAGCAAAACGTCTCAAGGAAGAGGCAATGGCCAAAGAGATTGAAAAGATAAAAAAAGAATATGAAGAAAAACAACGACGAAAGAAAGAGCGCGAGAAGGCGTCTAGCAAGGACAATAAAGAGGAAAAAGATAAGGGCAAAGATGAACCCAAAGACAAAAACAAGGATGCATCCGAGTCAAACGTCAACGATGAAAAAGACAGAGATGATAAGGTTCGTGACTTTCCACTGCAAATGAAACCAAGCAAAATGCTTCATATGAACGTGTTTGCTGATTCTCCCTGCCAGATCGCCTCTATCCAGAAAGGCTCTGGGACAGAGACAAAGTCAGATGATTCACCTCGGGTTTTCTCTTTGCACAAGTATGTTACAAAGATCATTTTCCTTACAGTGACTCCTAACGGCGAAACAGGAATTTCTATCAGATGCGCATCGACCGGCTGCGCAATATTGAAATGGCGAAACGCAACCAGGAAAGATCAAGGCAGCCTTCACTGTTTCCCTCTGTGCCGTCGGGAAATCCTTAGACTTCTCTTCGATAATCATATCGTTTGGGTGTGAGTAAGAGTTTGCGATACGAACGCCACATTGGTTCGCCCATTACCCTCTCCCGATCTGGCAGGCACACTGAAGCCCTGGGCGAGGAGAACGCGCTGCAAAATAGGCGAGGCATGTCTGACAACTGACGCCCATCGCTTCGCGCGGCATGTTTAATGCTATCACCAATCATTGATTATCAATCCATCTATTTTACTCTCTGTTTTGGCAGGGGTTGCGGAGAATAATGGACGCAACCATACGGAAATATTGAGTCATACAAGCCTCGTGTCCCCACATCTATGTGTCTTTATTTCTTAGCGGACTTTCCGCGCAATTATCGAGTCATACAATCCCCGGCAAAAGAAGGTTCAAGCCAGTGATGTGGTACTGGCCCCTGCACGGGGCGCTCCTGCTCGGGCACATTCAGCCACGGGACCCATATTTACAATATCCGCCATTTATATCTCAATGAAATTTCTGATCCTGCAGGATGCCAACTGCGGTAACAAAACTTTCCCGATGATCTCCATGTAAGCCGATTATTCTTAGTAGCACATTTATTCTACGAGGCGTCGAACAAGACTCTGTCTTTTGAACGAATCATCACCCACTCTCACCCGGACAATTACATACATCCCCAGCCCGGTAACTGTTAGCTTTCTATTTTATGCGGTAAATACGCCAGTGCCACGATGCTCTTCCTGTATTGCATGACCTTCGGGTGGGGATATAATAAGCACTAGTTAGCTAGAGCGGTCCCTGTTCAAGACTAAAACAAAGTTAATGAACCCCTCGTAGAAAACTACCTCAGCCCTAGTGGGCGGCTTACTCGGCTCTTCGATGGAACCCACTAGCCGTGGATTTTCTGCGGCCTTATGAACTTCAATATATGAACTTCAATGCATGTGATGTTCGAACAAACTCTCCGTGGTACATATACTGCCACAGTATAGTTATATACCTATCTTTGTACTCTTGTCCCCGTGTTCGGGGCATTCGCCGACTCACTCTTTGCAATCTAGACCTGGGCTGTACAATTGCAGCTATGTTCCTTAGTAAATACAGGGTAGTTCTCATAGTTCATTTTATTCATGCTGCTATGCCTCTATATTTCTCGTTCTAAATAACACATGGAGTCATTAACCAGAATTCGTCCATAGCAGGGCATTGCAGCTTGGTAGAGGCTGTTCATAGCTCAACAGGGTACATATAACTTGAACTTTTTTTTACCATTTTTGCATTGAATTGATTGTTGATTGTTGTCGAATAAAACATTGCAACCCAGTTATTTAGGTCAAGTCATATCCTGTATACGTGTGTAGACTTTAGATTGGAAACCTAATCATTGGGTTGTTATAGTGGTCATTTTGGTAGGGGGTTGTCTTGTTGATTAGTTGAGGGAAGGGTCCATGGTGGATGAAGGAAATACTGGCAATGAAGCGTAGAAAGACAAGAAAGGCAAAACCGGGGCTCTAGGTCCTTAAGTAGGTACCTGCCGGTGGGCATTATCGGTGAAGTTTTGATCTTGCAGACGTTGCATGCACTTCTGTCGAAGTTGCTCCAGGGCAATGCCTTTCCCATGTTTCAACTTCTATTGTGAGCTCTCATTATGTGGACTAAATGCGGTGAGAGATTCCCGCCACGTCTCAGGTCTCAAGCATCTCTGCTGACGCCGCAGTCGAATTGCACTTTCTGATCGCTTCAAGAGTGGTTCTGGGTTATTGGCAGCCTTGGACTTGGTCAGCTGCGTGTTGGAGAAATGGTCAAGCAAAGGCATGGTTTCGGATGCATCTCGCACGCAGCGCCTTGACCGACAAGAGATATTAGCCTTGTCTAGAACAGTGTGAAAGAGGGAATATGATGCTTTGACTGGAAGCTTTGAATTGCAAGTCAAAATCCGTCGGCTCCAGGATGACCTGGACAGGAATTCATCTCGAGCGAGTTACCTAGAGGACGAGTTGGTTAATATTACAAGGAGGGATCGCCAAAGCTATGCAGGTGTTGCAGGTTCATCAGACGCAGGAGGGGAGCATGTCAGAATCGTACGGAGACAGACAAGATAGACCTGATGATAGCCTGGACAGCACAGTGCTAGGAACACCGGATCCGATACATAGCAACTCGTCTTGAACTCCCTCACATTACGGTTGTTGCTGTGCGGGCGGGCGTTATGCATGTACGTATAAGAGCTGTTCGGTGATGAGCGTCATGTTGTATTTTGTAAGACGTATCTCTGTAGTTGTTAATTTCTCGACGTAGCTACTAGCAGCAATCTCAATATGTAATTGCGACCTAGTTATGCCGCTGTTTACATTAAATGTGGCATGCTATACGATGTTATTTTAATGCAAGTCCATATACATAGCCCGTAGCATAAATAACTACATACCCATAACACTGTTAGGACCGAGACAGACACGTGAAGATTCAACTCTCACATTGCAGCTGCCTGGAAGTCACACGATCTATAATTGTTCCAGAATCGTAGATGCCTTTCTTGAACTCCTTGAGTCAAGTTTATCGATTGAATGCTGCCTGGCAGGACTAGATGGATAGTGCTGCACTAGAGCACGCGACGAAAATAACACCATAGGTTTTGGATACAGTCTATATATAGCACTAAGCTAAAATTATAAGCTTAGGTAGAGGTGACTATACCCTATATACGGAGTACGGGAGTATATTGACCGATACTCCAATACTCAGGTGAGTATAGTACATGATATGCACGTGTTGTTCAAACCTCGAAGGCAGTGTAACTCCCATCGTGCTATCTTTATTTAGCTACAAGTACTTGGCAGCCTATATTTGGTGGTTCATTAGTTGACAACAAATGTTGCCACGAGACACAAGGCTTGTTCAACGCAGAATATTCCATAGATGTGCAGATATCGTACAGCGAACGAATCAACACTAGACATACTAATTTCGAATGGCAAAATGCTTAGAATAGAATTACGGGATTATCCCAGATATGAATAATTGTTTTTAGGGCTCTCCTAATTGGATTTCTTCGTAAGCTACTATTCTCCCGAGGTCCGTCCCTATCATCCATACCAAGAGGCCAAGCCTAATCCCAGACAGACCTGAAACAAAGTTAAATGCCATCCCATCGATCGGCGCAAGGCGATCACAACCGCATTTATTGATAAAGTATGTAACAATGATGCGGATTGTGGAAAGGAGTGTGGTACCTATACATTTGTTTAAGTCTCCAAACCGACCAGATGGGAACTCCACCCGGAGCTCCCCCTGCAAGGCAGTGCACTGCCCACCCCCACAAGGAAAGGGTTGCCAATCACATGGATTTGGCAAGTATGTATACAGTGTCTTAGCTTGTAGTCGAAACAATAGAACCAATGAGGACCTGTACACTAATTAGATCTCCAATTAGTTAGTAATAACTACATGTACATAGTTAACTGATATATCATATTAGAAATGTGTATAGTACAAAAAGCTCTAATATAAGGTCATAATTCTGCAAAGATACAAGAATACCCCAGTAACAAACACATACCAAACATATACCAAACATATACCGGTAATACCAATACACATACCCACAACCAATCGGGAAGTCCAGGAAACAGACCCGCTTTGCACAGCCTCCTTCTGCTTCAAACCTTGGAAGTCGACAGAAGGGGGGGAAATGAATCGGTCAATCCCAGCGTCATTGGCGTTACGCTGATCCTTGAAACATCCAACTCGAACTGACAGCGCTTCGGTGAGTGGGGCCACTTTTAAAAGAAAAGAAACTTTGGAGAGAAAAGAAGACAGACGAGAGCAGACAAGTGGAGTATGCGTTTGTGTGGATCTACCCTTTATGGGAGAAACTCAGGGTTGTCCTTGGCGCGCGATTAACTACCATTTGCCTTGTGCCTGTTGCGTTAGCTGCATATGGCTCGACTCGACGGGATCGCACCCGGGAATTAAAGAAAAAGAAAGACAAACCCCCCCCCCCCCCCCCCAGGACTAGTCTAGCTAAGGCCACGAGTCGATTTATGCATGTTGGTATGCGGTGCAGCCCTAGGGTAGGGTAAGCTGGGCTCGACTTCAATTACTATCTATGTACGAATTCGAAATGGGGCTTTGGCTTGGTCTCATATCGCCGATGCTGTATTACTCTCTATATTTGAGTTTGTGCACAATGCATGTTTTTGCTCTGTGGGACATGGCACCTGGGTGTCGACCAACGGGGGCGTTGGATACGAATCACAAGATAGATGGCCAACTAGGTAGCTTTCGGAAGACGGATGGCTTGTGTGTTTTGGAATGGATTGATATCACAATGGCTGTACAGATCAGCAGGGGCATGTCGGCTGCCGTGCTGCCTAATGTGTGTCTTGCCTTTGTAGATCATGGGATCGAGCATGGTGCAATCTCCGGTCAGCTTTAGCGGCTTGTCTGGAAAGGTCGGAGGCAGTGTTCCCGAGCCTCACTATGCCATGTACGGAGTAGAATGAAATGAGACACAAGGCAGTCATGCTCTTATGGCCAGAAACAATGTTCACTCTCCACATGGGGCACGTGGTCCTCCTTAAAGAGTGGGTGCCTCAAAAATGATGACCAAGCTTTGCACGAAGTGTGCCCAGGCAGAATTTCAAGTAGCTCTCAAGTCCAAGCTCAGATGTACCGCATGTCACTCACAAGCCCGGTGAGCCTCCTTGGTTGGCAGATGATTATCTGGAACCAAAAAAGAAAAAAACAAACATGAACCATAAACAAATGTAAGTTGGAGCTTTAAGTTTTCATGACTCGTAAAACTATGTATGCATGTATGGTGTTCGTCACTTAAAGATTGCCCCGCCCAGAGTCATTAACTGCCGGAACCCGCATTCCCGGAGGAAGACGGATGGCAGGGTTAGCTCTTGGGCCCTGAGCCATATTAACCTGGTATGCGATATCAACGCGAGCTTTGGTAAGACCGATGGCGGGCACAACCCAACCACCACAGCTGCATCGAAGACCTTGCCATGCAAATTTACCGACATTGGACCCGCAGATAGGATTGGGGCAAGTGAGGCGTCCAGAGAGGGGCGCATCGTCGGGGTGTGCACCATATGTTGTATCCGCGTTAGCCTCAGCTCCATCCTCGGACGGGAAGAGACTTGGGCGCATCCAGGTCAGGGGGTGGAGGAAAACATGGCCGCAATCGGCGGTTGCTGAGGACTTGGCGGTGTTTTGCTTTTCTTCCTCATGCGGGATGATGAACGGAGTCGTTGCCAATTTTGTTCTGTGATGAGGTTTAGTAATTCTGGAAGTTTCTTTTTTCTCTCAAGAGTATGCGTCTGGATCTTTAATTGTGGGACTAACCTGCATTTCCGACATTTAATCTCGACTGTTCGACCGGTGGCGTTTTGGGACTGAACGGGCTGTTCATCTTCAAACCGCACCGACTTCAGCTCTGGGGCACGGCCGCATGCAACACTTCCTTCGACATCGCGGCGATAAAGCCAGCGCTTGTACGAGGGGTGATCAGTGACATCATCTGGACAGCCCATTTCATGGTATAGGTTCAACTGTTCCATGAAGCCCTCGTTTGGCTCACATAGGGGCCTGCTTTGGCGAACCAGCGCAAGGGCGGATTGCGGTGTAAGTGCCCCCGGCTGTCGGTGGAGCAGGTAGGCGATGCAAATGGCCGCAGAGCGGGACTTCCCCATCGCACTAGATCATCACATTAGCCAATTTACATATTTCCATGATAAGAGAGTCCAGGCACAGTTTGCAAATTTCCACAGGGTCCAGTATGCATCAACAGGATTTGCGGGATTCTTCAGCCACGTGTAGATCGCACTTGATGGACACGAAATGACGTAGGAGGCACGAAGCCACTCAAGGGATATGCGTTCTGCAAGAGGAAATAGGAATGACTGAAGAGCCGGGAAAGACTTTCCACAAGCGAGATTGGATAATTTGTATTTTGACTTACCAGTGCACGAGTACGCCTCCACCACCGTTTAGGCCGGACTGAATAAACTTGATAGCGGCGGGGAAATGCTCCAATAAATTTTCATCGTCAACATCGTCAACTCCTATGGAAAGATGCTGGAAAGACTTGAAAGTCTCCTGTTCTTCAGCTGGGTTGAGACGCAGCACTGAGAGAACATGCGAGATATCTGCGCGTGCCAAAGCTGCTTTGTTTTTGGCGCTTAATATGCTACAAATGGGGGGTTAGCAATGAATAAAAACTGCCAACTCAGGAACTGGCAGTGCCAATCTCCAGCCCCAGCTATATTTTAGCGACACCCAGGCAAGGATTATCTGTTAGAGAGAAGTGAGACCAACCCTCCGACATAGATATTGTGGCCTTTTATTTGATTCATGGCCATTTTGAGATATGGTGGCTGCAACTTGGTAGCAGTGAGATGGGTTGTTGATAGAGACAGAGAAAATACAGAATGCAGAAGCTCAGCCCCAGTGCCAGTTTGATAACTTGACTCTTTTTCCCCCTTAGATCGCAAAGGCGGAGGTTGAGCCTCGGCGCTGCCAAACTCAAAAAGTCTGATAGGGCAAGGGTATGACAAAGCAGGTGACCTTGGTGCCTCAGGCAAATACTTGTATAACCTTGGAACTATTTCAGACTCAGGTGTATTTGTGGTTATTAAGGGGAAATAGAATTGTCAAATGATTTGAACTTTATTCATTAGCACACAAATATCCACATATCAATAATCACAGCTGTAACAAAGGGTGGATTTGTACACAACGTGGCACTTTGGAGGTCACCGTATGAGGATCTCCACTCTGGGGTTGGTGCCTACTACATAAGTGCATAAGTATGTAACTAATGTACGGAGATCATCATTTTCTATTCTAGAGTCTTTGTTATAGCTTGAGTGCACGTACGGAGTAATAAAAAGCAATTTCACTAGCCCCTTCTCAAAAGTGAGACGCGGCATTTACGACCAAACACTAAGGTCACTTCACCGACCGCGCGCCCCATATGTTCTACATAATTGTAGATGTAATGTGTGATCGCAACAGTACAGAAGTATAGAGTGTCTACGTTGTAGTCTTGTATATACTCCGTGCATAGATAGTCTGGATTTGTAGATAATAGAGAAGTCTAGCCGAGGCAACGTATACAACATAGCCTATAGGGCGATATACATCTAATAAAGGTCAAACAGTCAACCTCGTTAGCCGATGATCTGATTCGCTACTCAAACTGCAAGGGGTTGCTCACGGGGCAACAAAAAAAAAGGAAGCTAGATTTAGGCTTAGTTAGGCTTACCGCGGGGAAATTGGACCTGGGCTGATCAGGAATGGGGCAATGAACGGGACCGAAGGTCATATACGGCTGCCTCACTGCTCCGTACTCCGTACGGAATATAAAGGAGGCTAGCTCGTCCCCCGTCACATTAATTAGAGGCGTGACACGCGCTTCTAGGCTGCAGCCTTCTAAGGCTTAAGGCTGGCTGCGCCTCAGGAGGTACGGAGTACAATATGCAGCAAAGCACCCGACCTCTTCCAGGGCTTGAGTTTCTGCTGACGGCCTGGGCAAAGACTGGGTTTTCTCAGCCGAAGCCAGCCGAACTACTCCGTACAAATCTGTAAAACCCCTCTTTGCTGACGCCTCTTGTTAACCCAGTGTCTTTGCTGCCTGTCACTGTGGTAATCATTACCGGAAGAAAAATGCGGACATACACACCTCAATAGAGTTGTGTAGCTTACATAGTAAGCCATCACCCACCGCAATCTAATTATTTCCTAAATGAGTTAAGGGCGCCTGGAACGTCAACCAGCTTGCTGGCGACGATCGATGAGAAATACACACATAATGGGCCCGGGGGAAACTTTATTAGGCCTTTGTACCCGCTACACTTTACTCCGTACGGAGTACATAGACGGAGTACAGAGAATGAATCGAGGACCAGAAGTGATACCCCCCGCCAAGAGGTACACTGCCACACAGCAATTACAAAGTCCTGATGTTGAGCTACCCAGCGCAGTAACCCTGGCATTTGAAAGCAGAAAATCATTACTCTGTACAGACCAAGATGCTCTGATCAGAAGATCTGATCGTCATACGTGTGATAGGGCTCCAGGGGTATACATCTAACGCAGAGTTCGCCCACCTCCTTGGGATGAAACCCCATTATATCACATCCATATATGGTACTAACGTGGACTAGAACTTGAAATATATGGAGTACAGTAACACACTAGCCTAACGTGTAGGATTGCGCGGTATGGAAATACCCAATTTAGCGATATTTCCTAAAAAAGAAAACAAAAAGAACACAACAAAAAAAATGAGATTTTCATTCTCGAAGCTGATGTGGAGCATTAATCTGATTACTCAGCCCTGTTCCCTGCAGCCCTAGAGGGTTTGTTCCAACGTTCTTCATTTCTCTTTTTCCCATTCATCGCCAAAGACCAGGTCAATTTCCGTGATTTTTTTTAAAAAAAAGATCCCGTTCAACATGTCTCACACTACCTAGAATGTTTGATAACACCACAAGAGAGTTCACACCCCCTGCGCGCAAATGACAGGCGGACCGGCAGTGTGGCAGTGCATGCAATGCTAGGCGCTAAGTGGAGTACACTAGTAAATCAGTGGGTCAATGTCCAACAAGTCAGCATTGTCCTCTTTATGTGGAGGCAAAAGAATGTTCACTACTCCGTAATGAATGTAGGGCCCGAATCCTCCGAACGCAACACAAGATCTCCCTATACTCGTACCATGGCAGATGTATTGTACAATGTACTTCGTACACGTATCTGCCTGTTCAGGATTCAGCATTCAAGAATATCAACAGGGGTTGCTTGTCGCATGCGCCCCTTGTCCGGGAGATATTAAGCCTAAATGCCAAGATTTCCAAGAGTTCCAAGAGTTCCAAGCCCCCTCCCGGTGTATATTATCACTGGTTGCAAAGCTGCACAAGACCATGCCAATCTATACTTCATTCTTCCAAGGACTTTGCGGATGTACGGTATACCCCTCTCTGGTCAATCTAGAATACCATAAACCATGGTTCCTTGAACATGTTTCTTCTGCCATTGTTTGAGCCGTTTTTGTCTCACCGAAAAGGTAGCCCCCTGTTCGTCGGCAGCTTTCACCTTATAGTAGTGGCAAAAAAGTTGATGAAAAATTTTTGCATGCGACTTAGTACTAGAATGAGGAGTTTGAAGATTGAACAAGAACATTATATACATGCTAATGATGTGGACAATCCCATCTGGGTCGCATTTCCGAGGCGTCCAATATACGAAGACCCCCCACCTGTGAGGTTGACCGCACGGCCATTCTGCAATGTTCTGGTTGGCTTCCATGATCCCGTCAAATAATGTGAAGACTCCATATGGGGTAGAGTGCGTCATATAGATCAGCGGAACTCTAGAACTCTAGAACCCTGGGCCAGTCCATTCTCATTTCCCCGTAGTACTCCGTACTAGGGCCCAGATGTCTTTTCTGGAAGCTATATCATATAACCTAGGTTACCAAAACGTGGTCGAAAACTAGTATAATCCGTAGTGTATTGAACCAATATATCATCTTACCGAGTCTTTTAACGCTAAGCCTTGTGCCCTAAAGAACTTGTCATTCCAACGTGGCTTTCCCACGCGAACTAGAAAATCCAATTAAATTTTTTAAATTTTTTTTTAATTTAAAGGAAGATTTAATGTTTTAATGTTTAATTAGAGAATATGAAATATCCTATTAAATTCTATTTATTATTGTTTTTTTTTATCCTTGATGTTTCCCTGTAACTGGTATGTAACAGACATGACCCATATACGAACAATACGAACAATACATATGCCTTTCCACGTCACCCCCAATGGCTTTAACGCCGAGACCTGGTATGTTTCCAATTTCCTCTTTTTTTTGCCTCTTTGCTTTTGATTAGTTGAACTTCATTTTTCTCTGAGGATGAGATCACCTAAATTGCCCCCTCTCTTCGCCTGAATTGGATCCAATCGCTTGCACCGCCCGAATTCCTACCCGATACCCCGATCTGGGCGCATTTCAATTCTCACCTTTTCCTTTTTGATTCGCCTTCTATTTGATCAGCTCCAGCTCCAGCTCCAGTTCCAGCCCTCAGCCTTCCCTTTTTGCCTTACACACTTTTTTTTAAAAAAAAACCGGGCTTCAGCTAGTGGTGGGGTACCCCCATTGCATAGAGAGTGAGTGTGTATTTTCCTTTGTACTCAAAAGTCTCTGGGTTTAATTGCACCTTTCTAACATTATTAGTTCTAATTTTTTCCTGCTTTTTCATTCTACTTTTCATTAAGAATGTGTGCATCTCCTTGAGTTGCAGGGTGGCCAATTTCTATGGGACACAGACCCAGCTCTCCGTGTGTCACTTACGGGAAAACGTTTCATCTTATGAGGCGAATCGCCGAACAAGGGTCCCGAGGTAGGTCTTCTTCAGCCCTATTTTCTCCCCTACCCCGGTCTTTTATTATCATGTCTCCAAGTCCACTTTCAAATGATCTGACTTTCAATTTAGACTCACAAGACTTACACACTGCATGAAGTCCTTTATTTACCATTCTCGCTCTATAACTATTTGCCCTCTCTTGAAAGTAGGCAGAAGCTGGACCTTCTGAGAAACTCTTCATCAGCGTGTGAGGCTGGTTAACAGTCCGCTTAACAATCGGAGCTGGTTTCACGACCGACGTTTGCACTCAACTGGATTGGGTTATTGCTGGGATATTGAGATATCGATTTGACCTGCTTGCTCCGATTTACATCAAGCTCGACCTATTCTTCTGTTTAACTGGGTTTCTTTCTGATCTCAACTTGGGTTCATGTGGATGCGCACCAATCTCTGATTTCGATCCCGGCTCTATGTTCTGGTTCTAGAATGGACCTTCGATTTTCTCAGTCGCCGAGCTTCCATGATTTCAGAGAACACAAACGCCGTTCTTCCGAAAGATCCCAATACGCTATGCCCGAGCTGGCACTATCATCTCACGGCCCGTTACCTGTAGCTTCACGAACTAGAACTACTATGATCACCGCCCCTCCACCACTTCCACCGCCACCCAGAATTCCCGATTTGGAGATGGGCCATGACGCCGCCTGGCAACACGCAAATTCACAAACCCCGACTTCTCTGCCGCCAATCAACCCGGACTCAAGTTTGTTTGGAGGTCATCGACGGCTGCAAACCGCCTCACAGGGTGATCCAATGCAGATAGACGATTTAGAGGGGAGGCAGGGCGGAGTTCCGGTCTCGCGAAGCCCCGAAACTCAGATCCAGATCCAGCCACCTCTGCCAGCTACAGATGGATTTCCAAATTCCATGTCAATTATCCCGAATCCGACAGGTCCAATGTAAGCGCACTTGATATGCGAGGACTGCGAGCAACTCTCGGTTTCGCAGTACCGCGCTTTTTCTATATCATGTGGATCCTTGCTAACACATTTGATAGCTTGAGTGGCGAGCGTGAATTTTCACTACGGAGTGTCAAAGACTCATCAAACGCCTACGATCAACACCTATTATCCAAAATTGGAAAGCCTCAAATAGCAAAACCTCCGTCGCCAGGGGGATCTATCAGTCTCGGAACCGACAACCGAAATTCGCTCTCTGCACTCACCGTTCCCTCACGCAACCCAAGCAATCTGCCATCACCGGGGCCTTCAGAGGGGTCAACACTGGACGTGAAATGGCACAACAGCCCTCAGTCCGGGGGCGTTTCTCCCAGGACCAAGGTCAACTGGAGAGAGTATGTTGAAGGCCGAAGCCCAAGCGTGGAGAGCAATGCACCATCATCAGCACTGGATTACGACCAAGGATCTTTGCGGGATGCGGGCCGACGCCGCTATCGTGGAACAACACCCCAGCGAGAAGATAGCATCAGTCTACCGAGCCGATCGAACCGTGGAAGCTATGACCAGGGCGTGTTTTCAGATATCGAGGGGGAGTTTTCGACTGACGAGCCAGCACCCCCGCGGCAATTCATTCTTCGAGAGCCCACTCCACCGTATCCGGATTCTAGACAGGGCATGAAACGACGGGCATCCTCCCCTCCGCGTGAGCCGATAAGCGACGATAGACATACATTGCACGTTGCTACGAGTAACGGAGACTTGTCTCAACGAAGACTCAGTGGCCATCCGTTTACTAACACGCTATCGGTCAATCCCAACTACCCCACGAGTCAACGAACCCTCTCAGCCGCCTCTTCCTTGAGCATCCGAACCTCGGGCTCGTATTCGTCTACGCTGTCTATTGGAGGTAGCAGTATGACCAGCCTTTCTCCGTACGACCGGCCGTCTCCAGGAGGGTTCTCACCAAGCTCCGACCTCGATACTTTCCACGAAAAATCAATTCTCAACCCCAGCTCTCCTGCGGCACTATCTCAGGCTACTCTTTCAAGACTCCCAGGGCCTGCGTCTTTAGAACCGCCTGCGACAGACGCAACTGGAAAGATGTCTGTGCCGACGACCATTATGAATGTGCCAAAGCCGGCCACGCCAAAGATCGGCGGGCTTTTCATCTGCGATTGTTGTCCAAAGAAACCCAAGAAATTCGACAACCTAGATGGCCTACGGTAAGCTTACGCCGTGATGTCTTCATTATATGAGCCATACTAATCCAGAATAGTGCACACGAGATGGAGAAACAGTACGCATGCGCCTACTGCAACCACCGCTTCAAGAACAAAAACGAAGCCGAGCGCCACCAAAACTCCCTCCACCTCCGACGCCATTCATGGTCATGCGCCGCGCTCATGAGTTTCCAATCAGCATTCCACCCCTCAGGCGCACAGTCCTGCCAGACAAATGCCGGGGCTACCCACGACACGTGCGGCTACTGTGGGGAGGAATTCCCGAATTTCCCTCAGGCAGACTGGGATCGACGATTCGAGCACTTGACCACCGTGCACAAATTTGGCGAATGCAATAATGCGAAGAAATTCTTCCGTGCAGACCACTTCCGACAGCATCTGAAGCATAGCCATGCTGGCACTAGCGGAAAGTGGACTAATATTTTGGAAAATGCTTGCATGAAAGAGGAGCAGCCGCCAGAGCCTCGCGAGCCGAGGGGACCTAAGGATAAAGCTACTAGTCCCCAGACCGGGGGGTCGTTGACGTCTAATGCCATCTCGGAAGTTCTTAGCGAGCAATGACAATCAATAAGTCGTGTCTCCCTTGATCGGGGATTTGCTCAGCCTTGTGGTATCAGGCTACAAGACGGTTCCCCGCAAGCGGCTCTGTGCTGTTAATTGCATTCCTCGCTAGTTCATACTCCGGGGTTGGATGATAGTTCACCCTTGTGGCAGCAATTATCTCTTCTCTTTTGGGCAATCGAGACTTTATACTCATTCTACACCACATACCTGTTATAAAAAGACAGCATCACCTCAACATCACACCAACAATCTCACTCTCACCACACCCCGGGACACTCCTCATTTTTCACAAAAACACCAAAAACAAAAAAACCTCTCATATTCATACTAGAAAAGGCAAAGTGAAAAAACAAGACACTTACCAAAAAGCCATCTAAGGCACAAAAAAAGCCTGGAAATCACGACCTGAAACGAACATTTTTTGAAATTTTTCCTTTTCCACGGAAGGAGAAGGGGGGAGGGACAAAGGGAGTTATATAGTCGGAACTGGGATGTTTTTTTTTCAGTTGGATCAAAAACCTCTGTGTATTCCCTTGCATTGCAATGGCCTGGGAGGGTTCCTCACATCATTCTCATCTCATTACACATGGAGTCGGTTTTATGGTTGGTTCTTCGACTGGGTGGACTGGAATACTGGAATACTGGATGGGATAATTGCGTCCGCTTTATCTATTCTGGTTTTTTTGTTCTGATATGCTCATATATATTCCCCGCCCGTTTTATACATACTTTTTGTTGGATGGAACATGTGAGGCGAATGGAGGGCGTTGTATATAGATTCTTTTCTTTTTGCATGGTAGCCTTCTCAAATTATATGGCTTTTATGCCTTTGGTCATTTTGATATCTTTCCAAGCTCTGATAGTGGATTTCTCAGTATTGAATTCTATTTTGATATACAAATACACCTAGTGACTAGAGAATGTTCAACTAAAAGCCAAAAAAAAAGGTACAAATATTCAAAACACGAGACCCCGAGACGATCTACATAAATCAATAAGAAAATGCCTGGGCCAACTCAGAAATCAAAAGAAACCACCCAACCAAATTCCATCTACTCCGTAACACTATCCTTAATACTCCGCAGCGCACTCATCTTATGCATGGGATCAATAGCAGCAGCATTTTGCGCCCGACGACGGGCATCAGCCCAAAGCATAAACTCACCATACCCCTTCGGCATAACATGCACATCCTTCTCAACAAGAAAAGTATAGTTAAACTTACCCGTGGACTTCTTCGTACCGTGCTCGACATCCCGAACCTTAGAGTCAACACGCACCTGCACCTTAGTGTACTTGGTGCTATCACCCTCGCGCTCCTCGGGTTCCGTGTACGCAACCGTCGCACGCAGGTACAGCACGCTTCCTACGGGGACTGGGTTCTCGAAGGTACTGGGATCGAGGGCGACGAAGTTTGGTCGGGCGTGTGCGAAGGATGCGGCGCAGCAGAAGGCGAGCTCGAAGGTTTGTTTTAGGAGGAAACCACCGAAGATCATGAAATTGTGGCGGTTCCGGTATTGGGGTTGCATGATCATGGCGGATTTCAGGACTGTGTCGCTCATGAAAACTTGGTTTGCGGGGCGGATAGCTGCGTTTTGGGGGTCTGCAGGCAGGTTAATATTCTTGCATTTGAGTGATGTAATGGGTAAAAGGTTTCTGGGTGCTTACTTAGGTAGGACATCTCCTTTGTCCACATTGAGTGGATCAGGTTGCTCTCTTCGTCGTCTGGTGATTTCTCCAAGAGACTGCGCGTGCGAAGGGCCTTCTTGGCCTGGTAATTCGCTTCGCCCTTTTGGAAGAGGCGCTTTTCCTCCTCGGTTTCAACGATGAGAGGAGCCACGGGGACGGGCCTATTGTCTGATATTAGTTTGTGTGTATCGCTGGATAAAGGGGAGGAACATACGTCTTGGTAGCCGGATCCAGTGAGACCATGGTGAAAGCACAAGTGATCAGGACATCTTCAGGCTTCGCCTCCTGTCCTTCCGGGCGGGCCTTAGTAACCTGAAGAGAGATTTCCATGCTTGATCGACCTGTCGCGTAGGTACATTGACCGCTGAGCTCAAGGTCGCAGATTTCCATGAGCGGGTTCTCAATGGTGATCCGGTCACAGGCCGCAGTGACAGTGGATACACCATCACCTGTGTGACGGTAGGCAACGATGCCAGCTAGGGCATCGAGGTCCATCAGAAGTGAGCCCAATCTAATCGGAATGATCAGTCAAATGCTCTTTTGATAAGTAGGCTACCAAAGACATACCTAATGTGCCCGGAGGCGTTGAGATAAGAATCCAAAAGCCATTTGTCTTGGGCTAAAGGCAAAATCTAACAACCAGTCAATATCGACATACTGATTTCCACCTCACCAAATACAAAACATAATACGTACAGCACTGTAATAGCTATCCGCCATCTTCTTCGGCGAGACATCGGGCTTAACGCTCTGCCCAGCCTTCTCCTGCGGTCCGGCCTTCTCAGCCTCGCGAATCTGTGTCAAGGCGTCAATCCATGGCGTCTTGACGCGCATGGGCATCCACGTGGGCCGGGACACTGCCTGAGATGACGTGGAGTGGAAGTCCTGGGTGTTGATACAGGATGGCTGAGCTGCGACTGCGGCTCGCGCAGGCAGCGCAGCCAGGGATTTTGAGTGAGCAAGCGCCGATCTTCTACTGAGGCCAAACATTGTGATGTCGAAGGAAGGAGAACCAAAGATGCGATAGAAATGTAGATATTAGACTCGGTGCTCAACAAAATGACGATGTCCCGAGGATCCGATGTATACAGTAGGCTATAGCGACCAAAAGAGATTTAATTATTCAGTGGCTTGGCAGAAAGTGACCGCCCTAGTCACTAGACTTTCAAAGTCAATTTGCTGGCAATTCACTTGATTTACTGAGTTTACTTGTATCGCAAGTGGTCCAAGTGCTGAATATTCCGGTAAAAGATACTAAAATCTACATATTCTACTATTTTAGTAAGAATTCACGAGTCTATAAGTTAAGTCTCTCATGGTCACTACAGCTTGCCGTATGGTCTACCCGATAAGGTTAGCCCCCGGGGATTCTCGGCCCGGATACGAAAAGCGATGTCATCGCTTCCGATAGGGGTCCCGAGGGTTTTGATAATTGTTTTGTAGATGCGGTTTGTAGCTGAAGGCGACCTCTAAATTAAAGTATAAGCGTACAGATGCCTGAGATTGGAGAGTCACAATCCGACCCTACTGTCATTAAATCAAGCTGGGGGCTAAACCAACCCCAGTTGTATATATGCCTGCAAAGACGCGACGAATCGTCCTCGGCGGTCTTGCAGCTTTGGAGGAAGGTTACTCTTTGTCACAACTGGAGGAGGCCTTCCAAGGTTAAAGTTGACACCGAATACGCTCAACTGAAAGCAACAAATTGAAATGTAAAGGGAAGATCGAAATTCATGATTTATACCTTGGAGTTCATTTAAGCTTAACCAAGCTCCGGGCGTTCTCCGATGGCCAAAACAACGTCAAAATGAAGTCATCGATAACATTTCAAACCTTGGAAAAAACTAGCTGTTTTGTTTTTGTATCTATTCGAATTGATATATTGACTTGAAGAACCTGGAATAAAAAAACATATATTTGTAATATGAGCGATCCAACAAACCCACATATCAAAGAGCGCACCACACCTCAATGGGGTCTTTACCAGCGAGAGAATTTCTGGAAACAGAATGAAGGAACAACACCGCTCTTCAACACCGGCAAGTCTTCGCTATGATCTCTCCAAACCTACAGAAACTAACTTGCACAGATCCCCGAAAAATGGAAGAAAGAGCCAAAGAGAAGCTGAGCGAGGGCGGCTGGTACATAATACCTCCCCATCCGAGACCAGCAATATCCCAAGACACATAAACTAACAACAAGCAACAGGTATTACGCCTCCTCAAACGCAGGAATGTCAAACACACACCTCGCAAACCGACAAGCCTTCTACCGACACCGCCTAATCCCAAACCAACTAATCGACACCAACAACCGCTCAACAACAACAACAATCTTCGACCACAAAGTCTCCGCCCCAATCGGCTTCGCCCCAATCGGAATAAACAAAATCTACCACCCAGCCGGCGAAGCCGCCGTCTCAAAGGTCGCCAGCGAGCTCAACCTCCCCTACTGCCTCTCCACAGCAGGCAGCACATCGATTGAAAAGGTAGCCGCCGCAAACGGACCTTCAGGAACACGATTCTTCCAACTGTATATGCCGCACGACGACGAGCTAACCGTCTCACTTCTCACGCGGGCTTGGGAAAATGGCTTCGACGCACTGATTCTCACGACGGATACATGGCAGCTTGGATGGCGGCATGACGACGTCGCGTCGTCGAATTATGCATTCTACCGCGGCTTCGGTGCTGACCTGGGCCTTACCGACCCTGTTTTCCGAAAGAGATGTGTTGCAGACGGGATCGATCCCGATGTTGATATTGTTGCTGCGTCGACTAAGTGGATTGATTCTGTTTGGCATGGCCGTGCTTGGTCATGGGGGAAGATTCCTTGGTTGATGGAGACTTGGAGGGGGATTAGTGGGGGACGACCGTTTGTGATTAAGGGGATTCAGTCTGTTGGTGATGCGAGGAGGTGTGTTGAGCTTGGGGTTGAGGGGATTGTTGTGAGTAATCATGCTGGGAGACAGGTTGATGGGGCTGTTGCTAGTCTTGATGCGCTTGAGAGGATTGTTGAGGCTGTTGGGAAGAGGATTTATGTTATGTTTGATTCTGGAGTTAGGGGGGCGAGTGATGTTGTTAAGGCATTGGCGCTTGGTGCGAGGTTTGTGTTTATTGGACGGCTTTGGATTTGGGGTTTGAGTATTCAGGGTGAGGATGGGGTTAGACATGTTATGAAGTCGTTGTTGGCGGATTTGGATATTTTGATGGGTGTTGCTGGGTTCAATGGGGTTGAGGATTTCAATCGGGATATTCTTGGTGAGTTTTGTTTCTGCTGTGATGTGAGAATGGATGCTGATTTTGAGATGCAGAGTCGGATCCGAATAATTATACGCGTATACCGCAGAAGACTTTGTGAATGGAAGACATTCCGGGGGGAATGCTGCTCTAGATTTTCTCCAGGCATCCTCTAGCTTACAGGGACGACTTGTTACTCTAGTCCAGACATATGACTCAAAGCTACGCGTCTTCGACTGTAAATACATTCAGTGACTACCTAGGTGACTAGCTACACAATAAAAGAGAATGTGGTTAAACACCCCCAATGTATTCCGTGGGACTTGTCAAGTGACTATGGTGCCCAAACGCTTAGCCACTTGCCAAAGAACACACACGAGAAAGCCCGGTTTGATTTGGATGCTGAGCTGCATGGACCTCAACAATGTTGATGTCTTATGCATAGGCATCGAGGTGCTACGGGACCCTCGGCCTACGCTGTCTCATGGGGGCTATGGTGAGATGGTGGTTGAGAGAGATGGGGAGAGGAAGAAGAGAAGAGGAAGAGAGGTGGGAGGAGTCCTTTTATACCCTCAACAACACGTACCTTCCTAAAATGGGCACCTGCCTTGCACCCGGCTTGCACCTTCCCTCATTGTCAATGTCACATGTCACCTGGGCAACTTCCCACTCCATACGGGTAGTTCATAAAGGAATATGTGCATTGATTAAACATTATTAGAATTGAAAGCTTGTATTATGAGATTTCGGCGTTTTGCCAATGGTATTGTAGACTTTTGTTGTCTATCTGAATGAAAATAATAGCAATTCATGTCCAGTTCAAATGAAGGATACATGTCGGATGTTCAACACGAAACGAGTGATATATGCAGCTGAAAAAAAAGCCGAATAGACAAAGTGCCGCCAACGTATGCTAGTATGAGTGGGTAATCGTATGTGGACGCGGGTGTATTAACAGAAGTCAGATGATGTGCGTGTACAATAATTGACAATGTGCACGGAAAGGACGTGGGTGGTAAGTGAGTGTATAATAATACAAAGAGCAGAAATATGATTGCCGCCAAATCAAAAAAAAAAGTCAAGAAGTGAAAGATGGGTTAAAATGAAGTTTAAATAGCGAATGCGCCAAGAATGACCGTGAGCATAGACCAGCTAATGCCGCGGATGAGGTGGGATGCGGAGCTGCCGGAGACTGTGGCCATTGCTGAGGTCGACGATAATGTGGCGTCAGCAGTAGACGCAGCGGTGCCAGTGACTGGCGGGGCAGTGAATGTCCCATTGCCCTGGGACGTGGACGAGGAGGAGGATGAGTTTGAGTCTGAGTTCGACTTCGAGGCTGAGGCAAGCGCACCAAACCCGATCTGTCCATTGTCGAAATCGAACACGGTGTAGACGTTCTTCAAAAATACATCGCCGACAAGCCAGTTTGCACCGTTGGATGCATAGCCGACAATGGTCGAAATGCAGTAGGCCGAACCGTCCGACTCGGCGTTTCCAACGTAATCCTTAGGGGAGACGTTATATTTAACACCAGAGAACTCGAACTCTATGGTAGCAGTGGAATTGCATGGGATCAAATAGTTGTTCGGGTTGGAAGGCTGTTGAGATGAATGAGGAACGAGAGAAAACAGGGTTTTGGCATCTGCGGGAGGGATCAGGAGATAGGTGGTTCCGGTGTCGATGGTAGCGGATTTTCCAGTAAAGTTGCAACTTTGTCCATTCACATAAGCATCATCCACGGGGATGCTCCAGATTTTCTCGTTCGTGGCAGTGTAGGAGATGGTACCATCGAATTTGGTTGTGTCGACACCACCAAAGTTGATTTCTCCATCCTTATTATTGTCTGCTGAGCGAGAGAGACTGAACCCAACCAAGTTTGACTTGATGAGCTTTTTTTCAGCAACAAGGTCCATGAAAGATGGCAAATCCCACCCTTCCGTACGCGATCGACCCAGGCCAAGGATCCCGTCGAATGGGTAACTCTGAAAAGTTTCCGAGGCATTGTTGGCTAGACCGAAAGTTTGCGAGACTTCTAGCCCTGCAATTGAGAGGGTGTCTTTCCCCATCTTTCCCGAGACCTTGCCGCTACCGTAAAAGAGACTGAAAGTGGAATCGTCGGTGGTATAGCTCTTTGATGCTGACGGGTCGAACTTGTGATGACGTGTGCAGACAGGCTCAGTGCATTTCGAGTCGAAGACCCAGGTATTGGGTGCTCCAGTGTCGATTGCCATCCACATTTCTTGCTTTTGAGAACCTATATGGATGGGAGAGAAGTATGAATAATCCGTTCCGTCCTGGTTTAATGGTGCGCTGTTTGCCAATGATGGCTTATGGGATTCAACGATCTTATAGCCATCGTCGCGGCGAACGGGCATTTTTTTCAGATCAAGAGTCCATGGTTTGTCGGCTGTGTTGGATCTGTCGGTACTGTCGGTGCTCTCATCGTCGGATTTCACTTCAATCAAATTCCATGGGACAAAGCGACGTTCGACTGTAGTTTCCGTAGAAAGTTTCATCCGCAATTCCCATGGATAGAAGGCGTGCACGCCCGAGATGCCGGCAATGAAGACGAGACATGATGAGAGACGCATGGTCCCTAGGGGAGTTTAGGCAGAAAATGCAGCAGCCTGCATTTGATGAACCGAAGCCGGATTCAATTGAACGTCTCTCTATTCTCTATAACCGTTCGCTGTATGGTGGAGCTGAGGGATTGGGACTCGAGAAGTTGAAGGATTGAATTAAGTGATAGACTGAAGTTAAAGAGAAAAACCACAAAAGAAGACAGGAAAAATCAAATAACGAATTGTAAAATGTGAGGAGGATGGAGAGGCTCGAAATGTGCCCATGAAAGATGTGAGGGGGGTGGCGGACATGGTCTCCACCGTTGAAAAACCCCCCTGAGAAGTTGGCAAGAACACCAGTTAGCTCTAAACTGGAATAGGGTTAGTTCCCTCACGCTAGGGACTATCCTTCACTTGTCTAACGCTCATTTTAGAACTGATCGGCTGGTTAAATGAAGCTAGTGGAGTCTAAGCTTAATGTTCTTCTATGTTGTATATCAAGGAACTTGAATGGCGTACTCCGTATCCTGAAATATCTTGAATCTTCATTCTTCAACTATTTTTTATACCTACTATTGACTATGATTACTTCGGAATCCGGGGTGCGAACATATTAATAGTCTAAAAGTAACGTTGAAGCTAAGTAGTTAAATAGCTAAACAACTAAACAACTAAACAACTAAACATTGAAGTCTTTCATGGAAACACCCAAAGACAAAAATAGAACGCGAATAAAAAAAAATCAGTGAAACCCCCGACAGAATGCGACCGTACGGAGTACTTTGTTACCCATTAGGCGTACAATAGAAGGTCTAGACTCGCAGGATTTACGCCTCCACTTGGGTCGAGAACATCTGACCCTGACCCTGAAAGGGACCATTTTTCTTTTTGACAGATACTTGTGTCTATTTACTACAAATCACCGATTAAACTATTCAAATCGATTCAAACTTCAATGGCCAGTAATTTGTATGTTGTACGCATTTTATGTATTTTGAGCAGATCCAATTGATCGCAAAGAATAACAGTGGCAAACCAAAAATGGATCTATCATGTAGATCATCGGCCAGCTGTGGAGACTGATAAACTCGAACACATCCAGGAGTTTCCATAGCTACATCACAAAGTTGTGCGGATATCGAGGCGAATGGTGGCTCTATCTTTTCAAACTGAACAGTTCATATACCATGCACCAAAGCCACTTATCTAAAAACCAGTACTCCGTATACCATTAATAAGTAAGTCGAAGTGCAGACGTACAAACCTTGCAAGTCTAACAAGGTCTTGCACTGGTGTCAAGATGGAGCAGTCTCTCCAACCTCTGGTGTGGGCCGTAGCGAATGGGCTTATAACATAAAGGAGACCAATTCAAAAGGACAGACACAAAAGGCTACTAGAACGACCACCAAAAAGACGTGAAGGCTGCAAATGCGGCCAGCTATTGTTGTTGTATGATATAAATCTAAGTTAATAATAGTTAATCACTCATCCCGTGTCCCATAAAAGGGTAAGTAATAATAGAATGGGATCGGTCCAATGTGTCCGAGCTGAATAATAAATAGACCGGAAGAACCCAAGGCACCCAACAGATAATGACCCAGGGAAGTAGCACACTGTATACAAAGGGCTACCTCGACATGTATCGACCTCACGTAGAACATCATTATGTCAACAAAGGCATAAAACCAGCCCTGAGTGTAGGTAGATCGTGATGCAAAGCCACAGACCCCTTGCAGCCCCAGCCACATATAGCCTGAAAAAGGCAAACAAAATAGCCATCGTCAAAAGAAAAAAAAAATATCCAATGACGCACAAACACAAACACAAACACAAACACAAATCCAGACTCTCAAAATCGCCCAGGATTGATAAATGAATCAGATAATCACCCCAGCTCTCCCCGAAATAGCCCGAACGGGACTCCGACCTTCCCCACGAAACACCCGAACCCCATCCGCCCCATCGATCCCACGGACAACAGGAAATTACAAAGGGGGAAAAAAACAAACCTCAGAATCGTAAAGATATTACCGACGGCGCCGCTAGAGACACGGAAGAAGATAGAAAGAAGTGGGCTGATTCGATTCTGCAACATACTAGATTCGGTATCCTAGCAGCAGTTCTTCATAACATCAATGAACATGCCGACGTCATTTTTCCCGAGCTGGACAGGACTAGCGCTGTCGGGACCGGAGAATATGCAGCGAATATCACCTTTAGGGTTATTTTGGCGGTTGTCTCGGTATGGCATGCACATGCGTCCGATGGACCGTGGTGCAATGGTCGGCGATGATCTTGGGAATTGACACAATGACTCACTCGTCTGGAGTAGGGCTGGTCTGTTGACCTCGGGTTAACGGTGCATTTTGATTAACAGTTGTTCCGGGGAGTCCAGGTGGATCTGCTTTTGTCGTGGATCATGCGTGGTGGGTATCGGATCAAGTGCCTCGGCACAACGAAAATTGCGGTGTTTCGGGTTTTTTTCCCCAGGAGGGTATTGAGTCATCTGTGGCAATGGATTGGTGGCAATTTAGTAGACTGAAAAGGTGAGTATGGGAAGATTCACTGTGCGCTTTTGGATTGTTCTTGCTTTGTATCTGTATCCCAATGGAGTATCATATAGAGAATTGAGCCTAATAGAACGAACTTTCTAGAAGACGTCAATAGAAGAGGCCATGACTTGTCGTTGGAGATGGTATGGATAGTAATGTTCAATTGAATTGGAACAACTCGACAGAGCTGTAGTGAATGAGATGGATAGAACCCAAAAGAAAAACAAAGCCAATGATCGGCTGGCTGACACCATGGAGGAAGACATCCACTCCACGGGAAAGATATTACATCAAAACGCTATCTCAAAACAATCCGATGAACCCAAACAAGAAAAAAGACAAAACAAAGCCCGAACAATGTAACAGACGACAAAAGAATTCGTTTCATCACAGACCCGTCAACAGGACTGAAAGACAACAAGAATAGGGCAGAGAAATATGAATCAAAAGACTCTACTTCCTCTGAACAGTCTCCTTGGGACCCATAACATCATCGAGGAAGCCAGCCCAAAGCTCACGTATGACACCAGGCTCAGAAGAACCATTTGATCTGCGCTGGATTTCCTCACCGACACGTGAGCGGCCGACGGCCTCGGTAAGTGTGAACGGATCCAGATCGATGGCGTGGTTATCGACGACCTCGCTCATTGCGCTGGCGGAGACGTCAGCGCCGGTGCCGGACACTGTGTAGATCTGGGGCTTCATGGGTGGGGCGGTGGGTGTTTGGCGCCATGGGATGGAGGGGAGCTCGGGAAGGACCGGGACTTGGATGCCGCGTTGCAGAGGGGCGGCGTCGAGGTCTGCCATGCTGGGCATGTAGACGAAGTCGACGGTTGAGGTGTCGTTCAGGGCTTTGGTGGCGCGGGAGGTGTTGAATTGGCGGGAGGAAGAGGAGCTGCAGTTCGTTAGTTTTTGGTTTATTTGATTGAAGGTTTAGAACGGAGGTATGGGTGGATGTATAGAAGGGAATGGGTGGGTGGATGGGGACATACTCTGAGAATGCACTGCCGTTGATTCTGCGCATGGCGATGCTGAAGGCGCGGGATTGAAGGACATCATGGTTGGAGAGGGCCTTCTCGCCGTTGTTGGCGGGCTGAGCGGATTGAACTCCGGTGATGTGAAGGCTGCGGCGAGCAGAAGGTGCCACGGGCTGTTGGGAGAGAGTGCGCAGAGCGCGGAGAGATGATGAACGGGGAGCAGTCATTGTGATGGTGTGAAGTGTATAGAACTATAGCTTTTTTGAGATAGAGCTATGTTGGGAGGCTGGGTAGAGGAGGTCTCCAAGTATAGTGGGAAAAGGGAAAGTAAAAAGGGAGAGAGTATGGAAGTATGGGAACAGGACGATAGGGAGCTTTATAGAGCTGAGAATGGTTGGGGAGAGCTATGAGGCCACTTCTTGGCGGTCTGGACCGTTATCGATAGTGTCGATAGTGTCAAACCAAAAAAAAGTAGAGCACGTCAACACTGGGGAAAAGGGTAGTAGTGGGTGATTTTGTTTGATTTTGTTTGCGGATTTGAAATTTAAAAAGAGATTTCTAAAAAGATGTGCTGGCAAGAGGGGAAACAATAATTCCCTCTCTATATATGCTAAATACTTGTGAATGTTCAGAGTTCAACAATTCTCCCAGTCAGAGATCTACGGCGTAAGTACAAGGTACCCAACTGTCGGGACTGAAGGCTACCCTGTACCCACCAGAACACGGAGTGACAAGATGTACCGGGTACATCACTTACCCCCCGATAGTGATGTATTCTGTACTTCTATCGTATCTCACCCCTCTCTCCTGAAACTGGTGATCATTACGTCTTCTTTGGATGATCATCCAATGGAATAATCACCAGCATAGACATCGGCCATTATTGGTGTCTTCCTGCAGAATGGGGTAATCTGTCGAGTACTAATTGTAACTTACCCACCTGGGCATCCTATGTACAACGTAGCCCCCCTCATTGAATTCTCCTAGGGGAAAGTAAGAAACGGGGAGTGATATCCGGTCGGAGATACCTGCACAATGGTTCCGTTATGCATATCGGCCTCTAATCCCTGGATCGTGACTGGCTCCCACAATTCACTCCTACACCCTTCTCTCTCCCAACTGGTGAGTCGGTCTGTACCAAATCCTGGAAGCACGCAAGCCATAAAACAAGAATGGACTTCCAATCTTCCAATTTTGGGAATACCGGGGTTGATCGTCGATCCTCAACCGTTGAGGAATCCCATGACCTGATAGTGGACCTCAATAGATTCTAAGAATAATGTGAGTCAAGACATCAGAGGCAACTTAGTGTTAGACTAGTCCTTTATTAAGTGGAGCGGTGAGACTCGGAGTTGGGTCCGCCTTCCGATTGATCTACTCATTTTACCTATTCTCTGTCCTACACGGTATACACGGTCATTCTTGGTCATCCACGGAGTACTTTCTATGGCATTACGTGTTCGTTTTCGGATTCAGATTCATGCTTTTCTCAACCCCGCAATCGCTTATTGTACCCGGAACGCCCGGATCGAACATATCGTGTTGAGATCAGCAGACCTTATAGGTGGCTGTGCTTATATTGTTTTTGTGGCCAGGGGCTAGGGGGTATTCGATAGCTGTAAGGACCCGGCCTGGGCAAGTGTCGGTAACTCTTGGCAGGAATCTGGTTGAATTATTCCCCTTTCATCCCTAGATTAGTTAGGGGCTTTTGTTGAGTTCTATACTTGGTAGTTTATTGGTCGCTAATTACTACTTTATCTGTGAGGCAACTGGTATAGCGTACTGTATATGGTGTATGGTATGCCCTTAAAAGTTAAAGTTTAGGTGGCTCACATCCCCGCACTATGCAATTGGTCAACCCTCATTGCAATCCCAGTGCAATATCTCATTCCCAACTGTGTATGTTCAAAGTTTCGATGGCCCCGGTCGCCGTCCTTTAGCTATAGCCCAAGCGTACGGGTGCGAGCGGGATGCTGGAACCAGGTGGTCGACATCCCCAGTGTGCACGAGATCAGGGGACGCCTCCGCCAGGGATGTGATGCCAATATTCCGCATGGATGTTTCCAGTTCATCTTGCATGACTGCGAGAAAATCGAATCAGCAAACTATAAAAGCAGAATGTCAAGCCATCACTTACTGTCAATCAGATGCTCTACTCCCTCTTGGCCATAGTTGGTAGCAAAAAGCATACTCCGACCCATCCCCACAGCCGTTGCGCCCAAACAAACAGCCTTGAGGATGTCAGTTCCACGCCGAATACCGCTGTCCACATAAACCTCCATATGATCAAAGACCTCCGGACAGCGCCTATGTATTTCCAGGAGCGTGATAATCGATGGCGGACTGGTATCCAGGTTGCGACCGCCGTGATTGCTGAGCAAGATGCCATCAAGCCCCGCTTTCATAGCGAGCAGCGCATCATCCGCTGACATTACGCCTTTCAAACACACCGGTTTGTGCGTGTGCTGTTTCACCCATTTCAAATCCTCCCATGTAAGCCCCGGATCGATGAACCCAGCCATCACGCGACCGAGACCGCCGCCTTTCTTATCGTTATGCACCTTCGACGGCGCCATGGGCACTGATAAGTTCTCGTCTGCCTTGACGCGCTCGTCGGCTTCGCGCTTACCGGGCCATGCGGCGTCCACGGTAACAAAGATGGCTTTGATGTTCGGATTCGCTGAGCACTGGCGTAGTAGAGCGGCGGACTTTGCTCGGTCCCGGTTGACGTATAGTTGGAAGAAGAAGTCGGCCGAGGGAGCTGCCTCACGTAGCTCATCCATAGTGTAGGATGAGTTGTTTGAAATCTACTCAGATCGTAAGCATAGTGACTGACAACGACAATATCATATAAGCTCACTCCTTGCATGATTCCTTTGTTTGCACAGGCTCTGGCAATGGCACACTCTCCATCCGGGTGGATGAGCTTTGCCATTGCCGCCGGGCTCACGAATAGCGGGAGCTTGTAACTCCCACCGAGTATATTTGTCCCAGCATCTGCCGAGCGGACGTTTCTTAGGACTCGCGGACGGAACCATATGCGGTCAAAGCATGATTTATTGGCGTCCCGTGTGATTAAATCTGTAGCTGCGCTAGAATAGAAGGCCCAGGTCTTCTTGTTGGCGGTCTTCGAGGCCACAACCTCGAAATCATGCGAGTTGATCAGTGTATCCAACGGGGGTTTCTCGTTTTCCAGTATCACCTTGGGACTCTGCCCTGGTGGTGGTTTGGCCCACTCGGCGTCAATTGTAGACTCATCGAGGACGCCCTTGAACTTCTCCACGTGCAGATTGTTCTTCATTACGCTAGGTGCATGGACTTCTGAATAGGCTTTCGTTGCATCTCTGCCTGCATGCTTCAGGATAACTGTTCGTGCGTACATTATTGAATGTCGTCATCAGATACATTTGTCGGTGTACGTACTTGCAGATCCTCCAGGATGCTCTTCCAAAAAGTCGGTCACGTCCCACACCTGCTTGTCGACCACAACCCAACAGTCTTCAGGCGTTTTGTGCTCCGAGATCTGTTGAGCAGACAGAAGTTTTTGGTCTGCCATTGCTGTCAGATGATATAAACGTGCGGGGTCTTCGATTAGCCGGGAGGAAATCAAGGCCGATATTAAACGACGCTGGTCCTCTATCTAAAATTGTGAATGAGAATGAATGAGGTGGATACAAAATCGAAGCAGCCATCCACAGCGAACTAAATACTCAGCAAGGATCCGGGGCGGGGATGGTCTTCGGCAATGTCCCCGGACTTACCCCGGACTGTGCCGGCTATAGTCCTCCGAGCTTCCTGTTGGAGCATTTAACTTCCTATGCTGAGCGTTGTAAATTCAAATTTTCGTGCTTGACCTCCTGGTCTTGAATGTCTTCAGGATCACTCGGTGTTCTGGATTGCCTCCAATGTTCAGTCCTACGTAATCAGCTCTACATGCCCAGGTGTTGTTGGTCGCACAAAAATGTCAAAAGATCAATGGCATTTCACAAAGAGTACAAGAAGTTGCTTTCAATCTGAGCGTACGCAGAATCACTCATGTTTGGAGACATCTAAACCCTGATGTGTCTTCAATCGGCAAAGCGCCGACTGGACTACGGTTGTCGGTTATCTCTCCGAGTGGGTCCTTGATATGTGCCGCCTAGATTATCAGGCATCATTTATCCCCAGCCACAGGAAGGCCTCAGCCCTAGTGTGGCTGAAAATTTTCCGACCGTGAGTCAACACACATTTTGTGCTCGACAGAGGAAGCATTTCAACAACACAATAAGAGGGATATCTACTCCTCATCTGATGCAAATAAACTCTGCTGTTGGCTGTGCTTTGAAACTTTTCCGCCGCAACATCACCTCGAGTGTGAAGTCAACAGGCATAGATAGACCTGTCTCCTTAGGTCTGTTTTGTGTCCAAATACGGGCTTATCAACTAGCCCAGTCAGGCAAACGCTGGGTGGCTTGGAAAAGCTTGAGCTGACTCATTTCGTAGGTTTTCACAAGAGTCACAGTTTGGCTGGTCTGTCTTCTGTAAATTCCATATCTGCTGGAAATCCCAGAACAGTCTCCACAACTGGAAGACAACAGACCACATTAAATATGGCCGAATCTAAACCTCTCCGATATGTTGATGTGGGTCCCCTTTCTTAAGAGCCTCACCCTCGAAAGGCTATGCAACTCATAGCTAACTGCGAAATACTAGATTGGTATCAACTTGAGTGACCCTGTCTTCCGCGGTGAATATCACGGAAAGCAGGCCCATGAAGACGATCTCGATGACGTTGTCCAGCGTGCTCGCGATGTAGGCTGCTCAAAGTTCATGGTAACAGGCTCAGATCTTGTAGAATCGAAGCACGCTGTCCACATCGCTAGTAAATACCGTAAGTTCGGAACTTGCCAGGACTTTCCCTTTTCTTATTAACAACGGGATTCTGCAGCTGGCTTTTGTTATGCAACCGTTGGTGTGCATCCATGTCAAGCAAAGCTGTTCGACGAATACCCAGACGGACCGTCAAAAATGCTAGAGGAGCTCCGCGCTCTAGCAATTGAATCCACACAATCCGGCCAGGCTGTCGCATTCGGTGAAATAGGCCTTGATTATGACCGACTATTCATGAGCGCCAAGGAGCCACAGCTCAAATATTTTGAGGCCCAACTAGACCTGGCTGTCGAGATTCAGCTCCCTTTATTCCTCCACTCCAGAGCTGCAAGCGAAGACTTTGAGAGACTCCTTGCCCCAAGGCTTGCCAAGCTCCCCAAGCGGGGACTTGTGCACAGTTTCACGGGGACAATGGACGAGATGAACCGGATGGTCGCGCTGGGTCTAGACGTCGGTGTTAACGGGTGCAGTATGAAGACCGAGGAGAACCTGGATGTTGTCAAAGCTATTCCACTCGACCGGCTCCAAATCGAAACTGATGGGCCATGGGTATGTACCTTTGCTCTGAGCTCTGGTCGGATCAGTCGTGACTAACCCCTCTTCTAGTGTGAAATCCGCCCCTCTCATGCATCTGCAAAGCACCTAGGCGATGCACCGGATCTGCCGAAGGCTGTGAAGAAGGAGAAATGGCAGAAGGGGTGTATGGTGAAGGGCCGGAATGAGCCTGTCGCCATCGCTCGTGTTGCTCATGTTATTGCTAGCGTCAAGGATATCACTGTGGAGGAAGTTTGCGAAGCGTAAGATGTCGATTCGTCGTGATGCTCGGTTCCATGCTAACTCGTTTTTTTCTCTCCAGTGCTTGGAACAACTCTATTAGAATGTTTGGGTTGGGCGAGGAATCGCCTTGATTTTTGGTATCGCCGCAGATCGATGATAGAACAATACGTGAATGTTGCGTGGCATGCGATCACAGCATAGCTCATACTTGTCTTTCAATGTCAGCCATTTGGTTGCCGTAGAGGTATAAATAACCCGAACATAACTTCTGTAGTTTGTTTCATACATCATTCCCCACTGTCATTATCTCTTCCCTTACATTGCTCCCGTGACCCCCATCTTACCCCATCGTGCCTTCCCGCCACAGCCTCATCTTCTCCGGGTTCAACCTTCCTCATTCTTGTTGGATGTGTTATGGTCATTAAAGCCGCCTTCCGCATCTTTTCACACTACGTCTTTAAGACCTATGTATTTATGAGGCGCATCGGCAGAGCTATCAACGATTACTTATATGATGATGAGCCCAGAAGCGATCTGAAATTTCGACAATGTCATCAACAGCATGTACTGGTCCGCCCAATTCGAGCCTCGTACCCGTGAACCACCGGCGCAGGCGAGTCAATCCGCTCATCTCACGAGGCCCTTACCTTCAGTATAACGGGGATGAATATCCTACAACGCTCCGCCCAAGAGAATCTCGCTCGCCCCTCGCAATACCTGATGTCTTATAGCATATTCAGTATGAGCACGGATATGGCTCAACATAATATGACTTTTTCAACGCCTTATTACAGAGAATGGAGGGCTAGACTAGCCAGTGTAAGTAACAGTATATATGTAGTTGGTTACTGCTATGTTTCCTGTAGGAAAAAGTTTTCACTTCCCTACGTAGCCTTGGAAAATCACCACTTTGACAAAATTTACCCGGCTAAAAACATAGTAAGATTGCAACGAAAAGGAAAAGCAATAATACAACAATATATTTAAAAAAACAAAGTCAGACTCCGATAGGGGGAATCGAACCCCCGGCTGCCGTGTGAGAGACGGCGATGTTAGCCACTACACCATATCGGAAGGGGACTGCGAATTACTATCTTAGGTTTAGTCTTAACCTCTTAGGTTTAGCGCTCTTTGTCCTTGTGCGTCCCCGTGCGTGGTTCTATATAGTCCCCTGCTCTTCCCCTCCATCCAACCTTCCGAGGAATAAGATGGCTTACTGTAGTGGTTAGAGAGACAATCAATAAGAGCAACAAGCGCCGGAGAGTGATATATTTTTGTTGTCGGCTGGTTTGTATAATTTCGAGTCATTACGCGCTTCTCTATTGAAGGCTAATATAAGTATAGATATCTACATTCTAATTGATATTGCACACTAGGTTTTCACTGATTTAACCGTATCATCCTAGGTCTTTATATGATCCTCTTCGTTATTTATATTTTGAATACTGGTTATTTCGTGGCCTATTCTACCTAATTTAGGTTAATATTGAGAGAGCTTTAATGTCTCGACCACCCCCACTACCTCCTCCTTCGGCGGTAAGACCAACCGGTATATTAAATGATTCCGTGGCAAGCTCATATTTCTATTCTAAATTTATGTTATATAGTTGGGAAAACCCCTATACGAGCTGAGACTCCCAGCTATCCTATTAGAAGTTTTGGCATCGGAGTCGAGGTTGAGTTTCTTCTACAACCTCGTGAGAATTTTAAGGCAGCCAATAATATCAAGCAACTTTCCAAGGCGGTTGTATCTTCCTACAATGATTTTATAGACCGATCTAAGCCCGGTAGACATCTACGTATATATAATACGATCGACGAATCCTACTTAGGGCCTAGGTTTGCCGAATGGTCTCTTGACCTAGATTCGACCATTGAAATGCCGAAGAAAGGTTATGTACCATGTAAGTGTTGTTCTTAGTAACAAACAATACGGTCTAACAAAGGATAAATAGGGGGCTTAGAGAGTATTTCCCCAATTTTTAGGGTATATAAGGGCTCTAGGTAGCGTTAGTATATTGAATTTATGTGGAGATTTCTTCTCGCGGACTTTTATATCGGTTCCAATTCTAGCTGCGGCACTTATATATATCTATCACGGGTAGGAGGTTACTTATTAAGCGATCTTAAGAAGATTTGCCAAAGTTTGATACACTTCGAGCCTACTTTTGAAGCCATTCTTCTAGAGAAACGACTCGGTAATGAGTACGGACGAAGCAATTGGCTGGATAATAAGAATTTTGGACACTAGAATTTATCCCGAAAGCAGAGCATTGCTATTATTCAGCGAGTTTCGACCATAAGGGAGCTAGTACTACTTATGAACCCCGACCATGATAAGATGCTTGGTTGGAACTTTCTCTACCTGCTGAACAATCCCTACGGGACAATCGAGTTCCGGCGCGGAGCGGTAAGTACTTTAGTGTAAGATGTTTTTATCTATATAGAGATTGCGATATCCTTTCTCGAAGCCTTAGTGCGGCTAGGAGATATGGAAAGCCTTAAGAGTGTGCCCGCCACTGTCGGTGGACTCTAGTGGTTTATCCAAGCTGCAAAGCTACCGGACGGTATTCCTGGATTATTTGACTCCCGATATCTCAAGCTATTCTTCGCAGGAAAGAGTCAAAGTGCTTTTCGTGAGCCAAGACCACTGGGGTATTCTTTCGCCTTACAAGCTGAATAAGCTAAATCGGAAGAAGGAAGAAGACAAGAGAAAAAACGTTGCCATGACCAAGATTTTGCAAGAGCCTTACTGGAGCTGATTAGGTCTTATAGCATCGGCACCTCGATGTATTCCTCTGCACGTCAAAAGATTTGCACTTCTGTCTTTGTTTTTCATATGCCTTTCTTGATTGATCATCGCTTTTTGTTATTTCTGTGGCCCCATTGAGAGCTTACCAACTTTATCTTGCGTTGTTATATATGCTGTGCTATTGAATGTTTACGTATTTGGACTGCCTTCTATTCTACAATAGGCCATTTAGCAAGAGATAATCCTCTCCAAGCAAGACTGCGATCTCCGCCCAATGATTGGCTATTCCAACATGCCCCAGAGACTGAAGCCAACCTTTATCCTCAAATATAGCGATGGCTATCATAACGATCCACGCAGTGATCGTAGATGCAAAGCTCGTACTGTAGAGCTTTTGTATCTACATGCCGCTCTCTGTCGTACCATATTTAGTTTTCATTTTCGGGCGTTGAACCCGATGCATCCCCACCGCTTTCGCTAGCCTCCCCCCATGCCATAGAAAATCTGCCACAACAAAACATCGCTATTGTTGGGGTCGTGGCGCACACACATGTGCTATGAAGCCTACGCCCTCTTATCCATCCGCAGAAGACCGCGAGGAACCGCGATTTAGTGAGGCTGGTGTTTGCGAGGACAGCTGCCACTCCCAGCTCTTCATGGGAGGGAATATCGAGCGCGGGGACAAGCGATACACGCCTATGTGAGTAGGAATCTGGGAGACGAATCCTGCAGCGACCATGCCTCACATTTATGTCTACGGACCCTCGAATGAAAACAACTCAACCTGAGATTTTTCGCCGAGCCAGTGTGTTCAGTTCGGTTTATATAAGGAGCCTTGGAATCCATATCAGATAGGACCCGAAGAGGATGCGGTAATCCGATCGGTGTACCCCATATACCTCAACCTTCAACTTGTATAATCTGAGTATATATAAGAGAGATTGCTGACATTCCATGATGCTCCAAGTTATCTCATCTTAATAGCCCTGACATTAGTGTTGATGACTGGCTTCTGCGTAGGCTTGCCATCGGGCGCGCCTTCCCTGCCAGCGACCGCCCTATCACAATCTTCCACTATCGGCCTAGACTACGTGACGTATAAGGGGGTATCGCTGATCAACGGCGTGGTTCAGTACCTGGGAATGCGATTTGCGAAGGCACCGTTGGGCGATTTGCGGTTCCGTGCGCTGCAGGATCCAGAGCACTCCAGTGAAGTGCAGAACGCGACGAAGGTAGTATTGGTTCTCTTTTTGAGGCGTCCCAGGTGCCGAGGCAAAGCTTTTGACTAAAACTTGGAATGATGCGTTAACTAATTGTGTGTGACAGTTCGGACCTATCTGTGTTGGCGTCGGGCAATCATTTAGCGATATTCTGGTAGAGGATTGTCTTTTCATCAATGTTTGGACGCCGGCCAACGCATCCACCGAATCCAATCTCCCTGTGTGGTTGTTCATTCAGGGAGGGGGTTACGCCGATAACACGAATGCCAACTATAATGGCAGCAAGGCTGTAGAGAATTCAGGACACATCAAGCAGAATATACAATTATAGCAAGCCTTGCCCGAGATGTCTTAACAACACCGGCTAGTGGTTCTGGGGTAGAGCGGCTATTTAATTCCGCTCGCGATATCTGCCACTATCGCCGGGGCTCGTTAAGACCGCAGACTATTCAGGATTTGATGATGTTTATGTGTACGACAAGGTTCAATATACAGTCAGAGCAGCTTGCGCTGATGGATGAGTATCTTTCTACCCAGGAGAATCACCCAAAGAAGGAACAGAACCATACTGAGCAGAAGGAGGAAGAAGATCTATCCGGGATAAAACTTTATAATTCTCAACGGCATGGCTTACGAGCATTTGGAAAAATTAGGACTACTGATGATCAGCTGATTGAGCTGGATGATAAAGAAGAGATACCTCTACCTAATAATAGCCACCTACAAGGAGGAATTAACACACATAGACGTGCATCAGGGCGTGTTCCAAAGAGGATAAGAGAGGATACGGACTTTGTATATGATTAGATCAGACAAAGAGGTATCAACTCATAGAGAAATTGCCATTACATGAGTTTTTTCAGCGAAAATAGTGATATACAAACATATGGCTATAACCTACGTGTTGAAAATGACATACCCAGAAATACAGGTGGATTTTGCATAAAATATACATATCACGGGGTGTTCTACGTTTGCCTTGTTACGCACTGCAAACTGGCCACAGTTAGTTTAGAAGGGTTCTGGGTTATACTTGCCTTATGTTTCTCTGCCTTCCAACGTCAACGATCTGTGCTCTCAACCGTACTGTTGCCTAACAGGCCTTACTGCAGAATAGGTCCTTTCGAGGTATTGGTCTATTCGTGAGTGTTGTGTAGAAATGTATCTTTACCTCGTTGATGTCGTAGGGCGAGGGATTACAATGGTGGGATGTACTAGTTCTTCCTTTATGTGGAGCCGGAACAGTCTCTCACCACGTGATGCTGTAGGTGTCACAGTATTAATTCCCCTATCCGTTATACCCCATCCCCTTCTTGATCAACGCATGAAGCCGTCTGTTGTACCTATGTCTCATGGCGTGTCGAGGTTTCGTCAAATGGACGTGGCATTTGGTCTATGTATGTTCCTGTCAGTACTCAGATCTAGATGTCAAGGTAGGTCTGTATGGTAGTTAGGTTATGAGGAAAATGACTCACGATTCTCGAATCTATGTTATTGGAGCATTCATGCTTCAGGCACTCCGCTGGTGTCGTGTAGAATCCGTGCGTGTGTCTAGTGTGAAGCGTCGGTCAGAAACATCGCAGTTCGTACTCGACACCGTCGACGGTAATGTCTATAATTAAGCTAGGTGCAGTAGAGGTTGAATAAGTATATAACAGGTAGTTGTAGAAGCTAGAGGAGGGATTGTAGCTGTGTGACAACGTCTTTATGTCCGTTCTGTGCCGCCCAATATAGCGGCGTCCGTCCGTCCATCATCGTCCCTATTGTCGGGGAAAACACGACTGTCTCTCAGCAACAGCTTAGTCACTTCTGGAAACCCTGCTTCTGACGCATATGATAAAGGTGTCCCGTGTGCAGTATCCTCCGAATTCGGGAAGCCCCCCCCCCCCCCCCCCCCCCACATGCAGTCCGCCACTGGTATGATCACGGAGTCAGTGGGCCTGTCCCAGCAGGACACCACCGAAGCTGCCAGCGTAGAGGTTAAGATCAAAAGACCATGTAATGGCAGAGCAAAATGGCTGCAAAATATCGTCTTCAATGCGAGCCTGGCTTCTGTGTATATATATTCTCTTACGGTATGGGTCAAAATTTGGCAAGCGACCTTTATTGAGTCTCCCTCCATGAACTGGAGTTCTTTTTATAGGACATGTTTCGTTTGAACATGGCAACTAGCATCAGTCAAGCCCCTGTCTTCAAGGGGAATCCCAAAAGAAAATCGCGACAGAACCCAAGAAGAAATGCGGGGTTTTATGTGGCTTCTATTTTTTATCGAATATCTGAAGTCTGGTGATATCACTTCCTTTCGTTGATGCTCAGACCTGGCAATATTTAAATGGAAGCTTTCATGAAAACTTCGATCTGCCCAAACCAAGTATGATCTTGGGATAATATTCCCTTCACCTGTTGAACCTCCCTGTTGTCATACCAACCTTTCTGCTCCTACCAATTTTGTTTTTGAACCGCTTTTTGTTCAGACCCGATGTTGCTTCCTGGAATTGGTGAATTATTCCGGCGCGGTCCTCGTCGCTTAATTTTGCATATTCGCTTCGTCCTTCTTCCACCAACTGGATATCCATCGGTGACACGTACTTCCGAGAGAAGTATTGAGTGACTTCCGCGTCCAAGCCCCCTAGAGGATAGGTGACGATGGCCGATAGCCCTATCACATGATGTCAGCGGACGCAATGTAATAACGGGGAAAGCGATATCACCAGATGTTGTCTTGGAAAGACCCGACAGGATGCCAATTCCAACTCTGGATAACGCCCCCAGAGCACTCTGGTGCCGAGCGCTAGAGGAAGGGTGTGTGACGAGACCTGTGACGCCATCGTAGACACCAAAGCACAATTCCTGTGTGGATAGCACCGTCAAGACATTTTCTCACTGCTGATACGCCAGTTTGCATACCTTGCCACAAGCCTTCAGTCCACTGGGGAAATCGTGGATATTGTCGAGAGGCCTTACTGTGTGATCTCCCCAGATCCTTGGGGCGTTGTGTAGGCCTTGTGTGAGCGCCATCCCCACGTGGACCGGGGCACGCACCAGGCTTGACGAGGCCCGACCGATGCCCTTCAGGCAAGTGCCAACTCTCGAATCCCTGAAACAGTTGCCATCTCCCCGGGTGAATGACTTATTTTTGAAGTTCCTGCTTATTGAAGAACCGACCTCCTTAAAACCTTTGATACCTGAGCCGGCTGAATCAACCATCGCTAGAACGACACCAGACACAGGATCCCTAGGTCCAACATGAATATTGTAATTGCAAGATCGAAGCCTTATAATTTTAGTATAACATTTATGAAGAGTACAAGGATAAACTAACTCACAGCTCAAGTTTGTCCAGATCAAGTAGACCCATGTCCATTAATAGTGCGGAGGAGGTTGAGCCGAGTCTGATCTCAGTTTTGCGAACTCGCCACGTCGCCGCACTCATCGGAGTAAGAGAACATTTTAACATTGATAGATCCAATTGCTGGTGAAAAGAACGGACGCCGACCTGGACCCCGTCCTCCTCGTTGACAAGGTCCCCCAATGAGCGTGACGTTTTCCGCACACAGCAACCGAGCGCGTCTTTGATTGCGGCCGCAAGTTTGGCGGCTGTGAGCTTCTTGAACGGTATTGGCTCGGGTCCCGCTCCTGCTCTCGCAATCATTTTTCCCCAAAACGGTTGATCCCCGAAGAAAGGGACGATGACCGATGGCTTCCCGGCTGCTATCGTTGCGGCTGTGGTACCGGCTCCCCCGTGATGCACCACACAAGACACGCGCTGGAAAATCCAATCGTGAGGACAATCTCCTACGGTATATACCTCAGGCGGCATCTTTACGCCACCTAAGCCTATCCAGCCTGTTGAGATTACAGCTCTCACGCCGGCGAGCCGTACAGCCTCCAGCAGTAGCAAGGTGAGGGATTTCGGATCATCAATGACAATTGACCCGAACCCAATATAAACCGGGGGGCTCCCAGCGTTTATAAAGGTTTGCAGGCTTGCAGGAGGGGTGTATTTAGAAGCCATTGGCAAGAAATAAAAACCCGACACTGATGTCCGTGCTCCCCAGTCTTCAGGCTTTGGAATCAAAGCGGGGGACCTGGCACTGTCAGCAATGAAACTAGTGGGGGTGGGATGCATACCAGCAGTATGTATATGGAATCCCCAAGCGCGATATCAAACTTGGTCCTGACGATCTATCTAATTGCGATAAGCCCAGAGTTTTGCGCCTAAATGAATTGATCGTATCTCCCAGCCCTTCCCAAATTAGCTCTTCGAGGAGCACGTAAGAAAGGTAATTTGTAATCTTGGCCCCTAGTGGGGAGGACTGAATATTGGCTAGGGGATGGGGAAATGCTTGTGTTGGCGACCACGGCATTCTAGTCATATAAGCTGGAATCTAAGAACCATGAAATGTGTGCGTACGTGAACATGAGATGAAGAGGAATTCCCAGCTTCTCTGCGCAGTGTACATGTGCAAATGAGGGTGGGTTCGCAATGATGGCGTTGGCCAGAAACGGTGTTGCTTTCTGGTGGCCATGTCCATCGTCCGGCAAGAAACATGACTGCCAGCACCCCTCGAGGATTTCCCGCATGTCGTCTCTCTTCTCCTGGATACTCCCTTTCCTGAGGGTCTCCAGGCTGGGAAGGAGCCCAGGGTTCTTTACCATGTATGCCATCAACCTTTTCGGATCGCCACCGACGTTAAAGAACTCCAGGCCAACATCCTGGACAAAAGAACGGAATGTCTCATGTGTTGCGATCCGGATATGATGGCCAGCCTGTTTTAGGGCTACCCCGAGAGCGACAAATGGCTGGATATCACCTCGTGAGCCAACGACCTGGATGACTATGTTCATATGTGGCGGCGTCACGTCGATATTGCCAGTCGATGTCACGCCCTGGTCTTGCAGCACGGGTAGCGCCTGTGATACACGACACACGTGTCGCAGGCAGAGGTTTACCCGGCCATCCCCTGTGCTGTTAGTATTTGTATTTGATTCAAGCAGTGTAGGTAATACCCAAGACTTCAGCATGATTTGATGTATTATCATTTGCGAAGCTGTCGCCATGGCCCTTCGTTGTCGTCATAATGTCATTGGAAATGGGGTTTATATTATCTGAGAGCAAGGTATATTATTTTAACTAATTTACTGGGACCCAGCCTTTGGTTTTATGTTCAATGGTAGGGCCTTGACGGTTTGTGTTCATAGTCTGACTGGCCCTGGGATTACGTCTTTACAAAGTTATGTGTTTAAAAGAGGATAGATTTCTCTCAAACTATCCGATTAATTCCAAGGTCCGTCAGTATGACGTCAAAATTAGTTATAGCAATCGCGGTCCTCTCGTTTCTGGATGAAACTAGCTGTATCAAGTCGTGTTGCCCAACGGATCGGCAGCCGCAATTGTTATTACGGCGTACGGGCTCGGACCCAGTGTGTTAGTAAAGCACTCTGAATATACTGTCGGATCGCAGGATGTCATCGAGAGTATACGATTCTGATGCATTCAGTAGGCAGCGGAGGACTCTTGTGTGAAGTATAAAACTTAAAAAAAATAATAATAGTATGATTTGACAGAGATTGGCTGTACCTAACTAAATAATGACAAAACCGCATTATTTGACAATCTGCGCGGACATGATGACTAACTGTAATATGCACTTTTGTATGGTATGGTTTACTGCCGATGTCTGCCGACATTCGGGTATTCCAACAGTGTATTAACTAGGTATTGCAACCTTTCTGACATGATTAAATGGACCCTAGAGATTTTCATGTGAATTCTAAGGTGGGGCCGTTGGTTGTAATTCCGTAGCATGTTCAAGCTTTTGGGGTTCAGCCCTCGTCCTCTTCTAAACCGCGGATCAACTCGATTAGGCTGTCTAACGAAAAGGTAAAGGCCTAGATGCACTCAGGCTAACCTACTTATTATTTAACTAATAGGAGATGATGAGTTAATTTACCTTTCTGTTGCAGGGGTTGAGGAATCCTTGCAAAATTAAAGTGTCAGCGAGTTTGTGGCAAGAGATATCAATCAACAGCAAAATAATTTACGCATGTGCCGAGGCGCATTCAAAAACCTCCGTTGAAATATTGAAGCTGGTGGTTGTGCGACGGATACGGCACCGGAATATTCTACTACCATGGGTCACTTTTTACTTACCATGACACGAGTAATATTTGATGGTAGTAGTCTTTGATTGTGTGGGTCTTCCCCGGTATTAGACTCATCTAGAGTGAATTGATGGTAATCTGGCGTTGCCACTTGTAATCCCTATTCACTCAATGTCTAAATTTGGACGCTAAGGTTACACTAACTTCCAATTACATGGTATTTTCTATCGTTTGAAAGCATGTCTATTGAGAATGGCCTTGTCTATTTGGTAGACCAATTAAAGCTCCATATCTGCTGCAGCAGATTTCCTGACAGGCAGTCCTAGCCACCTCCTTGAGTAAGATCCCTGTACTATTAGCGCTGAGTTGCTTGTAGATTCTTGCCAATTACCATCAGGGTATTCCGGATCAACAAGTGCTCCAGAACTAACTATCCACAGGTCAGGGGCCACGGCATGCATGCACCGCAAGTCACCCTGCGCATCACTGCAGAAGCGCGAAAGGCTCTCATAAGCAAGGGAGAGGTGGCCGTCTCCATTTACACCGAACTACGATAAATATAAACACCCCCAAAAAGAAAAATAAGCCTCGTTTCGGAACCGAAGATGATTAGGATCAGATTACTCGGCCCAATTGATTGATCAGATTGACTCGACCGCGATTCGCGTCAGCTGGTACTTGCTTCTCAGCGCAATTTTATGCGACTAATGTAGAGACAGTTTTTTTTATTAATTTTACAATGATCGTAATGGTGTATAGCGGTCATGTCGAGACTCTAAAATGACCTTCGGACCTACAAAGCCGTGAGATGATACCGTTGTCTGCGCGCAAACATCTATCTCCTCGATCTAAACCTGTCTATCGTACGGTCGATTCCAGAGATCTATGCCCTCCCGGCTCGTATAAGTAAGGCGCTTTGTAGCTGAAATCCTTGTTGGTTTCACGACCGGTTGGCATAGAAGAAGAGATAGAAGGGGCGTGTGCCTCTTTACTAGTCCAGCGCTTACCACCAATTCACCCTTATATTTACCGGAGAGCTTCTTCTCTTCATCGAAACCTTCTTAACTTTCCGAGATCCGCACTTTCAGCGCATTGCTGGGTAGATCCCTAACACTACCGTATTCCCTATATCTACTTTTGGAATACCCCTTAATCTTTATACTGAAGCTCCCAAAAACAGGTCTATCAGTAGGAGCTCGAGTTGCTCCATGGACGTTTACGGATAGGCTACAGTGGATCGTCTCCATTTTGGGATATTAGACCCACTGTCGGTGCGACCTGCACGGAGGATCTTCAGGCATTACATGCATAAAGACTAGGCAGCCGAGTAGTGAACTGGGGGCCTGTGCGAAAAAGCGATCGGAGTCCCAGCAGGACAATCCGGCTCTCGCAACCAAAGAAAATCCCAAATCCAATCATCTCAGCCGGCGGTGCCAGTGACTTTTTATCACATGGGTTTGCCCATGCCGCCTTCAATCCGCGTCTCGATATAGCTGAGAGCAATGTTCTTGGACTTAGTTATTACCGCCAGTTCTCTAGGCAACCTGGAACCGCGCCGAAGAATCAATTCGATTCGATTCATTTGACTGCATCGATGATGAAGGCAGTAGATATGCAGCAACTCGGCACTCTAGCACATCACGATCTTGTAATACTGACTGTCTGTCATGCAGTGTGAGTAGAAATCGGATCCTTGCAGCATGTTAGTCTGTTTCGTTTGATTTTGTTCTGCACGAATATGAAAAGGTCCCGTGGGGCTGGGATTGGATGGAACAAGACTTTGGGCTCCGGGTTTGCCGTTGTTCGCATGTTTGCACAGGGCTGGTTCGATGATAGTGGATGGGATGCTATTATGATTCGGGAACAATTCAAATCTCCAAAAGTTCAAGGGTTGAGCATAGTATGTCTCCAGTTTTCATCCTAACGGTTTTAATTCCGACTAAGTGTGCTCGTTTCGGTTATCTGCGGAGGCTCTCATGAAGCCCATTGGCTGGTAAGACATATTGGGCGTTTGTCTGAACGAGGTATCAGCCTTTCGAGAGTAGTTTCAGCAGAGCAAATTCGTTTATCTCAGTGGTTATGGGACAGCCCACAAAGCGAATCCTTTAGGCCGTCAACATATCCTTTGGATATCTAACTCCCAGGGTGCCTCAACTGACCTACTTTAGCACAACGGTCATCACGCGGGGAACATCATGATTTCATGGAGAGGCCCGCTGTTAGAAGAAATGAAAGGGGTCTGATCAAACATTTTCAGTTCCGGGGAGAGAGGAATCAGTAAGGGTACTTGGAGAGAGGCAAGCGAAGAAGAGAACGTCACATGGCCTTCGAGCCTCAGATAGTAAACGACGTAGCGGTATGACATTCGGCATCAGGATTTGACAGAGCAGACTCACTTCAGTGCCTTGGGTTCATCCCGCCCGTCATTGGTGCCCAGCTAACATCGACTTCCATAACCACCGGCGCGCAGCCAACCAATCAGCCATGTGTTTCCCCCGAGCAGTATCGTCGAACTCCTCTGGCTCGTGCTCTCTGGCCGTTGCTCGGCAATATCTGCGTTGTCGGCGGCGGTGAATTTGGGGGAGTTGAGGATGATGGCGCTGGCCATGGCCTCGGTGTAGGTTTGGGAGTATCTTCCACCAAGTCACCCATTTGTTTTGTGAAGCGAATCTTGCGTACACTTCCCTGTGTGATCGAAACAGAAAATGTAAATTCATCTTGGTCGATTGGTGTCGTTGTCTGGGTCCGGCTGGATCGGAAACAATCCAAGCGTAGACGCAGACCAAAGCTGGAATCCCCGTCCCTCCTCCAATAGAGACTGTCATCACCGCACCTGACTTGGACGCATTGTAAATGGGATCATCGGCCCTGAAGTTAAAACGTGACAGAGTTGGAGTGTAATGAATGAAAACTTGGAAGTGATTCACGGTTGGAGGCCCATGTCGCTTGCTCGTCGCCTCGCATGCGCTTGCCGTCGTAAAATTTAATCTCGTAAGAGAGTATAGTATCGTTTCAACGAAGCTCATCACTTCCCGCTATCATCCGCGCTGAGAGGTCGGTGACGAATGGCGTTTGGTAATGTCCCTGGGGGAAAGCTATGACCTCGTTGGTTAGATGAGGATTCTTGGGTAGAGAAATGGAGAATATGTGAAAGGCGAAGACCAGTCAGAAGCCAATTCCACGATATGACGATCATAGACATTGAAGAGATGATTGTATCAAATAATGCAACGAAAATAAGAATGTCGAACCGGGGACCTACTGTCCCCCATCCCCTGTCCCGAACCGAAAGAGTGCCGATTAAGTTTCTCCAGCAGCCCCGGAGGTTTATCTAGGCCCAGGCCAAGGCGCGTGACGGCACACACTTATCGCTGAGCAGAGCTACATCCAGGACCACTAGCCCAGAAGATAATCATTGGGAAAAAAGAGAATGGGCTTTATTATCTGTCAAGGTAAGCTCGAGGTGAGACTTCACCCACACATGGGTTATTGAATCGGAATCATAGATATCCTAATGATAACTTAAATAAATATTCGAGACAAATAAGAAAGCCTCTCAGGACCTCATCGACTGTAAAAGATACCCAGTCGCTCCTCGATGTTATCCAACCTATCATTAATATTACGAAGAGAGATCTCACGCCCCAAACGATCACACGTAAGTCTCAAAAACGCTTCCCTCGCATCACTCAATTCATTTCGCATCATCTGTACCTGTGCTGCCGCTGGCGTGAAACGCGTGTTGATTATCGTAATGATCAGGGAAGTCAAGGTGCAAGCTACTGAGATCACTGTCGTAAACTCAGTGAACCAAGCAGGGGGCGTGGGTGTTGGAGGGGCCTTTGGGCCCACAAGCGGGGAATCTCGAAGGGATCTCCCTAAGTCAGATTATTAGCATTCACTCCTTGATAAAATCTTGAACTCATAGTCATGCTCGACATCCTGCTCGAGGAGAGAACATCCCTCAAGTACAATGGAGGATATTCCCTTAGATATCAGGAGGAACCAGTCATGTTCATCCAAGTAGTCTGATTGGAAAGCTGTATGGGGGATGTTGACTTACAGTTAGACGTGTCCAATAATTCAAGAGCTAGCCTCTGAAGAAAAACAGACAGATGGAAGCGATCGAGTCGACTATTCATAGGAAATGGTACCTTTCATTCCAAGGTTCCTCAGCCCTCTCCTATTTATAGCTGGGCAAGGAAGCGGTGCCCGCGGGCCCGCTCTTGGATTTCGTCTCCATTTAAAACCCTGGGACAGTTCGGCTCAATGATAGGATCTCCCCAGATGTCCTCACCGAGATATCTGAATTTGCACTGTGCTTTGTTGTCGAATGTGAGGAAGCAAACTCGCTGGCCATGACCATTGTTGCCGGTCTGGAAATCTTTGCCGTATATTCCAACGTGGATTCTTTTTCCGGAACGTCCGCTGTCTTCGTGTGACCAGAATAATTCATGATGTCCTTCAAGCCGAAAGGCAGAACTCGGGTTTTTTCTTCGAAATTCGGAAGCACAATTTTTGAAGCGGATTCGGGTCCCTTCGTTTCTTTATTTCCAGCCTTTGTCTTGGAGAGATGCGGCTGAGGATCGGTTGAGAAAGTTGATGTTTTCTTTTTCAAAGGGGGAGGACTGGAACTCAAAACATCATTCTCAGAGTCACTGTGGTCAGAATTTCTAACCGGTCGCTTTCCCAGAGCTTTTTTCGAAAGAGGTTTCTTGGAGGAGGATTAGGCCCCCCTTTCCGGCAAAGGAGTTGGTGACTGTGGGAGCTCATCGTCCAACTCATCGGAGGTTTCGAGATGAGTGAAGTTGTCGAGTCAAAGGGTCCGGACGAAGAAGCCAAGGATTTTGAGTTAGAGGAGGAAGAAGAACAGCCTAAGAAATGGCCTGACGAAACCTTCACACTGGCAAAACCAATCCCGAAACAGTCTTCACCCTGGAAACGTTTGTACCAGAAAACAGTGACTCCTTCCAAATCTCGCAAAAACAAGGAAATACATGAGTCATCTCAACAGGAACCAGTTGACCCGTGGACCCGTGGACCCGTGGACTAACCTTTGGAACTCCAACATCCATTTGATGGGATCCATGGCTAGATGGGGTTTTCCAGCGACTTTTATTACCGTCTAATGTGTCATAGTTGAATTCCAGGCATCAGCCCCTCCAGCGTTTCCTGATATTCTTCCTTCCTTAATCAAATCAACTGCTTTTCTTGAGCTCTTTCATTTTCAATGACCTCAAACAATATTTGTACACACCTCCAACTCAGCCACTTACCTCGGTGTGTAATCTTCCCAGTCCCCCCTCTCAAGCAAGCTGCATATGCCAAGCACCATGGGCATGCTGCACCTCTTCTTTCACTCCTCTTTCTTGGTATCCCCATTCCTGGGCCCTAAACGAAATTCATTACCTGAACTTCCGGCCCAGGTCTTATTCCGAATAACGGAATTTCTCTCTCGTGACGATATAACAAGCACCTCACTCTGTAATCATCGACTATTTGCTCTTTTAAAAACCAGGGAACCTCCTTCGTTACGAACAAGACGAGACAAGCTAGCCCTTTTGACTCGCCTGGGGCGAGATCTCCCAAAGTTCTTCGCTTGCTATGCCTGCCATGTTCTCCATAGGCACGATACTTCAATCGACTTTCTTCCTGGGCCTCGATCCATGATTTTCTTGCGCTGTCCTAGAGAATCAGCACAACTTTACCTTCCTTTCCATCAGCTATGGTATTCCGGTCACCGTTGCGCTTATTATTTTCACTTCACACACCTGCAACTTCTTATGATGAGGCTCTATCTTGGCCCAGAATATGGGATCAGCACTGAGGACATTTATTACACAGAAGTCCAACTCCACAGTCTCCAGCCTGGCACTCAGGTGTCCCTTATCTCTTCCGTTGACGCAGACATATGTTCAATGAATCCTAATCTCATTCTGAGAGTCCAACAGATCATTTCGGTTGATCGTCATAAGCGATACCTATTGTATCGATGTCCACGGCCATCAGCCAAAAGATCTATGATTCCTCCGCACAGCATCACCATCTGCAGTCATGAAAAGAACCGGGACATTGATACCTGGGTTAATCAGGTTGTGAGCGCCCATCGTGCTGGAGAAAAAGCCCCGTCTGTCTCTTTTGCTTGTCGCCATTGTGGCACTGAGGCTCTCCTCGAAATGGTTGATTTCGAAAATCAATTGGCTCTGGTCATTACAAAGTGGATAGGCCTAGGTGCTGGTTTAACCCCGGAAGATCCTCAATGGCGGAACCATCAAAAATTGGGGTTTTCACCCATGAGGTCCACAGAAGGGGAATACACTAAAAGTTCCACGAAAGCAAGCGCTCGAGCCTGTTTCGAACGTGCGTCGACGGAAAGCCTACGGTCTCGCAACATGGCGTACCTCAAAGATCAGCGGTTCAAAAAATGCATGATCTACAATCCCTTGCCATCGTTTGGGGATTATGATCCTAATATATGGTATCTATGGGGTAACCATTCTAAAGCTGCAAGACCAGCCACCCACTGACCAGCTCTCTCCTCCTGCACCTACTGTGATAGATGATTATTTATTTGCTATCTACTTTAATCGCGCTATATTGAGTACAATGGACTTGGGAGGCTTGAGCCGAAACTCATTCGACTTCAAGAGTCACGAAATATATTCGTTGAAAAATAAAACCAAGACAATGATTTCGGGAGCCATGAAACGCTAATCCATATATGGTAAGGCTATTTGTATTGCATTGTCAATGAAGCCGGTAAATTCACCAAAGTGTGCTACATGAAAAGACCACATAAATTCGTGGCATTTCCGTTGTCACCTCAACTTAAACCATATCGGATATTGGGTGGGATAACAGAGGAATAATTGCGTCCTTGAGACTTTCAGTTTAGCGCTCTTTGTCCTCTGCACGACGGGGAAAGTCCTACCAAGAGAACAGAAATTCACGCATCGATGTGGCCAGGTGTCCTGTGGCTGAGAGTTGAGGTTTGAAGCTAGAGTTTGATAGTGTGAATTGGAATGATGAGGCATTATATCGGCTGGTGATACTAATACAAAAGCTCCCTAGAGTTATAGAGCATATGTAATAGAATTATCATAGGTGAAGGTGGCGATTATTGCTTTCAAATTTTGTACTAAGATAGATATGGTATCAAGACTACTATATTTATCTTTGAAGGCAAATGAAGCCTTATTGTTTTCTGCGTCTACCCCTCAGTTGCTTATGTTTATCAAATTAGGTGAACCTAACGGAAAGCTATAAATTGTCTTATTCCCAGATAAATATTCTCGTAGCATTCAACTTCCTCTTTTCCCTTACAAAACAGGCTTGCCGGAATGTCCACGTCTCCACCGTCCATTATTAGTATTATCAATATTAGCCAAGACCTATCGGTACCAATGGCCGATATAACTCGTGCTTTCTTCATCTATTGCCAAGAATATTCTGCAACAGGCACACCACTGTGAGTCTCACTCCTAGCAGTACAACCAAATTATCTGACAAAAGAATAAGAGGCAAAGAGACTACCACTGGAGTGGAGTTTATAAAGGCGAACGGATCACCACGGGTGTGGTCACTCACTCCCCTAAATGATACCTTTTCCATTCATGCTATATTCAAGAATCCGCTGATTATCCAAAATATCCTAGATGATCCGCGTATTGGAGGACTGAAGCTTGTCGTATATGTGTGAGTCATATATTCTTGTGTCATAGGCTCAACGACTGAAGTGATTTATCAAGCACAAATCAGGGTACACCAAGAACTTTTTCTTTTCTGTAAGTATAAAGGCTATATACCCACAATCCGAAATCATCTAACATCCCAGGGCGTTCTCGATCAGAATCGTAGCCTCGTAGTTTAGCCTAAGATCGCCTTACTATACCGATAGCATAGGTAAATATCGAGAGATCGTTTAATGATGGGAGAGATTTACTATGAGTTCGACATATCTCCATGAAAGGTAAATCCCCTTAGGCTGATAAGGCTGAAAACGTGGTACGTTGGTAGTTACCTTTGCTGACGAACAACCGGTAGGACTACAATACTGCCATTAACAATCTTTAAATATTTTCATTAAGGAATGGGGTGAATAAGGTAGGTAGTTAGGATGGTTAGGACCGAACTTATAGATCTTTTGTTTTGAAAAATCAATTAAGCTGCATAAGAGGCGCATGGCTAGACCGAAGTAGATAATTAAGCGAGATTTATGCTACTGCGGATATCCGCAGAATATCCTTATATCCACGCGGATATCTGTGGATATCATTACTGAGGATATGGTACGTGACCCGATATCCAATAGCGAGGATATTCCGCGGTCTAGTATAGACTGGTCGACACTATACACCACACTTATCCGATATGTTTGCTGAGAGCAATATTGATATAGTAATGGTAGAATCGCACCATAGGAGCTTTAACACCCTTATATCGAAGAAGGGGCTATAGGAATTGTTTCATTGTATACCTGGGGAGGATACCCTACCTTTCCCTCCTTTTATAGAGCGAGCCGTCTACTCCCAGTCTACTACACTAGGGCGGCCTCCCGTAAGCTAGGTCGGTCAACATAAGCTAAGCCATGTAGACACTAGTAAGGAAGTTTAATACAACTAAGGATGGAATTTCGCGAGCTAGGCGAGCAACCAAGGACAGTATTCACCATGTTAACGGGCGAAGGCCGATATTTCTCCGCAGGGGCCGATATTCGAGATATAGCAATATCAAGATCCAGATTTATCTCATACGTCTTGCTAGTCTAGAAATAATCCAGTCCCCGCCGCCGCAGGCGATGGCAGCGCAGAGGAAACTGTTCTATATATGCAGATTCTCCCTTACTCTGTGTCCACTTCTTCATGTAGAGTGCTGAGCAAATCATTGGAGAATCTCAGATTCTTGCAAATCCTTAGGCAAAAAGTTCACGTGTGATGTTAAGCCAAGAGCTCATAGTCACCGCGGTAGGCAGGAGTCTTAGGAAAGAGCGTGGGTTATTGATTAATGTTATGAGGACTGAGATAACGGGCATTTAGAAGGGCCCTTGCTAACACACATGAACTTTTGATTTGAAAGTGAGAGGCAAAGGAAAGGAAAGGAAAGAAGGGCTAAAACCGATTTTCTCGAAATGAAGTCACGCCCAACGCTCGTATACTCTCTTTCTCTCACTTGGGCAACTAACAAACAACTCCCATCTCTTCTCCTAGCCCTGGCCGTCTAACTTTTGAGTCCGCTCAAGCTCGTACGTACTATATGGATAGAGCGTTACTTTGCGCAAGTGTGAACTGCTAACATAGTATGTCGCTGATAGTCTCCCTCGTCAACTGCGTCGTATCTCGCAAAATGCCAAGCGCGATCAACCCGAAGAAAGCTGTTGAGTCCGCTGCTCCAGCTCTAAACACGTCCCAGCACCATACAAACTCGAGTGCTTTACACAGTATCTACTTTGTCGGTGATCTCCAGCCATGGCCAGGCTTTCTCAGTGCTGTTCAGGCATGCCATGAGAACCGTACCTGGCGACAACAGACTCTGGGTTATATGATTCAAGCCCGAGATCTGTATGCGTATGGAAATGTTGAGGTTGGCGATGAACACGGTGTCCAAGGCCGCTCCCAAAAATTCTTTGGGGACGTACTTAACACCATCTTCGAGTCACAATCGACCACCGAGGAAAACATCAACCTCCGTTTCGCAGATTTTAAATGTATCCAGTCTACATACCCCGGCACGCCTGACGTGATACTGAAGGACAGCAACCACGCCTTAAAGATCGTGGGGGAGCTCAAGGCACCCTGGATTGGCGAGCATCAGATAAAACGAAGGATTGCCAATGTGAGGCTTTTGAGAGAGATATTGGCCCAGCCTATCATGTATATGAAGGATCTGGGCTGTATGTATGGCTTTCTCAGCACATACGAAGAGACGATCTTCTTGCGACAAGTCGTGGACAATAATGGCGTATGGAGGATTGAGTATTCTCCTGTGATCTTGTCGTCCACCACTTACGATAAACGTGTGACTACTCCCCCTGTTGTTTCTGTGAAGCAATGTTTTTTCTATGTGGGCCTCAATACGTTGAATCAGGGGCCGGTCAACAACATGTCAACGGGGTGGATTGTAGATATCTAATGTTTCAGGACTTCCACACATTCGAATTAAGCACATCTTGGGTAAGCTCTGTGTCCATTTCGTACACATTGTTTACAGGCTCCGGACAGTTGTACCGCTTCCCTCGACTTTGACTATCAACTAAGATTTCTCTTTGTCCTAGACAGGTTTCTAGTGTGTTTGGTCGCAGTGAAAGCTATTCGGTACTCTCTACTCCAAAATTTGAAGCGTATGCCGCAACTCCTACGTGTACTGCATGAGCCTTGGAGGAACGCAGAAGAGGATGAAATCGAGCCTTAATAGACATTCCCCGTCCATGAGTGGTACCCGTAGTATATATGACATCGAACTTTTTGAAAGTAGGTTACGGTTGAAGATATATTGATGGTGTAGGAGAGGCTTGGCTACCATCGATACCTTCTTGGCGTCCGTGAATCTGGCGGAGAAAAGAGGTGCATATTAGGATTAGCGTCATTCGAGTGACCCACACCATGTTGTAGCTTGGCACGCCCTAATGTGGAGTATATGGATGTCGATGGAAGATATCAGCACATACGATACACGGGGAGCAGAAGAGAGAGCCAGAACAAGGATAGAAATTGAGCGGATAGTTTAGAGATATTAAGCGAGGAAGAAGCAGGATGCCTAAAGATAGAAAAAAATGTCGGGCAAAGTCAGCGAGTGATAGCTGCCATTTGATCACATGACCATCCATGTTATCACTTATAGTTGTGTTCACTTGTGTTCACTCTTTCTTCCTCTAAGCTGAACACCCATCGCTGTCAAACCATCTTGCTTTCCAAAATCCTACTTTTTGCAGTCCTCGCCATGGCATCTAATACCAGAACGACCTGCTTCGATGCTCGATTGCTCCGCGGCCTTGTAGGTACTACGGTCACCACATACGACCTTGTCTCGGATGGCGCGTCAACACATTCTTCCTCCCTCGCCCCTTCCACTGAGCCTTCTCACGCTACGACCTCCCCCACCACACCCTCTACACTGGGGGCATCTCCAATGACTGTCGTGTCTACCTCATCAGCAGTCTCCCGAACGTGGGTCATCACGAAGAAACTCACGGAAAGGGCAGCCCCTATGACAGATCACGATGTCAAGATGGGCCGCGGTTCAGCTAAGACAGTTGGCAAGTTCCTGTGTCACTTTGCAGGGGACCCAAACCAGACAGCGTTCATGCGAATCTATCAACAGATTCCTATCACTGGAACGGAAGACGCTGACCACGACACTCTGGCTAGACAAGCCGTTACTCCTGGAGTTTGTGGCGAGCTTGAGTCCTTTAAAATGTTGCAGAGTGGAGGTTGTAGCGCTGTTCCTCGCTTTCTTGGCCACGCAGAAAGTACACAAGGAGACAACGACCTCCTTCCTGGCGGCTACATTAGATACCTTGTGTGGGAAAAGGTCCCAGGGGAGCCTCTAACAAAGGAATTATTCTGGGGCTTGGATATCACCGCACGCAAAGACATCCGTGCTAAGTTCCGCGACGCCTATGAGTAAGTCTATGCAAATCTCAGGCCGGTAGATGGGATATTGACATAATCAAAAGACAGCTGCTTAGTTGCGGGATAGCACCAGGCCAATCCAGGATCTCGAAAATAATCTTTGATCGGCCCACAGGCAACTTGTACGTCAGGAATACCCTATAAATGCGTTGAAAATATGTACTAACGGATTTTAGTCATATCTCGGGGTTCCGAATGGGATGGCCAATTATCGGTAAAATTGAATGGTCAGAGGCTCGTTACGTCGAGTTTGAACTGGCGGAGCCGGGTGAAGAAGGAGACTGGTACCTCCACCCGGAGAAATGGCAGTGGTAAATGCTCGTAATCAATTAGGATCAAGTTGATTCTAAATTGCTGTAGTCGGAATGAATAATTTCTCCACTATCTCTTGCTCCTCTCTGGCTCTCGAGAGTGTAAGTGACTATCATGTGGTCATAGTATCACGAATTTTCAGTCACCAACGCCACCCATTATCTCAAGTAATACATCTAGCATTGCTCTGCGGGCTAGCTTATTTTTCATATGCTGAATGGCTTCGGCATCCTATCTGGGTACATAGCTCATGTGGCCGGGTTTTCAATATAAGAGGCTTAGAAGGTTATAAGCCCCTCTATCACCTTTGTTTATTATTGAAACTAGGGGGGATATATAAACATTCGAAAGTTATTTCTAATCTCCCGGAGTTTATCTTTCGTTAGCTTCGTATAGTCAGCTATAACTGAAGTATCCGACTCTCGAATAAATGCGTTCTAATCGGCTCAACTCTTCCCGAGTTTCTAAATCAGACAATGCCTACGTGGTTAAGACTGAGGGGGAAAACTTAGCCTTTTTATAAGAGTTTCATCTGTATCTACGCTAGAAGTGCTCTTAAGTCTTATACTCTTTCGTCCAATTACCTTAAAAGGCTTTCCCGAAGTGTTACTCGGCGCCCATCTAGGCAATCCAATGTATAGCGGATACGCTAGCTTTGTCTATGCGCGAATTGGCTAGATGCCTCGTATAATGATAATATCCTAGATTTAGCCTAAGGTGACGGAGATAACTCTATGAATAACGATTTTGGTGATACCAAGATGCTTTCCGCTGCTGTTTTGCCCATCGTTGCCGGCTTGTGAGTAAGAGTAAGCACGCAGTGAAAGTATAAATTTGAAACCGCGTATACGGAATCACCACGATTATCTCCCACAACACTACGCACAACCGTGGTCTTTCCGCTGTCCCCCTGGATTACACCATATCGGAAGGGGATAGCGAATTACGCTTTGTAGTCAATTTGACTACTTACGGTTTAGCGCTCTTTGTCCTTGTGCGTATCCGTGCGTGGTTCTATATAATCCCTCCTATCGCCCCCTCAACTTCTCGCTGTGTTTTGCCCGCCCACTTTTCCTTTCTCCACGTCTTTGTCCGTCTCTGTAGGTTGTGACGATCTGGATTCTGGATTCTTCGGCCGAATACTTTCTGCCATCGTTGACCGCCTGCCGAGTTTGACTGATCGTTTGTTTGTGACAGGATCCCACAAAGGATCCTGCCCCAGTAGATCTTTTTCTTTCTTTCTTTTTACTCTCTATACTTAGTATTTTCGTTGGAATACACTCTTTTCATCAAAGAACTGGCTGGTAACATAATACTAAGTACCACTTTCATTTCTAAAGGCAGCAAGACTATATAGACCTTTCATTGTGATAGGTCTCGGTCACGCCTTACCCCACTTTTCGTTCCTTAGCATCGTATAGCCAAGACCTGAACCGAACCCGAACTCCGAGCCAATCAAGATAGTTGGAACTAGACAGAACCCTGGCAAGCAGCCGATTGCTACTTTGCCCGATAATGAAGAAGACCGAACCGAGCGACCGACTATCGTTTAAGAACCGACGACCCTAGTGATGACTAGTGAACCTAATGAAGATGATGACGATGGAGAAGGACCCTCTATACGCGAAAGACTACAGAAGACCCCGATAAGAGAGCGATTCCACGAACTCGCCTAGGAATACCATAGACTAAAAAGAAGAGTGTAAGAACTCGAGGATAAAGCGATTATCCTCCATACTGACAAAGTTAAGACTAAGGTTTTGATTAAATAGTTCATTTAAGAATAAGATAAAGCGATCGCATACCGTGACATTGCGACCCGTAAACGAGGAGACCTTACGTTCCGTCTCCTAAACCAGAGCACCGGCGTACCGATTATAGAGGCCGCTACTAATCGAAGAACTACGAAAATATCTAACGCTCCGATGCTTAGCGATAGTAAAGAAGTCCGATTTGAGACCTAGGAAACCGTGATCTGTTAGAAACTCGAAGCAAATACCGACTACTACCCGCTACTAGTTTACTGTAAGCTCTACGTATAGAGTCGTTACGAAGGAAAAGCCTAGTTATATATTATACCTCGAATAAGCTCCGAGTCGAGCAACCTATACGTTGATTCCGATAATATAATTATCTACCTAAGAACCGTCTTTGTAAACCTAAACCGACGTACCGAAGCCTATACGGCTTACTATAAATTAAGGATAAAACCGAAAGATAACTTTACCGATTTCCTCGCTAAATTTATATAGCTTACCGAAGAAGCCGCTATTATCTAAGAGAACCGGAAACGTAACCTATATTCGAAACTACTATACCTACTCTAGAGTTAAGTAATATAGGCAGTTAACTAGAACCTAATTCCCTTTAAAACTTTTACCTAGAACTATTAAAGTATATCCCACAAGATCAACCTTCAATAGGAAGCTAAGTCGATATCTCGTACTCGTACTAACGTGCCCTTTGTAGGAAGCGGAGCTAGAACCGGAACAGCAAGTTCAATATATACTCCCTATATAAAGTATAAAGGAAGCTCTAATTTTGTTAGTCTATTAACTTCTGAACGAGATACCCTAATAAAGGAAGGTCGATACTTTAACTATAAGGAGTAAGGATATATAACCCGTGATTGTCTAAAGAAGAAACCGAGTACTATAGTTACTACTACTACTCCGACTCCGACGCCCTGTATTATAGAGATTAATAAATTTGAGGTCGAGAACGACTAGGGAAAAGCTAGTACCTAGGCGAAGTCTCTTGCCTAGGTAGACGGAAAGTATCACTATACTCGCTAGATTTAAAGAAGTTAGTTAGAGGTCCTAGAGATAGTTTAGTTTTTAATACTTAACTGATATATAATAGACGCTCCTTTTCTCTTTTAGCACTTAGTAATACCGGAATAGATAGATATATTTTTATTAATTCAGTAACGATAATATTACTTAGAAAACGATTTAGTATCCGGGTAGAGAGACTTCCGTAGGAGTACCCGGTCAGAGGATTCGACGGAAAACTTAGTAAACTAATTAGATATATAGCATTCCTTACTATCTATATCGATAGAAGGATATAACGATAAGTTCTAATATTAATCACGGATCTCGGAAAGTACGATATGATTCTTAGACGTATATAGTTTATAGAGTATAACGTTCTTCTTGATTGCCGACGGTATCGAATGATTTAGCCAGTAGATAAGACCCTCTTTAATAAAGTTATAAGTAAGATTATAGTCCCGACCCTAACGGTTATTCTAAAGAGACCTTTATAAGATAGTCGCCACTAGGTAGATATAGATCGTCGAGACCGTCTCTTTAAGGAGGAAGAGGAATTTTTCGGCCGAAAAACTTCTAAAGATAGTAAAGAGAGGTAGAACGTATTTCTACCGAAAAAAGAGAGGTATAGAAGAGAACGCTAGTACGGATACTAGTAGATAGAAGAATAACGAAAGATAATCCGAAATTTAAATAATAAAACAAAGACGACGATCCTAAGGATTAAGGATTAAAGTAAAGAGATACTATCAATCGATATTAGTGCTATTAGAGGTATTAGCTTTAATAGACTCTATAAGAAGGGAAAGGTTAGTAAAGAAGTCGAAACCTTTGTAACTTCTCTCTATAAGATTGACTATATCATCGAGGTAAAGAGCGTATAAGCTTAGGATCCTAAGATTACTAAGATCCTAACGGTCCTCCCGAAAGAATACCACAACCTAGTAGAGGTCTTTTCGAAAAAGAAATCTAATAAACTACCACCCTATAGACCTAGTATAGATCACAATATTATTCTTAAGGCTAAAGCACAATCTAGATATTATCCTCTTTATAAGCTATTACTTAAAGAACTAAAAGTAGCTAAAAAATATATTCTTAACAATCTTAAAAAAGGATTTATTATCCTAAGTTTAGCTCTATATATATCTCCGATCCTAATAGTAAAGAAACCTAATAGAGGACTTCGCTTCTATATTAATTTCCGAAAACTAAATACAATTATAAAGAAGGACTATTACCCTCTACCGCTAATTAACGAGGTATTATAGCGAATAAGTAAAGCTAAGATCTATACGAAGCTTGATATTTAGTAAGGTTTCTACCGGATTCGCTTAATACTAGGAGTAGAAGACCTTACTACTTTCTATACGAGATATAGATCGTTTAAGTATAAGGTGACACTATTTAGATTAACGAACGGACCGGCGACTTTTTAGAGATTTATAAATAACGTTCTTCGGGAATATCTAGATAAATATATAGTCGCCTTTATAGATAATATCTTGATCTATAGTAAGAACGTCGAGGACTACTAGCAATAGGTTAGGGAAGTACTCCGTCGCCTATAAGAAGTAGGGTTATAAGTTATATTATCGAAATCCGAGTTCTCGGTAGAGAAAACTAAGTTCCTTAGATTTATTATAAGTATAGAGGGGATCGTAGTTAATCCGGAGAAAGTCAAGGTAATTTAGTCGTGGTATATACTAACCACCGTAAAGGGAGTATAGTCATTTCTTAGATTCTACAATTTCTACCGACGATTTATATAAGGATATAGTACTATCTCGAAACTATTATATCGACTAATAAGATAAGATATCCCGTTCGAATAGTTAACTAGTTATAAAGAAGTATTCTAAATTTTAAAGAAGAAGCTAGTTAGTATACCGATTCTCCGATACTATAATCCGGTTCGATAGACCTAGGTTAAGACAGACGTATCTAATAGAGTTCTAGGAGTAGTACTCTCTTAGTACTATAAAAAGGAAGAATTCTAGTACCTAGTGGTATTCTACTTAAAGACTATATAGCCTATAGAACTAAACTATAAGATATACGATAAAAAGCTTCTTACGATCATTCGCGTATTATAAGAATAGAGACCCGAGCTAGAAGGCCTTTTAAGAAAAAATCGTTTTAAGATTCTAATAGATCACTAATCTCTTAAGTACTTTATAACGACCCGACAAATAAATCAGTAATAAGCAAGATAGAGTAAGTTCCTCTTTTAGTTCTATTTCTAAATCAAGTATTATCTAGGAAAGAAGAATATTATTGCCGATATCCTATTACGAAAGGAATCCCCCTATATAGATAATAGACGATAGTTCACGATACTTCCGAAAGACTATCTAGAGAAAGGAGTCTATCTAGTAACTTACTTAGCTCTAATAGAACTAGAATCGGAGCCAAACGAACTAGACGGACTAGATATAATTAAAATCGTTAAGCGAGTAAAAGAAGCAAATCGTCGAAGTATTAAATTAAACGAATTCCGTTAGGTAGCGTAAGCTAGAGATAGTACTCGATAGATACTATAGGATAGACTACTTCTTTACGAAGGACGACTCGAGGTTCCGGATAAAGGAGACCTTTGTACTCGTCTACTTAATAAGATATACCGACAACCGTTAACTATATATCCTAGTATTAAGAAACTAAAGAAGCTAGTATCGATACGATATTACTGGTATAGATAGGTGACTAACGTAAAGCGATATATCGATAACTGTCTGATCTATAAGCGTACTAAGGCTTAGAGAGACCGGATACCTAGATTATTACGACTACTGCTAATTCCTAAGAGACTATAGTAATATATTGTAATAGACTTCCGGTTATTTCCAAAAGATCGTTACGGTTATGATACCGTCTTTGTCGTTATTAATCGATTGAGTAAGAGACCGATATCTATTCCCTATTATAAAGATATAACCGTAAAGTAGATAGCCCGACTATTTATTGACTATATTATTCGGATTATAGGAATCCCGGAGATAATTGTCTCTAATAGAGGAGGATAGTTTATCTCTAAATTCTAGACTAAATTCTATAGGATCCTTAGGATCAAAAGAAAATTGTTAACTATATACTACCCCTAGACAGATAGATAGAGTGAGATCGCGAATTAATATATAGCCTAGAGGTTACGGCCGTATATCGAGTAGAACCAGGATAACTAGTCGGAGATCTTACCGATAGTTGATTTTGTAGCTTCGATTCTTCCCTAGGATATAACAAAGAGGTCACCTTTCTTTATAGAAAGAGGATACGAACCGTCGATAACATTCGACTAGAAAGATTAAGAGATAGTGACTCCTAATAAGTAAGATATAGTACGAATACTCTCTAAGTTATAAGATATCTAGACCGAAACCAAGGAGCAAATTGCGAAGTCATAGTAATTGTAGATTCGATAAGCGAATAAGTATCGAAGAGAAGAGGACTTCGGAGTTAATAACTTAGTCTTCGTCACGACAAAGGACTAGCTTCGAGATCGACCGAGTAGGAAGCTTTTATACCTAGCTAGCGGCCCGTATAAGATCACCGAGAAAGTCGGGAACTCGTATAGACTCGACTTACCGGATTTAGTTCGAGTCTACCCTATTTTCTACCCTAGTAAGCTACGAAAAGCCGCGACGACTAAGCTATTAATAGGATAGTACCCTGATCCTCCCCTACCGATAGAAGTCAATAAAGAAGATAAGTGGGAAGTCGAGAAGATACTTAATACTAGAACGCACTACCGAAAACTGTAATATCGAGTGTAGTGGTTAGGTTATAACATAGATCTGAAGTGGTACCTAGCCGGCAATTTCAAGTATGCGCCGCATAAGATCTAAGAATTCTATGAATAGTATCGTTCGAAACCCGGCCCCCCGATGCGCCTATAAGAATAGCTTGATATAGATAAAGAAGAGCAAATTATTGAAGACCATATTGACGATGACAAGCCGGCATTTAGGGACTGAATGCATTCTTGGTCGGGGGTTATGTGACGATCTGGATTCTGGATTCTTCGGCCGAATACTTTCTGCCATCGTTGACCGCCTGCCGAGTTTGACTGATCGTTTGTTTGTGACAGGATCCCACAAAGGATCCTGCCCCAGTAGATCTTTTTCTTTCTTTCTTTTTACTCTCTGTACTTAGTATTTTCGTTGGAATGCACTCTTTTCATCAAAGAACTGGCTGGTAACATAGGTGAGCCATTTTTGTCATTGATCCGGATCACCGAGCTCCTAAGCTCCGCCACCCCTTTCCCGTGTGAGTCGTCAGCTCTTCTGCAAGCCCACCACTGCTATCTATACTGCCTACCTTCCTTAGCTCCACGATAGCGCCCGAGATAAGACAGCCTATTGCTCGCCCTAAACTATTCCGGGATGCTTATGCCTATACAGCGGGGCTGTAAACTACCTATAGGCCAACAGAAATGTGGGTTTAGATTAAGCGGAATGTATTATGTTGTACAAAAGGTGGAAACTCTAGCGGTGAATGTCAAAGTGCAAGGTGGATTACATGGCAGAAACAAGATATAATACCAGAAAGTCATATGACCCTTGGTACTCGGCATACCATACAAAAGTGCATATTACAGTTAGTCAGCAGGATCCGTACAGATTGGTTAAATTGCGGATTCATGTCATTTTAGTTTAGAGAGAGTTCTCGAGATCAGTCATTTTGACCATACATTTCAATATGATAGGTTTCTATTAGTTATAAGCCCGGAATCGTTCCAATAAAGATCAATTCAAAGATCAACCTGCTATCGCCGAAACTAAGGCACAAAAAGTGACAAGAAGTCATCTGCCTAGCGCCGAAGCAACCCCTAAATCGAAGAAAAATCGGAAATCTGTCCACAACCATCAGCATCATGGCTAAATACCTCTCCGCGGGTTCATCCTCTCGCGTTATACTAAAGGATTCAATATCATAGGATTTATAGATAGCGAATATCGAGTCAATTGTAGTTCAATTTGACGTATAGGAGCTCTATAATCCTAGTAACGAGGAGGAACCAGAATATCTAATACCTCCAACCAAGGTTATATCGATAGAATAAGTATAAGATAAGTATAAAGATCAATGGTTTAAATCGATAAAAATGCTCTAAGTATAATAGACTATCGACAATACTATATATACCTAGTAAAAGAAGGGGTTAAATATGGTAGTGACCGCTATTCGAAATAGCGTTTATACTAACTACCAACCCTTTATTATCGACTATAAAACTCTATATATACTACTCCGTAACCTTCGTTAAAGGTTCGCTACCGAGTATAACCCTACTAATACTACTAGGCTTCGATAAGCGTAGAGAACCCTAGATAGAGGGTTAGAGAGAAACACGGATATCGATAAGTAGTTATTAAACTAGGAGACAGTTTAAGCAAGGTATAAGAGAGTAAGGATATCGGAAGTAGATAATACTCCAACTTAGTTCCTTAATACTATCTTAGTTATATCACCTAACTTCTATAAAACATAGACTCTAAGGCTTTAAGATAGGAACGACATCACCTTTACTTAACTACTTAACCGGTATAGAGCTCACTAGAAAATTACCTATAACAAGCTAGTTACCAATTAATAAGGTATTTCTAAAGCTATATTCTCGACCTAGTAAGGTCACGAAGAAGCGAAGCTAATAAATAAAGAGATATCTTTTAAGATAAAACTCTACCTATATAGAAGAAATAGGGGGAGGCACCTAGCGTAGAGATACTAGGAGATATATGATAAAAATATACCTTTATTATACGAAAGAAACCAGGCTATAAAGCAAAAATAGGACCAAGCTATAAAGGCTAACCTAGCTTAGAAAGCCTAGGTTAACAAGAGACATCAAGAAACCCAAGCATAGGGACAAAAATAAGCCTAGGGGAAGGCACCGTAGTAAGCAAATACCACTCTTAACGAGGACTCGGTATATAGGTTCTTCTCTATATAGGCTAGCACGCCACCGGCGGCTAAGCCACCGGCTAGCAAGCCACCAACTAGCACGATATAGGCTAGCAAGCCGTCGGCTAGCAAGCTACCAACTAGCACGATATAGGCTAGTAAGCCGTCGGCTAGTAAGTAAATTGATATCTTAACCACCGTTATATCCACCTAAAACCACGTATAAAACCATACCGAACCGGTTAGAAAACGATAGGTAGTCGATACTAGCGTATAAATATATATATATAACGATCGGGAGTTATTCGTGACTTTCGAAGACGTATAAAGTAGCGTTAGGGTAGGAGATATAGAAACGATCGTTAACGGGGTAGGCACTATAGTGATCTATAGTATCAGTCCTATCAATAGAAAAGTAGTTAGAATAGAGTTATATAATACCAAGTACTCTCCCAATTTCTATAGTAATCTAATATCTAATAGGTTAATAATAAAGGCGGGATTGTTAGTAAACTTCAGGACAGACTATATAGAAGCAGCTAATAGAAAACCAGTATACCAAGTATACTAGGACTAGAAGTTAACCTGGTTAAAATAACTAGAAAATAACTTAGTATTCGCTACTAAGAAGTCAGCCTAAGAACCAAGATCGGAAGTATCAATTCAAACCTAGTATAGACGCCTAGGCCACGTTAGCCAGCAGCGTATTACTAAGCTAGTAGAGATAACCGAAAGGATCACTATTAAAAGCAACCCTAGCAATAAGAAGTAGGTATATAAAGCTTATCAATTAGCAGACGCCCCGAAGCAGATCTCTCGCCGGAAGATAGGCCAAGTATATAGTATATTTAGACGGGTCCACTTCGACCTAGTATAAAATCAACTAGCTCACAACGGTTATATATAGTTAACGCATTTTTACCTCGATAGTATTAGATACCACTTTGTCTTCATATATACTAAGAAAAATAACTGCTAAATCGCTATTAGGAAGTTTCTAGTATTAGTCAAGAACTAGTTAAAGATCGAGATTAGAGTATTCCACTATAACAACAAGCGGAGTGTAGGTTATAAAGTTAAAACCATAATTAAAGCCGAAGGATATACTATTAAGCATTCACTACCCGGCTTACTAGAGATAAACGGTCCTACCGAGAGATCTAGGGGGATAGTAGTACGTACTACTAGAGCGTTAATTAACGATACAAAGCTTCCCTATACTCTATAGCTAGAGGTAATATATATAGCAGTATATATCCTAAATAGGACCCTAACCTAAATTAGCAATAACAATGCTAGCGGTATCTAGTAGATTATACCTTAGAAAGAGCTAATAAAGTATACTATACTAACTAGTATCTAGTATTAGACTATCAATCTATCAAATATAAGATTATATAGTTACTTAACGTACTCGAGAATCATTAAGAGAGTATAGTCAGACAAGATAGTACCTAGAGTAGAGATAGGATATCTCGTTAGGTATATTTCTAAGAACCTATACAAAGTATGGTTCCCCTACAAAGGATGTACTAGTATAGGAAGGGTCGATATCATAAGAGATACCGTTTTTAACGAAACGAGGCGGTACTCGAAATCGATACCGATACCTAAAACAGAGGATACTATTAGTACCATAATAGATAGACTAGGCATATAGCCGTAAGTACTTACTATAGAAGAAGTATAGGTCGAAATCAGTACGTAGATAGAGATACCGAGATCGATAGCTAGGATAGCTCTATAAGATAAAACTAAGTATACCGAGCAAGGTAGATATAATATAGTTAATAAAATAGCTATTAATATAGCTAGTATCGATAATATCTGTAACGGGTTAGACCCGCTTCCTACTATATGGCCCTGCCATATAGCCTTCCGTCTCCGCACGCTCCCGTTCTGCCACCGCCTTGCCCGTCATCCTTATTATCGTCCCGCTTGCTTCATTCCTTCCCTTCTCCAAGCTTTTTGTAAACAGCATGTCGACTTAGTCAGTATTGAATCAATTTGGCTTCGTTCCTTCACATACAAAAAGCTTCCTTCTCGTTACCGAGTCGTACGCAACGCAACGCAACGCAACGTTAACGAATCACCCCTAATTCTCCTTTTTCTTCAACGCAACGATGAACCAGCAACCCGACCAGAGCGCGCTCTTAGCGCTTCTACAACAGATGCAGCAGCAACTTGCCGATCAGCAGAGCCAGCTCCTTTCTCTCGCATCACGCCAGAGTCAACAACCCGACCAGCCCCGTTTCCGCCTCCCTGATCCTCCCCGATTCGACGGCAAACCGTTTTCGCTCCGTACGTGGCTCCCCTCAATACAATCAAAGCTTAACGCCGACGGCCTTACCGGCCAGCAAGCATTCGACTACGTATACAACCGTCTCGAGACACCTCAGCAAGCATCAGTACTACACCTCAGAGAAACCAACGACCCAGATCAGATCTTCCAATACTTCCAACGTATTTGTTATAACCCACGCGAAAAACAAGAGAGTATCCTCCGATTCGCCAACGTTCGTCAGAAGGACGATGAAAGCCTCATTGCGTACCTTGCCCGTTTCGAACGCCTCGCACACGAAGCGAGCGTAGAGATCCAAGGCCTAGCACAATCAGTTTTCGCCACAACGACACTTCACCGAGGCCTCCGCCGCCCTCTCCGTGAGGTTTTAGAACAAGCCAGTGATACACTCTTTGAGCTATCATACGAAGAGTACCTAGCGGTTCTACAACGATACGACCGTCGCCAGCCGCGACCTTTTCAACCTCAACGTCAACGTCAACCCTCGCCTTCTTCTCAACGTCAACGCCAACTAGCCACAGAACCAATGGATCTATCGGTAAATCGTACCGGAATCAGCCGCCAGGCTCGCCAGAGACATCGTCAACAGGAAGGTCTCTGTCGGTACTGTGGTAGCCCCGACCACTACATTGATCAATGTAACGATCCTACATGGAACCCACAGCATCGTAACCGCCGTTCATCATTGTCATCATCATCGATATCGTCCCTTTCCGACACCGAATCGCCCCCGAAGCAAAGGATTAAGGCCGCCACGGCCCGTACTAATCCTATCGATCTCCGTTACCTACTAGTCCTCCACGGCGATGGCCGCCTCACCCGGAGGAGCACATCGTCATACAACGACCCTAAGAGGGGGGGGTATTGTAACGGGTTAGACCCGCTTCCTACTATATGGCCCTGCCATATAGCCTTCCGTCTCCGCACGCTCCCGTTCTGCCACCGCCTTGCCCGTCATCCTTATTATCGTCCCGCTTGCTTCATTCCTTCCCTTCTCCAAGCTTTTTGTAAACAGCATGTCGACTTAGTCAGTATTGAATCAATTTGGCTTCGTTCCTTCACAATATCGATAATAAAGTTGATAATCAAGAGATAGTTAATTAAGGAATGGTCGATAGAGAGAGAACCCTAGTATAGGTGGTTATAAAGACGAACTCTAGATTGCCTACCCTATAGTCTATTATTAGACCGAGGGAATCGAGGGAGCAAATAGATACTATACTAGGAAGCTTTCTATCATCCTTACCACTACTATCAAGATTATTAAGACTACTATCGTTACGAATAGTATTATTATCTCCGAATCTATCGATTTTAATACCCCGAGAAACCCTATTATCGTCGCTAGATCCGATTTCCGTGATACTGTCGATCGAAACTAGGGGGGTAGAAGTAAGAGATAAAGTAAGAGATAAAATAAAAGATAAAGAGTAAGAGATCGAGAGATAGCTATAACGTAAAATAGCTTACTCGCCGTTACTAGCACTATTATCGTTGTCTTATCGAGCGTCCTCCTAAGTATCGAAATCCTCGAATTAAGCACTAAGAGATATCTTAGGTAATATAAGTATAACAAATATTATCACCGGCACTAGATCTAGGAAACTAAGGACGGATCTAGATTATACGGCATACCTCTCTCTTAACAAGATAGCAGAGCTACTAAGTCTACTTTATACTTTTATAATAAGTATAAATCAGAAATTCTATATAAAGCTTTATCGTAATAAACTACCTCTACTACTAGAGAACTAGTCCTAATTAAAGGATTATAGATTCGAGAAGGAGTTTATAGGAGTAGTAGGCTTCGAAGTCTAAACGTTAAAGAAGAAAGAAACCTATACTAAGGTTCTAATCCTAAATCAGAGAGGAATATAAGTATTACTATTAAAATAGGTTTTTATATATAAATTCGACGCCGATAGATACCTCGAGAAGTTTAAAGCACGAATCTATATCTAAGGTAACCTCTAATAGTTATCAATAGAGGAAAAGAGAGCCGCTATACTAGCTATCAAGATAGTAAGGGCTATCTTTGCCTTAGTAGTAGCATTTGATCTTAATATAAAGTAGAGAGACGTTATCACTATATTCTTAAACTTAGTACTATAAGGTGAGGTTTATACTAAGTACCTACTAGGATTCGAAGTACTAGGTCAATACTAGCTACTCTATAGAGCGCTTTACGGCTTACGAATATTACCTAGACTATAGTAGTAAGAAGTAATAAGGGTACTAGTTAAACTAGGCCTTACCCTAGTGCTAGAAGATCCGTATATCTTTATTATAAATAGCATTATCGTTTTCTTTTACGTTAACGATATTATTATCGTAAATCATCCTAACTACGCTAAGTAAGCCGCTAAGCTAGATAATAAGATTAAGAAGCAATAGGAATTGCGTAAACTAGATACAAACTAGTTCTTAAATATACGTATTCTTAGAGACCGAGATCAAAAGAAACTATAGTTATATCAAGATAGCTATATTAAGAGCATAATAGCTAAGTATAACTTAGTTACCACGAGAAAAGTAGGATCTCTACTTACTATCGAACAACTACTACCGTACGATAGGGTAGCCACACCGAGTCAGATTCATAGTTTCTAGGCCAAGGTTAGATCGGCTTAGTATACCACTACTATCACCCGGCTAGATACTTCAAAAGCGACGGCTAAACTAGCTAAGTTCTTAACAAACCTAGGTCCAAAACACATTAATACTATTAATCGAGTCATACAATACCTATACGAAACTAGGTACTAGGCCATTGAATATAGTATTAGAGAATAATGACAGAAATCTATCGTAATGAAATGTATGGTCAAAATGACTGATATTGAGAACTCTAACTAATTTAAATGACATGAATCCGCAATTTAACCAATCTGTACGGACCCTGCTGACTAACTGTAATATGCACTTTTGTATAGTATGCCGAGTACTAAGGGTCACATGACTTTCTGGTATCATACCTTGTTTCTGCCATGTAATCCACCTTGCACTTTGACATACCCCCCGGCTCTTAAAGCCTGCATTTTCCTGGCTTCAAGAGCTGCCAATTCCTTTACTTTTCGGGATTAATCAGATGCCTGATTTCACTCATCCCAATCATCTCTCGGAAGAGATGCTGCTTCTGTTTCGGAAGCGCTTTCGTAAGGCCATCTGCCGGCATGGCCGCAGTTGGAACCCAGTTCACATTGACTTGACCCTCGCTAATCTCCTGTTTTATCTAGCATCGATTGATATCCACATACCGCAGCTTCGTATATATCGCCGACCCCTCCTTCGTTAAGAGATCGATAGTTTGCTGGTTATCGCATATAATAGACAAGGGATGATCTAGCTAGAAGCCTAATGCTTCGAGGACTCGGCGCTACTACTGTATAGTTTTTCCTGCTTCTGCTAGAGCAAGAAGCTCTGCTTTAGTGGTTGACGTAGTGACGGTCTTTTGTTTCGTCGCTTTCTAGTTAATAGGGCCGCCGTATAGCTTATAAATGTAGCCTTCCGAACTCTTCCTGTCTTTGTTGTCTTTAAATGAAGTATCGCTTACGAATTTAACTGACTTCGTAGCGAGCTGGAGACTCGGTGTTACGGTTATACCGAGGTTTTTGTTATATTGTTGATCTCTGGTACTATACTTGATAGCCTAGTACCTAGTTTCGTATAGGTATTGTATGACTCGATCAATAGTATTAATATGCTTTGGACCGGGGTTTGTTAAGAATTCAGCTAGCTTAGCTATAGCTTTTGAAGTATCTAGCCGGGTGATGGTAGTGGTATACTAAGCCGATCTAACCTTAGCCTGGAAACTATAAATCTGACTCGGTGTAGCTACCCTATCGTACGGTAGTAGTTGTTCGATAGTAAGTAGAGATCCTACTTTTCTCGTGGTGACTAAGTTATACTTAGCTGCTATACTCTTAATATAGCTATCTTGATATAACCATAGTTTCTTTTGATCTCTGTCTCTAAGAATGCGTATATTTAAGAACTAGTTTATATCTAGTTTACGCAATTCCTATTGCTTCTTAATCTCTTTATCTAGCTTAGTAGCTTACTTAGCGTAGTGAGGATGATTTACGATGATGATATTGTTAACGTAAAAGAAAACGATAATGCTATTTATAATGAAGATATACGGATCTTCTGGTACTGGGGTAAGGCCTAGTTTAACTAGTATCCTTGTTACTTCTTACTGCTATAGTCTAGGTGATATTCGTAAGCCGTAAAGCGCTCTGTGGAGTAGCTAGTATTGACCTAGTACTTCGAATCCTAGTGGGTACTTGGTATAAACCTTACCTTATAGTACTGAGTTTAAGAATATAGTAATAACGTCTCTCTGCTTTATGTTAAGATTAAATGCTGCCACTAAGGCAAAGATAGCCCTTACTATCTTGATAGCTAGTGTAGCGGCTCTCTTTTCCTTTGTTGATAACTATTGGAGGTTACCTCGGATATAGATTCGTGTTTTGAACTTCTCGAGGTATCTGTCGGCGTCGAATTTGTATATAAAAACCTATTTTAATAGTAATACTTGTATTCCTCTCTGATTCGGGATTGGAACCTTAATATAGGTTTCTTTCTTCTTTAACGTTTGGACCTCGAAGCCTACTACTCCTATAAACTCCTTCCCGAATCTATAATCCTTTACTTAGGACTAGTTCTCTGGTAGTAGGGGTAGTTTATTACGATAAAGCTTTGTATAGAATTTCTGATTTATGCTTATTATGAAAGTATAAAGTAGACTTAGTAGCTCTGCTGTCTCGTTAAGAGAGAGGTATGCTGTATAATCTAGATCTGTCCTTAGTTTCCTAGATCTAGTGCCGGTGATAATATTTGTTATACTTATATCACCTAAGATATCTCTTAGTACTTGATTCGAGGATATCGATATTTAGAAGGACGCTCGATAAGATAACGATAATAGTGTTGGTGACGGCGAGTAAGCTATTTTACGTTGTAGCTATCTCTCGATCTCTTACTCTTTATCTCTTACTTTATCTCTTACTTTATCTCTTACTTCTACCCCCCTAGTTTCGATTGATAGTATCACGGAAATCGGATCTAGCGACGATAATAGGGTTTCTCTAGGTGTTGTAATCGATAAACTCGATAGATTCGGAGATAATAATACTATTTATAACGATAGTGGTCTTAATGATCTTGATAGTAGTGGTGAGGATAATAGAAAGCTTCCTAGTATAGTATCTATTTGCTCCCTCGATTCCCTCGGTCTAATAATAGACTATAGGGTAGGTAATCTAGAGTTCGTCTTTATAACTATTTATACTAGGGTTCTCTCTTTGTTAACTATTCCTTGATTAACTATCTCTTAATTATTAACTTTATTATCGATATTATCGATACTAGCTATATTAATAGCTGTTTTATTAACTATATTATATCTACCTTGCTCGGTATACTTAGTTTTATCTTATAGAGCTATCCTAGCTATCGATCTCGGTATCTCTATCTACGTGCTGATTTCGACCTATACTTCTTTTGTGGTAAGCACTTGCGGCTATATACCTAGTCTATCTATTATGGTACTAATAGTATCCTCTGTTTTAGGTATCGGTATCGATTTCGAGTACTGCCTCGTTTCGTTAAAAACGGTATCTCTTACGACGTCGACCCTTCCTATACTAGTATATCCTTTATAGGGGAACCATACTTTGTATAGGTTCTTGGAAATATACCTAACGAGGTATCCTATCTCTACTCTAGGTGCTATCTTATCTAACTATACTCTCTTGATGATTCTTAAGTACGTTAAGCAACCATATAACCTTATATTTGATAGGTTGATAGTCTGATGTTAGATACTATCTAGTATAGCGTACTTTATTAGCTCTTTCTAAGGTATGATCTATTGGCTACTGATCTTAGTTGGGGTCCTATTTAGGATATATATCGCTGTATATATTGCCTCTAGCTATAGAGTATGGGGTAGCTCTGTGTCGTTAATTAACGCTCTGGTAGTACGTACTACTATCTCTTTAGATCTCTCGGTAGGACCGTTTATTTCTAGTAAGCCGGGTGGTGAGTGCTTAATGGTGTACCCTTCGGCTTTAATTATAGTTTCTACTTTATAACCTATACTCCGCTTGTTGTTATAGTGGAATACTCTGATCTCGATTTTTAACTAGTTTTTGACTAACGCTAGGAACTTCCTAATAGCGATTTGGTAGTCGTTTTTCTTGGTATATATAAAGACAAAGTGGTATCTAATACTATCTAGGTAAAAATACGTCAACTATATATAACTATTGTAAGCTAGTTGATTTTGTACTAGGTCGAAGTGGACCTGTTTAAATATACTATATACTTAGCCTATCTTCCGGCGAGAGATCTACCTCGGGGCGTCTGCTAATTAATAAGCTTTATATACTTGCTTCGTGCTAGGGTTGCTTTTAATAGTGATCCCTTCGGTTATCTCTGCTAGCTTAGCAATACGCTGCTAGCTAATATAGCCTAGGCGTCTATACTAGGTTTGAAATGATGCTTCCGATCTTGGTTCTTAAGCTAATATCTTAGTAGCGAATACTAAGTCGTTTGGTGCTAATTTAGGGTATTTAAACCCCTTTAATTGTATTAACTATGTCAACTTCTGGTCCTAGTATATTTGGTATACCGGTTTTCTATTAGCTACTTCTATATAGTCTATCCTGAAATTCACTAACAATCCCGCCTTTATTATTAACCTATTGGATATTAGATTACTATAGAAATTAGGAGAGTACTTGGTATTGTATAACTCTATTCTAACTGCCTTTCTATTGATAGGACTAATACTATAGATCACTATAGTGCCTACCCTGTCGACGATCGTCTCTGTATCTCCTACCCGAACGCTGCTTTGTACGTCCTCGAAAGTCACGAATAACTCTCGATTGTTGTATATATATATTTGCGCTCTAGTATCGACTACCTATCGTTTTCTAACCGGTTCGGTATGGCTTTATACGTGGTTTTGGGTGGATATAACTATGGTGGAGATGTCAATTTGCTTGCTAGCCGACGGCTTGCTAGCCTATGTCGTGCTAGTTAGTAGCTTGCTAGTAGATAGGATGCTTTCTGTGGAAAAGAACCTATATACCGATTCGTCGTTAATAAGAGTGGTATTTGCTTGCTACGGTGCCTTCCCCTAGGCCTGTTTTTGTCTCTATACTTAGGTTTCTTGGCGTCTCTTGTTAACCTAGGCTTTCTAAGTTAGGTTAGCCTTTATGGCTTTGTCCTATTTTTGCTTTATAGCCTAGTTTCTTTCGTATAATAAAGGTATATTTTTATCATATATCTCCTAGTATCTCTACGCTAGATATCTCCCCTTATTTCTTCTATATAGGTAGGGTTTTATCTTAAAAGATATCTCTTTATTTGTTGGCCTCGCTTCTTTGTGACCTTGCTATATCGAGAATATAGCTTTGGAAATACCTCGTTGATTGGTAACTGGCTTGTTATAGGTGATTTTCTAGTAAGCTCTATACCGGTTAAGTAGTTGAGTAAAGGTGATATCGTTTCTATCTTAAAGCCTTAGAGTCTATGTTTCATAGAAGTCAGGTAATATAACTGAGATAGTATTAAGGAACTAAGTTGGAGTATTATCTGCTTCCGATATCCTTGCTCTCTTATACCTTGCTTAAACTATCTCCTAGTTCAATAACCACTTGTCGATATCCGTGTTTCTCTTTAACCCTCTGTCTAGGGTTCTCTACGCTTGTCGAAGCCTAGCAGTATTAGTTAGATCATACTCGGTAGCGAACCTTTAACGAAGGTTACGGAGTAGTGTGTATAGAGTTTTATAGTCGATGATAAAGGGTTGGTAGTTAGTATAAACGCTGTTTCGAATAGCGGTCACTACCATATTTAACCCCTTCTTTTGCTGGGTATATATGGTATTGTCGATAGTCTATTATACTTAGAGTATTTTTATTGATTCAAACCATTGATCTTTATACTCCTTTTGTGCTTCGGCTATCGAGATAACCTTTTTTGGTGGTATCAGAGGTTCTAGTTCCTCCTCGTTGCTAGGATCACAGAGCTCCTATACGTCAAATTGAACTACAATTGACTCGATATTCGCTATCTATGAATCCTATAATATTGAATCCTTAAGTATAACGCGAGAGGATGAACCCGCGGAGAGGTATTCAGCCATGATGCTGATGGTTGTGGACAGATTTCTGATTTTTCTTCGATTTAGGGGTCGCTTCGGCGCTAGGTAGATGACTTCTTATCACTTTTTGTGCCTCAGTTTCGGCGATAGCGAGGTTGATCTTCGAATTGATCTTTATTGGAACGATTCCGGGCTTATAACTGACAGAAATCTATCGTAATAAAATATATGGTCAAAATGACTGATATTGAGAACTCTAACTAATTTAAATGACATGAATCCGTAATTTAACCAATCTGTACGGACCCTGCTGACTAACTGTAATATGCACTTTTGTATGGTATGCCGAGTACCAAGGGTCACATGACTTTCTGGTATCATACCTTGTTTCTGCCATGTAATCCACCTTGCACTTTGACAAATAATACAAAGACAAATACTAAGGTCTCTAGCTTACTACGAAGTTAGTTGAATTCGCAAGCGATACTTCATTCGGAGATAATAAGGATAGGAAAAGTTCGGAAGGCTACATTTGTAAGCTATATAGCGGCCCTATTGACTAGAAAGCGACAAAGCAGAAGACTATCACCACGTCAACCACTAAAGCAGAGCTTCTTGCACTAGCAGAAGCAGGCAAAACTATACAGTAGTAGCGCCGAGTCCTCGAAGCATTAGGCTTCCAGCCAGATCACCCCTTATCTATTATATACGATAACTAGCAAACTGTCGATCTATTAACGAAGGAAGGATCGGCGATATATACGAAGCTGCGGCATATAGATATCAATCGATGCTAGATAAAGCAAGAGATTAGCGAGGGTCGAGTCAATATGGACTAGGTTCCAACTACGGCCATGCCGGCAGATGGCCTCACAAAAGCTCTTCCTAAACAGAAGCAGTATCTCTTCCGAGAGATGATTGGGATAAGAGAAATCAGGCATCTGATTAACCCAGAAAAAGTGGATGTTTGAAGAAATTGAAATTGATAGAATCAGCAGCTCTTGAAGCTAGTAAATGAAGGCTTTAAGAGCTGGGGGGTGTGTCAAAGTGCAAGGTGGATTACATGGCAGAAACAAGATATGATACCAGAAAGTCATGTGACCCTTGGTACTCGGCATACCATACAAAAGTGCATATTACAGTTAGTCAGCAGGATCCGTACAGATTGGTTAAATTGCGGATTCATGTCATTTTAGTTTAGAGAGAGTTCTCGAGATCAGTCATTTTGACCATACATTTCAATACGATAGGTTTCTGTTAGTGAATCTTATATATGTATTAATAAGCAATGTCAAAGTTGGCCCAAATCGTCTGCCGTATATGGCGGGAAGCTGGAGCGGGAGCTAAACCAAGATAAGAAGATCCACTCTTTAAGCTCCGAACGATCGCGTCTCCCTCTTCAAGCGCATCTTTCTCTCTGACAATATCTGCTGTCGAATGATTCGCTACCAATATGGAGAAAGTTGATGCATACCAGCCCGTCGGCCCCAAGGATAAGACAGTTCCGATATTACGAGCATTCTACGCCTACCTTCCGGAAAATGGGAGGGTCAATTTCCTCCACCATCTCCAGTCACTTCAGACTAACCAACAACTGCATGATCATGCTCAGTCATTGATCGACGGCCTAGTGGCACCATTAAGATCGCTGCGCTCGACCCCAAGTATTTCCCCGCGTCTCGGAATGGAGGACTTCATTGACAATATCGCTTCAGAGTCGGCCGGGCCTATACGAAGAGAAGCTCGCCTCAAGACAGAGTGCCTTGCCCGTGATGGCAGCAGATGTGTTGTGACTGGACTTTTCGATGAAGATTCTCTTGATACAAGCAACACCAGCCCCTCAACATACACAGACTGCGTGCATATCATCCCGTTTTCCCTTATATCGTGGAGCACGGAGTCTGAAGGTTATGCAAAAGACATCATCTGGACAAACCTTATCCGCCATTTTCCAACTATCCAGGCGATAAACTTCAACCGGGAGAACATCAACGATACTACCAATGCGATGACCATGTCGAGTGAGCTGCATCGGTCCTTTGGCCGGTTTGATTTTTCGTTCGAAGAGACCTCCCAGCCCCACAAATACCGCATTCAAAACTACCGCCCACGACTACGACTACACCTCCCTCGAACCGTTGCATTCAATTGGTATGACCAAAGATACGATCTTCCGCGCCCCGAGCTTCTCAAGGTTCATGCAATTATCGCGCGTATCTTTCATGCATCTGGCGCAGCGGAGCAGATCGACAAGGCACTCCGTGATCTAGGGGAGCACTGTGTACTAGCAAAGGATGGTAGCACTGATATTTCTTCTATGTTGGCCGCAACAACACTAGGTGTCCTCGGTTCCCGCGCTGGCAACGTTCAGCAGACTCGGGCAGCGTTCCCAGATTCTAAAACAAGTGCCCAGAGCGTTCAAAAGAATGTTACAAATGTGGATAGGCGGTTGGGCGAAGAACAGGCTACCTACGAGGAATATCCACTACGCTACTAGACGCGTCTTTAGTTTTCTTCAATACAACTAATCCAATAACGATCACTCCTAGTGAGACCCAATTTCTCCTGACCACATACCTAAACTTTCTAAAACTTCTTCCAAAAACTCCGAGGCGGTTTTACGGGAGCACTATCACTCGCTTCTAGACTACTATGCTACTACTCTATTTTTACTAACGGAAATTACGAAGTCTTCTTACCTGCGGCATCTATTACTATGCTTGGGCCATCCTTATTCCCAAATGGAGGGGCTATGAGCTGCGAAAGGAACTACTGCACCTAGACGGCGGAGTTCAGAGTAACTGACTGAAAAAAGTCCCTAACGCCGAGGTTGGAGAGTGGGATGCGACGCATGATGCGGCCGGCCGTCTTATCGAGTCGCCGGTTGAGATTCAAGTTCATGTAAAAGGCACCGATATGATTTAGAAGTTCTAAAGAATTCTGCCGTTGGTTCTGCCTATTAGTTTGTTGAGTTGTTTTCATAGCTTATATTGCGTAGTTTATCGGGTTAGGAGCGGATAGGCCGTGGAAGCCTCGTCCGGTGGTTAGGTTGTCAGCCGTATTTAACCTTGGAAGGATTGAATATTTAAGCCACATAAAGGGCTTGAAGAGCCTTTTCATTAGTGTACGTGTACTGGTATTTACAGTTGTCGACCGAATGCCTAGAAAATATGCTTATATTACTGCGTCTTGAGTGCTCGTTAACTGGACAGAGAATTAATATACTTGATCAAATCCTGGAAAATCAAACATAATTTAGATCGATTTTCCCGCTTATTCATTTAGTCCTTATTTAGATCTCAATTTGGTTTTATTTTATTTTTGAAATCTCATTTGTAGTGTACTCATCTATAGTATACTATCAACGAAATCATTTGTCGGGGACCCGATTCAGCCGTTTGGACCCCCCCCCACTCCTGCGATTTGACGATGAGTATGAGGCAATGGAGTCTGAACAAGAATGTCTTAAAAAGCTTGGTTTGTCCTGAAGCTTCTCAAAATCAAATCTTTTCTCCTATACAAACATGCTATCTTTAATATCCTCTGTGCTTGTCCCAACTTTCCTCTTCGTGGCCATATTGGTTTCTTGTATGCCAACAAGCGCTATAAAGCCAGTCGTAACCGCAGTTTACCAATTCCCTAGTGGCGCATACCTCGAGAATCTCGCCATTGGTTATGAGAGCATTTTAGTCACTCGCGCAGACACACCTTCACTATATCAAAGCACCCTCCCAGCCAGGCCTTATTCAAGTGCCTACGCCAGCCTGATCTATCATTTTCCCAACGCAACCGGGCTGATAGGAATTACAGAATACGCCCTAAATAAATTCGCTGTAATTGTCGGCAACTTCTCTATGACAAAGCTAGTCTCCGGTACCTGGTTGGTTTGGAGTGTCCAAATTTTCGATAAAAACTAACATCCTACAATCAAGAAAATCGTCGACTTGGTAGAAGGCCAGTTTCTCAATAGAATGACAATATTGAATAAAACGGGTGCCATTTTTATTGCCGACAGCTTGGCAGGCCGTGTGTACCGTCTCGATGTCAAGACAGGCGATTACGAAGTTGTTCTTGAGTATGAATCAATGAAAGCCACCGGGGCGATTGGACTCAACGGGATCCGCACAGTCACTACTGCGACCGAAACTTTCCTTTATTATGATAACAGCAAAACAACAACCGTGAATCGGGTTGCTATTGATCTTGTTTCCGGACGCGCGAAGGGAAAATATATCACATTGGCTTATGGGTTCTATGCCGATGACCTGGCCTATGATTATGAGACAGGTGATGTCTGGGTTGCTGGCAACGCTGATAACACGATTTTCCGGATCAATTTTGGTGGAGAGGAGATTGTTGTGGCGAATGCGTCCAGTACATGAGAGGAGCAACGGACTTCCAAGGTTCCAAGGAAGGTCCCAAAGTTGCCCAGGTGGGCAGGATGATTACATAAGCAAGGGGAAGGTCCATCCATTGACAGTTAGGGCTATTCCGCTCAACTTATAAGTTGCAACTTGAAGTAGTTACTGCCTAGGTGATCTCAACTCTAACCACATTGAAGCCGCCGGGCGTATAATAGACATGCAGCAAGTTCGGGACAATCATGCGCTAAACCCAGTTGGACATATGGCACTAGTCCTCATTAGATCTATAAAACCGCCTATACGGAATCACCACGATTGTCTCCCACAACACCACGAACAACCGTGGTCTTTCCGCTGTCCCCTGGATTACACCATATCGGATATTGGATGGAGATCTGGTTCCGGTTTAGCTTTATCAATTGGGGCTTAGCGCTCTTTGTCCTTATGCGTCTCCGTGCGTGGTTCTATACAATCCCCTGTTCCCCCACTACCCAACAACCCAGGTCATTGGCTCCGAGAGATCGACGATGTTGGCAAACTGACCGTGACAAAGTCATCATACAAGGTTTGTATATAATGCAGAATTATAGGTCATCCGTGCAAAATTCTCACCAATATCGCATTGTTCCTGTATCAATTGGAAGAGCTCTCTGATATCCAACGAGTTGAAGGACCGCCTTTAGGGGTAATCGGGTTTATGGCACACTTTTATTTCGTTATACCAAGATAGGCTCTTATAGCGGGTCCCGATATACCGATAGCAGTATTGTCACTGTCGAATAGCTAACGCTAGTTAACATACCATAGAAGCTAGACAGAGCTTTAGAGGAGTTATTGTGAACTATATACCTACTATAGATGCGACTTAGACACTAGCATAAAAGAGAAGAATATGGTTTTACCACTAACCACAGCTCAACGTGGAGTATCTTTAGACCTTTTTCAGTCACATGCCTTGAAGTAGAAAACCAAGTTCGAAATCAAATCCGTAAACAAACGAGCATCGGGTCATATAGAAGCACATACCCTGTCGGGCTTCGGCCCGCCCCGCGGTGATGCGATAGAATAATCCCTTGGGGGCTCCTCTTAACCTCACTTCTTACCTGATTAGGAAGGTCACTAACACCTGACTGATCAGTCCCCCCGCCCCGCCAAAGGCATAGTGTTAAGGCCTGCTACCTTGAGGAATCCACGACTCCCGGTAAACCGATGACAGATCATCTATGCACTAGGTACCAATAGGGGGATGTTGGGAAATGAGCACTTCAAGCTCTTCTTGACCTCCCAAGGTCACTTGTTACCCTATTAATAGGGATGTCTCTAGCACCAAACTCATCATTTCAATTATTAGCTCTCACTTTTATCTATAATCGTTTGTGAATGGCAAATAAGTACTGCACTATGAATGCCGAGCGGACTATCTATCCATGTCTCAAAGGTTAGTCTCAATGGACAGGTTCATAGATCCGTAGTCATGCATTCAATTTCTTCTTAATATACATACACTTTCTCGTTGTTGGGGTCCAATGCATCTTTCTCGGTTCCATATTCGGTCTTCACCATATCCATTGGAGGGTCAAAGAACGGGTTTTCTCCGTTCTCGTATAAGAATTCGTCTACCTCCTTTCCAATCCATTTTGCACGTCCCGGGAGAGATATGTCTTGATCGCAACCGATGGTGACACTTCGCCGTCGATCTGACCAGAGACGGTTTTCCCGAATCTGTTCGCGCATCTCCGCAAGAAAAGAACACCAATGATTTCCGTTGTCCACGAATTTTAAAAAGCTCAAGTTCACAGATCTTACAGTTCCAGGTAGTTCTGAAAGGAACCATATGACGTCGGATTGGCTGACTATGAAACGTGATAGCTCAAAGTGTCGGAGTTTGGGCCAATTATCAATGGGAAATATGCTTTTCAAGGACACAGGCGTGATACTGTGCAGATTCTTGTGTTCGTTTTCGGCGTCTATCCCTGTGGTAGCGAGGCTGATCTCCAGATCGCCTGCTTCGCTCAACGCCTCATAGAGCCTGTCATGGGGAAATGATTGCCACGTCCCGGCGAGAGTAAAAGCAAGATCGAGGTGACGGAAGCCCGGTTTCTTGAGCAGCGTGACCAAATGATCGTGTTCCTCGCAAGGATCATCGAGGATCGTACAGTTAATCCCCGTGCGAAGTAGGCGGGAATCTAGACTGAGCTTGACCACATCATTCTTTTGTTAAGCGAGCACGCGTGCCACAATGCGGAATCCGTGAAACTTTTCTTTCTGTATTTCGTTGAGCCTTTTCTAAGGAAGCGAATGTACCTCCTCTGGTTGTTCGTGACCAGGAAGTGGCCGTCCGCGGGGGATGGGATAATTGAATCCTTGCGGGAAGGATCGGATCATAGGAGTTTGATAAAGCGGAGTGAAAAGAACACCATGGGCTGCAGGCGTGACCGTCACTTTCTTAAGTGCGGGGAATTGTTTTATTCCATGAATGAATGCTTCTTCGTCAAATTTCCCAGCCAGGACATCGTCTTGTTGCCGGATCAAAGTCCGATAAAACTCCCAACACTCACTCAGCGGAGGCCCGATTGAGCCCAGCTTTCTTATAGTCTTGTAATCCGGATATTCATCGTCTATCCCGTCGTCACCGGCTTGGCGCCAGAAAGTATCCTCGATACTCGCAGCGCATGCGGCCTTGAACCACACAGGACAATCTGTGCTTTTGAATTTTGTACTTCTCCGTAGCTGATTGGCAGGGTCGCCTCCTCCTTCATCATCCTCGTCATTCTCATCCTCGTCATCGTCGCTATATTCGCGAGGCCAGTCTAGCTCACAGTTTCTACGAAAGCGACGAATCTCGGTCTCGTTATCACTGGTTTCCTCGTCTGATACCATTTCATTCTCCCAGCCAGGGAGTCTGCTGCGTGTTCTAGGGCCCCTGGGAAGTCGGGCATCGTCCCAGACAATCTCTGTGACCTGGTGCCGGAACTTCTCATGGTCTGCGACAGCACGAAAGACTTCGATATTCAAGGGGTTGGCCGACAAAAGCACTCGCTGGAGACGCAGTTCCACTGCATTGGAGAATTGTTTAGAGGCGAGACGCATGGACTTGATATCGCGATTCGGTAGATGGGATGTAATTTCTCGCCAAAGCTCCAAAGGGAGAGCAATGCTCTGGCCAATCGAAGTCATTTTGGTGCGCTGGTGCGCTGGTGTGCTGGTAATATGGTGGAGGGGCAAAGTGGGTTGACAACAAAGTCATTAGAAAATCGGGGGGATTAGTGTTAGCGTCAGGTACCGGAGAGGCTGAGCCGTTTCACTTCCTAGACTGCCCATCAAATGTCACGGATGCTCCCGAGTCACAGACCCACGTAGCTCGGGTTGTTTGTCTAATTGATGACATTAATGGGTGCTTCCAAGTCACGGAGAAAGGAGTGGAAGGAACCATCGTCGAGATGCCGGAGAACGTGAGTGTATCATTTCGTTACTGTTGAACAGCTAAACTAACAAATGCCAATAGTGCGCGCCAAACACTTTTGCCCGAGCTATATCGCTCCAGCTCTCAGATGGTCGGTTCTTCTTCTTTCTTTTCTCCATAATTCGACATACCTGCTAACAGCAACAAGACCAGGGTCTGGCTTCAGATGTCAGGAAGCGTAACCCGACTTTTCAGGTATACGACTTCTAATTTGACTACGACATGAGTCTTCTTCGACGAGACACGGACAAAACAAGTGTTCGTTTGGATTACGCAACTTTCGTTGGCTACTGGGACACTTTTGTCGACTCGGCTAGTGAGCCAGAGAAAAAAGCCGGGATCCTCATGAAAAGATACTGGTCAAATGAGACCTCCAACTGGGAAAGCCTGGGTACCGACAACGACTTTGCATGGTCAAATGGAGCACCCATCTCTATCAAGGAAGATTTGACCAAGCTTCTTCGGTGGCAGTCGGATGAGGAGTGTGATGTGGCGGGCTGTGAATACAATGAAGCTTTCGCCGCATATGTTGATGGAAGTATTGACGCCGAAATTCACTATGGATTCAGTCTTTACGGCAATTTCGAAGCCAATGGAGAGCTGCACATCGAATCAGCACATGGCTTTGTCAATTCCGCGGGCAAGAGTGATTTGACATATGAACATTACAGGATTTGGAACGGTCGATGTGCCCTCTGCAGATAAAGGCAATCCCGGGCAAGGTGGAACGAAGACCGTTAGTCTCAAAGGCTCCAAAATCAAAGCCGGTGCCAAATACTTCTATGTGAACTTCGAACCCTTTCTCAAAGCCACTTACGAGATGGCATCGTTCAATGGTTCACACAGTAGCGATTCTGATTTCACCGACAGTGTTGCAACTTCGATGGTCGAATGTCTGTACGAGTGGTCCAGGATTTCTCGAACATCACAGCATACTGGCCTACGAGTGACCCTGACTCCATCAAGCCACCCTCCGGGTCATACAAGGACCTCGAATTTTCCATCCCAGTCAAAGGGGACTACAGAAACCGACTGTATTACACCAATGAAAACGGTGGCTCGATTGCGCTCGGTACCGACTTGAACTTCGGTGTGAAAATCTCGATGCAACATGCTACCTATACGACTCCGGCGCTTGAGGGCGGATCGTCTTCACCCAACAGAAAGACCGAAGACCTTGGCACATGGCCCTCCGGTACAACACTTTCACACACTTTTCATTCTCTTTATCCGATAGCCCAGGTGAGGTTTGTTCTGATATACAGATCACTTCCGACGCCTTTCAAGATGCTGGAAGTGATAGCCTGCTTACAGATTCTGGTTGGGGCACGGGAATTACTTCACTTGGAAACTCTTCGGAACTGCCTTCTGAGGGCGGGGTGTGTTATTCCAAAGTCAAGCTTCCATCGGTCGGCAATAGCAAGCGACATCAAGACAAGTATTCTATCCACGACTCCACTGAAGGCTTCTTGGCCCCCGAGGATGGTTTCGACAATTCCTCTCTGACTGATGAAAGACTATCACACAACCAGGAAAATTCCCGCAGAGACTACGTATCGCCGTTCCCTGGACTTGAGGGGGATTGGAGATATGAAGCCGCGAAGCTTCCTCCTCTGTGGTAATTGCTTCCTGATTCGCTCAAAGACCGCATCGGAGGTGCAACGGACGCCGTCTTCAAACCTGCTCCTGCTAAGACCTGTCTCAAGCTCAATACGACAGCCAAGGTAAAACTTCCGTGCTGTGGCTGCGTGCCCATGGACTGGACGTACAGCTACAGCGATATTTCACCTTACGATAGCTGTGACTGTTGCTCATCAAGTGAGAATTCTTTCACGTGGCCTTACGGGAAGCTCAGAGGTAAAGACCTTATCTACAAGAGGAGCTTGGGTATGAACTCTACAAGCGATATTGTCCAACGTGACGCTTAAAAGCGCCCTGGTGACGGCTTTCCACGTCTCTTCAAAAAGAACTCAATGTCTGCAACAGACCTGTCAAGGGAGTTCTGGAGGATGGCCGTTATCCTGCGTTTCCCAAGAACCATTCATGGGGATGGGATGGAGTTGAGAATGGACGCTGGGATACTTTAAGTACTGGGGAAATACCTCAGAATCGTGTTGGGACTGGGGCGTGGCGGACCTCTTTCCTCATGACAAGCGGGCCGTCCCACTTGCTGATGGGGGTGGATTGGTGCGTGCCGATTATGAAAGTAAGCTGCCCTAACTCCCTCGTGTCGAAAACTGTTAACAGGAAATTTAGCGGAGCATGTCTTGGAGGCTCAAACCATTGGTGACTTCTTCACTGTGTGGCTTGGTCAGGGGCAAATCAACAATCAACAATTTGCTGCGGTCAATCCATCACCAGTGCTCAAATGCACCTTGATAAAAGAATTTGTCCTCAAAGCTGATCCTCACTGGGGAGGGCGAAGCTTTTTCGACCGATTGCTATTCGAAATGGGTAGCATCGGTCATCTCGACCACTTAACTGTATTCCTTGCACGGCCGAATGGAATGAAAGGCAACGTGAGTCTCGAGTTGTTGTTGCGCTTACGTTCTCCTCGCTGACAAAACCGCCAGATGTTCCGTGGAAAGAATGCCATCCAGTATGACAGACCGAGGATAGGATTCCACGCGAAAAGCGCAGATGCGCAGCTCCAATTAGTCAAGGAGATGGGCATGGTCTCTGCGTACGTCAATTCCCAAAAGGTATGGGATAAATTCTGCTCTACTTACGAAGCCATCTATGATCTTTTGGGAGACTTCGATCAGTACCAGAGCGGGCTGGGCAACACAATCCCTCCTTTCTAAGACGAATGGCCCAAGTACATTCGCACCGTCCTCAACTCAATGAGCAATCGCTCCAAGACGGCCATGGTGGCATATTTCGCTGCCAGAGCGTAAGTTTTGCTTTCGCAAACCATTGAATCTAGATATGACCAATACTGACATGCCTCTAGTGAACAAAACAACGCGTATTACAACGCCATATGTGCATACTCAACATGGCGATAAACTACTGGAAGCTTTCATACAATGGAACTTGTACACCTTTGCCCAGAAACCCATAAACTGCTCAGATGTGCAGCTTCTTGGTCTGGATGGTTTCATGTGAGGTTCTATCTAGGATGATTTGTCGGCGTGGGCCGTATCGTAAAGGTAGGGGTCCAATCAATGGTATTCCACTCTCTGTATTTCTGTATCGGCTTTCCTAGCAATTTATAACTAGTTAACTAGTTAGTTATGGAGCCGTGATTACATAACATTAATTACAAAACATGGGAAGAATTAATCCCCCGGTATGCCGGTCTTCATACTCCGACATGATTCTGATGCCTCAGGCAACAGTCTCTGCCAGCCCTTGCTCTTTCGGATACTTTTTCCAGCCACCCCTTATGTATAGAGGCTCAGAGTCACCATACGGGGCCTTGTGGCCGTTCACGACTTGATACTAGCTCCTTCTGACGTCGCGTAGCTGCTCCCCCTTCCCCCGGCCTACTACCGGCCGAGAAATGGCAAATCTACTGCTTGCGGCGCGTGGATCTACCCTAGTTCAATGAGTCGGCGAAAATTAAATCCATACTTTCGTTGAACGACACCTTATCTTCGTACTCGGTTCTTACGATATTATAATTATGATCGCTCGAAATCTGAGGGCCCCAAAACCATTCACGAATGGTTTAACATTATCAAAAAAACAATCCTCGAGAACGGTAACAAAATTAGCTAAAGTAAAGTATATCTGCTGCGTACGCCTATGATTGAACCTAATGGTGCTATAACCTTATGCCTACTTTGCTTATTTAAAGGCAGGGGCTCGATCGAATCGTGTTATAGTGCTTAAAAGAAGAGTTATATAGCAGTCGCACAAGACTATAGACCGGATATTACATCGAAGAGGATTTAGCCCTTAAAAATAAGGCAGTTTATGGATAGTTTCGGTCTACCCCGTACCACCGGTAGGTATAGTAGGGTCTGCCCTTTATTATTGCGAATGGAGATATTACGCTTCTTGTTTATCAGACTTGTGAAATATATCATCGGGTCGCACTTGCCACAATCAAATACAAAGCTACTTGCATTTGATTATTGATTGATTGATTGATTGACACATGACGCCAAACCGAAAGTGGTCAAACTAAACCTAACGGAGGTGACGATGAGATGGCCACGATTTGGCGTGGCATCAACTCGCAAAAATCGTGGCGTTTTCACCTGGACATTGTACCACACAGGCTTCTCCGAACAGCAATTTCCATCTACTCATCATCGTGGATATCGACGACCGTCTGCTTCCATTTGCGAGCCGGGACACGACGCTTGAACAGAATGTCGATCTCACGGAAGGACCTGTGCTTCATCTCCGGAACCCAGAGCCAAGACATGGCGGTGCAAATAAAGGCAGTGCCAGCCCAGACGTAGCCGCTCTTGCCGCCTAGGTTCCACTTGTCCGTGTTAAGCATGTAGCTGGAAAGGAAGATGCAAGGAATATTGACCAAGTAGTAGGCAGCTCGTCCAATACCGGTTGTCAGTGGCCTGAGACGAACGGAAGATGTCTCGCCGATGATGACCCATGAGGCAGGGGCGGGTCCCAAACAGAACAGGACGGAGACTATCAAGCCAAGTGATGCTTGAGCATTGCTAGCCGCATCACTAGCGCCAACTGAAGCCGCAATACCGAGCACGACCAAGAATGCACAGTTGATGAATTGACCATAGACATAGATAGTGCGTCGGCCGAGGTATGTGGTGAGGACCCAAGAGAGCATGACCATGATCCACTGGAGTGCAGAAGTGATGAGACCAAGTGCGAATGCAGTGTTGTCTGCCATGCCGGCCTCTGAGCTGTTGTTAGTCTGCTATGAGGCTGCAGGGAATGGCAGGACTCACGTTTGAAAAAGTAAACCGCTTGGTTAGCAATAAGATTGCCCGTCAGATTCTGAGATGCATACACACCGCACACAATCAATGTGCGGTAGCAATCAATACCTCTCCACAGTTCAATGAGACTGGGCTTCTTCTCATTCTTCTCGAGTTCAATCGTGCGACGCATCATTGCGACTGCGTCAGCGGGATTATCATTTGCACTCGCGCGTCCAAGGCGTTTGACAGCCTTCTCTGCTTCAGCCAGACGGCCCTGTCGTACAAGCCACCAGGGCGATTCAGGCGCAATGAAGAGTAGGATAGCGAGGGGAGTAGGAAACATCCACTGGAGTGCAATGGGAACTCTGGAACGACTGTTAGTATAGTGCTCCTCGATAGCATTTATGGGAGCGGACGAACCTATACGCTGACGAGTCATTCTTGGATTGGTAGTGGTAAGTGATACCGCCGACTATGATCGACCCAATCGCCCAGAACATCTGCAACATCTGGGTCGCTGGAGCTCTCAATCTCATTGGCACAATTTCGGCACAGTAGGCGGGTGCATTGGCGATAAAAATGCCCCAGGGGAGGCCTTCCAGGATCTGGGACGCGAAAAACATCCCCTGGCTGTTGCCGAAATAGAAGATCAAGATGAAGCCGTTCAAGAACATGAGACCGCCAATAGTTGCCCATCGATATCCAATCCGACTGGTAATGGGACCTGCGATGAATACACCGATGAAGGCACCGATTGGCCCGCTACACTGGAATGCTGACTGCCATGACGCTTCGATAATATACTCATTTGTTATTTCGCTGAATACACCAAAATCCTCGGCGAACTTTTTTGTCGCTATGAACTGTCCCATTAAGAAAACACAGTATGACTCCATGATCTATCGCAACGTTAGAAGAATAATCTGCCTATCATGGGCAAGAGCTTACGATGGTGCATGACATCACGAATGCCCACCAGCTGGCAGCGGGATAGGCCTTGACAGCCTGGAGCACAGTCATACTATGCTCGAGCACCTCGGCATCGATGGCTGCCGCTCTGTCGTAGTGGACCTTCTCTTCGACATCGTAAACAGGTCCGCCCATGGAGGTGGGCTGCGCCTCGACCTCCAACGCTGAGGTCTGCTTCTCTGTGGTGTCGCTATTCATGTTGACGATTTCTGAGAGAAACTGGTGAATGAAAGAGAGACAGGCGCAACTGGGGGTTTCAGATCTTTATACCTGCGACGACACGCTCGTGATTGTGATCCCGATCTTGGCTCAATTGAGTGAAGCTTTCTCCGGACCTTGAACTCCTGAACCTAACATATCCAATCATGAAGGTCATTTTTCCGGGTACTACGGTAGCAGTGTCACTTGATTATGGCTGATAGATACTAGTCGGGGGGGGAATGTACTGGTTCCTTTGCGGGGTATGCCGAAGTGGCAATTTGGTGACTAGATGTGGTGCTGTGCGTCTAGATGTGGCGTTCTATTCGCCGGACAATTTCCTGCTATGGATCGTAGGGGAGAGTCCAGGATCCTAGTTCAGTTAGTGCGTGTCATGCCTGTGCCCGTGCACTCTGAGGTTCGACCCTCCTGATTTCCCTGTCAGGGTGGTTCAGCTCTGTCGAGCCTATCATAATGAGCGAGTGAATTTAACCGGGGAGCTGGGAGAGGATAAGCGCTAGTGCTTGACCCCGGGCATCAAGTACCACGGGGAAATTTTCAGCAAACGTGACCCATTCAGAATTTCTTCGAACGCTGGCCTCCGAACATGAAGTCGGACGCTCATGATGCTTGATCTCTCTATCTCTAGAATAACATGCTCAGTGGGGGAGCAATTTGACGTGCAGGATCCAAGATAAATATTATCAATTTTTAAAGAACCTGACGAATCCCAGAGTCGGACACGGCTCGGTGTCATCTCATCTCCGCGCTATGGGCTCGGCGGGTTTTACCCCGGACGGGGTCAGTACCCCGCGCCATGACCCCGGACGGGTCCTGAATCTCCTCCAATGGAGAAAAGGAGATGTCGTTTGGCGACAGAGATTGAGTCCAGCGCATGATTTGCAAGGTTTTGAAAACCAACCCATTTCTACTCGAGCTCCAATGTCTTCTCGCGAATACACGGTGTCTACGTCAGGGACTTGGGGCCTCAATAGCTGTCTTCCTCTCTCGCCGTGAGTGGTGACCAAGACGCATCCTTGCTGGCAAGGTTGACGGGTCAAGGAGAAAAGTAAGAAAGAGAACTCCACTTTGGAAGCCGCCCCGAGTGCGGCCACTTGTTAATAATCTATCACGAGGTAACACCAGAATGGCGCCTAACCTAGCTCCTTCAAAACATAAGCTTATATACGACATACTCCACAGTGGGGAGCTATCTTCATCGCAGATGGAAAAGGCTGCTGGCTGTAGAATGCGTAGGAAATTAATATATAATGATATTCCCACAAATTACTCTCTCTTCCGATAACACAGTGCCCCTGATAACATGTTAATACTATCTGGGCCAGGTTAATTAAACGGCCAATCTCTTCTCTGGATTCCCGCGTACCCCGCTTAGCCAAGTTTACACTCCCCGGAGTGGGACATGACGCTCGAGCCCGCCGAGCTCAGCATATTCTAACAGAAATCTGTCTGTATGAATGTATGAGACAACTGGACGATATTGGAAACTCTAACTAACTAAAATGACAAAAACCCGCTATTTCAACAATCTATGCGGACCTCGCTGACTAACTATAATATGCACTTTTGTATCGTATGCCGATGTTACAACCTGCCCCTGGACTGGCAAGTTACAAACTAGGCCAAAAAAATCACTATATCTGAGCGTTATGCTCAGATAGACCAGGCTCCGATATATATAGTGCGTGACATGACAGCCGAGTACCACTGGTCATATGATTTTCCGGTAACATATACCCTGTTTCCACCATGTATCTACCCACTAATACTTCATGCTCGATATGCAAAAGTGTACCAGCCCTCATCATGTCGTCTACCAAGGCTTGGCTTCGGCATCCCCAGTACAGCTTGACCGAACCAGGGTGTGCACGCACGTATGGAAGCACGGCGGGAATGCCGACACTGCCGGCTAGTACTATCATAGTGGGCGACTCATTCAATGATAAGATGGAATGTGAAGAACATCCGGCTTCAAGCAAAAGCGGCAGTGAAGTGTGGTTGCGAAGTGCCTCTGTGGCTCCTGTTTTGCTGCGGATATAGAATGTTATGCCGGCCTCAGCAAGCTGATTGACTGCGTTCGATGGGGTGTTCTTGCTCTTGCTACCGGATTCACCATGCGCAGATGACGAATATACCTTAGGGTGCTTCTCGATGTCATGAGAAGTGCTTAAATTGCCTATTTCCAGCGGAAGTGTCTGACGTGGCAGAATGGTCGACGCTACCGAGAAAGGATGGTTTTCCCAGAAACGCCAAGTGTCGGAAAGTAAAGATAAGCGTACCCGCTAACAGTGACCCCAGGCACAGTGAGGTGAATATACTCGTCATCCACAACAACGACTTTAGCGGTTTTGACTCCATGCCTTGCCATACGTAGCCAGCGAGCCACGCGATCAAAAGCCCATATCGCTATGGAAATGATAATCCACAGCTCATAGCACCTTGTATGCTGGTACTCGAAGACAATGTGCCAGTAGCAGCCCGCAACAACCAGAATTGAGATCACAACATGCCAGGCCAGGAATAATTCGTACGCCTTCCTGCGGATAGGGCCAATCGACGTTGGGAAGAGAACGGTCATGCCTAGAGTACCGATGATGCCCCAATACCAATACGGGAGCTTTGATTCCGAAGCGTGCGTCCCGTCTTTAACGTATGCATACAGATAGATGACGCTATGCAGAATGGCCTGTAAGGTGGCTATCGTGGCTATCCATTGATGAAGCAGAATGAAGGTCGAATGCGACCAGTTGGTCAACCATAGAAGCAGGTTGTTGCGTCCAGCGTAGAGAAATACCAATGGTAAGTTGGCGAAGCTAAGTAGCCCAATGCGGTTAGATACCATCATTATCATCCAGCGTCCTGGGTCGTTGAAAAACCACATATTTGGATTGGCATTTTCGTAGTTGACGGCGGACAGCACAACATTGAGGGCTAGGAGGTAGGAGATAAATATGGCTTGGCCTCGTGTATACGCAGCGTCCAAACCAAATCGCGATAGCTTATCGTGATGTGTTTCGAAAAGTGGTGCGTCGATTATCCAGGCTCCGAACTTGGAACGCAAAATTCTGGGGAAAGGAACGAAACGAAGAAAAGAGAAGCAGATTGGAATGACAACGCCAGAGAGGAGCAGTACGAGGCTAGTGTCAGTTAGCACTCCTCATTTATAATACTCGCGATGCTTTGCTTACCCGTATTTCACTTGCACGGTTTCTTGTCGTGCGAACACGGAATTGGTATTGTAAAACGCGTACCACGAGTAGTCCGCAACAAGGCTCGTCCTGTTAAGCGCTCCACTTTTATACGCAGCAGTCGGAGCTCCATTGATCTTGTCCAAAGCCTGTTGATACGTCTCTTTCGGATTTGGCTGAACCGCATTCGTACCCACGGCATTATCTTTCCAGTACTTCTCCAGCTTCCAGGCAGGGATGTCTCTGCACTTAGAATGGATGCACCACGCTAGACTTTATAACAAGAGGCAATTATGTGGTGCTTGTCGCTAAGTTGTCGGATGTTCTAGAGGGCCGAATGCCGAGATTTCAGATTTTCGGATTTCCGTCACATCTCGATTGGGCCAAGATGTCAACCTTGGACCAATGAAAGTCCTGTATTCCATCCTGCTCTGGGACGGGTCGGTTCCTCGCTGTAGTCGCGAAACCCGAGGTCAGGGCCCGTACTCGTGTTGATCCATCGCCATACTCGTTACTAGGCGACGAACGTTTGGAAGACGCGTGACACGGAGCCGCCGTTTCTCGGCCGTTCGGCCATTTCCTCGGCCACCCCGCCATCCGCAGCCCCGTTAGCTCCGCTAGGCGCCAATGACGGTTTAGACGGAATCTGGGGTCTGGGATGGACTTGGGAGAGATCTGGGTGAAACAGTATCCGACACGCCGGTGTAAAGGACGCCGATTGACCGACCGCGGCGGAAGATGTCCCGACATGTTGATGTATCGGTTCCCGATTGACTGGCTTCCGCTCCCATACTTGTCGAGAGAACACTTCGGGTGTTTACTGGTACCGCCTATGTCTCGACAGCCCCACATTCGGATATGGTTCATCTGACCTCGAAAACCAGATCATACAAAGGATACCTTAGGATAGATGGAGTGATTTCTGACTCTGGTAGGTATAAATATGCCCATAAGTAGCCGAAAGTATCAGTTTCATCGATCACATTCTCAGATCTACTCAAACTTTCCATTCTTAATCCTCCTGATTAGTGCCAAGGCTTAACCCGTTCAACCATTCTTGAGCAGCACGATGCCTACCTACGCTGATCTAGTAGTCCGCGCCAAAAAGATCTATACGCTAGAAGATGGCCATCCCACCCAGCGCGCCCTGGCTATTCGGGACGGCAAGATACATCGGCTTTCAGCTGATAGCTACGGACTGGACCATTTGGTCGGGCCCGCCACGAAAGTGATTGATCGCCCCGATAGTGTGGTCCTTCCTTCATTTGACGACACCCACACACACTTGATCTTTGCGGGGTTGGGTCAATTCGATGTGCCCGTGCACACTGCAAAGAACCTGGCTGAGCTTTTGGGACTGATTCGACAGAGAGCTTCGGTGACGAAGCCTGGCGACTGGGTTTTCACCACAACAAATTGGCAGGAGTTCAATATCCATGAGCAGCGTTTGCCAACGTTGCAGGAACTCGATAAAATCAGCAAGGTTCATCCTATTGTGGTCCGTCGCGGAGGGCATAACCTAGTCTTGAACACATGTGCACTGCAACGGGCCCAAATTACGGTTGATACGCAACCCCCACAGGGGGGAAATTTGGCAAAGATGAACATGGTCAGCTGAATGGATTGCTTCAAGATTCGGCAGTTATCATGATCGATGCTATTAAGCCGTCCCCCAGCATTGATGAGCGCATAGCTGGGCTGGAGAGTGCTTCTGCTTCATATGCTGCAACCGGCATTGGCTGCGTCCGCGATTGCTGTGTCTCACTTGAAGATCTTGCTGCTCTGAAAGCAACACATGACGCCGGGAAACTCCATGTCCGAGTGAGAGCGCTGATAACAGCAATTGGGTTCTCGGACGTAAGCCGCGTGGAACAACTCCTCACGGAAATGGAGAAGTGGCGGTTCCTACAGCTTGATCCGTGGCTGTCGGTCTGGGGCGTTAAATTCATGATTGACGGGGGTATCGAATCCGCTGCCACAGATGAACCATACCAAAATCGATGTGAATGTGCGTCCGAGGCTGGATATCGGGGTAGGCTGCTCTGGGATCCGGAGAACCTGGTCGAGGCGATGGATGTTGTGCTCCGTCGGGGCTGGAAGATTGGCACCCACGCATACGGTGACCGTGCCATCCGGACTTTACTGGATGTCTATGAACGGCTCTTGCAGCGCCATCCAGGATTACCTCCTGGTACTCTAGTAATGGAGCACGGTGGACTAGCGACGCCCGAATTACGGGCACGAGCGACCGCACTAGGTATCCCGGTGACGATCCAGCACCCCCTCCTCCATGACATCGCGGGTATACAGGAAGTGTATTGGGGGCATAACAGAGTATGTGACATTTTCCCTGCTCGCGAGTGGTTGGATTTGGGGGCACTTGTATCGGCTGGTTCGGATTTTCCGGTTGGATCATACGGCGCCATGCATTCAGTCTGGGGCATGTCGACTCGACAGACGGTGGTCGGGGTTAGAGGCCCTGAACACGCAATTAGTGTGACAGAGTCAATTGCCCTGCACACTACTATGGCCGCAAGGCTGCTGCAGGAATCAGAGGTACGAGGGACTCTGAAACCGGGGCGCTATGCGGATTTGACCGTCTGGTCAATCGACCCATTTGAGGTCACCGATGTGTACGAGTTGCGTGAGGTGAAACCGATATATACTATAATTGGAGGGAAGATTAGCCATGGGACAGTGTAGGCTTGTCGATTTTCAATGTGGCTCAATTAACTGATCAATGCTTTCCTACTTCGTAAGCAACTTATGGACCGCTGGAAATTTCACTCTAACTTAATAGCATAGGCTGACTGACTAAAGCGCCGTGGATTAGGATTGTTGGTAGGCTTCAACAGGTTCTATGTCAGCCCAGGTCGAACCCACAAATGGTTTGGGCTTCGGGGCAGTCTTAAAGCCTATGATGGACTAGTTATGGGCTCCCAATTGGGCCACAAACTACGTAAAGTTCATAAACATACCTAGCCCCGTGAATACAAATTTTTTGCATTTACTGGCTAGCGTATTAAGTATTTCCCTTGCACCTTATTCTTAATTAAAAATTTTTGAAATATCTAGGCTTAAAATTTGACTTAGAATATAGTTATATCGGGTAACCTACCAGGCGCTTGCTTTTTACACATGTCAACGGTAACCGTCCAAATTCCCTCACAGAATCATCTCCCCCAAGCTGATATGCCCATCGAATCGGCTTTCGTCCAACATCCCCGAGAATCTTGAAAACTTTCCCAAAAAGAACCCGATAAGCATCTCGAGTTTTGAGATTTACAAAGACATAGATATAGGTATTCAATCCTAATACTAGTATAGGGTTAGCATTTATTCAGGATATGTAAAACATCGGACGAACCCATACTTTTTGCCCGTCCATTCCACCCGAGATTGAGAAAACCTTAGTCTATCCCTGAACCATCTTGAAAAGATGAACCCGAGGGTCCAGTCGCCGGAACCAGAGGACACAGACGGCTCAGCGGTGCTCTGGCAACCCTCTACCTCCGATAACAAGACAAGACTTGGGTTACGAGCCAAAAGGAAACGGTGGAAATCCTGTGCATTAAACGAAGGTATCAAGACTAAGGAAGAGAAACCTATCTGGTGTGGTGATGTTTGATATGTCCCACGATAAGCCTCGCCTCCTGTTATCATCCCGATTCGGCTGTTTGTTCCCATCGTCGAGCCGGTCCTCCTATGTACGTTCAGGTCGTCACAACTTGACAGAAAAGTAAAGAAACGATTACAGTATTCTTTTGAGTAGTTATATCACTCTTGCTACGGTAATAAAATTGAGGTCAATTATTGCGAGGAGCTTGGAATTTGCCTACTCGTTATAGATCAGTTGCCATAACATAACATTCACAAAGGCCGGATATAGAAGAGCATGTTGTTAATGTCGGTAGGACTTACGTTCTCTAAAATTGTGAACTATGTAAAGGAATCTCGTGGGAGTCAATGAACACTCTAATGGTAAAATCTTAAACGCCCTTGACCCAATCAAAGGTGATTCTAGACCTGGCTACGAACCTCCATTTAGACCCGCCAAGACGCCAAGGAGGTTCCAAAATCCGGACCGTAGACCCGCCAAGAAATTTATGTGTGTATAAATCACCCTAAATAGGAAATAAATGTAAATAAATCATGATTTATACATATTTATATAGAATTGAGGGTCCTTGGCGGTTCCCTTGGCGGGTGGAGGTTCTAGGGTAGGGACCCATACGGAGGTTCAAAGCCAGGTCTAGGTGATTCTTCGGCCATTCCTCGCTGCTCCCGGTCCCCTTACCAGCGAAACTAACCGACTCTAATCTAGACTTCCACAGAAGCTAGTTCGACCCAGGTTTATGTATAAATACGTATGAATAATAATAATTAGGAGGGTCTTGGCATTATTGCGTATTGTTATACAAAGAACAGGATCATATACAACATATTTCGAGATGACTGGATTCTGGGTCGGAGTACTCTAATCTAAGCTTATCCCATACGCGTAAAAACCTTATCTCAAGATACCAAGGCACTTACCGTACTCCGCGTACTCCGTACTCCGTACCGAGAAGAAAAGGAAATGATACAAAGAGGAACCAACCACTGATTGTGTTGCATATTGAAGCACAATTTGCCCCAGCACTGCGCCACGTACCAAACAAAGCTGACCGCCAAGAATCCATAAGGTTGCTCTATTCAGTTTTCCAAACTTCTTAATTTTTCCTAATGTAGCAGTTAACCCCTGAGGGCACTACCTAGGTAGTTTATATGCTACCGAACCCTAATGAAGTTTCTTCGCCACGTTTGTTTCGATGAGGCATCGATAATCGGGAGAAAGGCCAATCACATGTTAATCTCCAAAGAATAAAGTTCAGCCCCGCCTAGAATATACCGGAAACGAGATAGTGAATACGAGGCGGGACACGATTACGAAGATCTATACTCCGTAGTTAGTTAACCAACCCTGATATGCTGACATGAAATATCTTGATAGTGTAACTTAGGAGTGCTCCCCTGTGAACTGTGGATAAGATAAAACAATCCAGAGGGCGAAATGGTTAAACTTGTTTGACTGAATCATAATTTACAGGGTAAGGGTAGAGGAACCAAGAAGCTTTAGAACATTAGAATCGCTTCAAGATAAAAAAAAGAACTAGAAGACTACGCACTGACTGCTTCGAATTGAACCACTGGAGGATTCCTGTTCAATTAAGAAATGCCGGCATATTCGGCAGATCCTATATCCCTATAACGGAGACCTAGAACCTCCACACTGGGCAATACACGACTTTACCATGTTAATATCCGCTCGCCGAGACAGAAGTTCCGATTCCACGTCTCGAATAAAAAGTGGGCCCGAAACTAAAGCATATGCTCCGTTTCAAGTCGTGATTCCATTCGTGAGCCATGAAATAAAATGAAATGCTCCTTGAAGTGAGTCCGTTCTAGGTTGCTAGGGGCCTAGTTGGTTGATTGTTTGATCGACACGCAGAAAAAATTGGTAAGAGTTCGTGACCCAGACCTTTCTGCATTTTCCTCGCTTTGCTACCCATAACGCGTCAAATTCACCGCTATCAGACCTCATTGCTTTCAGGGGGATGCAACGATTACTGGTTTATCAACCCCCGTGCGATGGTTTCTCTCGTTGGTGATCGGAAGTCAGTCTTAGAGGGCACATGGGCCCTTGGGGCCATCGCAATCATCGTGGTGGTGCTCCGGGTATTTGCAAAAGCCAGGCTTCGCCATATGGGATCAGACGATGTTGTAATGATTGCATCTCTAGTAAGTTCATGCTAATGGTTGGAGGAAATGATGATAAAGTCTTATCTATTCTAACCCACGACATATTTATTACAGGGTTTCGCTCTCACCGCATCGATACTCTTCACAATCTCAGTTCTTGACTACGGCTTTGCATCCGGTCGTCCCGGAGTCGACGAGGTCACCGCTCTTAAATACTATACCATAACGGAGGTTTGCAGCGTCACAAGCACATGCCTAGGCCGGGTCGCATTCATCCTGTACCTGTTGCCAGTTCTTTCAACGAGGAAATTCTTCAAGATCAGCCTATGGATACTGTTTGCGATGCAAATAGTGGCAAATGCTGTAATGATTGTCCTTATCCTATCTCAATGCCACGATATCCGTGGGGTTTGGGATCCCAAATACGCCACGAACTGCACGGAAGACTATGTTCAGCTCCGTTTTGGTTACTTCCTCTGCTGTATGTCCATTCGATACTAATGGCTCAGTCGCAGCTAGAAAAATCACAATTCCCTGGGTTCTTAACTAACAATATCAAATTATTCATAGTCTGCAACTCCGCAGCAGACTCGCTGCTAGCAATCCTTCCGTCCTATATTTTCTGGGATCTTAAGTTAAAGCCGATGATCAAGTTAAGCCTCATGATACTCACAAGTTTGGGTCTCGTGTAAGTACCTTCCTTGATATGGTTACAATGACACCCTTCTCTAGCCAAATTTACTAATAAGGACGTCTTTACCCCTGTATAGCGCAACAGTCGGTGCCATAATGAAGGCTGTATATCTCAAACAGATCTTAACCTGGGATGGTACAGCCAATGCGATAGAGCTTACCTGCTGGGCTATGATCGAATGCTATCTTGTCATTATTACCGCATCGGTTCCCTGCCTTCGTTCGTTGGCTATTTCTTCCGTGCGCCAGTTGTTCGCAAGCGACAAGTCGAGCAATTTTCCTTTCACCTCATCATACAGGAATAAAACAGCAAGCCATCAACGCGCGACGAATCGCGTGCAAACCAATCCCGAGGCCTCTGGGAGTAGGCAGAATTTCTTTTCGGGTGCACGTGGCGAGGATATGGAGATGGGGACTACTAGGACTTCTGTAAATGCCAATGACAGTGATGGTGGAGGGGGGGTAACGGGGGATGGAATTGCAAAGACGGTGAATATTAGTGTTACTTGGGAGCAGGGACATCGTAGAGACCCTGTTTCCTAGTACGTTGTACAAGAAATGTACACAAGCAGATTTATATTCTAGAGTAATCTATATAATGTTATAATGTTATTATGGCCAAGGATAATATACTATGAAGTCCTCTTACCCTAGAAATTGATATAATTATAGATAGATCTTAATAGTAGTGACATAAACCTGGCTGTGCGACGAGGTATGGTATGGATGACAGATATGTATGACTCCAAAATCCACTGCTTGGCAATATGTTTATACTAGTGGCTATATGGATAATGGTTGTTGGGGTATAATACCCTATCTTATCTTAACTATATATTCCACCTTAGTGTTGTTACGCGTTGCTAACTAGTTACAGTTATGTTAGAAGGGTTCCGGGTTATACTTGCGTCGTGCATCTTAGGTTTCCAGCGTCAACGATACAACCATTTTTGGTTAAGGGGCGTTCCGTCATCGGCCTCCACTATTGTCATTAGAATACAGAAAACTTGTCGGCACACCGTACAACAAAGCTGAGGGGTTCTGTTACTCGAACCAGATTTATCCGATGCATCCACATGAAGGTAGCACATAAAACTGGGATATTTGTGCAGCAATTGCAAAACTTCTCGATTCTACCGGCCTGTCTTTACATCGAGCTGCGCGCAAATGATCTCAAGGGTGTATCCCTTTATAATTTCATCGTCATTTATCTTCCAGTTAATCATACATCTACTCTTATCTCCGTCCGTGAGTCCACATTCTTAGATACCGACCAATAACAGGGTTTGGTGCTTATATATCGCACAGGTGGTCATGTCGATGTCCTAACAACTTTGGAGGAGGGGAGTGCAGTCGCCCTAGAGATCCATCGATCCGCATTACCTGACATCAGTATATACGCAAAGCTCTTCAAGATATAAAGACCATATCTTCTACTCAATCTGTAAGTTCACAGTCTCAGCTACCGATCAATAACAACTCTTGACGCTTATCTATTCCTTAGATTCCTATAACAGACATCACACGACCGAGCAACTTTAGGGAGCTCGTGGCATGCACCTAGTGATATGCATTTCCGGGCATCAGTATGCACGCAAGATATCTTATACGTGTGATGACTATAATGTTAGTAGACTGGTCCTTCAACTATCCGATGTTCTTCTTTTAGCGGAAGCTATAGTATTAATACTACGACGAAATAGTGTGTCTTGTTTATACAAGCATCTATAGGGTACAAGCATAGTATTTGTTTGTCCCCTCAATGTTACTATAGCGATCTGAAGTCCTCGGTTTGCTCAAGTATCCCCCCGCCTCTTCCCCTTCCTTCACTTCTTCTACCATACCAACCATTTAGAAAACCTCATCCACTTATCCCATATGCACCATGTCTGAGATCATTCAAACCAACTTTGGTGAGGTCGTGAGAGGGATTTACCGCTCAGGTTTCCCCAGCATGGGTCTCTATGGAGACCATCTCAGGGGCCTCAGTGCCATAATGTACGCAGACTGTCCTTGCAGCTGTCTACTATTCTTTGGCTAACAGAAGCATATAGTAAACTCGTCGACGTCCCATATGCCAAGTCCATTCAAAACTTTGTCATGGCCAATGGCATCCAGGTCATGACTTTCATCCTAAAGCCCAATAAGGGCCAGGACAAAAAGGTATCCAACAAAGACATGGATGATATCATGCATAAGCTTCTTAACCTAGATAATCATCCTATACTTATCCATTGCAATTAGGGAAAGGTAAGTTTCCCCATTTCCAACAACACATGTGCTGGTATATCTGCTAATTATTCACGTAGCACCGAACCGGGTGCGTTGTCGCCTGTTTCCGTAAGGTTCAAGTATGGGAACACTCGGCCATCATTGATGAATACCGGCTCTATGTCGGCCACAAGGCCCGACCGCTCGACGAAGAGTTCATTCGACTGTATGAGCCAGGAGCCATCAGCTATATGGCCTATGAAGCGAGTCTCGCTGGCTGGGGCCAAGGCCAATAGATCATCTTACAACCCGTGCACTGCTATCGAACTCATATGCGGAAGTTTTGGTTATGAAGGACAATTCTGGAAGGTTATCGATGGAGGTTTTTGGGCTACACGTGGACGCTAGATTTTGGTCCTGGACTCAAAATCGTTCAGTTCCTTACAATTTATTTTTGGGGGTTTATTTTTGATTCTTTTTGTGCTGTATTCAGGGTTCTTTGGATCTCGTGACTAAAGCAGCCTGGCTTTCATGGTTGGAAGGTTGGAACCTAGTATAATCATGAATGAACTGTTAGATAAGTTTTTTTGAAAACTGCCTGGCTATCGTAAAGTCCACTGGAAGAATGATTGAGGGCCCCGTGGTGGTTTCTAATTGCGACACCCATGAAAGGCGGATGTACGAATTCACTGTTGGTTTAACATGATCTCGCCAGCGAAAAACAAGTTATACTTCTTGACACTCAAGCTCACTCAAAAGTCATAATAATTATTTAGGTGTTAATATATATCACAGCAAAGTTATCATGTAAAGAATCTAAAGATCATCAGCCATTATAATGTCCGTGTCGTATGTCTCCATAGCTTCTCGAGGATCGTAATCTGTCACATAGTTTCCCGGATAATCCGCCCATTCGCCATGACCAGAGAGAAGCATAGTATCATGATCACGGTATGAAGTCTGAGAAGACCCAATTGTTGAGGACAACGTGTCAAGGGATGTCTGAGTGGAATCCCCGAGGTCTGTGAAGCTTGTCTCGCTGAAATTGTCCAAAAGCTGGTCCTCGGGTTCACTATTCAACAGATAAACGTCACATTCTTCATTCTCGTCGTGATATTGTGTTTGAAAAGAACGATGCTGTCCCGGATTTCCGTTGTCGGGTTGTTGCTGAACTGTAGACATGAGACGCACCGGCTCGTCTGACCTAGTCACTCCGTTTGATAAACTCTCCGTAGAGAACATCGAAGCTCGTCTTTTGATTGGCTTCATCTTGGGGACATTCTTCTGGGCGACTCGCCAAAGTGATGAGAGGATTGCAGTCTTGCAACTTGGAATTTGAGGCTGCATTGTCAAATCATTCATGCTGTGAGAGCGATTGAGCTCTAACAAATCCGCTAATTTAGCTTTGGTGGATTGATCCTTGTTTCCTGCTAACATAGACGATATGGCTTTCGTGATTATTGGAATTGTCACTCCTCGTTGGTTGATCGCCTGGGTGAAATTAGTACTTGAGCTGCATGACTGAGATTGGGAACTCACATCCCGGTATGCAGGATTGAACACGGCGGGGGAGATATCTGCGAGGCTCTTGATCGTATCCTGTTGTGAGACACGAATCGCGCGATCTTTGATCGAGTTGGAAATCACCAGTCTTCGAATTCCAAGGTCGAGCAGTCGAAAGAGTTCCTCCCATGATGGATCTGATTCATCTCCAGATATGCAAGCAGTCTGTGGTCCAAGAGCTTCAGAGGAATCCTCGTCATGCGTTGGATGTAGCATTGCGGCTTCTGCCATTCTATCTAGCACTTGAGAACTGGCGCCAACGGATGGTTCTTGTCCAAGAAGACCAATCTCCATGTCGGAACAGTCCTGGGGTTGTGATATGTCCTTAGCGTGAAAACGATACTCCAGCCGAATGTCAATTGAAGCCAAGGTAGCTACCGGTACGCCGAGGGGAGGACACGCGTCTGGGGGATTGGTCATTGAACTAGGCAAAGTCCGACCCGTTGTGTGGTTCTGCACTCGACACTCTCTGCGCAGACCAAGTTCGAGGCAGTGGAAACCAGAGGTATCAATGCAATATCCACGTGCGCCTGTCTTGAGTTCAACTGAGAATCCCAGATCCGACCAGATCTGGAGCAAAGAATATTAGTCTCCGATTTGGCAAATATTCTCTCACACAAACCTCCATATCACAGAGTTTGCTGCCCAGCCTCGAGACGAATACCGTTGTTTTATTTCCGTCCCAATTTCCCTCGACGAAGAAGCGCAGCTCCAACTCTGGTGCCTCTGTTATCCACAAACTTTCAAGATTTGACAATTCCGAGAGGTCAATTGGTATTTGAAGGGTTCCATGGCTTGGTGGTTGGGTGAAATGAGCCGATGCAGCCATGAGAAGCTGCAACTTTGAATCTCGGATTCGCAGAGTGGAGTGACCCAAGTCGAGCCTTTGTGCCATTGTGAAGGAAGATCATCATCAAAACATTATACTATTCCTTCTGAACCCGAGGCAATCGTTTGAAGCGATTTGGGGATTTGTGGGGTGCTAGAGCGGGAAAGGAATCGCTAGACTGGGTATGCCCATGACCGTACAGTAGATAGACGGGGCACATGACTTTCAGGACTCTTTACCTGAGAATACGTGTACCCAACTCTTAAAGATCAGTTCAATCTTACTGTTGATATCATTTGAGGCATTATATATATTTGTAGCATAGTCCCAGCCGAAAAACTAGATTCCTGTTACAGACCTTGGTTGAAATGGATATTGATGCTGATCTCTGATCACGGCTTAACAGCAACACATCTCAGACTGGCATATGTGATCCATTGACTACCATCTTCTCTTGTGGTGCCGTAGCGCAGCATTCGGCAGATCTGCTCCATGGCACTGTTCTTCTTCTCCTCGCTATCCAAGATATCCAGCATCTGAGCGCCGATCAGTCTCATGAATCCTTCCAGTCCACCATTATCACAGGTTGTCAGCTCCAGCGGTTGCAGGTCATGTTTAATAATCTTAACCTGAAATCCAACGCTCTCGAGAATGTTCTTCATATAGACGTCGGAGGGATAAAACCAAGGGCACCTAGCCTCCGCTGTCTCGATTGGGACTCCATGGTTAACCAGAGCGAACATAAATGCTGTAACCTTTTCCGGTGCATTTCCATGTCCGCACATCTCAAAGAAGAATGTGCCCCCAGGCTTCATTGATTGAAAGATATTCTCCAATGTGGAGATACGGGTAGATGGGTCTTTCAAGATCCAATGGAATGCAGCATTGGAGGTACTAAAATTGTATTCAGCAAGGCTCCACCAGCAAGTGGAAACACAAATACTAACACTTTGTCCCAGTTCCCATTCATAATCTCTGCATCTTCTTCAAGGTGCCGACAATCGACAACGCGGAAATCCGTAGCTGCTCCGCCGTATTCCAATGTCTTGGCCGTGTTAATCATGGACGGAGAAGAGTCGACGCCCATTACATAATTGACCGAGGGAGCAAAGCTGGTAGTAAATTTGCCATCACCACATCCAATATCGAGAACTCTATCCGTACGATCGAATTCTATACTTTGGACGAGAGTGTCGGCAAAATGGGGGACAAAAGAAGCAGCTGCTGCATAGGTCTATATTCATCAGCGCATACAAGATAAGGCAAGGGTTCACGACTACAAACTTCCGTAGACCAATAGTCTTTTACGGGATTCTGTGTCTGGGCCATCCCAAGTATATTCGAAGATATATGGACACTTCAGGCGGATGGTTAGAATAAAACAAGAGGGCTTAGAGAGCGGCATACGGTTGGTTCATTTAAGAGAATGTCTATTTCTGATCGATTAATACATGCACCCATGACATCATTCAAATCTTCAGCCTCGAATCCGCCGTTATCCGAGGTGTTTATTTTACCTTGTTGCTCCGGCGGGCCCGCCTTTACTGGCCGCCGGGGGACTCACGCCCCCGGGCCCGCGCCCGCCGAAGACACCCTCGAACTCTGTCTGAAGATTTAGTCTGAGTGAAAATATAAATTATTTAAAACTTTCAACAACGGATCTCTTGGTTCTGGCATCGATGAAGAACGCAGCGAAATGCGATACGTAATGTGAATTGCAAATTCAGTGAATCATCGAGTCTTTGAACGCACATTGCGCCCCCTGGTATTCCGGGGGGTATGCCTGTCCGAGCGTCATTGCTGCCCTCAAGAACGGCTTGTGTGTTGGGCCCCGTCCTCCGATTCCGGGGGACGGGCCCGAAAGGCAGCGGCGGCACCGCTTCCGGTCCTCGAGCGTATGGGGCTTTGTCACCCGCTCTGTAGGCCCGGCCGGCGCTTGCCGATCAACCCAAATTTTTATCCAGGTTGACCTCGGATCAGGTAGGGATACCCGCTGAACTTAAGCATATCAATAAGCGGAGGAAAAGAAACCAACAGGGACGAAGCCATGACAAGTTTCAAAGACACCTTAAGTGACTTATATGACTTCAGCAGCCTTCAAGCCGAGGAACATGGAGTCGTCCTAGTCGATATTGGTGGCGGAAAATGTCAAAGCATCCAGAGAATACAATCCTCATAGCCAAACTTCAAGGGCCGCTATGTCCTCCAGGATTTGCCAGCGGTCATTGCAGCTGGAGATAGGGTGTGTCCGCCCGAGGTCGAAGTGCAACCTTACAACTTTTTTGAAGAGGTGCAGCCTGTAAAAGGTAGGTGAACAGAGTCAAAGTAAGAACTGATATACCGATTATTTGCTCTTATTGTTCAGGTGCTGCGGCATACCTACTCAAGCTCATATTGCATGACTATCAAGATGTTAAATGCAGAACGATTCTCCGAAACTTGGCGCCGGCAATGAGGGTCTATAACTCAAAGCTTCTCATTTGCGATATTGTCCCGACAGACACTCAGCCATATACACAAAAGATTCTTCATGATATCAATATGTTTTTCGTGGCTGGTAAAGCGCGCAGTGTGAAGCAATGGCATGCTCTCATGGAAGGGACCGAATTCTGGACCGAAAGAATTATCGGGCTAAAGAATCCTGTTCGCAGCATCATTGAAGTTGTGTTACAAAGTTACCATAAGTAACTAGTCTTTGTTCCTGCAGCTTTCTAAATATATAAGAATATTTATGGAATTGTTAGAAAGTTTGATCAATCGTCTCTAAGAGATATATAACCACGGTCGATCATTTCGATGCTATAGCCTTATCCCATCACTTTTCCCCGTAAAATAGAGGATAGAAAAGTTGCTGGAAGTTAGTTCACATTTTATCTAAAGTGGCATGAAAAGACGTCAAAAAAAAGCGAGGTATGACTTTAGGACTGAGAAGTGGAGGTGATAACCTTTGTTGGTTTGTATGTACTGCTACTGTCTCGGTTGATTCTACGCAATGAATTGTGAATTTTCATTTCTAACCATAGTCATTCATTCATTCTAGGTAATTATCTGCCAGGTACAAACAGTGGTTGACGCGCACATGGTAAACCGTAGTTATCTCTTATCGGACCAAAGAAGTCTTATCGATAAGCTATCACGTGTGGCCTCCATCCAGGTGGCCTGAAAGTAACCGTTACACTTCCAACTAACTAAGGTCAGCGATGCCAGGGGATGAGTTGCCAGATGATCACCTGTATGCCCAGAATGGCCAGGATGAACACGAAGCTCAATCACTTCTGTCTGCCTCGAGTGAGGAGCAGGACCTAGCTTTCCACCCGGAGCCTCTTCCGTCGCCGATCCCCTCACATAACGCGACAAATGGCACACGCCACTCCTCTATCTCTCAACCTACGGCCGATGGAAAGCGCCGCACACCCCGTACCATGAATCGAGTTCGATTTGACCTGCAGGAGGAGCCTGAAGACCCCAATCGCATTTCCATTGAGCGTGCTCTCAGCCCAGACGACAGTCCAGACGACACACTATGGCTAGAGGATGAGGACTATGAAATTGGAAATCGGGGCCCAAGAACACACCACAATGGACAATCAATTCCTCTCCTCACAAATATTGAAGCGCCTAGTGTGACACTTGCGACATCGGACGATTTCTTCCCCGAAGACCATCTCGAAGATGCACGGCCACGGAGTGGGATGAAAATGGCGTTCATGAACATGGCCAACAGTATTATCGGGGCTGGAATTATTGGGCAACCTTATGCGCTTCGTCAGGCAGGTATGACAGTGGGAATTTTGCTGTTGACTGCCTTGACCATCACAGTGGATTGGACCATTCGATTGATTGTGATCAACTCTAAATTGAGTGGGGCGGATTCGTTCCAGGCGACTATGCAGCATTGTTTTGGGAAACCCGGTCTCATCGCAATCTCGGTTGCGCAGTGGGCATTTGCATTCGGCGGCATGGTCGCATTCTGTATTATTGTTGGCGATACCATTCCACACGTTCTAGGCGCTTTGTTTCCGTCTCTTAGGGATATGTCATTCCTATGGCTCCTCACAGATCGCCGGGCCGTTATCGTTATCTTTGTTTTGGTTGTTTCATACCCATTGTCTTTGTATAGAGACATCGCCAAGGTCAGATCTCTCTTTCCTTACTGCCTATCAGAGACTAACGGTCAGGTAGCTGGCAAAAGCATCTGCCTTGGCATTGGTCAGCATGATAGTCATTGTTGTCACGGTCATAACCCAGGGTTTCCGGGTGCCGCCTGAATCGCGCGGGGAGATTAAAAGCCACCTCATATTCAACACTGGCTTTTTTCAAGCTGTTGGGGTCATCTCTTTTGGTAAATTTCAGCTGTCCCTATTAATAATTGGAAAGTCTGCTAACAGTTTCTAGCTTTTGTTTGTCGTATGTCCCTTCTTATCCCACTGATATCACAATCGTTAATTTCCACAGACCATAACAGTCTTCTGATCTACGGCTCATTGAAAAGGCCGACACTCGACCGTTTCACCCGGGTCACTCACTACTCGACAGGAATCTCTCTAGTGATGTGCTTAGCAATGGGCATCGCAGGGTTCCTGTCCTTCGGGTCTAAAACCCAGGGCAACGTTCTGAACAACTTTCCATCAGACAATATCGTTGTCAATATCGCACGATTGTATAATCTTCCCATTGATCTTATCTTGATAAGGAACTTTTGACTGATTTCGACTAGTTGCTTTGGCCTGAACATGTTGACGACACTACCGCTTGAGGCGTTCGTCTGCCGTTCGGTCATGACAACATACTACTTCCCCGACGAACCGCACAACCCTGTTCGCCATGTTATCTTCACAACGGCACTAGTGGTGACTTCAATGGTGTTATCCTTGATAACCTGTGATCTGGGAAGTGTTTTTGAGCTCATTGGTGCGACCAGTGCTGCTGCTCTAGCCTATATATTCCCTCCTCTCTGTTACATTAAACTAAGCAGTGCTACGCGGCGGGAGAAGATCCCGGCGTATCTATGCATTTGCTTTGGGGTGCTTGTGATGGGTGTGAGTCTAGTGCAGGCGGTCGTCAAGATCATTCGAAGTAAGTCTATCCCGGGAAATGGTCGCAATTGTACCCAATTGGATGACTATTTGGTTGCACTCTCGGCACATATACTAATATCAAAATTTGTCTTCGCAGATGACGGCGAGGCTCATAGTTGCAGTGCACCCTAAACAGCCTTTTTGAGGACTTTCCACCGATGGCTGCGGCTTATACTTTCGGTATGCCCGAGAAGTCTCTTGGGGCCGTGTTGCTATGTACATATGTATCCATTTTGAACAAATATCTGTTGTGTATGATACGCTACAATACTCTCATCCACAACTCACTATGTGCCGTTGTTTCTGTAAGGGTGACTTGCAACGTCTGAGGATAAGTAGCAGGTACCTCAGTAGATGCTGTGTGCCTAGGTAGATAGCCTGTACGTAGTATACCCTGAAGTCGGACCAAATACGGTGAACAGCACCTTCCTTGTGCCAGCGACTGGGCACATGCGCTTTGCGATTTCGGCTTCGCAATCAGTTCGCTTCGTTTCTCATCTTCTACAACTCCGCTCGCTCTTTGCATCCCAAAACTCCACGGTTTTTATCAATGGCTTTATAGCATATATCTATAGGGCTTCGCTATCACGTGGACGTTTCCACGTGCCCCAAAACGGCTCCCACGTGGACATGCCATTGCCCAAGGCAAAAAGACCTCGACGGAAGGTGCGACGGACTCGCGACTCCGTTGCGAGCTTGGAGTCACACTATGCAGCTTCGTTCCTACCAAAAACAGCAATCCAATTGTTTGCCCATTCACAGACGCGTCGCGTCTTTGATTCCAACTGGTCCTAATCGTTCCTTTATTTACCCTCTTCCCATCTTCTCTCTTTCTTCCTTCTACAACCACTCTCTCCCTGTTCTTTTGCCTCTCACTTCGTCTGCTCCCGTTTGAACCCACGCAGTGGTTCTCACAGTTCTCGTTTCGGGTGACAAATCTTCTTGCTGCCCAGGTGTCTTTCACTTGTTTCTTTCGCTTTTCAGACTTCGAAGTCCTTGGAGTAACCCCACTTGTCATCTGTCCACTTGTCATCTGTCCTTCCTTTGAAGGACCATTGCTTCTGAGGTCACATTGACCTGTCAATACACTCTCTCTCTCGGAGACACCGTCTCCCACACTCTATCCTCTAATCTCCCTCCTCTCGCTCCTCCCTCGCCCTTCGTGCTTTGGTCAACCAAAGCACAATTCTGACCCGTTGACACGTTGATAACAACGTACCACGCAACTGCATCTAACATCCTCACATTACCGTCATAGACGCTTCACCCGCCGCGGGAAGCGTATCAGCAAGATGAGCGAATCCACGGAGCAGCTCCGCAGGATGCAAATTATTCAAATGGTGATGTCTAGTCTCTCACTTCTTCTCTCGCCTTTCTAACGACATCAATAGGCGGACTTAGGAACCGCGCGGCGTGAAATGATTTCGACCGCCGATATCAATAATCAGGCTCGCACACAGCTTGCCGATATTGAATCAAAGCGACTGATCGATCAGAGAGATGAAGCTCAATTGAGCAAATGGGCAAGTAAGTGCTGAAGAGACCCCCTGTGTCTCTCTGAATTTGTACTAAATTTTGTTGCAGACTTCCACACTCAGATCGCAGATACTCATGGAATGGAGGAACTCGATGACATCGATTCCGGCCAGTCTCACCGAGCTAATTTGCATGCAATGTTGCATCCCGATGGAAGACAGCCACGGACTTACGCCAATCATCCTTACCCAACTCCATCTGCAGGTCGCGGTGGTGGTGTCATGGGAAAGAGAGGACGAGATTGTTTTGTTCCCCCTCCCCCCAAGGGACCTGCTGATCTTCATCTTGCTTTTACGAGGTAAGAAGTTGATTTACTCCGACATTCAAGACATCCCAATTGACGAAAGAGAAATTTCAGAGCCGCATTCCGAGGAATTATTGGTCGCCCAGGACGCCCAGGACCGCGCGCTCGCTCGACCACAATGTCGGCCAGTATTCATTTGGACCCTGCGCTGAACCGCAACAATGACGATGGTGATGCTCGCGAGCGAGGAAGGGGACGCGGGCGTGGCAAAGGTAAAGGCAAGGGAAATTCCCAGGAGCAGGTCCACGGTACGTTTTGATTACCAGTACAGAAAGAGAGCACAGCTGACAACGTTCTTAGTTCCGTCCGCCCCTAGCAGACTTCAGCGGCAGCCTCCAGCGTAAGTGATCAGACTTCTTTAGTGAAGTTTATATGCTAACTCCTTGGCCAGCATCAACTTTGCCACCAGAATCTCCGAGCCTGCCGACTTCATGTCCTCATTTCAGTCCCGCCGAGCGACTGAAACGTACACCAAGTCCACTGGCACAACCGTCTCCGCTCCAATGCAGAAGACTGAATCTACACAAGAACCCGTTCCGGCCAAAGAGCTAAAGCCCAAAATGCCTCCGAGCAGTACACCCAAGAAGAAGGCAGCAAGCATTCTTCCGTCTTCGAAGCATGCGTCCTCGCCTGTGGCAACATTGACGACTCCATCTCGTTCCATTCCCATTGATCAGCCACACATTGGACCCTATCTAGTGGAAACACCACCATCGGCCCGTGTTGTTCCCCTTGATAAGACTGCATCCTTCAAACCCCACAAGGCCCAGCCTAATACACCCAAATCTTCTCAACCACATAATAAAACCCCTCGAGTGGAAGCACCCACCCAATCAGCATCTCATTCTGTTTCTGTCCAACAAAGCGCCAAGTCCAAAGAAAGAAAAGACATGGCGAGTAGTTCCCAGGCTCCTTATCCAGCTGTGGTCGCAATCGCCGCGGATGAAATTCAATGGAAGGTTTCGCCCGGCGAAGAGCCACGAAAAAAGGGCACGACTCCTCCAACCAAAAAGGCAGTCTCATCTAAAACCTCCATGCCCCTCGCTGAGGCTAAGAAGACACCAGTCGCTAAGGTCACCCAAATCAAAGAAAACAAGCAGAATGTTCCCCCTGGTATCCAGATGGGGAAGACCAAGCAGAAATCCCAGTTCCAAGATCTTCTCGGCGAGGATGACTCACCGGTCAATGCAGCACCTCCAACCCCTCGTCATTTGAAGACAGTGGCCATCCATAGTCCAGGTACTGCAGAATTGGCAGGTCTCAAGTTTGCTGAGAAGGCCGGGGGGTCAGTGCCAGTCAAGAGCATTGACGAAGTCATTGCGCTCAAAACAACGAGCAATGAGATCGAGGAAGTGCAACCTCGCCGCAATGATCTAATTCAAGAACTTGAAAACTTCAGTAGCTATGGTCCGCAGATTATTGAGGAACTTCGAGACATCCGCAGACACATTCTTTCGCCCCAAGACTTGGCTACTACCCGTGATATCGAACGCATACTTGAATCGAAATTGCCCCAATTGGTCCCCACAGCATATGCACCACCGCCTGCAGCATCTGCAGCCTCTGAGATTGAAAATCGGCTGGGTAATCTGGTTGCACTTGTTGAGTATCTTTCAACATCGCAGCAAGCAACTAACGCCGTTGAAGTTCCTTCGGCTGTCCGGCGCGACCTTACCCCCTTTGAGGGACACCGATCGCCACCTCCGCCTTCGTCTAGTTCAAACTCACCCCCGTCTGCTGATAAACGCGCGCACAAGGTACGTGTGCCCGGCCTCTCGCCAACCAGGAGTGAGAGTTCCGACATCATTTCGCATTTCGAATCCCTTCAGGTCTCGGACAAACTCGCTGCGCCCCTCCAGCCTCAGCGTGTGGTCCCTGTTCCGACACTTCGTCCGCTTAATATTCCAAAGATGGCCACTACCTCCGATGCGTCTGTTCATATTACTCCTGCTCTGGCGTCACGTCCAAAGGAGGCAACCAAAAAGCCACGGACTCTTGACGATTCGATCTTTGCAGGATCTGTAGGCCCTGTCACTTCCAGTGCTAACGATATTGAACCTAATACGGTGCAATCTCAGACTATGACTCGGGGGTGGTTGAGCGCAAACTATCCGAACATTCCCAAGCAGCAGGATGTTAACTCAACTGGCGTTCGTACAATCGGCCCTGCGCCATACAAACCCCGCGTGATCGGCCCTGCTCCCAGTCCCTATGAACCAACCACCTTGCGCGATGTTCCAGCAACCCACATTCGCACTATTTCTGCTCAGCATACTAATACTGAGAATCGGCCCTCATTGGATGTTGCCAACGGTGCTTCGAGCTCCATGGGTCAATCCAGTGGCCCAGCTTCCCTGCAAGCTCCAGGCCGACTGTTCTCGATGCCTGATCCTGCAACGATCCCCAAGATGAAAGCGAAGGCTACTGGTTCTTTCCCTTCCAACCGATCTCGCCGCTAGTTAATGGCATCCAATTTCCAGAGTCTGAGTTTCGGTGGATTTCTTCTTCTACTGGCCTCAGCCAGCTCTAATCATCTATGGCCTTGACTTCAGTGTTGTTTTCATCCTTTCTACGGCCTAGTTGAGCTTTGAGATCTTTCGCTTTTCCTGGCTGAATGATGTTCTTATTTTCAGTTGTTCAAATGTTCAAAAGCGAAAGATCAATGATCGTTTAACGGGCTTTGTATGATTAACCAAATATTTGAACCCCCAATGAATTGATTGATTTTCTTTTCACTTGAATTTAAATGTAGGTAGTCTATCTCATAGAGCCAAAGGGAAAAGCAAACCCTGAAGTCAGACATGTAGTCAGGAAGGTATGACCCTGACTGTAACTGGATGGATCTAACATACATAAGCTGTCAGGAAGCTAGATGTAGGGCAATAGAAATTATAGACTATTGGTTATAGATATTGTAATTTACAATTAACATGGTGTACAGGATGCCCCGGGGCTGCTTGGTGTCCAATACATTAATAGTATGAGGTAAGCACTAGGTCTACTAGTGGACAGGGATGATGCCAACGTACCTTGAGCTTGTGCTGTCCTTTGTTCTCTTTGTTCACTCAAAAAGCCGATACTCCATACACCTTCGCGAAAAAAAAAAAAAAGTATTTAGGTGAAACGCATTGACTTCACGAGCACAAGAAAACTAAACGATGGGGGCGAAAAAAAAATCCAATTATTCCGTCGAGCATCGCCGTGCGCAGAATCGCTTGGCTCAGCGCAGGTTCCGTCGTAAGTGGCCAGTCAATATCCCGTGTCATCGGAGGCTTTACATCTACTGATCAGTTCTCCAGAACGGCAGAACCAACAGAACGCCAAGGCAGATCAACCACCCCAGCAGACTCTAGAAACACCCATATCAGCGACCGATAACCCATCTGACATTTTTAAGTTCTCGACTGGAACCTGGCCGACACACCCAAGCCCTATCAAATCCCCGGGCGGGCCCATTGGGTTTGGCGTCAACTGCCTACACGGCGGCGCCAATGGACTGATCGGCATCCAAAATTTCATAAACATGGACGATTTGAAGGACTCGCCCCTATCAACTCTCCTTGCAGGCCCGTCACCGGGCAAGTCTAGTACCGATTCTGCTGAGCATACCCTCTCCAGCAGCGATCGAGACTCCAACTCCAAGCATCCAAGTCATCTAGCAAGCAGAGGCGAAAGCAGCAGCACTCACAGAACTACACCAGACTCTTTCGACACAAGCTCCCTACCGAAAGCGCTAACAGATAAATCAACGCCCGCCAGCGCTGGTAGCGCCAGCGCACTCTTTCCCGGAAGAACACAATGCGACGACGTAAACTCAGGCTGTCTTTCTGCGCTTCATATAGCTGCACAGAAGGGACACCACGGGATCATGCGCGTGCTACTCCAGCAGGATATTGACTGCGACGAGATCGATAGCGATGGGCTCACGTCCTTAATCCACGCGACGATCGGCGGCCACGAAGATCTCGTCACATTGCTGCTTATGCATGGGGCGCGTATAGACAAAGTCGACCGACAAGGCCGCTCGGTGCTACATTTCGCAGTTACTTATCGCCGCGAGGCGATATTGAAGATTTTGTTAGATTACTGCGTGGGCGACCAGGGATTCATTGATGCTTATGATAGTGGCGGACGCACGCCACTGCATATTGCGGTCGATACCGGGTTTGAGGAGGGTGTGCAAGCCCTCTTGCAGCGTGGAGCTAGTGTACATTGTAAAACTAGGAAGACGGTGGTTCCATGAGGTGGGATATATACATGGGTACGTCAGACGCGAATATCAACGATAGCAGTTCAAAAAAGACCAGCATATCCCTGTCTGTCGATATCCTCACGATCCAACCTTCATAATCTGCTCTACAACATCCAACCCTGTCAACTTCTTCAGCATCCCATCAAACATCCCAAACGGCAGAACACTAATCAGCCTCACAATCCAAGCCTGCTCTCCCCTCCAGATAACAGGGGGTGGCTTCTTCTTCAACAAATCACCCACGACAGCCGTTGCCCACTGCAAAGTCGGCATTCCGCCTTCAGCAAAGGCATCCTGACTCAACGCCTTCTCCACCACCTCACGCGCCGGATAATAGATCGATTTCTCCGGAAGAGTCGGCGGCTTTGCCTCCTTTTGATTTTTGATCAGATTGGAGCGCACCACCCCAGTCTTCAAATCGACAACAGTGATCCCCAAGATACCCAACTCGAGTCGCAGAGTGTCAGATAACATGGCAATAGCGGCCTTGGATGCCGTGTATACGCCCTGGAACGGCAATACGGCGACAGAGCCCACGGAGGATTGGTTGACGATCAAACCGCCATGAGGGCTCTTTAAAAGCAGAGGCAAAAACGCCTGCGTGACCTCGATATAACTCCAGACGTTCAAATCGAATAAACGTTTAGCGTTGGCGATATCCACGTCAGCCATGGGCATGAGATACTCGGCGCCAGCATTGTTGACCAAGATGTCGAGATTTGGAAGCTTCGTCACGGCGCTCTTGATCGACTCGCTAGACAGCACATCCAACGTGAGAGTTTCGATGCCGGCGGATGAAACCTGGTCTAGTTTGGAGGGATTCCGGGCTGTGGCGTAGACCTTTAGACCGGCGGCGTGGAAGGCGAGGGCGAGGGAGGCTCCGAGGCCGCCGTCGGAACAGCCGGTGATCAGGACGGTGCGGGACATTTTGGATTTTGGTGGTCTCTATACACAGAGGTGATATTGAAGACACTGTACAGTTCAGGTATAAAGGGTTCGCAAGACTATATATGCATTATTTAATCTCCTTGTTTGCTGGTTTTTATCCATTACACCCCTAGAAAGAGTAATGATATATTACTTCATTCTCCCGGCTCCGATCTTGAAGCCAATCGACATGGTTGTTGATTATCCCCCAGAGAAGCTGATTACCCGTGCCAAGGCCGATCAACCGGCTGTACCTTATGTATCTTTTGTATGGGGTCCACAGCCAAAGAGTACATGCGAATACCCGATTTGGTCTAGACGCGGGTGTCCTGATTACCCGATCGGGTCAGCCTGGTAGTTTACATTTTACAATCAATTGTGATAGGGTGGAATTGGACTCGGGGTTGTTATAATCGGTGGAATCAAGGATAATTGAGAAATTGTTCCACGATTAACTGTAATAGACAAGCAAAGCACATATGTTGTCATCACGACCGCCAAATCCCACGTAATATCTAGCCCTAACACCCCACCTGGGCATAACTCCTCTTAGATGATGACCGAAATTCTTATTGTCTAGAACATGAAAGCAGTCGCCAAATGCATTTGTAATCACATCGCTCGCACATGCTTACACATGTGACGCATTTTGGGGATCTTGCCTTCGTGGCCGTCTTCTGAGGGGCCATACGTGGGCGGAGACGTTGAAGTGCTTCAGTCTTTTCAAGCGATTTATGCAGAGAAAAGGCTTGGTCCCAACCTAGTCACAAGTGCTCCGTACTCCGTACGATTGTACTGTGTATGATAATGACGCAGAAAAAGAAAAGCACTAAGAATAATATAATCTAGGGTAAGAAATAAGAAAAGGGGGTTAAATATGACCTATCACACTACATACTCTACCAATCACCGCACAGCGCAAATCTACCAAACTAGAACGAAAAAGAAAGCAAATGTGTTTCAGGTTATGCATCCGCCTAGACTATCCATCCCAACTTGGCGGACCAAGCAAGACCTCCTCCCGGCGGGGTGTTGTACATACGTTCTTAACAAATCGAGCAGATCGTATATCCAACATCCATGATTTGTCGGGGAACAGCACACTTCCCGTTCCGGCCGCTCCTGGAACATTTGTACCTAAATAGACCTATCACCGTGCGTTTTTTCCCCCTTCCTTTCTTTTCTTTTTGACTCATGGCTGCGGGTATAGCGGTCAGGAACTGTTTTCGGCGCGTTAAAATTCGGGAGTTCGACCGGGGAAGACGAGGCGACATCCGGCGAGAAGTACTATGCAAGAGAACGGTCTAGCCAAAGTACATAACGGTCTATATCAATATAGACATGTATAGACCTGACGTGATTTGTGATGTGCACGGTGCTTACAGAACTTGGAAATTTCTTAGTCTTTGCTCTTTATGATATGTTGAACTTGTAGTTCGGTACCATCGGATGCGCCTGGGCTTTTTTTTCCAGGGTAAATGAAATTCAGCACGAGACATATCAAAATTCCAAGGTCGATTATTTTGGGAACTGTTACTAGACTACGCTGCTCTGAATCATGTACCATGGAATATAGATGGTTTCCTGTGAAGATCTTCGTTATACCCTGTCACCATAATCAATCTCTTTTTACATGACATTAATATCACTGCCACTAGACCAGGTCCGTGTGCCTTGCATTGAATATTCCAATTCACACATCTAAATCCGATTTAATTCAGTCAGACACGACTCTGATGAGTTAGGAATAAGGTTACTTGCCTTCGAACCCATACGATTCACGCCTATAGGGTGGCTGGACATCCAAGCCATAGGATCTTTTCCAAGTAGGAATGTTGATCATGTTTTCCTATAGAGGTTAGAGAATACCTTCGAAGTATACTTGAGCCTCTTACTTGTGTAACTGTCAAGTCTGCAGTACGCTTTAGCCCTCGATGAACTCTCGAGTGAAGAACAACCAATACCAGAGCAAAGAGGATGAGACCGAGACCAGCAGCAATAAGAGTTGCTGCTGGAGCACAGGACCAGCAAAGAGTGATCAAAGAAGTCATCTTCACACGGATAAGGTCTATGAACAGTAGAATTTAGCAATGGAAATGCAATATCATGTCTCAATGAACGTGGATATCCATTCTTCTTTAAATACCAATTCATATAATGATATGTGGCATAAAAAAAAACCTTCGCCTAAGCATCACGGCAAAGACCCTTGTCTACTACCCATCTCGGATAGTGCAGAATCACAATATCCTTCAAGCACCACCAAAGCAAGAAGCCGGAGAATAAACGCCGATCTGTCAACTCGTGGCCTGGGCGCTTGATCATCACCTCTGGAGCCTGAATCCCTCTCTGGTCGTATGCATGCAGGATGCAGGGAGATTGGCGCATTCAAAGGACACGCAGTAGCTTGGATTTGGGAACCTGATTCAGGATCCCTATTCCCAATATTTGTAGATCGTATTTATGTTTATTCATTTGATGTGGATTTAATTATTCTTTATGAAAATAAAATTTTGTGATTTCTGCTTTTCCTTTTCTTTTTTATTATTTCTGTTAATTCATCAATTTGAATTAGGGGAAGCCCTAAGAGTGGCGCTCAACGGGCTCATGGCTTTCTATTCAAAAGACCATAGGGGATCAGATCCCTAAACCACTTATTGTAGGTACACGAGGCAACCATTGCTCGGCTTAGACTTAGCAATGCTAGTGAGATGCATATCATAGCGAACACGGCCCTATTAACCCTATATAAGCATTCATATCTAGTTACCAGGCACGGAGTACCCAGACACCCGTTGGAAAGACGCGTGGGCCGGGAACAAGTGTAATGCAAGCTAGAAGGGAAACCCCCATTAGCAAAAAAGAAAAAAGCAAAAAAAATACCAAATTGCGCCGCACGCTTGAGAAATTCCACTCTCCTTTTTTTTTTTCCTACCGTCCGTCCTGTAGGCACATATCTGGCACCAACCCGCCAATCCCGAGCCAATTGAGGGCTGTTCACTAGGTCTGGAATCTTTTTTTTTTCTTGACCTCATGCATAAATTGTACCGACAATGCGGACGGTGGAAATTGTTACCCAGTGCTGTGGGCTTGCCATGCATAGGGGAACACCCGGGTGTCTCTTGTGGATTTGTGGCTTGGATGTCAGGGTCTGCATGTTTGCTGTCTTCCGCGATTGGTCCTAGATTCACCCTGGACTTTTACGCTAGCTCTTGCTAGCTCTCGGGACACGGCGAGAGAAGGGACAGAGAGGACAGAGAGGACAGAAAGGACAGAAAGGACAGAAGACCCGGATAGACTTTCTGCTTGCTTTTTCTGTACCGGTCTCTTGGCATCAAGCTAGGAGGATCAGATTTTCCAATCCCTGTTCGTACTTATGTATCGAACATGAGGTCAATTTTTGGTGGCGGGAGCTAGTTGGGCTATTTATGTTTCATTCTTGATATGATTGATATTTCTGTGACATAAACCCGGAATCTAATCTTACCATTGTGTTCCCGAAGTCCGACATGCTCCAGGTTCAGTTTAGGATAACAAGAAAAAAAAATATGCCAATGTGAAAGAATGTATCAAGATCCAGTTAACCCATGTGTTTTCCCCCGCTGTGGGATCCTATAGATCCATTTGCTTTAAGAAGAATTCCGGAACGCCTGCCGTACTTCCCCGCTGATAACCATATCTTGACGCCGCGGGCCAGAGGTAAAAAAAAAAAGAAATTTCGATAAAATAGGAACGCTTGTAGTTGGAAATTGCGCGGCAATGCACCCTCGAGGGCATAGAAGACAAATCAGATCATGTTCATTACTGGGTTGGTGGGCGAGGCCCAGAAGAAGGTCCAGAGGAGTCAACATCCGAGACTCGGGGCCGTTTTGGGTCGTTTGGACCGGGTGCCGGGACCCCTGGATATGCACCAGGTGTAGCATCGCCGTTGGTGACGTCCACCAACGGAGGTCGTTTTCCGTTGAGATTCTGCTGGGGTGGCACACTCCCTCGGTTCATCGCGGCTGGGTTGGAAACGTTCCTTTGGTCAATATTGGGCCGGGTCAATGGTCGATACGATGAAACAGAAGGGCCTCTGCTGACCGGACTGCTGACTCCACCGCCAGGAGCACCGACTCTGCGCTGCATATCAGTTGCAGGATTGACAAAATCGCGTGTGTTGTTGTTGTTGTTGTTGTTGTTGTTGTTGTTGTTGTTGTTGTTGTTATTGGTGGTGGGCGCTGGAGAGGCACTCGACAGCATGGGCCTAGCAATAGGGATACTTTTGGTATGGTCTACACCAGCCGTCTTGCGGATGGAGGGACTCTCTGCGTGTGGATCGAATTGAGGTGCTCCTGACGGGACAGAAGTTGGATTTTCACGGAGAAGGTCCACCGCTCTAGCAGAATAGAAACCCGTTGACGGTGTGCCTTGTGGTGGGTTCATGTCCTGGTTTCCCTGAAAGCCCCCAGGACCGGTTTCCCTTTTGACCGGAGGCTGGGGGATGTTGTTTTGTGGGGCATTCTGACCAACCGGTTGCTGTGGTGCTACTGATAGTCTGGGGTTTGCAAGATTTTGAGCAGGACCTTGACCGGGCATTGGTCGGCCTTGTACCGCGGCTGGAGATGGGATAGCCGATTGGTTCTGTCGCGCATTTAAAGGATTAGGTCTTCCCGCTTGGCCAGTGCCGTTCCATCGCTCTTGTTTTGACGGTGTTACGACAGCGGGGTTGAAACCTGCTCGAACAGGCGGTCCTCGCTGAGGCGCTGGACCGTTCGTTGGCACAGGGCGCTGCGGTTCTCGATGGGTTTCCGTATCTATTACGATTTCATCAGGATTGCCTATATCGGTCTCAGCTACCCCAAAATCGGCTTCGTCAAAGAGGTCACCTAGAGACGATTAGCCAAGGTCCAAGGTTGTGTTTTTCTTAACACATACTGCCAAACTCTCCATCCCCCTCAAAAGAAGTATTATTTCCAGGATTATTGCCTCTGGCTTGATGTATAGGACGAGGAAGGGGTAGATCATCCTCTTCAGGTGCACGTTTGGGTGGAGGCAGCTGTTTCTTAGCAGGTGGCGCGAAGTCAGGGTGACGATGAAGATCGTCGACGTCCCATCTTCCCTATAGTGATAGTCAGCATGGCACATCGCAAATTGGAGGAAATCGGGGACCTTACAGGCGCTGCCTTGACTTTGGTCACCTTGGCCACATAATCCTTGTCATAGATACAGTTACCCAGCACGTTGCCAAAGTTTCTCAATGCACGTTTCAAAGCATCTGTTGTGCCTTCTTTTTTGGCCTTCTCAAACGCTGCGGCCTTGCCCTTGCAATTCTCGATGTGCCCGTAGCCAATATCCTAGAAGAGGGATGGAGTTAACATAACAACGCACCAACAAATTCATATCTCGAAGAGTTTCCTTTACCTCATGAAAGGTTCCATCCCTCAGGGTTACTCTCATGATAACTGAAAGTCCCAGGCTGATCTTTCCCGTGTTTTGATTCTCCTCAACCTGATAAGCGTTAGCTGACCCTCACGTAGCTGAGAAGTGTATGATCAACGCACAAAATCAATCTGAATCTTTTGAATCGAGCTGGACCAGCCATTGAACCCAAACACCTCGTTCGCAAGGTTAATGCATTTGTCTGCGGAGAGATAGTGCACTTTCTGCCCCGCAGCACCAGGTCGCGCAGAGATGTATTCGGGTCCCAATTTCTTATCCAGACGAGCTTGTAGTGTTGCAATTTCCTGTGCGGTGTATTCGCTGATGCGGCGTTGGGGCTCCTCGAATGGGTTTGCTGTGGTGGCTCCTGTTGCGTTCGGCATCATTATAGATCCCGCAGCACCGCGATGTTGGTCACCAACGCTGAGATTATCACTATCAGTGCTCGGTTCCATGGGATATGACATTTTCCGGGTCCTGGGTATTGGGTCTCACGCTGGCATATTTTGTTGTGAATGAATGTCGAGTTCGATATTAGAGATGTAATGACGGCGTGTCGAGCGCGTTGTCAGGCACCAAGACGCGGCTCATCGCGACATCACATGACGATAACGCGATAAGATACAGATTAGAGCTCCGTTAACCAAGTCGATTCAAGTAAACAAAACACATTACTGCTTAAGGATAGTTGGAGATTAATGGGGCTGTGGTTCATGTTTGGAGGATATTATTCAGGGCTTCATCTCATTTCTCATTCGTTGTAAAAGCTATCTATCCTATGGGCATCAATTATTGGATGACGAGACTGGCACTAGGAACAAGTCCTAGCTCCTTCAAAGTCTCTCCGAAGAACTCATTACCAAACACCTTCTTAGGGAAATTCTGCACGAAGCTCTGGACCTCAATCCCATCCTGTTCCCTCAATGCAGCGGCAACCTCAAACAACGTGGTGTCAACGGGAAGTGTCTTCATGATGTTGCCCTTGGGTGATTGGAATCGCAACCGAGTTTCCGTGTAGGCGGAGGCAGGTTTAGACGTAGCGGGACCGGAGGAAGTGGGTGCTGGAGCGGCGGCAGGCTGGGGAGGAGGAGCCAGACCGGCACGCTCAGCTCGCTGCTTCTCTGCCTTCAATCGGCGCTCCTCCTTGTCGGCCTCGATCTTTGCCTTGATGCGCTTCTTGGCATCGATTTCATCCTGCTTCTCCTTCTTCTTCTTGGCTGCTTCCTTCAACTGTTGCTTCCGCTCGAGGTCCTCCTTGGCATCTTGGCTTTCCTTGGTGCTCTTCCTTCGGATTTCCTGACGATGATAAAAGTCAGCGAAAAAGCTCTAGTCAGTAAATTGACGGGACCAAAACCAGGGATACACACCTCATTCTTCTTCTTGTCAATCTTGTCCTGTTCCGAGAGTCCTACGCGCTTCGCCGCAAGCTTCTCCCGCAGCTCTGTCAATCTCTGCTTCTTTTGCTCCTCGGTCAACGGAGCAATCTCCTCAGTAGACTCCGCAAAATCAACATGTCCCGACTTTGATGCGTGGAACTCGGCCTGTGACTGGCCTCGGAACTTCTTGCCACACTCATTGCATACTAAGCTGCGCGGTTGTTCGCCTGGTTGAAGTGCGGGGCTCTCTTCGTCTTGTGCCTCTTTCGCTTGTGCCTGTATCTCCTCCAATGACTTGTCTTGGTTGTCCTCGAGCCACTGTAGTGCACCTTGCACTATTGAAACAGTTAGATGAAGCCTCACTTTAGATATCAGGGAAAGGTCAGAAACTTACAACCACCAGTCTTGGTCACTGCGAGCTGGGCGCGCTCTTTGTCGAAGCCCATTTCAATGAGCTGGTCTAGGTCCGATGCCATGATGACTGTTGGGATGTGAAAAATTCGACGGTAAGAAGCGCTCGGAAAATAAGCACAATTTGTCAAGATTGAATCAGGTAGGTGATTCAGAAGTGAGTTAGGTCGCGAGAGAAGAGAGTGGGTGACGTATCAGAAAGGCGGCGAGCGATAAGGCCCACTTGCCTTCCCCGGGTTTCTATGGCATCAAGTTCTTCTTGATGGCGCATCTGAGGATATTTCAATGTTTATAGGCCATTGAAAGAGTGACAGTGTCAACCGCATCTCTGGATGTTGAATTTTACTTGTACTACCTATGCACACGTCTCCCACCTATGTATTTTGGTGCCTGTGTGGTGTGGCGTTGCTCATAGAGCCGAACAAGCACGCAACTTGAAGACAGTGGTGTGTAAGATATATTCAGAGAGACCTGTCAGGTACCATAGATAATGAAAGCTCAGATATAGATGTGTATATATGTATATATTTATGGGAAGAGACTAGCATTGCATAGACTACTGCAAGATGTCTCTGCGAAGGATGTGTACTACGACGCACCTGAATTGTAGATATCCCAAGTTTTCCCATATTCTAAGCCTCCAAGGGTGGGTATAGGATATCTACTATAAGATATTGGCAAGTTGGATTAACATGCAAAATTGAAATCTGCATAACTTGAATGGGGATGGTCGCATACCTCAATGCTACAGCTCTATGCATTTCAACTATAGAAACGAAGCACAACACGGCTTATTTTGGGCAATGATTGCCAGGGCCACTGTACGATCAATCAATAGAACATGAAATACATACAATTTAAACACAAGTGGGACGATTGACCCACAGGAAGCATCACATGCAGGTGAAGGAAGATGTGCATCCGAGGATGCGAGGATTCGACAGAATGTCGGGGAATAGTGAGGTATTCGAACAAGATATATGTAGTCTCATAGCCAAGATACCAATAAAATGAACAAAAATGAACAAGGCAAATGTTCCCCTTGCGATGTATACCTCGTCAATAGTGACATCACCTGACTGTTTGCTGAGTCAGCCAATTTCCCCGAAAGTGCCCAGGTGGACAGTAATCAAACTCCTGAGGCATCACATCGGCTTAGACCTGATAACCCTCCCACACCTTTATTCTCCAATCGGAACCTAATCGCGTGCAGTCATCTGTGCTTCTGTCATCTTTGTTCCCTTCTCACACCTCTTTCACTCTGACCCACGTGCACCATGACTATCCAAATCGAGCCCTCCGAGTTGGGCTTTAAGCGTGAGTGCCACATCCCGAACCTATCTGAGACCTGCCTAGATCAATAGCTCATCTCTTGATAATAGGTCCCTTCAATCATGAAGTATGCCAGGTTCTCCGCCTAAGCAACCCGAACGAGGACTCCGTCGTCTTCAAGGTATGTGTGACACCCCCCCCCCCCCCTTCGGCCTACGTCGCGGGACAAGCAATACTAACATATGTCCTCGGCGCACTAGGTCAAGACCACCGCTCCTAAGCAGTATGTCTCGACGATTCTCTGCGCAATGCCTATACTCGAGATCTGTTATCTGACCATATTCCAGTTACTGTGTGCGACCTAACTCCGGCCACATCGAGCCTGGCAAGACCGTCGAAGTCCAAGGTAGGTTGATAAGCATGTACGCCTGAATTACGCCGGGCTAACTGTTCTCGGTAGTGTTGCTTCAGGCTATGAAGGAGGACCCTGCTCCGGATGCTAAGTGCAAGGATAAGTTCCTGGTCCAGGCCGTCCCAGTCTCCCGTGGCTTGGAGGAAGCCAGCGTTGCCCAGATTGTATGTGCACCATGCGGGATCGCGAACATACCGACCGACAACTAATATCTACATTTAGTTCGACCAAACCCCTAAGGTTGATGTGGTTGAGCGCAAGATTCGTGTTGTCTTCCTAGCAACAGATGCCACTTCCAACGACTCGGTATGCTCCTCGGCAATCATTTCTCCCTATACAAGGTCTAACTTTCACCAGGTGCAGAATGAGGAACCTCCAGCGTACACGTCTCCTGCCGGCGCAAACTTCCAGACCCCGGCCCCCAAGAAGATCGACTCCGATGAAGCGTCCCCAATCCCTGCTCCTGATTTCTCTGAGAAGAAGTCCCTGTCTCCCCAGCGCGAGCCCGAATCCGCCATTTCAAATGCCAAGTCCGCCGTCGTCAACGCTTTCCCCACAAGCGATGAACTCAAGTCCCAGCTGTCTGAAGCCAACGCACAGATCCAGAGACTGAAGGACCGACTCGCAGACCAAGGACTGCGGCAGCGGAAGACCGGCGGAGAGGCTACCGGCCAGGCTGTGCCTGCCAACATGCAGCAGTCACATGCGCCAACGGCCAGTGGAGTTTCGATCCAGGGTGTAGCATGCCTCTGCTTGCTCAGCTTCTTGATCGCATACTTCTTCTTCTAAGCTCGTCTTCTGTTTGTCGCTTTCTCACGGTCTATCTGGATTCATTGCGCCCCCTCTCCGCGCGCTCAATGCCTCCGGTCTAACGTCGCTGACGCCTCTCCCAAATTCCCATCTACTTTCTGTCTCTTGAAGAGCATGCCGTTTTCTATCTGTTCTAGCATCAGCCTTTTTCTGCGTTTGCTTTTAAGTTTTTCACACCACTATCAATACTCTACTTTCATATTGTCGCTCTGGACTTCTAAACTCCCCTTGAGGCTGGGCGTCTGTCCGTCTCATACTCTTTGTTGTCGCTTTCTTTTGTTTCTTTACCCCACCCTGTCTTGTCTAATATCATTTTATGATGAACGGACTCAGCCGCGCGATTCGTTTCTCTTTGTGTCATAAAACATTCTCGAGCTCGGGATAATTCATGTGATTGCTATTAGAGCTAAGTCCATGTCGTACATAGTCAGGGACTTCGTCTCCATCCTTCGGTAATTGGTTGATTGCAGTCATTCCTGTCTCTGCGTTTTAAATGGTTTTACGCCCACACGCACTGGAAATGACAGGCCAATTTTATTGTAAACATATCTAACAAATACAAGTACTCCACCCAATAATGTATGTAACTGAAAAGCTGGAATTCAACACCAGACGTCAAGGCAGAACAAGATCTAACATTGAATCTCACTCTCCTTCCACCCATCACCCTCCTCGCCCGCCGGACCCGCCGACGCAGCCGAGATGCCCTCACCACCACGTCCATTCCACTGCTTAGACGCAGTAGAATCAGCACCGCGCTTCGTCCCACCACCAACAATCCGCCCACCCTGTTCACGCTTGACACGACACCACGGACCAACATCCTTATCCAAGATGAAAGTATAAATAACCCAAACCCAGCTCCGATGGCAAGGCAACGGCTCATAGAACTCGCGCGCAATCTCATGCAGCTTATGCAATCGAGTCCAGGGGATAGCAGGGAAATCATGGTGCTCGTTATGCAACCCGACATTGTAGGTGAGGATATTGAGCGGGCCGTAGTACGAGTATGTCTCCGGGGGAGGCAGGGAGTCAAGCGGGTGGGGGGGCCTTGGGCTTCTCGTTCTTCTTTAGCTCCGTCAGTGACTCTGTGCCGCCGCTCTTCACGTTCGAGAAGAAGTAGTGCTCTGCGATGAAGTGGCCTGCGCAGGGGTGCAGGGATCCGGCGAGGAATGAGCTCAGCACGAAGTATAACACGGGCTGGATGCCGCCGCATAGCTTGCTGAGGGCGTAGTCGAAGCTTATTTGCACGCCGAGGTTCAGGAGGTGGATGTATGTGAAGGGGGGCTGTAGATGAACATTGGGCGCACGGCGTAGAAGAGGATTTGGAAGGTGCAGAAGAAGGTTTTGCCCAGAAGGGAGTTTAGGAAGAAGGCTTCTACTGCTGTGGGGAGGTCGGTGTCGAAGCCTGTTACGCCGAGGGATTTGTGGTGCGTCAGGTGGTAGGGCTGTTGGTATTTGGTCAGTTCACGGTCTCTCTTGGGGTCCGTCTTATTCCTGGCATGTGGAAGAGTATACGTACTCTGAATGCTGCGCTGTACGGCAGTCCGATAGGGAGGTTTGCGAAGATGGCGAGCAATCGGTTGGCGAAAGCAGACCGGAATGCCAGATTGTGTGAGATCTCATGAATGGCGAGGAACAGGTTCTGGTTGCAAGTCGCACCGATCACGTATGCGGTGACCAGGAACCGCCAATCGAGCATCGAGGTGTTGCGGAGGAGGTAGGCACAGGTGAGTTGTAGGGACACAACGCCGAGGACGACCCATTTGGTAAGAGGCTCGGGGCCACATAGTTTAGTGACCTATAGACACATAATATCACAAATCAGCATTGCAATTGCATTTGTTGTGGCCGTCTGTCGCCCAGGAAAGTGGCCAGGTGTATGTAGGAGCTCCGCAGACATCCGCATGGAGTCTTCGCCGAGCCCCCATGCTACCATGAGGGTTCGCAAAACAGGGTTACGTACCTCTGGATGGGCCTGGATGATTGCCTGTCGTCTTGAGCGATGCGGCTCTTCGGTGTATGTCCAGAAGAAATGGTCGTCGACTAAAGCCTTCGGTGCCTGGATTCTAATGGACTCTGGCTGTGTTTTGTCGGACGCCTTGGCTGCCGACACCCGGAGGTGCGGCGAACTTGTTTCAACAACCGCAGACATGATGGAAATTGGTATGTGTCGAAGTTTAGGCCATGAGAGATAGGAGATGATTTAAAAAGGTCGGAAGACGGTTGTTCCACGTGGGGCGACACGGCATACTTGATGGTTTGAGGCTTGGCAGGATCGGCGCTTTGATGTCAGGGCTTTTGGTGATTCTCCAATCTATTTAAGACATTACTAATGGGAGATCTCTTGGAAACCTGGGAAGATGCTTTTAGTGTTTACGTATGTCTATGAAATGCATCAGTAGTCGTCGCCACGACTAATAACCTCCTTCACATTCGGGCGCAACACAATTGTCTAAAAAAAAATAAGTCAGTAAACGGTTTCCAAGTGAAGAAAATCCCAAAATAGAACATACATGTTCATATTGGGCAGTGTATGAGCCCTTGATATCGCAAAGAGGGGGATAATCCTGGACAATTCCAGAAGAAACCAAGTTGTTCAACTATATTCGTTAGCTTCAGTGTCTCACAAATAAACTCCACCATTAACTTACGCCCAAAAGGTACTTGTCCTGACCCAGGCGGTCAATGTACCGGCGACAGAAGGGAAGGGTGCCAAAGTTCTTGTTGATCAGATTCAACAAGTTCTTAGCGGAGGAAAGACGCAGGGGGACGTTAGGAGCGTCGGAGGCGAGAGCGTAGTGCGAAGTTTCCATCTAGTGTCATGTTAGCTTTGGTTCTCGGTTCTCAGTCCAGTAACTACAGTATAAACTTACTTCCTCTCGCACGTAACCTTTACCGGTACTACCGAAAGTCTCAATGGCGAAAACTTCACCCTCTTCCATCTTGGTCTGATCGGTGCTCTTGACAATAGGCACACTCTTGCCACCGTGGATGACGTGCTGGTCAATGTTGTGACCGTTCAAGTTGCGGATACACTTGACGGGGTGCATCGTACCATTGATCTCAACCTCGTAACTCTCCATAGCTTCTTGAATGGCGGCACCGATATCACTCATACGGACGTCAATTCCCGCTTCCTAGAAACCCATTAGCTCTGCTTGAAACGAAGAAAAGTAGGAAAACTTACCCGGATACCGGTGTTAGTGGCGTCCTTGACAGCGGCGAGAAGAGGGTCATATACAGGGTCAAAAGTCATGGTGAAAGCACTGTCCACAATGCGGCCGTTGAGTTGCGCACCGAAGTCGACCTTCATCACGTCTCCCTCGTTCAGGACCATTTTGTTGCCCGCGTTCGGGGTATAATGCGCAGCGCAGTGGTTGATGCTCAGACCGCAAGGGAATCCCATGCCACCCTTGATGTTATCACCCTCCTCCAGACCTGAGTGACCTGTCAAAGCGCGCACTGAATCCTCGATACCCTCCGCGATCTCAGTCAAAGTCTGGCCAGGCTTGATGTTCTTCTGCGCATACTGGCGGACTTGACGGTGAACCTCGGCACCTTGGCGGTACTCTTGCAGGAAGTCATTGTTCATGCGATCAAGGTATCGTTTCTCTTCGTTGGTGGTACGGTACGCATTGTCGTTTAGGTATTCGACGATCTCGCCCTCGGGGTATTGGCCGTTGGGGAAGAGGTTGGACACGGGGACACGCGGTGGTTCGCTTTGAACCTTGGCACCGCCCTTCTTCTTGCCCTTCTTCTTGGGCTTCTTCTTCTTCTTCTTTTTGTCGGCTAGAGTTGACCCCGCTGTTAGTTCAATCCGGCCGACTTCTATGGGGTGTGGGGGTGCGGTGGGGTTCTAGGGGCGCAGTCACGGAAATAAGCCTCAACTAAACTTACCTCCAGCAGCTCCAGCCTCTGCGGCACCCTCGCCGTCTTGGGCGTCGTCCGAGTCCTCCTCCGCTTCAGCGGGAACGTGGTCTGCCGTGGGGGCGGCTTGGACGTTCACTGGTATCTGATCAGTCACACAGAGAAGCAATCAGAAAATTTGGGAATCTTACGGTCCAACTGATCCAACTTCTCCGTAGTCTGAGCTGCCATATTGAATGTGGCAATTAAACAAGTTATGTTCAAAGGCAAAAGAGGGGAATGTCGGGTGTCGGGGAAAGATTTTTGCTGATAAGATAAGGCGAGTTCTTGGAGATTTCCTTGGCGAAATATTACTAGACCGTCACCTATTATTGCATGCACTACGACAACTTGCCCTCATCATCACAACTATGAAGTTTATACATGAGTCAAACATCTACTATCATGGAAGACAGAAGTTATCCAACATCTCCCGTTCGCGCTGTATACTATTGTCTACTATCAAGCCATGCCGCTACTTCAACTCTGCGTTAAACTGCTACTCGAGGTATCTTCGTATCTAGAATTTGTTTCCGATCTCCACTCCCTTTATCAATGTCATCCTATTCTGTATACTTTGTTAAAAGACAGAGTCGACGAACCTCTCAAGACGGAGCAGTCTCTCCAACCTCTAGCGTGGGCCGCAACGAATGGGAAGGAAATATGTGTTCGCAAGCTGCTAGACACAGGTGCGTGGTTTAATTAGTCCACCAGGAATGATTCGTCCCCTGCCTCTGGAACAGCCAGAGAAATGATCCTATGACAATAGCTGCAAAGCTTGGTCATGTTGATGTTGTCTGAATGTTTCTCGGCCATGGAAGAGACCCGCCTGCAGCGTTGGGCGCACTCCTCACTCTCGCGGCTCAGGCGAAAGATCGAAATGCCGCGGAAGCTGCGGTTAATCTTTTGCTAGAACGTGGAGCACAGCTCAACCATCCAACTGGCTCTTGCAGCCACACAGATTTGCTCTGTACGGTCCTTGGGAGTAGCTGGAGATAACGTTAGAACTACTAAATCTTTCGTCGAGAAAATAACTAAGAGCAAGGCGGCCGAACACGAGTATGAGCGACTACGACGATACTTTGACCGAACTACCGACTACGAAGTACTAGCAACAAACTCCTATTGGAGAAAGGAGCCGATCCTCTCTTTTTGAACAGAAGTGGGAAGTCTCCCTTTGCCGTGGTTACGTCCGCATGGAGTGACATTAGAGCGGTCAAGGTGCTGCTGGAATATGTTGATCAAAACGTTCCGATTAGTACAATCAAGGCTCATATAGCCCTAGCGAATAGTTGAATTTAGTATCTAGGTATGTATGTAGCTTGTTATCAAATATTTTGTTCGACCGCTCTCTAGCTCTATCAAATAATATGCTGAATAGGTCACGTCACCTAAGGATATGAATCCCAAATTAGCTAGTACAAGAATAGTCGGCCGCTTATGCGGCCTTGTCATGTATTTTTTAGGTGGTGTTTTTAGATATCCTTTTGGGTTGTCTTTTTAGATGTATACAAAGGCGATAAAAAAGCATACTTTGTGTAAGAGGCTTTTCTATGTATAACGTTTGAAGTCAAACTATGAGGCAGATGTAGTAACAAAAAGTAAAAAGTAAGAAGTCTATAACCTGAAGTGTATATAAAAACCAAGGAAGTAATCTTCGTTTTGATACTATATCCAATTCCATATCACATGGATCGCTATGATTCTTAATTAATAGGTTTCCTTTGCACTCGAGCCATACGCAGCTTCATTAATTGACGGTATTCGGCCGACCCACGACACTTTTCCGGATCAAATCTCGCTCCTTTGTCAAATAGCAGCCTCGCCATTGTGTCCTTCCCTTTTTCAAGAGCAAATTGTACCGGTCGACAGTCGCCTTCGCCACTAGGATCAGCGCCGTGGTCGAGTAAGAGTTTGACAGCCCTAGGTTGGCCATAGCAGACAACCAGACTCAAAGGACACAAATAAATCCCTTTTCGGTTCACTTTGTGGTCTTCATCTAGGACGGCCGACTCATCCAATATCTTTTCTAACAGATCGTCAAGACGATTGGCAATCGCTCCTCTCAAGAGATAGCAACGTTGAATGTTACTGATCTTCAAGATGCGATCTACATCAATCCAGCTTAGTAGCAATGACCCCATCTCGTGGTTTTTCCGTCTTAGTCGAGAGAATTCACGTAAGACTTCGGACCATTCCAATCGGCGCCAACAAAGGTTGTTCGCTAGGAAGAGCTTCATAACTGGCAGGTTATCTGATTTTGCGGTTTTGAGTAACAGGTTATCATCTCTATATAAATCTGCACCAGCCTCTACCAAGAGTTGGGCAATTTCCAGATTTGCGGATGAGGCTTTCATAGCAGCAGCGAGAGCTACAGGCGTCATACCATCAAGGTCATATGTATCGAGGTTGCAGTAATTGTGTTCAAGGAAAAGCTTCACAATTGATACATGTCCCATTTCGACCGCCTTGCATAAGGGAATTGCAGCATGTCTGTCCTCGTGGTTGGTTTTGAAATCAGTCTTGTGTTCGAGGAGCAGTTTGACTACTGCAACATGCTTTTCTGGGATTGCAACAGTAAGTGCTCTTTTGAATAGATCCTCTCCTTCTTTTTTGGTGTCATGTTGAATGCAATGGGGTAGAAATAATTCGACAAGATTGGTGTGTCCATTCGATGCAGCGATCACTATTGGTTCTTGGCCCTCAAAGACGAGGTCGTCCAATATCTTCAAGCCGCACATCTGCAACAGTTTCCGCGCACTAGTTTCCTTCCCTTTTTCAGCTACCCATGTTATCGCTTTCCCAGGTGTGTCTTTGGCGATGGCTCTGTAAAGACCTTTGTTTGACAACGCATGGAAGTGGCGGCTGACCTGTGTGAATGCATTGAGGTTTGGATAGTCGATGTGACCGGAAATCTCCAGTAGCATCTCATTAGGAAGTTCTGAAAGAGTCGTCATGTTTGGATGTAGTTCAGCTTCGATTATTGAGAAGGGGGATGCGTGTTTTAGGGACCAATGATTGAACCAAGTCAGTCTATCGCTTTAGGTTGAGCTGTTTGATTTGAATACTAGGCGGTTACTAGGATCTCAATCTGAGCGATGGGGTATGAGAGGATTTATATAGACTGTCTGGGGAGCTGTTTTGTATTGTGTTTTATATTGAATAAAGCGAGTATTTCAAGTCGGCGTCTGGTTCTTCGTGTGGAGCTCTTTGATCGAGAACCCAAATTTAGTCACAAAGGGTATAACAATAACTATATACTATGTAAAAGAAGTCTTGGTGTTCCATTGTCTATTTACGGACACTAGTGAGTACAAAGGCATACATGCAGGCACAAAGCCCCCGGCTATTTCATATTGTATGTTGCCAAGTAGAAGCTTCAGATTCGGCTCAATTTGAAAAGTGTGGATATTGCCCTGAGTGGGATTCCTTTAAGCCCCGGATAAGCAAGGTGCGGAGGCGCTGATTATTGTTTTGAAGAGAAGGCCCGGACACGTGTGTGATACGATCGTTCTATCTGTCGGGTTACGCCATCTATTTGTTAACTTCACCACGATTCCCGAAGCGCTTGAGGTATACTTCACATATCCTTGACATCAACATTCTCGGCATTTAGACCATCGGTGGCGCCAGAAAGCCAACCCCGAGCTTCCTTTATATCAACCCCACTTCCATTCTGCTCATACCCCTATTCCTAAGGCACCGATCATCGCAAGCTTTCGGCCAAAATTAGATCCTCGGATCTCATCAAAAACCATCGATCTAGCCGTCGCTTGACCGCCATAAAAGGCCTCAAATCTCGCATCTCGATAAAAAGCAGCAATGGAAGTATTCTCAGCACTGAGTAATTGGGGTGCCATAACCAGATCTAATGCCGCAGCACACCCCCTCCGGTCAGCGATTCCACCAGCTGCAATGAGAGGTATATCACCGAGTGCAAGCTCATGAAGAGCATACGCAACCTCTGGAATGAAAGAAACCATAATCTCACGATATGTGGATCCTTAGGTATCCCAAGCTAGCCAGGGAGTCTTCTCATTGGATCAAGCAGTCCACCGGAAGGTTGATGCCCGAAATGGCATAACCTAGGATCTCTTATCTAATCTGATCATCAGCTAACTAGAGCTATGGCAATTGTAACTGCCCACGTGAGTGTAAATTATATTAAATATGGTATTTCGAGAGATAAGACAGACCAAATAGATTGGTACTATACTTTAGAGTATACCGATATCCAGTAATGAACACGCGGGTGAACATGTAGAGTCGATCAACTTCGAACCGCAGTGACGCCACTCCGATCTTCACCTCCGATCTTCTTCCGCTTCTCCCTCCCTCTCTTTCTCTTTTCCACTCCTCCCCCCACCTCCTACCCAGGATCTTATCTCTCTACTTACTTCAATGTCACATCCTCTAAATATACAACAATGCCTCCATATCGAGTAACAGCAATCCTTCTGCTTCCGCGCGCGACCCTCTCCCCTTCCCCTTCAACCTACCGGAGCATCTCAACTCAACCCCTCCGACCACAATTACACCAACGCCAACAACAACCACAGCAACTCTCAAAACCAACAATATCCTTCTTCTCAACCACCAACCCGGCCCGAGCACGTGAACCAAACTTCTACGAAATCCTCGACATCCCAATAACCGCGTCAGCAGCGGAGATAAAGAAGTACACTCACACCCACACCCAACAAACCCCCTCCACCCCTCCACCCCTCCACCTCCAATCCAGTATATATCCCTAATACTTACGCAATCCCTAGACAATTCTACGCCCTCTCAATGCGCCACCACCCAGACCGCAACCGCACAGACCCAGACGCAAGCCAACGCTTCGCCCGCATTTCCGCCGCCTACAATGTCCTCGGCAACGTCTCAAAGCGCGCAGTCTACGACCGCGACCACGGCTTCCACGTCACGCAGCACGCCTCCCCAGGCCAAAGCCACAGCCACCAACACCCGATGGGCAGCCACAGCAGCTACGCCGGCTCGCGACCTGCCAGCGGGCTGAGCAAGCGGCGCTCGGCGTTCCATGGTCCGCCGCCTAGTTTCTATGAGCAGGGTGGGTATGGTACTACGGGGAGACAGTCGCAGGGTTTCGCGGCTGGCGCTGGGATGGGGTCGGAATTTGGGGCTGGCGCTGGCGCTGGTGCTGGGACTAAACAAGCTGATCCGGAGGATTGGGAGGGCTTTATTCATCGGAATCCGTTGAATCATTTTAATGCTCGGGGTCATTTCCGGACGCAGGAGGCGGAGGATAGGAGGAGGAGGGAGAGGAGGAGGAGGGGGCTAGGAGGATTGATGAGGATCGAGTTGAGCGTGAGCCTGAGGTTGATCAGACGGTTTCGAGGTTCTTTCTTTGTTCTGGGTGTTTGATTGTTATGCTTGTTGTCGTGGATCTTTGGCGGGCGGTTCCTAAAGCTGTTGATGGGAGGAAGACGAGGAAGCAGAGGGAGACTTTGTCTTCTTGATGAAGTTGTCTCTTACTGTTTCGAACATATACATCCTTGGTGTAGTTTCTTGGTATATACATAGTTCGAATACATTGCTGGTTGATGTACTCCTACTCTTGCATGGCTACAAGCACACCTCGTACTGTTCTACATCGTATGAATCGATCGGATTAATCAACAAAGGAAACAGTTAGATTTGATATACAGAAGTGATCGAGAAGAAAGATCTACGACACACACACACATGGTTATTATCTTGGACGTAACCCCCACCATAATCATCGTTCTGGTGAATCAGAAAGACAAGTGAACTAATAACTGAAGTTTACAAAAATCTTCCTAAAAGATGGTAGGTCATCTGTCAGGTTCCTGGAAGGCTTGAGATACAGACGCTTAAGCCTCGAAGGTGAAGCTGGCGCCGACCTTGTGGGCAGCCTGGTTCAGGTTCTGGGTATCGAAGGAGGCACCGAGGCCGAGGGTGACACCAGGGCGGAGCAGGACGTTGTAAGCCAGAGCGGCAATACCACGGTCGTTGATCTTAGCCTATATTTCGAGAAAATTGCGCGATTAGTCGTGATTCACAATAGACATATAAACACTTGAGACGCGTAAAACGAACCTTGGCGAAGGAAGAGGGGTCGAGACGGTACTTGCTGGCGACCTCGAGGCCGACGGCGTTGCCGGAGGTGGAGTCCCAAGAAGCCTTGGCACCGGCCTCAACCTGAGCGTTGACGCGGTGGTAGTAGCTGGCGGAGAAGAGGGACAGGTTGTTGCTGGCGGTGATGGCAGCGGAGTACTGGGCAACGCTGTAACCGACGGCAGCGGAGTACTTGGTGATGGCGGCCTTGTTGACGTCGTAACCACCCTCAGCACCGACGAGGAAGCCCTCGTGGCCGAGAACGGCGTCGAAGTTGGCGGAGGGGCCGTTGAGGAGATCGAAGAAGGCACGGGCGTTCAGGTTGGGCTGCTTGAAGTACAGGTTGAGCTTGGCACCCTTGGACTGCTTAGCGGGCTGGTACTGGGTGAGGATCTCAGCCTTGAGGCCCTTGGCGATGTTGTTGTCGAGCTCGAGCTTGGTGTCGAGAGCGTTGGCGGTGGTCCAAGCCTGGGTGAGGGTGAGGCCTGGGCGGAGTGAGCATATTAGCCTAATCCTGTGCACCTTTGCATCCGAAAAAATAAATATGTTCACCCGGCGCGCGATTGGAATGCCGCATCCGAACATCAATGGCATGAGACGGGATTTGTGCGCGCCGGGATCGGGAGGTTTTTTGTGGAAGGGGCCTTTACCAGTGGGCGCATCAACGTATTTAGCCTCGAGCTGTAGGCGCACTAGTTAGCAATTTGCGTGTTGTATTTGGAGAAGATATTCAACGAACCTGGCCAGCAATGGGGCCCTCGTGGGCAGACTTGCCCTTAACGGTGAAGGTGACACCGTTGGGGGCCTTGGACTTAACCTCAAGGTTGGCTAAAAGCTTTTAATCAGCTATTGAATCTTCAATAAGTGGTGTGGATAAACAAACCGGCAGCGCCGTGGTAGAAATCCTTGTTCAGGAGCTATTGGGATGAAGTATTAGCCAAGGTTTTGAGTTTTGTTTCCAACAGTTGTGCGTACATCGTTGGTCGCCTTGGCGATATCGGAGAAAGCAGCGGGGGCAGACATGTTGACGAGAGTGGTCTAATTAGAGATGGAGGAGGAAGAGGTGATTTTATGAAAAGATGAAGAGAGAGGAAGGGAAAGAAGAGTTGTGATGATGTTGGGGGAACCTAGGGGCTTAGCACGGGTTAGTGGGAGGGCGGTGATTGGCGGTTGCCCGGCTGCCGGGAAAGCCCGCCGGTAATGTTTGGGCAGGGCAGGTCACGTGTTTAGGAAAATACATAAGAAAAATATTGAGATCATAACATTATACCGACTATATACCGGAAGGGTATATGTACAATCTAATCCGGTGCTATATCCCCAAAGAAAATGCTAAATCAGAAAAGTTCAGATCCTTTTGTTTATACCCTCAAGACTTTTTACTCCGACTCGTCATACTTCTGGTTGTGGATGGCGATGGCTCTGCAAAGGATGGTTAGAGGAGATGAATCAAATAGGGAATAAAGAAGAATAACTCACCTTCCACTGGGGTCACTCTGCTTGGACCAGGTAGGGGTCCAGCGCTCGACAGTGCCGGCACAGTAAGGAGGGAAGTGCTCATCGAACATGGTACGGTACCAGTATCTATATCCCAGGTTAGTCTTCAACAGTACTACAAAATGAAAAAAAGTGGAAAACATACGCCTCCTTGGTGTCGGGAACGTCAGTGCCCCATTCGGGCTTGGGGTTCTTCATCATCTCGTCGGTGACCTGACGCTCGGCCTCATCCTTCAGGCCATCAATCCAGCTGTAGCCAACACCATCGCTGAACTGCTCCTTCTGGCGCCAGAGGATCTTGTCGGGCAAGTAGGCAGCGGTCTCGGGCTCATCGGTGGTGTCGAAGGCCTTGCGCAGCATGTGCTTCTCGATACGCTCGGGGGTGATCATCTTGTCCTGGGGATCGACACCCATGCAGGTCTCGAGGAACTCCTTGTCGAGGAAAGGAACACGGGCCTCAAGACCCCACGCGGAGGTGGACTTGTTGGCACGGAGGCAGTCAGCCAAGTGCAAGTTCTTGACACGGCGGACGGTCTCCTTGTGGAGCTCCTCCTTGTTGGGGGCAGCGTGGAAGTAGAGGTAGCCACCGAAGATCTCGTCGGAACCCTCACCACTCAGAACCATCTTGACACCCATGGCCTTGATCTTACGGGAGAGCAGGTACATGGGAGTAGAGGCACGGATGGTGGTCACATCGTAGGTCTCGAGGTGGTAGATCACGTCAGAGAGGGCATCGAGGCCGTCCTCAACAGTGAAGGTGAAGGGGTGGTGCTTGGTGCCGAGGAACTTGGCGACCTCAATGGCAGCGGCGGTATCGGGGGCACCGGGAAGACCGATGGAGAATGAGTGCAGCTGCTGGAAGGTGGTGACGGTCGACAGCTCGTTTTCATCATCAATACCAACCAACTCACCGTCTGCGTTGACGTTCTGGGGCGCGTTACGGGCAGCTTCGGCCATGCGGAGGGTCTCGCGCTGGGCGATAGACGCGACCAAGCTTGAGTCGAGACCACCAGACAGCAGAACACCGTAGGGCACCTCGGCCATTAGACGCTTGCGGACAGCCTTCTCGAGGCTGTGGCGGACTACCTTGTAGTCAACAGGGGTCGAGGGGACACTGGCAGGGTCCCACCACTTGGGCTCGAAGTAGCGGGTCAGGGTGTCGGTCTTGGAATCATAGATGTGGCCGGGGGGGGAAGGCAATGATGTCGTCACAGACGGGGTGCAGACACTTGAGCTCAGAGGCAAAGAAGACGGCGCCGGGAGTCGACGAGGACCGGCCGAGGTAGAAGCTGGTGATACCAATGGGGTCGCGGGCAGCAACAACACGGTCCTGCTTCTTATCCCAAAGAACCCAAGAGAACATGCCATCAAGGTGCTTGGGGGCATCAAGGCCGTACTCCTCATACTAGTATACATCAGCATTTCGACTCTAATTCCGATTCCGTTATATCCTGACATACCAAGGGAATGATAACTTCGCAATCAGAGTGTGTCTTGAAGTTGTACTTGTGGCGAAGGTTCTTGCGAATGAGGCGGTGGTTGTAGATCTCACCGTTGACGGCGAGAGCGAGGGTGCTGTCATCATTGACGAGGGGCTGGGCACCGGAGTCTGAGGGGATATTGTTAACAAATCGATCTTCAAATTGTTGATCGTTCACAGGGGCCACATACCAACACCGACAATGCTCAGACGCTCGTGCGCCAGGACTATGAATCACGCGTTAGTATACCAACGCTGACACCGAAGTCATTGCGTGTCAACTCACTAGTGCTCTCAGCGCAGAAGTTTCCACCTGTTGGAGATCTTTTGTTAACCCTATGATCCCCACCTATACCGCGCAATGTTGCAACTCGGGCTGTGACTCACTCCAATCGGGACCGCGATGGCGCACACTATGAGAACACAGGTCAGCGAGAATTCTATAGATTGCGAATTGCGAATTGCAGATTGTAGATTGTAGATTGTAGATTGTAGATTGCAGCAATTGAAGAAGGAATGGAGATACTCACGCCTTGGCCATGCGCAAAGCGGTAGGCTTGAACTTTTGCACATCGGGGTGACTATACTCTAGTTAGTATTCCCCGAATCGGCATCCCACTAGAGGCGGGGAGTTAGGGTAGGACATGACGCACTGGTGGCACGCGAAAATTCCACACATGATGGGCAATTGGGAAGTGTGGTTAGAGATGAAGATCAATTCGGGAGAGAGAAGAAGGGTAACGGAGTAGGATTGACTAATCGTCCGGTTATATGGGGAACCTTAGAACGGCGATTTTTTTCAATTTTGCCCCGGTGCCCTCCCGGCGGGGCGAGGGGCGATGTCGGCAAGTCTTTGAGTCACCGATAAGATAACAGCCCCTGGACAATTGGCCCAGTTAGCATCGACAGGTTAAAGATTTTTACTACTGTGGCTAGATATGTGACTATATTAGCGGATTCCTTTTGTCGGGTTTTACTATTTATTATTAGTCTATCTCGGTCTGACAGGGGATCCCTGGAGAGTGATCGGATTCAATATCACGTGATTAAAATACCCCCACCATGAACTATAGCCCTAGCCAAGCCTCTCCTTGACGAAGTGTACCCTCCATCTACATTCAGGGAAACTCATAATAAATATCAGAACGACACCGTATTGATCACAAGCTTGCTTCATCCCACAAGCATGTCTGTCGATTACTTCTAAGAGCACGGTTACAGATCATTAAAACGATTTGAGTCACTAAAGGCGAGGCTACACCCGTCTCGACATTAAGACCATGAAGATATATGTGAAACCCATGAGGATTGTATCGGTATAAGAGACTCACATGTCTCTTCAGGTTCCTTGTTTTAGACCTCAAAAACAGAATGGGATCGTACCATCCTGAGTTTTTTACATACAATGCTAAGATGATGGAAGAGACCAAGCCGCAGCGAGTTGTATTCTAGATTCCAGCCCTAGAACCTTAGAACCCTCCAGGATTGGAGTCTGTGGTGCAGCCCTTGCCAAATTGGTAGGCATGACGCAGTGTTCAATACCCGTTTCTACAATTTTGGGATTCCAAATGGAGAAAGGTTTGCGGATATAGCTTCAGGTTCATCAAGTATAATATGTATATTGCTGTCTTGTTACTCAAAAATGCAATTTAAATGCAGTTTCCGAAAACACCCACCATGGGCTCATTCCATCATCGCAGAGGTATGGATGTTGTGTTGGCTGCCCAGGTGATTTTACCTACGCAGAGGAGCAAATAAGTACGATATTGAATTTCTTCTGCCAGAGTCATCCTGTACTCAATACATGGCGAGCTTAAGCATCCCAGCAAGGAGCATGTATGTGGCATCATTGTATCTGAATGACCCTAAGCCCAGAAAACGCCATCCATTGGGATATGTAGAAACGCCATGCTCGCGATTGAACAGCAAAACTTGCTCCCTTCGTTAAACAGTAAATGCATAATCTTCCCTCAATCTCCCCGGTATCCCATGCTGAAAGAGAGAGAGAGAGAAAGAAAAAAAAAGTAAATGACCCATGCAGCGCCATCGCTGTTTACGCTTGGGTAACTTAAAAGCCTGATTGGGCTGGTTTCCTAGTTAGGCTGGTTTTCCTTCACAACCATGCGAACCCTGCGTTCGTATTGAGGACGGTCCTTCTTGAAGAGGTTGTAGGCCTCAGCCTGTGCAGGTGACTCGGGGTTCGGGTCATCCAGGAGATCTTGGATGCCAAGCAAGAGCTGCTTAATAGTAATGGCAGGTCGCCAACCCTCCTCCTCATTCAGAATTGACAAGCAAACCGTTCCGGAAGGGTAGACATTAGGGTGGAAAAGTGCCGGCGTGAATTTGCCTGAACGGTTCTTGTGTTAGTGTTCTGTTGTCGCGAGAGATCATAGTGACAGCTCCCAGCAGAAGCTCTCTTCCGGCGAGCTGCCACAAGAGTATATCGCAAAAGAGATACGTACATTTGGGAGGCTTGGTGGGGTATTCTAGAAGCGTAAAAATACCTAGATTAGTATAATGATCTTCAGTAGTCATGGATGTATTGCGCCACTCACCATCGGGGAAAAGCAAGTCGATTTTGAAAAGTCCACCTTCCCAGAGAGTGTTAGCCTTCCCTGGAATAGCACATTCCCAGTTCTTCAGGTCCAGGCCACCCTGCGGGGCGCGTTTCGGCTTTGCGACAAAGCCAAATGGGTGGTCGCGACGCCATTGCTTTCTATGAAATCCACAGAGGTTAGTGCGGGTCAAGGGTGTGGCGCAAGTGATGCGCAAAATCGCAGAATCCACTGGACAACAAATATGCTTACCGCTCTTCTTGGAGACGGTTCTGACACAACGACATCTCGGGTGGTGTTCAGCGGGTGAGTAGCTGAAACGGGTTGACTCGCGGTGAAGGAAGATCAAGCAGCAGAAAGATGCAACTTGGTTTCAAATAAGTTGCAGAACACGATGAGTGGTTTAGTGATGGGTAATGAGAGAGGGAGAAAGAGGTGAGGTGATGAGTGGAAGATTTTAAAGTGGCAATCGTCAAAGCCGGGGAGGTGATAGCAATTGACCTCCCCACGCGAACAATGAGCCTGCTTATGTAATACCTGCAGGGAACCCGGGCCCCGGCCTTGCCCAGGAACCTACCAGGAGCCTCACTTCTATTGTTAGCCATAAATAGCCGTTAAAACTGGTTCTGTGGGGTGTTCTTCTTTGCTGTCTTCTATATGACTATAGAATTTACTATTTTTGTTTGGTGGTCCCAATATTATATCGTTCTTCGACTTATCTGAGGGCAGTACTGAGTATGTAGGGCCATACACTTGCACTTCTCGGCGACTTGATTGTTATAAACTGATTATACTCATACGAGCTGAATCAACCAAAACAAATGCTACAGTACTACGAGGAATTTGGTGCTTTTACACGGTGCCACATTTATGTCTGTATGGTGCCGCTTCTTCATCGGTTATCCTTAGGAACTCGCCTATACAATTCCGCCATTGTGTAAGTTGAGGTCGCTGCCTTGCGGCCGAATAGGCTCCAAATTATTCGAGAATAGATAAACCTCGCATTAAATCAGCCCAAGCATCATCAATTTCAGGAGACGGAAGTCCGAAATATTGAGGCATATATAGGTCAATGTCTCGGTAGACCTTGCCTATCGCCTCGTCAAACGCAAGCTTCCCAGAGGCACGCGTTCCTCATAGGAGACATATGGGTGTGCACCGCGGAGGTCGGTTCGGAAGGCTGATGAAGATGTAGCTAGACATGCGGAGTTGTGTTGTTGAAATAATAAGGTACCCGCAACTAAGGCCAGAAAGAAGGTGGAAGCTAGCCACGGAGCAACGATACGAAGATGGGACTTCTGGCAAGTGCTCGGCACAATAAACCTAGAAATATTGGGGGTAGATGGTTGGTATATCCGCTCTCCATAGTTGATTCTAGATGTTGCTTTCTTTTTTTCCTATGTCTTGTATTTTGTATTAAATGCATCCTTTCATTTGTTAAAGATCTGGCTCGTGATATATAGTTCAAATAAACATTACATATCAGCGATATGCATCATGGGCTTGAAATATGACCATAACCCCCACCGGGGGGGCCCGGCGTGAGGATTCATTCATTCGGGTTACAACCTCTTACGGTATATAATGCTCCGCGGAGATGGATGGAGAAGCTCTCTATATTTCGCCTTTGAAAGCTGGCGGTCGGATCAGCCTACAACTTGTCGATTAAGCTTAGATAAGATGAATGACGTTTACTTGACCCGGTAGAAATAATTATTTAATGATCTCTGGAGCAAGGTTATCTTATTGGTTTTTTCCAATAGTCATGGATTGCACGGGTTGTCTTCAGGTCGTGTTATACCCGCGCACCGTGTAATAAAGAAATCCAAAATAATGGGCAATTTTGTATAATTTTACAATACATGACATTTCTCGCACATCGATGCATTCACTAGACCATAAATACATCGAGACCATGGTTGTGTTCTGGTAAAATAAGCCGTATTTTTCAACATACCACAAAAGGACTAGACTCCGATCTTGGCATGTATGCTTTCGGAATCTAGTCCTAGTTTACCTACTCTATTCCTAGGTATTCCCCAAAGTTCATCCCTGTAGTTACTAATAAATTGGCTAGACAATCAAGTTAAAGATCTCGGGAGTTCTTTCGATGACACCTCTAGCCGATAAAACCTGAAAATTTCCAACCAACCTAAATTAAACCTCTTGGAATACGTCTTGTCTGCAGCATTCTCAATATGTCCGCACGAAGTATTTTCCGGCGTCCAGTGCTCCAGTCGCTAGCCCAAAGGCCTTATGCCCCGGTGCCACGAAGGGGACTCACAGCACAACAAAAGCAGATTGTGAAGTCTACCATTCCCGCCCTTCAAGAGCATGGAGTCACCATCACCACACTCTTTTATGAGCGCTTGCTAGAGAAACATCCGGAACTCAAGAATATCTTCAATACCGTTCACCAAAAAACTGGCGAGCAACCAGCGGCTTTGGCACATGCTGTGTGGGTATATGCGGTTAACATTGACCAGCCCGAAGCCCTAAGCACAGCTGTTTCTCGCATCGGACATAAACACGCCAGCTTAGGGGTCATGCCTGCCCACTACCCTATTGTCGGCGAACACCTGCTCGTCGCAATTAAAGATGTCCTAGGGCCCGCCGCTAACGAGCAAGTTCTCGATGCGTGGAAGGCAGCTTACCAGCAACTTGCGGATATTTTTATCAACTTCGAGCAAGGTCTCTACCAGCAAGGTGTGAAGACACCCGGCGGGTGGAAAGGATGGCGGAAGTTCTACATCTCGAAGAAAACGCTAGAGAGTGACGAAATTATGTCCTTCTATCTCACCCCGTTGGACAAGGACGCTCTACCATTCTATCAGCCCGGACAGTTTGTTAGCGTACGCTGCTACGTGCCCGAACTAGGCGTCTACCAGCCCCGTCAGTACAGCCTATCTGACGTGCCGAACAAAAGTCACTTCCGAATTTCTGTCAAACGAGAATTCGCAAAGGATTCGAAGCCGGCTGGCCACATCTCGAACGTGCTTCACGAATCGCTGCCGGAAGGTTCGGAATTGGAATTGAGCATGCCTTTCGGTGATTTCGTTCTTGACATTAACGCCACTACCCCTGTTGTCCTAATCAGTGGAGGGGTGGGACTCACACCCATGATGTCTATGTTGAAAACCATCATCAACCAGCAGGGTCAAGCACGGCGAGTTGTCTTCGTCCATGCTGCACGTAATGGCCGTGTCCATGCCATGAAAAATGATCTGATCCAGATCGCCGCCGAAAACCCGTCAGTTAGTCGCATGGTTTTTTATGAAGACGCCACTGAGAGTGACGTGCTGGGGGTAGACTATGATCACGTCGGCCGGGTGGATTTGACCGAATGCAAAGACAAGGCTATTCTCCCTGATGCAGATTATTATATCTGCGGGCCTCAGCCGTTCATGAATGCTCAAAGCAAGAACCTGGAGGCTTTAGGTGTGGACCCTAAGCGTATTCATATGGAAGTATTTGGATCTCCGCGTGATTGATTGATCGACAGATGGACCCAAATGGTCGGGGTCTTTACTATCTTATTGTTCCACGGGGATATCAGTGGAATACGTATGTCAGAGTCGTTGTATTTTACCTATGGTGTTGAGATGGATGTCTGATAGTTAATTAAAATGTTGAATGCTCAGCATAACCTATGCATCCATGGATCCATGGGTGGATCATCTGACTGCTTATTTTGGAAGGTGCTGTCACAGAGTATTCGCCCTGTGCTGTGAGATACTCAGTGAGCAGGACCCTACCCTCATAAAGCGGCGGCACCCCAATCAGGAAATTCAGGTTCAGCTCAGGTGAAAAGGTGCGGTGAAGCTACAGTAAGGAAAACAAGCGTGCTTCACATGTGAGTAGAGAGGATGTGGGGAAATAAACAGTATCATTATCTGGTATAATGTTTCACAAATTACAGGCTGGATTACAATATTGCCAGCAGGCCTAGGGAGATGAAGTGCTTCAATGAAATACAACTGGAAACTAGAAGTAAACCTCTGCTACTCGTGAATGAATAAACTTCTTTCTTGCTACGCAGATTGGTTCCCACCTAGACTTTTATCCTGAGTAGCAAAATAGGCCTGTCTGATATGCGTAACAGCTAAGCCTGGCTTGGGGAATTATGGATCTCGACTCGATACAATGATATACCTAGATAGTGATCTTTTCCATGACTTATATCTACATTTGTGTTTCCATAGCTAAAATGTAGCCAGTCAAATGCACGGTTATGTGGTTGGTAATATCCATCGGAATACTCATATATAGCCGCAAGCTATGGACTTCCAGTCAACCCTACCTGATACAAGTCGCGGCTATTCCATCTCCCATTACAATTTCAAATGCATTTCTTTCTTTCAATGAGTCACTACACTACTCTACCCTATCCAGAAACATGTCACTCATGGCCTTTACCTACAAGATCATGAAACAAAGGCATTCACATATTCTCCAAGGTAACAAAGAGAGTCTATAATGCCTTCCATTAAGGCCAATAGTCATCGAAAATGACTGATAGGAAGGGACACAGCTTCTTTATTCGAACCCCGGATTGGTCCTCGACAAAGGCTTTCCCCAACAACAAAAGTTTGTCGGCAGATGCCAACGCACTTTGAATCTGATCCGAGTATAAAGGACCGTTTAATCCTCATATGTACTCATCTCATCCACACTCATTAACCCTCAACCAAACTCTTATCAGAGATTTCTACAAACAACATCCCAAAACTACATACTATCATATATCATCATGTGTCATTCTATTATCTATTACTATGCCCTATGCCGGCACCTAGACCAGGGTGCAACCCACCAAATCGCGTGCCACAGTGCCTTCATAACAGGTTACGAGTGCACCGAAGAGCCGCAAAGCACATCCTTTTTCTCCCTTATAGGGAATTGTCTGCAATGCAAACTTAATCATCTAATGCTACGCCAGTCTGTCTATCGCGAATGGCGGAGAGAAGATCTTCTGGAAGCACTAAACGATGCATTCCAGTATAGCGATGACGATGACTGGACTACGGATGACAGTGACGCCGAGGAACTTGATATGGAAACGTTGTTTTCCCAGTCTCCCACTGATCGAGCCGAGAACCGGGAGACCCGTGCGTCCTTCCACAGTGGTCCGGCACGCATGCCAACCATAATGCAACAGTCCTCGCCTCACTTATCTTTTGCCGCTTTGGTTGAACATGCTGATGATTACGCAGATGATGAAGAGGAGTACGTCTGCGAGGATTCTTTGCAGGAACCTCAGCCTCGGGTACACCGGAGCTGGCGCTCTTGGATTCCTCTTCCTACTAGGTTAGAGCGCAACCAGCAGGCTCCTTCGTATATGGCGTTAGTCACTGATGACTATATGGGGGACACAGAGTTTTTATTCCTTGCTACTAAGCCGAAGGAGTATCGCCGGACTTGGCGTTCCTGGATTCCCCTTCCTGCTAAGAAGGTGTCGGGGCAATAGATTGATAGGTCAAAGTGGTGGGATGGAAGTCCTTGACCGGAGTTTTTGAGGTTTCATACGGAATTAGATGATTTATTGTCGGTATACTTCATAGTCTGCATTTTGTTTTACTTCTAGAGATAGTTTTGGAGAACATTGCAATGAGACTTTACTAGAGCAACATCAAATGTAGTCGAACATTATCATTAGCATAGCTAAGTACACGAAAGGGTATGAACATTCGAGAAAAAAAACCGCGCTATAATTTTGTTGCCATTGAGTACCTAGAATTCGGGCACATTCACAGCCTATTATATGTGCAACAGTCGAGAATGCGCAAATTAACAAACGATCGGCATGTCATAGCGTATATAAAAGGGCACGAACAAGGACAATTAGTCCGTGTAAATCCCCTGATCAAACTTCTCGAGATCGAAAAATCGCGCAGTGATTGTGTTACCGTTGAAAATCCGGCCTTCGAGCGCATTCACGGCCTATCGGAGATGCAATAGTCAGTAAACCACAAACTCACATTTGAATCAAGGTGTAGATCTCAAAAGCTTACCCGTAGACCAGACAAGGGATGCTTGAATTTGACAAAGACCGGGACTGGGGTTCCGACGTCGCGAGCGATGAAGACTCGCTCCACATCTCCATACTAGAGCCCCTCAAGTTAGCAAAAGCCCCAAGTCCATCGACGAAAGAAAGCATACCTTGTCACCACACTCCTGTCCAATCTCCTGCATCAAACCACCATTTTGGACCCCCTCCATCTCAGCATCCAGGTCCATGCCATCCAACATGCCTAGTAGTTTGACCACTTCGCTCATAGGACCAAACTTGCTGGTGTCATATTCACCCTTCTTGTTGCTTCCAATGATTTTACCTCGTCCAGCAGGTGTGACAAAGCCACCACCCTCTGAGTCTGGTCGCTTCTTTCGCTTCTCAAGCTTGACTTGCAGCGGCTTCACCATACCAGAACCAGTAGCGCCGAGGCCGGATCCCTTGTTCCAGCCCCACTTGGAAAGCATTCGTTCTCCGAAGTCTGGTTGGCCGGGACGAAGTGATCGTGGCGCGGACTCATCTGGTTCTTCCTCATCTGCCGGTTGCTCTTGCGCCAATAAGGCTTCAAGTTCGGCTTCGGAGGCTGGGATGTCTTCTGGGGGTGGAGGCAGAGTGTATCGGACTGGTGCGCGGGAGATGGTTGCGGAGCTGGGTTGGAAGGCGTCAAGGGGGCGTGATGGTGGAGGAGGCGGTATGACTTGTCCCGATGGTGGGTTTTCGGCTCTCTGGAAGCGGCGCATATATGCGTCTTCGCCGGTAGGGTCATCCGGAATTCGGGTGAGATGTTCAGTGTGGGGTGGAGGCGAGGTCGGGAGTTGGGCCTGGATGGCAATGGAACCGTCGTCGAAGCGTTGTCCTAATGCTGCGCGGCGAGCAAATGCATCGTCACCAGATGGGTCATTGGGGATAGAAGCTGCTGATGGCACATCATTAAGATTTGACGGCGGCGCAAAGTTGCTTGGAGGCGCGAATTGTCCTAGTTTCTTTTTAGTCTGGGAGTCGTCACTAATCGCACAAGACCCGAACATACGCATGTTTGGCCCATCATAATCCTCGCTATCGGAATATCTGCTCGGTGAGCGCTTTCTGACATGCGCATACAAGGCATCCTTCCACTCGCGGATTTCAGCGATCTTCTCGTCACTGTGGCGGTATTCTGCGTAATTGGTAGGTCGAGAAGGGTCGTAGATATCATCCCAATTTTGGACAGCATGTGCTTCAAAGTTCTTCTTGCGCTTCTTTCTTCCGCCACGCTGTCGCTTCTCGCGCGCATACTCATAATCGTCGTCTTCAATAGCGGTCCAATCAGCCAAAGTGCTCTTCGTCGGTACCGAAGGGTTAGCTGAGGGCTGTGGTTGTGGCACTGCTTTGGGGAAAGTATGTTTCGGTTTGGGTTTCTGAGCTGAGAGCTGTGGTCTCTTGGGGGGTTGGAACCGAAGGGAAGCTATAAAAAAAAGAAGAGAAAATCAGCATGTGCCGCTTCATGCATCAAGCAAGTCAAGGGTAAATTAAATACCAGGATTCAGTTGTTGCTTTTTGGCAGCCGCGGCGTCATCAGGTTGAGGTTCGGTCTCAGACTGTTTAAAGACAACAGGAGCACGGGAGATTATTCCAGGTGTGTCAGAAGACGAATTAAGTAGGCTGGCATATAGTGACATGCCCCCTTTTGGGGGGTGGGATCAGAAGCCATGACTGTTGTTAGGGTAAGAGTTGTCGACGGCCTGAGAACGTCGGCATCGATTAAGTACGAGTAATCGCGATTCTCACTTAATCGCGATAACGCATCCTCTATCTCTCCCTGGAGGTCCGTGCGAAGGGGCAGAGCCAAAGGTCAAATGCCTGATTTTGCAGGGTTGATGCCTTAATATGCCCCCCGAATTGTAGACCGCTTTCAACACCGCTCTAACTATACCATGTATTGTAAACTGAAGCTATTCCTGTACAAATTTCCATAGTTCAGAAGCTAAAGCTACATATTCCCACCCTACGAACCATCAGATCCATCAAATCCCCAGCGTTAACGGCCTTCCTGACCGTACAAATCATCAAATTGAAGCTACAAGGATCACAAAGGGTGCGGAAGGGAGCCCGGTCTTAGGGCAAGTCGCCACGCCGGAGCCAGCGGAGCGTAAGTGTACATGGCTTAAGATTAATAAATATGCAGATTGGTACGGTCGGGATAGCTTCATTTTTATTAAACAGCGAGATTTATAAAGTGGAAATAGCTTCAACGCCTAGAATTGGCTGCATATAGATATATCATATTTGTATAGTGGGAATAACGTATTCGGTAAACGAGCTGCGCACGCAAACGAGCTGCGCACCCCACCCAAAACGCGTCAATTAATTTAACCCCTTATTCTTCAACCACCTACCATGCCACCAACTTACTCTCGATCCTCTCAAAATTCAATGGAGAGAGAGGGTAGGATCTTATTAGCTATCCAGGCTATTAAGAAGCAAGAAATCAGCGCTATTCGGGAAGCAGCCCGTCGTTTTAACGTACCCGAATCAACCCTCCGGTCGCGTCTTCGTGGGACTACCTTTCGCGCGAATTCACGCGCCAATTTACTTAAATTGACTACAATTGAAGAGGAATCTCTTGAAAAATGGATTCTCTCTATGGATCTACGTGGAGCAGCCCCCCGGCCCTCTATGGTACGAGAAATGGCAGATCTTCTTCTTCAAAAGCGTGGAACTACCCCGGTTCTTTCAGTCGGTGAAAAATGGGTTTATAACTTTGTGAAACGGCATCCTCTCCTTTCTTCCCGATTCTCGAAACGGTATAACTACGAGCGTGCGAAATGCGAAGACCCGAAAATCATTACGGAGTGGTTTGATCTAGTTCAAAAGACAATCCTTTAATTTGGAATCGACCCCGACGATATCTATAACTTTGATGAGACTGGTTTTGCGATAGGGTTAACAGCAACTGCGAAGGTTATAACGAGGAGTGAATACTATGGTCGGCGAGCACTTTTACAACCTGGAAATCGAGAGTGGGTAACTGTTATTGAGTGTACGAATGCTTCTGGCTGGGCCCTTCCTCCGTGTGTGATTTTTAAAGGCAAAGTCTTTCTTGAATCATGGTTCGAGGGCCTCCCGGAGGATTGGCGCTTCGAGGTTAGTCCTAACGGCTGGACCTCTGATGAAATTGGCCTTCGTTGGCTTGAGAAGCTCTTTATTCCTAGTACTTCTTTATGTACGAAGGGGGGTACCGGCTTTTGATACTTGACGGCCACGGAAGTCATTTAACACCTAAATTTGACGAAATTTGTGAGCAAAATAAGGTGATACCAATCTGTATGCCAGCGCATTCATCTCATCTTTTACAACCTCTTGATGTGGGTTGTTTTGCGGTGTTAAAACGATCGTATGGTCGGATGGTTGAGACTAAGATGCGGGTCGGGATCAACCATATTGACAAACTTGACTTCCTCGAAGCATACCCCTCTGCACGAATTGAAGCTTTTAAATCGGAGACGATTAAAAATAGCTTCTTAGCTACCGGTTTAGTACCATTTGGACCCGACCGAGTGATTTCAAAGCTTAATATCCGGCTTCGAACCCCGACCCCCCCTCCGAGCCGGGGTAGTGATTGGGACCCAAAAACCCCCTCGAACTACGTCCAATTACAAAAGCAAGCTTCGTCAATTAAAGCTTTGCTTCGTATAAGATCAAGGAGCCCTCCAAGTCCTCTCAATTCCGCTATAAACCAGGTTTTAAAGGCATGCCAGATCACTATGCAATCCGCCGCCTTTCTCGAGAAAGAAGTGAGCGAATTACGGGCCGCCAACGAGAAGCAGAAGCAAAAGCGGGCTAGATCCCGGAGGCAGATACCTACAGAAGAAGGCCTCTCGGTTCAAGAAGCATCTGCATTAATTACGCAGCAACAGGAAGCAACTGAAGCACCTCCCCCCGGCCCCGGCATACCTGGAGAATCGACTATTCAGCCACGTACGCGGCCCCCCGGGGGTGTGGTATATGCAGATTGCCAGGGCATAGAAGAGAAACATGTCCAGATAGACCACTTAGTTAGCTGACTTAATTTAATGGCGTTATGGTTGAGATAAATGCATTTAAATTTAATAAGTTGGGTGGGGTGCGCAGCTCGTTTGCGTGCGCAGCTCGTTTACCGAATACGTTAGCTTCATTTTTGAAGGGAAGCTTCCGAGGTTTGAAACTCCAAGGTTAGGTACTTTGCTTATTAAGGCCTCTGTCATAGTAATTCGGGTGCTTTAGTTTCTGCCAGTCTAAATGTCAGATTTCTTGGCCTCTGTAACTTAGCTTCAACAACAATTCAATCTATCTCACATTCCACCATGCACTTCCACGTGCACCCAGTAACTAGTCCTCTCCTGACACTAAAATAAAGCATAATAAGGTATCAACCCTGAAAAATCTGGCATTATATCCTCAATCCCGAAACGGCATATTCATTATATCAGTTATCCTGGAGTCGACGCTTGGGAATGGCTGGAATAAATGGTGGAATTAGTGGAATTGGTGAAGCTATGAGGACCTACTGACATGCATGTAGACAGACCTAGCCAATCTACCTAATATCTGCCTTATCGATTTCAATCAATGCTGCCAATACATAGAGAATAACAACATGTAACGAGGAATGCAAACTTTCCCCGCTTGCTGGACATTCCCTCTGTTGGAATAATGAGATAATCCTGTCTTCCATACGACCGAGTGTTACTTGCACTCCAGTGGAGTCAGATATTATAAACCAAGACCCAGTTCCACCTCCATCAGGAATATATGCCTTCATTTTCATGAGACCCCTGTTGGTGTCTTCCCAAGTACATTGATAATGGCCTTCAATAGACCTGTGTACTTCCACCAAATGATCTCCTCGAAAATTGATTATAGTACTGATTCCCTTGTGTCTCAACTTGCAATTTCGAATAACAGCTAACACATCATCCTCTTGGTCCGCAACATCCGAGTCAAGCAAAGGATAATCCGTGTGCTGGCACACGTAGATATCGTTCATACGTAACTTGGCTTCCGGGATAGAATGCTTGACAACGCCGTAATTGAAGACGCCTGGGCGCCAGAGTTCAAGGACGGGCATGGCATGAGCGTTGCAACTGACCCGTTGGACCTGCATTATAAGTTTTGGTCGGAGGTGAAGCTTTTGGCTGGTCTTTGCCGGAGCGGGACGAGCCAGATGAAACATTGTGTAGGTCGCATCGTTCGGTGTGTAAGTACTGCAGGGCCGGATTAGAACACTTGTAAATTGAGGTATAGAAGCTTGACCAACCATTCCTCGCAATCGCTATCGTTACTATATTCGAGGGACTCAGTATCGCTCATATCGATGTGCATAGCGCGACCATAATTAGGGAGCTTATCGAGCTTTTCAAATCGCATTTTGAACGGCTAGGTAGTGTAGCCTTATATCCTGTTCCTGAAGAGAGTTTAAAATAGCGCGGCTAGTTAGACCGAGGATCTTAGGTGAACTAGATCGGCCATCTTGGTATACTTTCCGCGTCTAGGACTCTATTATCCCTCTGTCAGAATAGTAGAATCCCTCGGCCTACAATTAGGTCAATTTCTCGGGGCTCGGTGTTCGGTAGGGTCAGAAATTGGTTGGCCCCGTCTCGGTGTTCGGCGGACGGAACAAGGCGGGTTTCAGGCCGGGTTTTAAGCTTCAGGTTTTAGCTTAACTATACAGAAAAACCTATTTATAACGATCTATTCTAGACAGAGCAAGAACATCGTTATATCCAGGTAATCCTTAAATCAAGGTGCCATATATTAAATATATATTTCTTGTTTACATACCAATTTAGGTCCCAAAAAAGCTCCTAATATCGTTTGCTTCTCCCTACTATTTTCCTTACTTCAATTAACCTCTTATATCCATAAATCTAGGGCTCTTTATCCACTATATTATCTTTATTAACCTCTCTAAGGAACTCGCTAAGTATGATATTATTAATAGTATTAGAGATTTGGTCGGTCGTAACAGCTTCAACACCTAGAAATGGGTGTATACGGGGATTTGTATGGTGGGAATAGCTTCATTCTTTTGAACTTGGATACATACTTTGCTTATTAAACCCTCTAGTAATTCAGGTATTTTCATTTCTGCCAGTCTAAAATAAGGCAGAATTCAGGCATATTAAGGCATCAACTCTACAAAATCAGGCTTTTGACCTTTGGCCGCTCTGCCCTTTCACAGGCCCGCCTATCTCTCCGCCTCCGCCTGGGCACCACCATTATTCATTTACCATCACCGTGACCATCCATCCTTGCCTCTTTCACATATAGTTGTTTTTTTGTCTTCTCAAAGTTGCTCAATTACGCCATTCCTAAGAGTGACACCTCTTTAAACAAGCTTGGCCGGTAAAGGTGAGCCTGAGGATAGCTCAAGCCTACATCAAAGTCAGACACAACATACCCGTGGACACAATGGCCCAACAAAGGCCAAATCCCAAAGCATTAGGCAAGCCAAAAGGAGTATGTACACTGCATTGCAGATATCAATCTAAACACTATCAGCCCACTTAATTTCTTAGCCAAGCTCTCCAATTTTCCCTCTATTTTTCATATCAAATGAGTCTTCCAATACTGATCTTGATCCAGTCTCTTAATGCCCCTATTGCAGCTTTTACAATGGCTGTCCTCCTTTGTTCATACTGTGTGAGCTCTATCCGCACTGCGCGGCGAGATGCCCAGACCCAAGCTCCGGGGCCCGGTTCTTATCAGCGAGCTACGCCTGAGAGAAAAGACGAGTCTTGGGTTCAACGAGCACTTGAAGAGAGTCGAGCGCAGAATGGTGGGAAGGGACGGCCTTGAGGTGTACCTATGCTGAAAGGTGCTTTTGTACATGTATGATATGAATTGAATCCGCTACAGCAGTGTTTGATAAAAGTTCGTGATAGCAACATGTTCTTTGTTCATTGAGGTTATTTGTTGCTATATAGGTGGGAAGAAACCAGAGTCAACTGGAAATAACATCTGCGTCTTCATATTCAATCAGAATTTTCAGTGTATGAATGATCATGCACCGGGAGTCTAAGTGTATTGACAACCCAGTTCAATCTTGAAATTGTTCATCATGCGAATAGTGAAGGGATGTGTGAGGTGGCCAAAGGAATTGCAAGGTGCGGAAGAATAAACACGGGTGATAAGACTATACAGGCACATCTAGCTGCCTTTCAATATATCAAATGGCCACAAAGCCAATGGTATACATAATTGGGTTGGATGCAAGTTAGGTTAGCAAGTGATCCCGATCAAAATCGACGTCTGTTGATCTGAGATTGATATGTGACCGATGTAGGATTGATCCAAAGTGCTGACATTAAACACCTAAGAAACATGTACAAATTGATGATTGCCGAAAAAAAAAGTGTGAAGGGAGAAGTGGAAAGGGAAGAAGGAAAAAAATAATCGCGGCAAATTTAAATAGTATGTCACGTGGTTACCCCATATGTTTGCACAATCTCTCTACTTTCAGCCTAGGCAGTATTTTATACAACATCTATCAGTATCAAGTTCGAAACTAGACTTTGAAGTCCGCCAATTTAACTGCAGTATGAAAGTTTTGCCTTTGATTCAACCTATAAGAGGGGCTGTTGTCATTATGCACCTACTATAATTACGGTCTCCTTATGGAATACAGCGTAAGCTTGCACATTGTTGCTTCGATAGATTTGAATCTAATTATCTCATGTTGAGTTTCACATGAGTATGGGTTGTATAACCTATTCTTTGTTTTGAAAGCCTGGAACTTTCCCGTTGATCCATCTCTCGACTCAGAAACCTCTCACGTTCCCACTTGTCTCTCCTCAATTATCGCTCTCTTATTTTTTTCCAAGACGGCGCCAGTCAAAAGCTCTCCCTATTTTGGTAAGGCGCTAGGAGATCTTATGAAGGATCATTTCTCGGATATAACCATCATCTGCCAAAACGTAACTTTCAAAGCTCACCGTGCCATTATCTACACTCAGTCTCACTTCTTCGATGCTGCCTTTAAACCGGGCTTTCAGGTAAGATGCTCAGTGCCCAATACTCTCAGCTACTGACATACTATTTCAAGGAATCCATCAGCGGGACCATCAATCTACTCGATGATGAGCCTGGGTCTATTAGACGAGTCCTCTGCTTTCTCTGCCGGCAGACTTACAATGAAAATGACCAAGACGTGGAGCCAAAGAAGATCATGCCAGTCCAAATCCCCATGCAGGAAGTTCCAAGTATGTCTGATAACGCAGTAAACGATTTTGAACACAGAAAGGCCATTGCTTGCAACAACCTCAACGTCTACCTTGCGGCAGATAAATTCGACATCTTTCCTCTGAAGCAGCTTGCTTGGTACAAGCTTTCTGCATGGTTCGAAGACTACTGGATGACATCATTGTTTCCCAAAGTCGCTCTCGATATCATGGAATCCTTCCCTCTTCGGGATTCCAGTCTTCTCAACGACCTGGTGGGCGCAACAAGGGGATATTTGAGCTTCTCCGGAATTACGGTCAACTTGGATCTCTCGTTATTGCAAGAATAGCGGAACATGGTATCACTTTGCCAATTCGTACTCTGGAAGGTCTCGCTGACAATGTTGATCAGCAAAGCCGTTGTCGGGGTGTAAGGTACGCTTTAATTTGCTCATGCAGGAGGAGTTTCAGACGGGTATTTTCCGTTGTTGCAATTGTGAAACTCGGCATGAAAGTTATTGACATTAATCTGCCATTCTCGGAAGTATTCTCGCTGCTTTCAACTCAACGCAAGGTTAAAATCACCACGATTTTGAATACAGTGCCTAGTGCAAAGGAGGTGGAACCCAAAGAGATACGGTGGTTGGAGGACTCTTAGAATTCATACCAGGCGCTTCGCAATGGTCGAGATGGAGTCCCATCTATTATTTCCTACTGGGTTTCAATTCAAATATGTCCTTCGTCTTCCAAAATCAGAGATAAAAGCCATTGCTTTATTCGAGGATGTATATTCACGAGAATGGGCAAGCATGCAGAATAGGTGACGTATATACAGAAAGGACATGCAAAAACCAGGAAGATAGTAGACAAGTTTAAAAAGCAACAAGAAAGAAAAGAAAAGTCATGCTTTGAGGCACAATAATCTTTCAGCTAAGATGCAGCAAGCATGTGAAGACACGTGAAAGCTGTTTCACATGTCAGAGCCTTAAAGTCTGGAGGACACTATCATCTATGCCGAGACCCTCGTATGCTTTCAGAATGCAGTAGCCAAAATTTACTCGCTAAAGATTGATCTGCAAATATCGGGTAACAGACCGCCCCGTCCATGTCTATACAGGTTGCGGCAAAAAGAAAAAGAAGGGCTTGGCGGACAGAAGCAGTGGGTGCGATGTTTTAAAGGCGGATATGAAGGGAGGAGATTGGAGATTGGAGGTAGTCTCTTGTGTGTTGATATATCGTGGGTGTCAAATAGATCTCCCAGCTTCTTCTTCCATCTGGATCCTCAACGCACCTTCATGCTGCAAGGTATTGATCTGCTTCCGCAGGTATTCGTAGGTGAGCATGGTGGTCATGGCGGCCGGGACGGCCCGGAACAGATTGACGCCGATTCCGGAGTAAAACGCACGCCATCCCTCTTCCTTGAGGATTGTCTGGAACGTGCGCACCATGCCATTATAGCGTGGGCGGCTAGCCATTCCGTCTGACGAGGATATGCCGCCCGATCGGCCGCGGTCATGTGGATGTTTCAATCCGCCGCGGAACGCAACCTCTTCGTGAGATTGTGCCGGAATAGTCCGTTGCTGTGTTTGGAGTCGGGTCCGCAAGACCTCGTGCGGGTATGTGACTGTGCTTGCACAGATCTTGCTGAGGAAGGTAGCGACGGATATTCCCACCCAGTGTGAGCTACCAGTATCGGGGTGTTCACCGATACCATAGCCTGTCAACGCCATCTTTAGATATTCGTAGAGGGGGAATTGAATGGCCACATGAGTCAGTCCCAGCAGAGCCGGGGTGAGGCCAGAGTAGAAGGAGCGAAGGCCCTCGATTTGATACATCTTGCGAGCAGCATCCCATGTTCCTGAGTATTGCCAAGGGGCTCGCACTCCTTCGCTGTTTTGTTTAAGGCTTTGTGACATGAGCCTGGTCTTAATGACCCAAATGGGGTTCGTCACAACCGTTGAACATGCACCAGCTGTGATTGATGCATAGCCGCGGGATAACCACCAGCTTCCTGTAATTTAGTCAGTATTGATGAATGACCGAATCCTCCATGCTGGAGGTACTTACCTGTCTGGTCATAGAAGTATTCACGAGTCCGGTCATAGACTGCTAGATAAACAGCCCAGGTGGGAAGATACCCCAGCAACATTGGACCTAGTCCCTGGTAGAGACCGCGAACGCCATCTTCTCGCCAAATCTTCCTTCCACTTCCGAGCATGCCACGATACAGCACCCCCGAGGCAACTTCTTTTGCTCCCCGCCGAAACCCACCCTGGGCTTGGAGCTTCGTTTTGATAACATCAAGAGGACAGGTGACAATACCAGAGGCCACGCCAGCGCTGGCTCCGCAGAAAGGTGCTATGTAAAAGTTGGGTATCTTGGTGGAAAAGACCTCGAGGCGTGCTTTGAAATCAGAGCTCGGTGCGGCGGGCACATTGGGAGCATTATCGACATGGATTGACCGAGTTTGGTTTTGGGGGCTGTTCGGAGCGCTTCGGCCGTTTGTAGTCATCTTGGTGGCCGGCGCTCACGCAGCTTGTCGAACCGTACTGAATCAACGAGGGCTCCCGGACACGAGCATATCGGGTGCTCGATCCGGAACCCAAGAACCCTATTTCAAACCGAGCTGGGAAAGAAATATAGATTTATCCGAATATCCAAAGTCCAAAGTCCGTAAATAGTGTAAGGAAGAAGGTGTGAGTAATGACGGAGGATTGAGAGAGAGTTTTCGGGGCCGATGGTTGCCGAACCCGGTCTGATTGCGTTAATGCGCAACGTTCTATTATCTTGCAGCACGGACGTGGGCGGGGTTCTCAGAACAAACAAGCTTCTCAGTGTAAGCAGGGATTAGTTGTTGCTTGGAGGCTTGACAAATCCCATCGCTGTCAAAGCAAGCGATAAGATCGAAAAGGGGATATTATATAGGAAACCCATCCGTTAGGTGGAGTGCGCCGATTGACATTCCCAGTTTCTCCACCGCCTGGGGCATATAAATATCACGTGTTATTGGCCTCAGGCGTAGAATTGCCGTTTCAAGACTAGCCGCCCGAGCTCCGTTTTGCACAACCTCCCAACATCGGGTCATCTCGTGTTCCAGTCGGATAGCCTTACCAACCCTTCACCACACCCACGTCAATTGGGATACCCGGGATTCAAAATGTCTGCCCCTTCGCTCGCCAGTTACATCGTCAAGCGCCCATGGCTCAAGAGCTGGCTCACCCCTCTCTCCCACTGGTACACCGATGCCGCCGGCTACAGGAGACTCGGACTCAAGTAAATCTTGCCCTCCCACATCGACAACCCCCCGACCACGAGCGATTGAGACAAGGATTGGGAATTGGCTGGTCGAATTCGTCGCGCACCGGTGGCATATCCTTTGAATGCGGTCGCAGTTGTGTCGAATTCGCCCGGAGGCCCGGTCTTTCGGATATCGTTCGCGGCAGGGTTGGACCGAAACACTTGCTAACCGCCCAACTAGGTTCGATGACTTGATCCCTGAGGAGAGCGAGAACGTCCAGAAGGCCATCAAGCGTCTTCCTGCCAAGGAGGCCTACGACCGTGTCTTCCGTATCCGCCGTGCTTTCCAGGTACGACCGACCCCCTTCCTCTGTATCTGATTGGCGCAGAACCTAACAAATGTGTCAATTGCAGTGCTCCATCTCCCACACTCTCCTTCCCGCCAACGAGCAGATCAAACCCGAGGAGGTGAGTCCCCAACATCCAAATTTCGTCCTCCCCGCATTAGTCTCTATATCGGCCAATCCTGTTGCATGGATTTGTCACATTCATCCCGACTCCGTTTTGGGGCATCCACTCACCACAACGAAAACAATGCTAACGATGCGAATCAAATAGGACGTCGAGTACCTTAGCCCCATCATCCGCGAGATCGAGAAGGAGGTTAAGGAGCGTGCTGACCTTGACAACCTTGTTGTCCGCAAGTAAGCCGTTGCTGCTTGGTTCAATAGAATATGAAAACAGGGGGGTTGGGTAGCATTGTTGTTGACATGGAATAAACGCCTGGTGTGCTTTCTTCGTAATGGAATGGGCGTCGTCGTCGGCGGCCCATGGCTTGGTTACGCAGCCTGAGTGTACTGATACTGTACAAATCGATTTTCTTCGCGCGCTTATATCTCTGGTCAATCTTGTAATCGACAAGTGGGTCTTGCACCTCTTGCTGTATTCATAACATTTAATAATGACGAGAGTGCTTCGAGGTAGCGTAGCCTATGCAGGCTGCGGTGCCTGGTGTGTTTGGGCGTCAGGCGCCCAACTTCATCTGCCTGCATATGTATAGCATCTTGGATTATTCCCCTTTTCTCATGCCCACGAAATCAGAGCCACAATTCACTGTCAAGCATTGACTATATCCATTATGGTAACATCTATACTACAGATCTCAAATTCTCGACGTCCGGTAAACCACACAGTATCAAGACAGCCTGATTCACAGAGGTAGTACATCTACGTCTTTTAACCACCAAGAACAGCCACATCAACGTCCTCAATCCTCCACATATACCACATAAACAGACTCCTAGATCATGTAAGTAAGCACATTGTCTACATAATCAACAGGGTGAGACATACCTATATGGTGCAAACTTCGCAGCAAGTTCCAGCATATCCTTTTCAGCCATATATTTGAACTTACCACCACCCTTGCCCTTGAGTTTGCTCACATCACGACCCACAAAGGCAGCACAACCTCGTCTACTACTGTGTCAATAAACCCGCTGACCCACAACACAAACCATCCCGGCCATAGGACAAAGGATTGCATAGAACAAAAACAAGATATAAACTTACTGTACTCCCAAATCTCCAGTGGAAAACACATCGATGCGCTTGAGCGCAAACATGGCAAACATCTCAACCGACCACTTCCCCAATCCACGAACAGCGATAAGCTTCTCAAAAAGCTCCTCATCAGTAGCCCGCACCAACATCCTTGCCCCAAGCTCTCCACTAGCAAACTTTTCCGCAAGGCCCTGGATATACTCCGCCTTACGCTGCGATAGCCCCGCCGTGCGTAGTGTAGGAATATCACACTTAGCGACCTGATCCGGTGTCGGGAACTTTGCATGTCTATGTCCATCCGGCGCAACAGTATCGGGCAAATCAAACAGCGTCAAAAACTTGTTCCTGATAGACTTTGCTGCCGCGCCGGAGACTTGTTGGCCGATGATACTGCTGGTCAGGCTGTTGAAGGGGTCGATTTCCTCTGCTAAGCCGGCAGGCGAGAAGAGCGGACATGGATTCTGCTCAATCACTGTTGCGATGCGGGGATCTGTTGCTATAAGGTGCGCGACAGCTTTCTCGAGTAGTGTCCCTGTTGTGGCCATTGGCCGTGGAAGGCCGGTTTTCGAGGGGGAGGCATCTTCTACGTGGGCTGGGTAGGCGTTTACCGTTGAGCCATGAGGGGTAATGAGGGTTGCGTTTGTTCGATGCGGGTCGACGGGGCGGTCGAGGGGAGGGGGCGTCTGAGGTCTGAATATCGTGGGGTTAGTGGTCGAGGGCTGGTTGTCTGTTTCTTGTTTCTCTGTGACTGCTGGCTCGGGGGACCAATAAGAGGTTCCTGTTTTTGGTTTCGTCTTCGTGGGCTTTTTATCTGATTTGTTGGGCTTTGTGGGTGCCTTGCGAGGTTTTGTCACTGCGCTGCGTTGAACTCTGGTTGCTTCGCTCGGAGCTGCGCTTTGCAGTAGGGGTGTCTTGATGGTTGGGATGGAACCCAGTCGAGCTGAGCGTCTGAGTGACATTCTTGAGTAATATATGAGATACCCCGTTTCCAATGACCTATGTACTCGAGAAGGTTATAGGGGAAGCTGGGGTTTGCGGAGGCGCGGAGTTGGAGATTCGCCGGGGCTACCCCACGAGTGCCAAGCATAATGACGGTCTTCAATGGCAGCTAGACAGACAGACACGCAAACTTCTATCATTGAGCCTTGATTCTCAATATGGTAATTGATTTGATTTTTCTTGTATGTGGTTTTAAAGACACTATTTTTTCTCTAGCTGTCACATATTCAAATCCATATACTTTTCAGTATCTCCTCCACTCAACACAACCATGCATATATCTTCCTCGTAAGGAGACCTCCAAACCCCTCCAAAGGTTACTTCTACACCAAATCTACACGTGCCCATGAAAGACTAGGTTATACATCCCACTGCATAGTTAATATAACTTGCCTTTCTAAACCGGGGTTGTGCATCATGACTTATGTATAAGTTATATTGAAACTTACAGGAGTAGAATTTACATTGAATTGCATATTTATTTTACCTGGCTCTCTCTATAGATGCAGGCCCAAGAAATTCGTCAACATCTGATTATCCGTCTCGAATTAGTTTATGCAGCCATAGTGGATCGTCTGCAGCATATATCGGCGCTCCCCATTGCTGTGACTGTATCTGTGCTGCCGTGTCAAGCGCCGGCTACTATCGCAGCTGTTGCAGTCCCGCATATTGTGAGATACCCGTTGGTGGATATTAGTAACAGGGCCCTGCTTATGTATCGCATGGAAGCGAATTTTGGTGCCGAGAGATGGTATATAAAGTCTTCCATGGTAGACTCGCGGCTCGAGCTTCTTGGAAATCAAAATCCACTCAACGAGCGTGATGTGCTCATTACATTATGATCTAGCCTAACATATGAAAGGATAACTGAATATCGTGATGGATATGGTACGCGACATGCTGAATGCATGATGCTGTTAATACATGTATTTATTGATAGTTCTACCATTTAGTTCTGTTGCAAGCAGTTTTTATGATTCGTGTTGATGAGAAACTGAGAAAAATTCTCAATCTACATATATATTACATACTAGACTCGAATCCAAGGGCTATTTGAACCAATAAAATTCCTAGTATTCTCAATGTTAAAATAGACTGTCGCTATAAATATCCTAGATTCACTCCATGGTATCCACCAGCGAATCAATTCTTGCGAGGCGTTGTTGTATGCGGAAAAAGTACGAAGAGAATTGTACCTTGGATTTATACTGAAAAGTCGCGCGATTGGATGTAACATACTCCGCTGTAGGAACTATCCGCAAGAACACCCCGTGGACCGAAATTGGAGATCCATGGTAGCTTCGTAATACAATACAACAGGTTTTACATGAAAGTTCGACCACGACTACTAGTAACCCAAAGGATCAAGCATAGATAGATATAGTCATGATATATCGGTGTGATCTTATATCAGAGAATTGTTCAGCTAGATGGAGATTACATGGAAGATTCAGGTGCTCGCGTCAGTGACCTACGGTTATATTAACTCGCCGACTAATTATATCCGGGAGGGAAAAAAATGGAAAAAAGAAAGAAAAGTGGAAATGAACCGACCGTTCATTTAATGCAATTAGAGATCGACCAGTAAAAAAGGAGATTAGCATAGTCAAATCCCCGAAGACGTTTCTGCATCAGTTCGAAACAAGAATGGATCCTTGTTTGTGAGACCACTAGTCTTGGATGCCAACAGACCACGAGATCTTCGCATTGCAGTCCTAGTGTGCACGACTACGATAATCCGGATTCGGATATAAACACATACCCCAGAGTGGTCGGGCGAGTGAATTGTGCCTGTTTACCTTTCGATGATAGTCCGGTGTTAAAGAGAATGTGGCCATTCGCGACCCCCTAGATAGGCACACACCCGTTGCTGAGCGTTCCACGCATTCCGGTGCGTGGCCAGTCTCTCGGCCACCTAGGGCCGACATGACGGGAATGTGAGTTGAATGCCATGAGACGAAATCACCATACGGAGTACTTTGTACACATGTGTCTTTTGTAATGTGACAAGTGGCTGTTTAGGATAGCCAGCACAGAGCTGGCCCTAGCTTGATGTTTCGCGGTATCTATATTTGTGGCGTAATGAGGGTATCAAGGCCCGCCAAGTTTTTTTTTTTTTTTTTTTTTTTTTTGCAACTTGCAATTTTGCAAACGCGGATTTTGCTACACGACAACGCGGCCATGCTCCATAGTCGAAGAGGTAGAATACTAGTATACATAATGAACCAAGTTTTCTGATAGGATTCTAAGCGATCGAAAAAAAAACCATATCACTGAGTGGAGCGGTACAAGAGTGGGGTGAGACGCAGTTGGCTCCGTTCTGAAACATTTCCTGACTTTACACACTGTAACATCTCCGATAATGACTTTGTTGCCACCCGAAAGGGCATATTTGTGTTGTGTAAACATTGAATATCCAATGGTCAACACTGTCAATTCCATTGGGCCTTGAAGAGCAAGATGCGATGGAACTTTTATTTGAAGATTTGCCGGGTCGATGAAGCTCTAGACATGGCTTGATCGTGTCTTAATTAAAGATCCATCCTCGGCCAAAGTTGTAGCCGGGGTTGGATTGTTACCGAAAGCGCACAGGACTTGAAATTTTCATTCGTCAGTACGCCATACATTGAAAATTTCCAGATTAATGCATCGTGGATCGTCTTGGAGCTGCATCATTGTGATTTAAAGCTGTACGTCGTACAATATAGGCAAGGTAGGTGCAGATACTCCGTACACCCAGTGAAATTATGTACCTAGTTGGGTACAAATGGAAATTGTGGCGAAGCTGCACAAAATCAGTTGCGATCGGCTATTGATCCCCGATAGTTAAATTACCTCTTATGCCAACTGCTGTGCGCATAGCGCATAAAATATGGGCCAGGGGACCGGACTGCATGGTTTTATGCTGAGGATCAGGCTTTCTTTGACACCATTTGCATATCATACTCGCGAGGGGGGGCGATTGTTTCGCCTCAGGTAGAGCTGTATTTTCGGGAAACAGCGAGGATTGACGGTGATCCAGGGCGAGTCATTCCAACGTGCCAATCAGAAGTCGCGCATACCAGGGCATCGACGATAGCGGCAGGAGGCGGGTCCATAGAAGGCTTGGCTTCCCGCAAATTTAGATCGGCCACTATCAAAGTGAAAAGCTTCGAAACCAAGTTTATCGATTGCATAGCTAATGTTTCGGGTGGGAGAATGGTTGTTGATGTGCTCCGTACGGAGTATTAAGAGGGATACAGCGATTGTGTGTCAAGTATATGTCCGGAGTATATTGCATGATAAATAGCTATAAGGGTTGGATATTGTCTCATATAAATGCAATATTATCCAATGAGAAACAAAGTTATAGCACAAGACATTTGAAGATCTACAGGGGAGTTTCGAGCGAGCTTGGTCGCATGGATGACGACAGCAGGTGATAGATAGGATGGGGCCGTTGATAAATTGGCTAGCGAACTTCTCATTGACCCGTTGTTGTCAAGTGCTGTAGGATTGGACGTTCGTTATAAGCTAGTATTTATGCATTATTATTAGACCCGTCCAGTGGTAACGCTATATCCTCTCGATGCATGGGATTTTTTTGTCCATGTCCAAGATACCGAGGATATGCGACTAGGTACTTTTGACAGGCCTAAGAGAAGCTACAAGACAGTGTGCAAATGATGGTTGTACAAAATATACTGTGGCAACTATCATTCATACCATGGCGAGGTCTGATCAACCAGTCCTCAAGTTGTACAGGGTATGGAGTACATAGTACCTTGTTTAGTGAGTACATGGCCCAATTTAAAAGTGACGAAAACATCTACTTTATGTGCTTTATAGTATGTAAACATTGAATATCTACTCCGTACATGTGGACTCCAATGATATTCCGCATCCATGGAAATACAGATCGATGAATCATCAGAGTAAACAAAAAAAACCCTAGGTAAATTGTATAACGAAATGGAGAAAGGGGGCGAATGGGGACGTGGTACAACCTTGGAAGAGTGCACTAGCGCTCAAAAGCAGGAATTGGTCTGGAATTATTTAAGAATTGAGTTTTTATTTTTTTAATTGTTTTTTTGGGGTTTTTTGGTAATTTGGTAATTTGAGTATTTTTCAGTTCAATGGTAAGATTATGGCTAATCAGTCAAGTTGAAACCGGCGATAAAATACCTGGCACTGCCCTGGCACGGCCCTGACATGCCGGATGCGGTACTGTGTGTGTTTTTCTCATCCCCCCCTTGGTATCGATAAACCCATATAAGTAAAAAAGTGGCACCTGGTAAGATTAGAATACAAACAATCTCCACCTCCCCTTTCCTCGCCCCAAGGATCCTTCTTCTTCTTCATTTCTCCTCCAACCTTCGTCCATTCGTTCTTACCATTTGAGAGTTCCTGCCTTCTACACCCTCGGCAGTATTTCCGCTTCCCTCTCGTTTGAAGCGCTTCTTCTCTAATCACTCATTGTGAATTTACCTGCTCTACCATTCCCATATCTCTAATCGGTACAGCAATTCCCCCCTGATCGAAAAATCCATCCCAGAATTCATCACTAACATCTGCTTCAGAATCTATCATGTCTCTCAAGTACATCCTCCCCGCGCTGGCCGCCAGCCAGGCTGTTTTCGCTGCCTGTGAGTACTCTGTTCCTAACAACATCATACACCGACTAACAGTGCCATCCTACAGCCTGCGGTGATACTAAGATCAAGACCCAGAGCGATGCTGATGGGATCAACACCTGCACCACCGTCAAGGGTGATGTCACCATTGACGAGTCCTACAGCGGCGACCTCTCGCTCAGCGGTGTCGAGAAGATCAACGGTGGTCTTATCTGCTCTGGTGGTGCCAACGTCAGCTCCATCACTGCTCCCACTCTTACCACGATCGGAAAGGCCTTCGACTTGCAGGGTCTCACCACCCTGACCCTCCTCGATTTCGCTCAGCTCGACTCCGTTGGTTCCATTAACTGGGAGGCTCTCCCTAAGCTTCAGTCTCTGTCCTTCGCCAAGGGTGTCACTAAGGCTGGCGATGTCAGCATCGCCAACACTGGTCTGACTGACCTGAACGGTATCACCCTCAAGACCGTCGGTACCTTCAGCATCCAGAACAACCGTGACCTGAAGACCATCAACATCAACAACCTTGTGAACGCCACCGATCTGATCAGCTTCTCGGGTAACTACGACACCCTCTCGGTCGACCTCCCCAACCTGGGCACCGGTACCAACATGACCTTCCAGAACATCTCCTCCGTCTCCCTGCCTTCTCTCGAGAAGCTCACCGGTCAGCTCGGCTTCTGGGGTACCAAGTTTGAGACCTTCTCCGCTCCCAACCTGACCCAGACCGGTGACCTGCTCTTCAAGGACAATTCCAAGCTGTCCAACATCAGCATGCCCGTCTTGAAGACCGTTGACGGTGGATTCACCATTGCTCGTGATGATAAGCTCTCCACCATCAGCCTGCCTACCCTCCAGCGTGTCAACGGTGCCATTGACTTCAGCGGTACCTTCAACAAGTAAGCGACCTTGCTCCCATAGCTTTCTCCACGCATAAATACTAACAGCGCATAGGCTTTCTCTCGGTGCTCTCAAGGATGTCGAGGGTAGCTTCAACATGCAGAGCACCCGCGGCAACTTCAGCTGTGACGATCTCCGCAAGCTGAAGAGCGATGATGTCATCAAGGGTGGCTTCAAGTGTGATGCCACCAACAACAACCCCACCACTGCCAACGGTGGCTCCGGCACTTCCAGCTCTAGCTCCAGCAGCTCTTCCAGCACCAGCTCCGGTGCTGCCTTCATGAACGGTGCCAACGTCCCCGTCGTCGGCCTCGCCGCTGTCTTCGGTGCCCTTGCCCAGCTTCTGTAAAGGGTTGATTAGTGGAGTATTCAAATGACCTTGGGATTTTTGTACAAAAGTCTACCAAGCAACGAGCTCAATATTCGTTCCACATTGCAGTTGTTACGATAATAATTCGGTCTTTTGTGGAGAAAATTCGCAATATGGATTCTGACCTCGGGAGACGCTTCCCCGGAAGGAGTTTTTTTTTTCTTATCCTTTGTGTTGATTGCTTTGATATGTTCCAAGGTTCGCTCATCGCGTCCTAATGCATTCGGTTGCCCTTTGTAACCTGCTTGTTCCCTGTTGATACACCGAGAGGGGAGGCTGCTTCGGGCCTGTGGGCGTGATCTCGGTTCTCGTTGTACTTCTTGTGTAAACATTCCTTGAGCTTTTTTTTTAATGCCGTAATATTCCCTTTTATTCTAGTTGCGTGCGAGCTAATGATTGTAATTGTACCCCTTTTTTTACCCCTGACGTTTGTTCCCAAGAAACGTAGCTCCCTTGGATATATTTATGGATGTTTATCGTACTACGTAGTGGTCTTGAAGAGCTAGCGGCCTCCCCTTGGTCTATTGGGCCTCGGCATGCCCCTCGGGCATTGTGTCTTCGCAGACTTAGCTGCCGTTCATCCGTGTAATCTAGGCCCATCCCTGGATCTGTCGCCCGATTTTTCATTTTCAGCAAAGCCCGAAGCGTCAAACACTTTCCAGCTTTGGCTAATCCAAACAAGAGATATATCCACCATCACGAATGCTATGCCATGGCCACGCCATATCCAGCCCTCGAGCGTTAACTCTAACCTCCAGTCGAATTAAGCCATGGACCAACTTCCACCAGATCCCCAAAGTCAAATCTCCGCATTTCTGAATCTAGCCTCCCCATTTTCCAAATCCCGCACCGCAAAGTCGAACACAGCAAGCATCCACAACCCACAGATAACAAAATTCCCGGTGAATCAAGTACAACATATTACCTAGATTGTGTCTAGCTACACATGCCCACTACTCTATTATTGAACCTACTCACACAGCCACCATTCCTAGCGAGGTCATATCGACCAGGATCACAAACACATTAGATCCAGGTGGGTACGCTAGCCGCTAGACGCTAGGCACTGGATATCGGTAGAACATATCCATGTGGAATGGAGTGTGTGCGTTGTTTCTCTTTTCTAGGCTAGCTACTAGCTGCCTTAGTAGCGGGATGGATTATGGATTATGGAACAAGGAACAGGATCGGGGACATAGACCGGACAGACGGGCTAGAGACGGGAGGAAAATGGGAAGTCATCCCCGGGACTCTCTTGTCCTGTCAATGGCTGTTAGGTTTACTCTTCGGGGTTTATGAAGTGGCAAGGCTGGGTTTGTGGGGGGTTTGGTCCCCGGTTGGTAGTTAGTTCGAGGTGAATTAAATAGGATTAGTGCTGTTACATATTGTGAAAATGAGAATCGCGATGAAGATAGCAGTATATTATTCTATGTGGACTAGTAAATATCTACTCCTATACTCTCACTCTCAAGTAGGTCTAAATGCTATTATGTTGTTATGTTGTACCTGTCAAGAGATAAACATTGTATATGCTAGGGATGTAATGATAGTACAATCAATATAAGGCTATATCTGTACTCGTACTAAAACTGCCATGTGCGTCTCAGGATCATCCTGTGACTCGCATCAAAGCCTCGGACTAGTTAAAAATGGAGTTGCCAAGACCAGCCCAGTTCATCTGGAAAAACTCGATCAGTCGAATCCACAGCGCCGGGCCGTGTCGCTCAATCCGATTCGAAGACCCCTCCTGGACGGGCGAAAAGGGATCAGGATCGCAGCTAACTCGAAATGGATAACGGATATTAACAAAGCATAGTGTGCTTGGTTGATTGCTTTATCCGCGTAGGATATAGGGTTAAACGAAGGCTGGGACGTTGAGGGTTTTGATAGGCTGGGACCTGGGTTGGCTAATAATGGAGTTAAGGACTGTGTTGGCTATTGTTTTAGGTATGCTATTTACTGCGTACTCCATGCATATATTGAGATATTGTTTCATGCTAGTGTGCTCACAAGATAATTGTGCTAGTAGTATCGAGTTAGTCGTAACTAGATATGCGGAGTGGTATCCCGGTGGCTGGGAAGAGGGGAATTGGCGATCTTTACGCTCTGAAGAACATTGTGCATTAGTCCTACGGTCACCGGAATCTTATCTTGAAGGATGAACTCCCAATCGTGAAACGGGGAACTGACAATCCCGCGATTTAGGCCGATATAGAGTAGTGGTGGATAGGATGATGACTGTGGAGGGAGTGTTGGATGTGTGCTTGCATATAAAGATTGCCGCATGTGTCGACCTACATGGGCCCTAGACCATGCCTGCATGGCTGAAACGCACAAGACAGAATGTAGAACCGTTATTGTGTAGAAATTAGAAGATAAAGACAGATGGAGACTGGAAGGACGGCAGCCCGCTACGATGATCAGCCTATGCTTTTTTTTTCTTCAATATTATTATTCTATTATTTTTGCTCTCTGAGTTTCGGGTCATTTGAAACCTTTGAGATGTAACGGTAGACATTTTAATCCGTCAGTGTTAGAATCCTGGATATACAAGGGCAAAATATACTTTGATGGTATCTGACATGAATGCGAGCCGAAAAGCACCGGTCATGGCCTGGTTGGCCATAATATACCTACTCTGTACTTTGGATGGCTTTTTTTAGTGCCCTTGATCTACATCGACGTGAACAAATGCGCGATTTTTAGTTTGAGCCAATCCATCGTTCTAATGCGCCGAGCCTCTATACAGATTCATGTCCGTCGCCTAAAAACGGTTATCTTGAAGGTACTCTTCCGTCAATTGAAGACATGATGGAAATGAACAAGTAAATGTTTTGATGTTTTGTTTCACGACCTGACCAAGAAAGAGGCTCATTATATCATTAACTAGTTATATACTTTATGACATACATTCCTGGAATGCCGTGGAATGTGGGCAATTGCGCCTGGGTATAGGCGTGAGTACCAAGATAAACTCTTTGTGGGGTCTGGCGGCGCTGATAGTGGACATCGACCCTCTTTTTTCCTTCAGAAAAGATGAACTGGATCAGAATACGAGGAAACGTCATGGCCGTATGTAGGTAATGTCGTCCTCTTGCCTACAGACCAGCCCGCTCAGCACGTAAGAACATAAAAAGTGGAGAGGAGCGCAGGACATGAGCTGGAATTCGAGATTACGGAGTACTTCATAGAGATTATATTATGCAGCTTAATATGAAGGTGGCAAGGAGTTATTCCAAACGGAGCTCCGCTTCCGTACTTTGTCATTTCATACTCAAATCTCACACGAATATGATGCATACTGGCCGAACCGAATAAGAAAAATTAAAAAATAAGGGTACCTGAATAAAGATGCACATCTTCAGGCCTGGGCTACCAGGGTATACATCCGCCTTGCATTGGAGGCAACTGGCAATCCAGGTAATGGGAAATGGTGGAGGCCCCGAGCGCATCGTAGATCGAATCGGTACGGCAATGCATCATGTAGGAACCAGATCCAGACCACCAAGGCGATATCTGAACGAGAGATAAAAAGGTACGTTTTACAGAACTCCACACAGTACCTATGTTGCCTCGATCGCGAACTCCACGGGGCAGTACAGTATCTATGCTGTATATGTGTATGCATGCGCCATGCACCATGCACCTCGGAGAAGTCCCTCGAGTGTGACCTCTCAGATGCGGCGAATTTGAGTTCCAGAAATATTTCATACAACATACGTATGTACTATGCACCGCGAGCGTCTGCTGGATCTGTACACTAGGGAGTTATCCTTGCAGGAGCCAGTGGCGAACTACACCACTCGGGGAATAAATTTCTATCCACAGTTATTAGAGAGTTCCCGCATGCTCGTTCTTGGAGTTGGGAGATTCGAGGGGTTGTGGGCTTTTGGTGTTGTTTGAGGATTTTTTGGTTTTCCCTCACGTACTTTGTACTTCTGACTAGATGCTTGGTGCCTATTCGGGTAATCAACAATAAACCTTACACACAAGATGATATTGTACTTTGTACAGAATGGACAGTTAGGTCTTGAGATCCACATGGCTTTTGAATTAACAGTTATGATCATCTGCCCTTGCTGCTCATGCCGTCTTCGATATTAGGTGGTATCATGTATGGGAACAATTATTGTTTATCAACGCTCTTAGGCGGGGAGAGTATTCTGTATGCTGTCCAACACTTCATGCAAAGATACTTCCTCTATTGAATAAACTAAAGGGCCATACAGCCCCTGCTGTGGGATTAATCTGACACGAGCCTGCATTTCCATGCTTGCCACTCAATAGAACGAGGGAAATTATAGGCGTTCCAGTGGGGAGACAACACGCACAGTAGTGCACTGTATGTACGGAATTTGAGAGTGGCCATTTAAAGTGGAAACAGGGAAGATGACAGTAACACTCGAAGATTCTCTTATGAAAAAAAAAAAAAAAAAAAAAAAGCAGAGAGGTCGATATCGCACTTGACAAAACCGATCGAATCAAATACCATAGACTAAGGACCCAGGTGGGTATATTATTTTACAAGGGTTATAACAAATTCCATGACCCTAGTCGCCATGCTACTCCGTACTTAGTAAGTATGAACAGGGAAGAGGATCCTATATCGTGCATGAGGCGCTTTTAAGCGCTTGGCGAGCATTAGCCCCGAAAAGGAGTATTTCAGTTGAATTGGAACATCTCAAATCATCAAATAGTCAAGTGATTTACTTCTCCGCACATTAATCTATAGTATTAAAATAAGATTTCTCTAATTCAACTGTCCCCGCCATGGCAGTGACAGTTGAAACTTGACAGGTCAAGGGCGGCACGGGAAGGCGACTATTGGGAATGATTTAGTGGGAAGAGGGTATCGGAGATGCTCATTGGCGCTGGGCGTACCGTAAGCTTTGCGATGACAGCGTGGAGGTGAAGGGGGCCTGAGAAAATGAGTACCCATAAATCTGTACTCCGTGTACGGTGGCTTGTTCCTTACACATGAGAGCCGCACGGGACGGGGATCATGTTCGAACTTGTAGCGAATGTCGTGTAATATCGAAAGAGGGGCTACCAAAGTATGATCATCGGACCATTTGCAGCCACCCTATGAACACGTAGAGGGGGGTGGGTTCACACTGTGCGAGGTACGATCGACCTCGTAATCCACGGCGTAGATGTCTACATCCCCGATAAAACGCACACCCACGCAGGTAGGGCCAACGATGAAACGGAAGTCTCAGAATCAGTCCCAGGGATCGGGATCAGAGTCTATTCTCTGATCCGCGAAAGTTAAAGATTTCGATTTTGCTATTCAGCAGATCCGGAGAGGAGATCCTACATGCATGTCACTTAAAATGGTAAGCAGGGAGGGAACAAAATGGACAAGCGTGAAGATCACTGGGGTCCAGATTGGTCCAGGGAACTCTCGGGGAAAAAAAATTTTTTTGACCGAATTCGAATGGTTCGTGTGAGAGTTTTTCCCCTCGAGTTACTCTTGGTACGTGCCGTCTGCAGATGGGAGGCGTGCGAAACTCAGTGTGAGCCACCGATCGGGTGCATATGCTAGATGCTGGAAACAGGGAACTATGGGAACAGGGTTTCAGAGTGAAGTCTGCAAAGCACGAAAGAGGGGAGCATTCAGGTGAGGTTATCTTTTCCGTTGTAGAGTTTGCGTACGGAGTAGAATGCATAAAATTGCAATTCGAGAATTGTGGACTTTTGTCACGGTACTTGATAAAATAACAGAATATCACTCGGTACCTAATAGGGATTGTGAACACGAACGGCCGGAACGTGGGGACTTAGTGTTTTTGATGGAGTCGCCATGAGGCAAGCTGATTGATTGGGTGAGACGGGAAGGGAGAATATGACAGCTCTATTTCCACAACCATTGGTTCTTCTAGCGAGGAAAGAGCCAGGGATGAGTATTAGATTAAATGTATGGAGTATGGAGTAGGTTATTTGACATTTTGGAGATTAAGGATGCAAAGAAAAAAAAAAGAAAGAAATCAATATGATGACTGAACGTAGGGCTCTATCCCCACTTTGGGGGGGAACGTGTCCATCTCTTTAGGGTTTTTATGGCTTCACTAGAAATAAATTAATAAAGTTATATTTATTATAGATATTATTTCATCTGACTTGTCAATTCTCTAACGTCTGTGTGTCAAACAATTCCAAATCATCCTAATCCTTATGATTCGCTGCCTGACAGCAAAGGTAACCTGGTCTTTGGGTCTCGCCCATCCCAACTCGTTGGTTTCCTCGATGTCGCTTCGGGCCTATTCTGGGGATTCGCTTACACGATAACTGATTTAATAATATTTGCTAATCCTAACGCTGAAACCGTCAATGGCGCTTATAGCTTCCTGCTCGTAGTCCACTTATTCCCAACTTCATTGTAGAGAGCTATGATCCTTATTCTTGATGCCTACCTCCTCGCATGTATCAACATGACACTCCCGCAGTCCTTGCTTAATTCTATTTACTTTTTAGAAGTGCCTCGAGGGATATTAGCTCGTTGATAATGGGTAACCCCTTGATACTATAGCACGATCATAGAAGTTTCTCCTGACTATCGATGCAGGAGATCGAGATGCATTCTGAGATTGTGTTACAGCAAGCGTTTCACCATCTATCGACATCTCAGCCGGGATCTGATGATGAATACGGAGATGACCGCGGATGTACCTAGATAGTGTGGAGTATGCAAGCAAACCTTAGTTTCAGTTGTTCAGTGATTTTTCTTTTTCTTTCTTAGCGGCTTCATTCTCACCAACAGTTCACATCCGTATGAGTTCTCCGGAGGTTTTGATAGAGAACCTCCAACGTCATTAATTGGGATAACTATTGATGCAAGGGCCATAATGCCTTTTTTTTAAAAAGAAAAAGAAAAAGAAAAGAAAAAAAACTAAAATCTTCCCCGTGTCGATCGCGACACCCAACAGTTCGGTGACAAATTAGGGGTCGTGGATCATCATGAACCCTCCTCTCGGGCTGGATCGTGTTCCCCTCATTCGTCGATCTAACAGAGTAGTATGTGAGGTTCGGTCTGTGCATGATGTGACAGATACCTCTGTGATACCGAATATGATTATTTTCTTCTCTGCTTCTTTCCCGGGCCCAAGCGGGCACTAGCAAGTGGTCCAGAGCACCCACCCGGGATGCTCGTCTTGCTTCCCCGTCGTGGTGAAGCTGTGGGGGCAAAGAAATGCACCCTCTGTCTGTATGACATCCGAAATTCCGCGCTTCATGTCTGTCGAGGATCGACCTTGGTTCATGGTTCCCCTCGCCTGGGTCCAGCGAGGCCCTGGGATCTGGGAACGGGGAACAAAGTACTATCCCAATCTACATATAAACATGCATCCCAGCCCGCATGGTATCCCTTTCTATTCATTGTCTCATTGTATACACACTCGCCTCGTGTGGATTTCGCTTTTGCTTCTTCTCTATTCTGTCTATAGCCCTGCCCCCTTTGTCCATTACTGCATATACAACTTTGTTTTATCCGCACTATCCTCGACATTCAATCTACAACCTCATCGACCTCGATCTACATAGGAACACGAATCATCTGTGATATTCCAGTATATCCTCTCAAACATACTTTGAACTACTTCGACACACTCTCCACTGCACATATCACGCATTTCTCAACGACCAACTACGATGTACGAAGAAATGGGTGCTAACACTGACGATATCTCTCGCCGCTGCTCTCTGCCGTGAGTTACCTCACTGTCCTGGTCTCAGACTACATATCCTAACATACATTTAAGTTCTTTCAACTCTAGCACCAGCATGGCTGCCTCTGATGTGGGCGAGGAGCGCCGATTGCCTCCTCTTCCTCAGATTCTGCCTCTGCCACCCCGCGGTCCTTTCAGCCCATTCAATGTAAAGGACGCCCTTGTTCCTACCACCCCAGGGCCCCAGGACACTTTCCAATTCAAGTCATCTTGGGCAGCTGCCGAGCACATCATCACACCTCCCTCGCCGGCCAACTCTACCGAGGGCTCCTGGCAAGAGTCATTTGCCATGCAAAAGTCCAACTCGGTCGATTGGCCCCATGATCTCTCCCAAAACGAGATCATGGCTCTAGTGGCCCCACAGAACCTTAACCGCAAGGCTCCTCTACAGCAGCTCTGCGGCCGCAAGCGCAAGGGCAGCGCCCAATCTATTGAAGATGACCAGCGCGAGAAGCACCGCATCGCCGAGGGCAACCGCCGCAGCAACCTCAGCGAGCTGCACCGCCAGTTAGACAGCCGCATCCACGATTTCTTCCTCGAGCGTGCAGGCTGGAACCCTTCCAAGAGCCTTACTCAATCCAAGGAGCACATCGTGCAAGGAGCCATCTACCTAGTCGACTTCATGCTTGCCATTATCGTCCACCTTATCCGGCAGGAACAGGTCACACCGCAGCTCTCAGAGAAGCTGCAGCCCCAGGTACGCTGCATGCAGCTGCAGCAGCTAGTCAGCTCCCTACAGCAACAAAACCAGACGGCCCAGCAACAGCTCAAGGCCACAAAGGCCGAGAACGAGATCCTCGCTGATCGTAACCGCGCCCTGGAGTTCCAGCTCAAGTCCTACGAGCAGATGTTCCGCTCTCCCAAGTCCGAGAGTACCAGCCCCGGCCCCGTCCTCGAGTTCCCCGAACACAAGCGCCAGAAGAAGAACGGCCTACCTGGTATGCGGGTGCTCTGCGATGAGATCGCTGCCAGCATGCCCTCCGAGCCTTCCTACACTGCTCCTTACTATGACTCCATGCCTAGCTCGACCTCGCAGTCCTTCGGCAGCTCCTATCTCACTGCCACCCCGCCCATGACTGGCCCTTCTTCTCCTGCCTTCCCTCCTTCTCAGTCTTCGTCCTTCTCATTCCCGCCGCCGTCCCGTCGCCACTCTCTCATTGCATCTCCATAAATCTGCAGCGGAGATTGTCGATGCACGCCCGACATTGAACACTCTTCCTGTTCACTCATGATATCATGACTCCTTCTCTACCTTTCTGTCTGTGCCGCATCCTCATTCGCATATGAGGCCCTTGCAGCAGTGGCTGCTCTCCCTTACTCTGGGGTCCGTTAGGCTTAGTCCTTCGTCTTCCCGCTCCATGTGCATTTAGCGCCTGCATTGTGTAACAATATCTTTCTTTGATCTCGGGGATGAACAAGAGGTTCCCCAATCTGCTCGAAGCCTTTTCCTTTGTCGATTGATTTCCTTGCCTCGGGGTTTCCTTTCGTCTTTTTCTTTTCTTTTTCTTTCTTGGAAAAAACGGTGGCTTTTCTTCTTTTTGTCTCTTGTCTTTTGGCGTTGTTTACTATGGATATATATGTTCGGGTGGATATATTTTGGCTTTTGTTCATTTCTTTTTATTTCCTTTGTCATTTTCTTCTATTTTTCTATGTCTATAGCTATGACTCAATGAATCATCTTCGATGAAAATCATGCTCTTTTGTAGCATTACGGTAGTTTTTGTTACTAAATTATAAACGCGCTGAGCATTGCCGTATAAAGCCTTCCTATCAGCCCTGAACTGATAAAATTTGGCTCCTATGCTTTGATAGATTATAATACAGCCCTGCAGCAAGTTATGGATTCTAGGTTTATATTGTGGACAGTATAATCGTCGCTCTACGTAGGCTGCAATGTAGATTGTTGTTTAGGTTGACTATATATTTATGTGGCCTTTACCCCCTTTTTAGTACATAGTATCAAAATAAAGTCATTTCCTAAACATTCCTTGAATGCTGGGCCTACGACATAAGAATGCAAACAATATTCCACGCGATATCATAGGGGATTTGATTCTTCTTGTCAGGGACAAATCAGCCGTCGATCATTGGAAGGCCGTCTCAGGCGACAGCCGGTGGAGACCAGTCCAGACTTGAAACGGACAAGTGTTCTAAAAGATGATTTGGATTTTGAGAGATGGGAGGTTGAATTGCTTTTTTTTCTCTTTCTTTTTCAAATGAGAATGGCAATTCAAAATTATACTGACGTTTCATTAGAAATAGAGGTGCCTAACAGAGTACTCCGTATGTGGTATAAAATATGGGTTGGGCCCAGGCCGTGTCTCACTTTAACCTCGTGCTGGAGATACTTGTCATTTCAATTTCCTTTTTTTTTTGTATGTACCTGTGGTAATTAATTTGAAATGAATATAATATTTTGAATTAAAGAGAAAGAATAATAAAATTACATTTTTACGTGTTAAAATTGACACCAAATAAGATGATTAAAGTACCTCTGTCAAATGTGTACGCGCAATCCCTGCAGAAAAAAAGTGACAACATACAACATAAATAGGGGCAGAGTATGGAGTACGAGAGGTACTCCGTACAGCACATTCATACTTGCGTGGCAACAGAATAAGAAGAGATAGTAATATACCCCATTTCACAGTATTCAATAAGTCCCTAAAGTGTATAGGGTCATAGACGATCGAGGCTAAAAATAAAAAATAAAAGGGTCTTGGCTGTCACTGTTGTGTTTGGACTGTTAAAGTGAACATTTGATATGCTTATATGATATTAGTAGAGTAATAGAGTAGTATAGAGTATTAGAATAGTAAAATAGACAAAATATACCTAAGAATTACACACAGTTATGCCCATTAGAACTGTAGAATAAGAAAGAAATGTGCTTGTCTTAACTGATTTCAGCCGTTCTCCAGGGCTTGGCAGGCAATCGCATTTCCCCCGATTCCCGATTCTGTTTTCTCCCTATCAACCATTCGCTTCACCATTCCTCTCCTCCTCTCTTCTCCACATTCGCTCGGGGGGTTTTACGACGAGTGTTCGAGACGGGATCGCCCCTGAAATTCTAAACCTCACATCTCGTCATCTCTCATCATGTTGTTGCCAAAGGGCGGAGTTAATTGGAAGTCAGCCAAGGCCAGATTGCCGCCATGGAGGGCAGTCATCGTTTTATTAACACGGACTCGCTTCTTGGTCTCCATAGCCTTGACGGGTCTGCTTATCCTCATGTGGCGCGGTGTCAGCAGGTCTGCATCAGAGATGCAAAGGTGAGAGTGAACCCCCCAATCCCATCATCGGGGAAACCATTCATACTGACCCGACTGGCCCCCGACAGCTTCTACTGCTATGGTTCCAACAAGTCCCCCATGGAGATGTCCATTAACGAGATGGTCGAATGGAGTGCGCACGCCCAGACCCCCGTCCTCTTCAACCGCCACGAACCCTACGAAGTCAACTCCACCTCCATCACCGATCTCGACCTGAACCCCATCAAGTCTACCTCCAAGGCCGCTCTAAACCGCGAACGTGTACTCATCCTGACCCCTCTTCGTGATGCCGCTCCCTACCTGGCTAAATATTTCGACCTCCTTTACAAACTGTCTTACCCACACGAGTTGATCGATCTGGCCTTCCTCGTTGGTGACTGCAAAGACGATACCCTCGCAAACCTCGCCTCCGAACTCGACCGCATCCAGAACCACGCCGAGGAGAAAGTTCGCTTCCGCAGTGCAACCGTTATTCAGAAGGATTTCGGTGCCGATGTGGAGATGAGTGTGGCAGAGCGACACTCCTTCGCCGCACAGGGTCCACGACGCAAGGCTATCGCCCGTGCTCGGAATTACCTGCTCTACTCGGCTCTGAAGGCCGATCACTCCTGGGTGTACTGGCGTGACGTGGACATAACCGACTGTCCCGAGCGTATCCTGGAGGACTTCATGGCCCACGATAAGGACATTCTCGTGCCAAGTATGTTGATTTTGCTTGGAATTCGGATCGGAGGTCGAACAGCTAGCTGACAGTGATTTTGCTTTTTAGACATTTGGTTCCACCGTTACAACCAGGATGGCCATGATATCGAGGGTCGCTGTATGTATATCCGTGACACCCGGTGCGCTACGCAGATTGCTGACATTTTCATTCCTAGTTGACTACAACTCATGGGTCGAATCCGATAAGGGCCGCCGACTGCGCGCATCTCTGCCTACCGACACCGTTCTGGCTGAAGGCTATAAAGAGTACGATACTGGCCGCACCTACATGGTCAGCATGGGCGACTGGCGAAACAACAAGGATGATGAGGTGGAGCTTGACGGAATCGGTGGTGTCAACATCCTCGTCAAGGCCGATGTGCACCGCTCCGGCATTAACTTCCCCGCATACGCCTTCGAGAACCAAGCCGAGACAGAAGGTTTCGCCCGCATGGCCAAGCGAGCTGGATACCAGGTGGTCGGACTGCCCAACTACGTGGTCTGGCACATTGATACCGACGAGAAGCCCGGAAACCTTGGAGACCGTAAAGCGTTCTAGTTTCTGCCTGCATTCCGTCCGCCGGAAATCTTGCTTGGGATCAAGTTGATCTTTGATCCCGCCCCGTCATCGAACATCCACCATTCTCCATTGCCCCGTGTGTGATCTTCCCGATGATTACCATCGGGGAAAGCTTTTTAACCACGGCGTGTTTCACTTCCTTTCCTTCTGACCCATTTTTCTTTTGCTTTTTTCTCTTTTTGGATGGATGTTTCGCGACGGAAAGCCTAATGACTTCCCTAATACAGTATCTTCGTGCCGCGTTCTAGGGAGTGTGTGTATTTGTTACCTTGGCGCTACGGGGGAAAATGTTGTTTGGCGGGTTCGCAGGTCTATAAAGTTCCTTCTCCAGGCCTCTTTCCTTGATATACCGAATTTGTGTCTCATGGAACACATATCCCGAGCTATGGGGATGTGTGTATAACCGGGCATGTACACGAGTGATTCAATCTCGATCATCTGTTCTTCTTGCGCAAAACCTACATTAGGGACCGAGAACCGGACCGTCTACTGTCATGTGTCACTTTCTTGTTTCCAAGTTTGATTCTGATTCTGCTATGCAGGTCACCTCCAAATTGTCCTTTCTATTTTCATCTTTTTTTCGTTTTGTCATATGCTGAGCTGGCGTTCTTGACTTTTTTTTTTTTTTTTTTTTTTTTGAGATGAGAGGTGGGATATCAGACCAACTCTGTTGAACTCCAGATGCTGTGTGATGAGTCTAGATTTCTTGCAGATGAAGCAAGGCAGATATCCGCGCTCTGCGCTATCTGCTGAGTTTTCATGTATATAATCAATTGCACGATTTCATTCCCTGCAAATAGCACAAGATGTATCCCCTTAAAGTAGTTTAATGGAAGGTCCCTAGCAAAGACCGCGGGTGTAATTGAACCTCATATTTCTTTTTAGAAATTCAAGTCCTCTCTCATTCAACTCGGGATACTTGCACAATGCAAAGAAATCTAACCAAAAATTGCGAGCCTCAGTATGATCCGGCAGATATTTGCGTAGATCTTTCCACTCTTCATCTTGCCCACTATTCCTGCGCGATTCCCAGTCTAAAATACCTGTTAGGTTACTAGTATTTCCTAGAATGATATTGACGTTTAGGTTGCCGTGCTTTATAGGTTGATGGCATTTTTAGCCAGATTTCATTCAATGATGACCTTGAATCCGTTGAGGTCCCGTCGTTTCCCCCGCAATTTAGAGTATTGAGGTTGATGGGGTGGCTTGATAGATCATTCTTTTAGGATCAACCTTGATCATATACTATGATTGCTGACACCGTAGAGCCTCACGTGGCTCTGGTAACGGCATGCGTCTTGACGGGTTGGTGACCAGTTATACGCTGAACGGGTATTCTCGGCTATTTGGTAAAATAATTGCTTTTCTTTTGGAGGGACGTCAGACATGAAGTCAGCAAAGCATTTCGAAGGAATAGGAGGGGTGAACATGTGTATTTTCTTGGACCTCCCGATATCCTAAATATTAGGCCAACCTTTGGGTACCCTTTTTTATTCTACCAGCTCTACTTGTACAGATATATTGATCCTTGCAAAAAAAAAAAAAAAAAGAAAACCTCAGCTGAAAACCAACGCAAGAAATGGGGCCAAAATATGAGGTGCAACATTGAAGTGTTTAGGTGAAGCTAAGAGGTAACGTAATCATTCTCAACCCCCAACAGATACATGCCTATCTCCAGCAAGAGACAACCTCAAAAGATGAAATAGAATCACTAACCCACTTTGCTTGAAGGCACCTCCAATCCACCTAATCCACCTAATACGTTTTTTTTTCTCTCACCTCCACGGATATGCACCTCTAGGCCCGTGCTTTGTTTTAGAGCATGGGATCTCCAAGATCACCACTGTAGTCGACCCCGATTTCGCTTCATCGGATGAAGTAACACAATGCCTCCCATATCTAAAACGTGTCAGGGCTGCGCGGATTCCAAGGTGCGATGTGTCCGAGATACCGAGATCGCGTGTAATCGGTAGGAATCAGAACAGCCTGAGGTTTCCGTTGAAGAAAACTGGGCTTATCTAAACTACACAGGTGTCTCCGCTTGGGAAAAGAATGTTTATATCGTCAGACTGGGCGTCGATTTAAGGGTTTTCACAAGGACCGGTAAGCAGACTTTCTGTCATGATAATATTGTTTATTATTCTAACGTATGACTCAGTAAGATCGCGGCTCTTGAGTCAAAGATCAATGAACTCAAGGCCGACCGGGTTGGCCTAGAAGGGCATGAAACCAACACGAGCACGCGCAGCACATCATTAGTTGACGTTGACGGCGATGCTGCGCCTGAAGACATCATCAGCCGAGACTTGCTTGACATGAAGACTGCCGAAAGGTATCTAACCGCATTCAAGACCAAAATGACCCCACACTTCCCATTTGTGGTTGTTCCCCCTGATGTATCTGTCAAGCAGCTCCACCAGGAGAAGCCATTCCTATGTCTAGCAATACTCGCATCAGCTTCGTATGAGAATATGCCACTGCAACGGGCGCTGGGGGCCGAAGTCAAGAAAGTCGTCGCATCACGCATGGTCATCGGTGGGGAAGTCTCCTTTGAGTTGTTTCAAGGGCTGCTGGTCTTCCTTGCATGGTAAATCCCGGTCTATGAATACTTTGATATCGTTGATTGCATCTGACAACATATGGCAGGTTGCATTATCACTCACGGCCATACTGTTACACTCAATTCCTCCAACTGGCTATCAGCCTCATGATAGATTTGCGGTTGGACCGTTCACCGCAGACACGGACGTGGAAGACAGAGCTGCGCTTTGGGCTTCAATGTAATCTGCAGAACCAGACCTTTAGTCGGCCTTCTTGGGGAAGCAATGAGCAGAGGGCTGTCTTGGGTTGTTACTATTTGTCGTCATCGTGAGTTTGTGTGCCATCGGAGCTTATTGAGTATTGGCTGATAGTTATTTCGCTTTAGGATTGCGATGCTTGTGCAAAAGAAATCTACTATTCTACGTCTCCCGTACCACGAAGAGTGTTGCAAGACGCTCAGCGAATCCAACGAGTATCCTCACGATAAATACATCAGCTATGTGATACAGCTCCAATTTATTGCAGAAAAAGTCGACAATCTATCTGCAAAGCATGGACTTGACTTGGAAACGCCTGGATCGGGGTCAGAGCTCTACATCACCAATTTAAAGTCAGAGCTGGAGGTGTTCCAACGTCAACTACCCTTCGGTATCAACGAAAGCTGTGAGTCTCAACAGAACACCAGGTTCACTTTTAAAGAGAGTGTTGAAACTAACTTGTAACTCTAAATGAAGTTCTTCTCGCTATACAATACCACGCGACAGGGCTTAGCCTATTCCAACTAGCTCTCAACATCACCAACCAAGAGTCCGAATCACCCTTTGAGTCTAACCCGTGGAGAAAAGAAATGTCGCTCTCGGCACTTATCTCAGCCAGTTCGATCCTCAATCTATACATCCGACTTCCATCCAACGAGGAAGTCGGATTCAACAATACGCAATGGGTACAGATAGCACTTGCCTTGCTAGTTACCTATCGACACACCGTGACAGCCTCCAAACCAGATCAAACTGCTGCCTTCCGAGATACTCTATCAAAACTGAGATTGAGGGTTGGGGCGTTGTCGACTTCGGATGTAGATATGAACGGCGCTCGAGATGCTTTCTTCGACTTTGGGAAGCGTGTAGCTCAAATCGAGAACTGGCTCGCGGGAGATGGTAGACAGGAAGATAACTCTCACAGCGATGAGAGCTTTGAGGACTTTCAGCATACGGTATGTCTCGAGCCGGCACACTTTGATGGATTTATGGGGGTTGCGGAGGCGGAGCATCTCGATATCCCTTTTGGGAATTCATTTTCAGCTTCGGCGGAGGACTTCCAAATCCCACAGGATTTTTTCTTTGCATCCTCTTTTGAGCAGATTATGGGTGACTGGGTATGATTGTGGATTCAATGTTTCATTCTATGAGGCTTCCTACCTTTTTATACATCTTCTTTTGTCGAAATTGTTTCTCACCTTTTCGTATTCTATCCTAGCTAGAACTCAAAGAGATTACCAAATTGGAGTTATGAAACAGATACTGGAAATGACGTGAGAAAAGCCCCAATACGAGATAATTGACTAGATAGGTAGTAGTCCTAGGACTTCGAGTTCTAAATTGGGATGATGATCCAATGTTCGTATCGCCGAGCCGATGTATACAAACCGCAAACCGCCAAGACCTTCAGCATCACCGATCCGATGTTGGATATAAAACAGAAATGGGGGAAGTAAGAATCTAAATCCAAATCAATTGCAATTATCTGAAAATGATCTCAATCTCTCATGCTTCGACATTCTTCTTGCTCTTCTCCTCGACCCTCTCTTTCACCCCATGTCCACTCCTCGGCCCAGCATTCCCTCCGTTCTTCCTCGACACAAATGACAAAACCGTTGCAGGTGCCCTGAAAGAACTCAAACAGAAGTTTGACACACTAGTCACAACAAATACTGGTGTTCATGGAAATGTCTCGGCGAACACTACCTTTAGCATCGCCTTGTTCTCGTCCGACACCGGCAATGCCGAAGACGAGCCCTTCTTCTGGCAATACTACCACACAGCCCCTACATTGAACCAGTCTTCGGTAGGATCTCATGCCGCAGATAAAAACAGCGTTTATCGTATTGGTGGTCTCACTGAGGTTTTCACTGTGTGGAGTCTTCTTTTCACGGGAAACGGAGACCAGATATTTGATGACCCTGTTACCAATTACCTCCCTGAGCTGGGTAATAGTACAAGCGAACGAGATCTTATTGGGCATGTAAAGTGGGATGATGTTACTGTTGGTCAACTTGCGAGTCATATGTCTGGAATTGCAAGGGACTGTGAGTAGGGCACTGAACAGGAATATGGTTGGTGATCAGAACTAATTCACGATAAACAGACTGCTCGAAGGATGTGACTTTACAAAGAAGTTCTACTGAGGTGGGACTACCTCCACGCCAGGCTATCAACATCCCTTGTTGTGGTAATGGTTCCAAGTGTGATCGCAGCGGTATGAAATCCAAGTCTGTGTCTACTATCTCTGTATACTAATCTCTTCATAGATTTCATTCGACACTTGGCCACCAAAACTCCGGTGGTTCCAGCTGGGGGAACCCCCAGCTATTCCAACATGGCATTCCAGCTTCTAGGTTATATAGTGGAAAAGCGCACAGGAAAACCATTCAACAAAGTCCTACAACATGACATCTTTGACGTCCTAGGCATGACCGAAACCTCGATATTTGCACCAAACAAAACCACCACAGGAATTATTCCCGTGAGCAAAGAAGCCAGTGGTTGGTTAGCACACCACGAAGCAGACAAAGCGTAAATCCATCCTCTCTCCACAAATCCTAGCCACCAATCTAACAATACACCCCCTAGATCAAAATCCCTTTTCTCCAGCATCAAAGATCTGGCAACAGCCGGCCAAGCAATCCTAAACTCAACCCTCCTCAGCAAACCCAAAACAAACCGCTGGTTCAAACCAGTATCCCACACCTCCAATCCAGCCAATTCCATCGGATCCCCGTGGCTTATATACAGCACCGCCGAATCATACCCCAACGCATCCATGGTGGACATCTACACCGTTCTCAGCAACGAAGGCAACGACGAGGGCCTCTACAGCTCATATCTCGGCCTGGTCCCTGACTTTGGCGTCGGCTTTGCCATTCTCTCGGCCGATACCGAGGTCCCGGCGGATCTCAACGCGCACGCGGATATTATCGGTGATGTCGTGCTAGAAGCGTTGATGAAAACGGCTATTAAGCAGGCTGCTAAGAATTTCGGCGGCAAATACAAGGCATCTAATGTCAATTCGTCTATTGCTGTTAAATACGATAGCTTGCCTGGTTTATATATCGAGGAGTTTGTCAGTAATGGCACTGACTTCCGTGCAACACTTGCTGGGATTGTGGGAGTTGCGAAGCCGGCGGATCTGAGTATTCGCTTGTATCCTACACAGCTGGTTGAAGAGTCTGGCTCTGGATCCAGGCAGGCTTTTAGAGCTGTCTTTCAGGATATCACCGAGTTGGCGGATAATGGAACTCCGACTTGTGTGTCGTGGTTAGATCTTGATAAGCTCCAATATGGAGGCAGTGGTCTGGATGAGTTCATTTTTTCTCTGGATCAGAGTGGTCAGGCTGTCAGCGTTGAGATTCCGGCTTTGCAGGTCTCTCTAGAAAAGAACTAGCAAGAGAGAGGGGAGGCCACAGTCATCTCCTTGCATATACTTTCTTTTTCTGTGTGACATCACTTTTGGACTGCGTTTTTGGTCCTTCGTTATAGTTCAAAAATGAAGCTATTCCTCTTGCCAAACCTCGATCTCCTCCAACCACCTTCTACCTAGCAAAAAAACAAGACATCCATCCATCTCTCTTTATCTCCAAACATGACAAAAATTGGACAAAATATCATTCTGCACGTGACCCCTCACGTCCGTGCCATAGAAGCGGCTCAAATAGGAAATATCCCCCTGGGGAAAATCCGGTATACAAAGTACGTACATTGTAGTTGCATACTTCATACAGAAACCACCAATCGACAATCCAATCCATTCCATTCCATTCCCTTCACCATGTCACTTCGTGTCACCCGCGCCCTTCAAAGCAAAGCCCCCGCTTTCCCCCACGCGCGGATACCGCTCCGCGTCCCGCCATCACACTTATTCTCCTCCTGCCCCTCAGCCTTGATTAAAACATCCCCAACAATACCCACAAAATCAATTCTAACCTTCCAATCCCGCAATATGTCTTCTGCACCTGCTAAGAGAGAGTTCCTCTGCATCCTGCCCGATAAGCCCGGCGCGCAGGCAAAGCGTCTTGAGGTTCGCCCGTGAGTCTTTCCCCGGCATCTGGAGTCCAGCCTGGGACGTGTCTCTGGGATGAATCTTGCTAATGTGGTCTTCAGTAAGCACCTCGAGGGTGTTAAGCCGAACGTTGCGTCTGGTGCTATTGTTGCCGGTGGTATGTGACTCGCTTTATTTCTGTTTTGCTTTTGTTCTAGATCGTGCCCATGGAAGGCTTGCAAGCATATGTACTGACATGGATTGTTTTTTTGTCCAGGTGCAATGCTCAATGCTCACCCCGCCGATGGCGAGACCCCCTCCTTCAAGGGAAGCATGATGCTTGCTGTTGCGGAGAATGAGGCTCAGGTGCTTGAGCTGCTTAACAAGGATATCTATGTCACTTCTGGTGTGTGGGATATGGAGAACGCGCAGATTATTCCGGTATGTTATGCAGAAACAAGGTTGTCTGGTTTTGTTTTCTGCTCGTTGCTAACCTGTCTCCTGGTTTAGTTCAAGTCTGCTATTCGTGAGGCTTTGTAGTTGCATATCTAGATTTAGCTTTGCATTGGGTCTGGGACTTAGGATTTGTCGTTTGATATATGAATAAAAGCGACTGGTCATTGAGCTTGTGCTGTATCTGGATGCCTTCGTTGTTTCCCAAGTAGTTCTTTTGTACTTGTAGGATGGAAGATGGAAGACTTTGATAATGTATCATACTAGCAGATCGGCTAATCAGTGAGCGATGCCGAAAAGGATAGATACGGTTAGCCTGGTACTTCTTTTCTCATTTAGGTATGCATATCCCGATTGGAACGATTAGAATAAGCCGAGGAGTGGAACTATACTCCGACCTTGTCTCCGAATGTAACTCCGCGGGAATAAGGTCTCTAATTTGGATTGCAAGGATGTAGTAATAGCTCGATAAACGTATATTGTATTTGAATAGTCGAAAAACGTACAAACATCAAATTCATAATTGATCGCCAGGGTTGAATTTACGCCTATCACTTCTCTCCACTATTTGATATCATCGCCCAACAATTGGCTCAAGGAGAGGCGGAAAACAAGACGTTGACCGGGCGAGTCCACCGCGGAGAACTTGAGTGGTGTAGAAAGCTCGCCACTCCTGGGAACTGATATCACCAGCACGCATTCTCACTGGCACAGATAGATGATTCCCCAGCTTTTCCCATCTGGTACATCATTCGAATCATTTAAATTTCACAATCGAAGACAGAGGAAGAGATAAAAACCGAACGTCATCTTTGTCATCTCCGACGACCGGCGGATCCGGCCAAAGAAACTACTCCATTAGGACTAGCGTGCTTATCTAAGACCCGATCAGATTATTTATGAATTCATCACTTTCTCCCTATCAGATCCATCTTTTTTCGCCTTCAACACTCACCCGTGAAAACAAATACCCTCCATCAAAACATAACCATAATAATCCACGATGTTCAAGCGCCTAGTCACCGTTGCTCCTCGCATCGGCTCTGTCGCAACTCGCAGTGCCCTTTCTCCCCTCACTGGCCTGCAATCCGCTCAACCCGCCATTCGCCGTGCTGCTCCCGCCCCAGCTCAACAGCGCAGAGGATACCACGAGAAGGTCCTCGACCACTACAACAACCCCCGAAATGTCGGCTCCATGCAGAAGGGCGACCAGGATGTCGGTACCGGTCTCGTCGGTGCACCCGCCTGTGGCGATGTCATGAAGTTGCAGATCCGTGTCAACAAGGACTCCGGCCGTATCGATGACGTTGTCTTCAAGACTTTCGGCTGTGGTAGTGCTATCGCTTCGTCCAGTTATCTGACTGAGCTGGTGCGCGGTATGACCCTCGACGAGGCTGGAAGAGTTAAGAACACCGATGTGGCGAAGGAGTTGTGTCTGCCTCCTGTCAAGCGTATGTCTTTCTCCTGTGATGGTTGATGAATTTGGTCAGCTCGAATGCTAATATATATACTTTAGTGCACTGCTCCATGCTTGCCGAGGATGCTATCAAGTCTGCTATTGCCAATTACTACACCAAGAACCCCAACACCCGTGCCACAGATCTGTCCGGGACAGGCGGCGTCATTCCTGATGTTAAGGTTGAGACTGCCGGTAGCCCTGCTGCTGCCATTTAAATTCATTTTTTCTTTGCTTTAACGGTGTGAGCTTATCGGATGGACTCTCCATCTGAATGACGCAACCCCACGTTTCGTTTCGCGAACTCTGCGATTTTTAATTCCGAGGTTGTCTTAATACACAATCATTTGATCAAGGATGCTTGTTTTTTGTCGGAGAAAATCGACAGGAACGGGCGGATTTGGGATTCGTTGTACTTTGTGCCACTGAAAATGTGTGCCAAGAGATGACGATGGATGAGATGAAAGCGAACAAATTGCCCATTTGTTTGATGTACATATTTCCCTATTTCTTTATACGTTCTGGTACGTTTTATCTTTTTTTTTTTCCTGCGATGGCGCCTCGGTATATGGGATCCTTGATCGATACTCTCATCTCCATTTTCTGAAAAGCAGCGCCTTGATAGTTTCCAATGAAACAATGAAACCAGAACAGTTATCCTTTCGTAAAATGTAAAGTAATATCAGAAACAGTCTATGATTTGTAATTTATCAACAATCTATCTATTTATACAAGGCCACGCTGGGTCTTTCCTCTCTGCGAGAACACAGCAGAACGAAGCCCGGAAACATAGAGCCCATCCTCTAACAATCCAGTCAAGAGATGAAGAGGCCATGTGCGAAAAGAAATATAGAACGCCGTCGCTGATGCACAGACAGACCACTCAAGACAATCCGTGCCAATGAACCAAAAAAAAAAAACAAGGGATATAATGGAAAAAGAGAACAAATGAAGAAAAAGTACCGAGGCCAGGGCATCCGCAAGAGAACACCGTCTAACCACTCCGAAGGCCGAAGCGAGTCTTCAAGGACAGTAGAGTCTCATAAACAGACAATTTGACCTCAACGCGAAGGTAATTCGCGTAGGCAGACACGAAGCGGAAGAAGTTGTGGAATACACCGCCAGACTCCTTAATGAACTCCAACTGCTCTTCAAAGACAGTGCGCGTGGCATACCGCGCGAGAATAAGGAAAGAGCGCATTGGGCCCTGGCGCGTGTGAAGGTTTTCGTCTAAGCTGCGAGCTGGGAGAGAGTTAGCTGATGACATCCAAAAGAACAAAGGGTCGAAAGTGAAATACATACTGAGGTCATTGGTCTTCAAGATAAGAAGAATAATCCGGGGAACTTGGCCTAGCAAGACAACCAGTTGTTGCAGCATGCCTTCACCCAACGCACCGGAGATATCATCCTTCTCTTTAGCCGTCCGCGAAGAAACGACGCTTTCCTTCGTGAGAACGCTGTAGTCTCTACCGGTAATGGCGCTGGCAAAGAGCGGGAACTGCTTATCCGTGACACCGGCGACCTTGTACGCGAACTCGCGCATCCGCGGTACGTCCGCGTCGATAACGGCTAGCCACAGCTTGGCGTAGTTGCGGCGCAGGTCGCGGTCGATGTTACGGTAGAGTCCGTGATCGTACAGGACGATGTCGAAGTTGGGGTGTGAGCGGGTGTGGTTCGGGCGGATGGCGATGTTGCCGCCGTGCGGATCGCAGTGGAGTGGGGCGTTGTCGCCGAAGATCATCTCGTTGAAGATGTGCGCGAGAGCGGCGGAGACTTCGTCGCGGTCGATGTTGTTGGCGTCAAGGTACTCCAGGTCGTCGGGGCGGTGGCCTGCGATGTACTCCATGACGAGGATACGTTTCTGAGACCACATTACTGGGGTCTAATTAGCTTCGGCTTATACATAATAAAGACGGAATTGACAGCATTACGTACCTTCGGGAATGACCAGTGGGGCATCGGAGTGCTTTTTGAAGTACTCGCTGGCATGAGTAGCATTCTGGGCTTCCATGCGGAAGTCCAGCTCCTGCGGCAGTGAGAAATCCATTTCCTTGGACAGCCATTCCAGGTCATATTCAGGGAAGAAGCGCTTGAGCATGGAGAAAGTAAATCGAGTCAAAGCCAAGTCCAACGGTACCCATTCGTCTAGCGCGGGATGCTGGACTTTAACAGCAACCTTTTGCCCGGTTTCCTTCAACGTCGCAATGTGCACCTGTGCCAGCGATGCAGCACCGATGGGTTTCGATTCGAAAGAGGCGAACAGCTCATTCATATCCTGGCCTGTGTCCTTGCGGAACAGCTCGCTAATTGACTCAATTGACGAGACGGGGCATCTGTCCTGGAGCGGGATGAAGGTCGAGGTCCATTCGATGGGAAGTAGGTAGCCCATGCTGCTGAGGTGCTGGCCCAATTTGATGAAAATCGATCCATTCTTTTCTAGGACACGGAGTGTACGCTCGGCGCATCGCTTGTGGCATGCGCGAATCCGTGCGATATGTTCTTCGGGGGACAAGGCGTCTTGTTTCAGGGTAACACGGTAGCTGCGAAGATTCGAGGTTGTATTAGCGATTTTGCCAAGGCGCAACCTAGGAAAGGTCAATAGAGTCACTGTAATCCACTTACTCGTTGATACAGACAGCCAGTGTGCCAACAACGCGCCCACTGCGTTTCGCTGCCTGGAACGCATGCTCCGCTTGGTCGGAGAACGTTACTGCGCCCAGACCAAGTATACTTCCAACGAGAAACCATTTGATGACACTCCGCTGTGATGCACTGATATTGGGCACATTTTCGGACTTGTGCTGGCTCTTAGTCTCCGCAGACAGGAGAGGCGAAGCATTCGCAGAAAAAGAACGGCGTGAAGCGGCGAGGGTCGAGCCTTGGGAAGACACTGAACGACCCCATGATGAAGCGTTGATTGCACCGGAAGAGGGCGACTGTCGTAGCGGCGAGTTCGAGGCCAGAAGAAACAAGGACCCAGATGTTGAGGGTTTGGACGTTTTCCCAATCACCGATGCGGGATCAATCTTGAATGCCCGCAACGGCACGCGAAGCGCTGCGCTCATTCCCGAGGCGAAGGCCACCGGCCAGGAAAAGACCAAAATAAAAGAGGAAAGGACTGATAGTGCTTGTAGGCGTTTCTGGGCTTAATTCATCGTATGATTATTTGCGGCTCAGAGAGATTTTTCACGGTTCTCGCCGCCAATCGGCTTCGACGCTGCACGTGATCCCATCTATAGATCAGCCAATAACAGACGTCATAGCTAATTTGGTGTTGAACAGGTTGGACAATGGGATTAACAAGCAGGTATACGAAAGAGGCATAAATCCATATTATGAAGGAGAGAGAGGGAGCGGGACTGTTTATCAAGCACCTAAGCCGCTAACAAATACAACGCCCTTATGTTATACAAGTCAAACTGTTCACTTATGAGCTTATGCCAAGGGCACTGATGCAAATTAGAAGAAATTATTGATTCAAACAGAAAAGAAAGCCATAGACTCTATGTGCAGCAACCAGTGCCTACATAATAACAAAAGGGCTTTTACAAATGAGTAAAACCATGCACCATCACCCCAAAGCCCATTTAGAGTTGACAACGCCGTCACCTGTGTACAATCAGGCCAGTATGAGGTCGAGAAATCGGAAACGCAATAACACAAACATATCAATTCGCTAGACCATTTTGAACGTCAAATTACGTCCACTCAGAGTCTGCGAGTGTCGGGCGGCGGCGACGAGGGATGATTGAAGCCCGCCGACTCAGCGAGCTTGGAGTCTTGTTGTCTTCCTCACGCAGAAGCTCAACGTGAGTCATTCTACTGGAGAGGGGTCGTGCAGACCTGGGCCTGGCAGCAGCCGCACTGCTTCCACTGGAGGCAGATCCAAGAACCGGGTTGCTGCCATCCCGACTGCCAGGTCTCATAGCCAGAGAAGAAACACTGAGAGAGTTCCGCGGGTGCCGGGGAGTTTCCCGACCTTCTAGGTATCCCCTTGACTGGCCGGTGCGACTGGATGAGGGTGTGGATGGGGTAGATGATGCCGAGAATAAGATTGGAGGGGTAGTGCATATGCTTTGTCGTCGGGCTGTTGGTCTGCGTTTGCTGACGCCGTATGCTTCACTGGATCGAACTAGCTTGCCTGCCATATCTCTGACAAGGATTGCAGGGTCGTTCTCCATGTTTCGAATAGCATCGAGCAGACCATAGGTTGCGAGTAGCCCACCTTGCTCTTCGTTTGAATCACAAATACTGGCTATTATACGCAAAAGATTGAGTCGGACGGCAGCTTTGGTGTGGTGTAGCTTCTGCCTCAGTCTCTGGAAGATATCGGGCCGCGCGAAGGTGGATGCGACATGAGGACTGAGCCGAAGGAGTTTTTGCAGAGGCTCTAGAGTATTCTCGAATGCGTTGGCTTTGGAAAGCTTCAAGCATTCCGCGATGGCACCAGTGAATGTGATGGGGCCCTCAAATGTATCACTCTCAAAAATACCATCCAAGAGATGTTCTTCAACCTTGGCGGTTTCTTCTTGAAGCCTAATTATTGTTCATTGTCAGCTTTACGACCAGCTACGATTTCGGAACGGGAGACAAACCATGTGAAAATAGCATCCAAGGCAGTGACTTGCCAATATGGATCTAAGAGCAAAGATATGTAAAAGCCAAGGCCCTTGTTGCGCCACAGCTCTCTACGGCCAACTTTTCCAGATTGTGCCATGTCGCAGAGAATTGGTAGGGCAAACTCTTTCAGCGGCCGCTCTGTGAGTACAATCTTTTGTAGAAGCGGTACAATGCCGTTCAGTGCAGCGTCTTCTTGCCGAGACTTGTTCAGACGGCACATATTGTAGATGGTGTTGAGGATCTGGTTCGAGAGCTCCCGGAAGTGTGATTTTCTCAGGTTTGATCGAAGCAGATCAGTCAAGACATCGATGGCGTTGGAGTTCTGGAGTGAATCTAGAGTAGTTGAAAGCATCGACAGATTCTTAATGAATTTCAACATCGTAATTTGATGGACTGGGCTCATTCGCCTCAACTCTTTCAAGACTCCTTGAATCAATTGTTAGCATATAACGTTGCGAAGGTTCGTTGGAAAAATAATTCTTACTGTGCAAGACTGTTCGTTCAGAAACCATCTCCTTAACATGATTCTCGGCCTGCGAGAATATGAAGAAGATATTGGCAATACGGCCCTCGATGACTTCTGTCAACTCCCCATCTTCATCGAGAGCACGACTTAGAACAAGAGACAAGGGATCAAGAACGGAGTTGCGGGACAGGATTCTACAGAAATCGTTCTTGGGGGTTGAGCCCTGTAGAAAAATGGTTAGATCCGAGGAGATGTAAAGTGCAATGAAGGCGAAGTACTTACTTGCAACTCAAAGACACTCCAGATTCCATTCACACCAATCAAGACCAGTTCGCGTTCATCTTCATAATCGTCCTCTAGGAACTCCACTAGGACATTCAAACCTCCAGCACTGACAAACATCTGGAGAGTCAGGGTGGAAGTCTGGTACATCTGCTGCACGAAAGCCGCAGCTTCAAGTCGAATTTCACGGGGGTACTTCTTGGATGCAAACTCATTGATGATAGGGATTCCGCCGACGAAGCAAAGATTTTCCTGGACCTCATAGTCATCGTAGATGATTGCGTTGACAACCCTCAACAGACAGAAGACAATATCACGCCGGCGAGTAGTGTCCAGAATCTCGAGAATTGGCAGCATGCCATGAGCACTAATGATGATGTTTTTGGTCTCTGGGAGATCACAGAAAATCGTGAACAATTGTTCAGAAATCTCCGCAAGAACTTCTTCGTCTTGGGACGTCTTGAGAGAGTCCACAAGACCCTCAACTTGGTTGCGCAGACGTGCGTATTTATCACGCGCGATATTTTCTTCTAGATCCACCTCATCAAAGCCTTCTTCCAATTGCGCAAAGGGGTCATCCTCGTCTTCTTGATCTCCTAGCCATGAGTTCGACAGCTTCGTGTTTAGCATTAATGTACTTTGATCTGAGCCATCGTCGCTCTCTGCCTGATCTAGAGCAGCTTGATCGGCCCCAAGAATATCAGAGAAGTCCTCATCGTTTTCATTCTCGGCAAACCTCTGGATCTCAATGGTAGAGCGGTCGCGCTTGACAGAAAGCTGTTTGCGCAGCTGAGGATGCGGGCCACCAAGATCGTCATCCATTTGGTTGTATCCTATGTTCTCATGAATAGGCGATGATGGATCATCCTCGAAGTCCTGGAAAATGTTAGAATCATACAGGGAACTTAAAATATTGCCGGAGACCGTACCTGATAACCGCCCAGTTTTTGATCCAGCACATCCTCATTGGCCATAATGAGATCTGAATAATCATCGACAGAGTTCTCTTTGTAGAGATTGGTCGCACGAGGTGCCGGACGAGCGCGTCTCGGCATGGGATTTTGGGTGAGAATTGGAACATTTTGCATTGCAGAAACGGGGGCATTGGATCCAGGCTGGGAGATCGCAGGGCTTTGAGGTTTGGAAGGCTCTGCCACAGAAGGTTTGATGGGGTATGGTCGAATGGTCTGCAGATCGTCGTCCGAGAAGCCTGAACTATCCTCAAAGGGATCAGAACTGTCATCCGATTTGAGTATAGTCCCATCGAGTGAGGCAAAAGCCTTAAGTCTCTCGGAGGAGAGCATGCCCCCGAAGTTATCGTGTGGCCGTAGATGCGGCAACTTGAGGGCGCTAGGAGAGATTGCAGTAGCAAAGTCATCGTCCCAATTGTCATCCCCTGCTAACACAGGCGAGCGAAAGCGATCCGTGGATTTGATAGAGGTTGGTGATGGCAGGCTATCAACCAATGGGTTATTCCGGGTAGATGGCAGGCCTGAAGTACTGGGGTGGTCTGGCCTCTGCTTTTTCTTTGAAGTCCCGGTCTCGGGTGACCGCAAAGCCTCGTTCCATTCTTGGACACTCTTGACGGCTTCTTCATATTCGGTAGATTTCTTGGGGATTACAGATTCGGTTCTGCGCGCATTGACGATCCACGGATGTTTAAGTAACTTTCTTGCCGAGACTCGAAGGTTGGGGTCTTTTTGGAAACATTGCATGAGGAAGTCTTTCACGGCCTAGATAAAGTCAGTATTGCATACGTATGCCCGAACAATCGAGAAAGACATACCGGCGAGGCACCCTGCGAAAATGGAGGGTGATCATCGTTTACAATACGAAATAGTGCTGGCATGGGCTGCATGTTATGATAAGGGGGTTTCCCCTCGAGTAGCTCGATGACAGTGCATCCTAAACTCCAGATATCGGAAGCTGTTGTTGCGCCTGAAAGCTCGATTACTTCGGGGGCCATCCAGTACGGGGTACCAACCACGCTTGATTCACTCAAGCCCGTGGTCCGACTCGCCACACCGAAATCTGCGAGCTTGACGAGTCCTTCCTTTGTGGTTAGAATGTTCGCACCCTTGATATCTCGGTGGATAACACCCTGTTCATGCAAATAGAGTAGGCCATGAAGAACCTGGGACATATAAAGTCCCACAAGATTCTCAGGGAAACGACCAAAGTTCTTCGCAATGGAATGCAACGAGCCATTTTCGCAATATCTATAAACCGTTAATTTTATATTCCATTGAACTTGAACCGAGGGAAACGTACTCGAGAATGATGTTCAAAGTTTCAACCGATTTCACAAATCCGTGGTATTTGACAATGTTGGGATGCTGCAAGGGTACATATTAGTATGGGGTTGGTATATTTCGGTAGGGTGTCTCACATCAAGATTCTTGAGAAGGTCAATTTCAAGCTATTGCGTCGCGTGTTAGCACATTAGACGAACGCCGAGAGCGATTCGATCCCATACCATGATAACGCGCAATTCACTCTTTGGAAGATCCGTCAACTTGATTTGCTTGACGGCGACAGTCTCCCCTGTATTCCAATTCAGTGCGCGATACACGGAACCGAAAGCTCCTTTGCCAAGGCAGTCTCCCAATTGCTACCATCAACACCCAAGGTCAGCATCTGCCTAATCCATGTTTTGTGGGGAAACAGGACACCATATCCATACATAGTCCTTAAGCTCTGCAACATCTTTGGCCGATGATTTCAAAACTTTGTCTTCCTTCGGTTTTTCTTCTCGCTTTGTAGGACTCGTTCCGACTCGTGTCAATCGCGGCTTTATCGGGGTTCCGGGGGTTCTGGAGGAGGGGGTGAGAGGGCGAGGCTGCCCTTCGGTCCCTTCGCCGGGCCGGGCGACCATGATGCAGCGGACTAGGATAGGCTGTATCCTAGTACGTGTTCAAGTTGGCTGTGGGTCTCACGGTGTGGTTTGAGGTAGAGGGGGGTGGGGTGAAAGCCGAGGAAGGAGGCAACCTTGAAAGAGCTGATAGCAACGGTCTGAGAGGTCATGTCATAGGTTCTGGTAATCGTAATTGTCAATTAGTCCGAGTCTATCAAGGCACAAACAAGCATCACGAATGACCATTCACGTGCGGACGCTGTGGGGAGGGTCTCACCAAGCGGACATTACAGCACTTCAGCTCTCACGCCCTAGAGAGCTGTTTCCACGACAAGTCCAGGTGCATGTAAGATCTTCAGATGGATACAATTACCATGAAGGATTCTGAAGAATATTGATCCAGTAGAGGTCGCAATAGAGCGCGAAGGGGGTTTGTTCGCAAAGAAATCGTGGTTGTTTTGAACTTTCGTGCTCCACCCGCCGCATCATGCAGGCTGTGCTGGACAATCAATCGCCGATCAGCCCTACTGTACCACGTTTGATGGAATTTTTGCTATTTAGCCAAGAAGAATGCAATCACTTGATATATAACTTTAGTTTACTAGAGGAGACAAGAGGTGAAAAAAGAAATAAAAGGTTTGTTGTTGTCGTAGGGTTCTATTATTTACTGATATAGATCGGGGAAATCCAATCGATCTATACAGGGTATCATTTTTGGGCACGGAGAAGGCGCAACACATCGGAAACAAGGTATAAGCTACCAGCAATGACAAGAGGACCCCCTTGAGATTGCTCACTAGCCCACTGAAGGGCGGGGAGTAAATCTCCTTCAAAGCTCTGGACCTGGCCAATGTTTTGGATAGCTTGAATGGAAGAGGCGAGCTCTTTGGCGTTAGTTGGCTGGACCCAGGGCATCCCGCTCACGGGACCAAACTCGGCGGTGGCGACTCGGTCTGCGGGCCGAATAATCGAACCAAACACGCCAGCCAGATCCTTTCCACTTGACGCGGCAACAACCCAAGTCACAGGTTGGCCTTGGAGACGCACTTTTCGGTCCACGTACTTGCCGAGAACTTCAGCAGATTGTGCATTGTGAGCACCATCAAGCAGGATAGGCTCTGTGCGAGCGATCAACGGTTGAAGGACAATGTTTTGCAAACGGCCCGGCCATGTTACATCAGCCAGATATGGAAGCAACGAGAATGCATCCATCTCGGGTCGTAGCTGAGAAAGGGCAAGACGAAGTGCAGACACTGCGCAGCACATGTTTTCTTGTTGGTGGGGCTCTAGATCAAGCTTCTGGAAGTAAGGTGCAAGTGCCGGAATTTGTTCAGATACTGTTGCGGGAGAGACAAACAAGGAATCAATACCCAGTTCTTGAATATGAGCCCTCACAGTTTCAACCACTTCCTGACTGTTTGTATTGTCTACCACGCAAGGGACTCCAGGCTTGAGGATGCCCGCCTTCTCACGAGCAATCTCCCCAAGTGTTGATCCGAGGAAAGCCTGGTGGTCCACCCCTATCTTTGTAATGACCGAGACAAGAACATTATTCAGGATATTTGTTGCATCTAGACGGCCTCCCATGCCCACCTCGACCACACCAACTTCGACCTGCTCATGGTTGAATATCTCGAACGCCGTTGCGGTCAACAACTCGAATTCGGAGGCACCGATGCCTAGGGTTTGGTCTCGTAGTTTGACTTGATTCTCGATCTGTCGGAAAAGGGATTCTTGGACCACTTTCTCTCCAATTGTAATACAGTCCCACCGATCAATCAAATGCGGGGAAGTGAAACGGCCACAACGCACTCCGCCGGTGGACAGCAGGTGAGAAAGGTAGGCACTGATAGATCCTTTACCGTTGGTTCCAGCAATGTGAATGGACTTCCATGAGAGCGGAGTCTGCTGGAGCAGACTCGCGACCCGGCTTAATCCTAACTCAATCATTCCTCCGAGTGTGGCGTGATGGGAAGTCCAGGTCAATTGTCATTATCGACCGAATGATCAGGTAATGACGGCCAGCTTCAGGACTTCAAAGCTCCATTGTTAACAAGAAAAATGGAGCTAGGATGGGCGTAGGCTACGGTAGTCCACTTCCAAAGGTCGGAGCGCTTACCGTGATCGGAGGAACAAGCCCACGTGATATTCTATATATCATGCCTCAGGCATAATGATCTTCGTTCTTTACCACAATATGAGGGGTTGTTCTATAAAAGATTCAGCCATTCGCCAGTTAATCCAGTTAATTAAATAAAGGGCTCTATATTGATTTCCTAAAAAGACATGGCACAAACATCCATGTTACTGAAATATGTTTGAACAAGAGACACGTGACCTAGCCACTCTAGCCACCCCTCAGCCTCAGGCATGAGTTTCTCTAAAAACCCAATCTATCTCCCCCGTCTCCATCAACCATCTCCACCGTTATCGCAAGTCGTGTTGTACTAGTTTCATAATTGCCTTTTTGATCATTATTTGCCCTTCTTTTTCAACCATTTGGTTTTGGTCTTCTTCCTTTCTGCTCAAAAAGTAAAATGGGTATCCCGTAAGTCATCCCGTCCTTATGTTGGCGCGCGAAGTTATCGCATGCGCCACTGCTTCGCCGTACACTGTTGACTCCGATCGACAGTATGTGGCGTGAGCCTTCCAAGGCCGAAGCATCCAAGTCTACTTTGGAAAAGGACCCATCGGCTACTGCACGGTCGTCGATTCGCCGAGGGCCATCGCGGCACAGTAGCTCCCGCGTGCGCCGCGCCGATATCCTGGCTTCGTTTCATTCACAGATCATTGAGGAGCTCCGACGGGGCACCGCGGAACCCAGACGCGTGCCGCGCTTTTCTTTCATACCACCAAATGGGGCTATCGAGAATGCAGTGGCTCTGGAACAGGCCGAACGCGAGGCCCTCGCCTGGGCTCAGTCACGCGCCGCGAGTGCACCCCGACAGACAGAGCCAGCCAACCAGCTATTCAGGAACCATCGTGATCAAGCCTTGACCGAGCTCCTCGGTCGCATGGACGGTCAGCCCAGAAATACCCAAGCAAGCCCTTCATTGACTCCCAATTTCGCTCCCGCTCGCGCATACCGTACTAGCGCTTCTTCGACTCCTCCGGACAGCGACGTTCGTCTCCCCCCTATGCGTGAAAGATACAACAGTGACCGCGCCTCCAACACCTCATTCCCACCAGAGATACCTGAATACCGGTCTAACAACACACAACCCCGATCAACCCGGGACCCTGTCGTAGACGGGCTTGGGGATCGCCAGCGCAGTCCTAGTCCAGACGCAGAGCGGGAAACCGATGCGTGGGAGACTTTGCTCTCAACTATTACGCCTGATGCGACTCTCCCATCGACTAATACGTCTTTCACCTCAACATCTACCGCTACTCCAGATATTTCGCGCAATCCTCGTCCTCGGAGCTCTGTTAACTTAACGCAGCCGATAACCGCGGAAGCTGCCCGTGCTCACTTTGGACTTGACCCCTATCCTGACCCCCTCAACCCTTGCGACTTCTCTTCCTCCGATGACGAGGATGCTCCCTCTACGTTCCATGAATTCATGGGACGGGTAGGCCGTCGTCCCGATCAGAATTCGACGATGAGCAACCATCCCCCCGTTCCTGTCCCCGTGATAATTCCTGCAAGCGTTCTCGCTCTCTCTGACGGTCGCCGCCAAAATCCCTCCCTCTCCGACCGTCACCACCAAAACGATGATCTCCACCACATGCAGGTCATATTGGATCGGCTTGCCCGCCGTGAGGATATTCCCGACGACTGGTGGGCCGCAGCCGGCCTTGCACGCACTCTCGATCGTGGTCTCAGTGCAAGCATGGACTCCACTGACACCGAGGGCGCTTCTCGAACCAACCGCAACAATTGAACACAGCTGCCCAGGTGGCGATACTGAATGATATGCGATCTGATACTGGAGATGTTGGCGATATCGGAATTGGCGTTTTTCTTTTTTTTTGGCGGATTTTTACATAGCTTATCTTTTGGGTTGATTTTGCGACGGCGTTGACATGTCCTTTGAGGCTGTCTTATGATTTTAACATTCTTGTCTCCATATTTATTTTCCGATATACTTAATTGTCGATTATCAGTGAACAAACGGACATCGACGGCCTCTGGGCCTTTTCAGGGTTGTATTTTGCCAAGTTCGCGTTTTAGACATTTTTGTATTTTCAGATATTTTGGTTCTTTTATGGATGAAAAATGAACAATAAAAGTCAATTGGAGATATTTACTCTGTGTACCTGTCGAGTTCAGTGACGTATGTCTCGGAGTACATCAGTCCCCACTTGAAGAGCCCCCCACCAATACGTCGGGGAAGAAGTCATGTTTAGTCCAACAACCCAAAGAGGCAAATAACCACATGTGCACCATACAAAGTAGTTAGAACCAACGTCGAATATTGCTATACGCCGGTCTGCAACATTCAAGTGTATCACCACACCTTGCGCAACCCCACCAATCCAGGGCCTTTCCTTCCCTCGGATATTTCCATCATACACATTTGATCCCAGCGTGACCTCACTAGCCAACCATGGATCAACAGGTAGACCGACTGGTCAACAAGACCTGGGGTAAGCAAGCCCCCATCTACCAAAGAAGAACAAGAGCTTGAACCACGCCCTCTGCCACACCCCCACGCTCTTTCAAACCCTATCACCAACGCGCATAACAACGTCCAACTAACAAAAACCCCCAGCAAAACTCTGCTCAACAGCAGATGACGCGCGTCTAATGATCGCCATCAGCGGCATCCCAGGCTCCGGCAAGACTGGCCTAGCAACGATGATGGCAGCGCGGATTAACAAAATCTACGCCTCGGAGAACCCAACAACGCCAACGCCGATAGCAATCGCTCTCCCAATGGACGGGTACCATCTCACACGCGCACAGTTAGCCGCCATGCCTGACCCGGTGCATGCGGTGGCACGCCGAGGCGCGGCATTTACTTTCGACGGCGAGAAGTTCCTCGAGCTTGTGCGGGCTCTTCAAGAGCCGCTTACGGCTCGGACGGGCACTCTCTACGCGCCGAGCTTTGACCACGCTATTAAGGATCCCGTTGAGGGGGATATTGCCATTCCGGCGAGTTGTCGGGTGCTGTTTTTTGAAGGGAATTATCTTAGCTTGGATCGGGAGCCGTGGAAGACGGCTGCTGCGTTGATGGATGAGCTTTGGTTTGTGGATGTTGATTTTGAGGTTGCGAGGAAGAGATTGGTGGCTAGGCATGTTAAGGCGGGGATTGCGAGGGATGAGGCTGAGGCGGATAAGAGGGCTAGAGAAAATGACTTGGTTAATGGGAGGGAGATTGTGGATCAAAGGTTGCCGGTGGAGGAGGTTGTTTCGAGTATTTTTGATCCTGTTTGGGAGAAGTTATGATGAGGGGGCAATTTGTTGATGACGAAGTCCTACGATGTACAGAGTTAATACTATGTTGATATGAGTATCCAACTTCGTTTTACCTGGGAATAGTCTCCACACAAGAACAAGGCTTTGGACTCCAGGGCTGCCATTCCAACGGTACATACATACATACCTAGGACTTAATAAGAACCTTGGAAGCTGTTTGATTCGATTTATATCTAGATCCATATGTGGAATAACTTTGGTAAATTGTGAAAACAACTTTGAAGGCTTAGCCATGACTTTCCACGTTATTTGCCATGGTACTCCGATCATCCATCACCTGTGTCAAGGTGCACATGTAGATTTTGAGTATTCCAACTGGTGGGATATTAATACTACCCTGGGTTTCAAAGTGTTGAAGACTGGATGTGGTGGGATTTGGGGGCCGAGTGGAGAAGATTCTTTGTTGTCATGTATTTTGTACACAGTAAACCTAGGCTGGTAGATGTGTACCAAGCTTTTGTGTGAGTACTTCATGTAGCTCAAAGTTTTAAGAAACAGGTACTAATTTTGAAAAGTGTCGCCAAAGAATTGTTGAACGGCTACTGAGAATTGAACGATGCAAGTTATATGACCTTCTGAACATCAGAAATCATTCAAACTAACATATTCGCAGCCTTTTAATTAAAGGATACGATTTGAAGAGCAGGCCAACCAAAAGGCACAGGGTGCTGACGAGGCTCAGTTGGTTGATGAGACTTTATGTCAGTCTCTGGAGTATGACCTGTCACCTACTAGCGGTTAGGGTATGGGGGTTGATCGTCTAACTATGTATAGTATCAAGGAGGTCTTGACGTTCCCCATGATGAAGGATGACGGGGAACATTGCAAGAGTTGAACCCTCTATGTTATTGGTTTCCTTAAGTTTCCACGTTAGACTTTTCATTTTGGTATTATGATATGTGTCCATCATGACTATGAGACATTTAAAAAAGACATCTAAAAATGTTCCCAGTATAACGTCTCTAATATAATACGTATGTATGTGCCTGCCATATCTGCCGGACCCAACTTGTATCTTACACCCATCAGCCATCCAATTTTGGTGAATTCCAATCACATCTCACAATGCTACCAAATGACCCACACCTTTCCCTTATATCCGACCTCCCGGCCGGACATGTTTTACATACCTTTTCTCGCCTTAAGAAACTACAGATAGAGGCAGAGAAGGTCTTCGAGTCGCTGAGCGAGCACGAGCACGGCGATGGGAATCAATGGATCGTTGCTCTCGGCCTCTCCCCAAGAACCATCGAAATTCTCGACGGCGAGAGCCATGATATTCTTGCGAACATTCCATACCATTTCCAGTGGGAAGGAAGCATTGGACTCATCAAGATAGTCCCAAACAACCACATTTTGGTCATAGGTGAGCTCTGGGATCTGATCAACACGGAAAACGTTTTGATGGGAGTGCCATGGCATGATCGTTCGGTTTGGACGGGAAGGGCCACATATATGCCCGACGATACTGCTACTAAAGGCAAGCAGCCCGATACTGCCTTCGTACCATCATCTCGCCGCGTTGCCTCGATGGGACTCCCAAGGCGATGGCCGACCGTAGTGATTGAGACTGGCGTACCAAAATCACTTCCTCGACTACGTCTCAATGCGAGAGATTGGTTTGCTATTTCAGATGGACAGGTCCGTATTGTTCTCCTGATTGGTATCACGAATTCCGAAATCACCTTTGAGAAATGGCAACTAGCTCCCATCTCCGTACCACACCCTCTGACACAGGAATCCATTGATGAGCTATGCCAACAAAACTCCGATATGCCCCCTCTCATTGGGCAGCCAGCATCCAGTCAGCAAGCCTACTCCGCACAGGAAGTATCTGTGAAGCCGGATTAGGTGGTCGGGGATCCATTGGTCCTCCCGTTTCATGCACTACATGACCGACCCCCTCAACAAGAAGAAGGCGATATCGTGATTGAAAAGGAGGATTTAAAAAAAATCATAAAGTCGATGTCGATGTATTGATACTTCCTTCTGTTATTGAGGTTTTATACCATTTGCTGTACTAGTTTCTTAGCTAGCCTTGCTTGAATCGTTTCCAATATTAAGAAATATGGCCGAGTAAGACAACAGCATCTACTACTATATGAGCTGCACTAATACTGGAGTGCTAGAAACCCGCCACCCCAGCCCTCAACTGTGTTTCCGGAGCCCTTAAGACGCACGGTTTGATTGCAGCCTGGAACAGACTTGACGATCTCGGGAAAGAAGCATGCACAGTACATCGACCCCACCAGCCCGAATACAAAGGACAAGACAAAGGACGAGCATGAGAACTTTTCTCGTTACGTCCGTTTTCTCTCACATTTGGCCCACAAGATTGAAGAATATCGAGTTCTCATGGTGGCCGAGGACCTTGTATGGATGGGGCGAAGGTCTCTTCCGACCTGAATGAGCTGATGACTAGGCTTAAACTCAGACTAGAGGAACTTCCTGACTATGAACACCTTAAATTAGCTATTGTTCTCATGGAGAGCATAGTATTTATTTGAAATTTGAAAGCAATAGTATAGTAAACAACAGATACTCCACAGTGTATAACTAGTTATGGACGTCCAAGACTTAAGTAAGTTAGTGGAAATGTTAGTCTCTAATTGAAGGAGATTGTTCCACCACATGGGTACATCTCCCTGCTCTCCAAGATTGGAAGGTTGCCTTTTGTTAATTTGCTGTGGTATATCTACGGAGTAGTTATGTTGTAGTTAGAGGTGACTGGAGTTATTAATAGAGCTCGAAGCCCACTAACTAATCCTCAGCTGGATCGGCCACTAAGACACATGAAATTAAGAAGAAAATAAAAATCGTTGTCTTACCTACCTAGGTAGTATGCCACAGAATACCACCCCTAAGATGAATATTTTTAAATTTAACCTGTCCACGGGTCATATATTCGCTCATACCTCAAGACGAACTGACAGCCCTGGAGGTTTCTCCCCCGGTATCCGGGGGACGGTCCCTGACGCTAAACCGCTTTGGGAGCCGAAGTGCCACAAGCCATGGGGAACCAGAAATACGTGTATTAGGATAACAGGTACTGTAAAGTACACTTAATATGAGCCCAACAGTAATAGTTGTACATCTCTGTAAGACACTTAATGTAATGTAACAGACCCTGACCCCGTTCGTGGCTTCCAGATTGTGATGAAACTGCGGTTGCCCGATTTCCCTCTTCCCCCCCCCGTTTTCCTCTGGTCGAGAGCTTATCTTCCTTACAACTTCGTCACTCTTTGTCTTTCACTTTTCCCACACTCTCTCTACAGTCGCTCTTTAGCCCACACACTCTTTTACTCCAGACTCGCTGTGCGATCTTGAATCCAATCTTTCAATCCTTTCCAATTTCCCGATCTCCGATCTCCAATCTTTCATCATGCTCTTCAACAAGTCCATCTTTGCCGTTGCCATTGTGGCTTTGGCTAACGTCGTGACTGCCACTACCGTGCAGACCCCGGCCTGTGTTCTTAAGATCATCGGGTATGTTCGAAGGAATGGAAGGAATGTCCAGTGGACTCCCGAGCTGATGACAATCTAGCAACCAAGCCAACCCGGCCGATTCGAAGACTATCTGTGGCTCCAGCGCCAGCAAGATCCAGTCTGACATCTCCAAGAACTGTGCCGATAGCGAGGCCTCCCTGAAGTTCTTCGCCAGCAACTGCGCCCAGCTCGGCCACAAAGTTGGTAAGGATTAACAGATAGTTACCCCAGATCACGTTACATCATTGAATCGGTGACTTATTTATTGCCTTCTTTTTAGCCACTGATGTTTCCACCACTACCGCTACCTCTACCGGCACTTCTGAGAGCTCTACTGGCACTTCTGAGAACTCTACTGCCACTGGCTTCGTCACCGCTGTGTCCTCTGCCACCCACACTGGTTCCTCTGTCGTCGCCACTGGCACTGGCACCAGCGCCGCCGCCGGTACCTCGGGAGTCAGCACTGGCACCGCCTCTGAGTCTGGTGCCGCCGCGTCCCCTACTTCGACCTTCAACGCCGCTTCGTCCGACCGCCAGTTCTCCGCCACCACCTTTGTTGCTGCGGTGTTCCTTGGCGCTGCTGCTTTACTGTAAGAAGCTGGCATTAACTGAGAGCAGCCTAACGCGAATATCGATGCGAGCATATATTATTAGCCTTGATGTTGCTCCTTTCGATCTGATTTGAATCATCGTTGTTCTTCAGGGATCTGGTTCGAATTATCTAATATGTTGCCACTATTTGAATCCCTGGCACTTTTATCTTTTTATTTGCCAAAATCATATTTGATTTTTGTGCTCTTCACCTTCCCGCAGAACGATTCTTGAAAACGTCTAGTCTGCCTCAATTGCGAATCAGTCGGTTGATTTAAACAGATTCAAATGAATCCAATCAATAGCCAAAAGATGCCCACGATTCCACTTGTAGAAGAGAATAAACAGTCCATATGAGGTACTTCTAAGGCCATCCTTGTCCCTCTTGGCCCCTTCATCAGAAGGATGATGTAGATCTATCACATTGATGTGTGATGTAGTAAGGGGCCCAAGGTTGCGATGGAGCCTCTTGATGTTGCATATGATGTTGACTAGGACATGGCGGGATGAACTTGAGGCTGTCAAAAGCCAAGCTCAACCTAGCAGTGTCATTCAAAGATCATCTGAGCCCGGAATGCTTCAGGCCGCTCGGCGGAAGGCCTTCCGATGCCATGCTCCCATGCGCGCGACCTTTCGCGTGTTCACGTGACTATTCGCGACCTGTAGCCTAGCTGCAAGGCCTGATCTCACCGCCTATTCTTCACTTACACCGCCTTCTGTATCCCCGCTAGTAAACCCACGCTAAGATTAATAGTATCGATGCGCTAACTGTATCTAGTATAAATAGATGTTTTCTGCCTGGCAGGATGAGTTTGGAAGGAAAGGTGGATCCTCATGTTGGTAAGCTGAAAAAACGCGGGCACGCGAAAAGACAACGCGTCCACTCGGCAACCAAAGATTCCTCTGCCCCTCTGATCTCTTCTTCTTCTCACACCCCTCTACGGGCTTCATACACTCATCCATCTTTCCCCCCTTTCTTTATACTCTAATACTATCTCAATTCTCCTGCTACTGTGATCTTGATACCCTTATTCACTTCTCTCTATTCTTTTCAGCCCCCTACCAACTCATCACTATTCAAAATGTTCGTCTACAAGAGAGGTAAGTGCATACACGATTGTTTGATACACAGAGGCATTGGTGGCAAGAGATAGCTTCTGCTCCTTTATCTCGTCACAGCTACCTGTTCTTGCCACCCTTTTCGGATCGAGGGTTAACGCGAATACAAACTACAGATGGACGCAAGGAACGTGTGCAGTTCGACAAGATTACCGCACGTGTCTCAAGGCTCTGTTATGGCCTCGACCCCGAGCACGTTGATGCTGCAGCAATTACCCAGAAGGTCATCTCTGGTGTCTACCAGGGTGTTGGCACCATTGAACTGGATAACTTGGTATGCTCGTTTACTTGCCCCCAGCTTGTGACATTATATTAATATTTCGATCTTAGGCTGCCGAGACCGCTGCATACATGACCGTTACACACCCCGACTATGCTATTCTGGCTGCACGTATCGCCGTTTCGAATCTCCACAAGCAAACTAAAAAGCAATTCTCTATGGTCATCTCCGATCTGTTCCACTACGTGAACCCCAAGAACAATAAGCCTGCTCCTATGATCTCCAAGGAACATTATGAGATCGTTATGAAGCATGCCGAGGAGCTCAACTCGGCCATTGTGTACGACCGTGACTTCAACTACAACTTCTTCGGATTCAAGACCCTCGAACGTTCATACCTTCTTCGCATTAACGGCAATGTTGCTGAGCGTCCTCAGCACTTGCTGATGCGTGTTGCTGTCGGAATCCACGGCGAGGATATTGAGAAGGCCATTGAGACGTACCACTTGATGTCCCAGAAGTACTTCACCCACGCCTCCCCCACTCTGTTCAATGCCGCTACTCCTCAGCCCCAGCTTGCATCTTGCTTCCTGGTTGATGTGAGCGCGGACAGCATTGAGGGTATCTACGATACTCTCAAGACCTGTGCCATGATCTCTAAGACCGCTGGTGGTATCGGTCTGAATGTCCACCGTATTCGCGCTACCGGTTCTTACATTGGTGGAACCAACGGCTCCTCCAACGGTATTGTTCCTATGCTGCGTGTGTTTAACAACACTGCACGCTATGTCGACCAGGGTGGTAACAAGCGCCCTGGTGCATTTGCCATCTACCTGGAGCCGTGGCACGCCGATGTCTTCGAGTTCCTCGATCTGCGGAAGAACCACGGTAAGGAGGAGGTTCGCGCTCGTGACCTCTTCTACGCTTTGTGGACCCCCGATCTTTTCATGAAGCGTGTTGAGGCCAACGGTGACTGGACCCTCTTCTGCCCCAACGAAGCCCCCGGTCTGGCTGATGTCTACGGTGATGAGTTCGATGCTCTCTACGCGAAGTACGAGCAGGAGGGCCGTGGCCGCAAGACCATCAAGGCTCAGAAGCTCTGGTACGCCATTCTTGAGGCCCAGACTGAGACTGGTAACCCCTTCATGCTCTACAAGGATGCTTGCAACAAGAAGAGTAACCAGAAGAACCTGGGTACTATTCGCAGCTCCAACCTGTGCACTGAGATCGTCGAGTACAGTGCCCCTGATGAGGTGGCTGTCTGCAACCTGGCTTCCCTCGCCCTTCCTACCTTCGTTGACTCTGCCCGAGGCGAGTATGACTTTGGCAAGCTCCACGAGGTCGTGCAGGTTCTCGTTCACAACCTGAACAAGATCATTGATATCAACTACTACCCCGTTCCTGAGGCGAAGAAGAGCAACTTCCGTCACCGCCCCATCGCTCTTGGTGTCAACGGTCTTGCTGATGCTTTCCTGGCTCTGCGTCTACCCTTCGACTCCCCCGAGGCTAGACAGCTCAACATCCAGATCTTCGAGACCATCTACCACGGTGCCTTGACTGCTTCCTCCGAGATTGCCAAGAAGCTGGGTACATATGAGACCTACCCTGGCTCTCCCGTCTCGCAGGGCATCCTGCAGTACGATATGTGGGACCGTACCCCCACTGATCTCTGGGATTGGGCCTCCCTGAAGGCCAAGATTGCCGAGACTGGTGTCCGTAACAGTCTGTTGGTTGCCCCCATGCCTACTGCCAGTACCAGTCAAATCCTGGGCTTCAATGAGTGCTTCGAGCCTTACACCTCGAACATCTACTCCCGCCGTGTCCTGGCTGGTGAGTTCCAGGTCGTCAATCCTTGGCTCCTGAAGGACCTTGTCGACCTCGGCCTGTGGTCCGACAACATGAAGAACCGCATCATCGCCGATGGTGGCTCCGTCCAGAACATCCCCAACATCCCCGCCGACATCAAGGCCCTGTACAAGACCGTCTGGGAGATCTCCCAGCGCAACATTCTGCAGATGGCCGCCGACCGTGGTGCCTACATCGATCAGTCGCAGTCCCTCAACATCCACTTGAAGGAGCCTACTATGGGCAAGCTCACCAGCATGCACTTCGCCGGCTGGAAGATGGGTCTCAAGACCGGAATGTACTACCTGCGTACCATGGCCGCCTCCGCCCCCATCCAGTTCACCGTCGACCAGGAGCAGCTCCTCGTCGAGGACACCAACATCGCTCGCTCTAAGAAGCGTACCGGCGGCACCGGTGCCTCCGCTTACTCGGCTATTCCCCGTACCAGTAGCGCTGAGCCCGCTACCCCCAAAGTCGTCGCCCCTGTCGAGGAGACCCCGCGCACTGTGGCTGCACCTGTTGTTGCTGCTCCTGCTGTCGCGGCCAAGACTGAGGATGCTGAATCCGAGCCTGAAGATGCCGAGAGCAGGGCTGTGGAGGGAGATATCTTCTCCGATGCCGCCCTGCAGTGCAGCATTGAGAACAAGGATGCTTGCATCATGTGCCAGGGTTAAACTTTCTTTGTCTTTAATGCTTTTGGATGTTTCCCTTTTTGAGTTTGTGCATGGTCGTGGTTTCTCACGTGTACCCATATTATGATTTTGATGGACTTTCTTTTCTTTTTTTTTTCCTTTGTTCGTGTGTTTCGGCGTGGGTTTGTGATATTTCCTGGATTTGTTTATTATTACTTCCAATAACGTGTTATGTTATTCATTCTTCTCTTGTGGACCTTGTAGGCCAATCGTAGATATTCCTTATTGTACAGGACTCGTCTCATCGGCCTTGGAAATCCAAGTCCTGCTATACACTAACGTATGGTACTCACCCCTACACTTGTGGACTGCATTGCTCTGCCCCTAGTCCAAACGCAACGCAAACCCACAATCCCCGAAACTCGCCCAAGCCACCTCCGGCGCCAAACAAACGACCCAATTTCCCCATTCGGCAATGCCAAAAAATGAAAGACCCAAGGCTAAAAGCAAGAAGTTGAGTCATCTAAACAATCACCATGGCCAATGCATTATCTTCCAGAAAAGCAAGTCCGATCAATAAAAAATGGGATGGTTCTCAGCTCCCTCATAGTTAACGGTCAACTACATACTGTTGGCTAGTTCGATGAGGATCTTGGGTAAGCAACATGCTTCATAGTTCGGTTTCGATTTGTAAAGCGAAGGGCCTGTTTCTAGAGACAAAATATCATCTACTAAACGCATAAACGCTTCCCATCTCCAGAGCGTGCGATGAGTAACCCCCGATTCGAAGACTACCAACATGTTCGCATGCCGGAGATGTAAGAAACCGTGTTTAACTGGCTCGGAAACGGTCTCACAGTGAGACAAGAGCAATTTGAGAAAACCACACACTATCCTTGTTGGAGTGCCTCCCATGCATGCATACACTGCATGTTTGTTGTTTGCCAGACTGAGCCTTTGCTTGGATGTTTCTTTGTTTATGAACTCTTTGTTTGACAGGGGATATAAACCCTGGATTTCTAGTTTCTAATGAACAACGATTCCTCATCTGCTTTTTCCCCTACGTAGTATTCACTACAAGAATCCTGATAAGTTATTAACCATGGGCTGAGGCTGAAGGCTGTAGCTGTGCTTTCCTGCCAGATATAAGTTGTTATTATTAGTAACTTTCTAGACTTATCGTATATAGCTTGTGCTTGGTCTCAATATGATGCAACTAAGTAAGAACTTTCGATATATTTACAAGCAAGGCTCTAGAGGACATCTACTGTGTTTTCGCCGGCTCATTATAGTAAACACATAACAACATCTCTCGCTTATCACGCTTCCGAATGAAACATTGGAGTGATCCATCTTCGTATAGGCCGTCACATAACGCGTATCACATTTACTTCCTTTCACCGATATGGCTGATTAGGTAGCTCGGCAAAAGAGGCTTTCAGGCTCGATCCATGCACCTCCTTGGGCGATGATATTTGAGAATGCTGGTTCTGCATAACCATCCAAGGCGGCATTGGCTCCGGTGGTGAGATTGTTTTTTCAATCTTGTTATCGGATTTTCGTGTCTTGAGATAGAGAAGGGCACCCAAAGCACACAGTATCGGAAGTCCAACACCGGCCCCGATTCCAATTGCGATCTTTCCGGTCAGAGTTAACTCGGATGTTTTAGAAGCTGGGCCCGAAGAAGACGATGGCGATTCCGACGAGAGGGAGGAGGGTGTGGTGGCCGTGTTCAGCGTCTTCGTCGATGCAGATGCAGATGTAGATGCTGATGAAGACGCAGTGCTGGTAGTGGAGGTAGGTTCAGTGATGTTGAAGTACGTAGAAACAAATCCACCCTTTTCATCTAGGTTGACCCAGAGGAAGAATTCGTTAGAGTACGAAAGATCAAATCCGTACACCTGGACAACCCATGTGAAGTTGGTGACTTTATCAGTGGAGTGTATTTTAGCTAGAAAACGTTAATAATCTCGCATTGCGCCCTTGAAAGTGTTGTGAAACTAACAATATATATTTCCCTGGCTGGCGGCATCTGTCTCTACCAAGCTTTGCTGCCAGATAGAGACATTGAATACATCAAGCGTGGTCTTCGACGAGACAACCAGCTTGTCACCTAGTGCGAAGACCGGATTGATGCCAGTGTTGTCGGCTGGATTCGTGAAATAATTGTCAGGGTCACTTGACGCATGACGAAGCGAGCCTCAAAAGTCAAGTCCGGAAACAGAAATGGGCAACTCAGGTATAGTGATTATAGTTATATATGAGTCGCGCGGTGGGCTAGGGAATCGAAACACACTGAGAAAACACATGGCCCCCAGCGAGAGGGGTGAACACCATCTAAACTGCCTTCGGGTATGCCAATGAGTTTTGTTGGCGCCAATTCCAAAGGGCTTGGTGACTGCGCCAGAAATAGCAGAAATAGCACGGACACGTACTTTGTTTTCAGTTAGACGCCAGAGATCAACGCCACCTTGTTACACCTAAAGCTATTTTCCGATGTCTCTTGGAGTTTCAAAAGATTCCATGCTTCTCCACATGGGAGTTCATACACGGAAAAAGCATGCCCCAAAAATGATTACTATTTAATGTAAGATTGCAAAAAGAATTAGAGCCGTAGCTTAATGGGTATCTATTCTGAAGTGCTTTCACTGATATTCAACAGTTTCTCCTCCTATTAAGTTCAATCTATGTGCTTAGGAGTATAAATAGCCCCCTTCTCCATTGCGATGTCTTCAGGAACGACATCCAACACATCCACATCGCCCCATGTCGCATGAACGGTCCGTTCTCCCTTCAGGATACGGTTGATATTGAGCATTGTGCTATACATCACCCCCCAGCTGAAAAAGCCTTCTTCTTCGCCGCTCTCATCATCGTGGATATCAGAAAACTTTGCTTTTGGGCCTGCCTGATGGAAGCCGCCCGTCATAGAAGGGTAAGGTGCAAAACACCGCAAATAACCATTCCCGCACATGTGCCCGAGTGATACGTCAAACTGTGCGCCAATATCAATTTCTTCAGCAAGACCAGACGGGTTAACCGAAAGGGCCGCGAGAATTCGCTGTGCACCCTTGTAGCTCACGGCATAAAGCATTGAGCAGACTGCATCGTTTGCTGTGCACGCAAGTCGACTGTGGTCGGGCCTCTCGTAACCCTCGAATACCGGAGGGTCGCGCCACTGGGGAAGAAAGTGATGGGGCATTGGGATAGTTGGATCCTTTGGGGTAAGGTAAAATGGCAAATCAGTTTTACATGACATGCCACAGTGTCCTAGCCATAGGATATCCCAGTCATCGCCGTATGGTGATTGAGACGGAACTTTCTGGAGCTGGAGGGCTCGGACTGCGTGGGCGAAGCTCTGAAGCTGGACTTTGATTGATACATCCCAGTCTGAATCGTCTTCCATAATGATAGCACTCCCTAATCTCTCCTGTATAATTCTAGGGATAATTAGTTGAAGCTAAATATTGTAGTTTCAAGCACATACCGTTGGAGTCCGTTGACATGCGCCCGTCGGGCAGCGTACTCAGTCGTTTTATGGTCATGGTTCCAGTTCTAAAAAAAAGGTCAGTCGCTTGCGTATATTGTGTAACTTTAGAAAACATACGTATGGATAGGATTTAGCATCTACTTCATCCGGAGTCACGCCGTCGATCCATTCTACGTGGAAATTGCTGAGGGATGAGCCTAGGACGATGTTGTCCCGCTTGTCAGGCCGGCTGACAAGGTTAATGGCGAAGACTTTTTGAAACTAAATAGTCATGAGCTGCAAGATCTCCAGGTGAAGCTTGAAGTGAAATCATTACCCCAAGGGTTTCGTTTCTGATGGCATCGAAGTCGTCCCAATCATGCCGGTCGCCCCAGACCTGCTGGGCGGGGGCGGTTAAGCTCGGTCGTAGCTTGAAGAGGAAGAAAGCGACCCCGAACAAGACGAAAAGGAGCTGTACAAAGCGTAATCTCGATGCAGAAAACACCATGCTCAGTTGTCATCGGGATAAGAGACAACAAAACGCGTTGGCCATGGTGAGTGTGCCGGAGGCGACCGTGCTGTCTTAATTTCTCCAGAGCCGCCGAGGAAGAGGCTAGCGCCTACAACATCGGTCTTGCTATAGCATGGTTGGTCGATATGTTTGTCGGATCCCCACTGTGACGAACTTGACTAGCCACATGAACCTGGCATTTGAGGGCACATGAGCGGTCTCGACTCATCGCCCTGTTTCATGAATGCGCTAGCAGCATTGGGCTTGAGTTGCTTATAATAAGAATCGGTACCCTCCAATTTTCCCAATTTTCCCTGATATGTACACGCGCACTCGCCTTATCGCGGGCCGCGTGGGTCCAATGATCGCGGAATTACCGCTGGTCCTGTACTCGGTTGCAGTCCCTGTTCATACAATATAGTGCCACGCTTCCCCATTTCCCGTCTCTTATTGCAATTTACTCTACCCAATGTTGAACGCGTCCGATTCTATACGCATGGTATGGAACCAGCCATTGCTTTATATGACGAGAAAAAGACCAGAACATCGCCCGTTTAGGACGCGAATTCGACGTGGCCGTACCAGCGCACGCCATCCACGGTCGCAATGCCCTCAGTATGATCGATTACCACAGGGCCGATCCCTTTGTCTGCTTAGCAGAAGGTCCTTTTGGTTTAGCACCGATCGTCGCCGGGACTAAAAAGGCAGCAAACCAGATCTATTTACGCAGGAACGACCACACAAAAGATTGGAAGAACTGGATCTATCGCTTCCTATCACAACTCCCTACGCAGCTCAAACTTATCACATGTTGGACGTCGGATAAGAAGGTTAGAATGTCAAAGATTTTGACCTCGTTCAGCAGTTTTTCGATCAACTTAAGCCGCATTGCACAGCCGCATGACCAAAAGCCTTTTCTTGCTCTTCAGCAGGCATTTCGGCGGGAAAACACCAAGGGTTCGCAGTTCAGGGACTAACTTAGAAGAAGAAAAAGGATTTCCTTCGCACCTTTGACGAAACTCGCAAAGAGTCCTTCAAATCTCGCATGATCTGGCATGCCTTCGTGGATACAGGCCTCTATCCGTTTAACCCTCCGCGAGTGATTCGACTGATGCTTCATCGTGTATGAAACGAGCTAGAGCTTCAAATATTCCATGGTGAAGATCCGCAGCAAGAGTAGCAGCTTTCACCAAGCAAGACGAATTCTCCTCTGAGAGCGACGCTCGTACGAAGGAATGCTCGGCGGTGAACAAGCTAATATAATAGGAAGAAAACAGCCTAAAGCTCCACCGTGGGATTTCGAAGCTTCTTAATCTCTACCACACCACTGCAGAGCAACTTGACCGGACCGCGGACTTTCCACAGCATACCCCCAAGAAGCAGTGAAAAGCACCTAAGAAAGGGCTTACAAAACACTGATTATCCTACAAACAGCCTCTAGGCCCTGCATATGTGAACCGTCGAATTTATAATAGTGAAGAGCAGGAACGAATGCGTGAGGTCAAACGCGCAAAATGGGCTACCAACAATATACCGTGGCCTACCCTCCCTGCGGTCGATTCGGAAGAGGAAATGAAGCCCCCAGAGGGTATAGAATTGGCAGAGGAAGGTTACCAACTGGGCAGCATATTTACTTTATGCCCAGAGGGGAATAGCTTCAACAATTTGTAAAGCATGAGGCACCCAGGCCTCTGATACCTCGGGATTCTTTGTACCTCAGGATCCCTTTTTTTGCTTATAAAGGTTCATGCATGTGATCACCATGGGTTCCTGCATGTACCAAAAGTCTTGGAATCAAGAATTAGTCTCGGCATAAGGAACACAATACATTCTCCCCTTTGCTATTGTCCTACTCGCCCCGGTAACTAGTATTTCACGCCGAAAATGTCACTTCCGAATTCTCCGCGTTCCAGGCCTTGTTATACTGTGATTTCAACTTTCACCTGCGTGCCGAGGATGGCACCGCAGAAAGAGAGGTCCCAGCGGCACTCACGTGGATTGAAACTGAGGGCCCTTAGAGAAAAGCTTGAGCAGCATTGGCGAATCGCTATCGAAACAATATAAGCAAAGTACTACAACAAACGCCATAAAATAATGAACTAGTAGCATGGGGAGCTACACTAGTTGGTCAAGTGGACAAGCTGGCCCTCATAGTATAACCAATGGGTCCGAAAGAAGCAATGAATAACCCCCGAGAAGCCATTGCGAAACACGAGAAACGAAAGCAAAAACCTCTTTGAAAGCATTCGTAATGTGAGGTTGCGAGTAGACAATCCTACTAATCTCCCCGACGAATCTTCATTGGTTCGTGACGTTTGTTGACTATTTCCATATAATTACCGTGTTGGCAGGGATTATCGCTACTCCGCGGGCACACTAAACGTTATCGCGAAATTCGCCGTCACCAGAGACTACGGAGTACAATTCCAGTCTCAACCCCACTCCCTTCAAATTCTTCAAATCTGCAATTTCATTGCAATATGTATGTATGCCATCCAACCATGGTCATCCAATCCTATTCCGGGGGGATCTTCGGTCAAATGGAGCAGAGAGGACTGGACCAAGTGGAATACAGTACTTTGTATGGGTACCAACCAAATTCCCGAGCTCGTACCATGTATCTGGTGTTATTGGTGCGACAGGGTCTAACTCCCCTCTCGGGAAGGAGATGGTTGGGTCTGAAATACAACATACAAAAATGCCGGATGTGTAGTTAGAGAGCTATAGGTGCATTTTGATTGTTTGTGCGAACATAGTCAGCACCCTGATCGGGTTCTCGGTATCGATTACGTAGGTCTTGGACATTTCAAGGTTGTTCAGGGTGCGTGCCCTGTGCCCTGTGCCCTGCATTTTGTATTGGGGCTGGTTAGGGCTGGGAAGAAGGGTTGAATATTTGGTACGGAATACTGGATACGGAGTGAAGTGAGACAGGTAAGATCTTGAAAATAAAGAGTCTAGATTCAAAGGCTCAATAGATATAGCCATTAACATAGTACGGAGTACTCCGGATGTTCACGCAATAGAAATCTAAGATCGGCACTATTTTCCCACTAAAAGACTAAAAAAACTAAAAAAACTAAAAAAACGGCTTGAAAACTCAGACTAAGTCCAGACCGTTGGCAGTGGAGAGGACTAAAATACCTGTACGGAGTACGGAGTACAAGAATAGTATACAAGTAAAACATGCGATCCTGATCTTTGTCTTACGCATTGTCCAATCATATCGGTATTCACACCCTCGGGGCCCGATACACACACACGTCAGACTGCGAAAAGGCAGACTGCAGTATTCTGACCAGTCCTCCCCTGGGGTGCATTGCGACCGTGTACAGTGCAACACATATCATTTGCAAGACGACTAAAGAGCGAAGATGCGATGAGATCTCAATGATGTGAAAAACAGCGGATATGGTACCCTCCCCCAAGAAAGAACCTTGGAAAAGAAAGAAACATTTGCTGTCTCTGATAGGTCGACTGGTCAGGTACGAGAGGCAAAATATGTGGGTCGTGAGACCCCAGCTAGGCAGTAGGATCGTTGGATCGGCTGAAGCAGCCGTCGGTCTATCCCCAGAGGAGATTAGGGCCAGGAGAAATGTGGCCTGTGTGGCGCACAAGCCCCTGGTCATTTTTTTGTTCCAATGAGAATCTACCGGGGCGTCCGGCTCGGGTACCTAGGAGTTGCGATTGTGATATTCCCGTAATTCGTCCTATGTAGGATCTATGTAGGATATTTAGTATGTGAGTATAATATACCTAGGTACCTAGGGATAGTAACCTTGGAAGGAATGAAAGGCAGTGAGTTGTCCAATGGATCGTGGCTTGATTTGGACCATGGGTTTGGTTAAAGTGGGGATTTGTTGACTGAAGTGGGCCATTTTCCTCTTCGGCGTCTTTGGTATTTTATAAAGTCGAGATCCTTCCCCCCCAAATTGTCTTTATTCTCTTTCAGTCCATTCCTTCCTTCCTCACTCACATTCCTTTCGAGTGCCCAACCTTCCTGCTGTGCAGTTGATCAATCCTTTAAACAACATCACACACATACACTCTCTTCGAGTCATCTATTCCAATTCATTCGCAATGGCTCCTATCACCAAGACTCTCGCCCTTGCTGGCGCTTTCTTCGCCTTGACTGGCTACTCGGCTCCCGTTGCCAAACGCGCCGTCGTTTGGGAGACCGTCACTGATATCGTCTGGACCACCGTCGATGTCACCACCACCGTCTACCCTCAGGCCGCTCACACTGCTACTGTCGTCCCTGTGGTCGCCAACGCCGTCCCTACCACCACCGCTGCCCCCGTTGTTGAAGCCTCTACTAAGGAGGTAGAGAAGGCTGCGCCCACCACTACCTCCTCCTCCACCACTACCGCTGCCCCTGTCCCTACTGTTGAGGCTCCTGCCAAGCAGGTGGAGCAGGCTGCGCCCACCACCTCGTCCACCACCACTGCCGCTCCCGCTCCCACCGTGGAGGCCGAGACCTCTACCACTCCCGCTCCCGTCGTACAGGCTGAGACCTCTTCTACCGCTGCCCCTACTGCCACTCGTTCCGCCAACACTGAGACAACCAACACCGAGACTAGCAGCGGCCGCACCGGCGTCTGCTCCGAGGGCTCCCCTTGCGACGGTGAGATCACCTTCTACGACACTGCCACCACCAGCACCAACCCCAGCTCCTGCGGCACCACCAACGATGGTACCGTGGAGAACGTTCTCGCCCTGCCCCACGGTATCATGACCGATAGTGACTGCGGCAAGACCGTCACCATCACATACAATGGCCAGACTGCCACTGGTATTGTGGTCGACAAGTGCATGGGTTGCGACAACGGCTCCGTCGATCTGTCTCGTCACCTCTTCGGTCAGCTAGCCTCCATGGACGCGGGCCGTGTCAATGGTGCCAAGTGGTACATCCACTAAACGTTGCGTCGACCGCGCGTTAGTTTTGATGGCCATGATTATGAATATGAACAACGGACACATCTCTGGTAGATTGCGCAAACGGATATGGTCTTGACGACTCTTCCCTCTTTTTCCCCCCCATTCTTTTCACTTTATTGTGACCTTTCCCCCTTCTTTCCCAGTCTCTCCGAGAACCCAATCATTCATCTCTCAGAGAGACCGGGCCTTTTTTTTTTTTACCTTTCGTCCACTCCCTTGATCCTGGATCTTTTTACCATTTCGCGTGTCCCTAGAGGACCGCATTCACATTTTACCCCTTTTTTCATGTTCATAGAATTTTCTTCTCTTCGGAGTCTTCTTTCGCAATACTACCTGATGATGGACCCCATTCGGCCTTAAGACATCTGCTTACGATCCTTGCGCGCATGCTGGCAAGTCATGGACGGTTCTCTTGAACGAGATCTCGAACACGCACATGCGACAGGGCAATTATGATTACGAAGATCATGCTCGTGAAATGCAAACAGCCCCCAAAAAAATGAAGGGCATATTGCAGGAGACGGATCATTGAATGAAATTCGTTTCGTTTAACTCGTGTTTGTTTGCTCCGATAGTCTCTAGTATTCGTAGTATCCCGGTGTTATTTTCGAGAACTGTTCGTTTGTACGAGTACGGAGTAGTGTGGCCCCTTTCCACTTTTGAGACTCCCAAGTCGGCCCAAAACGGAAATGAACTACAGGAACGCAAGGCTAGTGACTATATTGGTCCACGCCGAGACAACTGCGCCTCAGTTCTACAACACAGCTTGGGATGATCAATTGCGGGCCTCTCTTTCCAGTCAGGTTGTTATCTTGCGATATTGTCTTAAATTTGGATCTGCTGAGAAGTGCTCTGCCGATCTCTATGTCTTGCCCGTCTATAATGTAACCCCAAACCCCGTCAACACCAACAACCATATAATCCATCTCAATCGAACACCACGCCGTTCCTCAGCGTCCCAATACCATCAATAACAACATCCATCTGCGTCCCAGGAACAAGGTACTTAGGCGGCGAAAGACCAGCGCCAACACCTAAGAAAACGAGTCAACTCAACCAATTCCATCCCAAACAAAAACAAAACAGATAAAACTCACCACCAGGCGTCCCCGTCATAATAACACTCCCCTTCTGCAACGTCGTCCCCTGCGAAAGATACGACACCAAATACGCACAATCAAACAAAAGATCCGCAACATACTCCTCCTGTCTAACCTCCCCATCAACAATCGTCTTCAGCAACAGCTTACTAGGATCAGCGATCTCGCTCGCAGCAACAAGACACGGTCCTAGCGGCGCAAACGTATCAAATCCCTTAGAGAATCCCCATTGCGGAACACGGCCCGCGAGAGCCGGATCGCGCTGCAGTTTGCGTGCTGAGATATCGTTGCCGACTGTGTAGGCCGCTACGTAGGAGAGTGCGTTCTCTGGGGAGATGTTCTTGGCGTCGCGGCCGATTACAAGGCACTATGGGCGTTTGTTAGTACACTGGTATTATTACCCAGGGTAGGGGTATTCGCAAACAGGGGAATTGTCTTACCAGCTCGCCTTCATAATCTGCCTGGGAATCCTGGGCGATCTGCGGGATTGCTACTGGTGCGCCGTGATCGTGGATTGTGGTATTTGGCTTGAAGAAGATGAATGGGAATGGGGGTGGGGTGCGGCCGGCTTCTTTGACTGTAGACACGGTGGATATATGTATAAGTAACTCTCCTTGGGGGTGTAATTTTTGCGAAGGATAGGATAAGGAACCCTACCATGCTTTGCATAGTTCAATCCGACACAACGCAGAATAGGAACATCTGCTTGCGCCAATGGGCCTAGGACGGTCTTCACGGAGACGATTTCATCGGTGACGCGGGTTTTGCCTGTGGTATCGTACAGGTCGTCGCCTTCGATCACGCGCGCTTGCAGATTGTCGGACTCGGTTATAAAGCCCAGGTCTGTTGTTGGGGTTGGGAGGATTGGCTCGCCGCGTAGGGTGCGGCCGTCTGTGGCGATGAAGCGGATTAGGCGTTTCCACGGGAGAGACATGTTTTCGGGTTTTTCTTGTCTTGGTCTTTGGTTTGTTGTACTTGAAATTGACTAACAGGGGCATCCATTCCGGTGGTGGAGGGGTTATATGGCTCTTTATTGTCGTTATGGCGGGGATAGATCGGGTACACCGGGTTTGTCGGGTGTAGTTCCGTGATGGGGGTTTAATAGCTAACCGGATGAGAGACCAGAGGATGTGGGGAAACTGGGGTATGACTAGCATGACGAAATATTATGGGTATAATGATCTTTCGGGCAGGTGTGCGAACTATATAGTGTTCTTCTGGGGATCTGATGCCTACAGTGACTAGACTGATATTGATGAACAGAAACAAAGGAAAATCATCATTCATCAACATTGCTTTAGTAGTTTACTAGTGTACTACTTGAAAGAGAGAGCGAAGAGAGAAAGGAAAGAGTATAATCAAATATGCGGCCTTGGAGAAATTTCCAGTAGTCGCCTAAAAAGGAAGTAGTATATTCTCTATGCAAACAGCTTTTCTACAATTCCGACTGAGTCCAAGCCCGATCAATCTCTTGCTCAGCATCATATCCATAGCACCACATCTGAGTCGCCGGATCACTCCACTGGTTAGGGCTGTGACTGAAAGGCAGACCCAAAGTCTCGGGCTTCATAGCTGCATCACGGGCTTCCTGGAGCGGGCCATCGGTGAAATGCCACAGTTTTCCATTCAGAAGACTCGCCTCCTGTATCATTCCAGCTCGCTCGATGCGGACCTTTTCGAAAATACTCAATGCTTTGGAGATGTCTGTGACGGTCTCAATTTTAGACAGAGATCGTGCTAGGGCTGCGCCGTCTTCGACGGCCATTGCCGCGCCTGTGCGGATTTAGTGACTAGTCTCAGTGTGAATTGTGCTTTTACACTTACCTTGTGACATGTAAGGTAGCATTGCATGTGCTGCATCTCCTAAGATCAACACCTTGTCATTCACCCAGCGAGATAAGGGGACTCCACTGATCAGTGGCCATTTGATGGTTTTTTCGATGAGTCCGATAATCTTCTCAAGCCTGGAAATTCATTAATAGGAAGACAATACCAACAAAATCCATAGACTCGTACCGGCTGTCCCATCCTTGGAACTCTCGTCTCATATCACTGAGGGTATTTTGCTGGTCCCAGGTTGTAGGATCACTATCATCTGGATGAGAAAGAACCATGTTGAAAGACTTGCCGGCTCCGATGGTGTATGCCATTACGTGCCGCTGATCACCAATCCTAGCAAAAAAAGGTCAGTCATGTTTCGAAGACCCTGACCCTTTGATATCTCTGCGAACCAGATATTGAGAGCCGGCCTTTCCAACAGCCAAGAAATCTCCGGGTCTTCCTTGATGCGCTCCACGTCCACAGTAGCTCGGTAGGCCGCGAATCCAGTCTTCCCGAATGTGGGCTTGCCGCTCTGATCGAGATTTCCACGAGCAACCGACTTGATACCTACAGACCATTAGAGTCGGTCATATATATCTCTAGAGTGTAGGGATATATACCGTCCGCGGCAACGACCAAATCAGCTGATACAGTTTCACCATTCCCAAGAGCAATGCTTGGTCCCTCGATATTATATCCCACAACCCGCGAAGCAACCTTGACTGTGACACCTAGGTCCAGGGCGCGTTTATGCAGCGCAGAATGGAAGTTCGCACGGTGAATCACATAGTACGGTGCGCCGAACTGTTGCCGGAAGTTCGGGATAAGTCGTGTGAGCCCAATGACATTTCCTGATTGCCAGCGTCGGAAAGAAATAGACTCAGGCTCGGTCACATACTCTTTCAAGTACGGGTCTAGGCCGAGTCTGCTCAGAAGTCGAGTTGAGTTGGATGGGATTTGGATACCAGCTCCGACCTGAGGTAGGTAATTAGCTTTGGTTAGCATCAACGGAGGAGAGTTAGTACTTCTCCAAGCTTTTGTGCTTGTTCGTAGACAGTCACGGTGTGGCCGGAACTTGCGAGCGCGATAGCTGTTGCTAGTCCGCCGAGTCCGGCGCCGACGACGATAATGTTTAGGCGGACCTTTGCAGGGATGGTTTTTTCACCTGCCAATGGATCATTTAAAAATTTGAGGCAGTTGCTGGGATATGTTGGGGTCTATTGATTCGTTAATGTCTAAGAATCTCACATTGCCATTTCGGGATGAGAAACTCACCTTCAAGGACGCCTGAGAAACATAGCCATTGGCCCGACCATTGGACACCATCTTGCTTACTGTCACTTGCTTTGTTTCAAGGGAAATAATTGGAGCTCATCAACAACGCATATCGTCGGATTACCGTCTTTATGACCCCTCGGCTGGGAACGCACCGGGGAAGACTACCCGATCTTGCCCCGGACTTTAGCAAGAGCCGACGATCTTACGAAAGTGTTCAAGATATATCTTACGGGTCATTTCTCCATAGAATGCAGATAATACAGTCTAAAGGTCTTTCTCATCACCATCACAACTCCAACAATGTCTTTAACCCAAGTGGAAAGTGTCATCGACACAGAGGAGCAGCTTCTCGCTGACCTCGAAGCGAGCAAGACCCTCCCTCTGTGGAAGCAGATGGCGCGTCTAAACCCACCAGCGCCAAACCCAACAACGGTCCCAAATGTCTGGAAGTACAGCGCCATCAGACCTAACCTGGAGCGCGCTGGAAAGCTCGTCCCAGCAGACCAGGCTGAGCGCCGGGTGCTGATGCTCACCAACCCAGCTCGAGGTATGTTTAGATTTTGCATTGAGCTATACCTTGATATCTACTATATACTGCGTATAACCGTTTCTGACATCCTATCAAAGATGCCCCCTTCACTACCGACACCCTCTACGCTGGTCTGCAGCTAGTGATGCCCAACGAGACTGCACGCGCTCACCGACACACGGCTTTTGCTATGCGCTTTATCATTGAAGGTCAGGGCGGTTTTACTGCTGTCCACGGCCGGCGCATCACGATGCAGCGTGGAGACGTCATTCTCACTCCGACCTGGAACTACCATGACCACGGCAAAGATGGTTCTGGACCTATGGTGTGGCTGGATGGGTTGGATTTGCCCAACTTCAGACACTTCCCTGTGCACTTTGTAGAGCACTTCGATAAGCCTCGTTATCCTGCGGAGAATGTGGATAGTACCACTTCGCCGTTGGTTTTCCCGTGGGGTACCATGAAGGCGCAGTTAGACGGGGTTGTTGGGGACTGGGTTTCTAAGAGATACTTGAAGGAGGATGAGCGGGAAGGTATGTGTTTGGGCTTTTTGTTACCTGACTCGGTGGATGGAAATATGGCTAATGGTTCTCATAGTGAGTCGCGTCCTTGGTGGATGTGCTGAGAGAATTTCGGCATCAAAGGCCTCACCTTCCCGGCGCGAGACTACGTCTGCTGTCTATCATGTTATCACTGGCAAAGGACGCTCGACTATCGGTGATAAGGAATATACCTGGGAGCAGGGTGATACCTTTTGCGTTCCGGCGTGGTATAGATACCAGCACTTTGCGGGTGATGAAGAACCGGTCTATCTGTATCGGTTTGATGATAAGCCCATGATTGACGCATTGGGTTTCTATCGCTCGGAGGACATGGACATTGAGTCCCTTGTGGATGAGTGAAGCCATTAGTATGGTGTGATTAGACATGTAGTGTCACAGTGTCGTGGGACGGTCGATCAAGTGATGGAATGTAACACAACTCCACCTGAATAAGTGGAAATTTCACAATGAGAACAACTTGCGTTGGAGATACTTCTGGGTTCATTGACTTCGTAAGATCGTCTGCCTGTCGGGTGACAAAAAGCCACTCCGAACAAACATCGTGAGCATCATAATCTATAAAACATCTAAACAGCCTCCCGCAATCCACGCATCAAGCCGACACGTGGGGGTTGTCACTTCTGACAATATAAACTTCTCCAGCAAGAACTGCACATCCAACTATCATAGAGATAGCAATGATTGGAAGGTTCACACGGGCAAATTCCAGACTGCCGACACGGATGTGCTTTCTCGCCAAGATATCCCGCCACAGTAGCCCAGCCAGCGAAGCACTAAACGCAGTGCTAAATGCGCCATAATTGACCCCGAGTGCCATGCTGTAGATAGTTGCCCACCATGTGCGATCGCTGATGGGGATTCCGCTGACTTCATGGATCCTTTGCCATGCTTGGATAACGCGCGAGAGGAGGATCGTAGTGCCGATGTTTGTGCCGGCAAACTGATCGGAAGGTGACGAGTTAGTGGTCTCGGAGCGAGAGTGGAAAGATGGTCGGCGGATTGGTCAATACTCACATTACACAGAATCACAGATAAGAATCCCATCCCACCGATACTGCCTACTGTCCCGGTCTTTTCTACCCAGTGGTCCCATCCATACGCGAAAACCGGCACCCAGCCCTTGGTGACAAGTGCCTGCACTAGAATGAACATCGTAAAAGCGAAGGGCACTAGTGCAAAAGGCATGTGGGATACTACGACCGTCACAGTGGGGAATGTCTCCTGTGACCAGCGATAGATATTACCAGCGAGCGACGCCAAGGTGTGCGGGCCGTTGTCCTGATGATATGGATATCCCCGCTTCTCCTCATCTATCGTCGTGTCGGTGGTTTGTCTCGAGTCCAGTGCCTCAGGAGAACTTGCACGAGCTGGTTGTTTGCTGTCTATCGCCACACCGCCTGGTGGTTGTAGTTCCGGGAACTTCTCCTTGTCAACGACAGAGAGTGGAGATTGAGGTCCGCATTCTAGGTAAGGCTTCTTTGAGGCGATATCACTATTGGGACTTTCAAGTGAGATATCGTCATCTGTGTGCTCACTGCAGTGGCGCAGGCTTGTAGCATCACATTGCTCGGACTGCTCCGACCCTAAAGTCTCTGGGTCCATATTTTCTGGTAACGCCTGATGCTCCTCTCGTTTGCGCATTTCTCGCTCTGCCTGTGCGTCTTCAACCTCCTGTCGACCCTTCGCGGCAATCTCACGGGTGTCATGGCGATGGATCCAACCAAATGCGAGATCCCAGCAGAACATAACAAAAGCAGCGGGCAATGTAACCCAGAAAACAGGATTCTCTTTGCCTGATGCATTGATTGCCAGGAGGGTTATAAGCGTGGCGGCCATAATGAGGCCCCCGAAAGATGCACCCTTTTTGTCTAAGAATGGGTTCATGATCTCTTCCAGTGAGAGTTGCTTTCCTTCCTTATCATCGATTTCCTCTTTCTCTTCGGCGTTTCCTCTGGCATGAGGAATGTTGGGATTCACGGGTGCTTTTTTTCTTTTGATCCTCAGACAGCTCATGCATTGTGATAGAGAGAGGAATAAGGGATTCGTCGGCGAAAATGATATATAGCAGGAATGGGAAAAGAACGATTGCTGTCACAACTACAGGGACAATCATGTTGGCTGTGTAGACAATGAACTTGATCTTGAAGGCGCCAGCAAGGACCAGGTTGGTGGGGTTGGAGGAGACAAGAATTGCGGAGGCAATGTTGGCTACGGCAAACTGGCTGTGGATCCAGGCTCTCGGGTGGACGATATTGCTGGACACGCGGGTCATGTACGCGAGGAACGCTGTACCGGACAGGATGATTGGGTCGTTTCCGATGAAGCTGCCTAACCCGAAAAAGAAGACAAACAGGTAAAAGAATAGACGGTGGCCGACCTTGCCTGCCTTTTGGAGAACCTTGAAGGCCAGATATCTGATGAGGCCAGAGGCGTCAATCGAGATGGCAATGTAGGCGAGTGTAAGGAAGAAAACCATGATATCAATGGGATTAATGTTGTCTGCGCCGACTATTCCATCATGTACCTCTTTTCGGCCAATAGCCAAAATAGCGAGAAGGAAGAGATCCGCTATTAAAGGTGCCGTGATAAAGTTCAGTGGAAAGCGAAATTTCACGAACATCGGTTGCTTGTCATTGGATCGAGAGCGAGTCCGATGAGGTATTATGCGCATGGCACTTAATACATCCAGAATCCCGTTTGTGAGCCATCGAGGCAGGTATAGAGCGATATGAAATGGGAAAAGGACAATGATATCTGCACGCAAAGAAGCAAAAGTAAGTCTCAATCTCACACTGTAGGCCTAACCGCACTTACTTGTAATAACGAAAATTATTAAGGTGATGATTGATCGCCAGCTTCTGATTTTCGATGTGTCGAGTTCGTCGTCCATTTTGAATGTTTGTTTCTCTTTCCGAGGTTCACTTCAAGAACATGCATGCACTAGGTAATTGCTGTGGTCGTCAGGCACCAAGTCAGCCTCTCTTATCGTGCTTCAGCCGCAGTCAGGCATGGTGACAAAATACCGGAATGTAGAACAAGAGAAATTTTCATGTCAATATTCAACTCTTGTTTTTATTGCAAACCTATTTCTCTCGTGCAAAGAATTCGCGACAAATATGGCGGTCTTGCTTCCTGTCAATCGAAAATCTGGAGAAATTTTGTCCGCGGGTTGTCCTCTATCTTCGGTGCTTGAATGCCGGGGAAATCAAGAAATTGTCAAGGATGTGGGGAAATCGAGTGAAGTGCCCCTCATAATCACATCGACAAAGTTCAAATGATTGCGACCTAGGCCGGGCACAAAAGTGGGAGCCCAGCTACTAATGAAGGCCCTATCAAGGAAGGTCTGGGAGGCTGTGGAATATCTCCGTGTTAGAAGTGGATTTGTGGATCAAGGATGGGCTTTATTAAAGTTGCACTAGATTCCAGGCGAAGTAAATCGCTTTCTTCGACGCTAATCAAACGTTGCAATAGCAAGAGCTGGGATGGGAAGAGAAATTTTCGCCTAGAGAGGTCTGATGGTCTGAGCCTCAACAGGAAGGGCAATCAAAAAAAGAGTAAGACATGCACGGGATAGAGTGGACATTTCTGATTAGCTTGTATTTGCCGTTGACAAGAAATGCCAATAATAAGAGTCGAGACTATTGGAAATTGGTGAGACTTGGGAAACCCCGCACTGTCAACTTTAGGAAGTTGACCGTCACTTTAATGTTGACTTTAACTCTTGGCCGACCCATGGTTCGGGCAATATCAGTCCCAGTCTTTCTTTCCCTTGTGACTTTTAAGTTGACTCGTTAAATATTGCCTACTTCTCCTACATAATATCTCTCATTACTCCTTGGAACACCGATAAATCGCCCGACAGACACAGCCACTGCGCAATACAACATATGTACAATAGAGTCCAAATTGCCAATCAGCGGGAACTGGGATCGCCCCATCTCGTATTCACGCCCGGGTTGCTGCGCCCGCCCAAATTAATATCACGGGAGCACTTGTCGTTCCGAGCGTTAGAGCTTAGCGATAAAGGTTCTTTCTGGGGTTACCCAATCCCAGCTAGACCGAGGCTCCAAAATCCGAGATGAGGCTGTTGCTGACGAAATATCTCTCACCCTGGGTGCGGTACCCTATTCGCTTTGTTGATCACGGTCAATCTGCAGAGTAGCGCTTCGTGGATAAGACGGCTCGAAGGCTCCTTGCTTTCTTTTTCTCTCCATTTCTTATGAGATCACGTCGAGCCTCATTTAAGTCACTGTCAGGATTAGAGAACAATATCCTAATATATGCCTTTTTTGTTGCTTTATCATAAAGTTACCGTCACCGAAGGTGGATAACATGCAATGCCCGCAATTCCATTTATTGCCTCCTTCCTAGAGCATGCACTCGTGCATCGTGCTCCTGCATCGCCCCCTAACGTGACTGCGGCCGGAAGTTCCTCCCATCTCGAGGTTGTCTGCGCCTGGCCGGTTTCCGGTCAATATGGCCCAGGGACCCGAGTCCTGTGGGTTTCCCTACAAGGAGATTGGCAGTACTACCGTGGTATACTAACACACGCTCCAGATACTATGTCTTGATTGCAGCCTGTGTGGTCGCTCGCAAAGTAGAATGGATTCGGAACGCTTGTCTGGCCGCTGTGTTACTTTTCCCCGCTATTGCAGCTCTTCACGGGATTGTGCTTGCTGCGCTTCATGTCGACGGTGAGTCTAACGACCCTATTACCACGGTTGATGCTTCCCGCCCGGTCGGACCCATCGAAACAATCAATGAATCTAATATTCTATAGGTGCCGTGGATATGGATGTCTATGGGGCGTTCCAGCTGTGCGCAATCGGCATCTTAACCGCCCCAGCGACCGTCAGGCTGTCCCGGACCTACTTCAACAACCCCGGCCGTGATATCATCTTTCTCTGGACCGTCCTTCTTCTAGTTGGACTAATAAGCTTGATTGTGGAATTCATGCGCCTCAAACCCAGTATTTGCCCAGGTGACGACCCGGCAAGTATTCACTGGGCCTCAACAGGGGGCAAAAAAGGTGGTGTGTTTCAATATGGTTCCAACTGTAGCATGACTTGTACCCCAGAGAATGGTCCAGTCTCACCGTTGCGACTGAAAGTAGCCAACAATATCTACGTGATTCCAGTGCCTCATGAGCTGTCATTCAATGCTACTACGCTCATTGCGGCCGCATGCTGCATTCCTGCCATCCTGTCATTAATATCCATGTGGATCAAAATTCTGGATGATAACTGGGAGAAGTTCTCAAATGGAAAACCTAAGCACAAGCCAGATGAACCCATTCTGGGAACCAACGGGGCTACCATCACCCACATGAATGGGATTACCAACAAGATAAGCAAATGGCTGGCTCTCATCGAGATACCGGTGTTTGCTGCAGCAGTGCTGGCAATTCTCGTCAAAGGCGAGATGAACTTCTGGAGTACGCAAATGCAGCACCAAACAGAGCCTATACAAAGTATTGGTACGTGAATGCTGTTCATTATCTGAGTTTAGCAATTAAAATCAAGCATTATGAATTTACTAACAGATGAATCCTTAGGTCAATGGGCGCCAATCGTTGGTGCGGTCCTCGCTGTATTGGGATCACTATATCTCCTTCTCTCCGCGGATATGGAAGCCGCGGGAAAGGAAGATGGACAGCGAGAAGACACTATCGTGGGAAAATGCCCAAATTGTGACTGCGCTGTTTCGGATACCGGAAGCAGTTCTCGACGAGAGTCTAGAACAAGTGCCGAGAGACAGGATCCCGATATCGAAACGACAACCATACGCCGCCCTACTACCAATCAAACCATTGGCACCCAGCCCGATTTAGGAAGACGAAAGGTTGCCCACGTCCTTAGTGCAGCAAGTGCCCTTATGACAACCAAAGCCCACAACCAAATCGAGAAAACGGGGTTTAAACCCGAAGCGAAAACGACTTACCCGGAGACCCCAGGAGAAAGATACAAAAACTCAGGTCTCCAAAAGCAGATAGACGAATATAAAAGGTCATCTACACCCGACAACCGATCAAGAGCTGCAAGCTTCATAAGCAGCAGGGGCTCCGTGGACAATGGCGAAGGCAGCTCAAGGAGGCCCCGGAGTCCGACACGCCGTTCAGTGCCTACTCCAGCTATCTCGCGCCCAAAATCTCGTCAAGCTCATTCAAATTCACTCCCGAGTGGGGGCATATTTGGGACATCAACCTTGCAGTGCCCTCCTGTGGCCGCGTCTGCGGGGTGGCAACGACAATTGAATCCGTTACATATAACGCCGATCTCACGAAGTAGAGCACCATCTATGTCTGATGTCAGCCCCACAACTTCATCACCAAGGCCACAGTCTACGCCGCAGATAGTGATTTCCCCTGATGAAGATAGTTGATTGTTTTGTCTATGGTGTTTTCGGGGTCTTGTATTTCCAATGGTGTGTGGTTTCCTGGGCCGCGGCTAGTCCGCTTTACGATTCTTATGTTTGGGTAGGTATTTGTTGGATTAAACGGTGTATATATTGAAGAGGGGAACGCTAAAGGCTGTATGCTCAAAGGCATACAGGTCGATTCAGCACTCGTAGTTCAGCTTTATACCTAACTCTTATATACGTGTACTGCCCAAAATTTAGAGAGGTGTATAAGTGTGTGTTATCAATCTACATACATCTACTACTTATATCTCTATACTTTAACGATTATAAAACTATTTAATAAAGAAAGGATAGGTAAGGCTAATACGTAGTAGATGATAAGGTTCCTTACTACTACCCTACTTAAGAAATCGACCGTCCTTAGACGATCCGCACTAATATGGATAAAAATTAAAGAACAAATAAAGAACAAATAAAGTATAACAAAATCTACAAAATCTACAAAATCAAGTACTAGTGCTCAGTAGAAATACCCTTAGTTTCTTCCTCGCTACTAATATATAGGACTAAATTGAATTAAGGATAAATTATACAGGTCCGGGGTAGGCTAATCCTATATGAGTAGATTGTTATATACGTCTATCACTCTTCTCTGCTACAAATGGGAAAATAGTATCTGCTGAAAATCCCAAACCATCAGCAACAAGGCGAATAAACACATCTAATCAAATAAAAAAATATATATGCAAATCAGAGGTTGACTAAATCCACTGCCGCTGTCCCCCAGCACTGGATGTTATCCACACCGCGGCAACACCGGGTAGCCATCCGATCTACCCCCGCCCGACACAACCCCAGAAACAGTCACATCCCGCCAACCCCTGATCAGATGACAATTGGATGATACTATCAAATGGCATCAAATTCACCTGATAACGAAACACCTAACGGGCGGCCCTCCAAAAGGCGCCGTGTAGCCGTCGCCTGTGATGCATGTCGAACCCGCAAATCTCGATGTGACGGGAAGCAGCCCAGCTGCTCGTTATGTCAGGATCTGGGGTTTGAATGTGTTTATACGCCGCCACCAACGGCCGCTAATGTCATCGTGCAGAAAGCCTATCTGCACGGGCTTGAAGATAGGGTAAAGAGGCTCGAAGAGTCGTTTGGAGCTGTGAGAGGTGATTTAGATGGGTTGGTGAAAAGGGTTGATTGTGGGCCAGAAAGGGACAGAGAAAGAGAGTCTGCTATTTCTGGTCGAAATGCTGGAGAGAGTCAGGTCGAGGCGAGAATTGCGGCACCGATGCCGGATTTTATTGGGACCGAGGATTCAGTCGATGGTATGGGTGCGGTGATTTTTGCGGATGAGGAGGATTCTGGGTTCTTTGGTAAGTGTACCTACCTGCTTGACGAGGGGATTCTAGATTACTAAATATTACTAGGCCCTTCTTCAAATATTGCATTTCTTAGACATCTGTCAAGCGCTATTGTCCAACCGGGGTATTTCCCATCACCTGGCGCCGCCGAGGGTGGCTTTGTGAATGCATCGAGACCACCATCGCCACTACGCCAAATAGGTCAAGATAAGCGCTTGAAAGTGAACACCTTTGCTTTACCGCCGCAGGCAAACGCCTTGGAACTCATCGATCGCTATTTCTCTAACACGGGGTTACTATTTCCCTACATCTACCCACCCATCTTCCTAGACACATATCACCAGATGGCACGAGAGAACTTCAGTCGCGTACGGAGAACTTGGCTCGGTTTGTTGAACATGGTGCTCGCTATGGCTACTATTACTGCGATTCCTGGAAGTGCCAGCGCAGATGCTCGGATCGAAGAATCAGATGTGTTCTATCAGCGTGGCCTTGGCTTATGTGGGAGTGAAATCTTGCGAGGGACAACCCTAGAAGTGGGTAAGAAGGTCTCAACTCTTGTTTCCCTTCGGAAGATTGCCCTGACTGTGTTTCTTCAGTACAATATCTACTCCTAATGGGCCAATACCTCCAAGGCACGCAAAAGTCAATACAAGCATGGACCGTCCATGGATTAGCAGTCAAAGCCGCTCTTCAGCTTGGATTGCATTCGCGGCATGCATCCAAATTATTTTCTCCTATCGAGCAGGAGATGCGAAAGCGGACTTGGTACGGTTGCGTGGTCTTAGACCGGTAAGTGGCTAAATCTCCACACGCCAAACATATGCTGACAATATAGAACTCTGAGCATGACTTTTGGCAGACCAGCAGCCATTCCAGATAGCTATGTCAAGCTTGAGCTGCCCATGAAGCGAGAATTTGAAAATTCAACAGGACTTGTGGATGACGAGACAGCGGCCTTGAGTGTTGCGTTCTTCAACTCGACAATGTAAGTGGTTGACCTCAACGCTCATGGAGGTCCGAGACTTCTGACATGAATACAAGTGGACTATATAAGGAGCTCTGGAATGTCCTAGAGCTTCTGTATGGCCAAAACATCGGCTGCGATGGTCCATTACCCGTCAGCGAGACTGTGGCCCATATTTTCAGCTTGGAACAGCACTTGTTCTCCTGGGAACGGTCACTTGCCCATCCATTACAACTTATCTCATCGGCTAGCATTGAGAATCTGCCTCAAGATCAGATGTCGTCCAATACCCAATATCTCCCGTTAAAGTTTCAAGTCATTCTGACCTTGAGATATCTTAATCTTCGAGTTTTACTCCACCGCCCGATATTGGTCAAATTCATCACCGCAAGCAGGTCCCCTGATCGCGATCCTCAGGATATGAGATTGTTACAATAGATCGGTATGAATAGCTTGCAGATATGCGCAGATTCCGCGATGGAGATCATTGATATCGTACACCGCGTTGTATCAGAACCTGGATGGAAGCGCAGCCTCCTGGGAGCTTGGTGGTTCTCACTATACTATAGTATGCTCCGAATTCCTCGCCCTGAAGTTTTAGATGCTGACAGTTTCTTAGCTTTTAACGCAGCGCTGGTCCTCATCGGAGTAGTTTGGGTCTACCGTGATACCAGTCTAACAAACTCACCAATGATAGACCAAGCAAGCAAAGCAAGACAGTATCCTGGTCGTGCAGTAGCAGCACTTTCCAGGCTTGATGAAGGAAACAGGTTGATCGATCGATGCCGGTATTACTTGGAACAATTCAGCAAGGTCTTGAATGATCCTGGTTAGTCTCTTTTCCGTCTTCTTCGTGTGACTGGGACTGTACTAACATTGCTGCTTATTAGAAACGAGTCTCGATGCCTCAATTACAACCCTTCCTCTTCTCCATGGTACTCAAGCAGGAATTACAGGGGACGAATTCAGTCTCTCTCCATTTGGTGTGGAGCTTGGCGAGTTCATGATGGATGGGGATCTTGTTGCGATGATGGATCGTCAGGGGCTTCTTCCCGTAGATCCCGATTCAACCTTCACTGCTTGATGCCTAATTGTAATGAATGTACTTGTACCAACTGGTATTGCTCCAATCTTCCCCAATCTATGGATCTGGCCAGACACCTGACATGTCTTGGTAGTTCGCTCACCCAATTTTCGTACGCTTTGAGATTCCAAGACCACAATCTTCCAATTACCAACGGATGGGCCAGAAGGTGACATGGTAATTCTCACATTACTCCTCACATTAGGCATATTATAGGACCAGAAGCCGAAGCTTTCATTTTTCCATGCTACGGGTATATATATAACAGCGAGCCGACCATTTTCCATAACCGCCACTCCTCTCCCCCTCCAAAGTGCATATTAACGCTTGCTTTAGGTAACTATAACAAAAGTAGAGATATAAATAGAAGGACTTGGATGGTAAAAGTTATCAAATTAACTTTGGTAGTTATTGTTTGCAGAATTAAATGTGTCAACTACCAAATGATCAGCCATGGCCTTTCAAGCCTCAAGCTCAAGCTCCTTTCTCCGCTCAAGTTTAGCCCGATACGCCATCTTCGAGACCAGTGTCGCTATTCCAGCATGATCGCAGTCAATACGAGGCTCTTTTTCCAGCAAGATATCACCCTCCTGCCCATCACGCTTCGAGAAGTCAAAAGCCTTCGGCCTATCACAGTTATACTGCGCATTAGCGGCACGAAGAAGACATATCTCATTTTTCATGCAGTCGTCATGGCAGCTCTCGACTTCGAACCCGCGAACACGTCTCGCCCAGTAATCTTGGAAAACAGTCGGATCTCGTTCCATGGCGACGGTTACATTATGCCAGAAAGCAGGACTAATCTCGGCTTCGGGATCCGTGAGTGGAGGCGAGATTTTGGATCCGTAGTCTGCCTTGGCAGAGTAATAAGGCAGCCATTCTGGATTTGTCTGGAAGGATGGGTCGCTGATGTCGGCAATGTACTGAGTGTAATCTAGAACGCCGAAGGTGACTGGATCGATCTCGTAGACGCGGAAAGAGGGTGAGCCCTCCGTTGGCGTCACAGCTGGAGCAATATAGCCCATTGCAGTAGCTGTATTCCAGTCTCGATTATTGTAGTCGGAGTATGCGATTTGGAACCCATCCTGGTGCGTATGACCATAGAACAATCCTGCAATGGTGGCTTCGTAGCGCTGGACAATCTGGTCGAAGTACTCTGAATGGTCGCGGAAGTGATCAGGTATACCGGATGGTATGTGAGAGATCAGCCATGCGCGCTGGCCTGTGTCCTCGGCAGCTTGCAATTCTTCGATGAGCCATTTAAATTGTCCGCGCGGGTCTTTCTCCATTGGCTCCTGGTACATGTAGAAGTTGTATATGTAGTAGAAGATGCTGTTGTAAGAGATGATGCGCAGATTGCTGTTGGGATGGACGGCTGAGTATGACGCAAATTGATCTGCAGACTTGACGGAAGGAACGCCCGTGAGTCCATACCAGTCTTCTGCAAGAGCCTCATAGGCCCATTGGGGATCAGCTTCACTTGAAGCATCCGGAGGAAAGAGGTTAAGTGGTGCGGTGTCATGGTTTCCTATGGCAGCGTACACGGTGCCGATATCATTTTCCATTGCAGTGTACGTGGCATTGAGCCCTTTCAGAGCTTCAGCTTCGTCAACCAACCAAATATCGTGAGCCACCACATCGCCCGTGTAAATGGAGAACTCCGGATTGATGTCTGCGATAGCAGCATGCAAGCTCTTTTGAAGTACTTGTGGCGGGTCACACTTTGTGTTTCCAAATGGTCCACATGGGTGTTCTGTGTTCCCCGGTGCATATTCATCTGACCAGGATCTGCAACAGATGGGCTTGGAGCATTCGTAGCTGGATCCAGGCTCGTAGAGGAGGTCCACATGTGTATCGCTGAAATGGACGACCTTGAGCGGCGTCTGGCCGCTAGATGGCGGCCTCACAGTCTTTGGCTTAGGTGAAGGGAACGTTAGAGTATAGGGATAAACATCTGGGTGCTTGCAAAGGCCGACCAAACTGGCGCACAGCGTCTTGGAAGCGTCAGAGTTGAGGCGTAAAGCTTTGAAAGCATCATGCAGAGCACGTCCTTCTTTATTGATGATCCCGGTGCAGACATCTGGGTCCTCGACCTGTATACTTGTGGTTAATGGAATTGAGCCAGTACGCTCATGAGAATCGCCAACATACCCCGCTGATTTTGCACAGCCCGGTGAATACATCGATCATGAATTTCTCACCAAGCCCTGCGGTAACTTTGATGCTACCGAGGAGAACCTGTAGGATTGTATAGAGTCAGCGCAAGACCTTACAAGCAATGGAAGTGCCGAGCTTAAGCATACCTGGCAAGCACCACAGTCCACTGCATTCTTGAAGTCATCCCAAATAGAAGCGATGGACTGCTCAACCTGAGTCTCGGCTTGTACTCCCCGGAGAGACGCCGAAAGCCCAAACGCCAGCAGCAACGTGTTGAGTCTCATATTGGACTAGATGAATCGGCTGGTTTGACAAAGGCAGCTCTGGAAGCAGTCAGGGCACCCTGTACCTTCCCAGTGTTGGTGCAAACTCCTGGGCAGTAGGCATCTTAAATGTCATGGGCCAAAAGCACCTGGGCAGAGCCTTTCGTACTTTGCCATTTGCCAAACAGAAGGTTGCTACACCTCGCTTAGGATGATTGAACTAAGGACCTGCACCTACATACCCCCATAGCGAAGATCTTGTTCGGTTCTGACATAACCTTGGGACAACATTTTACCATGTGATAGGCAGTAGAGTAGTATCCGGTATTCCCTTCGACATATATCGGTTGTCGATATATTTATCCATTATGTAAAAACGCATATGCGAGCGAAGAGAAAGCTACAATAAAACGCATAGCAGCGGGAATTACTAGCAGCCGATCGACCGAGGGTGTTCTCGCTACTACATACTGAAATAAGAAACGCAGCCAAGGAGCTAGCAGGTAGTTCCTTGTAACGTTGCGAAGCCGCTGCTCTCAGGGGGTGATGAGTATACGCCGTTGATGGCCTCTTGGCATGTTCGCATATTCCCGGGAATTTGCGAGCTTAAAATGAAGAGTCATCACAGTGTTCAAACGAAAGTGTGGTAGCAGAATATAGGGGAACAGTCAGTGCGCATAGCACCATCAAAAACCCATCTAGTGACAGTAAAGATCATGATTGGATGCGCGGGTCTATCGTACCAATCGTTTTGTATGCCAAGCTCGGTGCCTGGAGGATTTGCGGTGGATAGCCTGATCAATCTGTCTGTCGTGCGGGAATAGGAGACCGATTGGTTGTCCCGAACGGAGAAAATGATCCAAGCTCACGTCTGCTGCTTGGGTGTAGGGAGTAGGCGAGCTGCAGCGTTTGGCCCGATGGATCACACTCAAAAATCGTCGAATAGATCGCTTAGGCGCGGACCAGCACAGCCCCTGACAGAGTGATCGGACAAATATCCTGCGAACGAGAGATCAGAATATCGCGTTATCCGCATAGTATCACATCGCAAGAAAAGCTCAAACTGGTGCCTTGTCATGGGCTGGAGCTGTGGGTCTCGCTTTCGTCCGTATTGCCAGGATGCTCATTGGGTGAGACATATGTGGAGATCTTTTCATTATGGATAATCCGACAGAAATAGTATTTGTATACTCCGTGAGTATTTGAATATTTGAATATTTGGGTATTTGAGTATTTGAGTATTTGAGTATTTGTGTAATTGTGTAGCGACTTATAGCTTTAGACCAGTGGCCTCAGAAGGGTAAAAGAAGACAACCCGTGATTGGCGGGCCAAGACCGGGGTAAAGGTCCCTAATTTTCTTTTCTCCCCACATTCCTTCGGATCATCTTCAACTTCTCTTTTTCTCTTCCTCTTCCTCTTCCCTTTTTCTCTTTCTTGATATCTACCAACTATTGAATCCCCGTTCTTCCAATTCCCCTTTCTCCCCCGGTCCTCTATTCCCCCGGATTCGGACTCCGTCGGGAAACGAGACGATGACGTCTCCGCACACGCGCCATTTCTGCCCGCCTACGATCGCGATTTTACACTAAAATTTGAACACCTCAACCGTCTACAATATTCCGCGCTACACCTGGGGTTGTTAGAACCGGACTATCCGGACTGTCCGCTAGGACAGTCCACCGTCAATTTCGTCATGGAGGGTCGTCAACAAGCTACGCTGGGTGTTTCGATCACCTTTTTCTCGATCGCCTCTATCTTTGTCGCCCTTCGCTTCATTTCCCGAATATTTGTGGTCAGGAAGATTGGGTTACACGACTGGTTGATGTTGGTCGCATGGGTAGGATCCCTCGACTTGATCCCTGCATGTACCCGGGGATGTAACGACAACAGACTCGATCTATTGGCGAACCGGGCACATGATTGGAACCTCGTGCTAGAGCTCGGAGGCTAACTAGTCTGCAGACAATTGATTTTGGCTTTTCCTTCTCGCTATTCTTTGCTGTCCAAAAAGGTCTTGGTCTCCATTCGAGTGGCATTAAGCCGGAAGATGAACTCGCTTTTAATAAGGCCAATTATGCGTTCACGGTCCTCTATGTCAGTTACAACTGCCCTTTGTTACCCCCCCCCCCATTGTTACTCCCTTTGTTACTCCGCAGGACAATAATACAAACAATGGCATGTTGACAACCATTTAGAATCCGGCGTTAATGGCCGTCAAGACCTCGATCCTTGTCTTCTACCTGACCTTGACGCGCAATCAGAAGGTTTTCCAATGTGCAAACTACGTCACTCTGTTTGTAGTGAACGCAGCGGGCTTTGCATTAACTATGGTCAATGTTTTCCAATGTCGACCTATCAGCGCAGTGTTCCTTGCCGACGTCCCGGCCTATGCAAATTGCACCGACATTGTCACCCTATACCTCTCCTCGTCCCCGGTGAATATCATTACGGATCTCACTATCCTGTTGCTTCCGATGCCGCTTTTGACAAAAATGCGCCTACCTTTCAAGCAAAAGATAATCTTGGTGATCACTTTCTCCTTTGGTTTCTTTGTCGCCGTGGTCGATGTGGTCCGAATTGCGTTTCTTCAAGAAGCTGCCATCTCCCGCTCGGCGGAAGTCAAGTCAATTCATATTCAAAACATCGGAGGGGTAGATTTCAGTTGTACGACTCGCTCATCTGCCATTTTTCAAACCAAGGTGTCAATTGAGCTAACAGCGGGAATTTCGCAGGGTACGCGTCGCTATCTTTCATGTGGTCTGTCGTCGAAGTCAACCTCTCGATCATTTGCGGTTGTGTTCCAAGTCTAAAACCTCTGGTCACTCGTATTGTTCCGAAATTGATTAGAGATACAAATGATGATACATCAACCTCTTCGCCTCCTGGACTCTCCGCAGACGCAGCAGGGGAAAGTCAAGTTGCAGTGCCACCTCCGGCTGTAGTCCCGGGTTCGCCAGAATTTCCATCTCCATCGCCATTGCCACCGAGCAACGAAGGAAATAAGGGTCTACAAAATCAAGTTGGAGGTGTCTCTGCTGGCCGACCTAGTTCCCGGGACTCGGAGCCCATGGGTATATTGGATTTCCTAGGTCACCCGGAAACAGCAGCTCTCGATACAGAGGGAGGAACCTACACTAGCGCATCTTATGCACCGGATATCACATTCTTCGATTTTGTCAACATGAAGAATCCGGAAAGTATGCTAAAGCTAAACAACAGGGAGTCGATTGCGCCAATTGCGTTGACCACGCTACTATTTTTCCTTTGGGGCTTCGCATACGGCTTGCTTGATATTCTGAACTCCCAATTCAAGACCATCGTCCATTTAGGTCCCTGGCATTCGTTGGGTCTTCATGCCGCGTACTTTGGCGGATACGTGTTTGGCCCTCTGCTGGTTGGCCAGCCCGTTTTGAAAATATGGGGCTTCAAGTCCACGTTCATAACTGGACTTTGCATCTATGCTTGTGGAACCCTCATATTTTGGCCTTCTGCTGTTCTAACGTCGACACCTGCGTTCATTTTATCAAATTTCATTGTCGGGTTTGGTCTAGCAGTTCTCGAGACCGCGGCAAATCCGTTCATTGCGCTATGCGGACCACTTGAGAATTCCGAGATCAGACTTAATATTTCACAAGGTGTGCAAGCTGTCGGAAGCGTCTTATCGCCGCTCCTGGCGAAACGGGTTCTCTTCAAGGATGTCCAGGATGTCGCATCTTTGGTTGACGTACAATGGACATATCTTGGCATTGCCCTATTCGATGTGCTGTTGGCAGTGGCGTTCTATTATCTACCAATCCCCGAAGCATCAGATGAAGATTTGGAAGAACTCGCAAATCGACGCCGAGAAGACAATATGACCAAAGTAATCGGCATTCCGGTCGTTTGGCTGACTCTCGGCCTGGGAATTTGGTCTCAGTTCTTCTACGTGGCCGGACAAGAAGTTTTCGCGACAGCACTCCAGCGTTTCGTTATTTCCGCTCGTCCAGATTCATCACTCGGACCATTCGATTTCCTGACCATCGGACACAGTGTTTTCGCCGTGGGTCGCTTCTTGGCCGCATTTGCGCAGTGGTTCCTCAAACCACGCTGGATTCTGATGGTCAGCTACATCGGTATGATCGTCTGCTCCATTCTTTGCATGAAAACAAGCGGCACAGCCGCAATCGTCATGGCAATGCTGCTCTACCTCTTCGAGAGCGGCACATTCAGCATTATCTTCGCTATCTCCCTACGCGGCACAGCCCAACATACAAAAACAGCCGCTGTCTTCATGACGATGGCAATCAGCGGTGCCACCGTCTTCCCATTTGCCGAGTACGCCGCATACCTTTCACACGGCGCGTCATATTCCTTCTGCGTTATAGTCGCGCTCTTCTGCGCCGGCGCCATCTTCCCCATGTACCTCAACCTCGTACCCGCCGTGAAAAAGCAAGTCGACCCTGTTCCGAACGAGTATCTCCGCCGACACCGCCGCCGAACTCGGAAACCGCTCGACACCGTGCATCGCGAAAAGGACAACCCCGCTCTTGGTGGTGTTCTTTCACGTCCCCGCAGTCTGGCATCGAATCCAGACCACCTACCGGATCTTCTCCTCCCGGAGGAGATTCACCAAAATTCACTTGCTCATGATCTTCCAAGGGCTAAATCTATCTCTAGCTCGCGTGTCAATTCGAATTCCTCCCGCAATTCTGGCTCGAAGTAACGGTTCTCCGCCAGAATAAATGATTGATGACCATTGCTCAGCTAGCTGGATTGCTGTATTTGCCTCTTTCCTTTTTTCCCTCTACACCTCACCACACTTGCGAACCCCTTGAGATACCCCTTCGCTTTCTCTTTTTTGGAATTTGTGACAAATATTCTGTTACGTATCTTCTCCGTACATATTTTGGGTGGAAATTATTTTGCTCGTTTTTCTTTGCAGCATTTCAGCGATGGTGTTTTGACCAAATGCTATTTGGGTTCTCTGTTCGCTTAATTTTTGGCCCAATGATATTCGACCAATCTCATGGTCAAACTTGGCTTCTGACCGAAATCAATTCTTTTAATAAGTAACCTCGATCTGCTTTATTCTCGGCTATAAGTGTACTCTCATATATATAATGTGCCTACCCTGTCCGCCGGGGTTTCGCCAATCACAACTGCAACTCAGCCTACGAAGACTTATAGGACCCAGGGTTCGAAACCCCTTATGTAGGTGCAGTTGGGTGCCTGAATGCCTGAAGCAGCACCGCTCTCTACACCGCTCTATACAGTGTACTGTATGTAAATTATTACTGCAGAAAAACGAAGCCTTTGGCCACCATACAAATCAGGTATCTCCATATTTCTGGGTGGTTGCCAGTCCAAAAAATGAAGCCTTTGAACACCATACAAATCAGGTATCTCCCATATTTCTTTTTTTTTTTGGACTGGCAACCACCTAGAAATATGTAAGTACATCGATTTGTATGGTGTTCAAAGGCTTCATTTTCTTGAGAACGCTTTGATTATTAAGGCATGTGTAATAGTAAGGTATTTTAATTTTTCTGCCGTTTTAAAATAAGGCACTCAGGCATCATTGCACCTAGATAAGGGGTTTTGAACCCTGGGTCCTATAAGTCTTCGTACTCTGCCGGAGATTTGCATTTTTGCTCCCAAGGCATCAGCATCAGTCCAAGGTACATATTGGCATTCTGTCAACTAAGCTTTTTTTTTAAGGGGGCATAATAAAAAAAACGCTCCATGAGTATCACATAACCATACTTTGAAATTGGCTCGACCCGTACACCCTACTAAAAAAGACTACTCAAGATAGGAAGACTTTCATTATCAGGTAATGCATGAATTTAAATAGAAGCAAAGATATCTCTGATAATGTGCAATGAAGCTAACTTTAGAAATAAACCATCATTCATAAACGTTGGTCCAGTGGAAAGAACAATCTCAGGGGCTAGGGGTGTTGATCTGCTCCGACTTGCGCATTCCGCCCGCAATCCATCGCCAGCGCTTGATCAAATTGCTCGTGTTCAGTGCAACCAGCTTACTCGTCGGCATCAAAAACAACTCATCGATCTCCTCCAGCGTTTTGTCTTTCGTCTCGGGCATGAAGAACAGCTGGTAAAAGAAGCCGAGCGCGGCCAGCCCGCCGAAGAAACCGATCGTCAGGCCGGTGTAGGTCATGGCCTTCTGCATACCCTCGAAGTTGTATGTCACGATGAATGACCACAAGTAAAGGAATGCAGAGCAAATCGCCATGCCTTGGCTGCGGGTGTTGAAATCAAAGCTCTCGGCTGGGACCACCCAGGTCAGGCACGAATACGCTCCGAAGAATGCCATGTAGATCACCAAGCCGGAGAAAAACAATCCCAAGGCAATTGACCTGTGGTCATTGAAGTAATCGATACCACTGTTTGTGTATAGGTAGCCGACACCGACCAGCGCCAGGCCGACGATGAACATCAGGATGTTTTGTGCCCACACACGTCGGCCGAACCTGTCCATGGTGAACACGGCAGGAATCGTTCCCAGGAACAACGAGCCGCCGCCCACCATCGACATCAGCACTGACTCGCGGTCGTTGAAATTCATCTTCGCCATCAAGTTCGACATGTTGTACATGATCGCATTGATGCCCGTCATCTGACCGAAGAAGATCATCGCCGTGGCGTAGACAAGCGCTCGTCGGTTGCGCGGCTGTCTGCACACTTCCAGGTACCTCTGGTACCAGAGCTCGTCCGCGGACCGCTCGACATCATGTTTGACAGTGACTTCCATGGTGACGTACTCGTCCAGACTTTTCGGGTCCGACATATCGCGCAGCGACTTCCACACCTGCCACGCGCGGCCGTACTTGCCCTTAGATACCAACCAGCGGGGTGATTCCGGCAGGAAGCACATGCCGACCAGCAGGATGGTTGAGAACAAGAGGGACGAGCCCAGCATCCAGCGCCAGCTGCCTGACTTGAGGTCAAAGAATACACCGCCCGCTGCGTATCCGATGATCTCTCCGAATGCGATCATCAGCTGGTACACGGACACCAGGTTACCGCGCACCGCAGGCGGGACACACTCGGAGATATAGATACCGACACAGCCACCTTCGATTCCGATACCGATGCCGAGAATGAATCGGCCGGCAAACAGCATTGCCACATTGCGGGATCCCGCACAAAGTCCTCCTCCCAGTGTGTACCAGAGACAAGAGATGATAATCGAGTTGCGTCGTCCGAAATAGAAATTCAGCGGCGTCATCATGAGCGCGCCAGCCATTGCGCCGAGTGGCATGAGTGAAGAAATCAGCGAAATGTCAGTCGCCATTTTCGGGTCGTCCATGCTCGCCCACTCGCCAGACGCGATGAAGTGCTTGCGAATACCGGGCAGCGCGCCTGAGATCACAGACTGGTCTAATCCACTCAGCATTCCGCTAAACGCGGCGAACACACCCAGCGTGAGAACTAGCATGCGTGGGCTCACCATGCGCACTGGTATCTGCGCGTATGCGATCCGGTCATACACTGTTTCGTTGCCGAGATACTGTTGGCTCTGCAGGTCGCGTGCCTCGATCTCCTGCTGACGCTCCTCGGGCGTGAGTTCATCGTCGATGAACTCTTTGCCCATAGCGTCGGGCTTTTCAACATGGTCGCTCATTTTGTGTAGGTTGAAGCAATCATGTAGGAAAGCTTTAGGGTTGAAAGAAAAAGAGAAAGAAGGGTCGATGAGACGATCCTAATGCCCTCTATATAACTGTTTTTCCAAAAAAAACTTTGTTTGCGGGATATTGTTCTCACCCCATTCCCCGACCTCCATGCCCCAGACCCCCACAGGACCCCACAATTCCCCAGACTTACCCAATTAACTTTTTTCCTTTTTTTCTTTCTTTTTTTTTTCTTGAAAAGCGTCGCACGTTGTACCAAGTGTGTGTTATTGTGGCGTTATGTAGGTTTCAGCCTAGTAATATACACAGGGAATGCTGCGTCTCAGGATGACAGCACCTTCAATCATAGTGAGCGTGAAGGCTCAGAGTTAGGGCTTCTTAAACAGCAGAAGTAGGGTCCGTTAGAAAGTCCAGAGCCCCTATCCTTCCCAATCCACTTTTCGTCAATATTCCCCCTCAAATGACTTTCGCATTGCAACGAAGGCAAATTCTAACGTACGTTCATTCTGTAATATTACAGACCTTAAGCCTTTTGCTGGAATGGCCGGGAACTTACGACCCAACATGCCTAGCTCGATTAAGTAATGAGCGACGCAAGTTCCCGAGTTTACCAGAAACTTTCCCCGCACCCCCACTCTTTCCCCCCAAAGACGTTCCGAGGTTGGTCAAGTGACAAATGGAAGGAACAAATGGAAGAAGCCGTATGGAACCGGCACGGCCGAGTTTACTCATCCTCATCTGCCGACCCGGATGGCTCCGTTAGACCGGGGATTGGCTGGGGCCCCGACTGTTTCCCCCGAAGACATCCCGATAGAAACACGAACCCGGGGAAATCAAGCCGACGAAGAGATACCGAGACAGAATTTGAATCCATTACAAACCAATATTTAAACCAGGTCTTCCGTGTCTTGGACTAAGAAGCATTGAGGGCAGGTATATCAATTATAGCTTCTACATCTAACCAGTGTACTCCCTTCTCATGCGTAAGTACACCACTTCGCGGACTACATTCCACGCCTCAACTACGGCTCAGAAGATGGAGGCGTAACACAGACCTATATAGTTTTGCCGAAAATATTCCGAGCCAGATGCCAAGAAACTTGTCTAGCCTGACACATGCGGCGGCTCGGACCTCGTCCAAGATTGGTCACATGGAATGTCACCCCATCATCCATCCCTGCAAGTTTCGTCCACGCTCATCCTGTCTCGTCTCTTGGTCTCGTCTCTTGGGAGCGCCAAAATGTAAAAATCTCCTCGGGTCAAAGTCGCCTGTAGGGAGTCAATTCCCACTTTATAACTAGACTTGTTTATATTTGGCCCCTCTATATTAAACCACTCAAATAAGAGTTGTGCCTGAGCATGTTAGTAACTCTTCTACTGTCGAGAATATCGCCTGCATCTGCTGCCAAGAGGGATAGTCATAGTTCACGGGTTGATTGAGGGCTTATGAAATTATGGAGACTTCCCCGGCTTCCCCTGCTCCGAGTGTTGATGTCATGGGACATCGCCACCCAAACCTTCGGACCAAAACCGAACCCGTAAAATCCCCATGGGATGGGATCGGCGGACCTGAATACCCCCAAACCTCGTATAATTTACCCATGGGGTTCCTCACCGAAATCCAATTCTGCATTTTTGCCCCTAATCGGTCCGTACCAAGACGAGTAACATTGTCGAGTCATTGTCGTAAGCCCAGAAAGGGAGGTGTTGCGAGTGTAGAAAGGGAAGAATAATGTCAGATCTCACGCTCATTTCCTACCGACAGCGCTCTACAGCCACCTATACCAGAAGTTGTATGGGAGCCTGGTATCTTCTAGCACTCCGATATGGCATCCTGGCCTAGCTAACGACATTGAGATTGCTAGAGCGATCTGCGATTATTGCCTATATAGGCAAGTGGGACTCTCAATATACAATAGAGCCGCCAAACTCGTTAGTATCTCTCTGCCACTTACTCCGTACTGATTGACTAGAACCTAGTAATCGCCATAATGGCCAAAGCTAAACTCAACGCCATGTTCCCCGCAAATGCCGCAAAGACAGTTTCTGCACGCCTCAGAACCCCCCAATTCCTCTTCCTCCGACGCATTTCGCCACCAGGAACAACCTCTATCTGAAAAGTCTGCAGTGAAATGTTTCGCAAACCAGAGAACTGTTGCTCTCTGATCCCTAACAAGCGCCTTAGCTGCCCATCAAGCATAGAATCCTCGGACCTCAAGACCAGACGGCAGAATCTCCCTCAGAGCTATCAATGTTAGACTCCATACCAGCTGTGGTGTCTAAAAGATTACGCATCGGCATTCTCTATTCCTTCGAGGCCACAAACTCAACCAAATTCCCACACTAAGCCTGCGCTTTCGATTCCCAAATATCATCCCTGTATACATCAGCCCCATCCTCCGACTCCCCAATCCGGTTCGCAACGCTGGCATCATCTATTCGTACGTGTAATTGAGGTATCTACTATATAGGAGCCAGCAAGAAAAGAGGGAGAGAGTTGATTGCTACGGAGAGCGAGCCTACGGAGAGCGAGCTGCCCGACTATCTATCCAAGGCACCAACGTGCGCAATGATTGCATCATCACGTCGATACAAAGTACATTTGAACAATTAGTGTCTTGGCATCTGCACATAGCCACCCTATCCAAGCCAAGATACGTAATATTAAACCACGCACGAGCCCTTCTTTTCCAAACCGGCCTTCCCCAAATTCCTGCCATAACGACCCCTTGATAGATAATATCGATCCAATGTTCAGCTTGAGGTTGCTGTTCATATTCAAAGAAACAAAATGATGGCTATGTTTGTTCGCGCTGCTGAGACTAGAGGGGGCGGTGGCGGAGCAATCTACGCTAATGCTAGCGCCTAGTAGCCTCATGCATAATGAACAAATCGGTAAGGCTTTTTAACCAACAACTACTGTATCAATCCTGATGAAAGTGACTGTGGGTCTAAGGGGCTCGAATCAGATTTACTAACTGGTCGGTTCAGGCTGCTCTGCTATGCATCTCCTAGGCTTCCGCATGCTTGTCAATTTCATGGGCGCGTAATCAAACAGTAGTGTCAAAATGCTATTTTAGGATTCTTCTCATTAACTACGGGCTTGAAAATGCGCTAGTTTTTAGATTCAATGGCTATATAAAGTCCCCTTTGACCCTTAATGACATTGATCATTGGGTTTACATTAAGCATGAACAATACCATCCCTACCCCACCTGGCTGGGTTAACGAACCCGACGGGCGAGGAACGTGGAGTATTTTATTCACTTGCGTTGTCACAATCATTCTCTGTTGCTGGACATCCGTGGCCCCAAATTTGCCTGCTAAATCCGACGGCGAATTCAGAAGATGGAGATACAAATTCGATCTTGCTTGTATTACGCTACTCGGATCTGAATTCATATTGATGCTATCTCTGGGCCAATGGTCATCCGCACGTTGCTCTGTTAAAGTAAGTACTTAGTTACTTCTAGGTGATGTTGAAGCTAACAGAGCAGAATTTCCATGAGGCTGGATACACGGAATGGACTATCAAGCATGCCTTCTTCGCCGATATGGGAGGCTTTTTTATCAAGCCCCTAGAAAGTGACTTACCTTCATTCCCTTTGGATGCAAAGCAGGTATATATCCTGGTTAAAGATAAATATCTCGAATATCCGAATCTGAAGGAAGAGGAAATCGAAGATAGGAATAAATCAGGTGGACTAGCTAGGTCAGTGCAAGTTTATTTGACTTCTTATCTTCCTTTATATATTATTCTTACCTATGTAGATTATTCACAATAGCGCAAGCCCTCTGGTTTACCCTGAACTGCATATTTCGTTTCGCTCAGGGTGTTTTTGTTACCACTCTTGAGCTCACTACTCTTTCCTTTATCTTAGCCTTCCTAATAACATCATACTGCTGGTATCATAAACCTATGGATATCAACAGGCCGATCACTTTGCAGCTCAATACCTCTGTGGCTACAATTCGAAAGAATCATCAAGTCGCCGGATCGAAGTGGTATGAAACACCATTTGACTACCTCTCGCGGGATCAGGGGTTTCTTGCTCGATTTTGGAGATATTACATACAGATTCTTCACTACATGCATATACCGCTGGCAACTCGGCCTAAGCGACGACCATATGATCGCATTCCGAGTCATAATTTCCTGAATGCGGATGCCCGGGCTGAGACAATTGCCGTCCCGACAATTGTTTTTTTTAGCGCTATGTATCTCATTGCGTGGAATTCTCATTTTCCCACCGCAATGGAGAAATTACTTTGGCGTATTGCTAGTGTGAATAGCCTAGCCTATGCGTTGATTGGAGCCCCCCTTTGCGCATACTTTCAGAAAACTATGTTCCGACCAGAGCTGAGACAAGAAAGGGCACAAGCTATGTTGAACCACAAACCAAAACCCAAAAGATGGATCGGCCGTCTTGCTTCAAAGGTTAGGAATATTGATCCTGAGCAGGATCCTCAGTTAGAAATTCCTCTTCGGGCCTTGATTCCAGTTTCCTTTCTGTGTGGTATATATTGCGTGGGTCGAGGGTTTATCTTGACGGAAGACTTGATTGGATTGAGAAGCTTGCCGGAAAGTGCTTTTCAAACGGTTTCATGGTCGAAATATGTACCTCATTTGTAGTCCTAAGTGGTTGGATCATGTCGATTTATTTGAAATGGCCTATGAATATAACCTTTAGGTCGCACGATGATATATGGGTGCCACTGAATTGTGAGGCCTACCACTAAGACAATTTCTCACTAATATTCATATATTCCATTCCGTCTGTTGTCTAGCGCACCGTGGCATTAAATAAGAAGCTTAGGACGAGTACTAGACATTTTCGGATTGCAAAGGATTCCTAGCCCAAATGGCGGCATATACGGGAGAGCGATTTCTTAAAATTGTGTATTTCCCGGCATGACTGCGTAGTCATTGGCTTAATCAGAAAGCTTCGCGCTTTGAAAATCCATCGAGGTAAATTGCGGGACTAAAATCTCAATTTGCTAAGATTGTGCCATTTCCTAGATTATAGCCTAGGTTGGGATTTCAAAAATCGGTCCATCAACTGGGGCTGGCCCCTACGCTCTTTAGTAAGGTTAAATAAATAGTCATATTATTGTGTCGAATTAACAATGCTATATTAGACCTAGAAATCATGACGACAGCTTTGAATTTGGCTTTTTTATTATTCTTTCTATGCGTCTTTCTACCGGTGCTTCCAGGTCTTTCCTAACATATATGAAGTCTCTTCCTGATATATCTATAGGATTCTTTCCAGGGTGACTGCCAACATAAAAACATATTGATGCGTTTTGGTAACTCTTTACCATCTGATATTCGGCATTTCGCGTAAAATGCTACACCCACTCGAGTCTTGACTCGATTTACAATATTTAGGATTTTACATGCTCGCATATTGGATTGCAAATTAGAAGGAAAATTGAAGCTGTGTTTTCTGGTTAAACATAGTGTGTTCATCGTTCTGATTCTAAAAGGAGCTCTGCACATTTCTCATTGCGAAAGGCAGCGTTTGCTTCCACATCTGTAGGAATACCCTATTTGCTAGGCCGCATTCAATGACCTATAAATTAGTAGCAACCTTTTCTCTTTACAATAGCTACCAAGTTCGGCTTCTATATGATTTACACTCTTTTGCACTTTCTTAGCGCCACTTTCGGGAACTACACTATGAGCTTAGCTCGTTACTTGAGTACTTTATGTACCTATTATATGTGACGGCATTATACCATAATATTATATTATATAGAATCTGTTCTATAAATATCCCTCCTTCGAGAAAGTTCGCTGCGAACAGGGCAAACAGTAGCAGATCTGTGCTTGGAGTCTGGCAAATCGTCTTCTTCCCTCTAAATGAGGAGAAACACAGCGACTAAGTCCTATATATTTAAAGCCAGTGACTTACCAGATGGACATCCATGGATGTCTTGTTCAGATCTCCCATTGGTCATATATGATCTATCCTTTCTATAGTTGAAATTGTATTAGGATCGTATGGTTTCTATTGGATAGTACTAGATACTAACGTACTATTTCACCCCATAGCTAAACACCCAACCCAGCCTACTAATTTTAAATGCATATATCTCCACCAAAACGCGATTAAATTAGTTCTAGTAAAATCATATATCTAACTAAGTATCTATTGATTTCATGCCCTGTTTCTCTATAACCACTACACTTTAGTAGGGCCCGCGTACGTGGTCATAAAGCCGGCGAAAGGCTTGCTAGGAGGAGGGAGGTACTTTAGCTATTTCTACTAGCTTAGTGATTAATTAAGAACCTAGCTTGGTTGTATTCTTGTACACTTTATTTGAGCTCCAGATTTTGTCTGCTCAATTTGTCGATCAACATTTTGTCCTCCGTATGCATCCTGCGCAATTCGCGCAGGTTGTCACTTCATTTCGTACCCTTACTTGGTGAATGTTATTCGCCAGAGAGGGTAAAAAGAACATGCAGCTCTCATTAATATCTTTTCAAGGAATACTATTCAATATATTTGCATGCTAGCTCCGGGCTGTGTGCTTGTGATTCATGCTCAGAAGACTCATGATAAAAGTACATGACTACGGAAGACCATAATTCTGCCCCGAATGCCGCAGTTTTCGTGGCCTGCCCCAATGATTAAAACAACTGAGAGTAGCTGGGCACTGTTATTTTTCTGAACAATTTTATCGGCAGAACCCAATCTCACTTCTCAGAACAATATTAGCGTAGTTCTCGGCTGGACTGGCATGACAGGGTATAGGACCCCTATAGGACTACTAAGGTAATAGGACCGGGATTCTTTTAGTCCTACAAGGGTAGATACGACTAGGATATAGGACTGAACTTTTTTTGGTCCTATGGGAGTTGGCAAGGTCTACTAAAAACTGAACTTGTAATGCTTACACTGAGGGAGCACGTCTAACTAGTATGTGGGGGACCTTGTCTTCCACTACGCATTGGCCTCGCCTGTCCTGTCATTTACTAAGTGATTTTATTATATAATCCTGGAGGGCTGGAGGATACAAGTAACAGGAAGAGACAGATTGAATAAACACACCTCTACACCTCTCTGAATTGACTTCTTGGGCTGCATGCCTGGGTTCCTTTGTATGCAAAGTCGAGTATGAAACTGAACTGCGAGTGCTGAATCGACCCGTATGCCTCAGAGCATACAGCCTTGAGCGTTCCCCTCTTCACTAGTTAACTAGTTAGAATGTGGATACTTAGCAAGAACTGAATGCTAACATCTTTTCGAATCCAAAGACAACATATAATAAAGGAGTCTCTCAGTTGCTGAGCATTGTATGCCTGGGTAAACACTCCGCCGGTTCAATCCGCGTTTCAGGCACATCAAATGAAACATATGCAATAGCCAGAGCCTCCGATCGCAACACTCAAAAAGTGGTGATCTCGGAGAATTTTCTTGTGATGGCCACCAGTCAGCGGCCGCAGAAGACTAGGGGGTCTCCGCAGGTGGCAAAACTAGTGGAGAAAGTGTCGGACTAAATTCCAACTAAGAAGCCTATAAGAAGCCTATAAGAAGGCTAAAGGGAGTAATAAGGGGCCTGGAAGGACTAGCTAGCGTCCCCGGTTTCAGCTACGCCACAAGATTCCTTGCACCGATTCATCTAATAGGCTAAATTAAGTATGTTGAATGGAAATCCTCGCATATTGTACATTGTGCAATATCCAGATCTTTTTCAGGGTAAACCTCGGGTTTTCTCTGAAATGTCCGTATTTGTTTCAAAGGCGATGGAGTAGATGAGATGACCTTTCATTTTTAGCAAATGGTTTAGCCCTTGGGGGTTTCTCCAGTCTTGAATCTTGATACATCTTACATATAACGATCGTCCCTAATGACTATCAACCGCGGCAGTCAACTAAATCAGGTCATTAAAATTAGGCTAGGGGCTATTCTTCACCAAAACTCAAAATAGATACCCGTACAACATATTGTATCTGTAAAATAAAGTGGACGCGGGATTCCTACCCAATTCTTCCGTGATATTCAGATCCCAAAAAAAGTCCCCCCCCAAAACGCACAGTCAGCACAGCGTCCAAGGGGCAGCCATCAGCGGTAGCCCATCGGATTGGATCTGGCGGAGTCCACAGCGGAACAAGCGCAAACCAGTGGGGTTTCGACCAAATGGTCCATCGCCTTTTGGAAAGACGATTCTTTTTTTTGTTGGTACAATTACCGTTGGGGGCTTTTAGCTTTTTTCCCCCTCTGGACCAAGATTCGATGAATTGCACTAGGCCGAAATAAGGTGCAGTTTTCTTGAAATATATCCTTCGTATTTCTCTATTCTACTAAACCGGACAAGTGCGATCGGCTTTAGTTATCGGCTTTAGGGGGTGGGTTTTATTTGAATTAATTTTTTTGGCTTTTTTCCCCATCTCGAAGGCGCAATATTGGTTCATCTGCTGTTTTTGTATGTGAGTTCCGAGATCACCGCGTAGGCTCGGCTGGTTTCCGTTGTTCCCATAGACGCCGTTGGGGGGTGTGAATTGGCTCGCGATTTGTATATGGATTGAGAGTGTATATAGATGCAATATGCATATATCCATCTATCTATCCGATCTAATAAAACCCGGACAGAATGAATAAAACCCCGATAATGAAACCCGTAACACAGGCCACCCATACCCAATGTATAGGATCGCCGTAGTAATGCTGACCAAAAGAAGAAGCCGCTGGATAAAGAACGAAGGAAAGAAAGAAGAAACAAGATCGCTAGATGTGAAAACCCAACCCCAAAACAGGGCTCTGATAGACGCTATGCCGCCGACCGGATGTGAAAAGACAGAGACTCAAGAGTCGAAAGAAGAACAGTCCTCTATGAACCTTTTCAGCCGCGCGAACTTCGCGGCCGTGAATTCTGCGAGGACGAGTCGTGCATGATATCCGGTGCCCGGGGACCAACCATCCAATCTTCCATAGCGAGCCATTCACTCCAGCTGCGCTCGGCAGCCTCGATCTCGGCGTCGAGGGCCCCCTGTAGAGGACGCAGGAACGGAATGGTCTCCAACGGGGGGATGTCATAGTCCTTTTTCACGGAGGCCCAGCCGCCGCTCTTTGCGGCGAAGAGGTAATTACGGCGCTCTTGCTCATGCATGGGTCCCACACCGCTACCCCAGTCGTCACCGAAAAAACCGTGCAACACGCCTGGGAAGTCCATTCCTGTTGCGACTAGGCGCCGTATGTAGGGAATCAATGAGATGGAGGGTGGGCCTGGGGGTTGTGTGCCGGGTGGGATGTGGTTGGCAGAGGAAGAGGATGGTGAGGTTGAGTTGAGGATTGGGTTCGGTTGGCGCTGGAAGGGGAGTCGGATGTTTAAGAATGCGGAAAGGGCCTGGACGGGGACGCTGTGTTGGGCGTGATCTAGAAAGTAACGTTGGCAGCTTTGATAGTGGGGGTACCATTCAAAGATATCGAAGTTGTCGTCTGATCTTCCTGGTGAGGCACCGGCTAGACCGATCATGGTGGCCGGGTTGAATTGTGGATGGGAGTTCATGGATGTGTGTGGTGAAGGTGAGGGCGAATGGGATGTTGAAGTTGAGGTTGAAGTTTGTAGTCTTGGAGGATCTACTTGTCTAATTTTTTTCCCGATGCATTTCTTAGTTTGTGTTCTTTCTCTCTTTTTTTTGCTGGTCTGTTCGGGGCTGCGCCTCTTTTCCCGAGTTCTGGGCATTCAGTGGGTCGAATTGCGGCCCCAAATTGAGTGAACTGGAGGGGTAGTTGGGATGAAAGACAGACTGGGAAGGGATTGTTACTTGAAAAAAATATCCCTACCTCGACGGACTAGGAGAGATACTCGACGTCGTGAAGGGGAAGTTGGGGAGGGCGGTGCAGAACGGAACAGATCCCTGATGGTCCCGAGTCCGCCGCGAGGTTGGGGCTTGTTGATGGACATTTGTTAGGGAACCATCTAGGATGTTCAGGCGAGATATTGGGGGGGATGTTCAACAAGGAATACCCATTGAGGATATTATGTATGAAGCAAAAGAACCGTAGACATACATGTGTGTGTGTGTTCCAATTCCCCAAAGAGGCAAAGAGAAGAAGAAAGAAAGAGGAAGAGAAAGAGAAGAGGGAGATCGAAGTGAAATTGGAAGTGAACAGGAAAAAAAAAGATATCAGGATTGTTCTGGAACGTCCATAGAAGAGAAATGGGGTTTCTAGGACTAATAAGAGACAGAAGTCAACGTGTATACGGAGTATTTCTGAATCGGATCCATCGACGGGTCTATCCGGTCAGGCCAATCATTCTGAGATCTGCTTAACCACGGGTTGACTGTGGATATCGATCTAGGGCAAGTTTTGGGTTTGGGGGTTTTTTTTTTCTTTTTATATTTATGTATATATAAAATTTTAATATACATATTAATACGCTTATATTACATTTTACATTCCCCGATACGAGTACCTGGATACTTATTATCAATCCTGGCTCCTCACTTATTATTGACCTCAACCACTTAGGACGTCGTCTTACACGTCTTATTGGCCCAGGGCAAGATGGATACTCATCTCCTTTTAGCAAAATGGTTTCTGGTTCATGTCATAGCTTCATCGAATCATAACCAAATCAGCACTGTATCAGAAAAGGAAAAAAAAAGGGGGGGTGGGCACTTCAAGACTAGGACCTCCTGGTCTGTGTTCAACCAATCTAAGCCCGGACTGGCCTACTCGCTGCAAGGCGTCTAGTCATGATTGGAATATTAGTCCACGAGAACACCTGCCTATTCCAGTGTCAGCACTGTCAATTGAATGGATGACTGGTTAGAGGATAGTCTTAAATATATTGAACCATGTGCCCTGCATTGTAGTACCCCTCGTCATGATCACTGTACTCCGTAGCAATAATTGAATCAGGAATCGCACTAGGAGTGTCGTTTTTATAGTGGGTTTGCATATCTAAGTCAACATAGATACGGAGTACATACCCCTTCCTGCCAAGTTCCCACAAACCGGGTTCTTCAATATCGCGTGCAGCACGTAAGACCCGGAACCCACTTGGGCCGTTTTTATCTGTCTCCATCTTTCAATTCTTCAGGATTTCTTATATTCTTATTATATGCATTAACCTAGAGTACTTCTTACAAACAACCCCCACATTTTCTTTAGTCGGAATGAGACACAACCTCACAAATGTAACCACAGATGGCGTCACTGGAGCATACGAGCTAGGATCTACTAAACAAAAAGGGTCAGAGCACACAGCTAGAAGAGCAGGGGCCACTTATCGAGCTGTGAAAGTCAGAGCCCCCTTTAGCGGGGAGTTCAAGCTCTGACCGGATCGCGCCTCCCAGATAAGAAATGACAGAGCTGATCTTTAGGGGGGAATGACCATCTCTGTACTCCGTATGGAGTATTCTGCTTCATATTGAATACCAATTACGAATTCAATCTCGGCGTCTGGTTTTTTTTTTAAAAAAAAATTTAAAAAAAATTTAAAAAAAATTTCTACTCCTTTTCTGGTGTTAATATGGGTCCCCCCTTCAGCTGCACAAAATCTGGTGGCGCCGGGCCAAGGGGTAAGTAAGTAAAGGGCGGAACTATGCCTGTCGCATTCCCCTCAACACTTTTTTGTTCGAGATTATATGGTATCGCAGATTTCAATTGGTTCGAGTCTAATGCATCCATATCTGACCCAATTCTAATCTTTGTATGAATCCGAGCAATCCGATCATTCTCTTTTCCGCCATCCCCGTGAAATTTGCCACACGAATTCGCCACATGCAGAGCTCCAATCAGGTCCACTCCTTCCACTTGACAGCGATTGCTCTACAATACAGGACCTGTGTCGATATTCAGCTAGAACGTCCAGTTCAAGTCAGCCAGTCGGAACAACGAAGTGGTCAAGAAGACAAAAAGGGTGTCATTAATGAACTCCAGGCTGAAGATGCAACGAATTCAATGGACCATCCGGTAACTACTGCCACTCGAAAGTCAATAATCATGACCGCCTCGCATAGCTCTTGCCAAATTCGATCATAGACCGCACTATATATGCATCTCGCCAATGGGCTACTACATGCACCGAAGACCCTAGGATCCTCCAACGGAAAGCGCGGCTGGGACTTCGGTCTGCCGATTGATGACACCCTATTGCTTCTCTTGCATCGGAGCGGAACCAATATCCTGAACACTTATGATGCATCTCATCCCGATGCCATATGACTCGACGCTTCCTAGAGGATGCAGTCTGTCTGAACTCGACACACCTCGAACCCGACAACTAGTACGCAGTATCCACGCTCAAGTCTGCGGATACATACCCCTGGAAATGTTGCGGAGCGGGTGAATAAATTAAGGGGAATTTCAAGTTGCTGCCCAACGATCATACTCTACGGAGTATGTCATTGGTACAAAGCACTTGAAACAAGCCGGTCGCTGTGGATACTATGTTGGTCCAAGACAGCATGATTATATGATCAAGTGCTATGCACTGCAGCTGGTGGCTGGCGGGTAACCGGATAAAGCTCTGGCGAGTTGGCGACCGGGCTTCATTGCCAAGAGCGCATTGCCAAGAGCGTACGAGTACTCCGTACGCTGTATAGCTTTGTATTCCCGGTCCGATTGATCGTCAACGACCAATAGTATTAGCAGTACCCAAGTACGCAGAACATAGACATAGGTTCCCGTCGACCACCACACTCAGGTTATGTCAAAAGCGCTGAATCTTTTTTGTGATCAATAAACCTCATAACATCGACGAGTCGCAGTGTCGCGAACATTGATCCCAACATTCCCAATTGACGTCGCAGCTCGCGCCCAATCATCACATCCTTCACACATGTGTCATAACGAAGAACATAGGCACAGCATAGCACACCAACATCCCCCGTCAAGAATGGAAAAGCGGTGAACCCTAGATCCTCTTCACCAGATCGTCAGCGTTTATATATCCGAGCAGTGTCGAACACGATCTATCAACTTACACCTCAACATCCGACACGTGTCACCACACAGCGCTAAGCAGATAAATATGATAGTCCCAATCTTTACAAAAACAAAAGAAAAACAATCGCAAACAGCGCGAAAATCATCTCATTATTTTGATCCGTCTCCATTCCCATTCCCTTTTCCACCCTCGTACTACAATTTTATTCCGTACCCCGCGAATAGCGCGGGACTGGCGATCACTAGCCCACTCGGTCGGCAGGACCGCAGCGCCCCAGGCGATGCTCTTATGTAAACCTGTGTGTCATGGACGCACGGTGGCATTGATAGGAAAATACTGGACGAATGGGAGGTTTGCTATTGTCATTTTGATGTGCGGGATCGGTTGTTGCGGAGAACGCCGTTTTCCTTTAATCTGATTGTCCGGGGAAATGGACATCCACCATCCACTTCTGGGTAGCTTGGTGGATATGTACCTTCGTTGATAGATATTATAACGTAGGTACGTACCTTTGAAGGTTTGATATATTTTCTATGGGTTAAGTGGTACATATAGTATAGCGCTGGATAACATTGTAACAGTATAGAGTACTCCATACTGGTGATGATAATCGGGATGGGTCTAATTTGTGCTTCGACACCCAGGCTTGTGTGGAGGAGTGAAGTTAGTGCTGGGGCTAGCGTGGAAATGAGGCTCATTATTGTTTCCACGTGGCTTGGTTGAGATACTGATAGTTATCTGTATCTGTATATAGATCATTGTCGAGGTTGGATCTGATATTAGGCTGCCTGAGTGACACCATGAGTATATATATACCTAGCTAGTCTATTAGCTAACTAAAGCTACGTATTTATGGTTGAGGTTCCCTAGAGTGAATATATTTTATGGTTATTGTCCCCGCTTGAACAACAAATACAAGGCGAGTGAACCATGCTTTAGCGGTGTGCATTGACCAGATGAAACCCAACCAGAGTGGAGAATTCTTTATCTTGTACAGACTACGCTAGTTCGATGTATATCAGAACGCACAGATCTTCTGTACAAGTAAGAACAACGAGTTGGTGATATACACAGCTTCTCATTCGTCAAATAGCACGCCATGGCAAGTCCACAAGCAAAATCACGTCTAATGTACGCTGTACTTATGCCAGAAACCCAAGCATTGTCTACAACAGCGTAATAAGCACAAACATTGAAGGAGACGCCGAACGCCAAATCATTCCTCGCAAGCTAGAGGATCTACTTGACGAACTAAATGGTAACGGTCTCCACGTTTGTAATTCTCCTATAAGCACGTTATCGAACCCAGCAAGATCAAGCCGGATCTCCGATATAAGAATGCATATGCAGACAACGGGAACCAGGAATTTAGTTTGCATCCATTCCCGGAGACTAGAGAGCTCTAGAAGGAATTAAGCTTCTGGATCTGCAAGGGAAATCCACTGGGTCCTGAGGAACCGTTGTCCCACACGTGTGTGACTTAATGGTCATGGGTACGGAAGTACCGAGTGTTAATCGCAAGTGGTCCGCCCAAGTGGAGCTCGAGTCCTTGATGTAAACATGTGCAAGAAGTAGTTCTACATCATACATCACACCACAGGGACCTCGGGGATAATAATAAAAAGACGGAGCATGGCCCGCGTGATAAGTAGTTCTACATTTGGCTTTTCGGTGAGGACTCCCGCAGCAACCCCAGGAAGCGCCGCGCAGCCTCCGCAAACCGCCGTCAGCAAGGAGTGGAGAGGTGCGTCTGAATTTTGGTGTTCCGCGGAGAGCTGCAGCGGGCAACCACTAGATTGGTGGACGGTCGCATGATGTTGACGATCTACTAATGTCCCAACCATCATGATATCTATTATAATTTAGGGTTTTTATTTATTTATAGTATGCACCGTATGATGCACCCTTATACTTGTGGTGGGCAGTTGGGCAGTTGGGCAGTATGAATACTATAACAATATTATTTCGATCATAAGGTTAGGAATAAACTAAGAGCTAAATACCGAAGCTCATGGTGTATCTCGGTAGTAGTTGCAGCGCCGACTATCGGGGGATCCAATGCAGTTAACCGGGTCTTGGCATCACACGGGATTGGTGCCTGACCCAAGCCGGGGGAAAGGACAAGCCCTTGGACTCGGGTTGCACCCACCGAGATGACTATTAGGGGGTAATTGACTGGACTATCGGGATCTGGGTGGTACTGCGGGCATTCGCATATTCCAGATTTTCGATTTCTCTGACTACGAACATTCTGTAGCACAACTATTTCCTTTTTTCTCATTCTGACTAGATTTGTGTCTGGAGATGCTCCTCTACCCCTCTAGGTACCCCTCTACCCCTCTACCCCTCAGTTTAATTGATCCGGTGGGGTAAAGGGAATTCGACCAAAAGCCATAGATAAAGGAAAAATGAGTAAAAAGTGTTAGAGAATGAAAAGACGATCAGATAAGCTCGGTGGGCCACCTTTGGCCGGCTCCATTCTTTGGTCGCCGTTTATGGTATAGTTGGCACGTGACTACGCCTGCATCCGAGCCAAATTGCCGAAGATGGTAGCTGGTGGCGGAGAACTCGAGTTTTTATTTGCCTCGAGTCTTTTATATTTTAATTTATTCAATTCAACTTTATAGGATACTACTTCATCAATAGGTCGATCATAGCAAAAACTGCAACTCGTCGCATCATGCATTTCTGGTTTCGAAGTCTCTTTTTTTCTCAGCCTCCTAGTAAACTAGGTTACATTCAATTTTTTTTTTGTATGTCGGAGATGAGCGATCCGAGAATACGAATTGAACACGGAAGAAATATTAGACAAGGAAGATTTAGGAAGCGAAAACGAGCTATGATTGATGGGAAGGTTAAAATGTAGGTAATGCACATATGGAACCAACAGTTTGGTAGAGATAAGCCAAATTCTGTGCAAATTCTGTGACCTTAAACCATGAGATAACATTGTTCGGGCCCCGAACTTCGGACGTTCTTCCCACGGAAATCATGGGAAATCATTGGGTTTCATCTTTCTCTTGGATTTTCTCCTTCTCATTCGTGCAACCTGGTCTTCTTGGATTATTGTCGACTATGGCCACATTTACCAACTCCCGTCCCTTTCCCCCCATTGTCCGGAATCTCTCGTCCGACTCCGGCTTTGAATATCTTCTCCACATCTTCTCTATATAATTGTAGAATTCTCCCCTCCATTCTCTCTCTTCTTCATCTACTCTCTAAAATATCGATTGTCTTATACTCTGCTCTTGGGCCCTTCTAATTATAATTATTCAGATCATTGCATAGCATTGATCTACCTTCCGACCTAAACCAGAGTAACCAAGACCCAAAAACCCGCCGACATGATGCAAAACCTCCCCTTCGAGCCTGAGTTCGAGCAGGCATACAAGGGTATGTCTCTTGCCTTTTCCTCTATTCCAATTCCATATCACAATTTTTTTCCCGACACAATCTCTTACCATCGGCATCTTTTCGGCTTATGGTCCCACCGGGCATAATTTCGGGGTGACTAAGCTAACAATCCCGAAACAGAGCTCGCCTCCACCCTCGAGAACTCCACTCTTTTTGAGAAGAAGCCCGAATACCGCAAGGCCCTTCAGGTCGTCTCCGTCCCTGAGCGTATCATCCAATTCCGCGTTGTCTGGGAGGATGACAAAGGCCAGGTAAGACTTGTTTTTCCAACTTCTCAAATTGCCACAATTCTGACTCGCCCAGGTCCAAATCAACCGCGGATTCCGTGTCCAGTTCAACTCCGCTCTTGGCCCCTACAAGGGTGGCCTCCGTTTCCACCCCACCGTGAACCTGTCCATCCTCAAGTTCCTCGGTTTCGAGCAGATCTTCAAGAATGCCCTGACCGGCCTCAACATGGGCGGTGGTAAGGGTGGATCCGACTTCGACCCCAAGGGAAAGACCGACAACGAGATCCGCCGCTTCTGTGTCTCCTTCATGACCGAGCTGTGCAAGCACATCGGTGCCGACACCGACGTTCCCGCCGGTGATATCGGTGTTACCGGCCGCGAGGTTGGCTTCATGTTCGGCCAGTACAAGAAGATCCGCAACCAGTGGGAGGGTGTTCTCACCGGTAAGGGTGGCAGCTGGGGTGGTTCTCTCATCCGCCCCGAGGCCACCGGCTACGGTGTCGTCTACTACGTCGAGCACATGATCAAGCACGCCTCGGGCGGCAAGGAATCCTTCGCCGGCAAGCGCGTTGCCATCTCTGGCTCCGGAAACGTCGCCCAGTACGCCGCTCTTAAGGTCATCGAGCTCGGCGGTTCCGTCGTCTCCCTCTCCGACTCCCAGGGTGCTCTCGTCATCAACGGCGAGGAGGGCTCCTTCACCGTCGAGGAGATTAACACCATTGCCGAGATCAAGGTCGAGCGCAAGCAGATCGCTGAGATCGCCACCCAGGCCGCCTTCAGCTCCAAGTTCAAGTACATCCCCAGTGCCCGCCCCTGGACCAACATCGCCGGCCGCATCGACGTCGCTCTGCCCTCCGCCACCCAGAACGAGGTCTCCGGTGACGAGGCTAAGGCTCTCATCGCCGCTGGCTGCAAGTTCATCGCTGAGGGCTCCAACATGGGTTCCACCCAGGAGGCTATCGATGTCTTCGAGGCCCACCGTGATGCCAACCCCGGTGCCGCTGCTATCTGGTACGCCCCCGGTAAGGCCGCCAACGCTGGTGGTGTTGCTGTGTCTGGTCTTGAGATGGCCCAGAACTCTGCCCGTGTCAACTGGTCCCGTGAGGAGGTTGACTCCCGTCTTAAGAAGATTATGGAGGACTGCTTCAACAACGGCCTTGCTACTGCTAAGGAGTACGTCACCCCTGCTGAGGGTGTCCTTCCTTCTCTCGTTGCTGGCTCCAACATCGCTGGTTTCACCAAGGTCGCTGAGGCCATGAAGGAGCACGGTGACTGGTGGTAAATCAGTCGCATCCCCAATTTTTGGTGATGTTTTGGTGATGTTTTGTGATGATTTCTGTCCTCTCTTGAGGAGAGGCAGCTTCGATGCATTTTCTTTTTTAAAAATAGCTTTTTACCCTTTTTGTTAAGCGGATTACGGATAGAGGCGCTGGTTTTTCCAATGTTGCATTTGATTGATATCCCCACTTGAGCACCGCTGTTTGTTTGGGTTCTGCACTTGGGATTGTCATGATGATAATGAGATTCAATGAATGATTTAAAAATATTTGTGTGATCTTGTAGTCTTGTAAGCTGTAGATTTTTATCAAAAGTAGTTGATTTCTCGAGAGTGAGCCCCAATGGTTACACGAAATAAGTCTATGCTTTAATTTCACGAAGATCTAGACAAGTCCAGATTAACTCCATCGATCCACTAAGGTGTTGCGTCCGTCATGACTTTAATTATTTTAGAACGTCCGTTGCTATTGGAAGTGTGGCCTAAGGCACCAAAATATTCAAGTCACATGCTAAGTGGATATGATTCTCTCTCACGTGATGGTTACGTAATTGCTTTCACGAGCCCGGAGCGCCGACCTGAGAAAGAGCTATCCCTCACAGCCTCAAGACCAGCGATCTATTCCTCGAAAGAAAAATGCTTAGTGCGAGTCTGTGACTTGCAATCTTATTTTTACAGCTTCCGGGGTGCAGTGTTATGTTGTGGAGATGACAATGCTGCCGGACAGGGCAATTCCCGAACAATGGAGGACCTTCCTCCACCAATGTTTGGCCAATCGTATAGATATAGACGAGTTCACGGACTTGTCGGGGCTGATGTTTGCTCGCTCACCCGTGAAGGAAAATGAGCTCCTCGATCTACTCCTTGAAGCTCGCGCTTCCTCCAGTGTTACCTGGGATCCTCTTCTGCCGCTGTACGTCGATGGACTGTGCAAGGTTGGGAGGGTCAAGTCTTCGTCTGCGCTGGCGAGTCTGTTAAAGCACTCTTCCATTGTGGATGCGTTGGGATCTGGCGAGGTTGAGGGCGAGGGACAGAGCTCGCCGTCCAAGTCCAAGAAGCAGAAACCGTCCACTCTCATGACGGATATCAAAGTCATTCAGGATGTCATGGTGTTCATTTCTACCGGGTCAATCCCCAAGACCGTCATCGAGGCTGCAGATATTTACTCTGCTACCGTAGACTGGATTCTGGCTGTCGTGGCGTGGCACAATCACAGCGCGGACGCCTCGCAGCAAACAGGTGGCTTGATGGGATCGCCTGACGCGGTCTCGTTGTTCGAGTCGCTGGGGATTCTACTCGCAGCTTTGTCTGGGACTAGCAAAGGACTGGAAGTGCTGTCCAGTGATTTCAATCAAGGTAAATCTACATGATCTTCGCGTTTGGGGATGATATTACCGTATCTGTTGAACATCTATTAACGATTCCCCCCCAGCATTGAAAGCAAAACTGGGACAGGCTTTGTCAAGCTACCTGCCTCTCTGTATCGATGTCTCTCTGCCGCTTCGGCATCGCCTCGAAGAGTTGCAGAAAGTGTTCAATCTTTACCCCGGTCAGCCTTCTAAGGCGTTGCATGGGCCTGCTATCGACGGCGTGAATGTCAATGCCCTCCAGTTTGAGTCTTCTGTCATGGATGGCCCGGTTGTTAACACTAGAGCTGGACTCTATGTATACATCAATTCCATGGTACGCTTCTCTTTGCGCGGAAATGTTGGGTTCATGGCTGACTAGCAACAGGTCGTGGGTCGTCCTTTGGTCGATGATACTATTCTGATCAACTACCTCACCAATCGTTATCAGGTAAGTCCACCTGACACGATTCATTTCTCTCTCACTAGTCAGAGTGGTTTGGATCATTTCCTCCTCACTGTTCAAGTGTGTGTGGTTCAGATCATTTAACTAACCTCTTACCAGGGCCACAATGACGTGCTCATCGAGGAAATCATTACAGCCGCCTTCGACGTTCTTTCCAACGGCGTATATCGCAACGAATCTGGCCGCACGATGCTCTTGTTCCGATCTTTCCTCGTTAACAAGCTTCCCGCCTTTTTTGCAGCCATCTCGGCAGCATCCATGGTGCCGATCTCCATGGAAATGTGCATTAGCCATGCCTTAAGCCGTCTAGATCCGAACGCATTCCCCTCCTTCTCTCAGATGTTCTCGATGCAGGGCAGCAGTGTTTTATCGGATGCTCGCCAGGAGTTCCTCTTTGCTTGTGCGTCACACAAGCTCATACGAGAGTCCAGTATTGAGCAGCTTCTCGGAGAAAACCCCATGCAGACGCTGCCTGGTGGGGGCCCTTATGTCAAGGAAGATCTCGTTTCGCAAATCAATAATAATCATGAACGTGCTGAGCAACTTATTGGTGAGATCGAGTCGATGGAGGGCAACGCTGGCGCGATAGTTGGTGCCGTGGTCGATGTATGTTCCAAGCTACCCGATCTGAGTTTCCTGGAAGTATTAGGATGCTAATTTCTTCAAGGTCATGCATAATTTGTGTCATCAGAGAGAGACAATGACGCTCAAGAACATCTGCAACTCGCTCTCACGCCGCCCGCAAACCTTGGACGTCATGTTGCTGTTCCGAACTACAAAGCAAGTACTGCAACCTCTTTGTGCTATCCTTGATTCCTGGAAGTGGGACGAAGAACAGGGCGAAAATCAGCCTGTCTATGATGAATTTGGCAGTATCTTGTTGCTGGTTCTCGCGTTCAAATACCGCTATGACTTAAGTCCCTCTGATATGGGCATCTCTAACAACGACTCGTTCTTGTTGAAACTTTTGGACCGGGGGGCTTGCAGCCAGAAGCTGAGTGACTTGAGCGAGAAGCAAAACAAAGATCTCGGCGCTTGGATAGGAGCTCTGTTCATTGCTGAGGGCATCAGTGAAGAGACCATGTCCTCTTGCAGCCCACACGAATTCTATATGCTTGTAACAACACTGTTCGATCAGAGCCTCGGTGCATGCGAGTCCGGAAAGCTGGATTTCGACACTTTGAAGGGTGGATTTGAATGTAAGAACATCGTCACGCGGTCGCTTCCCACTGGATATCTAGCTAACCACAATACAGATCTACTCGAGCCCTTCCTCCTCCCGTCCCTAGTCGTCGCATTGACATGGCTGGGCAACCACATCTGGGAATCAGAGACCGACCCCACAATCCCCATCAAAACCCTCCACTCCCTAGTCAAACCCAGCTCAATCTCCGGCGAGGCCCAAGCCATCCACCAAACAGTCCTGAACATAACCGGCTGCCCCCTAGAAGAGCAACTAAAAAACGTCCGAACAAGAAACCCGTCGCGGACAGACATCAAACCAATCCTTGATGCCCTTGAGCCATACATCTCCTTCCGCCGCGTCGGCAGCTGCCGCCGCTCCGAACTCGACACCTGGACCTCCCACTCCGCAGGCGGGCTAATAGCCAGCATCCGCACAACCCTACAAGCCCTCGTCCTCTGGAGCGCCAACCCAGGAATTAGCATGGCTCCCCACGCATACACTCACCGGCAGGTGCTAGCGGGTATCCGTATGTTAGGCGCAACACGCGTTCTAGGCGCGATAATCGACGAAGTCAAACAGCAGACCGAATCAGGCAGCGGACATATCGCGCTTGATATTGCGACGACGATGGTATGCGCTCCGATGACGGAGTCCTTCGCCGTCGACCAAAACAACTACCACCCAGTCGACACGAGCAAGGAGGCTTTACCACGGTGTGCGATTCTGACGCTGCGCGATGCCTTGGCACTGCAGCATGAGAATGTCCCCAAGATCTCCGAGAGTGACCCGCTGCTAGCGGAGGTTGTTGTGCGGCTTGCGCGTCGGGTTAATATGCTCATGGCGCCACCGTCGCAGGTCTCGAATATTGATGTTTCGAATATTATTCAGAATATGCATCTTGGCGTTGAGGGGCAGGAGGATCGGATGGATCTTGAGCCTTCTGATACTGATGTTGCGCGCAATACGGTCAATGAGGATGATCCGGATAATATCAATCAGATGTTGGATAAGGCGGCGGCGGATGCGGCGGCTGCTGGGATGGATGGTGGTATTGGTGTTGGTCAGGATATGGGGCTTGATTCTGGGGCTGGTATGGATGCTATTGATGATGTGCTTAATGCGGCGGATATGGCGGTTGGAAATCCTGAGTTCCTGGATTTGGATATGGAGGGTATGTTTTAGTTGATGTGTATCTTTGGCATTTATGGACTCACGGTGTCCAATTTTGGCATAGCATTTTGCTTGATCTATGTTTTGGTGAAACGTGGTTCAATTGAAGACAATTAAACCTTGAACATCTCTGCAATATTATAAAGGAATATCGTATAAAACAGTGTGAAGGGTGTCATGGCAGACTTGCTGCAGAACCCACAAGAAAAGAAAAGAAAACAGCGTTAACCCCACCCATTAACACATGGCATGGCATATTCAATCCTATACCCAATCGGAGGCATATCGTTCAATTCTAGCAACGATAGGAGATCTCATTAGCCAACATATTACCACCACGATGCAAAATCATGTACTTGCAAATATCGAATGTCTTCTCAATTTTCCCAGCCAGCCGTGGAATCCCCGAGCCAGGGAACAGTTTCTCCACAGCTTGCATTGGAGTTGGGAGGAGGTTTCCTCGGTTATTGAGTGGGACTGGAGTTGCTGCTACTAGAGCCGAAAAGGAGAGGGCGGTAATAAATGTAGTAAGTTTCATGTTGGGCTGTTTTGTTGAATCGGGGTAAGACTGGTGTTGTTGACTCCAAGTGAGAGTATATATAATCTGTGGCGACCCCATCAGTGATCGAGTCTAAGTGATATACTAGGAATCTGTATGCGTATATGAAGGAGTCACTTACTGTTATTTCCGGCTAGATATAATGGCTAGCGGACTGTTTGATACTCCTGGATTAGTATAGAAGAAAGGAGAGTGCACCCTTCCAACGACGTGCCTGACAGGGCCTTCTTATCTGCCATCCTTGGTCTGGGGCTACTTCAAAAACATGGAGCTAGCTCATTCCGATGGCTTGAAGTTGCTCGTGGGAAAGTTTTGCTTGGAATTTTAGATACGCGACGCGCCTGGAACTTATGGATGTTGTGAAGGTGTGTATATCCTCTATTCGACATGGGCAAGTTGGATGTTGCAAATTACACGATTAGTTTTGGCGATTATTGTATTAGAATCATCAGGGCCACATGGTAGAAGGCACATTTCTTATTTCTATGGAAATTAAGTACACCCCTTTCAAAGATACTGTGGTGGTGAGGTGCTGTTCAACCTTGGAATCAAGGGATGCAGTCCAGCCCTTGAATACATATCGGCAATGAAAGCTAATTCCATCTGCCAACAACAAAGCTGAATGGGTAGTTTATAACCATTGATAGCTATCAAATTGCGAATCTTTATCTTTGTATATATGGGTCCAAAGTGACTACATCTGAGTCTGGCTCTCGATTATCCTTGCACTTGAACCATATCTATCCTGCTGCCTGTGAAGCACATTGGCTCGCGGCATAGGGTAAGACTAGGTAACCCCGCTGCTCACCAAGCAAACTGATCGCTGAGAGCCCGCCGTTGGACCGAGACTACCAAGGTATGATGTGATATCCTCGGAGTACAATCCGAGTCTAAAGGTGGAGTTGGAAACTGAATGGAGGGGGCGAATGCTGATTATTGAACGAAATGTCAAACTTGGACCTTTTTATGCAACACGCAAGATATTGACAGACCCGCAATGGATCTAGGCAAGGAGTCGCAAATTCCCTAATTAGGAAGAATGGCACATATTTCCTCATTGGGAAGACCCAAAGACCGGGTCAGAATGCGATTAGGTAAGACCCGGGTAGATCGGGATCGTCAAGGAACCCGATTATCGGGATATATCAACCTGTAGAATATTGCGCCTCGGCATTGCTGATTAGCTGGTCCATATAGGGCATAACTGACATTGACAGTTTAATTCAGTTGAACTTCGGTACTGACAAGGCGTCTTGATCTAGAACTTTAATCTTTATCCGGAAATACATAAACATACATCCGCTAAAATGCTTGTTCATCGCCACCTATGACGAACATTGCGTACAAGTTTGTAGCCCCTCATACAGAGTATCACCGGAAATTCTCAGTTGATAGTAATCCATTTGGAAAGGATAAGTGGGGACAATTGTTTGCTAATACATTATCTACCGAGATAAACCACGCATCGTAATTTGTTTGTACAGTGATCTACAACGTCAAATAGTGAAGCCTTAGAGGCCTCATGTATCGAACACAATAGAAGTCGGATGAATCGGGCATCTCTCCGGGTACTAATGCTTATCTGTTGAACATCCATTGTGGAAATAGTTGGCTCGACCTAAGATTTACCCAAAGTGGGTTCTACCATGAACTCGGCCTCTGTGCCGGGTTTGCCAGGTCCCTCTGAATCTATCCATAGGAGTAAAACAACTGCTTATGCATTAGCAGCAATAGTGAACAAATTAAATTTGTTTCAACCAATAATAGGCCACTATTCAATTCCATCTTTCCGATCTCCTACTCTTTCGGATATGGAGTCGGCACATATAAATGACTTGCCCCTTTGCAGGATCGTTTAGAATAACTATGCTACTCTTCCCAATTTAAATAACTTTTGATTCTATAATAGCTTTTTTACTTCTTTGACCCATCTCCACTCTTTCGAAGTCTCCTATCATGGAGCAGCATCCCGATCCCGATGATGCCTCGCTGCACAGCGACTACCGCATTGAGGACGAAAATAATAACCCAAACCTGGACGACTCGCCTGTTCACAAGCTCAACACCCACGATTTTACTAGTGTGGAGACCTTGCATGTACCACAAGCCAACATCCACGAATCAAAGAGTGTCGAGACGCTGAATGTCGCCAATGCCGAGACTTCCCTACCTCCCAAGAAGGCCGCGGAGTGGAGCATGACACCAGAAGTGATCCGGAACGCAGAACGTGATGAAGCAGCCGGATTCAAGAAGCGCGAGCTAGGTGTTACATGGAAAAACCTAACTGTTGATGTCCTTGCTGCCGAAGCCGCCGTCAACGAAAACATGATCTCGCAATTCAACGTTCCTCAATTGATTAAAGATTTCCGCCGAAAGCCACCCCTCAAATCGATCTTGTCAGACAGCCATGGATGTGTCAAACCCGGAGAAATGTTGCTTGTGTTGGGCCGCCCTGGTTCAGGGTGCACCACGCTACTCAAGATGCTATCAAATCGCCGCGAAGGTTATCACACCATCAACGGTGATGTGCGTTTCGGAAGTATGTCCTCCAAGGAAGCCGAGGACTACAATGGCCAGATTGTGATGAACACAGAAGAGGAGTTGTTCTACCCCCGCTTGACAGTGGGTCAGACAATGGACTTCGCAGCCAGGCTCAAGGTTCCTTTCCATCTACCAGATGGAGCTCAAAGTATCGATGAATACACAGCCGAGACTAAGGAGTTCCTGCTAAAGTCTATGGGAATCAGTCATACGGCTGACACCAAGGTTGGAAATGAGTTCGTTCGTGGTGTATCCGGTGGTGAGCGGAAGCGAGTCTCTATTATCGAGTGTCTCGCAACTAGGGGCTCTATTTACTCATGGGATAACAGTACCCGCGGTTTGGATGCCAGTACCGCATTGGAGTGGGCCAAAGCCCTTCGTGCTATGACTGATGTTCTCGGCCTTTCCACCGTTGTGACCCTGTATCAAGCAGGAAATGGAATTTACAATCTCTTCGACAAGGTCCTTGTCCTTGACGAGGGGAAGCAGATCTACTATGGCCCTGCAGCTGCAGCTAAGCCCTTCATGGAAGATCTAGGTTTCGTGTATACCGATGGAGCAAACGTCGGTAAGTGTTTCCTATATTTAGCAAACAATTTTGATATCAACTTAACACAATACGATAGGTGACTTCCTCACTGGCTTGACAGTCCCAACAGAGCGAAAGATCAGACCTGGATGCGAAAACACATTCCCCAGAAACGCCGACGCCATTTTGGCCGAATATCAGAAGTCCAGCACTTACCACCGCATGGTCTCAATATATGACTATCCTGACTCCCAACTCAGCCGCGAGCGCACAGAGTCATTCAAAGAGTCTGTTGCGTGGGAAAAGTCCAAACACCTGCCTAAGAGTAGTAGTCTAACTACTAGCTTTTGGGTGCAGCTCATCGCATGCACCAAGCGACAGTATCAGATTCTGTGGGGTGAGAAGTCAACCTTTATCATCAAACAGGTTTTGTCGTGTGCGATGGCGTTAATCGCTGGTTCTTGCTTCTACGACTCACCAGACACCTCCGAAGGTATTTTCACCAAAGGTGGTGCTGTCTTCTTCGCGCTATTGTACAACTGCATTGTTGCCATGTCTGAGGTCACCGAATCTTTCAAGGGTCGTCCGGTTTTGGTCAAACACAAGGGCTTTGCTATGTACCACCCGGCCGCGTTTTCCTTGGCTCAGATCATGGCGGATATTCCGGTTCTGTTGTTCCAGTGCACTATCTTCGCGGTAGTTATCTATTGGATGTCTAACCTGAAACATACCGCGGCTGCTTTCTTCACCTTCTGGATTATTTTGTTCTCGACAATTCTGGTAAGTGCTCGATTTTTCTTTTTTTTGATTCTACTGGTTTACTAGTTTCTCAACTTTGGACTAACTCTTACATCTTCAGTGCATCACTGCTCTCTTTAGATTCATCGGATCCGCTTTTAGTACCTTCGAAGCCGCATCTAAGATCTCAGGAACTGCAGTCAAAGGCATTGTCATGTACGCTGGTTACATGATTCCTAAGCCTGAGATGAAGAACTGGTTCCTTGAGCTGTACTACACGAACCCATTTGCCTATGCCTTCCAGGCTGCAATGTCGAACGAGTTCCATGACCGCCATATCCCATGTGTTGGCAAAAATCTGATTCCAAGTGGCCCTGGCTACGAGAACGTCGGAGCCGAGAACCAAGCCTGTGCGGGTGTCGGTGGTGCCTTGCCAGGTGCAACCTATGTGACTGGCGATCAGTATCTTGCATCTCTTCACTACAAGCACTCTCAAATGTGGCGGAACTTCGGTGTGGTCTGGGGCTGGTGGGGATTCTTCGCTATCCTGACGATTATCTTCACATCCTACTGGAAATCAGGTAGTGGCTCTGGTGCTTCTCTTCTCATTCCTCGCGAGAAGCTCAAGAACCACCATGCCGCTAGCTCCGATGAAGAAGCACAACGTAACGAAAAGACTACTGCACGCGAGACTACCGATGAGCCCGTCCAGGTTGACGATGAAAATCTCACCCGAAACACGTCGATCTTTACCTGGAAAAACCTCACATATACTGTCCAAACCCCCACAGGCGATCGAGTGTTGTTGGATAACATTCATGGATGGGTCAAGCCTGGCATGCTAGGCGCCCTTATGGGATCTTCCGGTGCAGGAAAGACGACCCTACTTGATGTGCTTGCTCAGCGTAAGACAGACGGTACTATCAAAGGCTCTATTATGGTTGACGGCCGTGAGCTCCCGGTGTCTTTCCAAAGAATGGCGGGATACTGCGAACAACTGGATGTTCACGAGCCATTCGCAACCGTGAGAGAAGCATTGGAATTCTCTGCTCTCCTTCGCCAGTCTCGTAACACCCCAAAGGCAGAGAAGCTCAAGTATGTTGACACTATCATTGATCTTCTCGAGCTGCATGACCTGGCAGATACTCTTATCGGTGGTGTTGGGAATGGACTCAGCGTTGAGCAAAGAAAGCGTGTCACAATTGGTGTGGAACTGGTGTCCAAACCTAGCATTCTGATCTTCTTAGACGAACCCACCTCTGGTTTGGATGGACAATCGGCCTATAACACCGTCCGTTTCCTTCGCAAATTGGCCGATGTTGGTCAAGCTGTTTTGGTAAGTCTTCAGTTTCTTGAATTCAACAACTACAAGATTATATTGCTAACTAGTCCCGTTCTAGGTTACGATTCACCAACCTTCTGCGCAGCTCTTCGCTCAATTCGACACCCTCCTTCTCCTTGCAAAGGGCGGAAAGACGGTTTACTTTGGAGACATTGGCGAGAATGCAGCCAGCGTTAAGCAATACTTTGGCCAATACGGGGCCCAGTGCCCTACCGAGGCTAATGCAGCTGAGTTCATGATTGACGTTGTTACCGGCGGTATCGACGCTGTCAAGGATAAGGACTGGCATCAGGTCTGGCTCGACTCCCCCGAGCAAACTCGCATGATTGCGGAACTAGATGGAATGATTGCGGACGCTGCTGCTAAGCCCCCCGGTACGGTCGATGATGGATTCGAGTTCTCTATGCCTCTTTGGGAGCAGACCAAAATCGTCACTTGGCGGATGAATATCGCGCTTTTCAGGAACACTAACTATATCAACAATAAGTTCTCCCTTCACATTATCTCCGCCGCACTCAATGGTTTTTCCTTCTGGCGCCCTAATCAAAGTGTGGCTGCTTTGAGCCTAAAGATGTTCTCGATCTGGAACTTTGTCTTCGTCGCTCCTGGTGTCATTAACCAGCTTCAACCTCTCTTCATCCAGCGCCGCGATATCTACGATACCCGCGAGAAAAAGTCGAAGATGTACTCGTGGGTTGCCTTCGTCACCGGATTGATTGTTTCCGAGTTCCCATATCTCTGCATCTGTGCTGTTCTCTACTTTGCCTGCTGGTACTGGCCCGTTTGGAGACTGCCTCATGATTCGAACCGATCCGGTGCGACTTTCTTTATGATGTTGATCTACGAGCTCATTTACACTGGTATTGGTCAATTCGTCGCCGCCTATTCGCCCAACCCCACATTTGCTGCGCTTGTGAACCCCCTGATCATTAGTATTCTTGTCATATTCTGTGGTGTCCTCGTCCCATACTTCCAGCTCAACGTGTTCTGGCGGTTCTGGATGTATTACCTCAATCCCTTCAACTACGTTGTCTCGGGCATGTTGACCTTTGGAATCTGGGGTGCTAAGGTCACCTGTATGGAGAATGAGTTCGCCCGATTCGAACCGACCAACGGCACCACCTGCGTTGAGTACCTCTCGGATTATATGTCCGGCACTGGCTCCGGTGTCAACTTGATCAACCCCGATGCTACTTCGGGCTGCAAGGTCTGCCAATACAAAGACGGGAGCGAGTTCCTGAAAAGTCTCCATATCATGAACTACACCACTGGATGGAGAGATATCGGTATCTCGGTCATCTTCGCCATCAGTGGATACGCTTTGGTATTCGGCCTCATGAAGCTGAGAACCAAGGCTTCAAAGAAAGCCGAATAGGTTGATCGTTTGTTCATCCTTTTCCTTCAAGCCCTTCATTTCCTCGGAATCCTCATTGATCGGGCTATCTTCTTTTCCGATCTTTCTTCAACCATTTTCACTTCATTTCTTCATTTCTTCTGTTTATACATTACTTCCTTCCTTCACATCATCATTTCTTTGCCAATCCTGTTATACATTCACTTCTTCCCTTCATTCATGGAGTCCTACACCGTGTATATCTCCATTTCGTCTCGTCATCGAGCAGTTTTTTATTTCCTGCATACATGTTATTAGCTAGCATATAGACTTTAGAACATAGAGCATAGAGCCCAGAGCATAGAACAAAGAAGAATATAAATTGTACATTCTTGAAAATATTCCACAATAGCCCACACACGATTAAGCTGTTGTAGCAGTTATGAACATGATTATTATTATACATATTAAGAGACCCACGGGCTTAAAAGAAACTGATCAAAGCCATAGATATATGTTCTAGAGGTAGTCGCATCTATGTATAATACAAATGTATACTACAATCAACACCATATTCCAATTCTCCGAGTTAGCCGCAGATATTAGAATATGTTCTCCGTACTTTCTGAACCCTACCTGTATCCACAGTGTGATGGAATTGCATCGACACCCGGGCCAACGAGCTGGCGCGTGGAGACGCGTCCACTTATGTACGTACTGGAGAACTTATCCGGGGGGCCAGAATTGTGACACATATCTCACCTTCCCCATCGGGTATTCGAAAGCCACTCCAAAATAGAAAGGGGAAGCAAAAGCCCATATGGTTGCATCAGTGAATATCCCCACAGGTGAAAGGATGCAAGCCGGATCCTGGAGTGGAAACGAAGGCGTCGACCCAGCGTCATGGGCCAACCTTGAAAGACGGGACCATTTGCTTTTCTAGACTCTCATGATCGATCATTGCCTAAATCCTGCAAGCTGGCACTGACAACATGGAGCCTCCTGCCATAGTTGAATTCGTACGCTCGTACGGTGAGTACGGAGTAGCTTACCCCCAAAATCTTCCGGCGGGGACCGCGAAATCGGGAGCAGGAATCCACATCGCACATTTTTCAACGTGCGCGATGCTGCACGTGGGTGGAAACTCGCCCCCCGTCTGACACAATCGGATTCGGCGCGGTGAAGAACTTGGGATCTGCGCACGAGGTCGTTTTCTGAAGAAACTCGGCTGATGAGCACTCTGTGCTTTTTTTTTTTATAAAAAAAATTAAATTAAATTTTTGCCTCCCTGCGACAGCCCCCCTTTCCATCTCTTCTTTCTTTCCCGAAGATTTGGTTGGTATAGGCCGGGTTTTCTTATCACATCTCAGGCACACAAGCACGGGTATTACTGGGCCCAGGAAGGATTGCTGATCGCTGGGCAAATCTCCTTTTGTGGAAATCTGGCCTCCCAGGTGGGGAGAAGCATTGAACTGTGGGTTGCGGGCAAGTCCCCCGAGTTTGTTAAACAAGAGAGTATGTTGTCATAGGAGTCCAAGAAATTTGGAGCGCGATCGCATGTTCTTTGTCCCCGATTTCATAGAAACCGACCTTGTTTCCTGCCTCTGTTCTGTCACGTAATCCCAGCCAAGCAAAGATCAGCAGTGATAGTGGAGTGAAATAGACGTATTTCTTGGTCGTCATAAGGAACGAAAAGCCAAAGCTCCGCCGTGAGCTCTTCTCGTGTAGATGCCGGGGTTTGAATTAGATCACTTTGATCACCGATGCAGTGACCCACTAGAGCAAGTTCTTGACTTCACACACGATTCCCATTTTTGGCTAAGCGGGATTGTTGCTAGAACAACCAACAACCAACAACCAACCATATTGAGGCTCCTCGTATGTTGTATCTGAGTTCGGAGAAAAGCAAAGAAAAGGGTGTTGAAACGATAAGGTAATTGGTTCGGCTTAAACCTCAAGCCCTTATCTCCGCGCAATGACGCGGTAACGGGATCCATAACTGTTCATAAATTAATTGCAGGTAAGAGACTCTTGTGCTATGTACCTAGAGTTCTGGGTTCTCAGAGACAGTGGAGTTAATGCGATCGCGCTTGCAGCCAACAATGTGGAGGTTGTTTCATTTCGTGGAGCTTTGAAAATGAGACTCTCCAATTTCAATATGCTTAATAGATTAACTGAACACCAATAATTAGCAAAGGAATAAGAATAATATTGGAAATTCTGGCTGTTCAGAAAGCATACCAGTCCACGTGACACGGGCGTACCCCTTATCCCCAGGCACATGTTTTTTTTTTATTATCCCGAGGCATCTCCAGGCAATAGTCTCCAGCAATATATTATTGAGATTGCAGGATCAATAATTATAGTCAACTAACTATACAACTAACTATACTAATGTCCTTGGTATTAAATTATCCCTAACGCGACCAGTCGCCTCTATCACGTCGCCAGCGCGGACGCGACGGTGATCCCCTCTAACGTGCCGTCCCGCACTATCCTGATGATGATACAGTTAATTTAACACCTATCATATCCCCCCCTTTCATCCCGTCCCAAGGAAAGTGGCGTAGGTGTGGGGATTCCGGTCTATGGTCAGCACTTAACAATACAGTCCCGGGGAGTACGAAGTATAAGACCAGCAAAACTATTGATCCCCTCAACGGCCGGACGCACGCACAAAGCTATCAATAGTCTACCATCTATTCCCCTATCAAAGTGACAGATTCATTGCCGTGGTGGGGGTTACCAATACTAGAATATATACTCCGTACAGAGTACGGAGTACATACCCACTGCCTGACGCATTGTTCCGCCCCTAGAAGTTAAGAAACTGGCCTTCTTGTGGGTCACTTGTGCTCTAGTCCGCGACTCGCCGGGGCTCTTGGTGGATCGTTTTGCCATGGCCGTCTTTCCGATAGGCCCGGCTAGTTTTCTAGTCTCCCCACACAGTCTCAAACCCCTGTTCACTGCACAACGGTCAGGTTCATCTCAGGGGCGTTGACAGGGGTTGCTGTTAGTCCCGCATTGCAGTTCAAGCACGTGCAATGTCAAACAAAGGAATCGAACAGCGGGGGATCTCAACGATTCTGTGAGTTGCATTTCCCGACACTAGGGTGACCTTCAAGTCAGTTTCCCGATACGGAGTACGGGAGTATACACGTAGGTTCTAGACTCGAACTCTATGGAAAATCTAGGACTGCAGCACAGCCGCCCCTCTATCCCTATTCCAGGGGACGTTGAACTATTGATTTTAAAGCAGAACAAGATGGCCGTATCCGTACTCCGTACGGAGTACGGAGTATGGAGTACATGCCCAGCTCAAGGTTTTCAATTAATTAATACCGTCAATGAATGGTCTCACTTATACTTCACACTGTGGATTTATGACCACATGGTGCATCAAGCTCCACGAGAAGATGCATTGTAAATCCCCAAGCCAGCCCCTGAGCCTCCACTAAGGTAACCCGAGTCTTTGTCCCTGGAACCGGAAATCCACCCGCGAGCACACCAAAGTTTCTTAGTTACTCCAAAAAGCAAAGATAAAAAGCCTGTCGTCCAATTTCAGGCAAATGGAGTTTTGCCTGATCGAATCTGGATTCTCTGGGCCCGATTATCGCCCGTCCCAATCTAACATCCCAGATCCCGGACAAAGAAGTAACAAAGAAATACAACGTGTCCGGCGGTCTAACCCCAGCCAACTCGCGTCTAGGACACGGCTCCCATCCCCAAACCTGGAAAATACAGCCGGCATGTTCACTGTGCTGCTCATTCGATGCCGTCGACAGCTTGACAGGTAACATAAGCTGTCATGTACAATATGTTGGTGGCGTCGGGGATGTGAAATTGGGAAAGTAGTGGCGCAACTAGCCCCTAATCCTGAAAAGAAGTGCCGTCTGAACCGTTGCGCGGAAATGTGCTAGCTAATCCGCCAGCCGTGTGTGTCCGGCATCGCCTTCTGGTGGCTTTCTAGCCAGCTCGCGGAGGCCGTCCCGACAGCTTAGGTTTAGAGGATTCGCGGAGCGATGATTTCCTTCCTTGTTCTCTGTAGATTACCCCTTAAGGCGAAATGAACTGTGGAGTATGATGGGTGGGGATGTTGCGTAGCTTCTATCTTTCTTTGTTGATTGCCTTCATATCGCCCCATCGGCGACCGTTCATGGGTCGTTCTCTTTCATGTGCCAGTCTAAGTGGGTTTTCGTATTGAATCGACGATGTGAAAACTTACGCTGTATGTATCGTTGACCGTTACAATCTAGCATTACTAGTTATACAGGGTCCGGTATCCGGTACTCCATTCTACTTTCTCCCGCTAACTAGATCTGTAGCTGCTAGCATGGTCTATCGATTCTAAGATTTAGGAGGATCTAGAATCCTCTGCTTATGAATATCCATATAATTTTAGACTTTCTGTTGACACTGAATGGACAATCCCTCCAGTCCACCGCCTTTCCGCTGCTTCTATTGATCAGCTTGCATTATACATATGTACAGAGTATGATATATGTATCTGCGGTTTGTCTTGTTTTTTATTTAGACTGCTTGTCAATATCATAAAGTTATATGCATGCATGGATAACCCCTGTTGCCACCTACATAGGTACCATGGTTCCGGATGAGCGTTAAATTCAATGTCCAAAATTCAATGATCGGGTTATTTACAGTTATGCATACGTTCACTATTCGTACGAAGTATTTAAATTTACATAGTATTTGACTAACATTAGTTCTGCAAAACCTTAAACCTGATATATAGATGAAGAGGTGTTTTTAGTCGGCAGTGGATAACATGATATATATATTGATAATATGATGTTCGAATATACTCCACCTTGGAAAGTGAACTGAACATCCCAGTCAAGGTCACATCTGTGTTGCTTGTGTAGCAGCATGATTACACCGATCGCGATGGCACGGTAAAGAAAGGCCACAAAGAAACAGCCACTCTCTCAGCCATCAATAACCTTGGAAAACTCGGTGAGCAAGCATAATAAAGAATCCCAAAGAAAGAAACAGAAGCCCTGCATCTCAAATCACATAAGACGCAGCAGACCGCAGCAGACCGACTTTATTGAGATCATAACCCAAATCCCAAAGTTTGGAGCGCGATCTTGCAGCCGGATGCAGGTACCTGCGCAATCTATGCATAAAACTGCGGTGTTATTTCAGCCTCAGCCGCTCACCGCATCTCAACAATTACGCCCACGAGGTGACACAACATAAACTTGAAGACTTGGCTTGATAGCCAAAATTTGGATTGTTTGAATGTCACCTGTATAATAGGTATCGGAGCTGGTACCTGCCTGATGCTGAGAATATATTGCTCGGATATGTCTTTCATGTTGCCAGGCAAGGTGATACTGATAATCTCGAGGTCTGAACTAGGTTGCGATCCAATACAAAACCTTTCTACACGGCTATTACTATGTGTCCGTGAAGATATATCGGTGAGACAGGAGAGACCCAACAAGGAAGTTACTCGATGTCACTTATATCCAATAGAGGCTCTTTCTATACGATAAATACGTATACGTCCTCCGTTAGTTAATCTGACTATATAGCATAGACCTCGCTATTTGGCATGTTCCACTCTCTCTCTCGGATACCAACGTTGATATTTCAAGACATCGACTCAGATCACCAGCATGCTTCCCTGGTCGTGCATTTGCAATTACCCCCACGAGGCTAACCGAGATACAGTACGACATAAGCAACCCAGAGATTAGTGTCTTGCTGACTCTACATGCGAGTGAGCAGCTCGTCTCCTATACGCGAGGAGTACGAGGAGACTAGATAATGGCGCACACGGAGAGATATCCTCAGGAGGAAATAACATCCGAGGGATAATCCTTCAACTCAACAAACATACGACTGACATAACGCAGAGAGACATATCGTGTGTCTCATCACAGAAGCTATTGCTGATCCAGACTGCCCCCAAGCCTCGACCTACCAAAGCTCCTACCTAAAATGGTTGCCTGGATGTCGCCGGTCGGGCTGCTCAACCTCGGGGAACATATTAAACAGATCAGACTAGATGTGATGATAGCACACTTCCCCGATGATCTCTTGTCAACCAGACGGGTCCCGCAGCACAATGGCTATACTTGTACAAAGTTCTTTGGGAGAACAACCGTGCATGCCCCACTGCTTGGGCACGAGTCTGCTAGAACGTGATGTACTCGCGTGCTATGCAGCTTGTTGATGAAAAAGCCGAAAAGCCGAGCGAATAACGGACCAGCAAGTTAAGCTAATGAACTAACATATGTACGAAGTACGGGTGTAGGGGTAGTTGCCTTTTTCCCTGTAGGTAATATCGATGCGCCATGAGACAAGCAAACAGTCTCACTGAGACCCGCGCGGGCTGGCCCGTCAATTGTATCACCTTATGAGTTATATTGTGCGACTGGTTTTTACAGTATTTTATTTTATTTAGAGAGTAAGAGAGACAGGAAGTTCAAAACATGACCATAACCAAACAGGCTGTAAATTTGAGTAGCCTCGATATTGTTGTACTACGCGATCTATATACGCGACCGTAAAAAGTAGATCGTCTCCATCAATGATATGAGACTTGGTCTAAGCACTCCTCGTCCATGGTTCAAAGCCGACTCCGGCACGGACATTCCACCCATTGAAGGTATGGCCCGCAGATCGCATTTTGCTATTGCCCCTGATGTGATGATATGGAGGGGGCTTGCATCGCCCTAACATGCTAGCCATCGAGTGGACTCCTCGAGGAGGCGTTCGGAGTATTTTTTCTTTTTGAATGAGCTGCCAACACTGTTTAGTGGCTCTAGTTGGCTCGGTTGACTTGATAGCTTCGCTGACATACATTAGTCAAACATTAGTTACCAGGTACTAGCAAGCTTATACTTCCCTAAGAAGGCAAAGATCCCAGAACATGTGACGGCCGATCAATGCATGCTTAGGAGAAATAAGTATGCGTTTTGCGGATTGCAATGTCGACTGGCGACTGCAGAATCACCGAGTTCACGTAGCTCTGCCAATCTGTTGGTCGAGCTGCGGGAGGACGTGCGACGCAGCTGTGATGGGGAAAGGGAGAACGGCCTATGGATATTGTCATTGTCATAGTTGTGTATTACAAGTTTCGATACTAAGTGTCTTTCTCCAATCACTCCAAGGCTAGACAGTGGGATAATTATCATTATTTAATTTTGCGACTTTCATCATTGAACTATGATTGATTATGTTTGCCCAATAGTTTCAAAGAAAACCCGTTGATTAAACATTAGTTAAACATTAATTATGTATTAATTTATTCCACCTTTAAAGTATTCACAAAAAATATATTCCGAAGTTCACTTTAAGTCGAGGGGCAATAAAGTCAACAAAAGTACATAAGAATTTTCATCCGGCAAGGTACTCCGGTATCTCCCCTCACATCTATTATTATGCCAGGTCTTAGACAAGAGCGGGTCTGCATCATAATTTCCCCGTCACGTCACGCAGGTTGAATTTAGCTAGGATTAAGTATACCTCACTACAGGGTATGTAAGCATCGGGTAGCTTTGCGACACTGTTCGACTTTTTCGCAACTCACCACAGCTCGCGTTTGTGGATCTTGTTTGCCAATTGCGAACCTGTTCCTATGATTATCGCCCCACGCGGGAGGGGAAAAGCAAAGATGGAGGGGCATCTCAGTATGGTACATGTACAGGTTGGTCTGGATGTCAATAATGAAGACTGGGGGTCTAGACAAGGGGCATAGCAGGGATTCGAGATTTGAGATTTTTTTTATGTGAGGTACGGATTACCGAGGGATATGTACCTTATTAATTTGCAATGTGACATTAAACCATAACGGCCAGAATAAAAAAAAGGACTTTTGGCTGCTGTCACTTTGGAGGCCGGTTGCTGCGTTGTCGATCCCATCCCGGAGAGATATTGGTGACAGGCGAGCAAAAGGTTCCCTTCCCTCACTTTTAATGATTGATCGAGTCCCCCTGCAGGCTCTAGCACACACGGTCAATGCATTAAGACATGGGCCGACTTAAACCCCACAGGATTTATTTTGTTATGGAGATATGATTGGTCTCAGGTGGGAGAGTAGCTTTCAATTCTAAACAAATTAAATTAGAGAATTTTATTAGGAGGTCTGGAACGAAACGCGTTCGGCAGATGCAAGGTGGACAGTGTTAGACGAGACTTGGTACATGTGAGAGATGTACCTTTGAGCCTAATTATTGGTATAGAGGGTACCTTATGGCTCAGTACCAGTGGTAGGTGCCGAAGGTCTATGGTTCAAACGGAGTAGACAGGCCAAACTCTCGGGGAAAGGAGGGTTTCCTTGAATTTCCATTTCCATTTCCATTTCTATTTTTATTTTTATTTTATTTTTGTTTTATTGCTTTTTAGGTGATCTCAATCTTTGATTTTGATTCGAGCAAATAAAAGATAGAAAGAGAATAACTATAAGACTTGGAGACATCAGAGTTGAATGTATAAAATCCGAAAATAAAAAAGAAAATAAAATAAAAAAGCGAAAAAAACCTCAAAATTAAAGAATTATAAATAACGTACTTGTGGTATGATACCCGTCACATTATATCATCAGACTACATTACAACTCCATACAGGCCCATTACCGGTGGACCGTGGATCGTCCCGATCGAGTCCTAGAAGATTCACCTTTGAACTCCAAGCTATTAGTCCACTTAATTCCCTCTTTTTCCCTTCTCTCTCCCCTTTTGCTTCAAAGCTCTTCATTTCCCACTTCATTTGTATTTGCTGCCGGTGGCAATTGCGAGCTATACTTAGCTATAATTAGCATTCTTTCCCTTATATCCCTTCCGCCCTTGCGTTACCTTAATAGGGAATCCATCTTTCGTCACTCGTGCAATTACGGGACTACACCTTGCTGCGATCGATAGCACTTGCCTCCTTTCATAGGCATTTGCATTATTTATCCATTGATCCCGTTCATCCCTTGAATATCGGGACCTCATACTCGTCATCCCTCCGGGACTTGGAATATTCCGGACTCCTTGAAAGGAAATCTGTTTGGATTCTGTTTATAGTTTTTTTTTGATTACTTGTTAATATTGTTTTCTGTGTTTGTATGTCTTCAAAGTTCCTAAATCCTTCCCCCTCTCCTGGCATTCCAAGCCCTCAACCTCCTTGGGCGCATTCCAAACATTCAATCCCTATACTCTATACTATCCTTGAGCGCCAATTGACCTAGATCGTATAGGATCAATCCCAGTCTCTGACGATCCGATCCCTCCCCTCCATCCTTGATTATCCAACGCCACTTGCCTTCGATACTTGTCTTTCTCGGTTGGATTTACTGAACGATGTCCTTTGCAACTATCGAATAAACGCCTTCGGTCAGTGACCTCAGCGGATTGAAGAAGAAATTACTCAGTTACGGAACCAACAAGAGATGGAATCAATGAAGCCTCACATCCCCCCATTGAAGATCTCGAAATCCAATTCGAATTTATCAGACTCGACCAACGACCCAAAATCATCTATACAGAATCGATTATATTGCGCCTGGGGTTCATCAGAGATGACCCCTCCGTTAACACCACACGACACCCAGGACACAAACATGGAACAATTGGAGACCCCAAGGCCTGTCTTTCACAACTATCTGCGCGCCTTCTACCCTTTCCACCCGGCCGGCAATGTCTCTCCGTCGACCGTTACACTCCCTCTGGACCAGGGAGATATCATTTTGGTACACTCCGTTCACACCAATGGCTGGGCCGATGGTACACTATTAGATTCTGGGAATCGAGGCTGGTTACCGACGAATTACTGCGAAGCATACGACCAATTACCTATGCGTCCCTTGTTGAAGGCCTTGACTGATTTCTGGGATATCATTCGAGGAGGATGCGGGTCATCACTGAAAGATTTTGGAAACCAAGATTTGATGAGAGGCCCTATCGCTGGCGTTCGGTTTCTGCTGGTAAGTACCAACTAGAACTGAGAAAACACCACAGGGCTTATGTTTCCGCAGGAAAAATCAGAATGTCTTACTCGAGAATCACCGCTGGTAAGGAGATTCGACGGACTACGAAGAATTCGGAAGGCTTTGCTATCGGATTTGTCTTCGCTGGTGAAAACCGCGAAGCAGTTCCAGGAAGTTGCGAATGGGGTCCCGTCGGAAGATGAGGTCGAGGCCATTTTGGACGAGATGCTTCTTAAGGCTTTCAAGATTGTCACGCGAGGAGTTCGATTCCTCGATGTGTGGAATGAGGAGGTTGGCCTGAGCAGGACTATCGCTGAGATGGATGGGCCCGGCGAGAGCCAAGGCCAGTACAGCATGCCGCCCACACCCGCATCCGAGAGTTTCAATTTGGGCGAGGATGGGCCTGATCGATCTGAGTCACGGATGCTGGAATCACGAATGGAATCGCGAATGGAGTCACGGCGGATGAGCCATAGCCGTATGGATATGAGTCGGTCATCGATGCGCACCGACATGGTTGATAGCAGGCCGGTTTCTGTGGCTACGAAACGGGTTTCTATATCCCACCGCATGTCAGTTTCTGGTCCTTCTACTGCCATCGGTGCACAGAATCTGGCATCAGAACGGCTCGGAACTACATATGATGCGTTCCTCGGCGTGCTCGGCTCGTTCATCGGGCTCCACATGCAGTCCCGCTCCTCGACGGAGTTGGTTGTCACTACCCAGCAGGCTGTCCAGTCGTGCAGGCAATTGCTTAATGTCGTCGAGGTGGTGTGCGAGCATGACACACATCGTAGCGTGTTTCTCGAACAAGCGCGAGAGTCAATGTGTGAGAGGCTATCCGAGCTTGTTCACGCTGCACGCGATGTGTTCCGCCCCGCACACCTACCAGACGATGATCTTGTGTTCATGCCAGACCAAGGGAAACGCCTTGTGGACGCTGCGACTGACTGTGTTAGAGCAGCTGGAAACTGTTTGGCGAAGGCTCGCCTGGTGCTTGAGCAAATTGGTGATCTTGAGCTTGACCCTGAAGAGCCCGTAGACAGGGGACAGGACTTGTCTGGAATTGACTCTACACAAGATCAATCGGAGACTCCCGTAGAACAGGAGCGACAGCTGTCACTCCGCCTTCCCCCACCTCCTCTTCAGATTCCTAGCACCACATACTCTCCCCCAACACCTGCTCTCACCGACGCTACGACACCTTCATCCTTCCAGTCTCATCTCACAAATTCTCCCGCCAACATTAGCGCTCTTTCCTCTCTCCCCAATTCTGCCATCCTCCCCACCCACCTCGAGAACATCTCTTCCTTCTCCTCCGCTGACAGTAGCTACCGTGAAAGCCATCCTAAGTCTGATGTGAGCGAATCATTTGGCCGTGGAGTCACAAGCAATGGTAGCAGCTTCACATACAACAGCCACGCACGTGACTCCGAGATGAGTGGTTTGTCGCAAACCTCGACTCGGGCTACCTCACCTGATATTGGTGGTAGCTTCCAGGGTAGCTTCACGGTTCACTCACTAAAGGAAAGTATGAGCTATTCGACCCTCGCCGAAGAAAACGAGGAGACCGAGGCCAACATCCTGGAAAAGACTTACGCACACGAGCTTATCTACAAGGAAGGTTCGGTCATGGGCGGCAGTCTCCGTGCTCTTATTGAGAAGCTGACGGCTCACCAATCCACCCCCGATGCCATGTTTGTCTCCACCTTCTACCTTACCTTCCGTCTTTTTGCCTCGCCTCTTGAGTTTGCCGAGGCCCTCGCTGAACGCTTCGAGTACATTGGCGAAACACCGCACGCAGCTGGACCCGTCCGTCTCCGTGTTTACAACATCTTCAAGGGCTGGCTCGAGTCCCACTGGCGCCACGATCGTGACAACACGGCCTTGGATTTTATTGTCAACTTCGCCAACACACGACTTGTGGTCGATCTCCCCACTGCTGGTAAGCGGTTGCTTGAGTTGGCCAACAAGGTGTCCGCAGTTGGCGGCCCTCTTGTACCTCGCTTGATTTCTTCCATGGGCAAGACCAACACTTCCATTGCCCAATACATTCACCCCGATACCCCTCTACCTGCTCCCGTCCTTGGCAAGAAGGAACACAACTTGCTCAAGCAATGGAAGAATGGCGAAGCCTCAATAACCATTCTTGACTTCGACCCGCTTGAGCTCGCCCGCCAGCTCACCATCAAGGAGTCGCGCATTTTCTGCTCCATCCTTCCCGAGGAACTCCTGGACACGGAATGGACCAGAAAGACAGGCTCATTGGCTGTGAATGTTCGCGCCATGTCAACTCTGTCGACTGATCTTGCCCACCTCGTCGCTGACTCTATTCTGTACCTGGAGGAGCCTAAGAAGCGTGCCGCTACCATCAAGCACTGGGTCAAGACCGCGAACAAATGTCTGGAGTTGAACAACTACGACTCCCTGATGGCTATCATCTGCTCATTGAACTTGTCTATGATCTCTCGATTGAAGAAGACCTGGGACATTGTATCGCAGAAGACCAAGACTGCCCTCGAGCAGCTCCGCAGCATCGTGGATGTGTCTCGCAACTACGCAGTCCTCCGTCAGCGCCTTCAGAACCACGTGCCCCCTTGCCTCCCATTCGTCGGTACCTATCTCACCGACCTCACCTTTGTCGACCATGGCAACCAATCTCTCCGTACCCTCTCCACCGACGACTGTGAAATGGCCGTCATCAACTTCGACAAGCATATGAAGACGGCTCGCATTATCAGCGAGCTCCAACGTTTCCAGATTCCCTACCGTCTCACGGAAGTTCCGGAACTGCAGGCCTGGATGCAAAATGAGCTCGTGCGCGTGCGCTCAAACGGCGAAACAACCGCACAAAACTTCTACCGCCGCTCTCTGGTTCTTGAACCTAGAGAACCCTCCCGCAGCGGAAATACCCTCCAGTCCCAGACCTCCCAGCCCGAGTTAATCCCTTCCATGCTCGACAATGCAAAGGACATGTTCGACTTCCTCTCATGGACCAACCCGTCCAAGGCAAAATCCGTCACGACACACGGATAAATCACTCTCTTCCGCCCACCCCATCACCTACACCATCCTTCGTAACCTAATGACTGATGACATCTTCTCATTTCCGATATACTGGTGTTTTAATCAACATCATTCAAACCATTCAAAGCCTTCATTGTTCCGCTATGCATACTTGCATCATCTTCTACACCCATTTTATTGCTATCTGTGAATATCCCATCATTCTTCTTTACCTATTTACTTGTTTTTACTCTTGGGCGGTACTATTGTGTTTTGTTTTTGCGATTTCTCTTTCGAGAAATGCAGCATTTGAAAAGCGTCTATGTATGGAACGGGGCCCGGGACTACCCAAATGGAGTTTACCGAGGGCCTTGCTCTCTTTATGTGATTTGTTTAATTTCTTCCTCTGGTCTCTTCTTATTTCGGCTGGGAACGGGGGGAAAAGGACAGGTGCACTGGAAAAAGGATTGTTATCTGTCAACTGGGCGTTTCCTACATCGGATACCCTCTAGACAATATTTTTGCCTCACGGCCTCTGTACAGGAGCATCTCTTAAAAGCTGCCTGAAATACCAAATACGCTTTAATTCTAACCGTTTCTTTCTTAATCGTAAATGTAATTCTTTTTTTGCCTATGATGCCAACGTGTGGGTTTTATAAGGGAACCCGAGCTGTCCGAATTAGGAAGTTTCGATGCCCTACCCCTGATTCTGCCTGAATACTAATGTCTGCATATCAAACACCAACTTAAATCCTACCACCACCAATGACTTTAGATCAACCCCCACAAACCAGCTCAAAAGCTAACGTACCAGCGAGAGCCCATCATTAACAGGCACCAACTGACTTGTAATCCCGCGCGAAGCATCCGAAACCCAAAAACGCAAGAACAGGAACCAAGTCAATCTCCACATCCCCAAACGTCTCCTCAAGACAAACTCGATCATTCATAAAAACATCATGCCCCACAATATTCTCCGTCTCAAGATTCCCCCGACACGTATCAATCATAGGCGTCCAAACAGCCAGCAGAACCGCATTAACACGAATCCCATACTTCCCCCACTCCCGCGCAACGGCCCTGGTAAAGCTCTGCACGGAACCCTTCGAAGCAGCATAATGAGCCAGAAGCAGCAGCGGCTCGGACGCAAGATCAGACCCGAAGTTCAGAATCGTCCCGCCCCGAGTCTTGAGATAGGGGAAGACGGCCTGGTTCATGAAAATTGCTCCCTTGATATTGACATCTAGCATGCGGTCCAGCTCGCCCTCGGCGATGGTCTCTGCAGCATCCTGGTGGAAGTGGCCTGCTGCGTGGATTAAACTGTCTAGTCCGCCGAGGAATCGGACTGCGGCTTCCACTACTGCGTTGCACTCAGATCTCGCTGTTGCGTCGAGGTGTTGGTATTTTATTTTGGTGTTGGGGTTTTTGGAGGAGATTTCAGACGCTACGCTTTGGCCGACGTTGTCTTGTATGTCGCATATCACCATGTGCACGCCGTGCGCCGCGAAGACTTTGGCGGTTGCTTTGCCGATTCCGGAGGCGTAGACTGTTATCAGGACGCGCTTGTCGGCGATTGAGGGGATTATGTGGCAGGTTGTTTCCTCTAGAGGACAGTCGCTGTGGGGGGTTTTGGGACACATTTTGATTGGGGTTATCGGGGATGATAGAATTGCTTAGGGCTGATTTATAGAGTGGGAGGGTCCGTATTTTTTGAAAAAGAATTACAGGGGCCGGTTAATGGGAAACCAGATCAAATCAACCCGGATAGTAAATAGAACACTAACCTCAGTAGAGGTTTCTTATATTGGGAATTGATAGAAGAGATCAGTGCGTGGTTATGCATAAGAAAGAGAGGACCGCAATATCTCACTTTGCAGTCGAGTTCATAGATCCTATTCGCGGTTGACTTTGGCATCAGAGCGAACATCAAAAGTAGAGCAAGTAAAGGAGATAAGATTGTTGGAATCAGTACGTTCCAAAGGAGGAGTTTGAATGTGACCTTATGCTAGGAGACCTACCTAATGAACATTCGAGAGTTCTCTACAAGATATGTGGTTTTTATGTGATTCATGTAGAGATTATCATCGCTTATTCCAACTTAGAAGTTGTTATACCAGACCATACATCTATGTATCCAGTTCTTGTATTGTGTGTAATAATTCGATGATCTACATATTATACGATAAGACATTGCTACTCAAAGTTGTGTAAACCAGTCAATGTGATTCAATTTTATCACTACTTCTATCAGTGGCTGGCTGATCCATCCTTGCATGAACCCCTCCGCCAGCCTCAAGAAGTCTGCGGAGGATTTTCTTCACACTTTACAATACATATCCATGCAAGGGATATGCCTAAAGGACCTCAATCCCGAATACAATAGAACCCCTCAATTGTACAATTCAGTCAACAGACCGCTGCCACTGAATTGAGGCATTTGAATAATGCGACTGCCTATACTCTAAGCGCCAAACCCATGCAAGTCTAGGACAAATTGAAATCTTTCGATGCCCTGCACGATCTATCTGGTTGATGCTGATTCATGCAATGCAAGAATATGAAATCCATCAGGCTTACGGAGTACAGAGCACTCGAGCTGCACCTCGCTAAATGTCACCACATCACATCTGGGCTTGACCCAAACCACTAAGAGGTTGTTTATTTCACTGCTTCATTTGCTTTATGATGTATTGAAAACACAACGTGTATTCTGTTTGTTAGTTTGAGGGTGGAGGGCAAATGTGACCTGTCGTGGCGGGTGAAACCTTCAAAACCGGTTTGAGCACCCATGTCAAGAGGTCAGAGTGGACGGCAGGGATATCATGCCAGTTAATTTGAGGGTCTGGACCTACATTGTAAGGATTCTAAGCAGAAGCGAGCGAACCCCCCCCCTTCCAGTGTTACTGAGTCTGTGTCTTGTTTGCCTGTAATCTACGAAACCGAAGAATCAACTGGAGAATTCACAGTATTACCGCCAAAGACAAGCGATATGGGTGTGAGTTCGAGGACTTGGTAGTTAACTCTTGATAGATGTATCACCTAATGTACACATTTCCACCCCGTTTCAACGCGTTTCCCATTACCGGAAGCCCCAAACTTCCTATACGAGAACCAAGGTTGGAACTAAACCAACTATGTTACATAACGTGTTTTGAACGCCTCCACGAAAGTCAAACTCATGCCGTCGTTATCATCATAGCCGGATGCTCTGGTATCCAAGTCTAGCGGGAATGAAACAGCAGTCTCAGAGAGGGATCGTAAATCAAGTATAGGGACCATTGAAGGGCGGCCATGGGCGCATTGAAAAGGAAAGGCACAACGGGCCAGCCTGGAGACCAAGGCCTGGCACTCTTCGATGTTCAAAGGGTCATTGAACATGATAGCAGTTCGACAGGCGCGGGAGTTGAGAAGGTCCACAATGCCTTGAGGGCATCCATTCATCTGTTGAACCCATGAGCGCGAGGCGGGTGATGCTGAGGTTCCTTTGTGTACCACATCATCGCTGTCTGATAGTTCGAGATCCTGGTCCGCGTCTTCGGTTTCAAATGTTTTCTTCGACAGGAACGGCTTTCTGCCATCTTCTTCACTTGACCAGATCTCGCGCCTCATCAAGTCAATTAGCACATGAGGCTCGAGTCGACAGCGTTCGGCTATTAGGACAGGAAGAGTATGCACGGTGATCAAAACAGTAGAGTTGGTCTTGCCATGTGTGACATACTCAATACCCCAGTCTGAAAAGAGACCCGTATATTTCTGGAAGAGATCACCCTCTGTCGATGAAACTTCAAATGCCAAAGAACCGACTTGGACAGTCCGCACTCGACCACCCGACTCCAAATTTTCTCCTAGCCCAGCGGATAGGAACATTTCTCTAAACAGCAGTTCAATTCGGCATCGCTCATCGGCAGCGTGCTGATCGATTAAGAGCAGAACGTCGTTTGATGTCCCCTCCGAATTGAGAATGACGAGGCGCTTATGGACTTTAGCCAATATGAACTTTTTGTCTACCTGTGCTATCACTTCGGCAGTCTCGAGCGCACGACGTTGAAGCTTTCCTCGATATTTGGCAACCTGCGCTGTATCAAGCGATCCAATACCCTTAAAGCAGTCGTGCGAAGAAGTAGTTATAGTCTGGTGACCAGCAGACTCTGCGCCTAGATTTGGTATTGGAATTTCTGTCCGGCTGAAGGAAGGATTGTCCCATTCTCCCAACAGGTTTTCTATCCAGAAAGTTTGAGATGGATGCTTGGACGAGGTATCGACACAATCGGTAGGGGAACGCTGGGTAGCTAATGACTTCCGGGAGTTCATCGTTTGGCCTGTTCGAGGATTGATCGTATAGGCCAACTTGGAGTGTGGATCGATCCAGGTGATCATCTTGTCGTCTGATGGTGAGTCTCCAGCCAGATCCTCTGTTCTGGTCCTGCCCTCATCAGAGACAATTTTATTTGGCAGCCTCGGAAGAATTGTGTGCTTCTGGCCATCATTTTGGTGGTCTGGCCTATGTTTAGGGAGGATCGGCAAGGAACTCTCGCCCTGCATTATATCAGGAGCCGCATGAGAACGCCGAGGCGGTCGATGGGTCGGAGAATGTCCTTTGAGATCCTTAGCGGTTTTCACCCTGGACCAGTTGGCGAAGCTTTGACCAGAATTAAGAGACTGGGCTTTTGCGAATGAGGGAATCTTCAGACGACCGCTAAGCGCCTCTTCGGTGCTTGAAACCGACCGGCCTTGTTGTAGGGGTCCACGAGAACTACTAGCTGCTTTGGAGACTCTGGAACGGAGGCTCTGGGTTTGGTCTGATGACATGGTCTGCTGTTTGCCGTTATGAGGGCGGAGATTGTGTTGCCTCAAAAATTCATGGACCATGGCCCCAAGAACATCAACTATACGTTGAATGGATTTGGCCGATTCCGGGAGATAATCAGATCCAGCATCATCCAATCGCATAACAGCGTTTGTATCAATGCGGATGTAAAACATTGGCCACTTATTGACGGGCTTTGCCCAGCTTCGAGTGCTTGCGTTACTTGGGGCATCAAGTTGATTCACCGAAGATGCAGGACGTGGAACGGAGCCTCTGCCAGACTTGTCTCCAACATTACTGAAATCCGACAAAGCAAATAGTCGGTTCACTTCGTCGTACAGAACATTCGAGCTATTGCGCGATAGCATGGGTTCTTTCCCCAAAGAGATGAACTGAACTTTCCGAGTTGGGCTGGGTTGGAGAGATATTGCACCCCGAATTACAAGGTCAGAAACTGATGCTGAAATTTCATGCCAATCATCGAAGTTTTGGAGTGTGATCAGCCCAGATTGTGTGAGAATTAACCCAATACGTTTGAGATCAAACTCCCCCTGAGCATGAGCGAGGCATGCTTCAGACACGGAGGCAGTTCCAAGACGGATGGACATCCGTTTGTTTCTTTCCACATCAAGCAATACTAATTTCGAGAATTGAGGATTGGCTAAAAGGAGAGACACCAAGGAGTTCCTTAGATGATCCCACTCTCGTTCTAGCTCGTCCGGCCGCTGAAGAGTGAGGGCTCGACTTTTGACGCGAACTGGCATGTTCCCAAAAAGGTCATTGACAGTCACAGACGTGCCATGACTGGCAGAGCGAAGCACCTGGTGTGGCGGTGCAGGGGTTAGCCGAGCCACAGGCCTCGAATGGTGAAGTATGATTGAGTTTGTGCATCCATGATGAATGTGACGAGACGTCACAGTAAGCAGAGATAACGAGGCCAGGGAAGCCAGGAACAAGCCCCGATGGCCATATAAGCCACTCAGCTTGAATTTGGATGTATCTATTGCATGTTAGCCAGCATACATTACAACCTCATGGTTGGGAGACATACGGTGAGCCTTGCCCAGCCCTCCTGCAACTTCGAACTCGATCGAAGGAATTCCATCGCCATCATCTTCAACTATACAGCCACCACGTTTGAAATCGACAGTGACGAAGACGGTATGTGCATTGGCATCCAAAGAATTTTTGACTAGCTCCAAAATGACACCAGTCAGATGCACAATGGATGTAGATGAATTGATCTTTGCAATCACATCAGAAGGTAGCGCTCGTATTATTGACTGAGGTGGAGGCATTGACGCAGTTGGTGGTGTTCACTGGGAGCATTGCGCCACTAGATGCGAGAAAGATCCCAAAATTAATTTTGGAAACACAAGTGCGCTTCAATCATGATCATCTGTCATTGTTGCTTGCCAGAGCCCTTCTAAGCTGTATCACTCAATCATTCATGAAAGAATAAAACGCCCAGAATGCTGAGAATATGTCAAATAGAAGTTCAAGAGGCAACATTGAAGGCAGGCACATGACGTGTACGGATAAACAGTCTCCCCGCCCGCTGCCCCATCTGCCTCGGCGCGGCTCGATCCCCAGGGCACTACTCCCTTGCCTACCTTTGACTTTTCGCAAGCCAGAGTGGGTAGTGACTAGGCTGCCTCTTCAAGCTAGAATGGCTACTGCTGATGGTCCTGCTAGGGTGCATGGTAAGTACACATTGGGCCTGTTGGTCACCCTGAACCGCTGCTAAGGGATTCATACAAAACAGACCGGAATGCACGTCGCCGTCCATTCTCGAACTGGGTGAAACGTCTGGCGAATCTGAAGAGTTCTTCTGACTCTACGACAAATCGATGGTCCAACAAACGCTACACGGGTAATAAGGGCAAGAAGAGTGATCAAGAAAACAATCCATACCCGCTCTCTGGAACCATCAACCGTGACACAGGGACTCAGACACCGACCGATTCATACACGGATGGTCATTATGCAGAATCCCAATCTCGCTCCAGGAGCGACCCATCTTTCTGTTCCGGCTATGAGAATCCGGCTCCCCTGACAAGCGCAAAATCCGCTGCGCCAACCATTTCAACCAACGGCGACGCCACATTCTCTGAAGCAGCGCATTCAAAGGCAGGCACATTGATGACTGGCACTGAAGGATTTAGCACGCATGGAGGAGGCGAGGGCAGCACCTTCTCATCGCCTGCACCTTCGATTCGATCGATGACCACTACCCTGACCACTGTGCACTCGGCGGCACCCTCGACCCAACTATACACTGCGCAAAACACCCACAATGGACACCACCATGGCAGCTCGACACAGAGCTCCTCAAACCAGCAAATTCAATTCTCCCACCAATTTCCTTCAACCTCACCTGCTACCGCGGTCCCCTCGCACCTGGTGCCCCAGAACCATGCAATGACGTACAGCGCCGCAATCGCAAACAATGCCTTGACGGATAATGCTTCTCTTCTCACTTTGGCGAGCTCATCTAAGCGCCGTCGTCGCAACTCCCTGGACACCAATGCATCTGTACGCGGATTGGCGCCGTCTTCTGTCTTCGGCGGTAGTCGGGAGAGCCTGCCGCTGAGTGTTCTGAGTGGAAATACGACTGAAGCATCCAATACATCTGTGTTTAACGCGTCCGGGGTACTGAGTCGACCAAGTATTGTTGGACTTGCTAGTGCTGAACGCATCAGTGTCTACTCGGCCGCCGGAGCAATTCCGCTAGCCAGTACTACTGGGGAGCGGGGCGGCTTGTACACCACTAAGCAAGCCGCCAGCGGCGATACGGCCAGCATTCGCAGCGGTGTTCAATCGCACAGTCGAAATGACAGTACTGCCGCCAGCATCGCCGGGGGTATTAGCAGCCCATTGGCCATGGCTGGTCGCATGAGTCGAAGAAGTTCTGGCTGGGGAGAAATTACCGGCGAGGAAGGCAATGACGGAAAGCCAGTTGAGAAAAACGAGGATGAAGCGGCAACTAAAGATGAAACCGCCTTGCCCGTTGAGCAGCTCAAGGCATGATTCCACATCGCACGTACCCGCGCACCTTTACCAGTCACGAACGGCGAGGTGTGTTTGAATGAAGTTACGTATGGAGAGTCCGGAAGATTGAGCGAAGCAACAGCGATCCTTTACTACATAACGACTTGATGCATGGAAACCTTCCGAGGACCTGGATATTCTTAATTGTTTGGCGGCGTTTTCTAGGCTGGGACTTTGATACCCTATGCGGTATGAACAAATTCGTTTCTATTCAATCCATATTGCATTGCATGCAACTTCGGATCTTTCGTGTATTCGTTAGATCTTTCCTAGACTCGGCTCCGGTTGATTCCTTTTTTTTTACATGTACATACCCTCGTCGTATTTGTTGATATCCATCAACCCTTAGCTGTCAAGACCAACTGGCCCACGGACACCATTTCATCGGCGCCGAATGACCATGGGCATATCGTACTGATACACGAACCAGGCATTTTGGTACTTCCATTCGTGTTTGGGATCCACCAGTTGGATCTATATCGTGAGTTAGCACAAAGCTGGAATCCAAGAAACACCAATAAACCACTCACATTGAAGGAGCTGTACAGCGACGCAATCAACTTTTTGATCTCTAACATAGCAATATACCGGCCCATGCAAACCCGGCCTCCGCCGCCGAAAGATAAGTCGACAGTATCTTTCATCCGACGCAGGCGAACCTCAAAGTTCTTTGAGTTTTCATCTTTGCCCTGCAGCCAGCGGTCCGGATTGAAGTCATCAGCATCGCCCCCGAACACCCCAAAATCACGGTTTGTAACAAAGGGTTTGATCCCGGTCTTGGTGCCTGCAGGCAGATATCGTCCATCAGGAAGTGTGAATCCACCCTCTGGAACTACACGCTCGAAGATCATGGCAATACCGGGGTTGACGCGCAGAGCTTCACGAATAACGGCATCTAGGTACGGCAAGTCGCAGATTTCCTTCCAGGGAGCGGGGAAAGAGATACCGGCGGCTTTGAGTTCTGTGGCAAGTTTGGCTGTTGCAGCAGGTGACTTGGCTAGGTAGTAAACGGCAGCCCGCATGGTGGCCGAGCTTGTGTCGCCTCCAGCAAGAATGCTCAGCATTAGCCAGTTGACAATCTGGCTGTCATCTACCATATCGGGGTGCGTTTCTTTCAGCTGCACGTATTTGTCGAGCGTATGGTCGACAGTACCGGCGGAGATTTTCTTCTCAGCGAGTTGGGCCTGATACTCGGCGACGACCTTGAAGGCGTACAGGACGCCTGTCAAGGTGGGCTTGGGCCCAATGCGCTTAATGGGATTCTTGTCGAGGATGTTGTCAATCCATGGGATTTGAGAAACCTAGTGGGACCTGTCAGTCACCCTTGTGGTCCACGCCGAATTGTTGACGTCGGCGTACTTACCGGTGCGAAGTATCTGAGGCCAGCAGTCGAGTCAGTGATCAAATTGTCGACATCCTTCTCCTGGTCAATGAATCCATAGTGCCGACCAAAGCTATAGTTGGCGGTGACATCCCAGGCGACTACGTGATGCGTTAGCCTAATCTACGCCTCCTAGAGAGCGTTTGAGAGTATGCTCACAGAAACCAATCCATTCATCTGCTGGACAAACCTTTCCTGCATTACCACCATCGACGAATCTCAGCGCTAGCTTGTCCACAAACTTGGTTATTGTTTCATCGATGAAAGGCTCGTATTCCAGAACCTTGGTCATGGCCCAAAGGCTCCGAATAGGTCGGATGTTCTGGTTGTGCCAATCTTCATCCTGGGTGTTGAACAGATTCGACAGTCGGTGTCCTTCAAGCAGTACATCATTGGGGCGGTACATATCACTCTTTACATGATTACGACAGGTCAGCACGGTCAATTCTCACATCTAAAAAGGATGGTATTGACTAGGAGGCGATATATCTAACTTTTTTCCATGGATTGCGGGTGGAGTAAATTGTCCGAATTAGATTCGGATCTGATATGCTCACGCAATTGGGCCCGACCTGTACCACTGTGCCATATTTGCGGTGTAATTGAACATTCTTGAGATCAATGCGTCCACCATATGCTTGAGACGCACGCCAAAAATCAGTGATCTTTGCCAACACCGGGCCAGGGATGGATCTCAAACGCGAAAAGAACACATCCGAAATCAACTTTGTCACAACAAGCAGACCTAGAGTGGCCAGTGCCTGGGCCCACAGGCTGGAAGGAAAAGGGGTCATTTCCAAGATCGTGGCAGATGCGGATTCTGTGCGCACACAAAGGTACGTGCAGTGCGGCAAGGAGATTCCGAATTCAATGCACTGCCAATAGCCAGAATTTCGTGAGACATGTAGCACTATTGACAGGTGCAGCTTTTCAAAGCCCCTCGAAGACCCTAGGCCGTAGGGCTACTAAGATAAAAGGGGCACGCCATTTGACCAACATTCTCGATTTTCAACACCCGTGAGAGCGGGGGTCATTACGGAGAACAAAGTGAACGGCGGGATGAAGCGTTGACAATACTCCAATGATATGGAAACTATACCCAAGCTGAATTTAGCGCTCGTCTTTAGACGGGGGTGGCCGGAATGTGGAGTCGACAGTTGATTGTCAATGATTGCCAATGATTGTGAATGGCTCTGCGATAAAACCAAATTCCTAATTGGGCCACGACACGACAACCTTGGCTTTACAGCGGCGTCGCCCTAGCGGCCGAGGGATTCCAGTGGTTTTTCGACAGCGGGTCTTACAAATGGATATTAAAACGCAAATCAAACTATTCTTATTAGATAGTTTCATCTATGTTTTATGATCATCCTCAGTCGTTTATCTATTAAAACCTTGGAACCTGTGTGCATAATTTTGCACATTGTCATACAAGAGAGTTTGTTGGAGTTTGCCATTTGACCAAAAGCCTACTATTGCAGTAGTCGAGGATTTTTCTGGCATTTTCAACAGAGTTTATCTACCAATTTAGCATGAATGCCGCGGCGATGGGTCTTTTGTTTTATAGCGGAGATATATTCTTATAGCCCCCTAAGGGCAAATAATACAAGTGAAAAAGAAATGAAGCAAGACAAACAAAGCATCAAACGAAAAAGGTCGGTCAAATATCGAAGAAACCATTATTCAAGGACCAAGGGTTTTGTTCAGCAATATCTCGAAGATGGCTTCCTCCATAATTGCTGCGAATCTGCAGTACATCAGTACACAACATTATCAGTCGAGAAAGGAACAAAATACTCACCCCTGACACTTGAAATTAGGCCTCATGGCATTTTCCAGCGTTTTCAATCTCTCACGTGTCAATCGTGGAAAGTTCTCATGGTCCCTTATCCTGTTCCACGCCTGGACGGGCGTAATGTACCCATCCAAGTCAAGCCTATCCGCCATCTCAAAGAGCCTTTGAAAGACTTCCGCTGAAACCTGCCATCGTGAATCGCTGTCGAGGGTTGGGGGTGCAAGTTGTAGCAGTGTGCCTTGCATTGACACAGCATGGCCCGTGGGATGTGCGCTTGAGATATGCGACAGGCATGGCCGTTCCAGTCTGCAAGTTCGTGAGCACAATGTCAGGAATATGGGTGGACGATGCGGATACTTACGACAAGACAAAGTCGACTCCTGTTTGGAACCATTCCTCCTCGGAAAGCTCGTCCAGGTCTTTGTCTATGTCATCTTCAGGGTTTTCAGTCCCGTTGTTTTGCCTATTCTTGTCGCTATTGTTTCCCAATTGACCTGTAACAAACCGAAAGGACGAGGGGTTTGATATAGATGGCGGGTCTTTTTGACCCATCCTTGATGAGGGATGAATTGTGCTTCTCATGCTTGCATAATACTCATGCGGGTTGCTGCAGTGGGAATTATATTGGCAGTTTGGAATCTGGACGCGAAGAATCATTGCCCTCAAACACGGTTACTTTAACCAGGTAAGACTTCGAGTTTGACAATTCCTGTGGAAGGCTGCCTGTTGCGTAATAATAATGTCCCGGGGGTCCCGATGAACCTTTCGGAGCTCATCCGGTTGAAGGTTGCCACGGGATGATTATATTACCGGCGAATGTCTCCTTCCAGCAATTTAATAAGCCTGTCCCTTCTCTCGTTATGCTTCCTGGGGGAATATGATGTTAGTAAGAGGTAAAGTAGAACTGGGACACCTATTACCCGCTATTTGACTTGTCTCACTTGCTCACACAGTTTAGCAAAGGGTGCTTTTCGGGTCCTTTGTCTCATTTAACACACCTAACAGGAAGCCTTTAGTACGAAGATTTAATAGCATATACGCACTGTTTGCAGAGTCATGTGTGAGGACTGTCTGTAGCCATTGGGCCAGCTGAGCAACGTCTCATCGACTTCTATAGAGTTGAGTCGTATCTTGTGAAATCATACAAATGAGCACAAAGACATCAAGAGTGTCGCAGTGTGACGTCTCGCAGGATACATGAAAAGAATACCAAAACTCCAAATTCCGGCCGAAGCAACAAGCATTTCTTATTTTTAGGTCTGTACTTGGACCCCATTTTTGTCATATCTCCACCTATTAATTCTAAGCTGGACTGAAATATGGGCAAACATCCACATGGCTCAGCCTTTTGTTATCGACACTGGGAACTAGAACACCAATTCTGTCTGACATTGAACCCCTCTCGTTGTGGAGAGTCAATTGGAACTAACTGCCTGCCTCCAGGCCCATAGGGTAGCTATGTCTGTGCTAGCTCCTAAGGCTGCACAGGACTTTTGTATACCCGCTTCGATTATCTCAATAGTTTGGATATTTGGCCTATTAGTGCAAGCTCACATATCACTATCTAGACTTATTTGCTCAGAGGTCTTATCCTTCCACTCATATACAACCATCAGATATTGTCTAACCCGGCTTTTGCTCCGCCACTCAAACTACCTTCCACATTTATCTCGGCAACATAAAAGGGCGACGCCGCCCATAATTCGTGGAACACTCGGTGAGTTTTATTAGATGGTTCATAATCTTAGCCAAGCTCACTTCGACCGGTGACTTGCTGAAACCCACAAGCTATAAGTAGCAAGCTTGTATCTCCCCTGAATGCTTACTACGATACATTAATAAGTGGGTCCTATATATACAAAAGAAGCTAATGAAATGACGGTACAGGACAGGGTCGTTCCGTTATATAGCCAGCAGCTTACTACTTCCTTGAAAATTACACTCATTTACCACTTGCTCCGCACAGTAAGCTTTTGGTATTAAGCCACATTAGTTTCCCCCAGTTCGACATATAGTCGTTGTAGCCTGCATATCGCTTTACATTGCGAGGGGTCAGGGTAAATAAAATCCATCCATCCATCCGTCTGTATGACTCTAGAGCAATATTATTAATATCTGGGATCCCATTCTCTTACTGCAATTTGGTCCCATCCATCGTTTCTAGAACCATAAGCCCTAATCCCTGGGTCTCTAATGTCTGCATCAGACACGGCTATTTTCGGATTGATTGGCCCTGTCATCACATCTCCTTCAGTTGCTCTTCAATTTTGAGCCAGGCCGGAGGCAGCAGAGCTCCAGTCAGCCAGTAATTATCGCTCCTATCCTTTCCAAGCACAACGAACACGTTTCTGGCTGCCGGATTCTGTCGCATCGATTGTGCGTGGTGGGACACCAACGTGCCAGGCGGATTACTCCCTTGTTGACCTTTGTCTACAGCACGCACGATTGCGGGGCTAAAGTCGACAACATTGAAGAAATCAGCCCTTGTCCAATTTGTGAAGGCCAAAAGTAGGGCATCGGAGTCACCGCACACGAATGCCGGGTCGCTAGCGGATTTAGGTTTCCGTCGGAGCTCACGTATGAAGGCTAGCACCTGAGCCTCCGTCGATTGCCCCATCAGATGGCGACGGTTCTCCAGAGCGATAGACCCCAAAGGCCCAGTCGCAATCTCGGAAGACAGGAACGTGAAAGCAGCCACCACCATATTCTGGACGTAAACACCAGAGGCCTGAACCAGGGACGTGAGTCGAAATCGTGTGTTAAGCGCATGAAGCACCGTCACTGACCGTGGCTTAGGCAAGGAGGATGCCACTACGCTCGTTCCCCACGCCGTTAGCACATCACCTTCGGTGATAAAGGGATTTTTCTCCTCGCTATCCCGGGCCGCTAGGTCACTCTGCGCCTGGCGACACATCTCATCGACCACTCTCTTAGGCAAGAAGATGGTGCGCGTCTCGACAACCTGATTGAACAGCAGGTCCCAGGCGAAATGAAGCCCGAATTTGAGCATGCTCCATCCCTTCAGCTGCTTCTGCCCCACCTTAAATTCTTCAGGCTCCACGTTTGCATCTGCCGCTGCACATATGGCGTCATCTCGTGCTCCCAGCATGGGCGGGACTTCTGACTCCTGGCCAGCTAATACCAGAGACCAGCCGCATAGCAGGGCCTGCTGTCCCATGACATCCATAAGGGTATGTGGCCACAGCAGAGCCACAAGCGTCGAATCTTTAAACGATGTTATATGGAGCGACAGCTGGGGCATGTCCTGATAGATGAAGTCTTCTAGTGTCGCCGGCGCATCTTCCCGAGCTGCAAAAGCGCGAAATTCCTGGGGCCCAGGCTGGATGGACGGGGCACTGGTGGCTTTAGGGAGAGACTTTCCCAGAGGATGGTCTTCGATATTCATGAGTAGGGCTAGGTGAGTGTAGTGCACGGCAGGACGTTCCGCTGTGAAGGGCTGCGGGACATGAATCTCCAACTCTCCATTCTGCTGGCAAGTCAGCAGTTGCTGAATAATTGAAGATCATTACAACGAGAGTTTACCTTCAACCTCAGCCGACCCCCGACCTTCCTCCAGTCGCCAATCTCCAGGAGCTTTGACAATGAGACGTGTAGTTTATCCGCATCAAGCACATCGTTGAAGCGCAGCGTCCATGTGACGACAATGTCTCGCATCGTCTTTATGTCGTCTAGCATATGAACGGGGTAAACGTCATCAGTGTCAACAAGCGGCGGTGGGATTCTTGCCGGAGACGCTCCAAGTAGGTGCCACAAGCCCGCCATTTTGTGAACCTTGGGGAGCCTTGGCTGTTGATCTCAGTTCGATTTTCAATCGTATCACTGTTTCTCCCATCTAGATTTTAAGTGCACACCCAGTTATAAATATCGTTGGCACGCATCGATCATTAAAGAAATAGGGGCTCATATGACACCCATCAGAGTTACTAGTAGCCAATCGAAAGAATCGTACGGCGGTACAGGGGCTACAAGCTCGGGGATACTCATGGAACCCGGCGGTACAGTCATTCTGGAAAACGGCTTGACCAATAAAACCTGAATGACTCTTATCTGGATCCACCACCAAGGCTACTGAGCGAGCCGCATTGAATAAAGTCGTATTTATGGGTACAGTCACTACGCAAAAGTGTTAACATCGCCTCGTTCCGGCTATCTTAATTGGCTCAGAGTTTATATTCGGGTTCGGGTTCGGGTCTTAGCTATACAGTGCCAAGGAACGGGAAGTGGGGTAAAGCGTGACCGAGACCAATCATAGTGAATGGTCTATATAGTCGTACTTCTTTGTTAGAAATGAGAGTGGTACTTATTATTATATTACCAGCCAGTTCTTCAAGGAAAAGAGTGCATTTCAACGAGAATACTAAGTACAGAGAGTAAATAAAAGAAAGAAGAAGATCTACTGGGACAGGATCCTTCGTGGGGTCCTGTCACAACCAAACAATCAAACAGTGCAAACAACCTAAGACGGAAACCTCTGGCAGAAACCATCCTCCATCTCTCAGATCGTCACAGCAACAAGAGTACTCATTATTGTATTGAGTTTGTGATTCCTAATAAGTCAAGAGATTGGCGACTTCGTTTTCTTCCTTATATTCGACCACCACTGGCCAGTGCACCGAAATACATGTTAACGCCCAAAGTTCTGCCGGCTAAATATTCACCAATAAAAGACTAAGGGGCAATGGGCGGTATAGCAAATTAAGAAGGTGGGGTGGTTAATTAGGAAGGCGGTACTAGTAGAAGGGGTGTTAACACTTTTGCGGAGTCACTGTAAGCAACGCTAAACCACGTCGAGTCAATTCGACATTTGAATTTTAGAACCCGAGTCTGTGCTTGAGGATCAGCAAGGGCCTCATATCCATATCCCGTCTTAGTATGCTTGTATGTTAAGGGTTGGAATAATCCCCTAATGTTAAGTACTAGTACTTTGTAGAGTAGACACTAAGATAAGATGACCATAGTTAACTAAGTTAAAATGAGGTAACTATGTTCATGAATAATTCGGAGCGACTTTGGATAAACAAGGAATAACTTCACCTGAACCCGAACGGCCTTTGACGCTGACCAAGCTGGGGAGGTCCGCCAATCAGCGGTTGCAGACCCCGGTTTCGGGGCCCGCCGTTTCGGGGTCTGATTTGTATGAGAGCCGCGTTTGTCGCTAGGTTTATTCGAAGTCCTACTGCCTAGGAAAATGAGGAATTGAGGAGTAATTCGTGATTCGTGATTCATGCAGTATTCATCTCATATCATACAACATTGTACTCCGTATGCTATAATTTATATAGAAATAATAATAATTAATCAGATCATCGTGGGATTTCCTAATCCGAAATGGGAACGTGGAACCGAAGATTTAACCTCGGTGGACTCCGATTCTCGGCCTTCGATCGGATTTCTATAACAATCGTATATCATTTTTATATACAGCATAGAGCGTGGGAAGGAATAAAAAGGCAGAGTAAATTGGAAGAGAGAGGGTATACAGTTAATAGTTATAAGTATAGAATATTTCCCACAGAAATCAAATCCCCAGTGTACGGATCGGGAGGCAAATGAAGCCCTGGAGGCAAATTGGGGGGATTAATCATCATCCACCCCTCCGGCCCCGGGCTTCCCCCCCACTGAACATTCAAAGAAAAAACCCACTTGTGGCCCCAACTTCTCTCTTCTCTCCGGCTTCGATCCATTTTACAACATCTCCAAAATCGCGATTCACACGAATCGAATTATCTAGCCACCTTGCAACAGGTGCTTCAACATCCATCGCACTCGCGACGAATCCGCCCCGAGCCGCATTCGGCATCTGAGTCACGTCTCTACTGCCTGCGCAACGCGCATTTCCACAAAGTTCATCGGCATCGAGAAGATCGGTTTCCGGCTTCTACCTCAACTGATCGTACCGGAAAATACGGGAAAGCCTTCATAATGGCCAACTACAATGGGCGCCGCATGCCCAACTTCTCGCAATACCTCGATGACTTGAACGCGATTCCCTCGCCGTATGATCAGGCCCAGCAGCAGCAACAGCAGCAGCAGACCACCCTCAACGATGAGGATCTGGCGTTGTTCACCAATACTGAGTTCTTCGAGTTCGACAAATTCACCGACTTTGGCGGTCTCCCTCCATTCTCGCCAGAAGACGAGAAGCACGAGGTCGTCTCAGATCAATCCGCGCACAATGTGGATCTGAAGTTCTTGGATTTCCTGAATGGTAAGTGTGGCTGATTTCGGTTCCTGTCTTTCGCGTCGCTGGTTGGGTAGTCCCGAGTCTGAGCTGCGCGGTTGTCTCCTGATCACACCATACCCCGCGGAGTTGTTCACAATTGTGTCCCTGGGACCGATGTCTACACCTTGCATATTGTTCCATTGGTTGCTTTACGAATTCGTCATTCCTGCCTATTGCACGAGTCATGTCTTGGCTCGTGGCATTTTTGGCGCTTCGTGCGCTTCCTACCCTCAATATCATCCCATGTCCTTGCACAGCTTTGACCTCCTTGGCTGGAAAATTTGAGCCCTGCATGTCATCCTTCCCGTGGCCCTAGCAGGGTTTTCTTCCACTCAAATTCGACTTTCGTTGGCGTGAATGATCTCCGCTATTACGCCATACCACGTGATCGGCACCCCTGCTCGGACTCAGACTACTCTTCGGGAAACCGAAACCCACGATGTGGATATTGTTGGAAATTGAATCAAGGCTAATGTTTTTACAGCTGAGGGTCTCAATGGCATGCCCGGTTACCAGCCCGACCTGACCGGCTCCAATGTCCAGGTGCCCATGCATAATGCCCACTATTCGGGGCTTCCCTCCATTCCCAGTGGGCCTGTGGCTGTAAACCAGGCACCCATTCAGCCTGCGCCGATCAACACCGCCCCGAAGGTTACCCCGGCCCCATCTGTTTCTATGTCGCCTTCCACTCCGGTTACCGGCACTAAGCGCAAGAACTCGGCAAATTCCACCCAGGAGAGCGCCGAGGAGGCTGGTCGCCATATGGCTGAGGAGGACAAGCGCCGCCGTAACACCGCTGCCAGTGCTCGTTTCCGTGTGAAGAAGAAGCAGCGTGAGGCTGCCCTCGAGCAGACCGTCAAGGAGACCACCGACAAGAACGACATTCTTGAGGCTCGCGTGTCTCAGCTCGAGCTGGAGAACCACTGGCTCCGTGGTCTGATCATGGAGAAGAACGGTGCCGACGAGCAGTCTGAGCAAGACATCTCCGATATGTTCAAGAAGTTCTTGGCCTCACAGAAGGCCGATGGCTCAAGTATTTCCGACCTGAAGCGCGGTGTGGGCACTACTGTATGAAGCATTGCCCAATGCTAAAAGAAGAAAGAAGAAGAAGAAGAAGAAAATCGGTAAAAAAAAAAAAAAAGAAACCCCAGTCTTATTTGATTGCCCTGCTACTCTACTCTGCTGCTTCAGGTGGTGACTGTCCTGGGCTTTTCCCTGTTAGCCCAACCTCACTATCTTTGCTTTCTTGTTCATAGTGTTCTTTTTTCCAGCGATGTTATTTTCTTATTTTCTAGCAGCTAGAGCTACTTCAGATTTCTATCATCTGCAGGTCGAGGGGGGTGGTGGGTGGATGAGTGATGTCTCTTCACGGCAGTTTTAAGGATTTAGATGCAAGTATTCATATGTTTTCAGCCCGGCTTTACGCCTGTCCAACTCTCCTAGAATATGTATTGAAACCCAGCGCCAGACAACCTCCCGCTTCAGGCTGTATTTTACATCTATGTTGCACAGACTAGACGCACAGACTATTATGTTGCATATATGCCTAAGCTTGGCATTGACAACCGGATAGTTCACCCGGCAGGCTCCACCCAACCTCGCGAAATTCGACAAAAGAGAATGGATCATTGTCTACTCCCATCCCCAGACTATTAAAACATGCTAGACTTCCTCAAACGCGCCTTGCGTAAACCACACACAAATGTGTATGGTCTAGACCATGCCGTCCTCAACATACAGCTCCCACAGCAGAGTATGTGGATGAACATGGGATACTGGGAGGTCAGTCAACCCAAGTAAAGACCGTTTTAACAACTGCCTCGCCAAGTTTACCGTTTTTGAATCCACACTGACCCACTTCATAGTACACAAATGACTTCCCAGAAGCATGCCAAGCGCTCCTAGATCAGGTTCTCACGGCTGCGCTATCAACGGAGAAGGTGTCCGCCGTGAGAATCCTAGATGTCGGGTGTGGGTGTGGTGATCAGTCGTTATACCTAACGAAGATTTTAAATTGCCCTTCTTCTATAACGCGGTCCGGTTCTGGGTCTGGAACTGGGACAGTAACCCCTGCTTCTGTCTCCAGTATCCCGTCTGATATTCAACCATCAAAGTCTGGCCTGCGGTATCGCCATAGCAAGACCAACCTGCAATCTTCCTCTTTGATACGCCTAGATTCCTACATCGGGATCACCCTGGAACCAGCGCAGGCCGCGCTCGGCTCAAGCCGCATTCACAATATGCAGCGAGAGAGCGAGGACTTTATCCAGGCAGATATATTCTGTGCAGACGCCGCAGTGCCCAGCTCTTGGACTGGAGAGCTGAAAAAATCAATCACAGCTCTTGAAGAAGCCTCAAACAAACAAAATCAAAATGAAAATGAAAACGAAGACACCTCTACATGGCTCCTAGCCCTGGACACGATGTATCACTTCCGCCCGTCGCGCCTTCCTCTCCTGACCTATGCACACAACACCCTCAACGCCTCATTCATGGCCTTCGACTTGATGCTATCTAATGATATAACCTGGTACGAAAAGATCCTTCTCCGACTGGTGTGCTGGGGAACGAACTCTCCATTCGGGAATTTCGTTTCCGAGAAGGAATACGTGGAGCTACTTGTTACGGCTGGGTATAATCCTGCTTTTATTCAGATCCGAGATGTCTCACAGCACGTTTTTGGCGGGTTGGCGGGTTTCATTAAGCGCAGAGCGGAGGAGGCGAGGCCTTTTGGGATTAAATTGGGGAAATTCCGTGCGGCGAGGCTTGCTTTTGGGTGGTGGGCTAAGAGGAGGGTTGTTAAGGGTGTTGTTGTTGTTGCGAGGAAAGAGTGAGCGTTTGTATGGTCTAGTGGGCTGTCTTGTGTGTTAGTATGTTTAGATTAGCTGGGGGAGTATCAGGTCTCAACTTAAAAGGCGACCTATTCAGCCATGTCGTAATAAACTGTGATAAATGGATAGGCCCAACCAACGCACTTCGATCGAATGCCAGATAAAGAAAAAGGAGGAAAGCGAGGCTTGCTCATTCAGCCTTCCACTTGGAATCTGCACTCGTCTACATGACCAGAGAGTCCTATCAAGCTAAAAAGAAACCCATATATTCCTCCGGGCTAGAATTGTCAAAAAACCAATAAACAATGCCATTGTCCTTTCATATACAGCTAGATCAAGGACCCATCAAAAGGACGCCCTAAGTGCTTCGCCTGACTCGGTTCTCTAGCCACAGGCAACTTAGTAGGTCAACGGGACCAGCCAAAAAGCTCATGGATAGCCTTCGAGTCACCATGAGCAGTATGATGTGCCTACACGTGGCCCTCCAGACGGCCTCCATACGGGTTAATACCACCGGCAACGATGTGGCCAAACTTATTTTACAATTGGACGCGACAACAGGCAATAGCTTATTTTTTTTTTTTTTTCATTCGGCTAGAAGGTTCTTATACACTGAAATCGCTCGTATTTGGGAAGTAGATGACCCCTTCAATGTTGCAGCTCTTAAAGATGCGGTTGCTACCACACAGAAGGAAGTCAATGGATAGAAAAATTTGGAAAGCCAGTCGAATGCTTCCCTTACAACATTACGTCTCCAGGTTCTACACTCTCGTTGTGGGCATCTGGCGCTTCTCTAAAAAAATACCTGGCAGTAGCTCATTAACCCTCTACCCAAAGACCCTAGGAATGTGTCAAACCGACCAGAACTAGACCATCCTGGTATCTCGTATGTTGGTGCATGCCGACACTGATCATTAGGGTAGACTTTAAATTTGCCAATGGCCTGTATGGCCATGTTGTTGCGATGAACAAGTCTTCGAGGTTGGACTTTATGGAAGGTTATACGGAAGACGATTTCAAAGGTTTGATGCATTATTATTAATCTACGGAGTACTCCGGAGTATATAGTGGGTGCTACATTGTGGAGCATAGATGCCTAATCTCCACTCCAGCCTTGAATGGTATGATGTACTCCGTACCTAAGTACATCAAGTGTGTGAAGAATGCGTTTGTATTAATATAACATGTGCTTGGTCATATCATATTCTAATATAGTACCAATATAGTACCAATATAGTACTTACTTAATATAGTACTTGATATAGTAACTTGGAAAGGCATGCAAGCCTCCCGCGTGGCGGCTTGATTCATAATGACGTAGTGAGGCGGTGGCACCCCAGATGACTCCGGAGCTGTCTGCTTCAATAAATTCCGAGCTCCTGAGGAAGAGAAGATTGAGGATTTACATAGTTGCCCAGTCATAGCAAACTCGATAACTAGTTAACTAGTTAACTATAGTGTTTTAATTACTAATTGCTTGGGAAGTTCCCGAGGTCTCATGCTAACATCCGTTTTAGCCGATAAGTTCGGCAGTTTGGCCCAGGCTGAAGCCGCTAAGTGGTGGGTCTAGACGATCATAGTTGCATTCGGCGCTCCGTTTTTTTTGGTCGAGTTTTTATAAACAATTTGCCCGCTCTTGGATGGCGAAAAAAAGCTTTTTTCCCCTACATAATCCAGGCACCCGGTACCTTTCCGATCTTTCTGACAGTCCCAACGGGGGAAAAAGGTGACTGCAGCCAAGAAGATCTGCAAGATCGACATAACCTCCGAATTCATAAAGCGGTCACCATTGGCAATATGGCCGATCAGCTGCCTGAGGCCGAAGGGTCACATCTGTCGAGCGAAAAGCCACGGACTTCAGCTGAGATAGAGAGACAAAATACGTCAGGCTCTATCGGATCATCGACTGGCTCGAGCATCTCTGTATATGACCCGCAGGTGCATCGGCTGCAATCACGGAACACAGAGCTGGACTTGGAGCGTCATCGGACTGGGACATCGAGAGCATTGAGCAGGACTGAGACGCAACGCGCCCAACATGCGCTCACTGTCGGCGAGAGTCTTCGGTCGCGACCGTCGCGGGTACCATTGCCAGCTTTTGGTGGGGGCAAGCCCTACCCTCCACCTCTCCCTGCGCGGGAGGATTACGTTGTGGAGTTCGATGGGCCTGATGACCCGTTATACCCGTTGAACTGGCCTGTAATGAAGAAGTGAGTCGTTTCACCACGAATGTGCATATCGTACTGCGCATTCAATTTACTACGTTTATACTCCAGTACTAAATTTTCTACTCCAGATGCTACATTAGTGCCATCCTTGCCTTCACCAGTATTTGCTCCACCTTCGATTCCGCGGTTTTTAGTGCTTCGTCCAGTAATGTGTCGCAACACTTCAGCGTTGGCCTCGAAGTCGCCGTTCTCTCCAGCTCTCTATACATCATCGGCTACGCCTCAGGTCCCTTGATATGGGCTCCCCTATCTGAACTCCAGGGCCGTCGTATCCCCATCGTCATCGCCATGTTCGGATTTGGCGTCTTCAACATCGGAGTGGCAGTCGCAAAAGACTTGCAGACACTCATGATTTGCCGATTCTTCTGTGGTATCTTCGGCAGTTGTCCGTTGGCAGTTGTGGCTGCTGTTTTCTCTGATATCTGGGACAACCGCACCCGTGGTGTTGCCATTGCCGTGTTCTCCTCGACGGTGTTCCTAGGTCCTCTCCTCGCACCTTTCATCGGAGGTTTCATTAACATGTCATATCTCGGCTGGCGCTGGACCGCCTACATCCCCGCTTTTATGGGCTTTGCCGCTTTCCTCCTGAACATTTTCTTCCTGAAGGAGTCATACCCACCTGTTGTCCTTGTGGCTAAGGCCTCGGAGCTACGTCGCCGGACTAAGAACTGGGGAATTCATGCGAAGCAAGAGGAAATTGAGGTCGATCTTCGAGAACTGATCATAAACAACTTCTCTCGCCCGCTTCGACTGCTGTTTAACGAACCTTTGATCCTAGCCGTCACTATCTACCTGAGTTTTATCTATGGGTTGCTCTACTGCTTCTTGACCGCCTACACCCTGGTCTTCCAGGGTGTTTACGGTATGAACGCTGGTGTCGGAGGTCTCCCACTCTTCGGCATGGTGGTCGGTCTGTTCACCGCCGCGGCTTATATCATCCTCTCCAGCAAGGCATACAACAAGAAACTCGACATGAATGGTGGTGTGCCCGTCCCCGAATGGCGTCTCCCGCCCGTGATATTCGGCGGTGGTCTCTTCGCTGCTGGGCTCTTCTGGTTTGGATGGACTGGTTTCAATGGTACCATCCACTGGATTGTGCCTACCCTTAGTGGCCTATTTACTGGATTTGGCCTTCTGATCATCTTCATTCAATTGTTCAACTATCTGATTGACACATATCTCATGTTGTATGTCATGCTCTCCGTTCCCGCAACTTATGGACTTATCTAACATATCATACAGCGCCGCATCGGCTATCGCAGCAAACACATTCTGCCGCTCGATGGTGGCAGCCAGCTTCCCCCTTTTCTCACGCCAGATGTTCCACGGAATGGGTATCCAGTGGGCTTCTACGCTTCTCGGATGCGTCGCGGCCGTCCTTGTTCCGATTCCCATTGGATTTTACTTCTTCGGTAAGAAGCTAAGGATGAAGAGCAAGTTCGCGCCATTTTATGAAGCTGTCCAGGAAGGACACGCGGCTCAAGATACCGAAGAACAAGCGGAGGCTGTGCGCCAGTAATGAACATTTAATTGCTTTGCTCTTGTATATAATCATATTCCTATTAGGGAACGTAATTATTAAAAGTCCATATTTTAGCGTTTATGTTTTGCATTTCTCAATGAAGCAATCTTGATTCAAACATCTTTCATTCCGAGTATGGCAGGAAACCCCGCTCTGTCTATAGGTCTTTTCTCAATCTATGTAGATATGAGGGACACATACCATGAAATCAATTTAGCCCTACTTTTTATATGCCCTTTGTTACCCATTTCCATGACAGATTGTTACGCAAAATAACATTCCAGCGGGATCAAACAACGTTGGCATAGCTCCCATCGAAGCCAGCTGCTAATGATATTATATACAATGGCACTTAAGTGATGGTTAGATTTGCGTTCGACATATGGAGCTTAGGTGGAGAATAAGCTCCTATATTTGACAAGACTGCTGGCTTATAAAGCTAGTTCTGGATCCAGCTGGACTTGCTCGGACTATCTATTGGGTAACAGGTAACACGAAGCTCTACCAGCGGGAGGTTCGGTATTTCACTCATGTCAGACGAGATTACTTCCTGCAACTGTGACATTAAGTGATGTGAGGATGTGATTTGATTTTAGAACCATTATGGCCTAGATATATCTGACGAGGATAGGTATCAAATATATATAAAACTGTAAATGTCGCCACATCCAAATAATTACTGATTTACTATCTAAACCAATTAGTGTTTTATATAGATAGCCCGCATTATCAAGTTCGCGAGGCATAGAGATGGAGGCCTCGAGAAGATGGTGACCTTGGTATTGAATCGAGTAACACACGCAGCAAAAACGACCCGATTGTAGTTTTTAGTCCCTCGCACACTACTTTAACGAGAGCATGATGTATCATCGCATCTCAATTGCGCGATACACGGCATATAATTCCAATATCCTCAATTTCATCTATCTCATCGATACTATCACTGGATGTGGCCCTGTGTACAGATGCTTGTCTTTCCTCTTTTAGGTTAAACCCCCTTTACTTTCGACCGGTGGAACATATATATTAGGTTCTAACCTTCGAACAGGGGCTCTCAGCTCTTTCTACAACCATGTCAAGGCCAACCCCGTGAACGGATCTAATGTCACCTCTCTTGATATACACAGTCCACAGCAGAATGCTACCTACTGTGTCCCATGGATTCCGAATGTGAGTTTGACCATGCGCAAAGTTTAGCTATCAGTGGTTGTTGACGAAATGGTCATTGCACACAAATAGTGCGCAGAAGGACTACAATGCTGTTTCTTCTTGTGTACAGACACAACGTCAAACACAGGGAACTGTGGAGGTTGTGGTGCCGTAGTATGTCCTGGTCACATTATATTACACTACAGACACCCATTTCTTACATATATTTATATCTATAGTGCGTCGTCGGCTCACCACCAACCTGTTGCGACGGAGTGTGTACGGATTTGAGCTCGAGTGTTGATAATTGTGGAGCGTGTGATGCACCAACGGTAAGTATAAGATCAAGTTTGTAGGATAGCGGCTATTTATAATACTCTACTGACACCTTAGTTCCAACTAGTGCACTGGAACCCAACCCGCTTGCTGTTCCGGTGTGTGCAAAGATCTCGATAACAATTTCGCCAACTGCGGTGCATGTGACTTAACTGTGAGTAAAGCCCAATTTTGACTGGAGTATATTGCTAGCACAACATTGGAAGTCTATCTGCTAAGACATATTTCACTGAGTAGTGCACTGGTCAAGTACCAGCCTGTTGCTCAGGCTCCTGTTTCGATCTCGCCAATGATCCCCAGCACTGTGGTTCTTGCAATGAACTCCCCTGTCTTGGACAGCAGGCTGGCTGCTGTGCGGGCACATGTACTGATTTCGCGACTTCAACTACTAATTGCGGTGCATGCAGTAATATTGTAAGCCAAAGACCTCTTTATTCCATTACTCTGCTGAATGGCTTACCTAGCAAATACTTTTAGTGTAACGGAACTACGCCAGCTTGCTGCTCTGGGACTTGTAGTGACCTGAGTAGCGACCCCCTACACTGCGGCTCTTGCGCCGCCCTCCCTTGTCCTGGTCTCAACCCTACCTGTTGTTCGGGGACATGCACTGATGTTTCCTCAAATGTCAATAATTGTGGAGCTTGCAATCGTGCTGTGAGTCAACCATAGCCCTACCCTGGGATAATACCACAGCCTCCATAGTGCCAACCTTACTTATATGATACCATGAAATAGTGCAGCGGTGCAAACCCTGCATGCTGCGGTGGATCTTGTGCAGATCTAGCCTCCGATCCGAATCATTGCGGTTCTTGCTCAGCCTTGCCATGCGTGGGACTCCGCCTAGGCTGCTGCTCTGGCCAATGCACTGACCTAGCTACTAATCCACTTCACTGCCGGACATGCAATACAACAGTAAGATTTCCTAGTTCTCCTACCAAATAACTCAGACTATATTTAGGTGACTGTGTTAACAATCCAAAAGTGCCAACCAAACCAACCAACCTGCTGCTCCGGAACCTGCGTCAACACAGCCACCGACCAAAACAACTGCGGCCTATGCGGCCGCAAATGCATAGGCACCCAGCCCGCCTGCTGTAACGGGGTATGCACGGATCTTAGCACAGATCCCACCCACTGTGGCAGTTGCACAGCCCTCCCGTGCCTGGGCTCTAGACCAGCATGTTGCTCTGGTGCCTGTACAGATCTGGCGACTGTTGACTACTGTGGATCTTGCACGGCGAGTCCGTGCACTGGCGTAAATCCTGCTTGCTGTTCGGGGGCATGTGTGGATCTCAATTCTGACGCTAACCACTGCGGTTCTTGTTCGGCTTTGCCGTGTGGTCGAACACAGCCTGGCTGTTGCTTTGGGCAGTGTACAGACCTATCTACCAGTTTGCAGCATTGTGGGTCGTGCACCGCTGCACCGTGTACGGGTTTGCTGCCGGCTTGCTGTGGTGGGGCGTGTACTGATTTGACGACTGACACGAAGCATTGCGGATCGTGTAGTACAGCTGTACGCACTTCCCTCCCACTTCATCTCCTCGGACACTTTCTGTTCAAGGTATTGAATGGGCATACTAACTGGTATTTTCTTTAACAGTGCGATCTCGGACCGGGAGGTGGAGGCTGCGTTGAAGGTAATTGCATCAATTGTCCTACAGGCCAGCCTTTCTGTCAATCGTCGAACACATGTGTAAGTTCCCAACTGTGCCGTTGTAGGACCCTGGACTAATCCCTAAAAACAAGTGCCCCGCCGGATTCACGTGTATCAATAATGGCCCTTTGCCTGGATGCTGTGGGCCACTAAACACCTGTCCCCCAATATCCAATCATCTCGGTGATCCCATATGTGTAAGTGACGAACTAGACTCACCCGATTCGACTTTCTGACTGGGGTAAAACAGTGTCCGTTGCCATGTAGTCTTATTATCGCGCACTTAGTTTGTATAGGATTCTAGGTTGAACCTTGTTGTGAGTACGAGGTGGAAAGAGACAGCGGGAAAAAAGGGATCCTAATAAATGGCCCACAGACCACAGACTATGGCAGATTAGTATATCATAGAAAAAGTAGGATTCAAGATGCGTATATTCATATTATATATGCTATGCATGATGCGTCCAGAGATATATTAACATTGATAAATGCCCGAAATGAATATGCAGACGAAAGTCTCGTTATGTTCGTGACAGGTCGTCATGAAGAGGACTCTTTCATCCAAGGCACCTCGACATCAAGGGCGTTGGCCACCCTTGTCGCAGAAGCGAGACACCCCTCGAGCAGAACCATCCCGTCCCAGCACCAACCGCCGACGAGCCAGACATTTCCATCTCCATTCCGCCAAAGCTGGCTCTTGTCATCTCCAGACGTCTTCTGGCTGAAAATCTGGTTGACTATTTGTCTGCTGGTGGATGATCGCAAAACACGAGTGAATGTGGCAGTGTACAAGACCTTCTCGGGGTCAATCGGAGCGATAGGGTAAGTCGTAATGAGAGCGGATGACGGATGTTCATGGATCGTCTCAGTCGCCGTAGCATTTGAGCACATGTGGAGGGGGTGAGGTGCTGATTCGCCGGGGCTCAAGGACACTTGCGCCCAGAGGGATTTGCTAGAATCCAGAATCCGAGAAAAGTCGCGGTGCACAACGGACTGAACGGTCGTTGTGGGAACGGCCTTCATTGCGCTTCGCAGAGGCTCGAAAATGGCGCCAACCACATCAGGTGTCACGGCTAGAATAACATGATCAAATAGCCGTGAGCTGCTCTGGCCATCACGGGTATCTATCCAGCTCACTTGAACTTTTGTGCCGATATTCTCGACCGCTGTGACCTTCATGCCAAGTTTATACGTCAAGTCTTCGGACAGCTTTTTCTCGACATGCTGAACTCCACCAAGAACTGTGTAGTGCTTCTTACGGAATGTCCGTCTCCCATAACCGACCAGATCAAGAGCTGGGAAATCCATCAGGGCGTCGTGTGAGCAAGTTGCAACGCTCGCGAAGACCGGCAGGAAGTAGTTTTTCAGGTAGTAACTAGGCAACATAATCCTCTCGACATATTGTCGCAGAGATTCCTCCGTGCCAGACGACTCCTGCGTTTTGGGCGCTACAAAGAAGCAGCAGGCTTTGAACCAATAATAGCATATTGCCAGATAGCACACCTCGATCAGCCACCCAATCCATGATAAGCCCTCTGGACGTAGGGGAGGTAATTGGTGGTTATTTGAGGCATGCATGTAGTACGGGGAGGCTTGGTTTATGGCATTCTCTGGCAGTGTCGACAGGGAGTAAATAAACCGTAGCGAGCCATATGGGATACCGAAATAATCGTACATGCGCTTGAGACTTTCGTAGTATCCATCGGCGAATGTGCGCATGGGAAGATCGAGGCGCTCGGGCTTTGCGCCCCCGCCATCCTGGTTTGTGAGGTTGTATGACGCGGAGTCGAGGGAAAGTTTGTCTTGCTGTGTGGTTTTGTTGAGATTAGCTTTAGCTCGCGCATGCGGTGTCGCGGGTGGGATTTTTTTTACTTTTTCAAATACTTCGACGTCGAATCTCCCCCGAGGATCGTTTCTGAGCATGTATGCGACCACTAACCCAGCCATGCCCGTGCCAATTACGGCAACATTTTTGCGTTCGTTCGCTTCCATGGTGAAGAGGGAAAGGTTGATTCACTGTTTCAGGCGCGGAAGAGCGTATATGATAATTCCCCGGATTGAGAGAGAAGTAAGTTATCAAGAAATTCGCTTAAAATAAAATGGACATCATGCACAACTCTCAACATTTCAACCTTGGCCTTGAGACAAAGTTAATCGTTGACCCACATTTTCGTGGGCTCTATCCCGCGGTCTAATCCCTTGTGCTTATCCCTTGTGCTTATCTATCATTATCATTATTATGCAAAGTACAATCATGAATTTTATACATATCATTCTATACATATCAGCACTAGGCCCATTTTATGATCTAAAACCGCTAAAAAAACTGTTGGAAGGTCACGTGACCTACCCTGTTTGCTCCCAGTATCATTAGTCCCAGTTACCTGTAGATAGTTCCTTTCCTCTTCACAACGCAATTGAGATATTTTTCCAGCGTACATACTAGTCCCTGGCTTCATCTCTAACAGGTTATGAGCACCTGGCCGTCGAAGCCTCTGCATCACTGCATGCTTCACGCCCCATCTTTCCTCCAATCCTCGGTGCTTTGCGTTGTACCCCACATTGTGGAGCTTTGATCCCACAAATCAGAGTTTTCACTGGTTGATTTCTCAACCACCCACAGTACTTTGTACCCTCGGTATCCACTACCGTGGCATTCATATAGTACGTTCCTTATTGGCCGTTCGACCCCGTCGACCGCCGTTTCTCATTGGCCGTTCGACCTCGTCGACCGCCGCTTTCCATTGGCCGTTCGATCCTATCGACCGCCGTTCATATACTCCACTCTATTGACTAGTACCCCGGTGCCGAAGAAGTCATGGAGAACAACATATTCAATATCGAAGACTTCGATATTAATCGATCAGAGATTGACTTTTATAACTCCGTCCTAAAGTTAAAGGGATAGTCCAATTTTAGGGACTAGGAAATAGCCCTGTTCCTAGCACTTACTATAAACAACCGCTACTATACGCGTATACTTACTTACGGGATTCCGATCCTATCTCTACTAGCTTACCTTAATACTACGGTAGATGCTATTCGTAAGGAACTTCTTAAAGATACAAAGGCAACTTTAAATGTTAATGTTGATATTATTATCACTTCCTCTTAAGTCCGTACTAGGACACTTAAACTTCAAGAGATCAATTCTTAGTTACGGAAGAAGTACAATACCTAGTATAATAACTAGGAATCTTACAATACAAGGATACTCCTCAATCTACGTAAGATACTCGGTATCGAGGCTATATTAGTTGTGGTATAAATCATTGATATACGAGAGGTATATCGCAAACTTAGAAAGACGTATACTAGCTCCTCGTATTAACAGTCTTATACCTACTTCTCTAAGTGGGTTAACCTTCGCTACAAAAATGGATCTATATTAGATTTTATACGCAAATTTTAGGAAGCTCTTCGAGATATAACTACTATATCTAGGTCCCTAACCCTAATACTCGAGCTATATTACTTTAAGAGAGCAATTTTCGAAAATCTACGATATTCCGCCTTCCTTTAGAACCTTCGAATTAATAAGAAGGAAACTAACTAGATAGATAAGGTATATATTGAGTTTATAGAGATAGAGATATATAACCGCTTGGTTAACGCTCTATTATATATAGCAAACTCTACCTCCTTATCGTCGTCTAATAAAGATAACTTCAAAAAGAAAGACGACAAGAAAGGTAATAATAATAATAAATCTAGAGGCTAGTCTAGGAATAAGGATTCTAACGACTCGTCCTCGAACTCGAACTCTAAGGATAATAAGCAGAAGAAAAAGTAGCCCTTCGAACGTAAGGAGAATGTCATCTTCTATAAGTGGCATAACGCTCTAGGTAATCACTACTCTAGAAATTGCTCGTTGCTAAAGAATAGTAATAATTCTAACTACTCTTTAAACGCTATTATATAGCAACCTCCCTAATAGGTAACCGTCCCCTAACTAAGCTAGATTATAGGCTAGGTTAACTCCTAAGGACGAATTATTCTAGTTTAAAATCAGTAGTAACAATAGCCTCGATATAGCGCTAATATAATCTATACTCCGGTATCCTACCCTTCGGTACCCTAGTAAGGGCCTCCCTCTAGAGACCTAGTTACTAAGTATAATACCTTATTTACGAATGTACTTTTCTAGGAGTATAGTATTTATATAGTTTTAAAAGAAGCCCTTCTCGCTATTAACAGCGATGACGTCTTACGCTAGATAGTCGATTCTAGAACTAGTATATATATAACCCCTTACAAATCGGTGTTTATTAATTTTCGTTAATATATATTACCTATATTAACTATGATAGGTGATATCTTCTATACAGAGGGTTACGGTGATATTATTCTCCGAATATCAAATTATGATTCAATAGATCATATTAGTTCGCTTACCCTTTATAAGGTATGGCTTACTCTAGATCTTAAAGCTAGTCTAATCTCTATATTAGTACTTAATAAAGAAGATATTAGTATATAGGTTAAAAACGGTCTTATAACGTTTAAATTATAGGACTAATAAGGTCTAGAATTAGTTGTCGCTTACGCTGCCTATAAAGGCGAATACTACTAGCTGAACTGCCTAGGTATTAATAAAGTAGACTCGATACTAGATGATTCTCGACTCTCTATACTACTTTCTAGTTTACTAAACTTAGTATTTATAACTAAGTACAATTCCTCGCTAATCTCGATTGATTTAGCCTATCGATGGGCCTATTATACCGGCGAAAACCGTGTTCGTAAGATAGAGACATATACCGATAGTATCAAATTAAAGAAAGGTACCGGTATTACTTTCCCTTATATACCTTATATTAAGGGCAAAGGTTATATACTACCCTTTAGCAAAGAGAGATCTATTAGATCGAAACCTAGTGAGTTTATTTATCTTAACGTATAGGGACCAATTTCAATCTCCTTATACGGTAGAGAGAGATACTTTATCACCTTTATAGATAACGCTACTCGCTTTATATAGCTATTCCTCCTAAAGTTAAGGTCTTAGGTTACCGAGGTCTATATTTAGTTAGAGAACTACTTAAAGACCTAGTTTAGGTATACGATTAAGAGAGTTTATAGTGATAATACTATAGAGCATAAACCACTTACTACCTACCTTACCTCGAGAGGTATAATTTAGGATCTAACTCTACCCTATACTAAGCAACTTAATAGTATAGCTAAGATTAAAAATCGATACCTTATTAAACCCCTTATCGTAGTTATAACGGAGTATTAACTCCCGAAATACCTTTAGGGTTATCTACTTAGTGGAATCAACTATATAATAAACCGGCTATACGCTTTAAAGATCGATAAATCACCCTATAAAGCTCTATATAGAAAGAAACCCGATCTCTCTAATCTCCGAGCCCTTAGTTGTTAGTATTAGTTTCTAATCCTTAAGGAGAAGCGTGCTACTAAGCTAGATCTATATATAGAAGAGGCTAGATTGATAGCCTATAACGAAGGTAATAACTACGTATTGTATAATATACGTACTAAAAAGATTAAGCGTTCTCGTAATATCATTTTTAATAAGAACCCGTTACTAGCTACGCTTCTAGATCCCGAGTACGATCTCAATTTCGACTCTATTGATAAATAACTAGCTTCTTAATTACCTAAACGATATATTCTAATTGATTTCCTTTACGATAAAGATAATCGTCGTAAGATACGTTAATACCTTGACAATCTATATAATATATAGAGTGGCTCTCGCTCTCTACCCCCTCCCTCTATTGAGGATGATCTTAATGATACGATCTTTACTCCGGTAAATCTACTACTAGATCTTACTAACCCCTTAATCCTAGAATACCGAGTTCTAGAAGTTAATCTTCTCCCCGACCTTCTATCCGATTACCTTCTACCTAATCCCGATACTTTTAACGTTTCCGAATACGACGATAGTATTAAATTAGCGGGTATTTTTAGTAGGAATATAAAGGCATAATAGGAGGAAATTGGTCCCTACTTTAACGTAGGTAGGGTAGGGGCTCTCGTAGAGCTATAGCCTACTTCCCGGTAGGTTATTAATTAGGAATTACTAATTGATTTTTCCTATCTAGATCTAATTGATTTTACTTATTTAGGCTAGGTACTAGATAATTCACCCGATACTAACTATATCCCCTCTATTACTTAGTATCTATCGGATCCTAGGTTAGTACGTCGATCGATAAGGTCTAAAAAGCCTAGCTAGGCTTATATTAATAGCTTAGCTAGTAGATCTTTCTTTAATAGCAACGTCCTCTAGCTCCTAGCTAATACCCTAGAGGTACTAATTAATCTTTTTTCTATAGTAACTTCTAAAGAGCTATAGTATATAACTTCTAAATTAATAGCTAACGATATTAGTTTTGAACCTAATAGCTAGAAAGAAGTAATAGCCTATATCGATAAAGACAAATAGCTAGCTACTGCTTATAAGGAGCTTACTAGATAGATTAAGAATGGTATATAGCGTCGAATTCCTCGATTATCTAGGAATACGAAGAACCGCCGGAAGCCTCTATCTCTTCGATAGGTCTTTAAAGTTAAGTATGATAGTATATATAAGGCAAGACTTATCGCCTATAGCTTTCGTTAGATTAAGGATCTCGACTTTTATAAGGTCTATACTGTTGTCGCTAAACTAATGTCCTTTAAGATTTTCGTAGCCGTTACGGCTACTAAAGGCTAGCTAATTTATTATATCGATATCGTGACGGTATTTCTTTATACTAAGCTTAAAGAGCTAATTGAAATTGAGCTTCTAGAAGGACAAAGAGAGCTATATCCTGATTAGATTAGTCTTTTTATAAAGACAATTTATAGATTGAAGCAAAGTCCTAGAGAGTGGTATAAGCTGTTATATAATGTCTTGATCTCTATAGGATTTACCTATATACAATCGGATCACTCTATCTTTATTAGGTATAATAAGACCTCTAATAAGGCGCCGTTATTTATTATAATCTATATCGACGATCTCCTGGTTCTGTTACCTTCTGAATAGGAAATTCAACTCTTTAAAGTATTAATTGCGAAGTACTTCGATACCTTAGATAAAGGTGTCCTCGAACGTTATCTCGCGATTAATATCTCTTATGACGTTAATAGGGGTTTGATTTACCTTTCCTAATATGATTATGTCGATAAGATCCTCGCTCGCTTCGGTCTCGAATATTATAAACCGGTCGTCACCCTAATAGATAATAAGCAACCCCTTATACCTTTTAACGGTACTACTTCGAAAGCTAAGATTAAAGAGTATTAGATAAAAATTGGCACGCTAATCTGGCTAATAGTCTCGATACGACCCGATATTTCCTTTATCGTTATCAAACTTACGAGATATGCTAAGAATCCAGGCGACATTCACTTCTAAGCTTTGAAACGTATATTCCGCTATCTAGTAGGTATAAAGTATCTCTTAATCTCCTTTTACCAAGGAGATCTTCCTCTCTCCGGTTATTACGATACCGATTAGGTAGGCCCCTATAGTAAAAAGGGCCTCTCTATATCGGGATTCGTATTTAAAATGGCCGGTAGTACAATTTCATAGACGTCAAAGAAGCAACCCTATATCGCTTTATCTACAACTAAATCCGAGTATATCGCTGAGGCTTTGGCTACTTAAGAAGCTATATAGCTAACGCAGCTGCTTACCGAGATTGGTATCCCTAGGCTTCTTCAAAAGCCTATATATATCTTTACCGACAACAATAGAGCAATTGCTCTAGCTTCGAATCCCGAATTCTATGTCAATATAAAGCACATTGCAATTCGCTTTCACCGACTTCGAGAAGAGGTGGCATTAGGAACAGTGAGGTTTATTAAGATTCCCACTACTAATATAGCCGCCGATGGCCTAACGAAACCCCTAGGAAAGATCCTATTTAAACGATTCATTGCTCAGATAGGCCTTATAGCCTATAAGAATAGATCGTTGGGTTGAATTCCGATTTATATACTAAAGATAGGGGGTTTGTGTTGTTTTCACAATCTGGTTTTTTCACATAAAGGATGGATAGTTTTGGGCTATGTTTCTTGGACTATGATGCTAGTCGTGGGGGGTGTTGGAAGGTCACGTGACCTACCCTATTTGCTCCTGTGGTCCCGAGCAGAGTCTAGGGCCTAGTATATATACCGCTGCAGTGACAATCGGAGGTTCCGATTGTCCCTATGATCTTTTGGCCGAGTGGTAAAATGTATCTTATGTAATCACTTAGGTGTAGCGGCCTAAGTAAACCTGCCGTCCCGGCAGGATTACATCACAATCGGAACACCCTAGAGATATAAGGGTAGGTGTTCGAGTCTCGGAGTGGACGATTCTTTAGCACCGCCTATGCCTATAGATTAGGCCCTTATTACCTCTAGGCAAGGGGTTATACCCTTGGTGATCGATATATATTAGTCACAACCCACGTCTATAGGCCCATTTAGCCGAAGTTAGGGGTCTTCTCGAAACCCTCGGTTACTTAGTCAGCCGGAGGAGCGTGTCCTCGAAAACTATGGTTTACCCCTATTGAGAGTATAGGAAGAGACTACGAGGGCGTAGTCTAGGCTAGTGGGGAGGGATGTGGTCCCGAGCAGAGTCTAGGGCCTAGTATATATACCGCTGCAGTGACAATCGGAGGTTCCGATTGTCCCTATGATCTTTTGGCCGAGTGGTAAAATGTATCTTATGTAATCACTTAGGTGTAGCGGCCTAAGTAAACCTGCCGTCCCGGCAGGATTACACTCCCAGTATCATTAGTCCCAGTTACCTGTAGATAGTTCCTTTCCTCTTCACAACGCAATTGAGATATTTTTCCAGCGTACATACTAGTCCCTGGCTTCATCTCTAACAAAAACCCTAAGATGAATGGTATTGTTGGGAGCAAAAGAGAATAAAGAATAAGAAACACGAACGGCAGAATAAATCAGCGCCAAGCCTTGGTGTGAACGAAGCATAAGAGTAGTATGCGAGAAATGGAGTGGCTAGTATAGCAGCCTATGTTGTACTTAGGCTGCAGTTTATTCTCTTCTCTTCTTTGTTGACTTTGGAAAGTCTTCATTAAGTTTGTTGGGGAAATAAATTCGTCTGTATTTGTACAAGTCTTAGATTCTTTAGCTCAGGTAATGGATGAACCTCGGGATCCTCGGTTCAACGCCCAGATGACATAATCGGGTTGATCTCAATCCTTATCGGCTTATCATCACGTGTGTGCTTGTTGACGCGTGATTTGGAATTTTGGACTCGAGAAACTGGACAAGCACGGGAACAGATCAATATATGGATCTAGAGGCATGCGCCTGCTATTGACATAAGACGATCTTGAACACCCCCAGGTATTATTGTGCCAATACCTTGTGAACTACGGCCATGGCGCGTCCTAAAGCAGTTCGCGCCCCGACAACAGCGAGTCTTCCAAATAACCTCCGCATACCCTCCTCGACTCCGTCCCTCACAAAATCCCTGGGGAAACTATCTAGACAAGCACTGCTGGACCTGGCATTTACATGGCTTGACGATCGCAACATTGCCTCATTCCCACCATACCTACACGCCGGCGAAGAAGATAGCCCCGACGATGACGAAGCCCTCCCATACCCCGCGGGGGAGACAATTGAAGAAGTCCGCCAGGTATATGAAGATCTGCAGGACCGAAAGGGCGCAAAGCGCGAAGTTCTCGAACGAATCCTAGAAGGCGATTGGCGGCATGGAATCACCTTGCGCCAGCTAGCCATGGCGGATCTCCGCTACATGGACGACCACCCCGCCAGCCTTCGATGGACCGCACTCGAACTGAGTCATATTAATACCAAGCGCAAGAACTCCCAAAAGCTGCCATCCGCTGACTGGTCCGGTTCTATACCGCGCATGCAAGCGGCAACGTTTGTGCAAAGCCTCCAACGAGAAATTTCCCCATTTGTCAAGGCTCACTACCACCTCGCCCACTCGGCAACACTGCCGCTGACATTCCTACGTGTCTTCGTCGTCGACTCACCATATCAATCCCCTAGACAGGCAGCCGAGATCTTCACTGACTCGTCCCGAGTCATCTACGTCGCTTTCCCGGATAGTTGCCCTTACGTCTATACTTCCATAGCAGCATCCACGGGATCAAAAGCTGCTTCTTCGCCAAGCTCAGTGGCTACCGATACCAAAACTCTTCAGCGTCTGGTGCGCGATTCCATTCCCAAAGCTTTATCTCGCCCACAGGAACGATTTTCTCTGCAGGCGACATCCCTGGCAGCCAAGAATCTGCCTACACTCCTAGCCCTCCGAGGACCTGGGCGATCAACGGCATCAAATGGCGCCTTCAGCATCTTTGCAGACGCAGCCATTGAAGGAAGTCCGTTGGACCCTCGACCGTCCAATACAGTCTCACCCGAAGAGCATATCCAAACGAGCCATTCGGGCTCAGCAGAAGGAAAGGAAAACACAAATGGCTCTGCGGAAAAACGAAGATACAGCGGTATTGATACAGACCCCGTATCACCGGATTCTAAGAAACGCCGCTTAGCCATCCACTCCCGATTTGGGACATTGGGATCATCACTCGCCCCGGCACCGCTGGATCGTCTTGATATCCGACTCCTCGATACACCGGGCTCTAGTGAGGAACAAGATGATGATGTTGATGATTCTACGTCTACCTTACCTGCTGTGTCGCTCACTTTCTCTGGCTCCGATGTCATCGGGGGGATTCGCAAACTTGCCGAGTTAGGCATCGTTGACCCTGAGCGTATGCCGTCGTGGATGACTGGCGAGGAAGGTGTTAGTGTTGCAACCGTTCGACTGGGTCAACGGCTTCAAAAGGATATATAGAAGAACTTGTGTTTGGTGTTCTTGGATTTTGGGGAGTTGAGAAGCTTGATGTTTTTTTTTTTTTTGTTTCTTGGGCCGTTGGGGCTTAATGTGATACCCGGATTTGAGATCAATGGATCATTTTTGTTGCTTTTATTTTTTTCATTTTTGGCTTTACCAGTAAGAGTGAAATTGTAAGATCTCCCAACCGAGTGTAGTAGCAACTGTATATAGTTTACACTCGACATTGGACATTGTAAAAAAAGATATTAGATTCATTTGGGTGTATCCAGCATAAAATAAACTCTATCCCATTCTAGCGCTGAACACCAGTATTTCTCCGATAAAAGAACACCACAAGTTGACTCCGGTTATTCCAGGCCAGGTAATGGGGGGATCCATGCTTGGACTTGCACCGGCTAAGAGTGAGCATCACTCAATGATAGATTTCTCAAAACAAACCATTCCCAACACTATTCCCCAAAAACAAACTGACTCGAAGTAAAAGGTCAATTGATAAGAAGACACCACAATAAGAGATAATTCCGCAACAGAACAGTTTCTCGATCTTACATGCCCATAGAGATGTGTATGATGGCACGTCGCTTATTTCAGTCCAAGAAGCACATTGTTAGCAGGAGTTCCTCTGGGGAGCCAGAGCTCAAGATGTGTGATGGACTATACGCATACTGGTCGGCCCATGCATCTAGGGACTAGTTGTCGCCCACGTTCGGATATTTCAGTGTACTACGACGTTCCTCGGTTCCGACGGCCTTTCCGGTGGGATGGGGGGTTTCGTGTTCATCGCCCTTCCATAGGACTTTGCTATATGCGGACAGCTATTAAATTTCAAGTTCTTCTTAGGGCTCGGACAAGTTGTCACCACTTACCAGTAGAGACAACGGACAACATCGTCGGATGCCTGCATAGTGGCCCCCCATTTCTCGAAGCAGGCCTGATGAAAACTGCTGCCGCAGTCCTGACACCAAGTAGTTTTCTGGTTGGGTTCGAAGTCGTTGAAACAAATTGGGCATTCGCCCTCGACTGGCTTCCTGTCTCCGGCGGAAGTAAGGACAGTGGTATTCAGTTTTCGCTTCAAGGATAACGTAGCAAACATCTCGCGTAGCTCCTGATTAAGCCAAGTGGGTTAGGGATATATATAGACAGGATGATGCTTGGCTAGGGTTTGCAGAGACTCACAGATGGCAAAAATGAACGCTGGTACATCAATTCCCCAGGAACATTCATCGCAGATAGGACTTAGCAATAGATTAGCAAAGAACAGAGAGTGGTAGTTGGGTTGTACGGGACAGAGTAGGTATGTATCTGCTGAGTTGTTTGAGACTTACCAAAGCACATGTGCTTACACTGCATCTTCCGGAATCTGACGTCCGGACAGTCACAGGTGGGCACTTTGCCAATGATGGTTCTGTAGATGTTGCCAGTCGACCCAACAACTTCGAATAAGATTTTCGGAACATCCTTGGTTCCGCCAATACCGTGTCTAATCATATACATGCTAAAAGCAACACTGATTAGCCAATCGAAGCATGCCATATTCGTCAATATTTACTTACCTTTGACTTTTGGTGCGTTGGACTCTTTCTAAGAACCCGTCGGGGGGTGCGTTTAGCCATGGAAGCGCGCGTTTCTCAGACATGAGTACTTGGAAGGCACTGGGTGGAGTGCGCTTTGCAACTTGAATTGGGTTCTCGGCCATAGGCTTGTGACTAAGACCAGCAGGCTCGACAGTGGGCTCGACTTTGGTGTTAAAAATATCAAAAAATGATGGCTGCCCAGGAGAAGAGGAAGGTTTTATATCTTTTGCATTGACAGGAACTTTAAGACAAGGGGTACTTCCATGATAGTATGAAAGATAGAATCTCCAAGAAGAAAAGTGAATCATGGACAAAGCATGCATTGCAACATGTATGTATTGCAGCAAGCAAAATATAGAGGCGGTTCCAAGCACGTGAAGTGTCATATGACTTTGCATGAAGTCTCACGAAGATATGAATGGCCTTTGTTCTCAGTCGTGTTTGTTCCCGCTTCGCTTCAGGTTTGTCATTATTGTAAAATGACCTTTGTCGCAGTTGTCTGTGCAGAAAGATACAATAAAGAGAGGAGTTTGTAGAGGACAGCAAATCTATATCATGTATGTCCGTATGTACTCAGCCCTAAAGAACTCTTGGAGGCTCCTTTCCCATTAGGTAGTAGTAGATGCTCTATTTCCCAGGAAGATATGATGCCAATCAAATACGTTACATATATATAAATCTAAATCTCAATGCTTTCAGCCGGCATCTATATGTGGCCAGTCAGTAAGAAGAGACGAATAACCTAGAACATTTGAAGTCCCGTGGTATACAATTTGGGAAAGAGCGGGTGTTTGCACTGTTTGTTTGGGGTAGCTCCCTATCGCTATCAGCTCGTGGAGAACTGTGGACTTGTCCCTCTTTCATCAACAAGATGACGCTATACTGCAAAGCCCCGGATTGCAGCTAATTCTTTCCTTCATTCCAATTTGTTTCCCTAGAACTTATATTTGAACTTGTTCTCCATGTCACGTCCACGGGCTCTATCGGGTGCTGATGCTCCGAAGGAACCACATTCGGTCTCTCTCAAAGGTATGTGAATACAACCCATAGTTGGACTAGCAAGCTAATTATGGATTGATTAGTGTTGCGGTAATTCCAATTATCAATATCCGTTGTGTTGATGGCAGCTCCTGACTCTCAATACGCAGCCTTGCGCGACCGTCACTTTCTTATCAGCATCCCCTCCCAACGTCTAACACCATAATCTCCTCGAAAGCCTCATTAAGCTATCCGTCCGGTGACTCCGATGATCAATTCATTTTAACTCCTCTTGTGAGACGACTACCAGGCACCCCCGAGAAACTGTTCACTGACGCCAATAGCTTACTCTGCCTCCATCCTTCGGATCCGTCTACGTCGGAGAAACCTTCGGATGCACACTCAGCGCGAACAATGAGATCCATGATGATGATACCGACAGACTCCTCACATCGGTGCGCATAGTAGCAGAAATGCAAACACCTTCGTCGGTCGCGGCACTAGAGTTAGAGCCACCCAGTGACTCTGCATCAACAGACGGGCTCAAGATCGGCGAGTCATCACAAAAGATTGTACGGTTTGATTTGAAGGAAGAAGGAAATCATATACTAGCTGTCAGTGTCAGCTATACAGAGACAAAGATCGGCTCAGACTCGCAGGCGGCTAGTGGCCGGGTCAGGACCTTCCGAAAGTTATACCAGTTTGTGGCACAGCCCTGTTTGAGCGTTCGGACCAAGGCGTCCGAACTTCCGCCGCTCGAGGTAGATAATAAGTCACTCGGTCCATACGGGAAAACGAGGTTACTCCGGTTTGCCCTAGAGGCACAGCTGGAAAACGTGGGCGAGGGCGCGGTGGTAGTCAAGGTATGAATTTCCTATCAATCCCTAGCGAGTGAGTGGATTTTCCACGGCGAATTGCAGCTGTACCTGAAAACCGGGCTGGCCGGAAATTCTCAACGATTTGGCTAACGTCGGGGGATGGATAGCAAACGAAACTAAATCCCAAGCCACCGTTCCAATCAAAATCCCTAAATTGGGACACCATGAACCCGGACATGTCACCCGCGGCACTGCCTACGCTCAATCCACGGGATGTCTTACAGGTAGCCTTTTTGGTGGAACAAGAAGAAGGCCAGAGCGAGGGACTTGAGACACTCCAGAAGGACCTGCGACGGGACGGTCGTGCCACGCTGGGTCAGTTGTCGATTGAATGGCGCGGCGCTATGGGAGACAAGGGGTTCCTGACGACGGGCAACCTGATGAGCCGGAAACGCACCTAAAACGCGGTGTGCAACCAACCCACCGGATCGCTTCCGCTACTGTATCACGATATGGACGCCGATTTGGATTAGTGCATCCAGCCGCCGGGTTGCATGGAGGGCGCCGCAAGGGCGGTTTGTACACATTTCCAATGGCCCACTTACACAATATTACCATTGGCATTGGCAGCAGCGTCCTAAATTGGGGTGTACAGTGTAATATATTGGGCTCCGAATATACCAACACAATCTATGTAGGCCCGGCTCACTGTCTGAGGCTCTGGAATAGAGCCCGGTGCATTGGCCGAGTTCCCCAACGCCACTAGTACGGAGCGAAAAGCAGCCCATGCAGCCGACGCTTAATTTTTTTTGTCACACTGCAGTTGCCTCTCGGCAAGGAAGCTCTGGATATTTGCATACTTCGGCCGGGCATTTGCTCTACTCCATATAGGGCTTGCACAAAAGGGCAAAAAAAGAAACGGGAATTTGTCCTCGCCCCAAGGCCACGTATTCTACGGGATGCTACATATAGAAATGATATTTCGGGTATGTATACATGTAAAGGTCTCTTAGAGCCCAGGTTAGATAATTATGGAGTTATAGAAAGAGTCTAGACTCTGGCTGATCAATGGGGTTCAGCTGCATTTGTTGCCCGATCTGTAAAGATCATTATCTACAATCTGTGTCTCACACAAACTTCTATTTTAGTTTCACTCATCTTTCTATAATTACATTTTTACTATCTTACTATCTTTTTTGGTTTCCGAAGATATGGATTTCAGGCTACAATCTGTTGATCTGCTCCCACCGCCTCTTCTCTCCAATTGAATACACACTGTTGACCGCATTGAGTGTATGCAAGTACTAATGCACACGGGGAGATGGTTGGAATAACCTTGCCCAAAATCCTGGGATGCGACCAGTCGAAAAGGGCTACCAGTGCAGGGGAGGCCCCTGTGTCACGTATGGGTATCAGCCATGCTCAGGATGTTGAATAAACATGCATTTGGATTAACTATACTCTGTACTACTACTAGTACAGAGTAAGTGTAGTGGTCTTGTGGACTTGTGTTTATTAGTCTACAGATGAGATTTAGATAGCTACACACATAGTTATAGATACAGTACTCTATGTAAGAATATAGAGATCCTCGGCGGATCCGAAGGAATACTGACACTGGAACGAACTGTGGAATTTCCCGTAATCAGATTACTTTTACTCCAAGGTTCCAAGGTTTTTATTATAAAATCGATACTGTGGGAACTGATACACCCAAGCGATGCTTTCTTTCACCATTTGCTCCACATTGTCCAACTGTAGTATCGATCATCCCCCCGGGACAAGTCACTCCACTTGGTGATTCCTGACTCGAAATTCTATTCTGTACGAAATACATATATGGTATCAATTGATGTTATGCACAGAAAAATACTTCTATGGAGTATTCTACGCAGTAGAATAAACGTTGGGTATATACATAGAAAAGAAAAAAGAAAAAATGCCGTTGAGTAGACTCTGCAATCTAAAAAGGGAAGATTCCCACGAGGGAAACGGTAAAGTAAAAGCCTACAAACTCACAAGACCTCGGTTCCCGATAAACCCCCTGAAAGTCATATAAAAAAGAATGACATTGTGGCGTATCAAGCTAAAAACCCCTAAAAAGAATAATCATCAATGTCTCAACAGAAAATGAACCCTTCACCCCATACGGAGTATATTAGTTGAACCTCGTTAAAAAAAGAATCAGCCAAGACCCGCTTGCATTATCCGAAGCTCAAAGCTCAACCATGGATCACGGGCCTCTAACCCCTGGGGCTGATACAATAGTTCCAACCTTGGAAGGACCTTTTTCTTGGTAAGTCATTTATATAGGTATTGAAATAGGGGAATACCCAAGTACATCCATATGTAACTACATAGCAGATAATATAGACATGAATAATGAACCGGTATTATGGGTATATACCCCGGAAGTCTGGATCCCTTTAGAGTCTAGGCACATGCAGGTTACGGTGTCAAGTACTCTGCATGGATGCTAGGGCTGTGAATGGCCCGGGCCCTTGACTCTTTTGACCTGGCTTTGGGACTTGACACGGGCAACTCTTACCATTTTTATACAGTGGAGTACTAAGTAGAGATGTACGTACATTTAATGTCGGGTTCTAGTAACATAGTAACATTACCACACGTCTACGCAACCACCCGTTATCCTAGGGGGGAAAAGAAAGAAAAAAAAAAGAAAGAAAAAAAAACCAAGACCAAAATTTTATATGAAGACAAGGAAAATATTTGGGTGAAAAATAATACATTGAAATACAATAAAAGAATAAAAAGATAATCACAGAACTCCTTTTTTAATACGTTTGACCTTCAAACCACCCCCAAAATTGATCTTCACTCTGAACTGCCCCTCCCTCCCGTTCTCCCCCATTTTTATCAGCTTCCCCCCTCCCGACTACATGCGCTCAATTCTGCGCATTCCCTTTCCTGGAAATCCTGCGATCCATGTGGTGACAATTAAGGTATTAACCCGCTACAGTCCGCCGTGACTCTCTCCACAATGCCATCGTCAAGCACCTCGGAGGGCGCCCCCTCGCCGACTACTTCTGGATAGCCGGTGTGGATGGTACAGAGATCCTGGACACCTTCCAGAGATTAGGAGAAGATTACCGTGCCAATGGTGCCGCATCCCCAGGCCCTGCGCTCGCAGACACTATTCAGGAGGATGCCGATGCGGAGGAGGAACATAACCCGGATGGGGTCTCCCGACCAAACTCGATGCTCTTCGCCGGCGCCGGTCACAGGGGCTCAGCCCAACGATTATCCACGTTCTCAAAGACCTCGGAAGGAACAAATGGTGCTGGCAGTAACAGTAACCGGAGCAGCATGACCGTCAAGGGTGCCTCGTCGCCCCTGCGTACCTCAGCTTTGTTCTCCGAGGACTTCGATTTCGACTCCGCGCTGTTCAAGTTCGCCAACGAGCGGGAATCTTTTCTAACTGACTTGAGCTTGAGCGCCGGCGCCATTACCCCGAATACCCGCCCACGATCCAGGGTTCGCACCCAGAAGATCGTCTCCGAGGATGCGCCCTCGCCTGGCGGTAACTTGCTGAGGTCGGGTATTGGGAGCGTGCGACGGTCCTTTCGAGATATGAATAGTATGAAGCGACAGCCATCCATTGCCCGTCAATGTGAGAACCCTTTTTCAACTTTGTTTTCCATTCACCCGAGAACGGGATTGTGAGACTTGTTTGTGGATGCACTGGCTAACAATGGATTATCTTTAGCTTCGGTGCGAACCTCTCGACGACTTAGCAACTACAACTCGGTAATCCCCGTCCCGCAACCCCTCGAGATCTCCCCCACAATGCACCCGTTGAAACGACGATTCGAGCCCGTTCTGCTCGACCGATACCCCACACGCGGCATGCCAGACGAGATGAAGCAGCGCGGTACTTTCCCCGACTACGTCCCTATGTTCGCCTTTCCGAATGATGTCAACATCGTCTCTTCCGATCAGCGGCCGCGCTCTACCTGGCACGGATTCGCCATGACAACAGACAATGGCTCTAGGCTACACGCTATCTGTGTGCTTATCTGGATACCGCTCAACCAAAATGCCGCGGAGGAGCTCGAGAAGCGCTGCGAAGAATGGCGAAAGGACAACATGACAGACGAAGAGCGTGAGCTGGCTGCAAGCTTGGGCGAACGATTGGCATCAGAGCGGGCCAAATTGTCCCGGCTCCTAGCCCAGCTGCCGACTGTCCCATCCGGATCCGAATCCCGCGAACAGCTCGAAGATGATATCAGCGCCGTGGAGGAGAAGATTGGGCTAATGACCGATCTCCTCCGTCCGGTCCGGCACGGCGCAGCCTCCAAGATCGAGGGTCTAACCGATGGTGATACTGGGTTCTGGATTCCCCGTGCGTACGGCATCTTGGGTCGAGAGAGCACGATGACGAGTTTCTGGAAGGAATGGCTCAAAGCTGTCGTGGTGCCCATGACGGAGGGTGGTGTACAGCATGTGCCTCCACCCTCGCCGCGCATGGGTTTATGGCAACCGCTGGAGCGATATGTCATGAATCTCTGTACAGAAGCGTTCTGTCCAATATCCTCGAAGACTCAGGTCGAGATTGCGATTCGTGAGCTGCGGTTGTTCGCACGTAAAGAGGCGCCCAATGAGATTCCCGGTTCTCGCAATGTAAGTGCACCGCAATCTTGATTTAGTTCTCTATCGAATCTTTTGCTAACTAATTTCTAGACTGATCTCTATGCCTTGTTCCGGACTTTGTCGGTCCCCAATATTATCATTCTCTTTGAGGTAGGCTTCCTTTGCCAGTTCAGTCGATAAGAGACAATGCTAACAACACACAGTACGCTCTTACTGAATCCCGTATCATCTTCTTGTCTTCCCACACCTCCATGCTCTATCTCGCGACTAGAGCGTTGGTCGATCTTTTGTTCCCTCTGGAATGGACAGGTGTTCTCATTCCTGTTCTTCCTGCGCGCTTAATTCAGGCTCTCGAGGCCCCTTGTCCATACATCGTGGGTATCGAGCGTCGGTACGAGAAGGTGGAGCTGCCCACGGACGACTTTGTCCTGGTGGATCTGGACAATAATATGATCGAAAGCACCATTCAACCGACCTCTCTTCCACGCCATCAGCGCAGGAAGCTCCTCTCCTTGCTGCAACTGGCTGCTCCTCAACACGGTCGATACCACGTCCCCACCGGGCCTCCTGCATATGCAATCGAGACATACCCATGGGACTCGTTCATGTCAGAGAGCAAGGCCAGTTTCACATCCAAGGCGCCTGCAACTAACCTTGCGAAATATGTCGGTCTCAACTCCAGTGCATTCGGTGCAACATCCGTGATGCCAGGCTCCTACACACCTCCGATCTTCAACGTCTTCCTGCATGCCCGAACTGAGGGCGGTCCATCTCGTGGGTACTCATCATCCCGCGGTAGTGAACGTCCAGGGACTAGCTCCACTATGAGAGCTAGTGCCTCTCCGCCATCCCCGAGAGAGAGTTCGCCTACCTCTGGCTTCTTCCCTCCTCCACCGGCCCCCTCGTCACGTAATGATTCCGGTATGGCATTGCAAGCTTCATTGCGCGAGAAGCGTTCTGGTCATTTCGATGCCGCCTCACGCCGAAGCTCGTCGTTTGGAATGAGTCGACGTCCAAGTGTGCCGTTCCTAGGTCATGCTTCGAATCTCTCGGTGACAACTCTCAACACTGACTACGGTGCTGGATCCACATATGCACCATCTGTGTATGCGCAGTCTACCATCGCTGCTTCTACAATCGTCCCTCAATCCACATACCAGGCCGCTGGCAATAACGAGGGTACTTGCTGGGCCGAGGGTCACTTTTTCCAAGTCCAACCCTGGGATGACAAGTTGACCTGTGCCATCTGTGATGATCTGGCGGAAGAAAGTATGTACAAGTGCTCTGCATGCAAACTGATAGTCCACAACCGCTGCGCCTCCATGGTGTGTCTACCGTGTGACGCAGCCTTCCATCCGGATCAGGTTCGCGCGGCCTTTGTCAGATGCTTTGCCAGCTTGTTTTACACGTACAAGAAGTTCCTTCTACCGGCCAGTGGCGATAAGAAGAAGTCCGGCATGTATTACAATTTCAACATGGAGGCTTTCATGAAGAGCCTTCCAAGCGAGCACGCCGAGTATATCGCACTTCTACAACAGACACAAGGTAAGTTGTCGAGTTCTCATATCGCACCGCGGAGGAAATACTGACCCAATACTAGGCTTCAACGAGTTCATCAGTGACCGCGAGCGAACAAACCCGAAGTCCAAGGACCCGCGTATGACCCTGTTCGACGAGATTGTCCTTTCAAAGCGCAACCGTGGCCGCACATCCATTTTCTCAGGCCGGTCGACAACAGACTTCCTCTCAGATACCTCGAACCATCTGTGGCGTACAGCCAACGCTACCTCCTTCACTCCAACCAGCCGCAGCCAGCAGAATCTTTCAGCCGACTACGGCAGAGTTCCAACAAGAGGTATGCTCGAAAGCTCCAACCCCCAAGCCAATCCGCTCACTGACAATCTCCCCGTAGCACCGGCAAACCTAGATACTAGCCTGATGACAGAACCCCGCATGATCCACGGTGCACCACGGGTTTCCAAGACGGCAAATAATGCCCGTAGAAAGCCGCTGCCCAAACTTATGAACGGGCTCGCCATCTCTCCGCCGAGTTAATTGGTGCGATTCCACACGCGAGTGGCCCGTCTATCATTTCATCGTTATCTGCCCTGCCCTTGTGCGGGTGGGTCCTGTGTGGGCGGGCCATGTGCCATGTCCACCTTCTCGAAACACTTCCTTCTGTTTCCTTGCGCGAGTCTGAAACCTGAAACCCCTTCTGACTCTGGCTGGGGTCTCGATTTCCCCGATTGATGGCGTGCTTTCCATGTCTCATCCGACGATGAGCAAGTGTGAAATGCATATTGCCTTTTGCGTATCTTCGTTTGGGCATGTGTGTCGATCCAAGCTGATAATGACCGGCCGCTGGCTCGGCCGAACTTCTCGCTTTCCGCTAATATCCCGGAAATGGGACGCTGCATGCGGTTGCACACCTTGGCCTCTCTCCCGATTGAACTTATTTCGCTTGCCTGACCTACCATGATCTGTCATGGTACACACCCGACGTCTCGAAAGATGTCAAACAGCCCACGCGCCGGTCTTCGGTTGCGTTGCTGTCCTCGTACATAGTGTTGATTCCGGCTTGATGCTTGGAACCGTGAACAAACCCCCTAAAAGCGCCATCTTGGTTTGCAAAGCGACGTGGTGGTTATTTGTGTGCCTGATCTTGATACATACATGCGTGTTTATTCTCTGGACCAATACCTCTGCTTTTCTTGCCCTTTTTCCCCCCTCTTATCTCTCGGCCTGCGTTTCTCCCTTTTCCTTCCTCATTGCCTGTTACTACCCAATACCCCCTCTTGATTTGGCTAGTATTTTTCTCTCCTTCTGTCTTAATGGTTGTTTGAAATACAATGCTGGGCAGATCTAGTCTCGATTCTGTCTTTCTTTTTTTTCATATCCCTTGCCTTTCCGCTGTCAAATCATCTGTGCCTATGCTATGCGGTTCATGACTATCCTTCGGGTGTATTTTCCTTTCAGATCCGATTTGACGCTTGTCACTTAATTCTGGTTGTTTTCCGTGCATCAAGGACAAAAAGAACAATACATAGATCGTTGTTTTATTGTGTACTTTGTGAATGTGGGACCATCTCATCCTCATCTTTGCCCCTTGTATGAGTATCAATGTACTCTTCCACCAATCCTGGTGTCTGATTCGTTGCTGACCTGTCTCCCACGGATACAACAGGTTAGGTAACATCTGTTCAAAAGCCGATCATTAGCCATGGCCGAGGCTGAGACTTTGGCTTAGATTGGTGATTTTCCCTCGTATCGGATCGTAGCGCTGTAGTGCAGAGCCCCTGTCAGGTTATCGCCCCCAGCTAGCTTGATGGTGTTACATATACTGATATGAACACAGACAGTTGTAAATGTGCCAATCGACAAGATTTGTAAGCATATCAATACTGCAGACTCCTTATTCCACTGAATAGAACTCCAATTCCCATATGCACATGTAGTGCAGTTATATTTAGCGACCGCTGATTGGTGGAGAAACCCAACACCGCTCCCACTTTTCCCCGCGTCCGCCGTCTGCGTGGGATTCCATTGTCGCGCATTGGGTGGAACCTGCGCAACAAGTTCTTCCATCGATCCATGTCGCCTCAAATGACTTTCTATTGTGATCCTCGCGGCTGGGTTTAATACCTCTACCCGCCTAAGATTGACTTAGCGTCGCTTTATCCAACTTGCCCCAATTACCCCATACCTTGGAGCTAGCCTCGTTCGGCCCGCTCCCTTTTTCCTAATTGTTTTTGTAAAAGTATATGCTCTGATACTACCTACCTCTTACGATACCCGGGGTTCAGACCGTTGAGAAGCGAATTACACAAAGCCTATACTGGGTCCTTGCGCTCCTTCCCCCTCTCCCCGACTCCCATTTCCACCCGTATTCGACACATACCTCGACCTGCATATACATCCTCGCCAGCGCGAAGTATGAAAACACTTGGGACTGCTATGCCATGATTCCGACAGCCTTTCCGCAGCACATGGCCACGCCGCTGCTCGACGATCCCCCTGTCTCCACCGCCCTCAAGGCCCAGGATCCTCCCAGCGCAAACACCAATATCCCCGTTCCTTCCAATGCTACAACAATCCTCTCTCACAATCCTCCAGCTACCGGGACTCAAGACCAGATAGCCGCGGGCATCGCCGCGCCGGCCGCCGACGCTGTCGCGAGGACTGTCGTGATCATCTATGGGCAGAACCAAGAGCATATCGTACAACTGGTAGCGGAGATTTTGGGCAAGCCATGGACAACAAACACATCGCTTGGTACGCTTGCGCGAGCCAGCAATGCAGTGGTAGTGGGGATCCTAGCGCATGATCTTGTGCGGAGCTTGCAAGGATGTGAGCGATCGTCCCTGGTTTTGGTAAACACGTACTCTGTTGAAAACGGGTCTGCGCCGGAAGACTCGCTCACCGAGAGCTGTGAATATGAGTTTTTATATTCACGGAGTCCGTTCCTACGCCGAGATCTGTCGCGGTTTTTGTCGTTGATTTTTGGTCAGACGAGGCCGCATGATGATTTGCGGACGAAGACCAGGACGAATTTTATCTCGACTACTTTTCCTGATGTGCATGCTGCTTTGCCCAATTTGGATATCCTGTCTGTGGGATCTGATGCTGTTGAAATCCGTGTGGATTTACTAGTTGAGCCTGTGCCGGAGGGTTGGACCACTCCACCTGTTCCGAGTTTGAAGTATGTGGGTCAACAGTTGATGTTGTTGCGGCAGCATACTGAGTTGCCGATTATCTTTACCGTTCGTTGTACAAGAGAGAACGGGAAGTTTCCGGTAGACGACCCTACTCTCTTTTACAAGTACCTGCGCCGAGCGATACGGTGGGGAGTTGAGTATATCGATGTGGAACTGTGGCTGCCAGAGGAGATCCGGCGCCAGCTGTTTGAGAAAAAGGGCCATAGTATGATTTTATCTGCGTTCCATGACTTCTCTGGAACCTGGAAGTGGACATCCGAAGAGGCGCAGCTCATATTTACGGAAAGCGCCAAATACGCCGACATCGTGAAGATGATCGCCATGGTCCACACAATCGAGGAGAACTACGAACTAGAATACTTCCGCTCTACCATCAAAAGTCGCGGCTCAGGCCCACCCCTGTCAGCAGTCAACATGGGCCAAATGGGCCAGCTATCTCGAGCCCTCAACACCGTCTTCTCCCCAATCACCCACCCTCTCCTCCCAATGATCGCCGCTCCAGGCCAGCTAACCGCAGCGGAGATCAATGAAGCCCTACACATAATGGGCCAACTTCCCAAACGCGAGCTCTACGCCATCGGCTCATTCCGCTCAACCCCACACTCAATGTTTATGGAGAAATGTCTGAACGAACTCGGCCTCCCCCATAACTTCACCTCGGTCGACCGTGGCCCAAAGGGCTCCATAGAGCCCGTCCTCCTTCAACCGCACTTTGGCGGCGCCTACCTCAGCCCCCCAGTCCCAGCCACAACTGGTTTTATCCCCGCAGTCAGTGACGCAGCCCGCGCAATTGGGTTAGTCGACACAATCGCCATGACACCGGGCGACAGCGCACCAGGAATCTCCAGATTCATCGGCGAAAACGCCGCCTGGAAGGGCATCCGCGCAACCCTGACGCGCGAATACGTTCCATCCGCGTACAGGAGCCGCGCAGCGATCATCCTCGCCGGCTCCCAAGCAGACGCTTCAGCGGCAATCTTCGCACTACGCAGTCTGGCCATTGGTACAATCTACACAGTCGGGTTTAAAGCGAGTGGCCCGCTCGCTGCAGGTCTTGAGCCGTTTACATCCATCCAATCTGTTAAACGGGTTGAGCAGCCATTTGTTATTGTCTCTGCGCTGCCGCCGGAGAAATCGCTACTCGTGCAGCCTCTGTTGAGGCATTATGGTGTTAATGGTCGTTCATCGCCGCCTTCGACTCGTGGGAAGGTTTATCTTGATCTCACTAGTGGGCCGAGGAAGGGCGATCCTTTGGCCGTTGCTACTAGAGCTGGGTGGACGGCGTATGGGGTTGAAGATGTTAGTGCTTGGACTACTGTTGAGACGCTGAGGTTGCTTGTTGGGCAGAATGTGCCGTTTGACTTTGTACGCATGGCGTCTGGAAGGCCTCTGTTTTAGTTATATAGTATAGCATACTGCATACCTACGTAGGTTATTTGTGGTTCGGCTTTTTGTCTGTTGTTGATACAATAGATGTTGATCTTGATATTGGATTGAAATGTTGTTTTAGGGGTTTGGGGTAGGGATTATATGATTTGTTTTTGTAGGGTTCTCTGCATCATATGAGATCCATGGATGTTTACATATGTAGTGCGGTGGTAACTAGTTCGAGTTTAAGAATCTTTATGTCTCAGTTATGTGTTTTGTAAAATCAACTGCAAGCAATATATAAATGCAGCAAGATAAGTGGAACTTATCAAAAAATCCGGGGTCAACCCCTCATTTCGTCCTTACCCCAGCTCGTTTCTCCTTAGCTCTGGATATATATATTTCCCAATTCACACAAAATAAAATGCATCTACGTCCCGATCATGCAGTCCGAGACCTCCCAACCCTCCACGCCTTCATCAAACAACACCCATTAGGCGTCCTCACCACTTCCCTCCCTTCGGAGAATCACCCGACCCTCCAATGTAGCCACATCCCCTGGGTGTTGGACAGTGAAACAACCCTGGAAGATGAGCTATCTACGAAAGCAAAAGTAGCCGATAAAGACACCCCGGCACCGCCACATCCCTCCCTGGGAGTTCTCCGCGGCCATATTGCGCGCCAAAACCCGCAAAGCAAAGCAATTGTAGAATCTGCCTCGGAGCACAGCACCAAAACAATCAGTATCCCGGGCGCATTTCCTATAACAAGTTCTGAAGAAGAACCAACGACATCCACAGGCCATACACTCCCGGGTGAGGTCCTAATCGTCTTCACCAGCCCAGTAGACCATTACATCACCCCGAACTTCTACACAGAGTCCAAACCTGCCACGGGTAGGGTTGCTCCGACGTGGAATTACGCCACAGTGCAGGTCTACGGTCGGGCAACTATCTACCATGAAACGAAGGACGAGCAAACGGAGCTGTTTCTACGACAACAGCTGGGTGATTTAGCCCAGCTTGGAGAGGAAGGAGTAATGGGCTTTGAAGATGAATCTGGGTTGACTTCAGGGTCTGATGTTAAACACGGGGGAGGTGGAAGTGGAACTGAGAATGGGGATGGGGATGGGGATCCACCCCCAAACAAAGACCAGAACCATAACCAGAACCACAGCACAGACCTGGAGCTGGAGCTGAATCTGAATCTGAATCTGAATCTGAATCAGGGGGTGAAGATGGCGACCGGGGCTAGCCGGGATGGCGACGGTACGGCATTGCCGAAACCGACGCCGGCACCTTGGAAAATTGCAGATGCGCCATTAGAGTACATTGCGTCACTTTTGAAGAATATTGTCGGGATGAGGATTGAAATAACGCGGATTGAGGGCCGGTTTAAGGTTAGTCAGGAACGGCCGGTGAATGATCGTGGTGGTGTTGTTCAGGGGTTGGAGAGGATGGGTGGGAGGGCGAGGGATATGGCGGAATTTGTGAAGAGGGGGAAGGTTTTGGCTTGACAGGGAGGTTGATATTTGACTTTTTTGTGTATGTATATAGATTTTAGGGGTACACGGAGTAGATGCTAAATAGAGTAATCGTATCAAGCCACCTTGGAATACCTAGTGTTGCCTGGCGTTATAGAATAAAGGAGAGCATACGGAGTACGGAGTACGGAGTATGGTCTGGGTAAATAAGCACTACCAAGTGTTTAAAAAGTTAAAAAGAAGACTAGGATGGAGGTCCCGTATCGAATATAGTAGCTTCAGGGGATGATCAAGACTGATCGAACGGGTTTTCCAAGCTTAGAACCTTGGAAGGCGTAATAAGCGGGGACCAATAGTAATAGATTCCATACTCCGCACCTTTTCACGTGTATTTAAATACTTGGAATCCTTTCTGCAGGAGACATTTCGGGTAAATTGAGGGGACTTAATATGGGTCAAAGCGACAATAGAGAACCCCGTGATGGGGTGATGGGGTGATGGACAGAATATAGTTATTTACTGGTTGAATATGTCAAGCTAATGCAACGTGAAATTACCTGCAATTATGCTGTAATTATGGGGTTCCTGGATCACGCCGGATGTTGGCAAGCCCTAAGGTGGGTGTATTCCCAAAAAGGAAAATTTCCCGCCATTTATCAGATTAAAGGGGAATGGATTGGTTTATAAGTTCAATGTGATGTTCGAAGTAAATTAAACTTGAAAGAATAAGAATAAATAAGAACATACGGAGTACATATATACATATGTACATATTAATCTAATTAATAGTCAGGAGTATACAGAGTAACTACAGAGTAACTACAGAGTACAAAGGTATCCATGTATAATATCCCCATGTCAGCCTAAACTGGGGAATTCCGGCGGCACATCACTTCTCCGCATTTCTTTCCTCCGCAACCTGGTTGTGGTATAGGCTCTTTTTTTTTCAAGCCACAACCATGCGCTTGACTTCTTGTCTAACTTGGCCCTGGCCGTTTTCTTTCTTCTTCTCATCTTTCTCTTCCATGTAGATGTGCCATGTCTCGTCCTCAGGTTAGCATCGACCGTCTCACGCCCCGCCGTGCGACGGTCGAGCCGCGCGAAACCATGAACTGCAAATCCTGTCGCAAGCGCAAGGTCGGTCCAGTCAGCATGAGTGCGATTGGTTATCTCTAACTCGTCATAGATCAAATGTAATCGCTTGCGACCGAGCTGCGAAGCATGTAAGGTCTTCCAGTGCCCATGTCTTTATGGTAAGTCAAGCATGTCCCCTCCACATCACATGATTCCCCCCCGCTGATTTTGTTATGTTCAAAGACGCCGTCCCCAAAAAACGGGGCCCCAAGACCGATGTGCTAGAAGCTCTCCTCAAGCGGGTCGATGGGTTGGAGAAAAGACTCCACGATGAAAAGAACCCTATTTCGCCCACTTCTCCCGATAGCCCGGACGATCCGCCGAGCTTTCCCACCCGTCGCAACACCATCGACACTTCCTTTAGTATTTACTCTTCAAGCGATCGATCCGCTCTGTCAAATTCTTTCTCGCAAAATGTGGATCCCTTCTCTAGGCCGACCGGCCACCCGGCAAGTCTTCTGCAACAGCCCTCCCCGACAACCAATGGACCCCTATCGGATACGATCCTCGATATTTACTTTGAGCGGTTACACGGTAAACCATTTTATATGCTAGACGAGGCGACAACGCGACAGAGCCACCAACTGAACCAATTGCCTCCATCCTTGGCCATGGCTATCTCAGCATTGACAGTAAGGTAAAACTGCCAAGCTTCTAAGTCCTGTCGCATGCTTTACATGTTTGACTGACGAACTTCAGATATACAACCTTGCCTGGTCAAGTAGAGCAGTCACTACGTACCGGCCTCGATGCAGCACTACAGGCAAGACGCATGATTGATGTCGACAATCCCACAGTGGAAGGACTGCAGACTCTATTGTTACTTTCGCAAGCTTTCTACGCTTACGGTTTGGGGAAGAAAGCTTATATGACATTCTGTATGCTTGCCCTCGATCCTACCTGGTTGAATGAACTTCACTAATGATGATCAGCAAATTGCGTGGCCATGATCGTCGCTCTGGATTTGTACCGCGAGGCTCCCTCTAAGTCCAATATTCCGACTGCCGAGCGAGAAATGAAGCGTCGGCTATTCTGGTCTGTTTACTTGATGGACAGATTCATTAACTGTGGATCCCGACGTCCATGTCTGATCGCCGACCATTCGATTGTTCTGCGCCTACCGTCTTGGTCACCACACGCAGCCGGTCTGAACATGGAGGGAGAGCTCTTCCATGTCGGCCCGAACATTCAATATTCTGCTGATTCCCGGCGCAAATCACCAAGTGCTGCCTCTTTGCTGATTGATATCACGCGTATTCTTGGTGTTACCAATAAGTACCTGGCAGCTGGCGGAGTCAAAGGTGACTCCCACTTTCCATGGCATGCGCTCTCTAATCTATCCAAGATCCGACAAGAATTGGATATCTGGGCGGCCGGTACGCAGGACGTCTTTGCGTCGATCGATGCATTGTTCGGCCACCCCGAGAGTACAACACTTTTGCTAAGCAAGTTGATCTACCATTTGGTGCACTGTTTGATCTACCGCCCGTTCCTACCCATTGATCTGGTAGAGCTCAGAGGTACGGGACAGCATCAGTCCTGGCAAATCGAGGCGACGAACTTATGTTTCTCGCACTCCAATGCCATCGCAGAGCTCGTTGAACTGGGTCGTAATTCTCCGCTGATTGAGTGGCCTGCTTTCGTCGGCTATTGTGTGTGCACAGCGGGAACTGTGCATGTTCACGGTGTGCACTACAAGGGCCGTGAAGGAGAGGTTTTCTCTTCCAGCGCTGAATTCCTGACTCGGGAGATGCACCAGCTTGCTTGGTTGCGCAATATTTGGACTGGCGCGCAGCATCAGCGTGAGCTGCTCCAGACTATCTATACATGTCACTCCGAAATGGTGCGCAATCTTGCTAGTAGCCCAATGCGCTTCTCGCCAGTCTTCCACCTTGAAGACTTTCTCGACCGATATCCCGGTCTGACGTTAGATGGATCACACGTTCGGCTCATAGATGCGGGGGATGAACTAGCTCCAATGTAGGTCGACTGCTGATTCAAACCTTTTGCATACGTATTATATGGTCACTAACTCCGGCGACAGTACTGCAAACTTTATCGATCGTCAAGATCACTACTACCAACGACCAATCGCCGCACCCTCGTATCAGAATGCTTCATCCTACTTCTCAAATACACGGCCTGGACCCTCGAGTCCACTAGCATCCACTCAGAGCTTAAATATCGACCGTCGCCACTCCCATTCCCTGTCCCAGAAACCCTCTCACCCGACTTCACTCTCGCCAACCTTACAATTCCAAGCGATCTCAAATCATCACCACCAACAATCACCATCCTTGCCCTCCATCTTCTCCCTCCCAACCGGAACAGATCTATCCGGTGCCAGCACAACAGAAAACTCCCACCTCTCCATCCCAGGCTTCTCTCCCTCGGCCTTTGGCCTCTCACCGCCAGCCTTTCTCACCGACTCCGCCATGAATATAGCACCAACACCACCCCCAAATCCCCAGTACGCAACCTTCCCCTTCGACACCGCTCACGCAAACCTAAACGGAATGGCGCAGTCGGTGCCCACCGCCCTGACCCCAGGTGCCCAGTCCCAAACTAGCGCTACCCACACTACAGCCGGCAGCGAGGGCGCGTCTGAAAAAGACCCTTTCCTGAGCTTGCTGGAACAGCTCGCTGAAAATGAGAACTCGCAGGGTGGGCCTAGTGAGCTCGAGTTCTTTTTGACGGGTACCGGTGCTGTCGAAGGTGATTCAGAGATTCCTCTTAAGAAAGATGGTGCTTCGTAGGTGGAAATTTGGTGTTTGGGATTATGATTCCACCGTATATATTCTCGTTCTGTGTATATCTCTTGCTATATAGCTTGTCCTTTTTGTAGGCTGTGGCCGAATTGACTGATACCCATTGTGCTTATGATATACCTACCTACTATGTGAGATTTGAGTGTCTCCGAGTCGTACCCTGAGTATAGTAAATATAAGGTGCTCTCTCCATTAGGAATACTAGAACCATTTACCCTGCGACCTCTACGACCATGTCATTCCCCCGTCGCTCGTAGTGGTCCGTATTCAAAGCCCCCCGACATCAAGACCCGACCTCGCTCTATTTTTTCCCGTCCTCTGTATCTTGCACTCATTGCATCCGCCCCTACCGCCACTGTCATTTCGTCAGCGATGTCGCTCGATCCGACACCGACGTGGTTCTGGCCATCTAGGCTGAGGTTATGGCTGTCTCTTTTCCCCTGGATTTTGACCGCCTGCTTATTACTAACTCCCTATAAAACATTTCAATCAGACTCTTCAACCCTATTTTTTTTACATTACTTTGGCTACTGACCTACTATGATCATCTAGACCGAATTGCATTACTAGTTTTCGTTGATCACCCCGAGGCCGGCATCTGTGCTTTTCCCGGAGTTACCCCGGTCTCGGCGGAGCTCCGCCGACCCCGCGTTGCAACTCCTCTCCTCTCGCATAAGAACCTTGACCATTCCCTCTTCATGTCACCCAGCCAACGCCTCAAGACTCTGTCAAATCACCTCCAACGGGCCCTCAAAATGAAACTCCTCTACCCAACCTCCCTCCACATCGACACAAAGTCCCTGGAAGGCTTCTCCGTCGAATTACACCCCTACGATGTCACACTCCCAATCCCCGAACCCCTAATCGACGCCGAGTTCCTAGTAACATGGAGCAACAAAGCCACGAACCTCCGTGACGCAGCGTCCCGTATGAAGAATCTCCGCTGGATCCAGTCGCTAGCAGCCGGTCCAAACGACGTCCTCGGTGCGGGCTTCGATGCCTCCCGCATCGCTATCACAACCGGCTCCGGCCTACACGACGAAACAGTCGCAGAACACACCCTGGGCCTGCTCCTCAATGCTGCCCGTCGCTTCTATGAGATGCGCGATTACCAGTCCCGCGGCGAGTGGCCCGCCCACCTGGGCGGCCCCCAGCCTGACCGTGCCCCGGGCACTTTCCGTACCCTCAAGGGTGCTAATATTACCATCTGGGGATTCGGAAATATCGCCAAGAACCTTGCACCCGTGCTGACTGCGCTCGGCGCTAATGTTACCGGCGTTGCGCGGAGTACCGGTGTGCGAAATGGGTTTGAGGTTGTTGCAGAGGATCGCCTGCAACAGATCCTGCCTAAGACCGATGCGCTTGTTATGATTCTGCCTGGGTCGGCGAGTACCAACGGTGCGCTTAGTGTTGAGCGCTTGGCGTTGCTGCCGAAGCACGCTTGGGTTGTGAATGTTGGCCGGGGCACTTCTGTTGATGAGGATGCGCTGCTTGAGGCGCTTGAGAAGGGTAGCATTGGTGGTGCGGCGTTGGATGTTTTCTCCGCTGAGCCACTGCCGAAGGAGTCCAAGCTTTATGCTGCGCCTAATCTCATCCTCTCGCCTCATGCTGCTGGTGGACGTCCCCGTGGGGCTGAGGCGCTCATTGCGTATAACTTGAGACGGCTTCTTGCTGGACAGGAGCTGAAGAATATTATTTGAGCTTGGGACGAAGTGACTGCGGACATTGCTTTTTTGATAGAGTTTATGAGTACATATATATATGCATAGATGAAATAAAGGTTAGATGCCATGTTTTCGCTGTATAAGTCTACATGTATTAGCCTAAGAGTATTTTAAAAGTCCATTGAATTGAATTGGCCCCCGGGAAATTAGTGGCGAGCTTTTAGGTACAAGTAATAGTATAGTGTCCATGAATAATTTTGTTGTACGAAGCTGAGTTCTTCATCCTTGGATTGACCAAGAATTGCTTTATGATTTTGATAATCCCTCCAAGATCATTATCCACGTCCAGCCCACCTAAGCCATCGCATGCATGAAAAAAAGAAAGAGAAAGAAACAGAAAAAAACGCACACTCGGTCCTTAGTTGGAGGTCCTTTCTCGCCAAACACAAGGATGGAGAACAAGGAAGTCAAGAACTAGGTTTCTCTAGCTTGAGAGGCTAGAAGTCGTTATGTTAGGCAAGTTGCCCTAAGACTAGACTATAATACAGAGGTGTCGAGGATAAATGAAAACCAAAGACTTTTCTTTCTCAAGTTCAGTTCGTTGTTCTAGAGCATTGCGGAACCTGGGAGTCCACGAAGTGCCTGTTGCAACTGACAACCCCATCCTTTTATTTATTCCAACATTGGAATATCTGGCTTGCTGTATGCAAAATCAATCGGCTGAGCAATGTAGAAGCCCTTTCCTTGCTTCCTCATCCAATAATCAAATTTGAGGAAAGAGGATCCTTATTTATGGACTATATATATAGAAGTAATGGTGACGGGAAGAACACTCAGAGACACAAATCACAGAATCCCACGGAATTGTTTCGGATACGTTGAATAATACGGTGAGAACTATACTGCATATATCCGATCAGAATAAAATTAATTATGAATTAATTGATTGATTGCATCTATATGAATATTGTAAACTATGATCTCTTCATACGTAGAATAAAAGGCCACAATTATGAACTATCTTTCACCCTTACAGAATAGAATCAAAAAGGAATCAGGAAGTAACATGATAATGCAAGATTCCACCAGACCCCATTGACCGAAAGCCGCCTGAATTGAAATGTTTTCCCGCGATACGACATGATGTAGCTGTCAAACTGAATCAACGGCGCTAACCTCCATTCCGTAGGAGTTCAAGATTCTTGGCATGTAAGAATTGCATAGCGAGTGATTACGCATGATGCCGAGTTAGAGTTCGCGTTGAAACCCCAATTCTATGTTAATTAATTAAAAATTATGTGGGATTTTCAACAGAATACACTAGGACTCAAAAGAGCCAAAAGAGAAGTTGCTCAAAATCAATTTGATATAAATAAAGAAGGTGAGACTATACTATTTCGTATGTGCAAAATAATCTCAAAAGAACCCCCATTCTCAAACGCCATGCCATAAATCAATGCCGTCATTTCCTCACCACTCACATCCGGGATTTACTCGGGGCACAGCAAGAAGAAGGGAACGCATTCTTCGATTGGGTGTCAACACAAATAGCCGAAGGAGGAACCCAGAGACCAGGGTTCTTCTCAAAGAAATTTGAGGCACGCAGCATAATGCTAACCGGCTCAGCAGGCATGATAGGGAAATCCTCAGTACGTGGGAAATGTGTCAGACCGAACTGCAGGTAGCAGACGATATCGGTGTTCTCGATGTTCTCATCGCGCTGCGCCCAGTCGGCAATGGTCGGGTTATAAGGGTGTCCCTCAGAGCCATCAGATTGACAGACGTAGTCACCAGCCGGGAAGAGCTCGTAGTCCTTGTAAGGAGTAACCCAGAGGGGCTTGCGGGCAAAAGCCGCACGCTTCCAGACGGTGCTGCCGGGCTTGGCAAGCATAGGGGGGCAGTTGTTGTTGAGGATCTTGTAAGCGACGGGCTTTTTGGCGATGGCGTTCATGCGGTTCGGGTTGATGATGTCCCATGACCGGTTGGTCTCGTAGCAGTAGTCTGCGGCACCCTCGAGGGATGTGCGGAGGGGGGTCTTCTTGCTGTAGAATCCGTTGCCGTAGGGGTTCTCTGGGGAACCGACGGCAGCTTCGGCGGAGACGGCATCGTTTTGGATAACGGAGTTGTTTTGGCCATCGATTTCAGGGTCGATGCGGAGAGAGAACAGGTGCTGGTGGTTGTGGGCATTGATAGAAGGGGCGACTTCAGTGCCGAAGGGAGCAGCGGTTTCGGTTGGGTGCATGCAGTAGGTGTTCAGCATACCCGTCAGCTTCACCTCCAGCTTGTAGGTTCCGTCGAGGGTGAAGGTGTGGTAGAAGCCGTATTCGTAGTTGGCGGCGGTGATAATTTGGGAGATAATGAGCTTGCGGTCGCGGGCGGAGATCACTGTGCCGTCGCGGTAGTCGGTGTGCTTATAGAGGAGACCGTTGTCTTCCTCGTGAATGCAGATGGCGTTCTTGATGACGGCTGCCTCACCCTTGGAGGTAGACATGACACCATCCATGTAGTGAATGGCACCCTTGCAATCACAACCCAGCTTCAGGGAGTTGGTCATCAGGCCAGTGCCGTACTCGCCGACATCGAAAGCATGCTTTTTGTGATGGGGCTTCTCGGGGCAGCCATAGGGAACAACCATCTCAACAACCGAGATACGGTTGAAGAGGGTGCGCTCGCGATCTTCGTACATGTCGTGGGTGCGCACATCGGAAATGACAATACCTTCACGGTAGTTGAAGCCAATGTGCATCTTGAAGTTGGCCCAGGTCAGCTCATTGCCACGGACCTTGAAAGAGACACCCTCAGGCTGGGTAATATCGATGGGCTTGAGGCGATCGGGCTTGTACTTGTCGCCAATGAATTCGGGGAGGTAGTTGTGTTCATTGAGAGGGGCAGCAGTCCGCTCGCCATTAACGTAACGAATGTCGACGCTGAGAACCTCTTCTGTGTCGGTGTCGGCGACAACACTGAAATCCAGAGGGTGGGCGTATTGGTTATCGAACTCAGAGTTGCGGTAGTAAGCCAGACCCTGCTGGAGGCGGTGATCGTATCCCCAGCGTTCGTCGATGCCGATAGCCCATGAGTCGAAGAAGACCTTGTTCATGTCGGTGATTCCAATATCTTTGCAAGCACGGATGACGCGGGCGTCCTTGCGGGCAACACGCTCCATCACATCAAGATCCTCTAGGGTGAGGGTAGGCATCACGTCGTGAACGTCCTTCCATTCCTCAACCTTGCCGGTGGCGAGATTGGCCACCACCTCTGCGATTTTGTTGGTTTCACGATCAATGACAATGGCGAAAGCACGGCGGACAGGAGCTGGGACAGTGCCAGCACGGAATGCCCGGTATTCCGCTTTGCGGGGTTCACGGAGTGTGAGGCAGTTGAACTTGATAGACTTGGGGTTGGCATAATCCCGGATGATCTTTGCCGCCTCGGGAATTTCCTTGATAGAAAGTTGATCTATGGTTTGGAGTTAGGAGTACTCTCACAGTTTATTTAAAAGCATGTCATACCTAACGGATGCGGGGTGCCTTGCGGCAGCATGGCTGCGGCAGCAACACTTTCATAATCCCCCTCACGGAAGATTGTGTAGCCAGGAATTGACTCGGTATCAGGGGCAGACGCCATAATGAAGGTGTGTAAGGGGTATCAAGGGGAAAGAGAGAGAGTTGTGAAGTTGTAGAAAACCAGAAGCTCCATCCCAAAGCTACGATACACCTTATATAGCTAATGGGCCTTGAATATCTAATCGAATCTCCGCGCATGTACCTTCCCATTCGGGTAATCAGGATCTGGAACTACAATATAAGCAACTCGGACAAAGTGAGCGAATGTTCCCGAAAGTGGATTCTCTGGCCGTTGCTCAATTTGGGATAAAGTCTGGAGAAGATGTGTCTTTGCACAGAATTTGTCTGAGAATTTGATTCTATGTCATAATATCTTTTGCGTAAAGCATTTGCCATCGAAATTATCCAGCCAATGGCATTGCGACGGTTCGGAAAGATGTGGTGGCCACAGTCATCTGCTAGTGGTCGACCTATTAAGGCAAGTCTTGTAGAAAAGACCGTGCATGGACGCTAGGCAAGACCTGCCCTAATTTGACAATATCTGATCCGATAGACGAATTAGGGGAGAATACGGATGTGCAGGGTTGGGGATGCCAAGGACGTTAAATCAAGCTTATTTGCACATGGATGTGATGTAAGCCTCCACAGCATTGGGGCCCCTGGGTAATCCATCAAAGCAGTTTTATCACGAACTTGTTACCTGGATATGTAGGAGAGACGAAAGATATTCAAATTACACAAGTAAAAGAGAAGAGCAATTCATCTCAGATTACCATTAACCCAAAGAATACAACAGCCTGTGGGTGGACTTGCCTGTTTTGGGTTAGCGGCTCGGCTTATCAGCGGCGATTTCGGCCTGTCTCAAGTCAATCCACCACAGTCCACTTCAACTTCTTCCCGTTTTTAGCTTCAAAAATCCGGAGGTTTATCTCTGTCGTGTGGGGTCGATCCCTGGCCCATGTTGTATCCGATAAGCTGCCTGGAATGGCATGTCCAGCCGAAGCACTCCTCACAATTTCCATAGCTGAGCTCAGGTTTAAGAACTCGTTACAAATTCATCTCATCTAGCTTCACTATTTTCTCTTACTCAGAAGAGACTCATAATACAAAGCACATACAATCATGGCCAATTTATCCGTTCAACTCACTGCCCCTAATGGCCACACTTGGACCCAGCCCACCGGCTTGTTCATCAATAACCAATGGGTCAAGTGTTCGACTGGCGAGAAGATTGCCAGCATCAATCCCACGTACGCGAGAAGTTGAAGACTAAGCTTTCATGTGTTAAGGCCATAACTGACTTGTGTTAAAACCAGAACCGCAAAGGAAATCACATCAATCCACGCAGCTTCCGCCGATGATGTCGACAAGGCCGTCAAGGCAGCTCGCGCTGCTTTGAATAACCCATGTTGGCGCGACCTCCCCGGCATTGACCGCGGCAAGTTGATGAACCGCCTGGCCCAGCTCATCGAGGATAACCGCGCCACGCTCGCCACCATCGAGACAATCGACAACGGAAAGCCGTATTCCGTTTCCTTCAATGACGACCTGACCGAGACCGCCGAGACAATCCGTTACTACGGCGGATACGCCGATAAGGTGTTTGGCCAGGTTATCGATACAACCCCGGATAAGTTTGCCTACACCGTGCGGGAGCCCGTTGGTGTCTGTGGCCAAATTATCCCGTAAGTCACGAAGACCTGCGATCAAGCGTCACCGAAATCGATTGCTAACTATGACACAAAAGGTGGAATTTCCCCCTCGCTATGGCCGCCTGGAAGCTCGGCCCCGCCCTCGCCTGCGGAAACACAGTCGTTCTCAAGCCAGCGGAGCAAACCCCTCTCTCGATCCTCTTCCTTGCCAACCTGATCGTAGAAGCAGGCTTCCCTCCCGGCGTGGTGAATATTGTGAACGGACACGGTGCCATCGCCGGAGCCGCACTCGCCTCACATATGGACGTGGACAAGATCGCCTTTACAGGCAGCACGGCGACTGCCAAGCAGATTATGAAGATGGCCAGCGTGAACTTGAAGAATATCACCCTAGAGACGGGTGGCAAGAGCCCGCTCATTGTGTTCAACGATGCAGATCTCGACCAGGCCGTTGAATGGGCGCATATCGGTATCATGTACAATCAGGGCCAAATCTGCACGGCCACATCCCGCATTCTGGTACAGGACGAGATCTACGACCGTTTCTTGGAGGCATTTAAGGCTCAGGTGAAGAATGTATCTAAGGTCGGTGATCCGTTCGAGGAGTCGACCTTCCAGGGCCCACAGGTGACGCAGGCTCAGTATGACCGCATTATGTCTTACATTGATGTCGGTAAGTCTGAGAAGGCCACTCTTATTGCTGGTGGCAAGCCTTTCACTGGTGTTGGTGATGGTAAGGGCTTCTTCGTTGAGCCTACTATTTTCACCGATGTTACGCCCAAGATGCGTATCTACCAAGAGGAGGTTTTTGGTCCTTTCGTGGTCATTGCCCGCTTCAGTGAGGAGAAGGATGCCATTGAGATGGCCAATGACTCGACTTATGGTCTTGGAAGCGCTCTGTTCACGACGAACTTGACTCGCGCCCATCGTGTGGCTAAAAAGATTGAGGCTGGTATGGTCTGGATCAACTCTAGCAATGATAGCGATTGGCGCATTCCATTCGGTGGCGTGAAGCAATCTGGTATTGGTCGTGAGCTTGGGGAGGCTGGTCTTGCTGCTTACTCAAATATTAAGGCTATTCATGTGAACATGAAGTCTAAGCTTTAAGAACAAGGCTCGGAGGGCTTTTTAATATACGACAAGGACATATTGTATTGTACATAGCAAAATTAAAATCCAAAGGAGCATCTCAAATTCCTCGTGATGATACAGGGATATTAAGCATTTCTGGGTTTGAAGATTCGGTGTTGGCAAGTAGATAGTTTGTCTCGAGGTGACTGAACTTTTCTGCATACCAAATGTGAAAAGGGAGAACGGCGAGCTCCACGACAGCCCACTACTCAGTATTTTACCCCAACTGACTCCGACGATTCACCCTGCTCCGATCTAGCCTCCTTCCCTTCTGCATCATCATTCTTGCATGCAGATTCCGCAATGTATCCATGATCCACCATCATCTCCAAGTTTCGAAGGTCAAGATCCATCTGCGCTAGGGTTTCCAAGGTGCCCTCATAAACAGCAACAAGAGACTTGGAGTTTTCCAAAGAAGTATTACAGTTCGGTTTGGTTTTACGGTTTTACGATTTGTGACCGAGGTCAGAAAATCCCGCCGGCAAGTATAGTAGTGCGTATAGTAATAGAATATAGTCCGAAATGTAGCTTCGTTAAAAATATAGGAGAGAAGATATCTGCATTTCGGACTAAGCTAAACTCCTACGTTTTATTCCGCAACTAACGTCCGAATTTCCACCAATCCCCCCCTCGTATATCAAACCTTATTCCTATCGTGGGTACTTTTTATGGACCACACCATTCAGAGATATATGGAGTTCAACAATACCACAAAGGTCCTCCCACAGATTGCTGCATAATACCGCCCCTTCCTAGAGAAACAGGTCTCACTGTTAGTTGATAATTGTGACGAGATCATTGAGCGACTCGCCAATTAGCTGCTGAACTACATGCTTGGTATAGGCCCGGATTATGCGAATCGGTTGAATATGGAAGACTACAAATACCTAGGTTTGGAAGGCAAGAGCAAGAGTGGCCGGAAATTCTCCCTGCGTGGCTCCAGTAAACGGCTGGCCGGCGATCCCGCCTCCCCTACGGCACGGTTTAGATGCCATCGCGCCAACCGGGCTTTTGGCAGGCAGAGAATTAAAAGGTTATACATGGAAAAGTCTCTTGCGCAGAAATGCCCTTTTACCGCCTTCGTATACACCTAAAAAGAGCATCTAAAAAGAGCATCTCAAGGAGCATCTAAAGGAGCATCTAAAGGAGCATCTAAAGGAGCATCTAAAGGAGCATCTAAAGGAGCATCTAAAAGACATGATCAGAGCGGTTCGTTATTGAGTAACGTACCGCCTACGCCGAATTCGCCGAGGCGTACGGTCATTCTCGCATTTCAAACACGGCTCAATACTTCCTCTTTCTTATAGCCGTTAGCATAAATCTGGCTACTCATCAGTGGCTAAACAGCCTTCGTCCTTCGAACAACGACTCTTCCAAGCAAATACTCATCAGCATATTCTCCGACTTCGTTATCTCCGAGAATCGATGCCTCGCTACTCATCCCAACTTCACTTCTGGTCCCGTCTCTTACAACATCAACGCTTCAAAGTCAAAGCACTTCTACGCTTTCCACCAACGAAAGGCCGCTCAGGCTTCAAAAGAATACTTCCGGAACCCCGCCAACACCAAATCAGCTAACGCGTTCAACACTCCGGATTCCACAACTACTTCCACTACCACCAACATGCCCACTACAGCCAATGCTCTTCTTAGCAACCCCATCGTACGCTACAACAACCTCTTCAACAACCAGGTTTGCTTCTTCTTGTGGGGACACAAGTCCATGGTTCCATGTTTGTGGGGTGTCTAGTCTCTGTAACTTAACCTTCTCAACTCTTCAATTAAGCATCTCACATTGCACTATGCACTTCGACGTCCACCACATAGTCCTTCCTCTTAACAAGACAATTGGTATTAGATATTCACTCTAAGTCCATCGATGCAACTGATTCCGCAAGTGCTCGAACACAAGCGTCTGATCTCTCCAACCCAACTAGCTGGCTTATATTGTAGCGCATGAAGAGTTCCACCGGTGCTATAACCTCGTCCTTGAAGCTCCACAGTTGAGAGTATTGTAGAACCAAATTTTCTCCGTCGAATAAAGCTTGAATGATCCTTCCGTGCTGTTCGCCCATATAGGAGAGAACTAATAACTAGAGATAGGGGGTTAGTATGACTTAAGACGATCATACGGTATAGGTTACTTACTGGATGGATAGGATATCTCCGGAAGGGCCTATGAGATGTTCGAATGAGCATCATATTCACAATAGCCCTTACTTCATGTCGAGTGAGACTCTGGTCGGCATAATTTGCGGGGACGTGTGCGATAGTTTCTATAATTGCATGTGGTATAGGCGTAGGTGAGCCTTCGTTACTATCGTCTAGGAGACTCTGAATCCGCCAATGTAAACCAAAAGCGCCCTCATAACTCGGAGGGTCGTTTCTCTTTTTTTCTAAGCTAGTTAGTATTTAGTATATATATTTAAAACCCTTAAGATCCTCATTATTTACTTACCACCAAATTCCAAGAGACTCAAGGCTGATAAGAGAAGAGCACCCCGTCCGCAAAGCCGTTATATGTCAGTGTATATAGCTCTGTGTTTGGAGGGCATGGATCTCCCACTCGTCCGGCCCTGATACTGCCATAGCTTCCTCATAAGAGATCCTTGCAAGTGTAAGAGGGTCTTCTGTATTTGGATGCCTTATTAGGACGCCTCTCAAGATAGAATCGAAGTTTGGGCGGTTATCCAGCTTTGGGCGTTCACGGTCCGGTATTATCGAAGGGTACATTGTATATCTTTGGAGGACTCTCTCCGGGTAAGGTAGGAAAAAGCATGGATTAAATTGCAGAATCCCATCATCTGTTATTCCTACTTGAAAAGCTTGGATTCTGAGATCTCGAAGATCGCAAGGGGAGAGAAAGAAGGATTCGCAGTCGTTGACTCGTTGATACAGGCTCTTTAGCACATCATGCCGCCTGATTAGGGTTTGTACATCCATCCCTATAGAGAAATAGGGAGCTCATGGAAATGAAGAGAAAAAGGATAAAGGGTAGGATGAATCATCCGTGTCAGATGGAGTGTGTCCACGGTATGGAAGTGACGGGGAAAGCCGTCGAATACTGAGGTTGAATATGACAGAAATCTGGCGTACACGAATGCGTGGTATATGGATCAATAACACGTCATACTTTAACATGGCGGTTTGAGGATTTTCCAGGTTTTAATACCCTGCATTCCACCATGGTATTCTACACAAGTGCTTGGAAAGGCCGACGAACTTTGAAAGAGTGATTCAGCATTCATGGAAAACTTGGGTGTTTGCGAAGAATGCATTACCAACAACCTGATTCTGGAAAGTCGACGACCGGTAAGATCCTCTCTTGGAGGACGAGGCTACGAGAAGGAAGCAATGCACTAAGTATTGGAGTAACTGAATTGCCTGACTCGAGATGGAGCTATCAAACTATCTAACTACAACTAGTTAACTAGTCCGTTTCAGTTTGCTAAAAGTGACAGAAATCAGGGTGTACAACAAGGTATGGTATAGATGACAGATATGTATTTCTCTCACTAACTAAATTGACAAAAACCCGCTCTTTTTCCAATCTATAGTTACAAATATACAGTATTTCCCAGAACTTGTGTCACCACCTACGCTCTTCCATTGTTTCCCGAACCCTAGTGCCAAGGTGTACCATACCATACCGTATTGGGAAGAGACACGGAGTATCAATATTCCTGCTCTATTACCTATACGGTAATTTACGCCAAGTGATACATCATGATAGGTAGGTCATAACAGCTACCTCGCGAATCTTGGGCCGATAATTTGTCCAGCAGAATCTTATATAAGCATATGGTGTTAACACTTTTGCTGCGTTAACATCTACCTCGTGTCTTCCAAGGTTAATACTGTATGGAGTAGCTGGAACTTTCCATAGATGCATGCAAACAACAGGAGTTGGAGTGGGAATGGCTGCCACGGTTCGGAACGGCATGCCCCACCTTCTATTTGAGAGGGAACCTGCTACCACCAATAGTATTTTGTCTCTTGCCGCCTTGCGGCTGTGATGCCTGCCTTGTACAAGACTCCGTATTGGGGGCTGAGAGGGCCATAAATTCTGCCTACCATGCTATCGCACCTCTTCCATCTTCGAGATAAGTGCAAACCAATCGATTATCCCCCTGCTTCCCAGTGTCTCTCCAATATTATTTCGAGAGTGAATCAGACCTTTGACAGTGCTAGTCCCGTGTGGTAACTGCCAAGGTTGCGCCCTTGGACTGACAGTGATAAAGAACACGCTACAGTCACGTTTCCGTCTCTTCTCGTAGGACTCGACTCCAGGTTCCCCTACAACAGAGGCGAACCGGGAACCCTATCTTTCTACCCGCCTGTCTGGCAGCCTAGTGCGCTTTATTCCGCGTCATGGCATCCCACAACGCCCTCGACAGCCCCGACTACTATGAAGTCGCCTGGATCGCTGCTCTTCCCATCGAGCGGGCCGCTGCAGAAGCGATGTTAGATGAGGAACATGCAGCTCCAACCGGCTTCACTAGGCACCAAACCGACGAGAACGTTTACACGTGGGGTCGCGTGGGAGACCACAACATCGTCATCGCCTCTCTGGCTTCTGGAGTCTACGGAACCACCTCGGCTGCGACCACGGCCTCGAGCATGCTTGCCTCTTTGTCATCAATTCGTGTTGGCCTTTTGGTCGGCATAGGCGGTGGTATTGCTCGACCGGATGAGGACCACGATATCCGGCTAGGTGACGTTGTCGTGAGCCAGCCCTCTGGGACAATGGGCGGGGTTTGCCAGTACGACTTGATCAAGGCAAAGTCTGGTGACAAGCGTGAGCGCAAAGGCTTCCTCGGACGGCCTCCGACGGTCCTCCTCAATGCGCTTAGCAGAATCCAAGCCTACCACGAGCGGAAAGACTCCAAGGTTCCCTGCTTCCTTCAAGAAATGCTGGAGAAGAACCCGAAGATGGGCAAGAGATCCAAGCAAAATTCTGGCTATACTCACCAGGGCCTCGAAAACGACCGCCTCTTTAAAGCTTCATACGACCATATCCCCGGCCCGGATTGTCGGGACTGCGACACGGCTGATGAGGTTCAACGCGAAACTCGAGACTATACGGACCCCGATATCCACTATGGGACCATCGTATCCGGCAACACACTCGTTAAAGATGCTGCTGCTCGCGATCGTATTGTTGCTAACGTCGGCGAGGATTGCATTTGCTTTGAGATGGAGGCAGCCGGCCTGATGAACCACTTTCCCTGTCTTGTGATCCGAGGGATCTGCGACTATGCCGATTCTCACAAGAACGATCGGTGGCAACGCTACGCCTCGGCGACCGCCGCTGCGTATACAAAAGAGCTTCTGGCGTACGTGCCTGCTGTGGAGGTCAAAGAGACTAAGAGGGCACTAGAAATGCTTCAGTCAGGTTAGTTCTTGGTTCGTTCACTAGCTAGACTAGCAAATACACGAGACCCGAATTATATTTGAAATTGACACTCGTCCTGACTGCGAGTAGTTCAGCAACAGATTGATGGTGTACAGCAGACGACACTTGCGACGAAAGCTGCAACTGATTCTATGAGGTCTGATCTCCATACTGATACGATCAGGCGCTGGCTTTGTCCAGCGGATCCATCTACAAATGCCAACCACGCGAGGACGCTCCGCCACGAGGGGACAGGCGCGTGGCTCCTAAAACACCCCGTCTTCGAGTCGTGGCACGCGGGGTCGCGTCGACATTTATGGCTACACGGGCTTACGGGATGTGGAAAGACTGTTCTTAGTGCAACTGTGCTTGATCATCTCGCGAATGGGAATGACGGTCTAATCCTCAGCTTCTTCTTTGAATTTGGTGACTCCAAAAAGCAGACATGGGATGACATGCTGCGGTCGCTCGCTTTCCAACTTTACCAAAGGGGGGTCGGCTCTGCTATTTATCTTGATGCTTTGTTTAACGAACACCAAAATGGCAGCGGCCAACCTGAGACAAAGGCGCTGTCAGATATTGTTTCGAAGATGCTCGTAGCCCAAAGAAAGGTTTATATCGTTCTGGACGCCTTGGATGAATCAACAACAAGGGATGATATCCTCATATGGATCAATGACGTGCTGTCTAATGTAGACTTCTTCCACATCCAGCTTCTTTATACAAGTCGACCCGAGTCCGAGTTTCAGCGCCATATTCCTCCTTTAATAGGAGAGGAAAACTGCCTACCACTTGAGAATCAGGCTGTCAACTCTGATATCAGATCGTGGGTAACAGCACAGCTTTCTCAACGGCGAGATTTTACAGAGAAGCTATTATCCCAGGGTCTTCTCGAGGAGATCCGGAGGAAGATTGGCGACGGGGCGGAAGGGATGTGAGATATTACTATATTTATCGAAATGCTGATAGTTTGCTGACAACGTGCTTAGGTTCCGGTGGGCGTTCTGTCAATTGGACAGCTTGGCTCGATGTCGTCACGAGGTAGCTATGAAGAAGGCTCTCGCATCTTTGCCAGAAAATCTAAATGAGACATACCGGCGTATGATCGCAAGCATACCAGCGGAGCTGAAAAGTGACGCGATACGCCTCCTCCAGTTCCTAGTGCACTCTAAGCGACCCCTCAAGCTCGCCGACGCTATAGAAATAATAGCGACGCAGATCGAAAATGAGTCGCAAGGATTTGACATCAAGCGTCGACTGTTTTGCGAGAATGATGTTATGGATTACTGTCCTGGCTTAGTAACAATCGTTCACAATACCGGAAAAGAGCTGCACCTTGCCCACTTTTCCGTTAAAGAGTATCTTGTCAAGGAGAATCAATTCAACGATACGACTGCCAGTGTTTCCATCACGAGGACATGCTTGACTTATCTTACCGATATCACGGGTAGCAACAGACAGATTAAGCACGATTTTCCGATGACAAAGCTTGCGGCGGAGCTTTTGACGGGCCATGCTTCGTTGGCTCAGGGTTCCGAAGATATAGTTGGAGTGACAGTAAGATTCCTAGAAAAAGAAGCAACATTCCAACGTTGGGGTCGTTTGTTTCGGGCTGATATGAGTTGGGACGGTCGCCCCGGTCCTCCGCGAGGATCCAGGCTCTACTATGCTTGTTTCCTTGGGCTCGTTGCAGCAGCACAAGATCTAATTAGCAAGGAAGCGGATATCAACGCGCGGGGGGGCTATTACCACAACGCTCTCCAGGCCGCCTCGTTTAAAGGCCATCAAGAGATTGTCAAACTTCTTTTAGATAACGGAGTGGATGTTAACGCGCAGGGCGGCCATTATAGCAACGCTCTCCACGCCGCCTCAGACAGAGGCTATCAAGAGATTGTCAAACTTCTTTTAGATAACGGAGTGGATGTTAACGCGCAGGGCGGCCATTATAGCAATGCTCTCCACGCCGCCTCGCTTAAAGGCCATCAAGAGATCGTCAAACTTCTTTTAGATAACGGAGTGGATGTTAACGCGCAGGGCGGCCGGTACAGCAACGCTCTCCAAGCCGCCTCAGGGGGAGGCCATCAAGAGATAGTCAAACTTCTCTTAGACAACGGAGCGGAAGTCAACACGCAGGGCGGCCAATACGGCAACGCTCTCCAAGCTGCCTCAGAGGGAGGCAATCAAGAGATAGTCAAACTTCTCTTAGACAACGGAGCGGAAGTCAACGCGCAAGGGAAGTACAACAACGCTCTCTACGCCGCCTCAGGGGGAGGCCATCAAGAGATAGTCAAACTTCTCTTAGACAACGGAGCGGATATCAACATACAGGGCGGCTATTATAGCAACGCTCTCCAGGCCGCCTCAGGGGGAGGCCATCAAGAGATAGTCAAACTTCTCTTAGATAAGGGAGCGGAAGTCAACACGCAGGGCGGCCAATACGGCAACGCTCTCCAAGCCGCCTCAGGGGGAGGCAATCAAGAGATAGTCAAACTTCTCTTAGACAACGGAGCGGAAGTCAACGCGCAGGGCGGCCGGTACAGCAACGCTCTCCAAGCCGCCTCAGGGGGAGGCAATCAAGAGATAGTCAAACTTCTCTTAGACAACGGAGCGGAAGTCAACGCACAAGGCGGATTATATGGCAACGCTCTCCAGGCCGCCTCAGGGGGAGGCAATCAAGAGATAGTCAAACTTCTCTTAGACAACGGAGCGGAAGTCAACGCACAAGGCGGATTATATGGCAACGCTCTCCAGGCCGCCTCAGGGCGAGACCATCAAGAGATAGTCAAACTTCTCTTAGACAACGGAGCGGATATCAACGCGCAGGGCGGCTTATACGGCAACGCTCTCTACGCCGCCTCAGAGGGAGGCTATCAAGAGATTGTCAACCTTCTCTTAGAGAACGGAGCAGATACCAACGCGTAGGCCGGCGAGTACGCAACGCTCTCAAGTCCGCCTCGGTAGAATGCCATTAAGAAATTGTCGACATGCTCCAAACAAGTGGCACTATTACACTGTCTTCAAAACAGTCCAGCTCTAGGACACCAACCAACCCGGCGAAGAAACATGGAATTTGTGTTACGTGCCAGGTCAATCAATGAAGAAAGAGTGCATTCCAACTAAAAAAAGCAAAGATGGGAGAGAGAGAGAGAGAGAGAGAGAGAGAGAGGGAGAGAGATCCAGGGGGTTCTTATAGTAAGGGATCTCAGCAAGCAAACAACCTCTCTTTCCTAATCAGGCTTAGTAGCAATTACCCGATTGGGCTTAGTAGCAATCTGGAGAACAAAGGAAAGAAACGAATGTAAAGCAAACAAACTATCTAACGATCCTTGACATGTGACAAAGCATGTGGTAGATGTAGATCGTGACATCTGTTGACTAACAATAATAACGTGCTTTTGTATAGAGCACGCTATTATGGCGGTCCGTAGATTTTTCGGGTTTCAATACCCTGTCTTTCTACCATGTATGTCATTATGATATTCGACGAAGCACATAACGGTCACAAAGCATCGATATTGTCCCTCGGAATTGATAGTTGACTTTTCCACCAGCCATCTTTGTCTCTAGGGCAGATCTCAAAAGATATGGGGAGGTTGAGAAGACAAGCTTGTTTTTCCTGCATGGACCTTCCAAAAACGGTAAGCTCGGATTAAAATCCCATGGACTTTTAAACTGGACTTCACCCCACTGATCATAAGATATCTTTTGCACGAGTTTGAGGCAATTATGGAGTAGTAAAATACCCCCTTGTTAATAAACCGGGAAGCACTCCCTATAGGAGGTTAGAATGCATTATTTCGCTCATTGAGATCTTTGTTCAGCCAATCATAGTGCGAGGATGTGCTAGCACCACACTCGCACAAGTATATATGAGTGAATCGTTGCATTTCCTGGGGTTTCTTATCCTTGTTCTTGCCTTCCTTCACTCCATTCCTCTCAGTAACATGCCTCCCACCGAGAAACAAAAAGACATCTCCCACCGTCATCGCTCTTTCAAAGGATGCTGGACCTGTAAGAAAAAGAGGATCCAGTGCGATGAAATGCGTCCAGCCTGCCGGAAATGCAGTTCCCGGGGCCTCACTTGCGAGGGATACGAGATCCGATTGCGCTGGGGGACTGGTATCGCATCCCGGGGGAAGTACTCGGGCGCCGAGAAGCCCGTGAAAGAATCTATACCCCCGCGATCAAAGCGAAGATGGGATATGCGAGACAGAGGACACGGACCTTATAGGAATGGAGATGTTCAGCCTGTTTTTATGTCTAAATCTTTGATGAAAAAAGGTATTGCCAGTGCATGGATGTGTTTTGTGGTTTCAGGCTCACACATCCTTCTAGATCGTGAACCTCAATTAATTGCCGAGCGACCAACAGTCAATATACTTAACTCACCGTGGGAACCGGGTTCTCCACGAAGTTCGGCGATCAACAAACATTTTGAGATACCTACATCCTTGGCTACTTTGGCGGCAACTACCGCGTATGGCCGGGGTCCAGATATATCGGGTCAATATGCTAAAAGCGCGGGCCGACGGAGCATATTGGCATGACTTGAGCTTGTATTCTGGGCTTTTTGTACTTTAGCACTGCAAATCACTTTGGCTATTATGAATTATGACAAGGTTCACCACGAACAAAGTGATTAATCTCTCTATTCTACACACTAAAACAGTATTTACCCCATTAAAGAACTATACCCTATTCATCCTCCCGAATCGTCTCACTACCTCCTTTCCGCCCCTTGTCTTCCAAATGATCAGTCAACTGGGAAACTTCAGATTGATGACCTGCTCGCGGGGCATGCAAACTGTCAAAAGATTCATAAAAATGTGACGACCGACCGCTCATCACGTTATCAATCGACATTGGCGACGTTAATGACAGTGAAGATGGGCGCCGGTTGTGACCCGTTGGATATGAATACTCTGACTCAGTCTCACTAGGAGTCTGCGGTGAGACAGGAGACTGGGACCCTCGTCTCGGATCAGGTTTGAGCCCACGTTCAGGTTCAGGCTTGGGAGGCCCGTCGTGAGGGAAGTACGCGGCATTGAATGGCGTGGGAAGCTCAACAGGTGATGAATCTGTGTGAATGTCAGGGTTAGTACTCTGTAGTATCTATTTCCCATCAGGGATTGAAGAAAGATAGTCATCGACATACCATGCATCTCATATAGCGCATCTCCTCCTGATTCCACTGTGCCAGGGGTTGCGGGAGAGACGAGGGAGTCCGGCAAAGTTGAAGCCTGTGTGATCGATGGCTGGGTTATGGATTGCTGTGCTGTCGACGGCTGCGTTGCCGTGGTGTGCGTAGTTCGCACCGTCTCCGCCGTCTCCATACCCGTCGATGAAGATACTGGCCCGGGTCCAGGGGAGGCTGGGCCGCTCGCATACGTCCATTCTGGAGGGCGGCTTTTGGGTTCAGCGCCTGCGGCCTCGGACTCAGCTTCCGCAGACTTGCGTTGACGCTGACGTCGGCGATAAAACCAGAGTCCGGCAAGGATTGCAATGATGAGCAGACCTAAGACTGCGCCAATTACTCCACCAGCCCAGCCCGGGAAGCCGCCGCCCCCGTTGTGATCTTGTGTGGAGGAACTTGTGCTGGAATTACTGCTGGTGCTATTGTACGGCCAATATGTCTCAATGGTCTTGCCATACTTCTTGTCGAAAATTCCCGCTAGAGAGCTGTTGGTCCATGATGTTGGGGCGGTGGTGGTTGCACCTCCATCAGAGCTAATAGGTTGTCAGCTATGATGATTTGTTCTCTGCACTGCTAGATCTACACTCACTTGCCGCCTATCAGTTTTGTCACGACATCCGGCACTTTATACTTGCTCCAATTTGTGGGGTCATATTTATCCTCAAAGCTCAGCGTGTTGAGGTTGAAGTTGACAATAACACCACCCTCCAGGCATTGAGTTGAGTCGACATGCTGCCCTCCAACTGCCAGCATTTGGTCAGGATATACTTTTATGCATTGGTGACCGCTGCGACTGTGTGTGTTTGTACCACTGTATGCCTTAACCCACTTGAAGGAAGGCAGGGACAATATATACACGTCGTCAGATGGATTGGCACTATAGTTGAGACCATCGTATCCTCCATAGATGTAGATATTATGAGATGACCAATCAGCCGCACTAGCAAGGACAGAGCAGAACTCCGTCAACTGTGGCGGTATATCACCTGTCGTGTTCTGGAGATACCAGGTTCCACTCCCGACATCGAAGACGGAGACCGTCTCCATGAACGTCGGGCTAATCCTTTTGCTCTCATCTGTCCGTGATGAGTTTGCTTTGTCATTTTTGAAAAACCGAATGGGTTCGACCACTCCACCAATGGCGACTAAAACCCCGGACTCTGATACAGGAACCCATACCAGTTCCGCGTTGGAACGAGCAGGAACATAGCTTGGTAGTGTGCTGTTTGTCCACTTCCCGTCGCTCATCTGCGACATATCCAGGGTGATTAGCGTGTCGGCCGTTTGGTTGGATTGAAGCAGGTTTAAATTGAAGTCGCCCCAGTCCGCCGCACGCATCCCACTAAAGTAAAAACCTAGGTTCTCTCTTGGGGCTGACGCAGCGGCGCCATTGGTGATATATCGTGTAACATTAGTGGAGAGGTATTCTTGGTTCCAGGTGGGCTCCCATAAGCTTCTATAGGGCCCATACTGGTACGCGGCGTACGACAAGACTTGATTAGCAGGTGGAGGATTGGAACTATTGGTATTATGAAGCATGCCTCTGCGATAAAGGATCTCAGAATCAGTGATTTATTAGAGGGAGAGACGAGGGATGCCAACCCATAGAGGTATAACTCGTTGTCGTTGGCAAACATCGTGCCGTCAACGTAATTCGGAGCTATGCTAGCAACACCACCGGCGACGGACGCGTTGCTGAGTAGGTCCCTGAAATCGGATTTTGTGTTGAAAGAAGTGGTGAGGTTCAGATAATAGATGGTGGCCTGTAAATCTGCTGCTAGTTAGCTATGTACATATATCAACATCTATTGGTCGCGCATACTGTCATCTGCCTGGTACTGGACGCAACCGTCATCGTATCCTCTGCAATGGTTAGTGAAAATAGGTATTGACCATGGGAAACCTCATACCTCTGATACCATAGCTCCCCGCCATCGAGGAAGATTGTATCGCGCAGGATATTGGCTATTAGTGTGAGTAAAAAAATTATATCTGAAAAGAAATAGACAAGGAGTGCTTACCACGCAGGCCTTGCCAGCTGCACATAGAAACATTAATTTGAGTCGGATTTAAGCTACATACGGCCACTGCATAGTCTATCACGACTAGCAGCGTCAGCACCGTCCCCAAAAGAAACCGCATTTTTTAATCAAAGAAATAGCGGTTGAGCTCATCACTGAGTTCTCACAATTTGAAAATGAGAAGTCCCATAGAAAATCTGGGATCCCGATTTACTGCTGACATCAAAATGCAAAAAGCGAGGGGGCGGGGTCTCTCGGAACTTGAGATGCGGCTTTGTTGATCTTCTTTGTTGTCAGTTGCCCCCCGCCCTGAATACGAAGTAGCCAAGGACAAACAAGAATGAACAGAGGACGATGTAATACGACCGCTTCAGCTCGTGGTCTGACCGTTCTGATCATTACCCTGATTGTATTGCTGCATGGCTAGAACCATGCAGCTACGGGAAATACAGCCGAATCAACTGACGGAGCCCCATTGTGTGCTTGAGCTAGCCCCTCAATTGCAGTCGACGCATAACTGCAAAGGTTCGGGATATTATATATTTCCTCGTAAGCAGGGTTCGAGATGGGGCTATGCTACGTTGCCTGGGCTGATGCCCATCGGAGGGGAATTTTGAGCCTCGAACTATTGGGCTTTCTTTGAAAGGGACCGTGCGTATGTATTGGATGTCTTCCAATTCCCTCGATTAGTTTTTTTGTTTGGCATGCGTAGCTTGTTTACCTTGCTGGCCATCCCCGGAAGGATTTCATCTACAGACAGGCAAAGATGAAGGACGCGGTCGCTTGGTTATCGCTGTTGGCGACATTTTCCGGCTTGGTGACATCAAGTCATAGCAGTTTAATCAACAGATCCCCCGCGCTTTCGCCAGAACAAGGGGATGGATTGACTGTCACAGTAGGAGTCGGGGTTACACTTTGGCTCGGTGATGGCGATTCTTGCGCTGCTGAAACCATCACCGATACTTCTACGCAGACTGGAAATAGCTCTCCAGGCGCCACTACAATTACTATCACCGAGGCTACTACGAAGACTATTAGTGGTTGTCGAAATGCCCCTGCCATAAGTGTTTCCGCCGGTGTTGGCGTTGGACCGGTCAATGTTGCTGCAGAAGCCGCCTTAGCACTGCCCGCATATGAACCCATAAAAACGCTCACAGACTACACAACCGAGATTTTTACCATCACATCGTGTACATGTACAGATGACTCGACTAGCACACCGACCACCTCGAGTGAACCTGTCACGACTACCTCGAGTGAACCTATCACAACTACCTCGAGTGAACCTATCACGACTACCTCGAGTGAACCTATCACGACTACCTCGAGTGAACCTATCACAACTACCTCGAGTGAACCTATGACGACCACCTCGAGCGAGCCTATCACGACTACCTCGAGTGAACCTATCACGACTACCTCGAGTGAACCTATCACGACTACCTCGAGTGAACCTATCACGATTACCTCGAGCGAGCCTATCACGACCACCTCGAGCGAGCCTATCACGACTACCTCGAGTGAACCTATCACGACTACCTCGAGCGAGCCTATCACGACCACCTCGAGCGAGCCTATCACGACTACCTCGAGTGAACCTATCACGACTACCTCGAGCGAGCCTATCACGACCACCTCGAGCAAACCTGTGACAACCAGCTCAACCGTGCCTATCACAACTACCTCGGGAACTGTAACAACCACCTCGAGCGAACCTGTGACGACCACCCCAACAACATCCACGACTATTGGTGATTCGACTACAACTCTCCCAGAGACGACAACCCCCACAACCACTACAGTGACAACCAGAACCACTCCCAGCTCTGTAAGTGTTACCACTCTTCCAGTGTCGACAACGTCAGTGACTACCACCGGTGACTCAACTATCACTATCCCAAATACCACCGTCACTCTACCGGGAACAACACTTCCAGGGACAACTATCACGACAACAATTACAGATCCTGCCACCACTGTCACTGGTAGTAGCACTTTACCCGGCTCAACCCGTACCACAACTGTCACGAGTCCTGGAACTACAGTGCCTGTGGGTGATTCAACAACCACTATTGACACTGTCACTATCCCAGGTATGTTGAGAAGAATAGAACATTGAGTATTATTGCAACAACTTACACTATTAGATTCACAAACAACCCAAACAATTCCATCTACTACTACCACAGCTAGCGGGCCTGAAACCACGTCGACCCAGAGCTCTGGTAGTACTACGGCAGTATCAGCCTCTGTATGCTCCAGTCTTATCAGCAACCCATCCTACACACCTACCGTTCCGTTGCCAGATGACTATACCTGGGGCTGCGCACCTGGGTATCTCTGCAAGCCACGTCATATAGGTAACCGCTCGGAATGCAATATTGAAGCAGGTCTTCCTGACTCCGGATACATCTGCGCCCCTTCAGACTGCATTGTGGCTCCGCCTTTGGACGTCCATCCAACTTGGCAGTACAATGTCTCGAATAATTATTACAACCTCAACCCCGAGGACTTCGGTCTCAATTATTCTATCTTGGAGTTCCCGGAAGACCAAGTTGCAGCCAACAGTAGGCGCGACATGTCCTTGTGGGATTTCGCTGTCGCTCAAAAGGTCAAAAGAATCGACATAACAAACATCCCTACTATGTGTTATAATGATTGCAATGATGCTGCACATGAGCCGCAAGTGCTCGGAAAGACCGACGAGCTTTGCAAGGGTGATTCAGCATTCATGGAAAACTTGGGTATTTGCGAAGAATGCATTACCAACAACGTTGATTCTGGCTCTGATCAATATTCATCAAGAATGTTGCCGACATTTGCACAGTGGCTGAATTTTTGTTCCGACATGGTCACGTCCACAACAACACAAAGTGCCACCAGCACTAAGATAGACACTACGGCGACGAGCACCCAGACCACCACTACTGCCAGCACGGAGGCTTCGACAGCAGCCACAATCACTAGTACTCAGGCTACCAGTACTCAGGCTACCACCACTGATGCTGCCACCATCGAGGCTAGCAGCACCGAGGCTACCGGCACCGAAGCAAGCAGTGCTGAAGCTACCGGCACTGAGACGACAAGCGCCGAAGCGACGAGCACCGAAGATACGATCACTGAGACAGCGACCACTCAGTCCAGTGAAGAAAGCACTGGTACCACTGGGACGGAGGAAACATCCAGCGCAGTCCAGACAACTCAACCAGTCACTGTCATCACAACCTCAGCTTCCGGCTCAGTTGTGACAACCTCGGTATCTGCTTCACTTGTCACAACTTCTTTCTCTGCATATGTTGTCACGATCTCAACGTCAGGCTCCCTCGTGACAAGCTCAGTACCTGGATCGATTGCGACAACATCAGTACCTGGCTTGCTTATCACAACCTCATTGCCCGTTTCAATCAAGACTATGTCGAGCACTCAGAGCACAGGGGCTGGCGGTGAAAACACATCTGATAATGGTTCTGGTAGTCCATCGGGCTCGGGTCGCGAAACTCAGACTGATTCGGCAACTACCTCTACATCTTCTCCGGCCTTCAATGCGGCAGGATCCTTAAATATCTCTCATATTGGCTTAATTGGTCTGATGTGGGCTATTTTTGCTCCACTCATTTAGAATACTGTTTTTTTGCTGCGTTTGACGTTTGTCGTCTGATGTGTGTGACATATTTGGTTCATTTTCTTGATTGTGGATTTATTAGTCCATTTTAATAGGAGTTGTCTTTGCTCAGAACGATACGCGGCTTTGACCCCTAGATCATGGATCGTGCTGAAGAAGTTATCCTCCCTTCCTGTCTTCTTCATGGTTCACACTTTCTGGCTACTGTTACGAAGATAATGCTGATTCCCAGACAAAGTGCGATGTAGTTTATTTGTGCTACTTGATCGGCTGTGTGCGTGCTAATGCATGTCCCAAGAGGTTTTATCAGTTTGCATCATTCCTGTTCAGCTCGGCATAGGCTAAATATACCAGGGTCTTTGTCCAGATGAGCAACGTACTGTTCTAGACCTGGATTGCATGAAGGAAATATAAATTGCCATAGAAGGACATAATCTTCATTACCAGTCAGCAATCGGCATGGGTATATGTATGTCACATTATTACCATACTATGCTGCCTCGTACGTTTATGCCATATTTAGACAACACGAAATTGATTTTACACCAATCCAGTAGGTAATTTTCCAGCGAAACGACATATAAGCACCGTTAAACCCAATTACCCTCTCTTCCATGAGCGACTAGAACGTGGTAAAATCCGATGGAAATAATATTATCTCATTCAACGTCATATACCTAAAACATAGTGTTCAATGCTTCGCAAGATAAATGGGGATGGCAATAACGAAAAATATGGCCGACCTTCTTAAGCGAGGTTTCTGTAACTCTGCATAGTAACACATATCAAAGAAAGCACGAGTTGATCCTTCCAACGAGTGGCAGATGAGATGACATGTTGTCTATGGAAGAAAAAGTGCAAATAGGCCTCTCAAATCTTACAGTGATCACTTATCCCTAGCTAATGGTCTTAAGATTCTCGCAGGTCTTTTCGTGAACAAGTCCGTCCAACGTAGTGTACCATACAAACGAGGTGGTGCAAATGATGAAACAGTGCAACAAGACATTCCCGTTGTCAACCCGGCAAATGGGTCTCGAAGATGCGCAGTGTACAGGAGGTCTTATAATAGAGCCAGTAATCAGGGAAAACTTAATACTGGTCCCATAAAATCTGGTTGAAATGATAATAATTTCGTATCTCAGAGAAAAGAGCCAGAAGATCAAACGAGCGGAGATATCCGGAACAGTGCCTTAAATCCCAATTTAGAGAAATAATAGCAGCAATATATGCATAGGGAGAGGACGACACCGGACCTCTTGAATATGGAATGATATATGGCAAATTATCCTTGCAGAATTCTGGAGATTGGAATATGCATGAGAACAACAATCGGCACAAACAGCATGGAAATAGAGAAAGGCTATTTGTAAACTCGTGGGAGAATAGCCTCATTTGACGTGTTCATCCTGTGTAACTGAGCTAAGCTTTTCTATCCATCCACCAATACCAAAATGGACCCTCGGATTCCGGAATAGGTCGTATTCCACTATATAAGTCTATATACATTTCAACAGGTCAAGCGCTCGGTCCCTGGCGATAAGGGCTCGGGTGGGATCTGAAAGCAATCTAAAGATATATCTTCTCATCTTCCTCATATACCTCAGACTCCTGGCGCTTAATTAAAAGCGGGTATTCCCTTCACAAACTCCTTCCAAGTCGTAGGCTTCTCCTCCAGAATCGCCAGACTCTCTGTCAGACTTTCACCCGCGAAATACCCAGGGTTTTCAATAAACAAGTGACTCTCCAACAATGCCGGTGCTAAAATCGGAGGTAGGGCTGCAGTGTATTGCTCAGCAGTAAGCTGCACGAAACTTGCCTTCTTGCCCGTGACTTCTGAGAATCCCGCCACTATTTGCCCAGTAGTGTAGTAGTCAGTAGCACCCAGAACATGTTTACCAAGCAGCTTCTCGCGGTTCTTGATGATTGATTTGACGAATTTTCCTGGGTTCAGGTGGTTAACGAAGGGACTCAGATTGCAGATTGGCAAACTACTCACCAGTATCCGCGGGTGCATCCAGGAGCGGGAATTTCGTATCCTTGCCCACGGGGTAGGCTAGCGTGTAGGACCCATCCTCATTCTTGTTGAGCAACTGAATATAGTTGGCCATATAGTATCCCGGGAGAAAGAAAGTAGAGGGAACACCCGTGCCGCGAATGTATTCCTCTATCTCAGCTTTGCCGTCGAAATGTGGTACGTTTTCGAATTTACCGCCCGTGGCCTTGGACACGCCGATCAACGAAGAGAAGACGAGATGGGAGATGCCTGCCGCTTTGGCTGCATCAGCAACGTTCTTGCCTTGAGCGATCTCCACCTCTGGTTTCATCGTCTCCCAGAAATTGGTCACGAGGAAGACGGTATGAGAGCCTTTGATTGCTGCGGCAACAGAAGATGGCGAGCTTAGGTCGCCCTATAGCAAACACGTGTGTCAGCCTCGGTAGGACCTACGGGATAGGCATCAATGAAGGATCGTCACTCGCGTACCTTTACGACCTCGACCGCCAATTTGGCCAACGCCTCTGCGGTCGGAGTTGAGACATCTCGTGTAACCCCACGAATCCTGAACTCCTTTGACAATGAGGGATCAGAAAGGAGACTCTTGATAACGGAACCTCCCTGAATGCCAGTGGCGCCAAACACGGTAACGATCTGAGACATGAGGGTGATTCTATTTCTTTCCTGAATTTTTCAATGACCGTGGATGTCCGAGGGTACTAGCTACATTTAAATAGCCTATAGAGGACGCTTCAGTCACGCCATGACGCAATTTTGAGAGTCATGGCATTTAACTCACCCTTCTGTGCAAACTTTCAAATCGAGCATAATCAGCTGAAGTCCATTGCATGAAGTGGGTCTGTTTCGGTCGATCGATTACAAAGATGTTAAAGTTCAAAGACATTCGGCCAGCACAAGGACCCACGTAACTTTATACATAGGCCGAAAAAATTCGGCCGAATAAGTCCTATGAGCACGAAATATGCCGCAGTAGTGTACCGGGCCAAGTTTGTGTTAGTTGTTGGGAACGGTCAGAGTGGAGCAGAGGCCACAAAATTGTCATCTTGCAGTCGTTGCCTCTTTCGACTTCGTTCGTCGTGTCGTGTGTCTTGTGTCTGATTCGCATTGACCGGCGACATAGAGGAACCCATCCTGTCATCGGTTGCTGCTTCGTCTTCGCCTACATCCACTGAAGTCAGCGGACCTAGTCTGAATAGCATCCATGGATACTTCGAGCACTTACTTGGTGACTCTTTACGCTTAGTAACATCCCTCGTCTTTTGTTTAAGGGGTCGAATCCCACGACTAGCCTTTTAGCCATATGTTTTCCAAGTTTGGAACGCTCGGCGTCTTGCACGATTTCATCAATACCCAGCTCCCGTAGTTTGCGGGCAGCCGAGGGTATGCATTTTGAGTATCTATTTTCCGTGTACCTAGGACGCGTTGGCGCCACCTCAACAAAGACAAGAATAAACTCACTCTGTCTCTGTTATATTTAAAGGCAGCGCGACCAGGTAACCCCGTTCACCAAAGTGCTCTCCATCTTCCATAACCACGGCAAATCCGAACGTAATGCTTCAAATATATTGCAATTTGATACTTCGTCAAAGCTAGCGAAGGATCGTTGAGTAGTATTTCTCCTGGTACTTTATCAAGGGCTCCCCATTTCGATTTCCCGCCTGCATGATGATATAATTCCGACATTAGACGAATTCTATTGTACATCTTGATGAACTATCGGGCGACCCTGACAGCTCTAGTGTCTTTAAAGCTTCAAACCCCTCTGTCACTGGTGGGCTGCTTGGAATATCTGACACTGGACAGTCATCCATCCTTCGCCTCTATCACCTGAGAAAAGTCGCATTTGGTGGAAAAATGGTACCTCTTAGTATAATCTTCATTAAACGCCAAGTTGACTGTAATTTGACGTTGCGTTCCCCCATATGAACCAGTATTTCCACCAAACCCGGCTATGATACAAAGCCAAGACATTCCCGTCACCGGTGAATACCTGACAGGCATCTTCAATCCAGAAAAATACTTCCTTATATCTCAAACGTATAAAGGCTTGGAAATGTAAGGAAGATTAAATTCTATCTTGTAAAAAGTATGGTACGACCCAATATATGCCATTTGCATAGTCACCGGCAAACATATATTCACTGTACGCTTTGGGGTTTATTGGGATACTCTCGATATAGAAGCATTGAGTATTTTACAAATCTCCGGGCTCGATAAATCAACAGCTAAGTGATAACCATCGCTTTTTCCGAAGAATACAGGCAATTCTGCTTTTAGGAGTGAATCAAATTTATAGAAAGAGCTAAAAATATGGTTGGATGGCGGAAATAAGACCTTGATATGAGTCAGAGCAAGCTAAGACACGTGTATGATTGCTTGATTGCTTGTTTGCTACAGATTGAGGCTTTATCCAGATGGTTTAACTAGGGTATATAAACCCCTAGATTTCTAGTTACAATAAATCATGATTATTCCTTTGCTTTCTCCCCACCTACATAGTAGTAATCCATTACAACAGAAAATAAGTGTGGGAGTCTGTTTAATTCACGCTCTACCTTACGCCAGTCATATTATTCAATCCAGCAGTTGGTTAATTTCTTGATCTCTGCACTTTAGTGTGTTAGCTATTTTCCATTCGAAATACTTGCTGGAAAGGATGCATATGTACAGCGGGACTCCGTATTTCCATTCCACGTCTTCACGCTCATCCGTAAACTCGATGACCATCAATTTCTGGTGAAGGTTCTCAAGTTTCTCGTCCGGTACAGCGATTCTGTACTGGATGATGACTGTCATTTTCATATCTGGCTGAAAAACGACTAGAAGAACGGAAGAGCGTGCGTAGAAGTGAAGCGTAGGCTTTCATTCTTCCCCCCAAGTGATATCCCACTCCAGCCCGGCGCTTGTGGACATATGCCGTGACTCCCGCGGCGGCCATAAAATACCGATTATGGCTTGTTATTTCTTCGGCCGAAATTTTCCAAGCCTCTTGTCTTGGCACGCCGACATGAACGAGTGCTGCATTTAGGTCGCGAAATGGATCACCGACACCGTAGGACTGTAAGACCAGACCGGACCGCGATGGTCTTTGGTCCTAACGCCTAGTATTGTAAGCAGCATGGGAGAGGCCACACGTCACGGTGTTCCATAGTTGATTGGAAATCAAGTTCATGCGGGTCCCAGAGGTCACCGCCGCTGTAAGCGCCTAGCTGGTAAGTTTATGATGGTCCGAAGTCGCCATAAATACAAGTCCATTACCTCCAAAGTTCCTTGTTCTAACTAGGTCCAACGCCGCTCCCTATTTCCACCTCACTAGTATCCCGTGAAAAAAAGATGTCTTCAATCACTAGCAACGAAGCTGCCTGGATTCCTACCGAGAAGGCAACATGTGAAGTCGGACCAGGACCCGTGCCCAAACCTGCGGAAAATGAGGTCGTTATCGAAGTTGCTTATGCAGCTGTCAACCCAATTGATTACCTGGTAAGAATTGTCCGTTGAATTATTGGGTTTGATTATAATAGAGACACGCGTAGATGCAAAACACTCCCTACGTTCCACTACCATACCCTTCTATCTTCGGTTCCGACATCGCTGGAACAATCGTCCAGCTAGGTTCTTCAGTGACCAGATTCATGATCGGCCAGCGTGTCATTGGCGAGTGTGATAACCTTCTCACACAAAACCCAGGTCACGCTGGGTTCCAACGGTTTGCGACTTGCGCGGAAATTATGGTTGCGGCCATTCCCGATTCCCTCCCTCTGGCTAACGCTGCGGTCCTCCCGCTCTGTTATTCCACCGCTGGATGCGCGCTTTTTAAGCATTTCAGGCTTCCTCTTCCTTCGCTTGATCCTAAGCCAATTGAAAAGACTATTTTGTTGTGGGGTGGCAGTTCCTCTGTTGGCTGTTCAGCAATCCAGTACGTACGATACCATAGCACCTATATCATATTTATACCGCAAACCCTTGGCCCATATCATTCAATACTGACTTTGGACTTTAAAGATTGGCGGTCGCAGCTGGTTTGACGGTGGTCACTACTGCTGGAGCACAAAACCACGATTTGGTCATGAGCTTGGGCGCTAAATATGTCATAGATTATAACAGCCTTACTGTTATCGAAGAAGTTCTCAAAGTCCTCAGGACAGGCGATCTGGTCATGGATTGTATCTCCATCCCAGCTACCCAGGTGATATGTACAGAGATTGTGCACAAACTTGGTGGGGGGAAGCTTCTTGTTTTACGATGGCCGGAAGTAAGTAAATATGATGATGTTGAGATGATCTTTGGTATGTTTCACTCTATTCGGAAATTCTGCTGCCTTCTGATAATTAACGATGTAGTCAATGGTGGAGATCCCGTACTTGTCGATCTCGATATTGGCGATGCGCTTTGGCGTAAGTATCTCCCTGAAGCTCTGGCGACAGGGAAGTTTGTGCCGAAGCCGGACCCAGAGATTATCGAGGGAGGATTGGGAAAGGTTCAGGAGGGGATCGATATTGTTGGAAAGGGGGTTTCGGCTAAGAAGATTGTTATTGAGGTCGCCAAGGAGGCGTGAGCTATATATTTTCTGTCTGGTACTATGCTAAAAATTGCGGTGGATTTGATTGGTCTCCGATCTTTCAATTACGGGGCTTAGATATAGTCTAATTTGGCAGTTATCCCTAATGTTGAGTTATTCGGCCTTCCTGATATCTGATGAGAATGCAAACTCTTCCAAGACATGATTGAATCGCTCAAGGCGTGCCAAGCTCACCCCCATGGTTAGTTAGTAAGAGATTCCTTCATACCTCAGCCATCCATATCATACCTTGTTCGTACGGCCAGATTTCTGTTAGAGAATATTGACAGAACTCGTGTAATTTAATAGGTTGAACTAGAATAGATCAAAGTCTCTTTCTCAAACTATAAAAAAAAAACACAGCAATTAATAGAGGCATGGGGACATGCCCAAGGTGCGATCCTCAGGACCTGGACATCCGATGTTCGGCAATATTCCCGATCACAATTTTGCTTACGCTATACGTGCACGTGACATCGGAGCTTAAAAACGGTGTGTGTTGGGCGCTTGGCACGGTTATTGCAAATTTTCCGCCAGGACGTCACTACCATTACTAAGCGTTGGTCTGTTTGAGGTAGAGCAAACACGTCTTGCCTTCGAAGGAATGGAATCATAACTGCCAACATTGCAGAATGCAGACACCATCCGTGACAAAGAGACGGACGATAACGTCATGCTCCAACTGCTACCGTCGAAAACAGAAGGTAAATTCCCCCGTGCAGTGCCATGGAAAGGATGCTTTTCTAATATATTATTATAGTGCAATCGTCGTCGGCCCTGCGATAACTGCAATGCTCGAAAGGTCGGTCATGAATGCTATTATGACTCTTTATTCAGGTAGGCACTTAGTCTTCTCCCTCTCAACTTTCCCAGCCTGGTGACACTATTATATTGGCTGAAGTGAGCACCCACTGATCATTGACCAGGCACTCTACCGAGGGCAATCCTGAAGCTGCGGGCTTAGCAAACAATACCCGAATTTCAGGGGAAATCGGGGAAATGTTTCCCTATAATAGTCTCACGGTTCGGGAGCGATTGGGATACTCCTTAACCCAAGAAAGCAATGCCTTCATTGAGGCTAGGAAGGTACCTTTGAGTTAATATTGCGTTTAATTCCCTGCTAATATAGCCAGACCCCACTGACCAGCGACCACGAAAGTCACATGCAATCATTTGAGTCAGTAGCACCCGTATGGAAAAGGTACTGGATGGCCATTTCCGGACTTCCTAGTGTTACGGTGGTTGATGAGCTTGTCGGTATTTATTTATCTGAGATTAACTGGTATGTAATTGATGACGAGGGCCTATGAATCATGCTTTCAAATACTTAGTAACCCATTTCACACAGGCTGTATGGTATAGTCGAGCCGTTCTATTTCAAGAGGGCTTTCAAAGAATGGCGAACTTTCACTTCAAGTGCCTCGGGCTCTTCTGGCATTGAATCCATTTCAATTAGTCTGAGATGTTTCCCAGGCTTGCTTTTTCAAGTACTTGCAATCACATTGCTGTTTCTCCCGCCAGGAGCCAGAATCAAGGAATTACATGAGATCGACCATCTCCAGCTCTCTCAAAAATATACCGACATCGGTTTAAATCTCATACATCTGCTGGGACATCAAGGGACTACAGTAGTCACGGTACAGCATGATCTCCTCAGAGCAGCATGGCTCAAAAACCGAGGTCATGGGGGTGAAGCTTGGCACGCCTTAAGCGATTCAATCAGGTTCGGATCAATCATGTCTTGGAAGAGTTTGCATTCTCATCAAATATCAGGAAGGCCCAAGAACTCAATCTACACCAACGTGGCAAAACCGTTCAGCATTCAACGGGGGAGGAATTTTGGTATTGTGAATGGAAGAAAAGGTTGTGGATAACACTATATGTATGGGATAGGTAAGTGACAACTTCGACGCATTTGTTCACAATTAACATTGAAAAGTAATATGTCTATATTGCTTGGTCGACCGAGGTTAGTCAACGCAATAGACTGTGACGTCGAGCTGCCTATAAATTGCAACTTTCCCGAAAGTATCGAGAGTATGCATTTGTCGACTGCACAAGCCTACAGCTCTCACGATAGCAGAGTTCCCTCATCCGTCTGTCTTAACTTGCTCATGTATGAGCTTTCACAGAAAATTCACGAAATAAGAACTCTCAGAGCAGATAAGCCCGGCTTGCAAGACTACACTGTTATCCAGCGACTTCATTCCGAAATACTATCCTTGGTGAAAGAACTCCCGTCGACGATTCGAACACCAAACCCTGATACTTCATGGGACCTGCAGTTTCCTATCATACCGCGTTTGAGGGAGAAGATATTCACAGCTGCATATTCATTACTCATGGCACTCCACCGGCCGCACGTCGCAAACCACATACAGAGTCGGGAAACCGTGCTCAAAGCCGGTCTCGCTATTCTCGAGTCTCAGCAGCGATTCTTTGAAGCTATCACTCAGCTCCACTACGCATACTTCGGTAATGCTTTCTTCAGTATCGACGCAGTGATCGTGCTGTCAACCGTGGTCTCCAGTTTCCACTCGAAAGACGTCGACTTGCTGCAACAAATAGTGCTTGCTACCCAACAAGCAATAGGCCGCTTGTGTCTCATCGAGGCGGAGAACGAGATGGCTCGCGCGGGCATCAAGATCGCGCGTTCATCTCATCAGACAGTCAAAGATGCGTATAACAGGAGCAAGCTTCTGAATCCGGTGCCGACCTCAACTTCAATTACGCACGAGTATCAGGGCCTGGAGGATGAAATATTTCAGCCAAGTCATGAAATTACATTCCCGGAGTTGGGTGACAGTTTTGATACGGGTTTCCCGATCTACCATAACGCTGTTGCGAATGAAGCGAACTTAAATGAGTCGATGATGCCGATGAATCAGACGGGAGCAACTGAGTTTGACACTTCGTACTGGATGGGTTACAGACAACAAATCGTTAATGATGCGGTGGACATGTTTGATAGTAACATGAATTGAATTCGCGTTTGACTTGGACTACTTCTCGCAAGTGGGTCTAAATCAGTATTCAGAATCTTTATCCATTGCCAAAAAAAAAGTACGGAACGATATTATACAAAATTAAAAATTTCGCTCCCAATGCTGGAAACGTCTAAAGGTAGATACTACTGGTGGCTACCTGTAAATAGAATTTTCATAGGTTGACAAATTGAAAATGTGCTAGCTTGATCCTGCTTCCAAAACTGGATGCCAATAAAGCCCGCAATCAAAGGACCTAAAAAGAGGAAGAGCAATATGATTCTCCAATTTCCCCAGGGGTGCTTAGTTCCACCCGATTGAAGTGTCAATAGTAGGCAAATGATGGCTGGGATAAAAACGAGAATTCCTTGCAAATCAAACGCCCGGATACGAGCTTTCCAGCCTGAGTTGGCAATGGATTTTCGTTCTGGGTTTGTAAAGAAGATCATAATAACGATTACAGTAATCGCGCCGAGGGGAAGGTTGATATAAAAACATCATCGCCAGGTTGTTATTGAAAGTCAAAAGTTTATCTCGTTGACCAAGACAATTGTTCATGCCTTTATCTGTGAAAACACCACCAAGCAGAAGGCCAGCAACTGACGTAATTCCATACATAGCCCCGATAAAACCAGTATATACGGCTCTCTTCACGAGTGGAACACAGTACGCCACAATATTTAGAGCGCCAGAGTCAATATAGCCGCCATAGGACGATGAAATTCGGGTGGGGCATAGTTGAGTATTCACAGAAGGCTGTCTTGGTCCTCCAGAAAATCTTAATCGGTTTTTGGATACATCTTTCGTTTTTAGGGGTTAGGCTCACCCGACGGAGGCAAGGGTTTAGGCCGAAAGCTTTCGGTGCTGATCTTATTTTAGGTTTCGGCCGGGAAACATGCGGCAAGATAACTATATTATATTCCGATTTATAACAGGGCACGCTAGACAACGTCCAATAGACTAATCTCGAAACTCCAAGGACAACTTTAAAAGGCCAAAAGTTTTCTCTGTTCAATTCTATCAGGAACTCACATATCACTTCATCTTGATCTCATTCTCAAAATTCACCTAAAATGACTGTCTGGCTCATCACTGGCTGTTCGTCTGGGCTTGGCAAGGAAATTGCAAAAGCGGCTCTAAAGCATGGCGAGAATGTTATTGCCACTTCGCGCAACGCCTCCAGGCTGTCGGAATTGCAGAGACTTGGAGCTACAACTATCTCCCTGAACGTGAATGGGACGCCAGCTGAGATCGATGCAGCTGTTGTGGAAGCAGCAAAAGTCCATGGCACCATTGATGTTCTTGTTAATAACGCTGCATATGTTCTGGTTGGAGGTATAGAGGAAACAAGGTAATTCCAGTCCCCTCTCTTCTTCCTCTTATTCACCTCTTATTCAACTCAATCAATGATTTATAGTGATGCCGAGGCACGCGCGCAATTTAATACCAATGTCTTTGGTCCTCTCTCAGTCACCCGCTCTGTCCTCCCTTTCATGCGTGCCCAGAAATCTGGGGTAATTGCCAACATTGGTTCCCTCGGAGGCTATGCCTCAAATGCCGGCTCGGGATACTATTGTGCTACAAAATTCGCACTGGCTGGACTGACCGAAGCTCTTCGAGCTGAAGTAGGCCCTCTGGGTATCCACGCGACTGTCATCGAGCCTGGCTATTTCCGAACCAATTTTCTCAAAGCAGACGTGGATGGTAAGACTGTCGCAGCGAAAACCATTGACGACTACAAGCCTACAATTGACAATGTCAAGAGCATGATGAGTATGTATGATGGGAAGCAGCCTGGTGATCCGGCGAAAGGGGCTCAGGTGATTGTGGAGGCATTGACGGGTACTGGAAATGCGACAGGGAAGACTTTGCCTGCAAGACTTTTGCTTGGGCGTGACACGGTGCCATATGTTTCGAGCATCCAGGAGAGGCAGAACAAGGAGATGGAGGAATGGAATGAGCTTATTTCTACGACGGATCATGCGAATTGAGGTGGTCGTTCTTGGTGACGCACCCCATACTCGTGCAGTTCCCTGTGTTGTATGATAGTGACAGGCTATTTGACACTGGAAGAGCTTTCTAGAAAATCAAAGTAATAAATATACTCTTCATGGGCTGCATAGTGTGATATAATCAGAGGTAAGGCACACGAGAAAGTGAACGTGATCTGTGCGCGGTCCTCGCATTTGTGAGTGCGCCACCGTGTGAGCATGGAAGTTGAGAGTCTGCCAGCTAACCAGCAGATTAGATCTTTTCGTTACCCATAGACATATTTGAATTCTTCAGTGTGTTCCTCCTCGGCCACTTAAGTGTTGGGTATATGCTAGTAGCAAAACAGTGATGGGTATAGGGATGGGAAAGGACGTTTGAACCTTGACAGAAAAGGATATCACAAACACAGCGAAGGCAAGTATCGTCCACTGCTTCCTGTTCATGATCTCGACTGTAATCACTGAAATACTTGCCTGTATTGCGGTCGAAGAGGCCTGGTCGAGGTGGAAAACGAAAGCACAGCCCTGTGCTAGGATAACACAAGCTTCTGGTGGGCGCATTCGGTACGTGAACTTGATCACTCGATTCATTAGATTTAGATATCAACTAACTGACCCCAGGCAATCAACATCGCTACGGACCTGTGAGTCATCGTCCTCCCCATTCCACTCTTTTGACTCCAGCTCAAGACAAGAAAAAAGATGTACCTGATTCTCATGTTCAGCATCGGTATCGTGTAAGTGCAACCCACCCGTCAACTCCTGCGATTCACCTCCCACAGTTCGATAGTATCACGGTTATTAGTATTATCCGTTTCTCAGGTCTGCTGAAGTATTCTACGGCGTCAAACATAACATGTAAGGCCGACCCCTACCCTGGCCGGTGTTTACTTGGATCTCGAGGTCGAGCTAACCAGTGTGTACAAGACAACAATGTCATGGTAGCAACATCCAGTGTCATCGAGTGTAACTTTTAGATTATGTGGTGCTGCTGCATGCCCGCCCTGCTTTCCACCCTCCACCGTGCCCTCCCCACGATATTCGGTAGCACCAACCGCTCTCACAATTACAATTACAATTACAACAATACTCCCTTTTCGGACAGGAATGGGATCCAGAAGTCTGTCTCACATAAGGTTACATATACGACTCCTGACAGGCATGAGGATGATGCAGTCGAGGTGGTGGATAGGGGCGAGGACTACCCACGGAGGAAATGGTAGGGTGGGCGAGAATGATCAATGTTGCTTCCGTGACGATCTAGACCTGAGCGGTCCTAGATTTTGCCTAACTCTCCGTTGAATGAGATAGTCTACTACTGTACATGCTGTAATATAAAGGTGTCTCGTTGTTTACTGGCAGTGATGCATTTTATTAATATTCTTTTATTCTTTTTTAAAAAAGGAAATTGGCTCTCGACGACTCATCTGTAGTTAGGTTAGGTCTACAACTTAGTATCTCCCAAACCCACAGTCAGTATAGAAGATCTTCTTTGTCGTTTTCATAATAAACCGTCACCATTCATGCTCGACAAAGTAACCAGGAATCGCCCAGTTAATCGAGCTGGCACCAAAACTGCATCTGCAACACAGTCGTTGTCTAAATTCGTCAATTCTTAAATTCAGCATTACCAGCATTCGCACGGTTCCTAGCAGAAATGCAGCCAAATGCGGACAGTTGCTGTCCGTCTCATTCGCAAAGCTATCACAGCCGCGCCATGAAGGCAGCCTTAACGTCACAAACGGCAATAAGGCCACGACAGGCCTTACTAGGTGATGTGATGCTCAAGACTTCGCTAGGCACTAACTTTTCCCTAGTTATCTTTAAGTTTATCAATTTTGATAACGCTCTTACCAGCCAGCTCTTTAAGAAAAATCTTAAAAGTACTTAATGAGGACCTGAAGTGTTGTATTTGGAGTTTCTCAACACGATTATGATACAGTACACATTGCATTACACAATCACTAAAAGCCATGTTCTTTGAACTCTTGCTCTGTCCATCGCCACAATTCTTCCGCTTTTCCCATGTCACTCTCGATGCCCCTTCTTTCCACTTCCTTGAAGAAGGGGATATAATACGCTCCGTTCTTCACTTCAGCAGGATCAGCGGTACTTGCCCATAGCTGATTGAGTGCACCTGTAGCAACATCCACGGAAGCCACTGAGGTGAATAGTCGAAAGATGAATGACAGAATCCGGTTGGACGTCATTCCACCCCCGATGTTCGTCTGGACGAGCCCTGGGTGTAGAGCAACCGACTTAATATTGGGGAAACGTTGTGCGAAAGATTTTGCAAAGTATATGTTGGCGAGTTTTGAGTGACCATAGCGGGCGACAGTGTTAATCTCGGTAAGGGGTGTCTTGGCCTGGTTGAGAAGTAAACCGGCTTTGGGAGCATTTCGATATACCTCGGAGCTAATGTTCACGACACGAACATCAGCCCCGGGAGTACCAGCGGTTTTGGTGAGGATCGGCAGAAGCAGTCGAGTGAGTAGTGCCGAACCCATGTAATTTGTGCCGAATTGGACCTCATATCCATCTTTGGTCAAACCCGGGGGAGAAGCAAAGACACCGGCGTTGTTAATGAGGACATCGAGACGGTCATTTGTGGATAGGAATGATTCAGCCGCGTGTTTGATGGAGGCGAAAGACGCAAGATCTATTTCCAGAAAAACGATGTTCGCGGAAGGGACTTCTCGCTTGATATCAAGAATTGCTTCTTCTGCTTTCCCAGCATTGCGAGCACCCATATATATTTTGGTGGGATTGTGCACCGCCAATTGCTTTATGGTTTCTTTCCCAAGACCATTGTTGCCCCCAGTCACTAGGATGACCCGTCCAGCAAGACTTGGAATATCTTTTCTAGGGTCAAAAGAGTGGCCCTTGCCAAAAAGAAAAGACATATTTGAAAAATGAAACAATGTATCTAATTTTGAAAGCTGCCGGTTTCGTACAAAGAGTAGGTGTCATTCAGCTAAATACTTGAATATCTGTAAAGTCCTGATCTCCGAAGGATGGGATCCGGATGGATAATAATCCCGAATCTCCAGGGCTCGGTTGATGATCATGACGATTAGATAGGGTGTCGTCGACATCATTTGATTGACCGTCGGCCTTTTGAATCGTCCCGTCAAGCCTCAAATATCTCTTCAAGCGAACCTTGCCTACAATTCTCGGATTATATTACATTTGAACTTGTATTCTTTATCGGGAGAGTGCATTGATTGAACCCTGGAACAATGAATGAAAATAAATGGCAAGTATAGTGTCAAAGTAGAGTTCAATTGGCTGTGACTAACTAAACATCCATGCTGACTAATTTAACCGAGCAACCTTGGAACCTTGGAACCTTTCTCGGCTCGGGATGATCACTCACCATTTCACTCGACCATATAACTTGACGGTAAAACTTATCGCCGAGTCGGTCTATTAATCAAGCCGAATCGCGTTCAGTCTCAACAGGCGGTGCATAACACTCCCAAACAATCTTAGACCCACAGGTTATAATTGGTTCTCAATCATGGCTTAAATTAGACCATTGAATCCTCACATCCAGCTCTCAAGTCTGACTGTATAATGTAGACCTTGCTCCAGTATAACCAACTCCACCTGTCACGCTGAAATTGAGATTTGTAATTCTCTAACTAACTAAAATATCAAAACCGCAATAACTAACTAGTTAACTATTTTACAATCTCCAGGGCTGTGCCGGCATGATGACTAGCTTGTAATGTGCACTTTTATATGGTATGCCTCGTACCAGTTGTCACATGATACAGTGACTCCGTTAATACCCCTTCTACTAAGTACGCCTTCTTAAATTGATATACCGCCCATTACCCCTTAGCCTTTTATTGGTGGATACATAACCGGCAGTGCATTCGGGTACGAATCCCCTGTATCACCTAGGTATTGCAACCTTCGCTTTTGACAAATCAAATGATCCAGCACGTCAGGTGACAGCGATCCCAATACAGCATTTGCTCATTCTTAGATTATTTTTCTGTTCTTTAACTATCTTGGTTCTGAGTTAACTACGTCATACGTAACACCCTATGGACCAGTCATTATCGCTTCAGCCATCCGGTGACCTACATCCCTCGGGCTATGAGGATAAACAGCATAGTACCTTGCCATTCGGCCAAAACCGACATTTCGTACCGCACTCAGCGACCTCCAATATTAAATCACTGCCAATCTCCTCTTATCCCCAGACTGAATCACCTATCTCACAAAGAACTCCAATGCATCGGCAATCGCCTATATCTGGCGACGTGGTCCTCGAGAATCATTCTTGCGAAAATCAGAAAAAACAAACAACTCCCTCTCGATCCAAACCCCAGAAACCGCAGAAACGCCGGCGCTATGAGCCAAAGCAGGCCCCATCGTTAGCCAAAAAATGCGGAGAACCACGAGATGCTAAACCCCCATTAAGTGGAGTTCCAGAAGATGTTCGTTGAATATTGCTAAACCTTCATCAACCTTTTATGTGCATTAACCCAACCACTGACTCTTGCAACAGCGCCGTCGTATACAGATTCGCCTAGCGCAAAGGGCGTTTCGCTCTCGCCAGCGGGAGGCCGTCACAGGCCTCAATAACCGTATTTCCCAACTGGAGACCATCTTGGATCAAATGAGCCTTACGGTCCTGTCATTTAGTGATCAGCTAGTTCAATCTGGGGTACTGGCGTCATACTCCGACTTGACCGCACATCTACATGATACGATAAAGACCTTTCATTCTTTGGCATCCGAAGCAAACCCCGACCGCGAGACACAGGTTTCTGATGCTCCCTCACATAGTGAAGACTTGCCCCAATCTTCATTTCCCGGGCCAATAACGATCCCGCCATCCAACATACCCTCGCCTTCGTCCCCGGATCGCAGCGGATCTGATCATTTCACCAGTGACAGCTTCCCACATACCCTCGAATCACCAGGGATTTCAGTCATAGAATTGCCTGAATTCATTGAAAGACTGAATTTGGCATGTCTCTACCATGGAAAATTGGCTTTATGCGATCAGTCCATCGGTTTACATCATCTTCAAAGGCCATTCGGGTTCCTTTTCAGTATGATGAATCGGGAGCGCCTCACAGCTTACTTCAAAGCGAAATTAGATGCCCAGGTAAGCCGGAAGCCGTTAGATGGGTGGGAGGAAGTCCCTTTCTTCAGCTTGGGTGGTGCAGGAACCCACTATTCCCGGGTAGGCCACTCTTGCCGCGGTTATCATGAATGGGATGTGGTTAAGGATCCGTTATCGCTTGTCTCGCCAGATATTCAAGACCAGTTAAAAGGGGATTGTTTTGACTTGCAAGACCTAGAGGGATTCCTCCGGGAGGAAGACGTGAATCTGATTTCGTGTTCTGATGAGCCAAATCAGGGCTCGCCAACGAAGACCACTATCAACATAGTGCGACTGATGCCAGGTAAATATGTACTCTAATTTGGGATCTGAAGAGTTTTCTGACTTTGATAGCACTAATAAGCAGGGGAGTCTGCTTAGGTCGTTCGCCTGGATTTCAACGCGATGATGTGGAGAAGGCCTTGCAGCATGCAAAGATATCATGAAGTTTTAGCAACTAATATATATATAAGTGGTATGTGGGATATAGTAATGAGTGTTAGAAGAAATATCTGCATGGGCCTTGATATAATTCGTCATGTCCTCCATGAGTCCATCAAAGATCTGGCGCAGAAGTCATTAGCCCCTTGGCCAACCAGTGAATCTAGTTAGCATAGTCTAAATTCTTGATTAGCATTAGCGATGCCAAACCAGCTAATCTGCAACCGTTGAGTAGCTCGGAAAACTTACAATCTCCGCGCCTGCACCTAGAACCTAACATCGAAGAAGCTTAGGAAGCCACCCAGGTCGGACTTCGTTCAGGGTAGTCTGTGCATCCTATGTCCTCGTCTAGAAACAATTTTTGGCAGTCTGGAACTCGTTATAATCCAAAGTAATATAATTTCTATATAATAGTCCTATTACCTGAAGATGACGGTGAAAAGTACGGCGTCCGAAGTCTTTAATATGGCCCTAAATCTCGGCTTTCTCAATGCGCAACAGAGACTAGCTTTTAAAAGTAGTTTGGCGGAGGGCAACGAACTTCATATTTGTCTTATAGAATAGCTTGATCTATACAGTACCATAAGAGAGAGGATCGAGAATTTCGGCTTTCTAGATTAATACGAGGCATTAAAATTGGCTTAAACGCCTAAAATTGGCTGAATATGGAGATTTGTACATTAGGAATAGAAAACATAGTATAGTAGTCCCAACAGTGATATATATTTATAGAACCAGGCGTCCGACCTTTAGCCGCTATACACCGTAGTCGTAGAATGCGAAAGCTGTCTCAAGGCCCGCCTACATTACTTTCTACTCTGTTTGACTAAAGTACCTCGCAAGTTCATGATTTGAAATTCGACCAATGTTCCTATGCCAATGGTAATTGACCCACCGCACAGTCAAGCTCTCTTGTGGTTGTACTAAGCCTCTCGGACTTGAATTTGATTCATTTCACTTCGCATAAATTAATAATACAGCGCTGTACTAAACTGGAAATTCAACTACCAACTTGCCCCCGGCTACAGCGCCTGCTCGTAGTTTGTTCAATCCATCTAAAATACCCTCAAAGCCATCCTTTTCCTTGATAGTAGGAATCGGTTTCAAGGTGTGTGTGATTGTTGGAAGGACATTGTAAAAGCGCACAAGAGCTTCGCGGTCGGCTGGTTTGGCCTCGAAGCTTGGCCCAATTGGGGGCAACCACTGGAAAGGGTGACCAAACAACGTATACGCCATCACCATGTCGTACGTCACGCCCCGTACGCTTGACTTGCCGTTAGGCAATAGCGTTACCACCGTACCGCCAGTGGGTTTTAGTACTTCTGCACATATAGAAGTAGATTTTCCTTCCGAGAAACAATCGACAGCCTTTGAGATCTTAGGATACGCCTTGACGATCTCTGCTGCAACGGTTGCTGATCTATAGTCAAAGACCGCAGTGGCGCCGTACTCCTTGACAAGGTCGAATGAACGCGGCGAGGCCGTCGTAACAACTGTATACCCAGCTGCCTTTGCAATCTGGATATGATACAGCCCAGTGCTAGTGGCTCCAGCATAGATAAAGATCGCCTCATCTCTAGGTGCTGCCTCATCACCTTGGACGAAGGGGAGGCCATGCCGGACATTGAGGGTCAACATAGCAGTCACGGCTGAGACGCCGTACGTGGTGGCGTCCGTGTCGCTTATTTCGTCAGGAATCTTCCAAGCCAAATCTGCGTCGACTTTCAAGTACTCGGCGAAAGCGCCCTTATCGGGAAAAAGACCACCGTGCACGGAGCCCGCCACACGATCGCCGAGTGCCCAGGTTCCCGGTTTGACGGCGGTGCCGACTTGGTGAACCACGCCGGCATAGTCGCAGCCTATGATGGAGTGACGAGGAGAAATGACGTCTAGGTGCTTGAAATCCGTCGGATTCAACGCGACCGCCTTGACTTTGATAAGAATCTCATCGGGCGAGATTGTAGGAATGGGAACATCGTTCTTGACCTGTCCCCCTTGGCCACCGAGTGATTTGCCACTGGCGAGGTTGACAAATCTGGTGGCTATCATGCGGTTGGAAATAAGAGCCTTCATGATGTTATGCCGGATGCGCAACGAATGACCAAAAGTATACAGAAGGATACAAGAGTAAAAGGCCCTAGTAATTATGGAAATGGTTTAAATATGCCACTGTGATCTGCAGTGGGGATGGAGCAACTATCTTGCCGACTACTAAAGTTTCTTGAGTTACGGAATGGTTACGTTACATATCACCCGACCTCCCGACCTCGGGAATAACTATGTTATCCATGGATCGATGGATATTGTTTAATAATCAATTCATTCCGATATCCTAGATTATTATACCTTAGGTTACTCGTGCTTCATACTGCTATAAATGTTGAATATCCTTCATAATTAGCCTTATCTCTCCCAATATGTCGGACTCAAAGCAAAGGTCAATCCTTATCACCGGGTGAGCTGAGACCTATCCACTCCCTCCATATTCCCTAGCCTAACCGCCCACTCACTAGATGTTCCCAAGGGGGTGCCGGTAACGCCTTAGCATTACAGTTTGCTTCTAAGGGCTTCCGCGTCTTTGCGACCGCCAGGTCGCTAAAGACTTTGACCAACCTTCAGGGGAAAAATATCGAAACACTCACTCTCGATGTCACGGACGCGAGCAGTATCAAGGCCCTAGCGGCAGAAATTTCGAGTCGTACAGGAGGTTCCTTGGACATACTCTTCAACAATGCGGGAACTCGTGGGTTATCTCCAGAATAATTGACTGCAGGCTTTCGCACGGGAATTAATGTTGCTCGCGCCCTAGTTTACGAAGCACCCGCCATCGAGGCAGATCCCGACCGCGTGCGTGCACTCTTCAACACAAACGTTTTTGGCCTCATGGAAGTGACTACTGCCTTCACCCCGCTTCTGCTCGCCAGCGTGAGCCCAGGCTCTTCGCCGATAATAGTTAATGTCGCCTCCGTCCTAGCGCGCGTCCCGAATCTATTCGCTTCCGCCTACAATGCTAGCAAAGCGGCTGTAGCAGCCTACTCGGACACTCTTCGACTCGAGTTGCAGCCGCTTGGCCTCAAAGTCAGAACCTTGTACATGGGAGAGGTATCGACTCCCTTGATGGCGGCGGACAATATCAACTTTGGGCCAGAGAGTATCTACCGCGTCGTGGAGGCTTCTGTAAAGGCGCGAACAACCACTCACCTTGCAAAGACGATGGAGCCGGCCCAATTTGCCCGGGAAGTTGTAGACGAAGTTCTCAGTGGAAAGAGTACCTCCATTTGGAAAGGTACTAATGCCTTTGCGGTTTGGCTTTTGAACGCTGTGGGACCAGCGAATGTATTCGACAGTACCGTGTTGAAGGGGGTTGGACTAAATAAGGAAGAGGCCAGGTCAAGTATCTTTAAGCTTGGCCAAGAAAGAGCCAAGAAGAATGTGTGAGGAAATGGTCAAAATAGCCAGATATAGCTAGGCTCACAAGCCTCAGGGATGTTGACATATATATTGTAATAGAAGTGCTTAGTATTTGCTTTCCCACCTTGACCATATCAATTTACCCTTCATTTCTGACAATCTCCTTTAACTATTAGGCATAACTATCTTACTGGTTGACTAAGTACATGTACTGTCTAGATACGGTCGATAAGGGTATATTAACACTACTTTCTGGAATTCTATAAAATTAATGTGCCGGCGAAAAACTAAACTATTCCTTCTATTGACTTCATGTATTTCCCCGCGACAAAGCACCACTTCATTTCGCCCTGGATTTGCAACCACTTCGGATAACCATACTGCTATTTGGAGCCGAAGGTTGTTCCTAATGTATTCACGGTGGAAGATATAGCACCTCTACATTTAGCCGCTGTGGCAGGATGGATTCCCAGTATCGAATTGCTCGTGGGCTTCGGTGCCCACATCGAGGCTGGGACACTTTCACGAGAAACACACCCTACATAAGTCCGCAAGAAATCGCTAAGCTCATGGGATTGAAACTCTCTGTGGATCAGGGGCCAACCGAGAAGCGAAGAATCGTGATGGACAGAGTTACGCCAACAATTTTGACAGAGTAAGAGGGTGCCTGGTTTCGAATCCTATAAATTAGACATTGACAATTAAAAATGACGAAAAATGACACTTTGAAGGCCAATTTTTTACATTCATCTTTACTATATAAACCAGAATGATCTTTTATTTTTATGCTTTTAATGCTCAGTTTAGGTGTTAAGACACTAAGACAAGCAATAATATAGTATTTTAAGCCATTCTTTCGTCTTATGAAAACATACATTTATTCTTAGCAAGGCAAGCTCTGTGAATAATCCAAATTTAGATTACTGCGTTTCAGGATAGGGTTTAGGAAACAATCTGCGAGTGTACGAGGAATTTATTTTCGAATACAGCAATATTTTTAATGTTCTATATCCTTGTTACGGGGGCTGCTTACAGTGCCAGCTTGGGGCTTTTAAGGGTATGAACTATAAGCTAGTGTGCTCTAAAATAGGTAAATTCTAACTATAAATTATTCAACGGATTAAGATATCAAGATCAATTTTTGGTAGTAGAGACTACGACAAAACCCCTATACTTAGGCTACTATGGTTTCAACCAAGTCACTAAGAGATTAAATATAAATTTAGTCGTAGTTAGGTCCTATTATATACCACGGGAATAAGTATACGTAACTAAATATATCGAAATATACTCTTCCTAGGGTTTAAACTAAAAAGTATTAGCATTATTCTGATCTCGAACCGGTATACTATAATAGCTTAGGAAAACCTCTACCAGCATATTGCCTTGAGTCAAGATCTTCAGTGCCGTATCAAGTGGAGACCTCGCTCTGTTGTCGTGTGGGACAACAGGGTCACAGCTCATTCAGGCTTGGTAGATTGGGAGGGCCCTCGATTCAGGTATATTGCTCGTCTGGCAGCACAAGCTGAAGCACCAACTGAATAGGGTGCTTGCTGGTATTCCACGGGGGTTTCTGCGGGGTTGGAGTCCACGTGGTAATAACGGAGCCATTGACATCTGTACGGGCGACTAAGTGTGCCACCCGACACATAACTCTCTCATTGGTTCATATTGCCAGGTAGTAATTTAGATCCACTCTCACTTCACAAGTACCATGTTGAATCTATCTAGTATACCACCTTTGACTGAATTATTATTGGTTCAGATTCTGCCTTATTATAGACTAGCGTAAATTAGAATACCTAAATTACTATGACAGAGGGCTTAATAGTTAAGTAAATTATCTAAGCTCAAAAGAATGAAGCTATTCCCACCATACAAATCCCCGTATTCACCCATTTCTCGGCGTTGAGGGAAGCCTTTTTTGTCAAAGTCTAAGGTAGAATATATAGTAGAAACAGGGTAATTTACCCGGAAAATCATATGACCATTGGTACTCGGCATACCATACAAAAGTGTATATTACAGAGAGGTCCGTAGCCCTAGAGATTGTTAAATCAACAATACCATTTATAATGAGACAAAAAATGAGGCGAATAAAAAATGGTAAAGATGTTGGCTTCCTAATCAAACGCTACGGCCATGTCATCTCGAAGGAGTGTTGTGGATGTCTTAGACGGCAAAAGCCTCCACGGGATTTTCAGAGAAGACTTGTCTGCCATCGTCCACGGAGTAAGCTTAATCAACCAACAGTACGTCATTATCTGATGATGACCACCAAAGCCAATTGAGTTCTTGCCACCAGTCGTACCAACGCCAAAGAAAGACATCCCTTCCTCCATCTGCAGATCATGTTATGACACTAGATCAACTTTTACTCTCGAGTCTCGATCAATCGATTATGAAACCCCCAGGAATTATAGCGAGAAGGTATTCTCGGGGGAAAAAAATGTAACCCGATTCCGATCATCATTCCCCTCACGGCGACTGCTAACATCGATAAGACTCTCTCGCGTCAGTGGTGAGGCAGATTTGTAGCCTCGCTGCTCGGGAAGATTTTCCTGAAAGAATGCCCCAAGCAACTGTGTCAGCATGCGCAAAAGTCAACTGCAGCCCGACCAATCGAAGTCCGAGGCGTAAAGGCTGCCGGGTGGTGTTGGAACACTAGGGGAAAATTGGCCGTCTCATTGCGAGAACCTTTGGTCGTCGCAAATTGCCCACGCAGATGAGTTGTCCACGAAAAAGGGGTGGCGGAGCTCAGGAGCTCGGTGATCCGGATCAATAGCAAAAATGCCTCACCTGCAAGTCCTAGGGAGAAGGGGGCGAGAAGAAAGATTGAACGTTCGAGGAGGGGCGGGGGAACAGGGGGTTATATACAACCACGCACGGCGAGGTACACGGACACATGACAGAAACATGACACTAAACCAGAAGGGCTATAACTAAACCCGAAGGAGACTCCACCGTAACAGTCCGATATGATGGTCAGAGACTTTCCAATCGATATTTTGCCATGAGATGTAATTCAAAGAGCTATGATAGGCCGGCAAATGGTTGGAATAAACAAATGTTTGAGAAAATCATTTGATTCAAAACAATTAGCTTACGTCCGAGGTTTTCATTTCAAAAGATGTCATAGGCCTGAGAGGACGTGAGAGCTTCAGCCAAAGCTCATTATCCGGATCATCATCATCAATATACAAGTAGCCAGTATCCGCGCTATCGTAGATTCTGCTGGATTCGTCTTCAATCTTCTGCGCAGTTTCAAATGACAGCCACATGTATCTCTCCACAATTCCCGAGTCGACCGGCAGACCGCTATAGATACCAGGGGAGTCCCATTCGCCTCTGGGATTCTGTCCCTAAGGAACAACCATATCAGAAAATTGGATAGAAGAATGAGCAAAAGAAACTCTGGGCTCCAAATCAGGCTCTAAACTTGTTTGCTTGGTAATATCATAAGGGCCGAACTGTGAGATTTCTTTGCTTCCAATTGAACGCTCCCTGACAAACTCCTCTAGATATTGGATGTAGTAAGGGTTTCAGCTCTGTTTGGCAGCCTCGAAATAGGACTCACGTGGAGGGGGATTCAACGCTATGAAAAGCGATTGGTAGTCATAAAGTATGGAGGTAATCGCAATTTGCTATCTTATAGAAGGGCACTTGCTAGCTAGCTCACGTAAAGTGTTCTTATAAGGCCGTATAGGCCACTAGATAAGCTAAGGTAGGTAGTTAGAGTTATCTTCAATATTAGAGATATCGTTGTTTATGATTTTGCGAGCATTTATCGTAGTGCAAATCTCTCGATACTCGTGCTTATTGCTTTTACTAAACAATTTTCCTAGGGGGATGATTCGCCTAGGGTTAGTTTCTAGCTAATAGGCCTACTATCTAGCAAAGCCTATATAGTGATAGATCCTACGAAGAATATAATTGTATTCGGCTTGCGTTCTAAGCCTCCGTAGGTATATTAATCGAGCGTATCTATCTATATTACCCTCCTATATAGCCACTTGCGTTAGAAGGCATTTGTTAAGAACCGGAAGATTAGGCGGAAGGGGTATCTATAAATACTTAGATTCTCCTAGGCCGAGTATCGTATCGCGATCTACTTTGCTAATTTTTCCTTCTAACCTAATATATCTATCTTCCTCAATGTTAATATTATCTATAGTTATATCTAGTAAGTTCTTAGGAGGAAGAATACGCCGGCCTAAAGCCTATCGGGGCTTTATATTGCTGTTTAGAAACGCGGGTGCCTATAGGTTTTCAAGATTAACCGATCTAGTAAAATTATCTATAACGGCCTATCTTTGAGGGGCCGATATGATAATTTTGTAGATATCGGCGTCTTCGGCAGCATTGAGAGATTCTTTAGCAATAGATACGTCTAGTAGGAGATTCAATTCGTTGTAAATATCCGTATACTAAGCAGTAGTATACGCGCGGCCGACTTGATAGCGTATAGATAGATACCGACGGGCAAGCTCGCGGTAGGTTTCTTCCGATATAGGTTCTGGATACCAAATGCAGTATGGTTTAGTAGTAGGATTTTGTATATCGGGGATGATATTACTTATTATCAGGCGAGCATTGCGGGCGCGAGAAAACCGATAAGCCTGACTATCGTTACCGGAGTATAGCTCAATGATTGCTGGGCTTGTTGCAAATTGGAGTGAAGCACGGATCCCGCGAATGACTGCTCTACGATGCCAAAGAGAGCTCATATCGGACGGGACTTTTTCCCCTTTATTGCCGCGATGCATTGATCGAGGTCGTATTCAGCGGGTTGTTTCTTGCCTGTGTGGACTGGTAGGTCCGTGGGGGAAATGACAGAGCTTTCCCCTGCAACCTGGGTAGTTGCCATGAAGATAAATAGTGGAGGGGGGGTGAGGCTGATAATTTGACGAGATACTAGGAGAAGTGATGAGAAGCCAGGAGAAGAGAGAGAGAGAGAGCAATGCAACTGTATTGGAAGTGCTAACTGCTGAAGAAGAAGGGGAAAAGAAGAAGAGGGAGAGGAAGCTATTTGTAGCTGGCAGTCCTGTCAAAAAGGGTCAGGTGACACCGATCCCAACAAGAAGAGAGTAGGCAATATGACTGTACTGTAGCTGACTGCTAATTCCTAACTGCTAAGGGGAAAGTATAGTATGTGATTTGCCGACCTATACTGTGTTCAGCTTCGTATTAAATTGTAGTGTTGCTTGAGTAGGGTGTTTTCTTTTAGCGAGTGGCGCTAATTCTTATCTGGTTCCACTACAGTAAGCTAAGGGGTCTCTCCGAGGCTAGGCTTGCACTTGCCTCTTCCAACCAATGAAAGAGGGAAGTGTCCACCAGGGTTAGGGGATGAAATTTTACATGAAGGGTGGAACCACATTTTCGCTGACTTTGATGCAGTGCTTTGATTCTGGCCGGGGCCTATTCAATATGAGAAAAGCAAAGCTGATAAAAGTTGGCAAGTACCGGCGCCTGTAAGTAAGTTACTGGCAACAGATATAGGATAGAACTTAAAATAATACCACTTGAAGTTGCAACTTTGACATTCTTACAGATACTCTTTGCGAAGGCGTTTGTAAATGATTTCGGAGATACAGCCCTCTAAAGAAACAGTCGACGTCACAGGTCAAATCACCCATGTAAGAACTCTGCTCTATGGAACTCCCATATGGCGGGAACGGCACATTTGTCCCAAAAAACTTTCCCAGGGCTTAATCTCTTCCCAGTGATTGACATTATTATCGGTCCTTGCTGGACCATCGGTAATGGCTTTGCGGTTTCCAAGCTCCTGGCTCGGTAGTGAAATACGTTAACTAAGGGGTTATTTCAGTAGTACTCTACTCTCGAAGAGCGATCTTTTAGGGGGTTAGGATAGGTCGGCGAGGCATTTTTATTAGTTGAAAATAGCTTATAAAGCACTACATATAACGGTTTTTTACATTGGAGAGAGGATAAATTACTGATATTCGTAGTAAAGAGGGATCAATTCTTTTATATCGGGGTTTTACTGCAGTCACCTAGGTAGGGCACCGAGGCGATTGGCTGACCAATCTCCCCTCCCGCCTTGGCCCCAGCTCTCCAACTCCCCCTCATCAGTTCCCCTCATCGCCTATGTTGTCGGCAGTTCCCTAACATATCATCACCCCTATATGAAATGGCTCAACAAAGCTTGTCAGACATATTAGCCAGCGCTGCTGTGGATTTGACCCCTTATGAAACTCTCTACAAGCATTTCCATACGCATCCCGAGCTCTCGCTACAAGAGAAGGCCACCTCTGAAACGATCGCCTCACATTTGTCACAGCTCGGAGCCTATGATATCCACACAAATATCGGAGGCTATGGGCTTGTAGGCATTCTCAAAAATGGCCCTGGAAAGACAATTCTTCTTCGGGCCGACATGGACGCGCTTCCAGTCAAGGAACTCACCGGCCTCCCCTACGCAAGTTCAGTGACTATGTCTGATGCGGACGGCAATGAAAAGCCAGTGATGCATGCATGTGGCCATGACATGCACATCACATGTCTTCTCGCATCAGCCGAACTTCTGGCCCGTACACAGAATGCGTGGAGCGGAACTTTAATCGTACTCTTCCAGCCGAACGAAGAGAGGGGCGGAGGCGCTCAGGCCATGGTCGACGACGGACTTTATTCGAAAATCCCCATGCCCGATTACGTCTTTGGTCAGCACGTCATGCGAATGCGAGCGGGAAGTGTTGGTTCCCGACCAGGCACGATCATGGCCGCTGCCGATAGCATGAAGATCACTCTCTACGGCCGCGGTGGTCATGGGTCACAGCCGCAACAGACGGTAGACCCCGTGCTCCTTGCCGCACATGTTGTTGTTAGACTTCAGAGCATTGTCAGTAGAGAGGTAGACCCGACTGATCTCGCTGTCGTGACGGTCGGGAGCCTGCAGGCAGGACAGACAGAAAATATCATTGCAGACCGGGCGGAAATTGGAGTTGACTTTAGAACTGTCAAGTTGGAGACTCGCGAGAAAATTATTTCTGCTATCCGGCGCATCGTTGAGGCTGAGTGCCTTGCTAGTGGATCGCCGAAACCGCCAGTGTTCACACCAACAAGACGGTTTCCGCCCACCGACAACGATAAACAGGTCGCCTCCCAACTGGCTACATCTTTCGGAGACCATTTCGAGGACTTTGATGATGATACCCCAAGGACCAATGTTAGTGAGGATTTCTCTACCCTGGGTACTTCTCAGGGGCTTCCTTGCTCCTTCTGGTTCATTGGAGGAATTGACCCAGAGCTCTGGGATAAGGGCCAGAGAAACGAAACTCCCATGGACGAGATTCCTGGGAATCACTCGGCTCTGTTTGCGCCGGTGATCCAGCCAACGATGAGAACCGGGGTGGATGCATTGTGCCTCGCGGCTTTGACATTCTTGAAAAAGTAGCCATCCGAAGCCCAAAAATGCCCTCTCCACCTACCTGTTTCTGCGGGTTGAGAAGCGTTTAACGCTGTATATAATGAATTGCTTGCATATTTGAAAGGAATTCCCGGTTCCGTGCTCTACACTGCTAATTGTTGGATAGATGAGCTTTTTGCATAATGTGTATTTTATTCCTCTGCAATTTCATTCTATCCATCTTCACAACGCATGTGGTGGAAACATAAAATCTCTTTGCTTTTGAATTCTCATCCTCCACATGTCATTGTTCAAAGCCAGCCAAGAAAGACACGACAGCAGAGGCAAAGGCCTTAGAATCATCCTGACATTCCTCGCGATCATCACCAACTTGCTCCAAGAACAACGCCAACTTCGATTCCTTCCATCCCATGACAGGTGCAGATTCCAAGCACATCTTAGTCATGCCAAAGGCATCCATTTCATAATGGCCCTGCACAGACAGTACTCTGCCGGGGTGGTAAAGTCCCTGAATAGGGCAGATTGGTGTACTTCCAATGTTAATCCAGGGCGCGGGCAGCGAAACGGGCGGCGAGTCAGTAAGTGTAACAGCAGTTCCCTTCTCAACCGCCATCACGCGATCGCCATGGAACATCTGAATGCGTAGGCGTCCCTCGGGAAGATCACCGAGCGCACCCGGGAACGACTTCACAAACGCATTTTCCAATTGAACAGTATAAATTCCGACCTCACGACCGAGAGGGCATTGCTCAACCCAGACATCGCGGACTGGGTCTTCCACGTTGCGGACGAGAGCGTGGGAAATAAGTTGGTGGCCGAAACAGGTGCCGAGAATACGGACTTGTGGGTATTGGTTGTAGACTGTTTTAACGAATTTCTCGAGCTCTTGCATCCATGGTGAATGGTCCATTTCGTATACGCCGGGCGAACCGCCGGTGATCAAGACTGCATCCACTGGGGATTGCACGGGTATTTGGTCCTCGCCTGCATGGCCGCGGAGCTTGTATAGGTCGGGATAATGGCCTCCTCGGATATCATATGGCGTGATCTTGACTTCGAGTTGCTCTTTCTCAGAGAACAAAGTCTCGTTCAGGCGTGATGCGGTCTCGCGGAGGATGGTTCGGAAGTGGGCACTGCAGAGCCCTCTAGCCTCGTATAGCTTACGGGCTGGGATATCGACGTCTAGGACGGCAATGTGGATGTGATGAACCATTTTTTTTTAAGAAAATGTGTGTTTAATTGATGGGATATTTGGGATTATGGAGGGTGGAAATGGCGAAGTGAAGATTTCAACCTTGGGTGTACTGCTAAATAAGACAATTTCGCCATACTAACTCCGACACAGGATTCGAAATCATTTAGGTAAGACATATCCTTGTGGAATGCAGGAATTCATATAATAAAAAGGATCACAGCAAGAAAACACGGTCAATTACTCCAATAGACTCCAACCACCGCGGAAGCATTAGGTAAAAGCCGACGTTGTCACTCGATGAGCTTATTTTTTCTTGATCCACTCTGAGTTACACCGAATACTTTTTACATATTTTCTCCGGTACCCTATTTCTACCGAAAATAAACCGGGTTGTTTCTGTTCAACAGTGTACGTAGGGAGTACACTCTTTTTGTACGCTCTCTGCCTTGAGATAGCAAATGTTAGGATTAGCCTAGTAACTCTTGGGTTTCCCGTGTTTCAGTGAAAACTAACACGGGATTTACTACGATCTGACATGCTTTATGTCATTATAACGTCTTCCAAGTACGTATATGCGTGAACGATGTCTCGTCGAACCAGCTAGTTCCTCACAAAACGATCGCCTAAGAGCTTATTAAGGCTTAGTTCGTTTTAGTGCTCATCCCTTGCCGCTTTTTGCTCACTGAGTCATAGTTACCGAGCACCCCCCGAGTATTACATAATAATTGGAATCGCCCTCATCCCTTAACTAGCCAGATGAGGATCCATGAGCAACTCCGTGACTTAAGCGCTCTGACTTGCTCGGCATCCCCAGCAAAGTAGGAGAGCAACTCAGTCAGCAACTCACCGTCCAACCTTGGTTGACAAAATGGATACTGGCTTAAGGATGGCCCCAGTCCGGCACCGGCCTCAAGTTTGAGAAATATTTGTGGACCTGGTCCACACTGGCAAGTCCGTGGTCCGGGCTACGGAGTAAGCTCCGGAGTCCCCAGAAGACCGGAGTTGGAAGGATAACGGAGAAGGCATACTACCTAGTGTGTATGTATGTACTCAAAAGTATTGATCTGATAAGGAATTACTCCAGGGGCATTACTATTCAGCGCCAGAATCTTATGCATCACTCCGATCTTATAATTATACTCAATATTCTCAGAATGTCCTCTTACCAGTCTTCTCAACTTCACCAAACCCTTCCAAACAACTTCAATCCATTTGTTTCCTGATTCACTATGGGTGGCGTTCAAGTTTGCTCTGTTCAACATGATGCTAGCCAACCAGCTGAGCAAATCGAAGTGTCTAGCTCCTGGTGTGGTGCTGGACCTGCGGCGTACGACTTCCGCACAGACACTATCACGACGCCAACCTTATCTATGCTGAAGGCGATTGCTCAAACGACCTTGATGGATGACGTATACCAAGAGGATTCGACGACGAATGACTTCGAGAAATTCATGGCTGATCTCACACACAAGGAAGACAGTCTCCTGGTCATGTCGGGCACAATGGGAAACCAGATTGCCCTCCGATCACTGTTAACACAACCACCTCACGCCATTCTCTGTCATTATCAATCTCACATTTTAAAGTCAGAGGCTGGCGGCTGCTCATCTCTGTCTCAGGCGCATATGCAGCCGTGCATCCCCGCGAACGGGCAGTATCTGACCCTCGAGGATATTCAGCGGGACGTGGATACTCGTGACAACATCCACATTGCGCCTACCCGCGTGATCTCACTGGAAAATACTCTCGCCGGTGTCATTACTCCTTTAGAGGAAGTCCGTCGGATCTCTGCATTCGCTCGCACCAACAATATCAAGATGCACCTTGACGGCGCAAGAATCTGGGAGGCCGTTGCTGCCGGAGCAGGCTCATTAGTCGACTATTTGGACTGCTTTGATACAGCCCAGATGTGCTTTTCCAAAGGGCTGGCTGCCCCTGTCGGCAGCATTATCGTTGGCCCGAAGAGCACTCTGCAACATTGCCGATGGGTGAGGAAGAGTATTGGTGGAGGCATTCGACAGGCCGGGATCATCTCATCGGCGGCCCGTGTGGCGGTCGAGGAGAATTTTGGAAATGGACCTAATGGCGAAGGTGGTCGATTGCGAGAAACGCACAGAAAGGCTAAATTTATTGAGAAGATGTGGGTTGATCGCGGTGGCGCGGTCAGTCGGCCAGTCGATACAAACATGGTTTGTCTGGATTTGTCTCACAGCGGCATCACGGTGGACAGAATTATTTTCGTGGGTAGAGAGGAAGGAGTTAAATTGTTCGGTGGAAGAATAGTCGTCCACTGTCAAATTGCCGATGATGCCATTGTCCGACTGGGAAATGTTTTTGATCGCATATTGTCACCAACAGAGAAGAGGGAAGATTTGGTTCAGGAGTCTGATTCGGTCTATAGATAATCAGGGAGAAAGAAAGAAGTACATAGAAGATAATTGACCGCGGCTCAACAAGTACACACTCCTTTGCTCCTTTGTTTTGTAATTCCCTATTTGTCATGTAACGTGTTTGTCATGGCTTTTGTGCTTTATATAATTCAAAGACCCACGAAATATATATAACCAATATTGTAAATACACGTATGCAGCTTGTAGTTATCATGTAAGTTATACGTAGTAGTTTGCAGGAAATTCCGCTGTAAGTCAATTGCTATTGTTTAAACTTGGTATCGCACTAGGAAATATGATATTATGAAAAGTTACAGGAAGAACCGCCCCTCGCTTGAAATCATTAGATGTAATTATTTATGTTGAGCTATTGATATATGGAGCAACTAGAATCGAAACTGTTTCTTGAATCTCAAGAGTACGGTTGGAACTTCATGCCACGTCAATCATCTTGTCGGCCATTTCGAGCAAACTGTCGGCCATGACATCCATCTTAGTATCAAAGATTTCAATGCACGACTCCTTCTCATAGATGGAGCAGTAAGCACCACGGAAGCTGATTGTTTCGAAATAAGTTAGCCAGGAGATCTTCCTCATTCTGTCTGAGAAACAGCAAAACCTACCCAGCTTTAACAGCCGCGCTCACATCCCACATATGCGCCGCCACGAACCACTTTTGATCTTCGGCAGCGAACTTCTCCAGCATGGGCTGGTAAGACCCCATCGAAGGCTTGATCATAGCAAGCGGTGACTCCAATGCGGATTCATACTTCATGAACTGATGGCAACTGACAAGGTTCTCGGCGGGCATTTCAAAACCGGCGCGCTTGAAGTAGCCACCGACTCGTTCTGTGTCGCCCGTGGTCAAGCACCAGATGGTGAAACCATTATTCCTCAATTTTTCCATCATGGCGCGGCAGTCCGGGCGGAGTTCCAGCTTCGAATACGCATCGTGACATATGTCTCTTTCCTCGTCGGTGGCGAATGACCTCGGGTTTTCGATCCCGGACATATATAAGACGCGGTAAAAGAGCGCCTTGAAGACTTCCTTATATGGGACGCTCCGATTTGACATGTGGAGCATTAGAGACTCGAGCTCCGCAGCTTGCATCCATGCGAAACCGAATATCTTGGCCGATACTTCATGTGCTCGCAGTCGCGGGCCCAGAACATCTTCGATCGTGTCGAGAAAGAAGTCGAATGACACGCATGTACCGACCACATCGAAAACGGCGTGCTTCTTGGGGCAAATCATGTTGTGAATATAAGATTTTGACTGATGATTGAATGAAATTGGACTGGTAGACTGAAAGGATTCTTAGGATGCATTTTGATCTGGGCCGTGTCACGATCATTTATTCAAAGCGGTTCACCAAGCCAAGTCCATTGTAATCGTTTGATTGCGGCACGGCGCTATCCGATAATCTCCATCCCGCCCTTGATCCATTCCACCCTCGAATCAAGATAGGAATGAGGTTCACTCCGTACATGTGAGCTCCAGGATGCGTGAAGAGTGGCGGTGTGGGCACTCCGGGACTAGCCATATCCGGCAATCAGCTATCTTCGGACTAGACCCACTCCGTCTCGGAGCTCCCCTTGGGGATTACATTGTTTGTTGATTTCACACATGCTATTCTAGTACAGACTCCGTGCCGAGAACCGAGTATGAAGGGAACCGAAAGCATCTTGGCTATTAAATTTGATTGGGTCGATTCTTCAAGTAAAAGCTGGTCGAACCTGTAGAAACAAATTCGACTGTGTTTGGAATATTCCCACCATAATTTAATGGAGTCTCGGCCGTTTGATACCCAAAGCTTGATATATATAGTACGATCTTTGAACTGTACAGAAAGTTAGCAGTTTAGGTGGTAGAATAAACACGTAGTGCTGAGAATACCACTCTGATACTTAGAGTAGCAATGTAGCATCCATGGAGATCGCCGTTTCTTGCTGTATACGACAAAATGCAAGGGTTGAGGACCTTCTAGGAAATTGGCTCTGAATGCATTGGGATGCACAGTAATATAGGGGTTAGAAGATGTTCACATTCATTCCATAATATACTGATTAGGATACAAACAACCTCTCATTACATACATGCACTCTATAGATCAATATCTAGTAACTCAACACATAGAATTACTTAGAATATATCCAGTTATTATAATGCACCCCTCCACGTCAGGTAAACGTGAAGCCGAAAACCAATCTGGCAACTCCACTAGCGAGTCGACAGATCTCATAGATACTGTAATCCACCCTCAGTTCCATAAAATGTTCAGCCTGCGAAGACCTTTCTTTGGCTTTGGCTCAGGCTCTGGATTCCGATTGGCAATATCAATAAAGGGTTGAATGGGGATATCTTTCAAAGGGACGATCTTTGTCTTGCGAATAAACTTGTACCCAAAATAGAAGATGAGGAAAAGAGGAATATTAATATAAGAGGAGACGAATGTTTCTTTCTCCCAATGTCCTTTAATGAAAGTTGAGTACCCGCCCGTGATGAGGAGGATGACGAGCATGAAAAGCGAGGCCCAGCTGATATATGGCTGCAGCGGCGCCGCCCACGGTAGAGACTTCCGAGAGATTCCCTGTTTCTTGCAGCCGTAGTAGAAACGAAGATACGTGATCAGGATAGTGATCCAGTTGGTCAGAGTTGTGATAGAGACAAGGTCTTGTAGCCAATTAAACACGGTGTTGGCAGTCGAGGAGAGCGACATGTATCCCAGACACATGAATAGACCGTAGAGCGAAATTGCGATGAATGGGACCGAAAATCTGTTAAGTCGAGTGAAGAACTTTGGGGCTTGACCGTTCATCGCTAGCCCGACCAACACTCTGGTTCCTCCGAGCATGTTCGAGTTGCCTGATGACCATGCCGATGTGATGATGACAGCATTGATAATTGATGGCACTACCTTAATTCCAGCCAGAGTAGCTGCAATCACAAAAGGAGACTCAGAAGCTGTCCCACTAGAATTACTAAGTTTAGGTTCATTGGAGGGGACCACAAGGCCGACCATGAAGATGGAGATGACTGAAAGGAGGATGTTAGATTTGAGAAAGAGGGCATGGATTCTCTTCTGCAATTAACATACCATAGAAAACCAATATGCGAATGAAAATCCGCTTGGCGGCCTGTGGAATAGCCTGCCTCGGCGATTTTGTCTCTGCGGCAGCAACAGTAATTGTTTCAATCCCCGAATAGGCGTAAAGGGCATTATTCAGAGATGTCCAAACACCGAGAAAGCGACCAAGAGCGCCACCGATCCCAAGGTACTGAACGAAAGGTCCAGGATTGCGCCAGTATTCAAACCCGATAGTTTTATGATCAGGACCGCCACCACAGGTGATCACAAGAGCCTGATTTATGAGTGTTAGTACATGAAAGCCCATCGATCTCGTAGGAATCAAGCTGAGCTTACCATTATATTCACTCCAATGATCAGCAATATCTTCATCATGGAGAAAGCGAACTCGAGCTCCCCATATACTCTCACAAAGAGCAAAGAGGTACACAACATAAGCAACCCAAAGATAGTGATCCAAATGGCACTACTGAGGTCAGACCAAAACTGCACTAACACAGCAGCGGCCACGATCTCTGCGGGGATAGACATAAGATAAGAATATACTACGTTGTAACCGTTGGCAAACGCTAGTGCCGGGTCAACAAAATATTCGGCGTAGCGGACTATTCCACCGTTCAAAGGAACAAGTGAGCCCATCTCGCCTACCGCAAGAGTTACGGTGCCAGCAACACAGCCCATGACCAAGTATCCTAGAAAGGCACCCAGGGGACCAGAACGCGAAATTGCTCGACCGGAACTGAGGAAGAGGCCTGTTCCGATGGTACCGGCCAAAGCGATCATTTGAATGTGTCTCTGATGAAGGCCTTGCCTGACAGTCGAAACTTCTTCGAAGTCTCCAACATATTCATCTTCTGGTTGAATAGGGGACTCTGGGTCTTGTATTGTGGTCTTGACATCTTTGCTGAATTCATGGGATGTGTCGGGGGAGTCCTTGTTGCCAAGGAAGGTCTTGATCGTTGACATCTCGATTGAGTTGGATGTTCTCTCGTTGTAAAAAAAAAGGGTTATCGGGAATATAGGGCGGTTCTTTCTAGATAGCGCAGACTGCGACGTATGTTTGGAGACGATTTCGCTTGAACTTATAGCCAGATTTGTTAGTAGCCATATCGCTCTGGTCACCGTGCCAAGCCACCGATTGTTTATCTGTACAGTCAAGCTATGCGGGTAACGTGATTTTAAATTAACATCAAGCGTGGTCTTTAGTATCATTCAAAAACAGTAAGAGCGGGAAGACATGGGACCTTGATTGGCAGATGGATGAAGATACAAGATTGCAAGCACCCAATCGGCAGACGTATGTATCTTTGACACAAAGATTGACTGGGGGATGTGAGATAGCAGCACGTGGGTGATAAATGGGGTGCAGATCAACTCCGCAAAAATGCAAGGCCGCTAAATCCACTCCGTGAGATAGCAACTCCGATAGATAAGCTGTACAGACTTGGAAACAGACAGCTCGGAGTACGAAGAACTAAAGTACTAACACCGAGTACTCAGAAAATGTATTCGACATAGATATCAAACGTGTTTGAGGGCGTTTCTATATATTATCTTACATTCTCTTCGCCTGTTATCACAAGCATTACAAGCTCGGGGTATCATCGCATATATTTCAGTCGTCCAATCAACAGACCCTATCACCGAGCTCCGGTAAGAGCTGTCCGAACCAACTTAATATCATGCCTAAAGTATTCCTAGTCACGGGGACTTCAAGCGGCTTCGGCCATGATCTGATCCAAGAGATTTTGAATCGTGGAGACATTGCTATTGCGACAGCACGTACTCCAGCGATTTTGGAATTCGATAATACGACCGATAACAACTATATGACCTTGAAGCTCGATGTGACTGATACCGAATCCATCAAAGCAGCTTTTGCCGAGGCCATCAAACGTTTCGGGAGAATTGATGTTGTCGTGAACAATGCGGGCTACGGCCTCACGGGATGCTTCGAAGAATACACCGAAGAACAGATCCGGATGCAAATGGAGGTCAATTTCTTCGGTCTCGTTAATGTCACACGGGAATCAATGTCTACCATGAGAACGCAAAAGCCCAGCGGTGGTGTCATCCAGCAGGTTACCAGCGTGGGTGGACAACGCGGAGCTGTATGCTTCAGCCTGTACGCCGCGAGCAAATGGGCGGTTGAAGGGTTTACGGAGTCTATTTCAAAGGAAGTGAAGCCCGAATGGGGTATCAAGTTTACCTGTGTCGAACCAGGTGGTTTCAGGTGAGTTGGGCGAATTTCTACTCCGTAGTGAAATTCGCTTCTCTGATTTAACATTTCATATTAGAACTGACTGGGCTGGTCGGTCAATGGCATTCACTGAACGCCATCCAGAATATGATCATCTCGATGCTAAAGGCATGATGATGGCTCGCCATGGGACTCAGCCTGGTGACCCTCGGAAGGCCGCAAAAGCCTTTTACGATTTAGCCATGATGGAAGACCCACCCTTGAGAATCTTGCTCGGCACAGATGCCTACCCGGCCATCCTAGCAAGGCTAGAGGAGGAGAAACGGAATTTCATGAAGTATGAGGGAATCAGCTTAAGCACCGATGTCAATTAAGTGATTGTATTGGAAACCCGACATAGCCCAATGAAAATACGTATCATCCAACATCTTAAGACATGCAGAGTCAACCCGTAGACAGGGAATATGGAAGATGAGAGCCTAACTGGATAGTTTCCCTACTTGACTTGACTATGATACTTATAGCTAGGTACGGGGCGAGCGGAGACGCTTTTGTAGTGCTCATATTACGGAGACTCGGTGCAATAGAGTAAAATTAATCGAGGTCACTAATATGACCTTTTACAGGCAATCACTACACCGCGATACACCCCGGAGAAGGGAGCCTTTGTTATGGATACAAGACTACTAGATAGCACTCGGAACAGCCCAGCTGCGTAATTCTGCCTTTGATCCTTCAATGTTTAATAAATATATCTCATCTTTTGACGCCGAGTATATCACCTCCAAAGGGACCGTTCCTTGCCGTTTCTAACCTCTCCTTTGTCGTTTCGAACAATCTCGGAAGACCAGTATCTTCAAACCCGATCCCATTCTGAACCATCTTAGCAACCCCAAGCGCAGACAAAAACGCTTGAGGCATTCCATGGCCATTGAAGCCCGCAAGTACAAACTGGCCATCCTCCCCAGGCACGGCGCCGATGTGAGGTTGGGAATCCCAGCTGTACCCCATGACTCCGGTCCAAACTTTATCCACTTGGGCCCCGCTGTCTTCCCAGCCATTGAAATGCCGTTGCATATAACCTTCGTAATGGTTTTTGACTTCCTCGATGAGAATTGAATCGTCCACGTTATCATACCATGAACTCAGTACAGGGTGGTATCGCAAGTTGGCTCCACCGACAACAATGCTACCGTCAGCTCGGGGGATGAGGTATGAAACAACGTTGTCCTCTTCACGGACTATGTAGGAGTTGTTCAGCAGAGGCGCTGTCGTGCCCTCAGGGACTGAAATATGAGTGCAGAGTCCTTTGCAGGGAACGATGGCTTCCCGGTACTGTGGAAGAAGACCCGAGATATAGGCATTATTCGCATACACAACTTTCCGAGCGACCGTGGTGCCTCGTGGAGTTGTAACGATGAAGCTGCCCGAAGATTGCCGAATGACAGACGTCACTGGGGTATGAGCCTGGAGGTTGACCAGGCCAGTCTCGAGAATTGAGGCAGTCAGATGGAGAATCAATTTGTAAGGCCACAGAGTTGCTGCCGTGAAAGAAGCGCATGCTTTGGCGCCTTTGACACCCGATATACCCTCCGCATTCTTGCCAAGCACAAAGAAGACATCCTTCATGTACTCAAGGTTACGGGATATCAGCGTATCATACATCTCCGTAGCCTTCCGGGCTGTTTCCCCGTTGGTCCATACATCGATAGACCTTGTGAGGCTAAAGTCACAGTCTATTTTCTCCTTTTGGACCAATGACTTTATGGCATGGACATGTGCGATTTCAAATTCAGTCACCTCCAAGGCGCGTTCAACTCCTGCTCGGTCGATGAGCCTGGCCATGGGGGTGTACATGTCAGGTCTTAGGTGGCCACCATTGCGTCCTGTCGCGCCCGAACAGACACCCCGTGCTTCCAGTATTGTGATAGAGAGTTTCTTGTCACTGGCCTCTCCTTTGGTCAAGTGGTACGCTGTGCTAATTCCTGCATAGCCGGCGCCTATGATGACGACATCACTCGACACTGGAAGCTCCTCTGTGGTTCGATGATCGTGCAGTTCGTGAATGTCTCGGTGCCAAAACGGGACAGTTGCATTTTCGACAGGCTGTCGGGGTATACTGGATGTGTTGTTTGGAGACATGGTTATCGGGGTGGGATTGACTGTTGCTGTTTGGTCTCGGAGAACTTCCCCAAGTTGATGAGTTGGACTATTTGACGAGTTCGGCGGTTAAGTAAAGGCTGTGGTTTCAGTCCTCGATCATCATTCGATGAGGATGAGAACGAACTCCGATTTATCGTTATCCAACGACTGATCCACGCCGTGTAACGCCGTTGAGCGGCCCTTATCAACCCCGCAACCGCCTGTTGCGCCCGGGGTAGCCCACTCCGACAGACCAAAAACCACTCCGAACCGACTCCGGGCTATCTTATCAGTTGAGCCAATTAGCAAGGCATGGAAAAATGGCCTTTTGGCGTATTCAAGACCGAGAGGTTGGAAATATCAGTCCGTTAAGATTTTTTTAGTACGGAAAAGGTGGATTACTTTGTTCAAGCCAACCATTCTGAGTCCAATCAACGGTGTTCAGCCAATCCATATCATTGAATGCGTTCATCTCAGGATCAATGTCACACTCTCTGCCCGTCGCAGTAGGTAGATTCTGTCCTGGGGACTGCTGGTCTTGCGGACCATAGTGTCTCTGGGCCTGTTGTTCGCTCGGCATTTCTTGTGTTTGCATGCCACACGATGACCCCAAAGAATCAAATACAGCGTCAATGATTCTTTGTAGAACTGTCTTGAACTTCTTGCTAAGTTGCGTATTGTTATCCGTCGGCCGTATCCAGTCAAGTAAGGCTCTGAACATGACTAGATTTTGGACAACTTCCGACCGCGAGAATCTAATACAGTCGTGACCGCGGGTCGTCGATGAAACCTCGCTTTGTGTGGCAGGTGGTACTAGATTACTTGCTCGGAGAAGCTCAACACATAAAATCCCCGCACAGGGCATTCCGTATGATACCGTCTGGATGAATATCAGTTAGTATTGTATTCTCAATTCAAATAACCGGCTAAGCTCGCTATAAACTTACAATCCAGTCAAAGGCATGGTGAAACTCCTGTAGCTGATCGCGGTGAAGCCAGAGAGACAGGATAACAGACATTGTTTCTTGGGCGATATCGAACAAGTCTTGGCCACCACTGAATTGCCGCGATACAAGTAGGCGCTGGAGGAGGAACTGGCATTGCAATACATCAAGTCGTATGCGGGTGATAATATAAGCATCCTGGGCGCTCCGTTCAAGGAATCGTGGGCTTGACTGAGGGTACCATTCAGAGTTCCCCTGGTACTGAATGTGCGGAGGATATGAAGCAACTATCTTCCCCAGCTGCACTTGTAGGTCTCTACAAAATGGTTGAAGTTAGCAAAATGTATGCAATATTGCTTCGAAATAACGCACTCTACCTGTGGTTTGGTAAAGTTCGAATTGACACTAAGAGTTAGTTCCAAGATTCCTTCCCGTATAGGACTAAGCATCGTCAGTGCTCGAAGCCAGGTTGTTGTGTATATGTGACCATTGGTGTTCCAGCCATTAGAGTCAAGCTTTGCAATGGCCACAGTGAGTCGCTCTCGGCCCCCATATACATCTTCCTCGCATAAATCGAGTGGGAGAGGACATTGACAGTAATGGCTACTGAGCATAGGTGGTCGCGCATTGAATAAACTGTGACATTTGTCATGGTAATACATCGATGAAGCAAGTGATGCTCGGTGTTGATAAAAAGGCGTGATTTCCTTCGAAGGAGTGAGGCGATGCAATCCTGCACTTATAAAAGCACCGCGGACAGTCCCATAGTCGACTCGTACGCGGTCACCTATGATGAAATGAGCTCTAGTCTATCATGCCAGGGTTTATCCTGATGTTTGTGACTCACTCTCATCACTGATAATGATGCTTTGTAGTCTGGTGCTATTCTTCATGCAAATAACCATGGTATCACTGATTTCAAAGTTCCCTTCGCAAAGCCTTACACAGGCAGCAGCACACTCTCTCATCTTCTCTGCCGCAGTGTTGCGATTCCGTCCATGCTGCTCGGGTAGATCAAATACTGGGTCCCACTCTTGTTTGTATCTGAATGCAATTCCAGCCCAGCTGAAGAGGATCCCGATCATTTCCCATCGTAGATGAGGTCCACCAAACCAGTTTATCCAGGAAGCATGGTCAGAATTGCTTGCGTAATCACAGTCGAGTGTTGAGTGGGGCCTTTTGTGGTTGAGAAATAGATCATTTGCCACTCTCCACACTGATTCCCGCGTCCGGGGCTCACCTAGCTCACTGCCATATTCCGCCCATACTTGTTTCAAGCATTGCTGTATCATGGTTGGTGACAGCCATACATCATAGATATGGTGAATTCCTGTCAGAAGCATATCACATGTACGAACAGAGGGGAAGTTGAGCAGTGTTCTCACAGCCAAATCCACGCGAGACCTGGCCATTACATCAGGCTCTCGGCCTAACTCGTGGTAGTCGGAGTTCGTGGCATCAACCATGACTGCGCCAAAGCTGTCTTGGTTTTCAACAAAGACAGCAGAGAAGCGAGTTGTCTCGTGTTGGCCCAGCTGCTCTTGAAATAACATGTTCCGTTTTGATGCGCTCGAACGGGCTGTTACCCCCGAACTCGCAGCGGGGCTCGGATCCGCAGGAGGGAGCGAGATTGCTACCCCGACCGAAGATTCACTGGGAATGTGGAAGGTGCTGGAGACATTTTGAGTCGTCAGTAAGTCTGCTGGCAGCGTTGAGTCGAAGTGTATGGGTGTGTGGGAGGCCGGAGGGCGGCGTTTGGTCATAGGAGCAGGGTGATAAATGCAGTTCAAGTTGCGCAGGACACAACGCGAACACTTTGGACTTTCATGGTCGCAGCGAATCTTGGCCTTGCGACATGGTTCGCAGGCTTGCGGTTGGCCATTGTGGCGTTTTCTTGGTTCTGCGAGCATCGTATCTCCTCGCAAGCGTAGTTCCCCTTATTGTTTACTAGCTCGGTAGTCGACGCAAAATGTCAGACATTTCTGAAGAGATAACGTTAAAGCACAGCTATCGTACAAGCGGCAGAATGAACCGCTATGATAGTAGAGGAGATTACCCAGCAACGCAGGGCCAATTGGTGGATTAAGTTATCGCGATGCTCTAGTTATCGCAAGATAGGGAGATTATCCTCGAGGAACCAATCATCTTGCCAGGCCAATATTACCAACATTACTAATATTACCTAAGGGCGTATCAATACAGCGGCTTTCCAAAGTCCCACCCCAAAGTCGCGTATCAATTATGGTATATCGGCTCTACGTACAAAGCCAATACACATAGTAGACTCTTAGCGATCCCTATCTTCTGGGGAAAACTTAAGCGCGAATCCCCATAGTACTACCTAGGTAGTCTCCTAAAAAGTGGACTCTAATATTGTGTGATCTGTGTACATAATACCGAGGAATACAAACCGAGCCCGGAAAGACTTTGAAATCTTCCAGATTTGAAATTCATCACAACCCCACAGTTGACGGCCATCTTACCTATCAAGCTTACCCCGCAGTCCACCATCGTCTAGCAGACTGCCATACATAGCAGCTTCATACAATCGATTCACCTGCCAGGCATGATGTCCAGCATGGGCAATTAGCCATGCCATCTCATCCACAAACCCGAGTGAGTACGCCCGCGCCATAGCTAGCTGGAGTCTCTCAGACAAGTCGTCCTCTGTTTCCGGATCCACAGCACCCTTAGTCACATATTGCATTGGTTTAGTACTGAGACACAGCCAGAGCTCAGCCAGTAAGCCATCACATTCATCGTGTGCGCGTAGGTGCCCCTCTACCTGATCACAGGGGTCGCCGTCGTTACAAGCCCCTTGCAACGGTCTGCTGAAGCCAGTAGTGCGCAGCTCAGGGTCGAAGGCTTCGTCAAAATCCGCCTCGCGCGGTTCCGCTACCGCCTTCCGCGCCTTGGAGTAACCAAGCAGAGCACGTCGCAGGAATCGGTGTCTGTCGTTCAGGATATGCCATGTGAACAGTGCCGAGCACATGCGCGCCATCGGTTCCATCCAGCGTTCACATAGCATCCTGGAGCCCGTATGGGCGTATGCGTCATACACCCTCCATAGCGCTTCCTCCGTGACTATGCCTGTCGAAGTCATGTCGGCCGTGTTTAGGAAGGAGTTCAGCAACTCCGAGTTGAATAAATCAGAGCCCACATCGATAACGTCTGTCCCGGGGTTGCTAAAGACCAGGTCGCTCATCACTGCAGCGCAATCAAAACCACGCACCATGGCCTCTTTGGCCATACCCACCAAGCTGCTCTCGAGGGTGCATATGATTTGAGCCTCTCGTCTGTCCAGCGTGGCCACTCTATTGGCCAATTTTGATTTGTGTGCCTCCTCTAGAACAACTTTCTTCTTTATGGACTTGATACCAATCTCGACAGCGGCCCTCCTTTCGGCACCGCCTGGAGTATGCAATGCATGGTGATCACTAATCGCCAACTTTATCGCGTTTTCGAACTCTGGAAAAACTTTGTGGTAACCGTGCTCATAGTAGAAAGCCATGTCGGCACAACAATTGGAGTAGAGAGTTTCAGCATCATATGCCCCGATCAGCATGTTCATCATGCCGCACCCGAATAACACGTTGGCGGTGGTCAGTGCTTTCGGCCATTTCTCCGCACCAAAAAGCTGGACCGCCTTCTCCGAGGCTGGTGCGAGGCCATGACCTTTGCTGGGCAAGATGTGCCCAGAATCATGCTGCTCCCTTCGCCATTTCTGCAGATCCTCGGAGAGATGCATCTCCACAAGACCTTTCTGCAATCCTTCCTTAGGTGAGTCGAGGCACTCAAATAGTCGTGTAATATAACGCATGGCAGTGTTTGAAAGATCCTCGAGTAGCTCCAATCTGCCGTCTTCGATGATGCTGCGTGCCTCTGCGTATCCCCTATGGATTGGGAAGCTGGGCTCCCCGGCCACTTCCTCACCCCAGAAATAGGGACTTCGATTTGTCGATCGTCGGACGGCTACCTCGATACGACCCAGTGGAAGTGACAACTGGCACTGGTTCAGTTCGTCTTGGTTCGCATCCATGACTGATTGATTGTGCTTTCCAATTGGCAGTGAATGAAAACCGAAAGACTAGTATAAAAAGTATAAAAGGGGTACACTGGTCAACCAGAGGCGATGTTAGGCTTGCTTACATCGGCATTTCTTCGGCGAAGGCAGTAGGACTCACGCATCTGTTGTGCAGTAGCCACATTTGGGATGGCATGTATAAGATACCAATTGACCGTCATATAACCACTCGTGGCACAGACCTCGCTTCAAGTGACATAGTATCTTTTTTTCGAGACCATCGGTCCTGTCCATTGGACCAAGCGATGAGGTAGTGTTCACGATCAAATGTACTCCACCTCATGATAGATAGCCCACAGTTCAGACATCAGTTCCACACTAAGTCCAAGATGGTGAACAACGTCATTGATCTATAGTAATCGACATTATCTTTCTTTTTTCCACACCTAGTCATGGAGCGATGCAGCACCTAGCGTCATTACTATGTGACAACAATACATACATTGGAATACCGCATCAGTGTATGAAATATTAGTAATCTTGGAGAGATTGGACCACAATTGGGGGCTTCCTCTAAGCTCCGTGGCAACCTACCTTTCAGTGACATATGTCCTTGGTTAAATCAGGCAATGGGTGATGATGGTTTCCTATGGCCCGGGCAGTTGAAGAAGGGTTTCAATCAAAGGCTGAACGAAGGGAATTGTAGGAACCTATGCTGTGATACCCACATAGAGCGCTCCAACGGATTTTATTCGTACCTACCAGGTCAAGCTCCTAATCTGATCGGAGGAAGCGAGGCTCCTCCGACTCGACTTGGAAGACGACGACTTAGAGCATTCATCGACGATAGTATAATCAGTGACTATATTGCTAGATTACGATCAGCCCAGCATTAGCTATAATTGTTGTAGAGATTACTACTAAGAAGGGGAGAAAGAAGAAGAAGAATCATGATCTATTGTAACTAGAAATCTAGGGGTTTATATACCCTAGTAAAACCATCTGAATAAAGCCTCAATCTGTAGCAAACAAGCAATCAAGCAAACATACTAACAAAGGCTCAATAAACTAACAAAGGGCTCAGTCTGTAGCAAACAAGCAATCAAGCAATCAAGCAATCATACTAACAAAGGATGCTTGGGATGATGCTCAACAATAATGAACTTAGGTCATTCAAAAGCACCGACGATCTGAAAAAGAGCAATCTGGGGAAAGTCCGGGATGTGCGACAGCCCCACAGATAAAGTGGACAGTTAGACAGTCGTGAAGAGTCAACTCCATAGTGTTTCATAAATATAAACAAAAATAGAGACTAGCTAACTAAATACTTCTGGTTTACTCCGTACTCCATACCAAGTTCTACGAAAAAAGGAAATATTCCTGGGCGTTGGGGTCGGCCCCGAGATGTCCGAATACGACCAGCTAGCTGAATGAGGAAAATTCAACGCTTTATTGGGAAAAAGGGCTTCAAGTTTAATTATTAGCTTGACTAGCCTCTTTTCGAAGATTATGTTATGTTAGTCGACATATATCTTAAACACTTTCTATTCTTCATCTCAACCTCACCTCCAAATTACCAAACATGACCCCCCGTTCATTACCCCCGAAAGGGACCAACCAAACGCCAGACACCCTTAGGCACAGGAATATCAATGGCTCGCAAACCAAGACAATTGGAAATGGTCATGCAAGCCCACAAAATCCAACCCCGAAGCCCAAAAAACGGGGCTCTCTTCCTGGTCGCTGCAGGGATTTCGCGCGTAAGCACACGTGGACGATACCGCTAGGTCTCGTGCTAGTCTTCCTGTCACTATACGCGCTCAACCCGACCGAGTCAAACCCAGTCTCTCATTTCATATTCCTCTCCTACAAAGGGGAATCCCTGAATGGCGACCCAAATGTCCCCACGCAGTATGGCAAGGGTCTGTGGGACATAGCATTCGTGTCATTCTACGTAATTGTGCTATCCTTCACGCGCGAATTCATCATGCAAGAAATTCTCCGCCCGCTAGCAGCCTCGCGCATCAAGTCGCGGGGAAAGCAGGCCCGCTTCATGGAGCAGATGTACACGGCGATTTACTTTGGATTCCTCGGTCCCGCGGGGTTGTATGTCATGCGCCAGACGCCGGTTTGGTACTTCAACACGCGTGGCATGTACGAACTCTTCCCGCATAGGACCCATGCGGCGGAGTTCAAGTTTTACTACTTGTTCGAGGCCGCTTATTGGGCGCAGCAGGCTATCGTTATGCTGCTGGGAATGGAGAAGCGGCGGAAGGACTTCATGGAGCTTGTTGCGCATCACATTGTGACATTGGTGCTTATTGCGCTCAGCTATCGCTTTCACTTTACCTATATGGGCATTGCTGTTTATATCACGCATGATATTAGTGATTTCTTCCTTGCCGTAAGTCGCATATCTCCTACCTAAACCAATTCTTCTGGTTTCGACACAACCCACAGTATCCAAGGCACCTATTGACCATTTCCTCAGGTTTCAAAATCTCTCCATTACATAGCCCCGGACATAATGATGCCCTTCTACGCAACCTCGATGGGCACGTGGCTCTATCTCCGTCATGTTCTAAATCTTCGGATCCTTTACTCCCTTCTAACCGAGTTCCGAACCGTCGGGCCCTACGAGCTCAACTGGGAGACTCAACAGTACAAGTGCTGGATCTCAAACATCATCACATTCGCACTGTTGGCTTTACTCCAGGCTCTCAATCTGTTCTGGTTTTATTGTCTGCTGCGCAGCGCTTTCAAGTTCCTCGCGACCGGGGAGAAAAAGGACGATCGCTCCGAGCCGGATGAGTCTGAAATTGAGCAAGATGAACTCAAGGCTGTTGGGGGGATTTAATGGCCATTCTTCGTTGAATGGCAGTGCATTGCCCAATGGCAAATCCCGGCATGCCACTGATGCTGTGGGTATCTCTGTGAAGGCTAATGGGGCTCGCTAAATGCCCTGTGGCTTGTTCCTGTGGGTGTGCAACGCCTTGCCACGCATTGACTTTCCTATTCAACGATTTTGGACAGCAATTTTTGCTTGATCCATTTCATCCGTCATGGTCATGTTGTCCCATGTATCATGACGATTCAATTTCATGGTTGTTGTTGTCTGTTCGACTTATCACTGTTGCGGATTTGCCATGTTTGAGTTCATACGATATGTACCATATTACGATAAATTATTTGGATATAATAATGATAATGTATAATTGAGCCGAAATTCGATCAACACTAATCATATAGATAATCCATTCCAATGGGTCGTCTACAATTTGCAGAAATTATATACGCAGTCAATGCTATGCTCACACCTCATTGCTCGCGCCGTGAATCATGACCAAAACAAGATAAACATCTAACAAAACTCCAGAGCTATGTGTGAAGGTGGGATCTACAAAAGGAGATTTAAACGTTTTTTTATCACAACCTAATCAAGAGAAGCGCAATCCTTTGCTGGGGTCCCAGGTCCCCGGCTGAGGGGCACGGGTGGGCTGGCTCGGGGCTGGTCCAGCTCCTGTGCTGGGAGTACCATTCGGAGGGGCAGCGGCAGATCCGAATCGAATCCCCATCTCGGGGGCCCACATACCCGGCATGCCCCCTGGCATGCTCGGCGTAGAAACTGGGGGCGGGGCTACGGGTGCGCGCACTGGTTGGGGTGCCGTGAGAGGCGGTGATGTCTCAGCTGGCCGTGCGTTATGAACGGGTGGTGGCTGTGATGGCGCCTGGGCGGGCTGGGCAGCTGAGTAGGCAGAGGGGGGGGTGATGGATTCGACCTGATTCCTGGGGTTGTTGTCGCAGGTGTGGCTGAGAAATGTGTAGTGAGGCCATCGCTGTGGCATTGGAGATATCTCTAGATCCGGGAAAATTAATGTCAGTGAGAATCTGTTAGTTTAGTGATGGGTGATAACACATACACTTCCAGCTGGCTTGCTTCCATCCGACGCTGATGGACAAAAGCCTTTGCGTCGTCGCGGAATCGAGCTACAATTTTTGCAAGATCATTGTAAAACTTTCGCCCGACATCCAGGTTGGAAATGATCTCCTTATACTTCAAGTATCCATTTTCCAGATCCTGCAGTGCCGCTTCTCGCTCCTTTGTCGACGCGTCACCCTTATGAGACCCAGTAAATGCCCGGTTAGCTTCTCGGACCTGGTCCGAAATATGATCTTGCTCTCTCCGCTCCTGGGAAAGCATCTCACGATCCGAATCATATAGCTTCAGCTGGTCTTCGAACAAATCCTCGAACTGGCTTGCCTGGATAGGCTGCATGGGGAATTCTCGCTCCAGTCTAGCTGTCTGTGTCAAAAGTGCCGGATCTAAATGCAATACATTAGTAGATTTCAAGACCAAGGAAAAACAAAACACCTACGAATATCATCCGCGCGAGCTTTGTCCTTCAATGCTTGAATTCGCCGCCTCCGCCGATTCTCCATTCGGGTGACCTCGCTCAAACAACCGCGCAACCGGTTAGCCTCGCGCTCCACCTCTGGTGGAATCACAACCCTCCGGCTACTAGGCACAAAGGATTCCAAGTCCCGATTCGTGCCAGTGAGAACAATGAAGACAGACCGTGAATCTCGCAGCTTGCGCTGGACGAGGTCATCGCTGCCCTGGGCGGAGGTGAAATAGCCGTCGATTTCGGTCAAACTCTTGTAGAGCTTAGGCGCGGCGGATTCTGAGGTCCCGCGGGTCCAACGGTCGGTACCGTATTTATGGCGAGCTGCAAGGTCCTCGGCCTTCTCAGCTGAGAGAAGCTCAACGCCTTCGTTATACACAGCCAGATCATTGCCTTTGACTCTGGCGGTATCTTCGATAGACCGGTGCAGGCGATTCAGGCCATCTTGTTGGCGCATTTCCTCTGCATGTGACACAAGCATTGGCGGGAGACCTAATGGTTTTTCGAGCGCTTGCAAAGACCCTGGCAAATTAAGCGATGAAAGCAAGCTTAAGCCTAATGTTAGCAAATGTTCCCTTAGCAATTTTGGTATTTCTCTTGAATACATACTCTCGCAACTTGTCGGTCATCGACTCCAACTCTCCAATGAGAGTATCATTGACAAGTCGGTCTCGACGATCGGTGTAAATACTGGCAGCAATGTGAACTGCGTATGGGACCAACTTCGAGAACAGCGGCTGGCCCAGCGGTCCATTATCACCAAGCATAGAGATCGCGTCCGTAACCTGTGAAGGTGCTTTGGCAAGAACCATGCTGGCACGCTCGATAGTCTTGAGCTCAGACTTGGGCGGCACAGGGTTGATGTAGATCATATCATTATCCTTCTCGGCGCGCTTGAGGTCTTCCGCGACACGGCTTTTCAATCCAGTCAAGTCACCCAGCACAGTCCGATTGATCCACCGCTGCTCTTTCAACCCTTCGCCAACACATATCAAACAATCGCGCAGCCGAGCAACCTCTTCTCCATACTTGCGTTTCTCCAGGCAGTCAAGCGCCTGTCGGAACTGAGCTGCAGCTGCAAAGTGGTGATGCTTTGCGGTCATGTGGTGGATCCAATCCGTGCTGATTGCATTAGACTTGACAGCCAAGTCACCTGCGTCGCCGTAGAAGTCGGACACCTTTGCTGCCAATTTAGCAATAGATACATCTTTCAGTCCATCCTTGACAGCTTTCTGCCAGAAGCACTCCTGGCCCTGTCCGAGCAAAAGAAGTTCCAAACTCCGCAGTGTCATTTCGTCCATGTCCTCGGGCGGCGATGTTCGAAGTTCTGGGATGATATCGGTTCGAAGATGGCTCAAGACTCCAGCAGCCGAGCAGAGGTAGTTACACGCCTGTTTGAGTCCATCTGCGGTAGTCCGGTTGGTGGCATATGCAAGCTGGGAGTATAATGCGGCGAGATTGAATATGACATTCGCTAGTTCGAAGCGCAGGTTATTCTGTGAGACTAAAAGCCATGTGTATTCTTATAAGTCTCATATTCACCAAATCGGACCCATGCGGAGGATGTGACCCCAAGAAACCAACTCACCTGGCCGCGAAGCATTAAAGCCAAAAGCCGGATACCACGAAAATTCCACTCCGACCTATATAGCACGCCGACCGTCAGCTTCTAGTGCCAAATAAAGGAACCTGCACCTAGAAATAACGGCGCACATCAATTGGGAATTTTCCACTCAGCCATTTCAGCTGAGCCGCATACGTGACCAAGCGGCTGACACCACTAAAATGCGGTTCCTGGACATTTACAGCCTCAGATCGTAGACGATCAATGATCATCAGATCTTCAGCAAACATATCCGGGCGCTGGTCATATTTGGAAGAGATGTACTGGGTGATTGCTTCGGAGAGCGAGACGGTATGGGAGCGCCGGAACGGGAGTTGAAGGATATTACTAAAGGAATGAAACAGAAGAACAAGTCAGTGGGATTCCTCTCTTCTCGCGACTTCTCGCATACTGCTGGGGGTACTCACGACGCCATTGTCGCTCGCGGCGGGGTTTGGAAGACACCGTTTGTTTTGACGGGAAGTTCAACCCCACCGGGCAACGGAATGACGTCTGGTGGCCTGAGGCATCAGTTGAGCCTTTCCTATATAGTTAATGTACAGTTACACCTCATTAAAATCGAAGAATTGTCGGAGAGCGACTGTTCTGAATTAAAAGGGGTTACAAAATAGTGAGGGAAGAATCACCTAGGGCATACCCAAATGACATAGGCTCATTTATTCTGTGACGGCTAGTGTCTTGATCCTCAATACATTGCTAAGCGAAATAGCTTGCAATAGGTGAAGTCTGGAGATCTATAGTAAAAGCGAGCCCGAAACAAAGCCCACTATCCTCAGTGGCAGCTCTCTATCTTGCAAAATCGCTAAATATGGCTCCTTATTTACCTACCGTCATCTTATACATAACAATCGCGCTCTATATATGTATCCAACCACAGGAGCCAAGAAGGTACAAAAAGAAGACGCAACTCTATAATTAACATGTAGGCAACTTAGCGCTTCTTCTCAAAGTAGCCTTCAGAGGCATCAAGGGCGTAAGCAGCAGCCCGAGCACCAGGGGTCGGAGTCACAGTAGGCAGAGCACCAACAACATTGACACTGCCACCAGTAGTCTCAGCAGGAGTAGCAGAGCGGTTGACACCAATAGTGATGTATCCCACAAGGCCGTCGGCAAGAGAATCACCCAGCTTAGACACAGAGACCACGGCGGAGTAGCCGTCTCCATTGGCGCTGGAGTAAAGCGAGTCCTCGGAGTTGGTGGTACGGTTCAAAGTGGAAAGATGAGTCTTGTAGGGGGCAAGCTGGTAGACCGAGTTGATGGGGTCCTTGTCGAAGAACAGCTGGCCCAGGTGCTGCACGCCAGAATCACTGTAGCTGGTATCCTTGCCCGTCACGTTAGTTTGAACGGTGACGTGAATGTGGGTAGTGCGGGAGATGTAGTAGCCTGGGAATATCGTTAGGAACTCAGTCATGCCAGCTGAATCGGTCCGGGAGATACCACGGAGGAATGTCTTGTCATCCGTGGTGCTGTCCATATTGATCTTTTCCCTGGGGAAATTTTGAGCCACAGGGACATGAAAGAAGCTACGCTTGAACCGTTAGCTTTGCTGAGACTGTGTGTAGTGCGAGTACAGGATTAAAAGTAACGACACAATGTAGGCATTGAATATCGAAATTGCTTGTTGTGTGACAGTCAGGCTATCTGAAAGCAGAAAGGTACTGTACCGGAAAATATTAAACTGGGGAAAGCAAAACAAACAAAAGTCTCCGGAGGAACAGCAGAGCTAGTATAGCAAAGACCAGTAAATGTGACGGTGAAAAAAATCACTATGAGAAGGATTACGATGTGTTTCAACTGGCCGCGATCCTGGCCGAGTGGATCATGAAGAGCCACGCGTTCCTGGATGGGAACAAACGCACTGCCCTATTAGCAACCAATATGTTTTAGAGGGTCAATGGCCACTATCTTCAGGGGGTTCAATTTGCAGAGGATGCGCACACCGAGGGCCTCGCAGAAGCGCATGTTGTAGTGGTTCCTAGTAAATGGACTGTTAAACAGCTGTGCGACTACTACCAGTCTGTCTCGCTGACATGGTTGATAACTGAGATCATACAGTACTACATCACCCGTACTTAGCTTTAATAGCATGCCGAAGGCAGTATCCTGCCTGTGAGTCTATGCTAGTTAGCAGCGCGTGTCTGACTCGTTTTGGTTTTGGGAGTTGTCTTCAACATGATATTAGGGACGCTATATGTAAGATAATAGTCTGCCGTCCTTTTTGAGTGTTCTTTTGGATTCTTTCTTCTCGGTGTTATAGCTAGAAGAATAGTCATTAGCTATAAAAGTGCCACCGGGAATTGGAATAATAACATAAGTGGGCGGACTAGACATATCGAGGTCATCATCGATGTACAGTATTCGGATGCAGTATCAAGCCTAAACCGTACAGAGGGCCTTTCTATGCATAACCAGGGATAATCGATTAGAATCCCTACCGGGCTTCTGGATTGTACTAGACCATTTAGTCACATATTACACTAAATACTGCTCGAAGCAATCGAAGTCTATTGCCAGTGGACTCTGTTCACATATGCTCCAGTTGATTGAGGACGGGCTTCAGGTACTACCCAGAAGCGCTACAGTGTTCAGAAAATTCGGCTGTCTATGTATTAGTGCTGAACTGCCTGGGCAGAAGTTGAAACTGTACCATCCTCAGTCCCATCTATGACAATCTCATACATCTTTCCGCTCAGAAAAATGGTCACAGGGCTTGTGTCAGATTCCGATTGGCGGGGAAATTGGGTTGGGACATAGAGACGAGGATAACTCGGTGATTCTAGAATGAAACACCCCCTTGGTCAACGCTTGATCCACCTACATATGGAATTGTCTCACCGAGGCTAAATTGTTGTGTATTATGGAAAAATGACAGTTTACACCGGTCTTGCGTCGCCGCCATAGAGCTGGCATCACGAAAGGCTTCTCCAACGGCTGGGTAAATCAACAAATAGGCTTGTCCGGGGTTCCCCATAACAACGGGAACCTTCTTTAAGACCAAGTTGCCTGTCGTGTCTTGAATGATGAAATCTGTGGTGATCTCATGGAAATGGCGAGTCCGAGAAGCTTGCGTGACAAAGTACCGGGAAAGGGGGCGAGCAGCATTGCGAAACATGAGGAATCTATCCATCATATCTGCAAGATTAGGCAGATAAAATGTTAAGTGCAAACGGGATGACGATAATAAGATCGTACATGGATGTAGAGGATGGTCTACCTAACTAGGGGCTGATGGTACAGTCACTTCTCTTTGTGCCATTTCCGCCTAGGCCGAGAGTAGCTAATGTGGCTACAGCCTTCTCAAACTCTTGGGATATTCCCTCATATACCCCTAAGGTAGTAAATTTAAGACATTGCGTTCTGAGCCGGCCAGATCATGACGCCAACATGTTAGACAAAAGGGGGTGCCCCCCGTCTAGGTGCAAACGATTCAGCCGCTCCACAACAAGACTACTAATTGATAACTACGCTATACCATTTGGGCTCGTCCTTGTGCTTTGTTGGGCATTATTATTATCGACATCAATGTTTGATCCCTGCAAATGCGCCCTACCAGGCCCCCCCCTGACCTATAGATATATAGATAGCCGCTTTCCCCGCCGATCCAATAGAGCTATCGTGTCGCCTTCCATCTATTTAACTGATTTCTATGTACTAATCTCTATTTTGTTCTGCGCTCCAAATCGGTTCAAGTCCGGTCCTGCTATGACAACTCGCACCGTCGACCACACACATACACTGCCATGTCCGCAGCTCATCGTACGTTACCCTGCTCAGTAGCTTGACAAATGCATCTGACTTAATATCTGCTAGCATACCATCGCCTCGAAGTGCCCGTCGAAGTACCATTCGAGCTGAGATCCTCGCCAGGCAAAGGATGGGGTGCTTTCGCCACAAAACACATTGACCGGGGATCCCTGATTCTGAGCGAAAAGCCAACCTTCATTATCCGGAAGTCGCATAACGAAATCACGGACTATCATGTTACTATGGCCTTTCAGAAATTGTCGCCTAGCCAAAGAGCACAGTTTTTACTCCTTCGCGACAATGGAACAAGCTATTTTACAAGTATGAATGATGCTTTCGCTGAAAACTCGTTCAACATCGCGAATTCAGACCGTGACGAGCCTGAAGCTCATGGTCTCTTTCCCCTTCACTCGCGCTTCAACCATTCTTGTATACCCAACTCGAAGGTCCCAACTGTTAGTGGAGAGATCATTTCAAGCTTTGCGATTAGGGACATAGACGTTGGTGAGGAAATCAATTTCTGTTATAATACAGATTTCGAATGCAGGACTAGATATGAGCGGCATCAAGCTCTACGTTTTACCTGCGATTGCATGGCCTGTCTACCTGGCACCCCCTTTCAACAGCTTAGTGACATGCGACGGCGATTGATTCGAGGGCTCCAATACCTTGCGCGTGGCGTGGACTTGGATGGGCAGAAACAGAGTTCGCATTCTATTATTGTCGACTGTACACAGAGGTTTGTCGCCGAGACTTTCAGCATAACTCTTTCATCTAGATTCATTTATGCCCTCCTGACAATTTTCTTTCTCGAAGAAGAGGGATTGCTAGATGCTTTTATGGACGCAAGGTTAAGACCGAGCTTAGACAAAACGGTGCAATTGTTCAAGTCAGAAAGCAATCAGAGCATTGTTGGGCTAGCTATGGAACAGAAAACCTGGGCAAAGAAGTTGCAAGTGGCATTCAGACTATATGGCCGGGAAGATGCTGCCGATTATGAAGTTACCCTAGCGCTGCGAAGATTGCGCCCGTTTGTTTGATATTTTTCCTTTCTTACATATCATATCGCTTCGAAGTTTGATAATCCATTCTGCTATTTGCTGAAAATGAGCCTCAAGCTCATCCATGTATATGTATATGGATAATAAATACGAGAAAAGACCTCGATATTCAAGGCACAATGGCAAAGAAAATGTTCAACGGGTGGACCGTCATTTCATCTTAACGTGATCGCTGTGGCCCTATCGATAGATGGTTTCCTTCGGCAGCTCATCAATGCGCATTCTAATGTATTCGAAAATGCTGAGCAGGATCATGTTGTTGACGCCGGTCCGGATAAGAATGATGGATAGGCCCTTGTACATGCTGGATTTGGCGACAGCTTTTGAGGCTTCGCCAATCTCGCTGGATTTTCCTAGCAGAACACTCTGCGCACGAGTCTTGCGCGTATCGAGGGGATAAGTCTATGAGTTACGTTAATGTATGTTCGTCACAAAACGGCGTATCGGCCTTATCACATACGCAGAACCAGGGTACAGTGCTGCAAATGGCACCGGCAATCATAGGTGCCCCGAAGGGGTTCTTGTCCTGGCCCAACTCCTTGGCTGCTACTTGCTTGACAGTCTCGTAAACACTGAAGTACAGTCCTGAGCCCACAGTGTCACGCAACGCATGCAAGCGGAAACCGGTGTAAAGGCCCCAGAATCCATGTCGTATGTAGATCTGCTTGATGGCTTGGATGGTCCCCAAGCGGGGCTTGTGACGCAAAGATTGGTCCCGGGCTGCGTCCGGGGCAGCCATCGCGCGGTTCGACACTAGAACGGAGGTCTGGACGACATTCTTCGCCAACTCGAAGGGGCCTTATTGAATGTCAGCCTGTCTCCTCCCACTCTTTCATGTGATTAATATGAACATACAAGCAATAGGCGATGTCACCAAGCCAGCGACGAGGCCTGCAGTGGTGAAAGTAAGAATACCCGTCACGGTGGGGGTGCTTCCAGGCTTTTTATAATGGTCCAAAGGGTTGGAACCAGTTACGCGCTCGATGTTATCGGCGATTATATCCTTGAAGGCATTGTACACGGTAAAGTTGACGACACGGACTACCGTGACACTCGCCAAGGGTGGAAGCGCGCCTATGTGGTGGTTAGTCGACCCTTCCGCTGCCGACTCATGAATACCGACTTACCAGCTACATATCCTCGAGGCCCTTCGGTGCGCCAGAGATAGCGAACACACTGCCATATGTTCTTGAAGTTGTGTCTTTCAAATCAATTAGCATGCTAGTTCCCATCTCCAAGGTCACGTAGAATACTCACGTCTGCATCCGAGTCTTGACGTTCTCTAAAGGAGTCTGCCCGACGAATTCCGGCGAATTAGCATTTTTTGTATCTGATATTATAGTGACAAAAACGAAGGGTGAGGATATCAAGCAGTGTTCCGAGGAATCAGGCACTCACCACCGACAGCGTCGCGCAAATGGTTGACACCCCCGAAGCCACCTGGGTTTTGTACTTTTTGAGGAGTCTGTTGCGTGTGGCCTCATCCATGTTCCAAGCTTTGCGGTCCGACATAATGGCGGTTCTTGTATGGTGAGTTGACGAGGGTGATGGTGCATGTTCAGAACTGTTGTCACTAGTCATCCCTGAACGTTCTCCATTGGCGGCGGCGAGGGATAGCTATAGTAATATCTCTTCGGTCGTGACAGAAGGTGGGATTCTGCACAGACTCTTATACTTGCAGGCTGGGGAACCCGATGGAACGCAAAGCGGTCTCCCAGAGCTCGAGTAGACCGTTCAGCGTCCCACAATTGTCCATTAAATGGGCCTGACCAACCCAGATATATCTTCAGTCTGTTGGAAAGTACCCCGGGAGACTCTCGCAGTGTATATTGGCAAGTTTAGATCCGTCTTTGCAAATTATAAGGATAGGTGCGAGATTGGTGGCCGAAACAATTACAGCCACAGGAATGATGCAACCCCGCGTTCACGAATGGGATCTAGGAGGTGTGGTGCGGGATTGAGCGGTTCAAGTGATGTTCTGGGAGAGTCCCCTGTTCCAGACAGCCAGGATATTCTTGCCCAAGATGTGTCGTCTATAGCAATGGGTTACTGACTGTGATCGGGAGCTATGGGAAGACGAAGACGACCGTTAGTATCAATTTGCTTTCCCCGCGTTTCTCGTTTGCCGATAATAGGACCAAACAGATTGCGAGTTTCTCAGTTTGACAAGGAAAACTTACTATATTCCCACAGTATCTCACCAGACCGAAGGTGAGCTAATGCTAATGCTATGTGAAGAAAGGAAGAGGGAAGTGCAGTAAAATGGCATGTGGACCGAGCTTAACTTAGGCGCTCAAAGCGGTTTAGGGCCAAACAGAGTGACGTCTTCGTGAACACCCGTGAATAGCGGAGAACAGTGAACATCTTCTTAGTGCTTACCCCCGGATTAGTTGCAAATATGAGGAGTACATGATTGGAAATACACCTTGGAAACCTGGTTTTGATCCAGAGACCCTGATCTCGTTCTATTTGGAAATTGATCACACTATGTCACTCGCGGCATCGCCGTGGCACATCTACCGGTCGCGGTCTGATCATGTTGTCTTCTCTATACATTTCATGCAGAGACAGGAAATACTTTATGGTGTGGAGTATGCAAAGCAGATTTTGGGAAGCTGACCACAGAAGGTTAGACCACCGATCATGGTGATCTCTACAATATATGTGGAGGACAGTACTCCGTCACCAGATAGGGCCCCACGCATGGATTGGGCTCCTTACCACCCACCAATTATCGCATCCATCGAACCCGTGGAATGATTGTAAACCGAGATTCCAGACTCAAATAAAACCACTTTAGTGTTCGTGATTAGGAGATGCTGTAAAGCATCATTAAGCAACAATCCGGTCTGTCAGCTTCCTTATTCCCGACCTTGTATGGAGTAGTAGGGAGCAGCCGTTTGAATATGCGGATATGCCTCGTGCCACTCCAGTAAACCACCAGAACGACTCTTTGGTGTGGAAATAGTATTATCGTAGGATGCAATGTGACACTCCATTGCCTCCCTCGGGAAGGTTGGAGGTCAGATTAGCTGGAATGTGGCTCATAGAACGATGTCCATAGATAGTCCAGCCATATAAACTTCTACAATTGGATGCAAGATTAACGATGCCTTGCCTGATTCCAACTGTGCTACTAGACTGGATTATGAATTGGTGAAGTGGTTGATTGCACGGAGTAGTCACCTTGTGATTGTCTTGTACGTCCCGGCCCCTTTTTTTTCATGTGAGACCCAAGCTCAATCAAACACATGTTTTTCTTCTCTTTTTAGAACGCTCGAGTAGATTTTTTCAACTCGGCAATCTCAACATTAACACAATGTTGAGGTTATGTGAATAAAATTGTGCAGTGCCGCATGGTTCCTCGGGACCTCGGCCTCTCCCCGCAATTCCATGTTGAGCTCCCCACATCTGGGACCGCTAATTCGTATTTATAAGGCGTTTCTTACGTCGGACATATACCAAATTCACTTATCTTCATCCCTAACCATAAATCAACTCATACAATATGGGAAAAAAGCAAGGAACCCCCGCCTATGTCCTAGGCGTTGGCATGACCAAGTTTATCAAGCCACGCGGCAAGGTCGACTACCATGAGCTAGGCTATGAGGCTGGCATCAAAGCCATGCTCGACGCGAAGATCAACTACGACGAAGTTGACCAGGGTGTAGCATGTTACGTGTATGGCGACAGCACATGTGGCCAGCGCGTCTTCTACCAGTTCGGTCAGACCAGCATCCCTATATACAACGTCAACAACAATTGTTCGACTGGTTCGACTGGCCTCGCCATGGCCCGCACCCTGGTTTCCCACGGTGCTGCAGACTGTGTGCTGGTCGTTGGCTTCGAGAAGATGAACCCTGGTAGCTTGCAATCCATGTACAACGATCGCGAGAACCCAACAGGACTGTTTGGAACGATGATGGCCGAGACGCGGGGTGTGACGAACGCGCCCGGTGCCGCACAGATGTTTGGAAATGCGGGTGTGGAATACAAGGAGAAGTACGTAGCCTCTTGAGACGATATCAACTCAAAGAAGAGATACCATGCTAACATGCGAAAAAACAGGTACGGTGCTAAGAACGAGGACTTCGCCGAGATCGCCCGCATCAACCACGAGCACTCCAAGCGCAACCCCTACTCGCAATTCCAAACCGAATACACCCTCGACCAGATCATGAAGGCACCCATGATCCACGAGCCTCTGACCAAGCTGCAGTGCTGCCCAACCTCGGATGGCGGTGCCGCCGCTGTTATTGTATCGCAGGACTTCCTCGACGCGCGACCACATCTGAAGGAACATGCCATTCTCATCGCCGGCCAGTGCCTCGCCACCGATACCGACACGGTCTACAGCAAGAGTTCCATTGACCTAATGGGTTTCGGCATGTCGCGCCAGGCGTGCCGCACTGCGGCGGCCGAGGCCGGCGTGAATGTTAAGGATATCAAGGTCTGCGAGCTGCACGATTGCTTCTCGGCCAATGAGATGATTACCATTGATGCACTGGAACTGTGTGAGCCCGGTCAGGCCCATGAGATGGTCCGCAGTGGCGATATCACGTACGGTGGGAAAATGGTTATCAACCCATCTGGCGGTCTCATCTCCAAGGGTCACCCGCTCGGTGCTACGGGTATTGCCCAATGTGCTGAGTTGGTCTGGCACTTGCGTGGCTGGGCTAATAACCGCCTGATTGACGGTACTTCCGCGGCACTGCAACACAACCTTGGTCTGGGTGGTGCCGTTGTTGTAACTGTCTACAAGCGTACTGATGGCAAGGTCGCTGTCGCTGTCCCTTCAGACGTCGTTGGCAAGATCAACGGTCTGGGCTACAACCCAGCCGTAGAGGCCAAGGGCTTCACTGACGAGCAGGCCAAGTCCGTCGTGAGCAAGACGCACAGCTCTCGGTATGCCCTGTCAGATACCCAAGAGCGAGTCCTTGCCAGATTTTAGAGGAACAGGTGAATATTATCTCGGGTAAACAATTTGTACATAACTCTATCAACAATGCTTTAAATGACACGATGCATCCCAATCTATCCCAATCTATATACCCAAAATGTTCCAGGTCCATTATATAAACAAGTTTCAAAAACCACAAAATAAATCATGAATCATGAATGCGTCTTCTCCCAATCCTCAGGGAGCTTGTAGTCTTTCGGCACAGAATACTGCCCTTTACAGGTCCCCGGGCCCCGACACTTCAAATCACACTTGCCATACAACCGACAATAGCACTCAGAGGCACTAGGACAAGAATCGCGATTCAACTGGTCAAGATCAATGCCCCCATTATCCCCATAGTTCGCAAAAATAATATGCCAAAGATACGAAACAATCCGACCAGCCACACGGTCATCACCAGGCGCAGCCCTAGACCCCCCGCGGGGCATTCCGCGCAACCCTATCATCACTCCCATCGAGTAACCACTGCCGAAGCGCAATATACTCATCACGACCATGCTGCCAGATCCGCTCGCGGGAAACAACAAACTGCGCACAGCACTGCGCGCGCACGGCATCATTCCGACCAAGATAAAGATGGAAAGCATTGCGAATCTCTTCGACACGAGCATCAGAATCCCCGCCAAAGATATGGCCGAGCGCCTTCGGCAGCGCTATGTCCGATGCCGAGCGCGGACTCCACGGCGACACGGCGCTCGACAGTCTCATCTCGAGACTGCCCTGCGCCGGCACGGAAGAAGGACACGTCCCGGCACTCCAGTCGCAGCGCAGATTGCTATACCCGGTTGGCTTCAGCGCGGCGCGGACGTCCAGGCTGCGTAGGAGCGCGACGTTGTCGTAGTCTGGGATGTCATTGTGCCAAGCCCAGCGGCTGCCATGCACGAAGACGGCGCCGGCGGATGGTATGTCCGCATAGTTGTCGATTAGGAAGGTTAGGTAGGCCATTGCTTCATGTCCGCGGTTTGCGGGGACTTGGAGTAGTTTGGAGGTTTTGTCTGCTGGCGCGTCCACTTCGTACTTGCATACATGGTACTGGGTGTGGAGGGCTTCTAGCCAGGATGGGTCGCCATCCGTGGAGACATGTGAGACTATCAGGGCTGGTTTGGTTGTTTCTGCTAGACCGGGGCAGACTCCGCGGGTTTCCGGGATGATGGATGATGTTGTTTTGTAGCGAATTTTGGTCCAGGCGAAGAGTTTGTCTTTGGTTGATTGCGGGCGGTTTAGGTATAAGATGCAAAAGAGAATGCAGAGAAAGAAGATTAGTTGGATAAATGATCTTTGTACTTTTCGGCCCATTTTGTATATTTATTCCTGCAATTATATGTGTCTTCTTCTCTCCTTTTGCCTCCAAATTGATATTTCAGATCCTTCGGAACATGCGGGACTGTTGGTGCCTTAGGTGTGAATATCATGTTGGAGTCAGGGGTCAAAAACGGAGTCTTGTATTAAAAGGGTAAAAACTGGGTTAAATACAAAGTGGGGCTCAAGCCCTACAACATAGCTATGCGTTGACATATCACCCCCTACATATTCGCAAGATCTGCGGGATCTGCGGGATCTGTAGAACTACCGATAGGTTTGGGTGTGGATGAACATGGGTTTTGACTCTGGCTACTCCGTATACAGTCAGTGGACATCTCACCGCTAGTATAGTATCATACCGCCTACCTAAAATGTGTAGAGTCTATGAATAGAACCACTCTAAAATGGCACGTGAAGCTGTTTTTTTTGAGAGCAAACGGCTGTATTCTTCATTCTCAGACCTCGAAAACTAGTACTTTTATGGTATGCTATATTAGTAAACATAATTATGATAGTTATAACTAGTTAACTATGGGACTTTTTTTGGCTGGCATAATATTATATAATCATAGGGGTGTGGAGCCTAGGGGTGCAAAAACCTATGTCCAGTCACTGTACCCTTCATTGTTGTTGTGTATGGTCTTCGTTTCTATTCGACATTAATGGCATTTGATGGGTGTTTCTACGTCCATAGTGACAACCCGACGACCTGCAATATAAACACTATCTCGGAAAGTGGCTTCAACTCTAATTTATTAAGTCGATTCCGCAATTGGTGTTCCAAATTGTTTCTAAAATAGGTCAGGTCGACATATGGATTTACAGCCCATATATTACATCAAATCCAAAACCAAGCATGTGAAGTCCTAGGTGGTCAGATATGACTTGGCCTCAAGAGGTTTTGACTTCGTCGATATGAAAAGTTTGAGAGGCCTCTCTATCGAAATTATATCCATCTCACCTCAATATATCATCAATCACTCTTAGTATTTATTTGATTCTCTTTCCATTTCCCTTGCTATCTCTGACAACCTCCATTACTCTTTAACATTCTTTCTTGCCTTCTGAGTTTCCTATTACAACCTCCCTTATTATCCTGTCGTTCTCGTGCCAACTTTGCACGACTTCTCTACTAGTCTCTTTGCGTTCTCGTATATCCTTGATCGCTCAGCCACAGACTGTATCTTCGAATCATCCCGATATTTGGAGCTTTTTGTCCATCTTTTTGACAAATGATCGGCTAGCACAGTGGAGAGCTGGCAAGTTTCTTGATTCTCGCGACCCAGCCAATGGCCCTGGAACGTGATCAGTCTCAGTCCTGGGGTCTTTACACTGTGGGAAAAAAAGGCATTTTCCTTTCAAGCCACTTGGGCCATCAGATAGCGAGCTCACTGTACGTTTCTATTGGCACTAGAAGCAGTTACATACGCCCAAGGATCAGATTATGCTGCTGTCGATGCCTGTCCGTTCAAGGTGGCTTACAAACCTTGCGGGCAATGCTATTGCCCGCCTCGACTTTACGGACTGCAGCACCTCTGCGGGCCATCTCATCAGCAGCGGTGACGATTTCAAAATAACCACAACCGACTGCTCGTCACATCCACTGCCTGCTTGGGAACTTCTGCAAATGCATTGGTTTTTGAGTCGTATTATGGCTCTCTCTGGTGCGGTGAATGGCAATGTCAAGATTGGTTGTGCTGCGAATAATTCCTGGTTGTCAACCGAAAATACGTTGCTAAATGGTGGCTGAGCTAAATGAGAGGAGAGCCACACTCAGAGGCCTGCATTCCACGGAAAACGTGTCATCTGAGGAAGAATGAACTGGAATTTAGCGAGGGTCAAGCTAATCCAAGTTATTGTGTATGATTAGATCAGATCAATGTATCCTAGACTGGTAGAAATTCTTAACCACAGAATCCTGTGGCGGACTCATCCCGGAATTCGTTGTTTCAGAGCTATCGTATTTCATGCCATGATCTTATTTTCATTTAACTTTGCAGTAGATTATCCTTACAAGAGTCTTTTTGACACGGTAACCTGCAATTTTCCAATAGGAACCGCAGCAACCCATTCCAGTCGTGGGGGAAGGGTTGCCTCGACATCAACGTTGATCGTGGGCTTTTCTAGCTGCTGGATACGATACTCTTTCAAGATCTGAGAGACTGATAGGTAAAGTTCCAAATATGCGAAGCTAGTCGTCGTCTCAAGTCAGTAAATGAAGAATAACAGCTGTATATGAATGCAGGTGACACATACTGATTGCCAATGCAGGTGCTGGGGCCTTTAGAAAACGGGATATAATAATCGCTGCGCAAAGTACCTGAGTCTCCACCGTCTCTCCCGAGCCATTGATTAGGTCGATAATAATGAGGCTCAGGGAAAGCAGTTTCATCATGTAGATACCAGATAGGCGAGCTGGAAATCATAGTCTGCGAAGTGTTAGCCAGATAACGGTGCAGTTTGTGTAAAAAGAACTTACGCCACCCGGAATCTGCTTTCCGGCGAGTAACGATCCTCCCTTCGGTACAATCCTGGGTAGCATAGCTGATGCTGCTCCAGTCCATCTAATTCCCTCCTTCACGCAAGCTGCCAATCTTGGTATTGACTCGAGCTCCGTCATGTCCGTAGTCCAATTAGCAGTCTTTAAATCCGAAACAAGATCATCTTGCAAGGACTGGTTAAGAGACAGTGCCCATAATATATGAGCAAGTGTGGCAGAGGTTGTGTCAGTGCCAGGACCTAACATCTCCTTGCTTTCTGACAAGGCAGACTCCGGAGAGATCCTTTCCCCGGCCATAACCTTCAGAAATGACACCTCGGGTGCTTTTTCAGAGTCCGCAGCAAGTTTCAGCTGCTCGCTTGCCCACTAAAATACTTGTTAAGATTTTCATCATGGGGGATATTTTTGAGCTTTGGGTGATACACACCTCTTCAAACTCCTTGCTTGACTTCGATGAGCCACCCCAACCGGTAACTCGAGAAGTGACTTCACCAATCATATCATACATTCTCATTATAGAGGGGAAGTTGGTGTGCTAAAAAAAAACTCATATCAGCGTTGTCCTCGGGTAATGCAGTTATGGTACATACCAGTGACATTTTTGAGGACTTCAAATCGTTTTCTTTGATGACTTGTAGTTCTTCTCCTCCCATCAAAGATTCAATCGCTCCAATAGAACTCCCAAACGCGAATCCTGCTAAACACATCACGTCAAACATCACGTTGTGGTCTTTTACCGGATATTCACTTACAGACGATGTCCGCTTCAAGGGCTCGACATGTGGGAATCAAGTCAAGTGATCCTTGGCTTAGATTATCAAGCAGGGTATTAAACCGCGATATTTCTTCTACCATCATCTGCGTGAGGATGGGCACTTTGCTTCGATTGAAGAGAACACCCATGTGCCGGCGCCGTTGTGCATGTTCTTTGGGGTCTCTACAAAGACAGATTAGGAAATCCCTTGTCTTCTCTTTATCTGACACTCACGTAATTGAAAAAAGGGCCGGGTGTCCATCTTGAACGAACTGGCTGTAGACTCGAGGGTCCTTCACAAATTTACTGCCCGCTGCATGTACGCGCTTGTAAATATCGAGGGAGTAGAAGGATACTTCATTGGGACCTATTCGAACCAAAGGGCCTTGAAAGTTGTCAGGATATGTTGCAGAATTGAAGTGTTACTTTGAGCCAACCGCTCTTAGGGCTTTGTTCCACATTTGAAAAATAGCAAAAATCAGTTCTCAAAGGTAGAACTCACCAAGTCGTTTGTGTAGTTTTGGTAGTTCCAAAGTTAGGCGTCCTCGATACTCTGTGGGAAATTCCCATAGTAAACGTGATATCGGTGCAAGTATACTGGCGTTCGGGATGTGTGATAGAGGAGAAAAATAGTACGTATGAATAATCTTTCCGAAAGGTCAGTTAGTTCTCTTAGGTCAACAAATTTCTTAGCATACCCAAATAACAGCCCCAAGAGCTATAAGGAGGCCCCAAATCAACAATGACATGACTTCTACAATGTCTCGGCGATTTATTTTCGCTAGTAACCAGCGAAATTACTGAATGCGTTATAAGAACCAATTTAAATAAACAACCCATCGCTTATACCTTCCCTTCTGTATATTGTTCGAGTTTTTTAATAAAAACGCCATATCCCGTACACGCGGTTTAGCTTTTGCGCCGTGATAACACCACCGGGACCGTTCGTGGCATAATCTTGCGCCTTACACAATCACTTCGTGAAGAAACCGAGGTCCACATCTAAGCCTTCAGCCCAATAAATTTTTATCACCGATACTATATATGACAAGAGTAGTAAATAATGCGATTGAAGGTTTAGCCCTAACAAAATTTGCCCCTATTTATTCTACTTGGTCCCCTCGTAGGATCCGGTCTAGAACTGCACGTACTTCACTTTCGCCTACATCGGAGCCATGGCAGACCTTACGAATCCTGAAGACTCCCTGGCGCAGGAGGTGAATTCCAGTGATGAAAATACATTGGTATGGTATCGTTCAAGTGCAATAAAGATATGGCACGAATTGACATCTTTGGCTTTCATAGGAGCGTCTAGGATATAAACAAGTGAGTGGAATGATATATATCTTCTATTCGAGAATTGTAAACTGACTTGAAACTGATTGACATAGGTTCTTCATCGCAGTTACTCACTTTTTGAGAATTTCTCCACTTCGTTCGGTATTTATTGCTCTTTTTCCTCCCACGATGTGGGGGTCCGGCATTTGGTCATTAACCCTTTCTATCAGCTGCCCTGTATTTCGTCGGTGGTGTCCGAGTGACATTTACAACAGGTATTGCAGCTGGAGGACCATTGGCTTATTGGTATGATCCAGAAACCGATTTAAGAGCAACAAAGGTAGTCTTATTAACGTGTATATCAGGACGAGTTACATTGTAACCTGTGTGTTTACATTTATCACAGCAGCTGTGATCGCAGAAGCGTGCTCAGCTTCTCCATCTGCTGGTTCGATTTATCTATGGGCTGCGGAGGCAGGTGGTAAAAGGTTTGGGCGACTCTTTGGCTTCATCGTAGCCTGGTGGAGCACAACAGCCTGGACAACATTCTGCGCCAGTAAGTCCCCCAGGCGTTATTTTTTGTCTATATCTGAATTAACTGATTTACAATGATAGGCAATACCCAGTCGGCTGTAAACTACATGCTCTCGGTGCGTATTGTGTTATTCTATCTGTCGGTGTTCGCTCTAAACTAACTCGGCTTAGGAACTGGCTGTTTTCAATGTCGACTTTCCCACTAATGTCTCAAGTATCAAGTTCCATGCTGTTCAATGGATATGCACTGAAGTCCTCCTGGCTTTAGCCGCACTAATGAACCTCGCATCTGGTAAGATGGCCTACACAGATATTATCATCTCTTAATCTTCGCCCACAGTTGGACTTTTTTGACAATAATGCTAATTTCAATCTACAGCGCGGGTATTCAAATATGTCTTTTGGTTCTCGACCGGTGCTGTTTTTCTGGACTTCATATTGAACGTCGTTTGGCTTCCAATCGGTGCGCACAACACCTTTGGCCTGCGGACAGCCAATGAAGCATTTATGACTACATATAACGGAACGGGAGCTCCGGCTGGTTAGAACTAGTGTCTTTCATATTTAGCGACAGCCGGTATTCTGATCGGATTTGATGCCTCGGGTCATGTCGCCGAAGAGACTAAGAATGCCGCCGTCAATGCTGCCAAGGGTATCTTCTGGAGTACAGTTGTCAGTGGAGTTCTTGGCTTCTCTGCCGTGATCTTATTCCTTTTCACTTCGGTAAGTCTATCCAGGAGCTTCTCTTCTAGAGTCCAGAAACTAACAATTTTCCAGCCGCCAATCGATGTTCTCTTCTCATATGACGCACCCCAGCCTTTCGTGCCCCTGTATGCTGTACTTTTGGGCGAGGGTGGGCATATTGTTATGAATGTTCTCTCGGTCGTAGCTCTATGGCTGGTATGTTTTCTTTTGCTCTTAAACTCCCTACAACTAATTTTTTTTAAAAAAAGTCAAATGGTTGGCCTGGAAGAGGACATGCTAACCTATTTGATAGAATACCGCCATCGCCATTACAGTAGCATCCCGTCTGGTTTTCGCCGTCGCCCGTGATGGAGTACTTCCACTATCTGGATGGGTATCGCGGGTCTCTGCGGAGGGTCAGCCTAGGAACGCAGTCCTTGTTGTGTGGGGCGTGGCTGCGGTTATTACCTGCACTATCCTGCCGTCCGCGGTGGCATTTACTTCTCTGGTCTCAGCTGCGGGTGTTCCTTCAGCTGCTGCCTACGGACTCATTAGCCTTGGAAGGTTAACTCTGACCTCCGGTGAGAAGCTTGAGGCAAAATGGTCTCTCGGGCGACTAAGCAAGCCATTCCAGTTCATCTCGGTTTTGTGGAATGGCTGGGTTGTCGCGGTGCTCTTCTCACCATATTCGTTTCCCGTTGAAGCCTCCACTCTAAATTGTAGGTGTTGTCTGCTAATAGCGGTCATTAGAAGAGACTTTGTGTTAATATATGCTTAGATGCGCCAATTATCCTAGGTATTGTCACTATCTTCGCGCTCATCTCGTGGTTCTTCACTCCGGCTACAGCGTGGGTACCGCGGGGCCGGCTTTCTCGTCCGATTGAGGATACGGAATGAGTTGTGCACGTTGAATTGCTCATTTCGTGACTTTCACTGGTAGAAAACATGAAGACATTATAAAGGGGCAACAAGAAAATATTGCGAACCACTTCAATTCTTAATTGTTAAATTCCAATCATTGAAACCATTGTTATATATACTTCCCGCACCGCACCCTAATTTTCCAAATATATATTTCAATTTTCAAATTGTGCGAGATTTATCGAATACACAGCAAAAATGACTTGGGTGATCATACGAGGTTGTCGAATTGAAATCGAAACCAGAGAGATGGTGTTGGCATCAAAAGGAGGCTGGAGGCCCACAGAGACCATAGTGGCACGTGATTCATGACATAATCCGCGCTACTGGCCCCGTCGAATAAAATTTTGCGAGCGGCTTTTTCTTTCCTTTCTTTCTTCACTTCAAAACATATACACGGTCCCCAACACACTCTTGTCGATGGAATAATCTCACTCTATCTACATATTTTAGCTTAGGGACCCAGACCGAAGAATGCTCGTTCTAATCCCGCCCCCTGACATTCAGCCAGAGGGGAACGGGTTCGCTTTTGAGCCAACATCCCCAAATCATGTATTGATATGAATCTTGCGATTTAGTCTTGCAGATTTGGTGCTTTTGGAACCCGTTTTACTCGCAGGGACCAGCTTTGGCTGGTACTGAACTCTTAATGCTTGGGTTTCAACCCCTGCGAGGCACTCGTCCTTCAACTTGCATGGTCATTTCCTCCAGACAGGGATGATCATATTCGCGCTTTATTATTATTATTATTCGCTAACCCCACACAGCTAGATAGATGTAAACAACCTTGGCATCTTCGAAGTCTTGTCCGTCATATCTTGATGTTTGAGGTCAAAAAGATGCCAAAACTAAGCCCTCACAGTTGGATACGTCCTTCTGGAGACTCCCTCGTGTTACGTCCGCTCCCTCTATGGGGCTGTGCGTGTCAAAGTAGGGAGATACATTCTTTGTAAACAACCATAAATTATGAATCGTTATTCCACCAGTGGCTTGCGACAGAAGCGCTGCCTCGTGATAAAGGAGAAAAAGACGAAGAATGCTCCGTCGTTGTGGCATGTTGTAGATCTGTATCGCACATAAGTCCTTGCTAGGGACTTGCAGCAACCCTTCGTCGAAGACCTGCGTCTCCATCCCTGTGGGAATCTTGTTCCTGCATTTTGAGTAGTTGGATGACTGGTAGGTCTTAAAGTAATGACTGTGAAACCTGCACAGGTCCTCAGGACTTGGTTGGTTAAAGCCAGCATGAAAACTGCTAAGCGCTCATGTATGGCTGGGATGATGGAGGGTTAGGCATGAGTATGCGATCCTTACCACTTCAACGTTTCAACATGGAATGCGGGAACATTTATCATGAGGCGTGGTCCATTGGCCACCTTTCCTCGCTGTTATTTACTGATTCACTGTCGTTGAATATCCCTTAGTTGATCCTAAGCCAATCATTAGCTGCAACGGATATACTTCGAGATAAGAGGCGTTAACGCCCATACCAATCTATGGGTGAATGAATCGAATCTTTCTCCCCCGAAACAGCCATTGGACATAGCTAAAGGGCTCATAAAATAACACGGTAATACTATGTTGCTTTATCCCAGAAGGGAGTCCAAATACCACGCAAAGATGCGCGCTAGCTAGTTGCAACAAGGCTCTCCACCCTAGCCCCCCTTGGCCTTCCATTCTCTCCATGACATGATCGAAGGGGCTGCATATAAACCCGATGTAACTCCCGCAGAGCCGGGGGCTCTGTTTCTCCCAACGACCTGTCCACCTGCAATATTCACTCATTTTCCTAAACTATTACCATTTACACTCGTTTGGAGACAATTATTTGGACATATATTCCTTCCCTTAATCTATATCCTTGTTAACATACACCACCATTCACAATGTCCCGATTCAGTCTCTCATTCCTCTCTATTTTCCTCGTCCTTGCGGTCCTCACCCTCTCCATGCCCACCAAGCGTGATGAGCAGGCCGCCGCTAAACCGTTTACTCTCGATGGTACTGTTGGCGATTTGATGGTTAGTCAACTGTTCCAAATTCCCCACGACCTGTACCATATTAACCACTGAATCTAGCATGCTACCAAGTTGATGGATGGTCTTGACAAGGACAGCAAAAAGGAAAAAGAGGACAAGAAGGCCTCCCTAAAGGAGGAGGCCAAAAAGGAGGAGGCCAAGGCCTATGCGAAGCTGGCTGAGAAGAGCGCGGCTGCTGGCAACCCTACTCCCACTCCCACCCCTACCAAGAAGCTTTCCTCCGGCAATTTTGTGACCCCAACTGCTACTCCCACCCACAAGCCCACCTCTGAGCCTAATGCCTTGGGCAGTCTTCCCATCATCGGTGGTATTCTCGGTGGTTCCGGAGTCGGTCTCTGATTCATCGAGCCGTTATATGAGACTGTATATGAAGGTGTTGTAGAATCTGTGATGAACGCAGTTCTCTTTCGGTGGACGCTGGTTGGTGATATTTATTTTCGTTATTTACTTTTGTTTGCAAGGGGAATGGTCGATGAGATACTTGTCAAGTTTCACGATTAATTGATATTATTAGTTCCATTGGTTGTCTGCAGGGTCTTATTGCCAACCTGTCCTTCGTAAAACTATATCAGCTAATGTGCTCGTTCGAACAAAACACATTCTCTTTCCCTCTAAGCCATAGTCGCATCATGAGCTCGGGTAGCGGGTTGCCTGTTGTTGGCCTTCATGGAGTCCCGTGTAGTAGCCTGCATAGTACCAAGACATCATGAGGTTCTTCAAGGGCTCATCTTGGACTAGAAGTATATGTTAGTTACCTGAATCAACGTGTCCCGAAGGTGGAGCATACCATTTGCCATGATGGGGTGCGGCATAGGCATAGCAGGAGTGGAAGCCGCCGAACCGGCATCAGCCACGGGTTGAGAAGGCTATATATCGTCAGCAAATCCTTTGATGAGGAACACATCAATAAAACGGCAATATACCTCAGGAGCAGACTCGGAAGTGTGGTCTTCAATGGTCATTGGGACGTCCTCATCTGCAGGTTTGGTGACACCATCCTCGGTGGCTTTGGCGCCTTCAGTATCGCCGTGAGATACAGCTAGAGCAATACCAGTGTCTTCTGCTTCTTTCAAGACATCTTCAACATTTTCACCCTTGGCGTGAATGCTCCAATAATGCTGCCGTCAGGTTAGATATCGGTCACGTGAATCTTATATTTGGCGACTGACCTGGTATTCTTCGACAGCATCATCCCAGGACTGAACCAGGGCAGAATCATCCCAGACCTCCGCGTGTGTCAAGGGCCCTTTTTTATTCTTCCCCATTTTCTTGGCCCATTTGGGGTTGGAGTATTTTGGGTTGTAGTAAGTAAACAGCTTGGCGGTGACAGAGGTAATGGTCGAGGCGGCTCACCGCCTTCCAAGCAAATCAGAGATGAAAAAAAAGTTTCCCGCAGATGATCGAGCAGCATACAGTCTCCAATTCGACACAACAAAACGTCAAAATGGCCCCTGATAAGAGAGTCTCAAAGCGCAAGGGTATGTGACATGTTTATGACCGGTGGAATTTCTTTTCATCTCACTAACACTACCACAGCTGCGCCTGTCGCCGCCGACTCGCCCGCCAAAAAAACCAAGAAGGTCGAGGCCAAGCCCGCTGAGGCAACCAAGGAAGCTGCTCCTAAGTCTATCTTGAAGAAGAACGAGAAGGGTACCAAGTCCAAGACAGAGAAGGCTGCTGCGCCGGCCAAGACCAATGGCGAGCCCACACGCCAGGTCAAGCCTCGCAAGCGTGCTGCCGACTTCCTTACCGACGAGGAGGCCGAAGAGCCCGTCGCGCCTGTGAAGGCTGACAAGAAGGCCGAGAAGAAGCCCGCCGCTAAGAAGTCCAAGAAGGAGGAGGCTGAGGCCGCCCCCGCTCCCAAGAAGGCTGCCGCGAAGAAGGCCGCCCCCAAGACCAAGAAGCCCGAGCCCGTCGTCGAATCCGAAGAGGAAGAGGCCGAGGAGGATGTCTCCCCCGCTGATGAAAGCGAGGCTGAGAACGAGGGTGATGATGACCAGACTGAGGCTCTCATCAAGGGCTTCGAGAGCAGCGGTGACGAGGACGAGTCTGATGGTGAGGGTTACAAAGAGGGTGAACCCATCCCTAAGGCCCCAGACACCAAGAAGGCCGAGCGCAAGCTCGCTAAGCAGCTGCGCAAGAACGGCCCTCCCGAGGAGCCCGGCACTGTCTACATTGGGTGAGTTTCGACCGTAATTCTAACCAGTCTGAACCATCTAACACCCCATTCTCAGACGTATCCCCCACGGTTTCTACGAGCACCAGATGAAGGCCTACTTCTCCCAATTCGGTGAAATCACCAAACTCCGTCTCTCGCGCAACCGTCTCACCGGCCGCTCCAAGCACTACGCCTTCATTGAATTCTCCTCGACCACCGTCGCTAAGATCGTTGCTGACACTATGGACAACTACCTCATGTACGGCCACATCGTCAAGTGCAAGTATGTCCCCAAAGAGCAGCTGCACCCCGAGATCTGGAAGGGCGCCAACCGCCGCTTCAAGGTTACGCCTTGGAACCGCATCGAGAAGAAGCGTCTCGCGAAGGGCAAGACACGTGAACAGTGGTCGAAGAGCATCGAGTCCGAGCAGAAGAAGAGACAGGCTAAGGTCAACAAGCTCAAGGCTCTGGGTTACGAGCTTGATCTTCCCCAGCTGAAGAGCGTCGATGATGTCCCCATCCAGGAGGCCCCCAAGGCTGTCGAGGCCGCCGTGGCCACTGAGACCGCCGAGGCTGCCACCGAGGAGCCTGCCAAGGCCGTCGATGCCCCTGCCCCTGTTGAGGCCCCTGCTGCTATTGAGGCTCCTGCTCCTACCGATGATACCCCCAAGAAGGCCAAGAAGGGCAAGAAGACAGAGACACCTAAGGCCGCTGCTACAGAGTCACCGGCTGCTAAGTCTCCTGCTGCCAAGTCTCCTGCCGCCAAGGCAAAGGGAAAGGTCACTAAGAAGACCACCAAGACCAAGTCCAAGGCGTAAACGGGATCATGTAAAAATTGTTTGTAATTTCATTCATCAAGCCTTTTTGTCTAATGCATTTTTTTTTTTTTTTCTTCATCAGTAAATTTCCTTTAGTACTACTTAAAAAGCCTAAATCAGGATAGACAAAATCGCAAGAAAAATGGTGAACGGTGAAAGTATGGCAGTGGTTGATAGGGATTCCTCGGGTTAATAGGGCATTTTTCTCCCCTCTGGGATAATATCTCGGTCTCTGTGTGTCTGCTTGTATCTCTTGTAACAGCAAAAAACCCCCTATCATTTTCCCTGACGTTTTTGTCTGATACTTTACTTCTAGATGCCCTCCGGAACATCGCAAGCCCTAACCCGATACCATTCACGCTAGTCCCAACCAAGCCTAGCCCCATCACCTGACTAGCGCGAGAAAAATAAAAGCCACGCCCCGAAGATTCCGTTTCCTTTTCTTCTCCCAACTCCTCGCTCAAAGAATCGCATTCAAAGCTCACACACAAAAGGAAGCCTCGCTCCCTTTTCCAATTTTGCTTTGGGAGAAAGTCCCCGGACACCCTGCGCTTTGGGTCAAACCAAAGTATCAAGCCAGGCACTGCGGAAACGCGCCGCCATAGAAGCAATTCGATAGCGGCTTACGCCCTATTCCCTCACGGTATCCCGTGCCACCCGACGGTTACATTTCACGATGTCTCTGGAAATAATGGGGTGTGTGCTGGGTATTGGAGGGGGGAAGGATTGGTGGTAAAACACCTTTCCTTGTATTGGGTTGCCTTTCGTCATGTTCGGATAGTCATGCGATTGCCTCCTGTCTGCTTCCTCGGAAGTCGATGGAGGTAACTCAATGGGGCTCATTCTTGAGGCGAGGAGTTCCTTGGTCTTTTCTTTTCAAGAGTCTGTAGCTTATGGCAAAGCGGTGATGAGATTCTGTCTCGTCGCAGAAGCCCTGTCACAGGGGCCGGACTCTTCTATCTTGCCATAGGCTTTTTGTATTTTTGTTCGTGTGATGATATACCAATCATAGAGTCAAGCACAGAGATCCCAAGGGATTGTTGACGATAAACGATTTAAAATTATCTGATGAACATTATATATAGCCAGTTTTTTTGTCCGAGCAGTTCAAATACCAATGCAATTGAAATGAATGATTAAAGTGCAATATTCATAAGTAAATCGTAGCATTTCACTTCGTATAATACAACCGGTCCCCATGCAATATAGCTAAGCTCATGTTTTCGCGTTCACTGTGTCTTTCCCTCAGCACCGACAGGCGCAGCCTCCTTCTGTACCTTCTTCTGGCCAACCACCTGCACTAGCAATGCTCCCACAACCTCGGCGGCGAGCGCAATGGTAGTCGCACAGACATTGCTCCAAACATGGATGCTGACAGATCCCAGCGGGGCGCGAGGGAAGGACACAATCCATTGAACGTAGTACGGGAACCAGGCCTCGGGGAGCGGGAAGACAGGTGTCTTCGAGTACCAGAACTGCAGGAACATCTTCAACCCGTTTGTGCTGAGCCAGCGGGCGATCTTCACGGTCCAGTCGAAGGAGGATTTCTGTGCGGTGAGCGTCTTGTCTGTAGAGAAACCAGGACGTTAGCAGTCTGAGCAACAGAGATAAACAACGCCTCGTGTAGCCTTGTGGCAGTGACACGTACTCAGCGCCTCGTATTCCTCCATAGTCTTGTCGTGTCGTCTCCTAGCTTTCGCCCACTTCGCAAACTCATCCTGGGAGCTTGTGCTGTTCATTTCGTGCTTCTGCTCGAGGACTTGGCACTTCAGCTGCTGCTGCTTGCGTGCAGTCCGCGAGGTCGGCGTCGGCAGTTTTAGGTAAAGGAGCCATAACTGTATGCCAAAGAGAGTAGGTGTTAGCGTGTGGAACCACAATATAGGTGCGCGGTGGAGCTGGGAAGCTTCTCAAAGGCCACAAATGGGATTGTTGGATACATACAAGACCATCAATGGTACTCGCACCGATCGTATTGACTAGGTAAATTGCGACGTGCACGAAGAAGACCGTGAGGATGAGGGATAACATCGTGGCGGGGGCTGGCAAGACCGAGATGAGGCGTTGAATGCGACGGCGCAGGCTCGGGGGGCCTAGAAGAATGGACGGCGACACAGTCAGCTGACCAAGCGAGTCTCTGGTAACTCTGCTGGGTGAGACTGGAAAGACCCTGGCGAGATAGATGTTGGTTGCTGGTTGAAAGAGTGAATGACGTCCCTGGTTGTGGAAAGGTGGAAATAACAGCGGACTTGGCCTTTCCGCCTTCACTGTATCATGGCCTACACCATCTTCTCTACCGCTTTGCCTGTGGCAAGACAAATAAAACACATAATTATTTCAAAGAAAGAAAATACATATGATGAGGTTTTGACAATTGATCCTCTCAATTTCCAGCACACTACCAAGCCCTCAAATGTCCAACCCGAAAGATGCGTTCCAGGAACTTGTCCGCATCTTCTCATCTAGAGACAAGCAAGTCCTCGAGATCGAGATCATCCCACCAAGCCTAGGCGCTACATTCCTCCAGGATGGATGCTCACTGGGAATAACCAAGAAAGCCCTAGTGCAGGCCTTCACGGTCGCACGCCAGCTCTTCTTCGACCGATTAATGCTCATGTCCGAAGATGATCTCCAAATCACCTTTCCGATAGACGCTCAGTCTAGAAATGCAGACTCAGCTATTACAGAAGTTATGCTCCTCTTCGATTGCGAGCATCTCACAGCCTGCAACTGGCGCAAGCGCCGACTGCAGGCAGCCATGGCGCATTGCCCTGGTATTTCAAACCAGACCTCTGCCGCAACAGAGTTGTTAGAGGCCGAACTTACCCTCATGTCGAGCTACCAGTGCTCACCACTCCATCGTCATACCAAGTCGCCGACGCTCTGGCACCACCGGCTGTGGGTGGTTGTTCATCTGCTTCAAAGACGGCATTGGAGCTCTGAGGATCTGTTCAAGCTGCAACGGACAGAACTGGATGTTGTTCTCCGCGCTGGAGAGCTGCACCCCAAGAACTATTATGCTTTCAGCTATATGCGACAGTTGGATGTGCTTCTCGCTGCTACAGCGGAGAAGACGACTGGGCAATCAACGTGGGAAACCCATTCAGCGCAGTCGGTTGTCGAACGGGTGGTTGCTTGGTGCTTGGCTAATCCACGCGATATATCTGGTTGGGGCTTCTGCCTGTACGTGCTGAGAAATATCCCGGAGCAACGGAGTCGAGTGAACGCTCTTGAGAGAGTGGTTAAGTTTGCACTTAACGTTGGATGGGAAGGCGAGAGCCTTTGGACGTTCGTCGACCAAGCATCGAGGCAATTTGGGCTTGAAAGCGTGGTTGAGGATACCATGCTATGTGATCAAGAAACCAGATCTCATGGTTCCCAAATGGCCCAAGACAGTCGACAGAAGAAGTCATGGCAGACCTGGCTGGCCCAGGCGAGAGTATATTGGGTCGTAGACGGCCAAGGGAAGGATACATAACCGGATGAGATATGGATGTATATACTACCTGTTTACGTGTTTACGATTACCACCAAAATTGCACCTCCATGATATTTCTCATGTGTCGTTGCCTCGTTTGGTTAGCGCTTTGGTATACATGCTTGGGTTAAATATGTGATGAACGCCAATGAGATTCAAACAAACGCCTCGCTAGACACCTAGCCCCCGGGTTTTGAAATCTGGGCATAGGCGGATGGTTCCGATCATATCCATGAACCCAGCGCCGTCCTTCACTCGTAGTACACTTTGCGATGCAACTCGGTGGTTTGTCTGTTTCGGGCGGTCGCGAAAAAGGCGTAGGGAGATGAGACTGACTGACGGGTTGGGCCGAAGGATTGAGGCGTATTATTTTTTTTTGCCTCCTGCTGCAGCCTCGGCGGCTTTCTTTTCGTCCGCTGTAGAAGAGAAACGATCAGTAAACCAGTCTCATAACGTGGGTTAGACGTCTAGCGCATTGAGGATACACACCCTTCCTCTGCTTCTCGCGCATGATGGCAGCAGCATCATCCTTGCTCTTGGCGAATTCGGTACCGGTCTGGCTGTTCTTGTTCTTCTGTAGAAACAGTCAGTATGAGCAAAGAGGAGGGGGGGGGGGATAAGACGAACCGAGTTGCCCGCCTTCTTCAGGGCCTTGGCCCGATCGTTATCACGTTGGTTACCCCGTGTCATGTTGTTTATGATATTATCGCAAGAGTATCCAAAGTAGTTGGGGGCGCGAAATGTTTAGAGTGAGAGAAAAAGTTTGGAGGGGTCGGCCGCATTCCGGCGAATCACAGGGGTTCCACTCATCTACGAAGTACTTCACTATACACTTCCTCTCGATATTCTTGATTCTTTGATTGAATTATTGGAGTATTTTTTTGGTTATTTTATCCTGAATGATTTGATCGGCGACTATGTGCTGGCTGTGATTGGGCTATATTCTTACCTTGTTTCAACTCTGGCTTTCTACTTCACCCTGGCGCTTCGCCTCAAAGCCGTACCTACAATGTATTTTGCCCTTCAAATATTGCCAGATCTAGAATCCTTTGAACTATATTCATCAGACAATAAGGCAAGTTTGAGTTAAGCAGAAACGAAACACGCGGAACACAGGGGAAAGAAGGGCGACTTGTAGCCGCCCACTAGTTTCAGCATGGTCGATATCCTCCACTAATGACCAGTCATTTGATTACATCGGGCCCTAGTTGGGATCTCAATGCCAGAGGTGTAAGTAATTAGGCTTGTTCCGGTTACAACCCCGATCTCTGCGCTTAAAGGTCCCTATTTATTGCCTAGATCGCAACAATGAAACACTTCCTGCAGTGTTGCAATATATCTCCCCCACTGCAGAGATGGGGTGAAGAACCCTGCCGATTTCTTTACCCAGGACTCAAATTAGATACATACCATTTGTGTGGTTCATCCATACGTTTCAAGTCTATTCATAGAAAAAAGTACTAACTATCGCCTTTGTCGGGAGCATACATCTAGGCTGCGGCACAATAACCATTCTTCCATAGATGCCTTTCTTCATTGTCGCTCCCATTCATCCTTTTCTTTTGTCTTTGTCTTTGTCTTTCTTTATTCTTTTCTTGTCCTCGAGTTGATCTCATTCTATCGCATTGTTCCATTCTTTCTTGGAATATCAAGCTTTCTGCTGGACAGTCGCTTTCTTCCCTCTTTTAATCCCAACCCTCCCCCAAGTCTGCTAACAGACAATCTTCTATACATCCTCGACAACGAGTATCTACCATTCTTGATAAGCGCAAAAACAGGCCTGTGCCTCAATTATGATGACTCGCTTGCGTGAATCCCTGGCCGGTCCAGGGTACGTGATCTTGAACGTTATTCGCGTTCTCAACATTATCACTTTTATGGACCTTATAGCTGCTTGTGCAGTCATGCTGGCCAAAATCGACATGCTCAACAGCTTCTTTTTCTTCGAGGCGGTGACCCATGCCGTGGTGGCTCTGGTTAGCCGTAAGTATAAGCTTCCCTTCCATGTTTGTGATTTAAATGCTAACGTTGGCAGTCTTCATGATTATCTCGGAGCTCCCCATTCTGCAAGGTTATTTCGATGATCACTGGCCGATGTTCGGGCAAGAATCTAGCTTCTACTCTCTCGGTGGGATCATGATGATCCTGGGCGTAGCAACACTAGGCAACCTGAACACCAAGGCCATGACCCAGGAAGCCATTGGAATGAATTTCTGGCAAATCATCGTCTCCGCCGGCGTCCTAGCAATGATAATTAGTGTGGTGAACGTTCTAGCAGTAAGTACCGATATCAAAACCCCCTAATTCGCCCAATGTATTTCCTTGGCCCAATGCTAACCCATTTCTCCCGACAGAGCTACATCTTCAGCGACCCCGAGACCGGCGTCAGTGCCCGCCAGGTGCGGGTAGATGGCGCTGTCGCACCACAAAAGGCAATGAGCCGGAGCAGCAGTCACCGCACCCTCCATTTGAGCGTGAAGCGTGAGGAAACTCTGCCCACCTACACTCGTCAGAACCCCGTCAAGCGTGCCACCATGCGTCTCACCGGCCGGTTCCCGCTCAAGATCTCCAAGCCCATGAATCCGACCCTCGTTCAGGAGAATGACGCCGCTTCCTCCAAGTACTCTCGTGACTCTGCGGAGATTCGCCCTCCCGACCTCGCACACCACCCTGCTATATACTCGGGCCACATGGTTTGAGCTGGTTTACTGGTCAACTGGGTCAAAAATGGTGTTATTTTGAAAGAAAGAAAGACTTGCGTTGGTTGAATCAGAAATCTTGCGTTATTGCGATGGGCGCACTCGGCGCTGTTTTATTCCCCTCTTTTGCTTTTGCTTTTTAGTGTTTAACAGATCTAATTGAGACATATCGTTTTAATGACGACCATCCGTAGTGTGCGTTATTAATTGTAGAAGGGGAAGTACATTAGAATAAGAATGGTAAGTGTTTGAAGGGCAGTTTCTAAAAAGGACGGGACCCACGTTTGGCCCCGACTTCAATGAAGCTACATATGACATTCGAATTCGAACACTCTTACACCTTTCTTTCGTCGAAACTCGATTCAACCTATTCGAGATTCCGATGAAGTAAGGTCCATATTCTAGCAAATATGGCTACAATCGCGATCTCCTGGGGAACGTAAGTCTTGGAAAGCTCTCCACATCCGCAATCTATCCTGACCGTGAATAGCGTCAAATCACTCCTCATATTTTTCGGCCCAGTCATAATCCCACGCCTAATTACCGCCTATCGAAGTCTTCGTGTATCTATCGCGAGTCGGCCACCGCCGCGTCCTCTCCCTGCCGCGCCCGGTCGCGCGCTGAACATCTTATTCGGTGGCATCGTCTTCTTTCTACTCCTAAGCCTACCTTTCAACCCCCACGCGCCTGAACCCAACATCTTCTCCCAGACTCGCTCTCGTCTAAATACCCCTACCGATGTCATCTTCAACCGTCTCGCCCGGCTTCGGCCAGATAACTTCCTCACCGAAGCCGACAGCCTCCTCCAGTCCAAGTTCACCTCTCTCGGTGCCCGCAAGGTGTACCTGACCTATGGTCCCGATGCCCTAGTATCATGCCAATACTGCTCTTTCGACAACCTCTACACATACCTCATGTACTACCTCCCATTTCACGTGTTGCTACCGCACCTCGGGCACCTGCTGCTCCTAGGTGTGGCCACATCCGCGCCCATCGCAGGGCGCGATGCCTCTCGCTGGCGCATAAAGTTCACCCTAGCCGGGCTTGTCCTCGCAGCAATCGACATCTACATCATGGCTACCTACGACGTGATCCAGGGTGCGCCACGTTCTGTGCGCGCGGGCCAGACACCGCCCTCCGGCATCTACCACCACATCACGCTCCTGCGACCGCTGGCGTTCGTGATCTGCGATGTGATCTGCTCGGTTGTGCTCTGGCTCTCCGCGACTAACCGGTTCTTTTTCAAGCCACCTTCCACGGTCGAGCAGGTTGATGAGGCGGTGTCGATGGCCGTGCAGACGCTTGTGGGTGCAAACACGAAACTCCATGCTGCGAGCGTTACTCGCAATGCGGTGGTTCGAGATTCGACTTTGAAGAATCGAGATGATTTGTACTGGCGGACTATGGTGAGTGCCGAGAACCCCACTCAGGCGCCCGGAGAAGGTGGGGAGCAGATCCTCAACAATATTTGGGAGGAGGAAGAAGTTGCTAGGGCTATGTCACGAGTAATGGCTGGGCAAGGTGGAATTGATTTGGCTCAATTGGGGGTCAATGCTAATGATTTTGTGCGAAATGTTACGGAGGGTTTAGAGTGACATATGTATCATCTTAATATACATCGTACATACGTATATGTATCTATTATTATCCCATTATCCCATTTTTTTTTTCAACATGCCAAGACCATAGATTGGTCAAAAGAAGTGTAAATAGACCGGAAATGGTAGACTGTTGACATTAACCCCTATACAGAATTCAACCAAAAAAAAAAAATCATATATCCATCAAGCCAAGATAGATCTTGATTTAGTGCATGCACCTCATACATCATCATCAATCTCGACATTCAACATTTAACGAGGCGGTGAGTGGAGCGATGATCGTCGTGAAGAGATGAAACGAAGGTTGAACCACGTTCCCCCTCTATTCCCTCCTTTTCTCCTTCAAATTATTCTCTTGCACTTTGACACTGTTGCTTTTACGTTCCTGGTTGAACGAATCAAGTTTAGAAAGTAAATAAGGCTCAGATGAGGCAGGTCCCACATCCATCTCGGCATTGATCATTTTGGCTCGATTCCCGGTTCTCGACTCTACTCCCGGCCCTCGCTCCTCTCCCACGGCCCTCCGTCCAATTTCGAATCTCCTCCACACTATTGGTGCTCTCTCCACCATGGCAGACACAGTTGTGCCATCGCAACCTTTACCAGAGCTGAAGGCGCGCAATGCCTACGTTTCCTCTCCGAGTGGATTGCGCCCAGCCAAGGAGACCACGTTCCGTGAATGGGTGGTTGCCAACCAGATCGGTATGAAGAAAAACCTCAATCCTTGGATTACTATGGAGATACAAGCACGACCAGTACCTGACAGAGTCGCTGCGCTCCCCATTCAATCCCCGAAATATGCGGATTCCCCCACATCCTGATAATAATAGTAATGCTAACACCAATCTGCTTCTCTATAGGAATCTCCTTGACCACCCTGGCTATGTTGCTAGCTCTTCATAACCTCTACCCCTCCCTCCACCCATATACCCGGCCATTCTTCCAATTGTCCTATTATAACGAATCCTCGAACTCATACGTGCAGGGCTGGGACGATGTCTACTTCGTCATCAGTGCTGCTATCGCACTCATCGGTGTCCGCGCTATCGCCATTGAATGGCTCATGCAACCACTGGCGCGCGCGTGCGGTTTAAAGCGCAAGCAGTCGGTTCGCATCGCTGAGCAGGGTTGGCAAGCTATGTACTATTCGTTCATCTGGGGAATCGGATTGGTGTGTTTGGCCCACAGATATTTACCTGGGAATATATAACTAACTGTTGATTCTACGCTGCAGTACCTGTGGAAGACGTCATACTATTGGGGCGATTTCGCCGCTATGTGGTCGCAGTGGCCCGCCCGTCCTATGTCTGGCTTGATGAAGTGGTATCTTCTCGTTGAGCTGGCATTCCTCGTGCAGCTGATCTTCGTGATCCACGTGGAAGAGAGACGGAAGGACCATGTCCAGATGCTTTCCCACCACATTATTACCAGTGCTCTCCTGAGCGCTGCTTACATGTACGCCATGTACAATGTGTCCAATGTAGTGCTATGTCTCATGGACATTGTGGACTTCTTGTTACCGGTTCGTCAATTACTATTCTTCCAAGTGCTCCTAAACAGCTACTAATACCTCCACAGTCTGCGAAGATTCTCAAGTACTCCAAGTTCGAAACAGCCTGCAATGTTGGCTTTGGCCTCTTCGTGGGTACATGGTTCATTACCCGACACATCATCTACCCCATGGTGTGCTGGTCCGTTTATTATGATCTCCCCCGCGAACTCACCTATGGCTGCTACACCGGTTCAACAAGCGAGTTCATCTCAGCGGAGGCCCCGAATGCCTTCGCATACATGCTTGGACCATACTTTAGTTTGGACAACCCCATCTGTTTTAACCCCACTCTCAAATGGATCTTCTTATCCCTCCTATTGATCATCGAGGGACTGTCCATTTTGTGGTTTAGCATGATTGTCCGTGTTGTCTACAGTGTGGTTTGTGGCGCTAACGCCGAAGACACCCGCAGTGATGATGAAGATGAATACGAAGCGGAAGTGGAAAACCAGACCGCATCCCACGTTCCAGCACATTTGGCTGCTAAGGAAGGCGCCCCTATCGACGCACACGAAACCGTAAACGCCCCGGGCTTGGATCGTCGGCGGTCCAACGGCACTGCATCAGTGCGCGCGCGGGGTCGCGGTCGTGTTCCTTTCGATCCGATTGATCGGAAAGCCCTCTTGGGCCGCATTGGATGCGAAAAGCCTACGTAAATTTTCGCTTTCCATTCAACGTTTTCTTTTGACTAAATTTGATGACCCCCATTTCGAGTTGCTCCCTTGCATGCCATGCCTCTGTCCATATACTATGCCGTGAAACCCATTTTCCGGGTGACAGTGTCGAATAGCCACTGGCCATGTAATGGAGTGCCCGAATTACGATGAACTGCTATTTCCAAGGTTGTTTGCGGCACATCGTTTTTCAGTCTGCTTGCCGGGTCTTATATCCATTTTGTTTTTTGTTTTGTTTTCTTCATATTCATACTCATTGTTGTGTCACCTCTTGCCGGCTGGCGTCGGGGAGGTTTCCTGATATGCTTTTTGTTGCCGTGATGATCTCTACGGACTTGCAGTTTCGTTCTAGAGATTCACCCAATAATACCCAATGGAAGCATTTGGCCTTGTATATGTATCATAGAGCCCTGTCCGGTCTGGACTTATAGATTTCCCTTGGGGTGAATACGGAATATAGCGTTGCCTTTAACCCCAAATCCGTAGTCCATCACCTTCACAACCCGACACCCATTGCAGCCTAACCTCTCCTAGTGATGAACATAGCCCCTAAGCGGCGGCTCCTCACTCCCATTATTATATCCATACAACAACACATCAAGCACCCCAACCACATTCGACACAGCCTCCATCCCTAAAAAATCATTCACATCTAAACCAGGCGCAATCGACTCCCCACAAACAGCACCAAGATCAATCCTCTCCAATCGCCCAGGCCCATCATGAACCAAAGCATCAACAAACAAAGCATACGTCAACGGATTAGCCAACATAGCCGAATGCGAATAAGACCCCCCAGCAGCACGCCCCGCACAAGCAACCTGCACCTGCACATTCGACACCCCAACCCCACGCACATCCCCCAGCGCCGCAGAAGCCCATCCTCCACTCTGCGGCTGAACAATAACATCATCCCCAGAGTACACGCTCGTCGTCGGCACGAACGCTGAATCCCCGCCTTCACCACGCAGAGCCCGAATAAACCTCGTGTCATACCCCTGCTGCTGCACAGCGGGCGAACAAAACGGTTTGGCAAGTGCGCACAGCGTGGCAACAAGCGTCCCGTGGAAATCACCACTCACAGCCATGAAATCGCTTACCGCGGCTCGTGTCGACGGCCAGTATTTCAGCGCCCATTGCACATCTAAGCTACCTTGCGACCAGCTTAGCACTCCGATAGGACGCTGCGAGAGTCCGGAAATGTAGTTTATTGCGTATGCGACGTATTCTGCGTTGCTTTGGATGTCGCCTAGCGAGTTGCCCGGGATGTTAACCCATACTGGGTCTGTGTGTGGGTTTGCCGTGAAGAGCTTCGCGTAGTTGAAGTAGTAGGTGCTGCCGGCTGGGTCGGCAGTTCCTGGGACTAGGAGGACGGGGGTTTTGTTATTTTTGCCGTAGGAGAAGGTTGGGGGGATGTGGATTGCTCTGCGGAGGGTTTCTTCGGGGATGTCGTAGGGTGCATCCCAGAAGGACCTTGTTGGGTGGATTCGTGGACTTGGGTCTTTTGTGTTGTTGTTGGCTATGGAGTTTATTTCGTGGTTTGTTATGCCGTTGAGGATGTCGATGATGTTTGTTGGGACTAGACCTAGGGATACTATGTCGATGGCGTTTTGGAGGATTGTTCGGTCGTTGGTATGTGGAATTGAGGAAAGGACTGAGAGGCCTTCTTCAATTGTTGAGACTGGTTTGATCTTGCCTGTTGCCATGTCTGATATCTTGGATTCGAGCTGATATAGCTCTTGGTATATGTCCCCACTGAAGGGAGTGCAACTTGTGGATGTGTTGAATAACTTGTTGAAGATATCTGGCACATCCTGAGCTTCTTTTGATGTATACGAAGGCACTGGGTTGCTAAGTGATACTGATACAAAGAAAATAAACCGAAACACTTGGTGGCAGTGCATTGTGATGCTTGGCTCCTCAATTAGGGCTGAATATCTACCTATGGGGTTTGACCTGGTAAAAACTGATGTTTTATAGACAAAATTATATCCCGTCGGAGCTCAAGCAACATATATTTTGTACCATATCCGATGGCATATTAGATCTGAGTTTTTATTTCGGCGCCAGACACATGTCTATGCATATCGTATATCACTCCTCGTATTTGAGAACACGCAAACGTACCGATGATATTATGAATACTTGATAGGTAATGCATGGAGCCCTCTAAAGTGTCGGAGCCATCCCATGCGTCTCATGCTCCGTCGTCCTAATAAGGTCCGAGCACCGGAGTTTCTTTTGTGTCTGTGTATCCCGAAATGAATATAAATTAACCCAGTGAGGGTCTGCTGCAACTTAATTCTGGAGAATAGGATAGGCAGCTAACACTATTCCACGCACCAACTCCCCGAGCCACAACCTAAGACGGAAGGAATTACGGCCAAAAGGAGCCCATATTCACCGCAAGTGCATCTTACAGCAGGACTAATTTCTGATCTATCGAATTGATTTTATGATGAATGGTCTGGCCGTAGCTTTGGATCCCCCCATATCATCGCGCTGGGTTTAATGACCACACCGCGTCTTCTTCTAGTCGTACATCGGATTGACGCCGATTAGCATGAGAGGGTAGACATCCTTTCTGAGCCCATTGTAGACTTAGTGAGGAATCGAAATTGGGCCACCTAAATATAATTAAACAAGTCTAAAGCCATTTTTCGCATGACTTCTTCTAGCGGTGTAGTTCTGAAATGGCGCCTAGGTCCGTCTGTGAACTGGGGCTTGTTCGCTGGATCAGTGGAAAAGGGGTGGAGGAAGTCAAACACAGCCGTTTGGCCAAGAGGATCTCTGATCCAGGGCGAACTAATAGCATGACAGAATCCAATAAACCCTTCCCGGCAGCGCAATGAATAGGGGCCCCTATTCCGCTATACATATATCTAGACTGTCTCGCAATCCAGAAAGTATGGCGTCTATGCCCCATGCTCATTTGACAGACGACCGGTCCCACAGTCTACAGTACTCCCGTTAAGGGCTGAATGTTCAAACTGAAGATCTGCACTAACTAGCTTCAGCTTATTCAATGCCATATGGCAAAACAAGGAATTTTATAGTTTGAAAATCATCAATTCATCAATCATCCAGGACCATGCAAGCGACTACCATAGACGCGAACATGCCTCCTGTGGGGGTATATAAATCCCGGGGTCTATTTCCAAGATCCCGGCCTCGAGGTTCCAGTTCACAACTTTTATCCCACATGTCATGTAAATCGACAGCCGATTGCAACTGAGTCGCAAGATATTCCTGCAACTCGGGCACTGGCCGTAAAGCGTAAGGGGCTTCTTTAAAACGCTGAATCTCATGGATGGTTGATGCTAACATATTACATTTGTGGAAATTGATGAGCCCTTCCGGTGTCGTAGCTGGGTTCCCGTCTTCAATGAAGGTCAAATCTTTCAAAAACAAACCTGTTGAATGGTTAATCATCGGCAATTTCAATAGTTAACGATAGAACTGACCAAGAAATGGAACGCATGGTGCCATTGCAACCCGCAATGTGTCACGGTAGGCCTGGTAATTGTGTGCATTGGATATCATGACTTGTAAGGGCCTTAGTGTGTTGCAACTACGTTCGGTAACCATTGCCCAAGTGCGAGCAAGCCGGTAGATGGGTGTGCTTTCCAAGCCTGCCAGGATAGAGACTACCGCGGAGTAATTTTGGAGTTGATGACATGTCTGTAATAGGTGAAAATTAGCCACAGGAATACTTACAAGGGTGAAGCTATAGAGATTAGAACTTACGTTGGCCACATTCACTAAATGCCCTACCACCTGAGTCCGCTTTTTCAAATCCGATTCTGCGAGTATTAGGGTGCCGACCCAATTAGAGAGCTGATTGGAATACCGAATCAAGGCCCTGATGTTTGGAGCGAGCTCAAGTGTACTGGGGCCCTCTTTCTTTTGCCAGTTTTTGTTCAACAATTCATCTCGTTGTACTTTGCCAAACATATGTCCTTCCATGATAGTCAGCTGCCGGGCAATCTCCGTGGCATCGATTTTGAGAAACTGTAGTTTGTCTAATTTCCGTGGTAGAATTGGCTTTGGCGGGGTTGAGATGGACGATAGTGATCTTCTCTTGCAATCGAACCCGGCAAGTCGGCGCCGAATGATCGTGAGCAGTTGTTGTGTCGCGCTTGTCTCGGTGGCATCCGTGGCGCGCTTTGCAAATGACTGTAGTATTCGCAAATTTCGATCTGTATCAATGCCTTTTGGCTCAGACCAGAAATGTTCGAGCCACTGCTTCAGAACATTTATCACGCGTAATCGAATCAGTGGCTTTATCTGGGTCGACCACTCTGTAGTCTGGCTGGCATTTAATATGGGAGGCGAGCAGTCAAATCGATCGATGAGTAGCTCAAGGAGCTCTTCTCCAGAGGTAAAATGCCTATAAGTGGTGAGGAATATTCGGTTGAAGGAGCCGTCGAGCTTGTCGTGGCGCGTCAAAATTTCCACCAGCGCGGCGAGAGTTCCGGCCCTAACAACCTCCCCGCTTCCGTCGTACTGGTAGACGAGTTTCTCCGGAGGTGTGACGTCGTGGGATCCAGAGTCCCTCCGCTCTTTTGTGTCTGCCTGATCCATCGCGACGAGAAAGCCATGGAAGAGTTAAATCAGTTGTCATTCGAACCACACATCTACTTGGATCGCTGTGGTCACATGGCATTGTGTCTGAACTGCGGTCAAGGGCATGCCGAGAGATTGATAATGTCATTTGGGTAGTGGGGTATTTCCACTGGACCAGTGTGCTAACGAGACACCCCACTTATAGTACCTCAGGTTGATTTCTGGTCCTATGTTGTAGGAAAAACCCCGACCCATCGTCCGACCTCGGATTGAGTTCCTACGATGAGCAACCGACCATCGGCATTTTGCTTAGCCGCTCCTGCCACGGGCCCACCTTTAACCGCTTTTGGCCAGGATCGGAGAGTTTTGAGTTATCTGATCCGAAACTTACTGGGAGCCTTGGCAAGTTTATTGGCGGAAAGAGGACCCCACCGCGTCATTTATTTCCGTCTGAGCCACGCGGTCAGATCCAACATTATCCCACATTTAGAACTCTCAAGGCTGAGGCGGTTTAATTTTTACGGCCAGAGGCAACTGTAGCAGAGGTTCAAGAATCCCATTCCGAGGTGCGTAAATTTTTACATTATCTTATACTGGTTGTCTTCCTAAAAGACCGTACCCCTGACCTGCGGCTTCCTCTTCAAATTGATATCCTTCATCAAAATTGTCCATGGAATCGCCAGAAATATAATACCACACCCGACAGAAAGTAGATGAAGTTCGGAGTAGGCGTAGGCCTTCTGGACAGCCAACCTGGTGGGGCTTCCGATAGGATAACTCAGCTGCGTGACGAGATCCTCGTAGATGTTGTTTAGATTCGGCAAAGCCGAGTCTGGGAGGTATCGGAGAAGAGCTTTCAGGTATGTGTTTTGCCAGATGACGGTACTGATGGTAAGACCCGCACTATCGCCAATAGTGCCAACCACATTCAACACGGCCAGCGCTGTAGCGACGTGTTGATGGTCAACAGCCGCTAGGATAGCAAGCTGCTCCACAAGAATGAAGGTCGCGCCACCAATAGCGAGGAAAACTTGGCACATAATTTGGTAGCCAACATGCATGTTAGGCTGGCGGAAGTATATCATCAAGCCCTGTGCCAAGATATAGAGAGGGATGGCAATATATAGAGTCCACTTGTAACGACCAACTCTCCGGATTAGCCAACCCATGGCTAGCAACAGCACACCAGAGACCATATCGAAGATATTGACGATATAGTTGGAAGTGGTAATGGATAGGTCGTTGTTAACCTGCAGCCAGGATGTGAAGTAGTAACTCCAGCAATAGTTCGAGAGCTGGTAGGTTGCATCCAAGAGGACTGCACCAACAATAGTGCGGTTCGTAAGAAGTCGCCACTCGAACAGAGGCACTGGAGCCAGCCACCTTTCCCAAATCGCGAACAAGAAAAGCATACAAAACCCGACGACAAGCATGGCAATAATATAGCCAGAAGCCCAATTATCGGGGGCGTAATGGGCGAGGTCGAAGGGAAGCTCAAACAACACAAGTCCAACGGTGAACAGGAAGACTCCAAAGGCTGGTACTTGAAATTAGATATCGCCTTCTCTTGTGGAGGATAGGAATAAAAAAGCAGAGTACTTACTATCAAACTCAATAGTCCAATGACGGATGCTTTCAATCACCGTGCGACCACTCGGCCTCTTGATCCGGTAGCCTTCTTTCTCCGCCTTATACAGGTTGTACTTCAGCATAATGTATAGCGGGGCCGCCACTATAGGAACGACGATTGCCCAGCAGCCAAGGCCCCATTTCCAGGAAACTTGGTGGTAGAATTCGTTCGCAACCTTTGGTCCCGCAAATGCCGTGATAATGTATGGGGAGGAAGTGAAGGCATAGGCGAAAGCACGGTTTCTCAGGGTTGAAACGTCGGCTGTCATAACATCGACTGCGTACTCCATACCGTAGAAACCGGTATAGTAGAAGACCTTACATACCAGTTAGCATTGCATACTAAACAGCATGCCATTTTGGGAACTCACGTTGGCGGCACAGTAGATCTCAAAGCTATTACAGCTCGCCATGAGAACCAAGCCGATGGTTAAACATATGACCATCAAGAGAAACCCTTCTGCACGACCCCATACATCCATCATTTTTGCGACAGGTAAATAGGTGGCAGCTGCAAAGACATCACCCAAAGCTGTGGGAACCGCGGACAGCGAGTGTGTTTTGAATGAACTTGTCACATAGGGGTTCAGAGTAACGATAACCGTAGATTGAAACGCATTCGCAAAATAAAGGAACCAAATGCTATTGGAGTCATGATATTAGTGTCTGTCGGAACATTGATAACGACATTGAATGCGCGACACAAAATACAGTGATTGAGAACATACTTGATGAAGACTGCGATCAGCGTACCCTTCGTCCACGTCATCGTCACGGCCTCGACATCTTGAACACCATGCTGGGCACTCCCATCAGGCATCTCCTCAAGCGCTACGGAGCTGGCGGGACTCCGAGCGCCATCCTTTCCAGCATCATGGGCTGTGTGGGGGTCATCGTCATTGCCTTCAGTCGACATGCGGCGGAACACAATTCGCGCTCTTCGGATCAAAGGGCGAACACCCATAATGGTTGATTGTAGAAGTCAAAATTTGTCCAGAGGTTGGGTTAAATCAGGTTAGACCACATGTGGACACACAGGGAATTATTGCCCTTATAGTAAACAAGCACCGAAGTCGGATTTCGTATTTTCCTAGTGACTAACTAGAAACTAACTAGTCACATACTGCAGAGGCTGTTCCTGAACATGTGGAGATTTGATCCCCAGTCCCCTCTCTACTGGCGGTTAACAGTAAAAAAAAGATAAGATCCTTTGTGCTCGTGCGTTCGTGGGCCGGCCCACGCCACTTTTCCTTGTCGATCGGAAATTACGCATTATCCACGGAGAATCCACTAGTAAATTATTCCGATCCTATCAGGGAAAGTTGCATGATTAATTGAAATGGCCGGACAAAAGAATATTCTTCCGCAAGTATCGCCTGAGCCGGAGTATTTCCACAGATAGCGTGTGTGGCTGTCTTGTGGGTTTGTAGGGCGGCTCATAGTCGTGCCTCGAGGCAGGCGCATCGGATTCCTCAAAGGATCAACACGGAAGTGGGTGCTCGCTCGCCTAAACAAGTGTGGAGTCAGCCTTTCCAAGAGGCACAGTTCTAACAAAGTGTTGAGTCAGTTCATTTTAGCACAAATGAGGGCGACGGAAAAAGGTAAACAACTATGGGCTTGTATCAGTCGAGAAAAAGGAGAGCGGAATACAGAAGGAGCAAACACCCCTGAATGCGAGGGATCTGATAAGTTCTAAAACCCCGAGGAATTAGGTTTCAGCGTATCCTACATCGGACCGAATTCAGCCTTGCCGATCAAGCATGCCGGGGCTATGAACCAACATATACCCCTCCGAAATCATGAAGCCCCACCCAGCTTCCAGCGCACACGCAGGATGGGAGTAGTCAAAAGGAAAGGCAAAATGGAGGTCGAAAGCCTCTCCCCAACTCGCTGATAGTCCATCAGATTGACCATGTTATACGTCCTCGTAGTCCTGATAGTACTACTGACATGTTGTTTGCTCGTATCGGAGGACCTGTATCAGCTTATGTCGAGTATATCGTTCACTTGGCGGAGTGTAGACCTCCACACAGGAGGTCGTGTTCATGGGCGAGATCCATGAGGTCGCGAAATTGGTTGTTGGTGTTTCTCATGGAGATCATGTTCGCGTTAAGGGCAGCTCGCAATTCTGCCTTAGGAGGGGCTAATTCCCTTAAACAAGCCGTAAAGTCGTTGTATTGATCTTGCTAAACGTTTTCAGTCATAAGTTAACATTTATCCGAAAGTGGTTGATATGTGAGGGCCATCCAAAGAACTTTCAACGGCTACACATACCTTGTCCATCTTAGGATCGAGCTAGGTTTTTAGTCGAATAGATATATCAGTGATAAAGAAGAAGGACATTCCAGATAGAATTAGCCAAGGTGGCTTGAGGAAGGGAAAGGGCAAGGGCCTGGAGCAGTCTGTCTTCGTAGTGCTGATTGGTACCATGTTCGCTGATTGAAGTTGGGGTTAATTTGCGAAGTAGGAGGTCCGGATCGAGGCGGATGGAAAAGATTGAGAAAAGGAAAGAAGTGGTTGTTTGTGGGTTGGGAAAGAGAAAAGGAGAACAGATGGTGGGAGAAGCTAATTTATAGGAAGGCAACACCTAAAGTTCTACTAAACGTCAGCAAATCCCAGTTCCCATCATAATTATGGTATTTGTCACACGTTGCTAGCAATTCTATTTCCGCAGAGAGTGTTCAAGACCTACCAATCTCAACGCTTCAGTTCTCGGGTCATATTCTCTACCCATTTTGCGAAGCACTTTATATAGGGTTACAAATTAGGATTTTAGTGAATATTAAGACCGATCAGATCCCCCAAAGGGACGAAGTAGAAGATATATATCATTATAAGTTGCCCTGTGTATGAAAAGACGACTGAGAAGGGTCCCCAATAGGCAGCTGGGCGTATAGCATAGTCGAATAAGCCATCGATTGCAAGGGCGTGAGATAAGGATATGTTGTTCCGGAGCGCTAGACCCAGTAATATTCTGCATATCGTTAGGAGCTTCTTGTGCTAGGTGACATGATGACTGCGGTTATGTGGTGGAAGCTCACGTGGCAGGAGCCTCAAGCTGTTCGTATGTATAGGTGATGGGTGTCTCTATATTCCCTTCAATCCTCTCCTATGGTGGAGGCTTGCAACACACTAGGGAGCTGCAGCATTTGGCTGCTAGCCTGACTTGCCAAATGGTTGGAACCTTCTCACAGATCGTCAACTGGAGCTATTGGAGTTCACCGAAGGGTAGCTTACTTGCAAAAGCAAGTGACGTTGATAGTGGCTACCGCACGGTGTGACTCTGATGATGATGGCTAAAGGAACGACGGATTCCACCAAATAGCCAGTATATGTACTTTCTAAGAACTGGCTTGATAAAACAGGCCAAAATGCAGACGATCAAAGCTACATGCATGTCAACAAAGGTCGCGCCTCAAAGGAATCCGTTGAGCTCTACGTAGCACACACAACCGCTATCAAAGTCAAGACTTGATTATTCTAACCACCTTCATAGTGAAAGTTTCGATGCCAAATGGTTTGCAGGAAGATACTTAAATCGGCAATTGTACTACTTTTTACAACCGCGTCTCTGCTAACTCCCGAAGGATGACGGATTCAGAGCTGGACTACACTGATCTCTAAATGTAGGCCATATATCAGGGAACTAACTCGGAAAATTAGTTGGAACAAACAGATATAATATTATGTACGAAAGATTGGAGAATCTTAAAGCCCAGTTGCCCTGTACGGGCAGACTCTCTGGGTCAAATCGATCAATAATACACCCGGTTCACATCGAACGAATGGGTACTATGATCAAAAGTCAAGAGGAATGTATTTGTACACCACCTGACAAGGATTACCAGCTAGACTGCGCTCGCTCTGGGAAAACCGCAGAAAGACTTGATCAGGGCCCCGGTTGAACTTCACGATATCTGCCTCGGTGGTTCCATGGGGGAAACCATCCATTGGCCGAAAAGCAGCAATGGGTCCAATGCGCGCCTCCTCCGGGATAAGCAGTGCTGTTGGTATTTTCGGTCTCATGTCCGCATGAGCAGAATATGAACTTACGGCAATTTCGGAGCTGGAAATTGGTCCGTTGGTTGAATTCAATGCACCGAAATTGGGTGTAGGATGGGCCGCATTCATTGCCATTGCATGTGATTCTTCTAGCTCCATGATTATTTGGCCCACACCTGCCCATATTGAGCGCTGGTAAAACCCTTGTACCGAGGGCGCTTGACGAAGTAGAGCCAGTGCCGCACGTCGGGTATGCGGTTCGCGGCATCGAAGACTGGTGAACCAAAGCGGAAGTCCAATATTGAGGTCAAATGTAAATGGTGGTTGGGTGCCATCTGATCGCACCGAGGCTTTAGGTGCAATGGCAGAGTGTTCAACGATATTTTGGAAGTTTGGTAGATAAGCATCGAATTGCATAAATGACAATGATGTACAGGTCTCGAGCATGACATACAACATTTCATGAAAACTCAACAGAAGGGCAGCGGTACCAATCTGTTGTAGCGATAAAATGTCTTTAGCGTGAAGAACTGTCATCAACTTATCAAAGGCAGTACGCCAGTTCCTCAGTCTGGCCGCTAGACTGAATAATCTAGTATTAAATTCCTCGGGCACATGCGAGACATGAACCTTGAGTAGGTGCTTGTAGCAAGTGCTTTCAAAGGATGGGATATCTATTGCTAAGAGCACGATCGCCTCTCGAGCAGACTTGAGTGAGTCAAACTGCTCCCTCGAGGCATATTCAGTGTCTTGTAGTAAAGCGGCCTCGGTAACCCCACCGGAGGCAAGAGCGAATGTTCCTAAACGAATGAAGATCGGGATAATAGTATCATCCAGTAATGAAGCTTTATTCGTAGCCGCAGGTGTTATTTGGGGACGCAAAGCGGTAATGAGCTGGACACCTTGACGATAAAGCTGCATCGCGCCGTCTGCATTTCCCTGGATGGCCTCAATGCAGATGAAAAGCACACAACTAATCAGTCCGACAAAGACGTCTACGCTACCCTGCTCGATGCGCTGGCGAACAGCAGACACCGAGCGCGAGTACCAGCCCAAGGCATCTTGATGGGTTTTAGTGTGAGAGACAGGATTATCATGGCGTTGTAGCACGGGATCCAGGTATTGTTGGGGATGCTCAAATAGGGCACTAATGGTGATGATGGCATCCCACACAGCAGGTTCAGAGCGGCAAACCTGTGGGACAACAGTGCGCCAGAAATCAACATCCAATCCACCACCAATGGAGGAGGCAGCACATTCGAAATAGTAAGCAAATGCACGACGCTCTCGCCACACCGTGTTGGTGTTTGGTGATAATGATAAGGGGCTGGTAATGACCGAGATTTGGGAAGAGGACTGTGTGTCTGCAAAGTCACACTTGCGACCTGTACTGGTACATCGAACACAGCTAGGCTTTTCTTCTCCGCACTTGACTCGTCGAATTCTACGACACGCTCAATATCAAACTCTGTCTATGGAAAAGGGAAGCTAGCACCTACTTGCAAGTTCTGCATCCTAACTTTGACCTCAGGAGGACCCTTGGACGACTTTTTGAATGGTCCGACCGAGCCATGTTGATGGCATTCTAGATTTGGCTTGCGCCCAGATATCTCAGCGGGGAGAACGCATAATCATCAAGTGGTGGGATGAAGCCCAAGGACTCCACCTCCACCGACCTCGTCGACCGCCGTGTCTGATGAGTAAGCATCCGGTTAGTCAGCTTTCGTATCGCCCTGGAGGGCGCCGAGCCGTAGGCTAGGATCCAACTAGCCAATTCTTTTGCTATTTGGATATCACCTAGACTTCGAGTGACCACACAAGCGAAAAGGATCAAGAACATACCATGGACGAACGTAACCAAACCATTAGAAAATAAAGGGCGGAAATTTATAACGGAGGGAAATATGGCGTATGGAGGGTGTTTCGAATGTCGCCGTAGCAACAGATGGAATTGAATTCAAATTGGGCTAAGAATATAGGGAAAACACAATGGAACGAAAAGAAACCCTAGTCTAAGACAAGTAACCAATTCCCGAGAGGCGAAGGCAGCGAGGCCGCAAACAATGAGGAACCCGATGAGAAATATCTTAGGCTAGCCCAAAAGAAAGGATGTTCATGATACCCGGATATGCCAGAGTTATATGTTGTATGTTACAGACAGGGCAACAATGGTGAACTCTTGGGAATTGAAGAGGATTATGCCCAGCTACACCCGATGTGTTGGTTCCCAGCGGGAAACGTAATATATACACCTAGCTGTGGATATGAATAGGAGTGGGTGGCTCCTGTGGGCTAGATCTAGGTCCCGCACATAGGCAACTTATCACGGCCATGAGATCGCCCAGCTCGTTCAAGCTAGCACGAATGCCATTGTGCCCTTGCGTCCCCACGGTCCTGGGATGATGGTCATTTGCAAGAAGGTGCCGTAGTCAGCAGTCATGTACGTGGGAATGAGGCCCATCTCTAGAATCTGGAAGGCAAAACTGGATGTCACGTCGTCTCTCAACCAGCATTGTCTCTGAGCCTGGCAAGTGCCGCCGCGATACCTTCACTCATCTCTTCACTTGGTTGACCTCCAGCCTGAGGCTCAGTAGGCCGTACAGTTTGCGCAGCCGCTGTTTTCCTGCTTTCCGCTAGAACTTCACGAAGAATCGCCTCTTCTTCATCCTCTTCATCCATATTCTGATAGGGTCTGTCATGCACATTCACGGTTGGCGGTTGAGCCTGGCGTTGTGCGGCAGGAGCAGAAGCCCTCTTCGTGCTCTCGACTCTGAAATCTTCTCGGACTGCATGACACCATTGCTGGACCTTTTTCTCTCCCCAGCCCGGCACGGCGCTGATCTGCTCTGGCTGTGCATTGATAGCATTTTGCAAGCTGCCGAAGGTGGAGATCAAACTTGCGGCGTCAGACTTGTTGATACTTCTGGGAACCGTGACAAACTCCACCAGTGACTCTTTATAGGATTGGGCCTGTTGGGCTCGAATGGCAGTGGGCTGTGCGTTCTCTGAGGACTTGAAGAGCTCGAGATAATGCGCAGCCTCTGGTGCAGACCAACATAATATCAAGGTTAAATTGTTAATGATTGATGTTTTGGACAGCTCTCTGAGACTGTCTTCGTGGTTTTGTATGTCGACCATCACTAGTACGAGGCGGAGGTTGTATTTGCCCGCTAGTTGTTTCACTCGGGAGTAGATGTATTCGGGGTGTAGGCGATGGTATTTCAAGGAGAGGAACATTGCACACGTTGTGGTACCAACCACATAGTCCGCGGGGATGTCGGCATACTCCCAGGGTATGAGCTTTATGTGGGTCAGGATTGGGTTGCCCTTTTGTCGCGTGGACACCAGAATCGCGGAAGGACCAGGGCGGTTGGCGAGGGCTTGGGGTTTAGGTTGTTGGACTTTCGGTCTTGAAGGTGCTCCTGCAGCTGGGGAGTCTGAAGGGCGTGGGGGATCCATCTCGTCCCCCAATGTGTTATTCCCAGGTTGTTAATAAAAGAGTCAATGGAGAGTTGATAAGTCGATAAAGCTATGGCTTATCTGGATGGGACCCACACCGCCTGGGTCAATCTGCCTCAATTTTCTGCCGCTAATTTTTTTGTTCTTCCTCGACCGCAGAAAAAAAAAACCGCTGTCGCAACAAAGCCATCATGGATGAATTACACAAGAAACGACGTCTCTCGGACGCCGAGAGCCCCGAAATCAAAGTCGAGGCCACTACACCCGCCGCCGAGGCCTCGACCGCACAGAATAAGAGAACTCTTTTCGTCCGCTCACTACCCACCTCAGCCACGACAGAGAGCCTAGCAGAACATTTCTCGCAATCCTACATTATCAAGCACGCTGTTGTTGTCAGCGACAAAGAGACAAAGGTGTCCAAAGGATTCGGTTTTGTTACATTCGCCGATGTCGAGGATGCGGAGAGCGCTCTGAAGGAACTCAACGGGTCCAAGTTTGACGGGAAAATCATTCGCGTCGACTATGCCGAGTCTCGTAAGCGTGAGATCGATGAGAAAATCGGACGCAGTGTCCCCACTGCTGCGTCCCGCGAGTCCAAGAAGCAGAAGGAAGAGGAGAGAGGGCAGGGCCTGCCACCCAAGCTGATTGTTCGCAATCTGCCGTGGAGTATTAAGGAGCCCGAGGATCTGAATGTCCTGTTCCGCAGCTTTGGAAAGGTCAAGTTTGTTACCCTCCCCAAGAGGAATGGCAAGCTTTCTGGTTTTGGTTTCATTACCATGCGTGGCAGGAAGAACGCCGAGAAAGCAATGCAGATGGTCAACGGAAAGGAGATCGATGGACGTCAACTCGCTGTCGATTGGGCTGTTGAGAAGGACGTTTGGGAAACTACCAAGAAGGAAGACACCGACGAGGAGGAGCAGAAAGAAGAAGAGAAGGAGTCTGATGATGTTGAGATGGAAGATACCGAGGGTGCTCTGGAGGAGCCCTCAGATGACGAAACCTCTTCCGACGAAGACGACGATGAGGACGACGATCTCGATGAACTAGACGACTTGGACGATGATAAGGCAGACGAGGAGGATGACCGAAATGCCACTACAATCTTCATTCGCAACCTCCCCTTCACCGCCACAGACCAGGCCCTCTACGACCACTTCAAAACTCACTTTGGACCGCTACGGTACGCACGTGTGGTCCTCGACTACGAGACCGAGCGCCCTCGAGGCACTGGATTCGCCTGCTTCTGGAAGCCCGAAGACGCCAACACATGCATTCGTGAAGCCCCCCGAGGAGCCGAAGCCATGGCCCCTAACAAGGACAAGCCTAAGTCAAACACTGCTATGAAGCACTCCGTCCTTCAAGATGACAACTCCGACCCCAGCGGCCGCTACACCCTGGAAGGCCGCGTCCTACAAGTCGCACGGGCCGTGAGCAAGGGCCAAGCCGCCAAGCTGGAAGAGGAGGGAGTATCACGCCGTATGGTCCGCGACACAGACAAGCGCCGCCTGTACCTCCTCAACGAGGGTACGATCCCCTCCAACTCCCCACTTTACAAGAAGCTCTCTCCCTCCGAAGTCAAGATGCGCGAGGACAGCTACAAGCAGCGTGAGACCTTCATCAAGAAGAACCCAGCTCTCCACCTCAGTCTCACCCGTCTCGCCATCCGTAACCTCCCCCGCCACATCAACTCCAAGGACTTGAAGCAGCTTGCTCGAGAGTCCGTCGTCAACTTCGCCAAGGATGTTAAGGCGGGCGCACGCCACCCGCTCTCAAAAGAGGAGCAGCAGCGATCCCGCGATACTATGAAGGAGCTGGAGCAGCTGCGCAAGCAGAAGAAGATGGGTATTGTGCGCCAAGCCAAGGTCGTCTTCGAGACTCGCGAGGGTACCAAGGTCTCCGAGAAGACTGGAGGTGGTCGCAGTCGTGGATACGGATTCATCGAGTTCTTCACTCACCGTCACGCACTGATGAGTTTGCGCTGGCTGAACTGCCACTCCATGGCAGTTCCTCCCTCTGCTCAGGATCCCGATGACCGGGACAAGAAGAAGAGCCTCGTTGTTGAGTTTGCCATTGAGAACGCCCAGGTCGTTAAGCGCCGTAATGAGCTGCAGGCTAAATCCCGCGAGCCCAGGCCCAAGCGCTCAGATGATGCTGAGGGTGACGGAGAGAGGGGTCAGAAGAGGAAGCGCTCTGATACTCGTGGTGGTAAAGGAAAGGATGGAAGAGATGCACGAGGTGGACGAGATGGCCGGGATGGACGGGACGCGAAGCGTGGCAAGACTGGAAATGGAAAGAGCCCCAAAGATGAGAAGGCGAATGAAGACGAGGACAAGGCAGCTAAGCGCAACCGCATTATCGGACAGAAGCGCATGAAGCGGAAGTCCCGCAAGGGGAATTAAAGGCGTGAATGTTACATGTTACTTTGTTTAATGTATAGGCATTATTTATCCCAGCAGTCAGAGGGAAGAACTGTTCTTTGTACCTACGCGATACCACCATTTCGAAAATGAAAAGCATGGATTTGAGATTTGAATACTGGATTGTTGATCCATTTCTCATACTGGGTATATAGGTAATGTCGATCCATGTGAAGGCTGCGTCTCCATGATGATGTAGCCCTTAGGTGTTCTTGGCGCCTTCGACCTTGCCGACAATGTTATACCGCTTGCTGAAGAAAGTATACCACTCATCCAAGACAGTCTTTTCCTTGTCCGGGAGGTCATACCACTCAGGTACACAGTCTTCGGGCTTTAGAGAGGATGAGGCAAGAGCACGGGAGGCATCCTTGCCGGCGAAGACTAGGAGAAAAGAACAGTCAGTGTGATTGTTCATTATCATATTGATACAATGCTGAACTCACCCCGATATGAACCCGAGGCACCATAAGCCGAATTCCGGCTCACATCAAAGACGACACCCTTGATGGCGACCAGGGTCGGACGGCTAGGATCGGTACCTGTTGTGTAGTAAACATTAGCAATGATCTTTGAGCTGGGCGCATTGGAAATGGGGAATTGGGGAAGGAATCGGTGTTGGGTGCACGGGTAAACTCTCATACCGTCGCATTTTGCCAATTCCTCGACGGAAATGGGGTCGTCCTTGGGCGGGTCGAGCTCGACTGGCACCTTGGGTGTGAAACGCTTAGACTCGGTTTGTTCGACCATTGTGATTGTTGGAGGTGAAGTTGAGGGGGAAAACATCTTGGGGTTTGGCGGGGTTTCCCGAGGTCGGTAGCCGCTTCAAGGCTGCTTACTGTCAGCTGTCTGATTGATCACTCTACTTAAGCCTACTTCATTTTTATTTTTACTAGGAGTCTACCTATGCATAGGTCTATGTTTGATTTACTCTTCTATACACTATGGGTGGATTCTATCCTTATCTTTGCTTAAGATTTTTAAGATTTTCAGATTTCTATATATATAATAATGGTCCCCTGCCTCGGTACGAACAATATAGATAGATTTAACCTAATCGTAGAATATACATTGGTGATAAGACCGTGAGCGATTACTTATTTAGGAAGACTGATATCTGCCTATATAACTAGATAGTTATATAGTTTCTCTCTTTTTGTCCCAATCTAGTTAGCCTTGTAGAATATGAGTGCTGATATGCGGGAATACTCTCATGACCATGACGTCAAGATATATACCTCGGATGACCGACAGGTGCACCTGACCTTGCAAGAGTTTCAAAACGTCAAGGCAACTGTTAGGTTGCCATTTTGAACATAACTCTCACAATACCGTTCTTCGAAATGTCGTTCTCCGACACGCATCCACATCCAAGTTCTACTACCGAACATCATGCGCATCAAGACCCGGATCAACGTCGGACCTCCACAGACTCTGATGTGATCCACCACCTTTATTTTGAAGACAACGATGGCTTCTTTCCACCAAGTTGGATCGGAAAAGTCTCACAACAGAGACCCTCGACCGAAAACTCGGGTGGCAACAACTTCGAGGGCACTAGGGACACTAGCACTAGTGTCTACAAGGAAAGAACATGAACATAGTGGAATGTGGGTGTTTTAATCACAGTTTTGATTACAGGGATTCATGTTCAATATAACGTCAGCTGTAATTAGTATATTCAGAATAGTTTTGAAGTTTTCTTGCAGGTGAAAACCTCCATTCTCCTTGGACCTCGGCAATTATCTCTCTCCACACGGGATAGCCGCGGGGACTATTAATAATTTATTATCTCTTGAACACCCAGAAAATACTTTGCCAGTCCTTTCTGACATTTTCAGTTAGATTGTGTGATCACTGCAATCAATGGCCTCTTGATTTGGAGCCTCTTATGCAGATCAAAGTATTCAATCCAATGGGCGCAAAGAGTGATAAGCCCCAATCTTCCCTCTCCTACCCCCCCTTCCTTTTAGAAGGGGGGGCCATGTGGGGATAAAAACGATGAACATCAGACACCGGGGGCCGTGTTACTCTCTGATTTAGTTCGGCCTACGTCTATTGCCGTCCAGACCCAATATTTTGGCAATTCCCACTAAGGCAAAACAGGAAAATACTACCCAGCTAGGAAAAAAAAATCTCTCATTCCTGCTTGATCTTCTCTGCATTTTTTTTCCTTAAAAATTCTCGGTCTGGACCCCTTTGCGCATTTATTTATGCTATTGCTTCGCTCTTTCCTGGAAATACAAAGACCAAGATGTCACATTCTCCTAACTCGGGGTATGGCTCTCATACCCCAATGACCGCCGCCATACAGAGCGCAGAGCCCACCCGCCTATCTGATCCCGAATCGAAACCTGTGAAGATGAACAAAGAGATGGAAGTCACCGAGAAGGACTCATCCAGCGCCAATCGCGCGCCATCGCTCGATAGCGGATCAATGGAATCCACATACGACCATACCCATCGCAAGCTCAAACCTCGTCATGTACAATTGATTGGAATTGGAGGAACAATTGGCACAGCCTTATACGTTCAGATCGGATCTGGATTGCGGACCAGTGGCCCCGCCAGTTTGTTTATTGGATTCAGTCTTTGGTTAGTATTTTCCTTGTTATATTGTTTTGTTGACTCTATTGGGTTCTTGACCTGGGTTATCCCGACTTTGCTACTTTGGACAGCATCAACGTGCGCGGTAAGTAGATGGACATGCCAGAAATGGAAAAGAAATCCGCCAATGGATCAAGAAAAAGAAAGGCAAAGCAAAGAATAAGGAACCATACCAAACAAAGCCCCAAGAAACAGGATTCGAAGTCTGTCTTCACAATTTCAGATCCCCAAGGATGTAGGCTGTTAGACCAGGCACTTCCATGCCAAACAGATGTATGAATGTCGACCAAAGCACCATTATCCCTACGTCTGCCCATGCATCTGCCGAAAGCCAGTCGGACACCCAAGAACCCAACCCAGTCCATAACGCCCTTGCTTGCTTCCTGCCTATATCTCATTGAAGGTTCGCACTCTTATACTGTTCTCTAGGAGTTGTGTGATTTTGATCATCACCGTCTGTACGAACACCCCTATGCTTCCCAAGCCCTTTGCATCTTTCCCACCAGCAGCATTCCTCCATGTTTGAAACCGTATCCCATATGATTCCGAATGCACCAACGGTTCGGCTTCTTGCCCTAACATCGACCGATCGCCCAATTACTGCAACATTCCTCTCGTCTTGTTTTCCCATCTGGATGCGTAGTATGACAACCCAACTTACATTTTATTTTCTAGGCTTGGCTGAAATGGTCACGTACCTGCCTATCTCTTCGCCATTCATCCGATTCGCCGGCCGCTACGTCGATGAAGCTTTAGGTGTTGCCGCTGGGTACAACTTCTTTATTTTCGAGGCGGCCCTGGTGCCTTTCGAGATTGTCGCCGTCAGCTTGATCATTAAATACTGGACCGATGCGATTCCCGTCGCAGCCATGAACGTGGTTGTCATTGTACTATATGGGTTTGTCGTCTTTTGTGATCTGCACACGAGATCCTGACTAATAAACGCGAAACAGAATACTGAATCTCTTTGCTGTGAAATGGTACGGCGAAGCAGAGTTCTGGCTCTCACTGGGCAAGGTCTTCTTGAGTATAGGCCTTATCCTCTACACATTCATCGTCATGCTAGGCGGCAACCCGCTCGGCGATCGTTTTGGCTTCCGCTACTGGAACGAACCAGGTGCCTTCAACGAGTACTACAAGACCGGCGATACCGGCAAGTTCCTCGGTGTACTCGCGGCTGTCATCACAGCCAGTTTCACCATCGCCGGTCCAGACTATGTCTCTATGGCTGCTGGTGAGACCATTAACCCGCGCAAGGTGCTGCCTAAGGCCTTCAACGGTGTCTTCTACCGTCTCACGGCATTCTTCGTTCTGGGTGTTCTCTGCGTCGGCATTCTGGTCCCGTACAACGATAAGACCATGGCCGATGCTTTCGACAATGGCAAGCCCGGTGCTGCTGCCTCACCCTATGTCATCTCCATGGATCGCCTAAAGATCCCCATTCTGCCAGACATCGTCAACGCTGTCATTCTCACTGCTTCGTTCAGTGCGGGTAACAGTTACATGTACTGCGCCAGTCGCAGTCTGTACGGTCTAGCGCTTGAAGGCAAAGCCCCGAAGTTATTTACCAAGTGCACCAGCCACGGTGTTCCCATCTACTGTGTCGGCGTCGTGCTCATCATCGGCCTGTTGAGTTTCCTGCAGGTATCCAACGGTGCATCAGTCGTGCTAAACTGGTTTGTCAATCTAGTATGAGCCCCCACCCCAGTCCCAATTTCCTTTCCCCGATATCCAACTAATCTCAAATCCAGGTCACCGCCTCCCAGCTCATCAACTTCTCCGTCGTCACTTTCACCTTCATCCGCTTCAAGAAAGCTCTCGCGGCCCAAGGCATTGCCCGGGAAACCTTGCCATACCGCAGTTGGTTCCAGCCATACATCGCCTACTTCGCTTTCGCCTGCACGACCACCATGGCTTTCGTTGGTGGCTACACCGTCTTCCTTCCTGGCAACTGGTCCATCCCGACATTCCTCTTTTCCTACACTATGATCGGCGTCTTCCCGGTTATTTACTTCGGGTGGAAATTTTTCCACGGGACCAAGTTCCTCAAGCCTGAGGAGGTCGATCTGGTCACTGGTGTCCCTGAGATCGAGGAGTATACTAGAGACTTTGTGGTCATACCGCCGAAGTGAGTGTACCCTCTCATCTACTAACGATTCGGTGCTAACAGTTCCCATAGGACTGTCGTACACAAGTGGTGCCAAATTATCTTTGAATAAGACTTTCATGGGTCTCATCGCTACTTTGGATAATTGCGGTTTACCTATGATTAGAACAACGCCCAAGTGATCTCAGACCTGTGGATACCTGGCGTGTTTTCTTTTGGGTGGTTTATCTCTACTTTGGACTGTAGACTGCATATGTTTATGACGTTAGAATCACTATGATACCCAATATAGTTATTGGAAAATGCTTTTTTGAAAGAATAGCCGCGGTTATTAGTCGTATTTGACATCAACGACATGTAACAACGCCTTTTATTATACATATATTCAATATCAACATACAGCGAACAGTAAGAAGTCTCACTCCCCCCGTCAACACGCAAAGCCAAGTCAAGCTCTCCACGATATATGTTTTTATTCCGACTCTCCCTCCGCCTTCTCCTTAGCCCTCAAAGCCTCCAACCGCTTCTGATTCCGCTTCCCAAGGACGCGCAGAGTATTATTCTTCTCAATCTCCGTCATCTGCTGCCAGTTCCCAATCTGCGACAATGTCCCATCGACGTTAACAACCATCGGACCTAGATGATCTAATTTCACCTCCGTCCCGCCTCCGCTCATGTCGAGTTTAATGCTCCCGTCTTCTTGTTGGTTCGCGATGGGGTTTGAGGGGTCGCTGGCGGGGAGGTAGAGGTTCTTTTTGGGTTCTTGTTCTTGGGTCTCTTGGTTTGGGGTGTCTGCGTTTTGGGTGGCGGGGTTTGAGGATGCAGCGGCTGCGGAGCCGGAGTTTGAGCTTGAGTCACACATTGTGCGTGTTTGGCGCGTGCAGTCTGATGCTTTGAAGGCGGTTGTGCACTGCGGGAAGAGGATGCTGTAGAGCCGGGTGTTTGGTGCTTGGGTTGCCGCGTTGAGGGATGTCAAGGTAGTGGTACCAGCTGGGATTGAGGCGCGCACGAAAGAATTGACGGATAGGTGGAGGAGAGCGGCGCGGTAGACTGTGCGCGATACTTGCATGGTTCGGGGTTTGTAGGAGGTTAGGCTTGGTGGAGGGAGGAAAATAAGGATTGCGGAGATGGGTCCGGTTTCTAGATTCCACACTTCCCTGGTTATCTCTGGTTATACGTAGAAAAGTCGTCTTCATACGCTACAACACCAATAATGAGGGAAATATCTAAGAAGAAAAAAAGATATAAAAAGAGTATCTAAGAAGACATCTAAAAAGACATCATCGACTATTGTCTGACTAGTCCGAGAACGACCCTGCTTGGGAGAGTTTTTTTTTACAGCCTTTCCAAGCATGCAGCCCCCGATTCTCTGTCTTCGCTCAACCAGTCGCAGAGAATATGCAAATTAGATCCAAGCTAGGGCCGACCGAGCATCGGATTTTGTGTGTGGACGTACCGCGTTGATACAGGCGCGTAGATGTCAAACTATCGAAACCACCAGTTAACCTGCAAGGATATCAGCGACAGACACAAACTCTCCCAAAAGAAACATACTCACCGAAGCTGTAACACCCCCACCAACACCCTTAATACTATGCCACCATCCCTTAGGAATGAACAAGCCATCGCCGGCACCAAGACACGCTTCAAAGCCAACCCCAGTATCCGAACCAGCAGACACCGGAGTCCCCCAAACCATCTCATCTAACAACGCCCTCTCCCTCCCCTGCATCATCTCCTCGCCCCGGAAAGCCGCTGCCTCCCAACTCCCACTCTTCCCCAGTTGCCTCCTCACAGCCCCAAACACAGCCTGTCCATCCGCCGGCGCAAGCAGTCGCACAACCTTCTCACCAGCCAGCTGAACAAACAAGTTCGGGTTCGGATCGCGGTGCAGCGGCGTGTAAGTGGGCGGGTGTCCAATCCAGACATTCGTATCGTATACATCGCCCTTGCCCGCGCGCGCCACGAGCCCTGGTGTCGGGAAATCTTCTCGAAGCACGGGAGGGAGGTCCAGGAGCTGGCATTGTGCCAGGTAGAGCCGCGTTGATTGGGGAGTGGTCTCGGCCGTGCGCATCCAGTCAAGGAACAGCGTAAGCGGCGCGTGGAATTGGCGGAAGCTATGCGTTTCTGTTGTCCCACCGTCAGACTCAGATTCAGATTCAGCGTCGGTCGATGTGAATTCTGTGAGTTCGAGTGGGACGAACGCATCGGCGCCGTGTTTCTGGAGATATTCCACATTCAGGCTTGCGACGGGGTTCGGTGTTGACTCGGGGCTCGCGCGTTTGAACCATTGTTTCCGGGCGGGGAGGTCTTGGAAGGTAGAGCGTGGGAGGATTGCCGGTCGTTCGGGGAGGAAGCATCGCTGCCGGAAGGTGTCCAGGGTGGCATTTTCCAGGATGTCCAGAGGTCGGTATTGAGAGAGTGAAGAAGCGGAAAAGTTTCGGACGCTTGATCGGGGGTTATGATAGAGGGATGGACGAGAGAGTCGCGCCCAGACTCGGATTGACCATGGCTTGAGCTTCATCCAGACCGACGTGGGAGGTGGAAGCTAGAGAGATATTAAAGATCGGACCTCGGGAGACCCGAGATAGTGGATCTCCGCGTTAAACCTTGGAAAGCTAGTATTCTTCTTATCGGTCTACCTAGTTAGTGGTAGTGCCATCAAAGGTTATACATAGAAAAAGTCTACATAAAGTATTTGTATGAGCCTAAAAAGACATCCAAAAAGACACAAGGCCGCATAAGCGTTGACTATTCTTGTAATCATTAGCTGAAAGGAAAGAGCTTGTAGATTTAATGACTTATAGATCTTGAACCGCACATCGACTTGGCTGGTTCCTCCGGCTGCCCAACTAAGAGTTCCGGTAGGACAAGCGATTTTCCCTGGGCACTATTTCTCCTTCAAAGTGAGAATGATTCAATCACAAACCAGATAGGGAGTCGATCACAACAAAGATGCATGAAACCGATGAAGGCCGAGGTCAATATGCACCCCCCGCAGTTGTGAAGAAAGAAGTACCCTTACGCATCGAAAACGCTCGACAAAGGGTCGTCCATGTGACCCGCTATTTTATAGCCAAAATACTCTCGCATTTTGTGCCACGTTAGGTGTCTACATTACTATTTCACTCTTGTCCTCCCAGGTTCCACAGTCACTCGATTGCCTGTAATTAGTGTTTACCTGCAACATGCCTTCTTCCATCGCCCGAATTCATAAGCGCCACGTCTACAGCAAAGATGCGCACACTTACTACCCGGTCCTCATAGTAGGTGCTGGAGAGTCGGGGGTGGCCATGGGCTGCCGTCTCAAAGACGTCCTGGGAACAGACCAATTCCGAATATTCGACCGTCAGTCCGGTATTGGGGGTACCTGGTGGATCAATAGGTATCCGGGAGTTGCTTGTGACATGTAGGTAATCCAAGTCTAGCGCTTTTTTACCGAATAGCTAACCCGGGAGGTAAAGACCAGCGACACTCTACTCATTCTCGTTTGCTCAGAAAAAGGACTGGTCCACACTGAATCCATCTGGTCCAGAAATTGCACAGTACATGGCGGATGTCTGCGAGAGATATCAAATTGTGGACAAGATTCAGTTGAATACCGATGTCAAGGAACTTAGATGGATCGAAGATGACGAAGAATGGGAGGTTACACTCTCCCACCTTGTCCCTGGAACCGGTGATTTAGCTCAGTACGAACGAGATCGAATCGCAGCCCAGAAGGGCCATCACAATATTTATGTCAAGACAGAAATTGTGCGAGCCAAGGTGGTCGTCAGTGGTGTTGGCGGGCTGGTAGAACCTAAGACGTGGCCGAAGGACATCCCGGGTATTGAAGAGTTCGAAGGTGAGATCATGCATACAGCTCGCTGGAACGACCATATTGATTTGAAGGACAAGAATGTCATCATGGTTGGTTCCGGCTGCAGCGCCGCGCAGGTAGTGCCCGAGCTGGCCAAGCCAGAGGCCAACGTTCGATCCATTACCCAACTCATGCGAACTCCTCCGTGGGTCCAGCCTGATACAATCCCTCCTGAAAACCTCCCCTTGTACGAGAAATGGGCACCTAGATTGATGACCCACGTCCCTGGACTGGCGTCGTTCATGCGAAGGGTTGTTTTCTTCATGATGGAGAAAAGCTTCTACGATATGTTCACGGACACTGCATGGAGCCGAAGAGCGCGACCACAGCTAGAAAAAAAGTTTTTGGACCACATGCGCCAACTTGCGCCGGAGGAATACCACGAGATCTTGACACCGAATTACAGCCTAGGCTGCAAGAGACGGATCATCGACGGCACTTGGTATCGCAGTCTCAATGCCCCAAATGTGGAGCTGACTACCCAGCCTCTGACAAAGGTCAATGCGAAGAGCGTGACTCTTGGTCTGGGTCGCCACTATCCACCCCACAAGTCTAAAGATGCGGTTGAAGTTAGGGAGATTCCCGCCGATGTGATCATCATGGCCAACGGGTTCGAAACCAATCAATGGCTGCACCCACTTAAGGTGATTGGCAGAGAGGGCAAGGATCTTGAAGAGGTCTGGGCGGAACGTGGAGGCGCCCAGGCATACCAGGGCATCGCAATGGATTCTTTCCCGAACTTCTTTATTCTTTTCGGTCCGAATACGGCAACGGGCCATACCAGTGTTATTTTCGCAACGGAGAATGCGGTAAACTACTCGTTGAAATTCATCAAGCCGATCTTGAACGGTCACGTCAGCTCGTATGAAGTCATGGAGAGTGCTGAGCGTGAATGGACCCGGCAGGTGCAGGATGCGCTTCAGAAGAGTGTGTTCCGTCGTGGGGCTTGCTCTAGCTGGTATATCACTGCCGATGGTTGGAATTCAACCACATATCCGTATGTTTCTTGCTTACTTGTTTCTAGTTGTTACTGACATAGTATTTAGATTCACTCAGGTTCACTACTGGCTGCGTTGCACGTTCCCCGTGTGGCGGCATTGGACTGCGAAACTCACGAGAAAGGGACGGGTTTTGCGAGATCTTCGGAGAGCTCTCCAGGGTTCTGTTATCCTTGGGTTCATCGCAGGCTTTGAATTTCTGCGCCAAAATCCTCAGCAGAAGGCTCAGTTGGTGCAGTCATTGCTGGCTGGGAAAGAGTGGCTGGTCTCAGCGGTTTGGCAATTGCAGCGCTGATATCATTTCATTTGGGTTTATTTGAGCCTTGCATGTTTTGGAATTGATGGATATCTCCAAAGCGAGAGATTATATGCAATTAACAACTTTATGATCCTTGTACACCAGTATATAGTTATATTTTCCAAGCATAAATGTGCCCCGAGGCCAATGACCGGCCGGGTAATCCGATGAGTAAGCTAAATCTGGGGAAACCCCGCGAGAGAGGAATTTCTCCGCACTTCAAACGCCAGTATCTCTCTCCGGCTGCTCATTGATTCGCTTCAATATTCTGCAGGCCATGGCTTCAGAGTCACCTCATGTAGAAATGTCACCGGCGCAAACGGATCCTCGCGATCAGTCCCTCGGTGCGTCTGATTCCAACAAGAGAAAGGCGGAACAAGGCAACGGAACGCAGGCGCGCACAAAGCGGAATCGCTACATCTCCATTGCATGGTATGATATGGCCTGACCCGGCACTTTTTTCCTTTCCGTTACCTCGGTCACTTCAACTTCCAGCCTTACGACTGGTCGGATACGCTGTGTTGCATTCAAAGTCATACGATTCTGCCTTCTCCGGTACCCTTGTTGGCCGAGCTGAGCTAACCATGGGATTTTCAGTAATGAATGCAAGCGACGCAAGATCAAGTGCAATGGCCAGATGCCTTGTCAACGGTGCGGTCACCTGAATCTAGAATGTAAGTGTCTCTTAACTATCTTGACGGCTCGCAGCTCTTGCGTCCGAGCTGTTCGATCCTTGGTTTCGGGCGCTGACCCACTCGCCAGGTCGCTATGCGCCTAATTGTTGTAATAACAACTTCAAAGACTCGGAGTAAGTCACAGAATAAAAATCCGTCCGGCATTTAGTTCTAATAACCGGGCTAGTGAGTTCCGGTCAATGACAGATCAGATCACTACTTTACAAGACCAAGTTAACAGCTTGTTTACCAATCTCAATGAACTTCGTACCCAAAGACCAACATTTGATTCGCCAGGGTTTGAGCATCTCTCTCGCGACGGGTCTCAATCGGTCTACACTACAATTCAAGCCGGGCTAGCGAAGCCACGAGCCCGCCCCCCACGCTTTCATGGTCCAACAAGCTCGGCCTTCAACTTTGACGTGGCCAAATCTAGCTTGCAAAATATGGGTATCACACCAGCGGAGGACGGAATCCCAGACGACTTGACCACCGCACATGTTTCTCCAACAGTCTCACCTCCTCCCCACCTCGGACAGGTTCTTCAAACCACACACCCTACCAAGGATCCAATATGGACAATCTCGCGCGATGAGGCAATGCGTCTTTGTAAGGTTTACGAGGAAGAGATTGGGATCATGTATCCTGTGGTGGATATCGCCAAGGTTATCAGCCAAGCTAATCTGCTCTACACATTCATAGAGGCTGCTACCAGGACAGGCTTTGCACAACGGGGGTTTCCGGGCTCTGACGGTCTTCACGATGAAAGCTCAATTATTTTGAAATTGATTCTCGCCACCACGCTGGTCGTCGAGGGGGGCGGTCAAAGTGAACTTGGGCACCGGCTCTACTTGGATGTTAAGCCATTTGTAGAATCGAAGTTGTGGGAGTCTCATACCATCAAAACTATTCAGCTCTTTGCTATTGTGGTAAGTCTATGTCTCTTCAAAAGCCGCAGCCAACAAGTCTAACTATGTTTCCCACTCCAGGCCACATACCATTACCATACAGACGATGATGCCATGGCTTATCGGCTTATTGGACTGGCGGCACGGATGTGCTTAGAGATGGGATTGCATCGTCGGGATGCTTTGGTGAAATCATTTCCAGCCGAGCAGCAGTGGAATGAGATCACTCGGCTATTCTGGTCAGTCTACAGCTTGGACAGACGATGGAGTTTAGGAACGGGGTTACCTTTCGTGATTCAAGACGAGGATATTGATACGAACTTACCAGAACCTGTAAGCCTCCATACCTCTCGCCACACAGTTACCTTTATTAACTAACGTGCGAAAATTACAGGATGCATCGCTGCCTTACTTGCGCTGCATGGTCCTATATAACCGGATCAGCTCTAAGATCTGGTATTCTGGTTTGGGCTCCGAAGGCACCACTGATATCCGCCATGATGAGATCGGATATCTGGATTATCAAATCCTCCAGTGGTACAAGCAAGTTCCAGACGAGCTCAAGTTCTATCCCGCCGATTCCCCCAAAAACGGCGAAAACGTGAGCAGAGGCATGAGGCGACTCAGGGTTCTCTTGTACCTACGGATGAACCAGCTGCGCATCCTGATCTATCGCCCCGTACTCCATTCTGCTGCCAGTATTGCCGAAGATCGAGGCCATGCCCAGACTGTTGTGGAGGTAGCCAAAGACTCGGTCCGTGTCCTCACTCGCCTGAACCAGACGTCCGATATCTACCGGACACAGCAAATAACGTTCAACTATTTCCTGGTTGCTGCATTGGCGGTGCTGTTCCTAGCAGTGTCCCATGCCCCGGTCGACTTCAACCGACAGGTCCGTGATGAATTCTACATGGCGCTCGACCTGGTCAACGGGTTCAGCACCAAGTCCTACGTCTCCAAGCGGTTATGGAAGACAATCAAAGGTCTACGCAAGATCGGAGAGAAACTTGGCGTTCTCGCCCGTCCCTTTGGACCGGACTCAAGTGATGCCCATTCAAGCGCTGCGGTAGCCATGGCTGGACTCGCGGGACATCCAATCCAGGACCTGTCTATGTACGGGTCCATGAACGGTGGGAACGAACTTGGAAATAGTCCTCTCAATGGACTCCAAATGAGTCAAGAGTTGACAAATCTGTTTGAGGCTGTTGGCGCTTTTGGTAATTTCATGCCTAACACTTCCAGTGATGGTATTAGCGGCTTCGTTGGGCCGGATGGAGAAATTCAGAACACTGGTGAAGGTTTATCGGGGGTTCTAGGTGATGAGGGAGAGTTTGCTCGAGTCATTCGGGACTTGTTTTGATATTTCAGTCAATACCCCTTGATATTTTAGCTAGGTAGTAACAAAACCAATGTAAAGTTAGTTAGCTGAGTCTTAAATATGAATATGTCTCCAGGGCTACATCCACGTCAGCTGGCACGTGACTCCTGCCACCCGGGCAAATCGAAATCTGCCAGCATTGACTTCACTTTTGCCATCGTGGAAAACAACAGACACACAAGAGCTGTCACAAAACGTGAACAGCCCTTGAAGGCGCCTCTCTCTCCAACTGCCCACCGCCCCCGCCAACCGAACGGGCCTAACCCGATTCGACCAACACACCCAACCTCCAGGCTCGAGTCGCCAATATTAATCTCCGACTGTCTTCGAGATCTGGTAAGTGATCAGATAAATTACAATATGAAGACCATAAGAAACTGATAAGATATTGGTGGGGTTCAGCTTTAGATCCAACCTCTTCCCGTTGATCGCACAATCTCCCCCCCCCCCTCCCGCACATTGCCATGAACGTCTAGCTTTTCGGCCCCTCCATAACTTCAAGATCTCCTACGATTATACTCGAAGTCTTTCATTCTCACTCTCCCAACTCCTATACCTTTCCCCGCCACGATCCAGCTCCTCCGCGTGACGAAATCACTTCGTCTTCGCCAACATCCCCGAAGACCTCACCCCCCAGCTCGGCAACGTGTCGAGAGAGACAGGTTCGGCGTTGGCCGACGGCCTCGACAGGCTGGATTTGAGTCAACTATCTGAATCGACCCTATCGTCATCTGTGTCCGCCTCGTTCGACATGTCATCCTCAGAAGGAGCGCCGGAGTCCTGGATTTCCTCGTTTTGTTCGTTGATGGGCCATGAGTTTTTCGCGGAGGTGTCGGAGGACTTCATCGAGGATGACTTCAATTTGACTGGCCTTCAGTCGCAGGTGCCGATGTACAAGGAGGCACTAGAGATGATCCTGGATGTGGAGCCGGAGGATGACGAGGAAGAGGAGGAGGAAGAGGAGGAGGAGGAAGATGAAGACGATGCGCTCGGTGATCAACCTGCATACAGAAGAGCAGGCGATCGGCGACACGCCCGGGTCGCAAGCGATTTGAGCGTGATCGAGAGCTCCGCTGAGCTTCTCTATGGGTTGATCCACCAACGGTATATCACCTCGCGGCCCGGCATTCAACAAATGCTCGAAAAGTACGAGATGCAGCATTTCGGCACCTGTCCGCGAGTGAACTGCAACGGATGCAAAGTGCTCCCCGTAGGCCGGTCCGACACCCCTGGCCACGAAACGGTTAAGCTTTTCTGCCCTGGTTGCATGGATATTTATACACCCCCCAACAGCCGTTTCCACTCCGTCGATGGCGCATTCTTCGGTACAACATTCGGATGTCTGTTCTTCATGACATTCCCAGATCTGGATATCGGGCCCCGTCTGGATGCGGCATTGTCGATGATGTCGCCACGGGGCGCATCAACGCAGTCTCGCACTGGCTCCCTGACACGCACCCCGGCAGCTCGTCAGGCACAGTCGCCCACACCCGAAAACCAGCCTCTAGAAATCAACGGCGTCCGGACACCCAACCTCTGCCCGGGACTCGGCAAGGGCAAGATCTATGACCCCAGAATCTATGGCTTCAAGGTCTCCGAGGTCTCGCGTGTCGGCCCGCGCATGAAATGGCTGCGCATGAAACCCAAAAACGTTGTCGAGCTCGACGAGGCGTGGAGTCACGAGCACGGGGTGTCTCCACAGGAGGCACGCGACGATAAGGACGGCGATACTGAGATGAACCCCGAACAATCGCAAGACGCTGCCATTGCGAACCGCAAGAAAGCCCCGATGCGGCGCCGGCGACCAAACCTTGGCGCCTTAGTCTCCACTGATCCGATGGACGTGCACGGTAGATGAAAGGATAAAAAAAAAAAAACTTGCATTCGTGGTTGTTTCCAAGATTAAGTCTACCGTATCAGAGGAGGATCTGTGCCATGCCCTTGACTGTGGAATGATTGGTCCAGAAATTGATGACGATGATGACAGATGTTTGAGCTTGGTTTACTCGCTGCTTTGAATGGGATTCGGTTTTTTTCTTTCTTTTTCTTCTAATCTATTGGGCTTTTATTCTGTCTGCGTGCATCTTCCCTGGCCTTCTTCCATGATCCTCTTGTTCCGATTACCAGGATCGATTTGTCCCCATTCATTGTTTTATTCTTCCTATTTTTTTGTCCGTAGACTCAGCACATTACTTTTTTTTTTTTTTGAATGGAACGTGATAGTAGTACACATTGCTTGCCATACTATCTTGGTCCCCGCTTCACACTTTCCATAGGTCTCAGATGAGCCAGCATTCAAGGGCCCACCCCTCCACACGTCAAAAGACAAATCACCATAAGAACAACAGAGCCTCAGGTACAGAGTACCGCAATTCACTACTGGTCTGCAAGAAAAGGCTGAGCCCCCACCATCTTTGAGGCTCCAACTGCAGGTGAACGTTGCCCAACGAGCTCGTATACACCGGCGTCCCCGACGCAACCCTATTTGATTTGAAATTACTCCGTACAAACTCAAACATTCCAAATCCTATGCAGCAAGTCCACGAGTCCATTCATGCGTTAGCGTACTCGTCGCTTCCCATGCCAGACGTTGACACATCGGCGACGCCGATGTCAAGGATGTACCATGCCCGTGCCACCTATGACAACAGTCTCGTATTAGGCCGTGCTTTACTCCGTACTTTCCCACTTATCAATCTGATTTGTGATAATCACTCATATAATCACTCATAATTTATCATCAAAAACGTACGGGGGGCATAATTTATAATCCAAATTCGGTGCTTACTATACAAAGAAACCCACATTAAGTCTAGTGCGACGGCCTGGCGGACTAGCGGAACGGCGGGTGAGCGGTCCACCTGGGAATCCCATTGGGGATTTAGCGTATCTGCGCATAACGGTTAGCGTATATGTATATGCATGCCCACCCTGGTCAATTATTGGGGTTGGGCGCGTAAACAATAAATTCAACTTGGTTCCTCCTATGAAAATGCCGAGATAGTGGTGTAACGCTGAAACTGTCACATGGGGCATACTCCGTATGTATGGGGCATATGGCATAGGCCAAGGGCGGTTCATTGATGGCGACGCGTGTGATTCCCAAGGATTGGATGGTGCCGTCGATGAGCTGTTATAGTGGGTCTTGGCTGATGAGTGCATTGTTTGCGTTAGTTTTGTTTTTGGTTATGGGTTGATCTACTCCGTTGAATAAGGGGGTTTGTATATTGCCACGCTCCTCTCTTGTTCGTTTTCCTTCTTTTGTCAAACACTTAGTGGTTTCAGTTGCTGGGCTTTGCTAGGTTTTTCTTCTTCATGAGCCTCCAGCGCTTAGTTCCTTGCCCCGGAGCATACCAACCTCCACCGGTCATATATAGTTGGTCACGTTGCTATATTAGTTTCTCAAACAATGTTTTATCGCTTTCCAGCCAACCCTTGTAATCATCCTTTTTCCTATAAGTCTATATCTGTAAGAATATGATACAATATACAGATCCATAGAAGAATAGTGAGATCTTTAACTTTAATATCCCTGCATAATCTTATATCTTGGCGCTGGATAATATGCCTTGACAGTCAGCCTGAAAGTGTGTTGATTATCCTAATATGCTAGATCCAGTGTATTAAACGGGGAATGGGAAGGCTGTTTGCTCACTATGGTCCTGGTGTCAACGATATGTGGGTGCTGTTTCTTTTCTTGTTTGGTTGCCTCCCTCAAGCCCTAACAGATCAAGAACAATAACCCTACTCAACTATCACTCCTAGTTATAAAGACTTTCTTTGCTTTGATATTCCGGTAGCTCGGAAGAGACCTGATTTCGGGCAGATTTATGCCCTTGGACGGCACTGTCCTAAGACCAACATCCTGGTGCCTCACATTATTCGGATTTCACAAACCCGTGAAACCAAGAGGAAGGAGACCAAGAGGAAGGGGGCATCTACCGAGTCCTAGGACAATTTACACGGCAGCTACAAAGAATTCAGAGCAAACAAACGGGTGTGGGATAGCACTCGAAATATCCTATGTAATTGACGAGGCGGTCGACGAAGTGCTATTATGTATGGTACTCCGTATTATTACACCAGGCTAGCCTTTACAATAACCAATTGTCGGGGAGCGATGTTATTATCAAAGTCAAAAGATAGCCCAAGAAAGGGAAGAAATTATGGATTCTTCTTCGGAGGACTTCAATCCGACATTCCATCATCTGTGGTCTGTGGTCTACGAAAGTGAACTCCTAACACCACGACTAGAGCAGGTTTTCCTTCCCCAATCAAGCTATACTAACCGAGTTCTTTTTTTTTCTTTCTTTTCTTTTTTTTTTTTCCAACTTCTAAAATTACATTTCAATGAGCTTTTAAAGCAGTGTGGGCAAATTGAGAGCAGACTAGAGATAGTACCTGCCGCTTTCAACCCCCAATATAAAACACCCTCCGGGCCTCCGGTGCGGGACATTGGAGCCAGAATTTAGAAACAACTAAAATAGGAGGAAAGTAAGAGTAAGACAAGCCTTTGCTTACAATACGGAGAGCTTATCAAGGCTTAGAAGAACTGTAAATAAGATTATTATTATTTTAGTCCAAACACGTCAAGTAAACATTATTAACGCACGTTCTCCCTTTGCCCGTCGGGAAGAACCCGAGCCTAAATTCTCAACCCTCCAATGAATACTCCGTTGCCTCGAATATCCATAATTGGAGGCTCATATGGCATGATAACACGGAGTACAGTATGCATGCCTAATTAGTGCCACGCACTGCCAAACACTGCGTGGTAATTACCCCAGAACAATGAATTGAACGATCTGGACCGGCCCCCAAAAAAGCCAAAGGCCGAAATCCAACCAAGACTTTGATTTGACCGAGCTCGACCGAGTATTTCCCATGCATGTCCATCCTAAAATAGTTATATCTACAAAATTCTAGTCTGTATTAAGACATTAAACTAACCATGTACGTATATGCACTGGTCGCATTGATTTCCCCATTTGTCAAGGTTAAAATGATTCTCCCAAGAACTCTAGACTTGAAAACTAAAAGACCTGTTCCCAATACTGTGGTCTCCCGTGCTGACTGCGGCCAGCCCCGCTGCAGAATGTGGAGTTTGACGGCGCATATCCCTTAAGGCGCCCTATGGGTCTGGAAGGCGATAGGCTGACTCGTTGATTATTGAGCGTAAATTATCATCATTTTTCAACAGGATTCACATTCAGCTTTCTTGGCTCGTCATATCTGTAGTGGATAACTCTGGGAACTTTCTTCCGTTGTACTTTTTCAGTTGCATATTCCTGTTTTTTCGTTTGTTTTATCTATATGGAGTTACTATCGGACTGGGGTTTCCTTGTAATAGTATATGTGTATGTGTGCTTTAGATATATCCCCCCACCCTTTATCCGGAGTACGGAGCCCGGAGTACCGGGGTAAATATTCTCGAGCATTCCTAAAATTGTCAATCAGCATGAAAGCTGGCTGAGAGACCCTGTTTTTTTTCTTTCTTTTCTTTTCTCCTTTTTCTTATTCGGGCTTTCTCACTTCCATGCCAAACTTCCTCGGTAATATTGACCGAGTTGACCTTTTTAGCTTCTATAGATAAGGTTAGGGACAATGCGGGTAAATCACTGCAACATACAACATGCAACATGCAACGTGCAAAGAGGGGAATTTGGAATAGGGTACGGAGTAATATTCATTTATTACAAAGCACCTTCCTTTTTGGCCAATGCCAACGGTCCTCTTTTATATATTTTGATCCACAGTCAGGGATGGGGGATAGGCGGGAACGCTGCAGACCAGAGCCGCCAACCCTGATAAGAAGATCCTGCCCCCAAGCTAAGCTAGGATAGGAAAAAGAAGATTATTGGCTGGCTTTGACTTGCATGCATTTAGCCATTTAGCCTCTGGCCCCTAAACTCCCATGTGGGTTGAACGGGAATAAAAACCGACCTAAATTAAAGCTGTTGATTTTCTGTCCTTTCAGCCCCAACCCTCAAGTGACTAGTAAAATAGTAGACTAGTATACCGTTACCGGCCAATATCTTTAGGGGCCATTGAATTTTTTTATTTTTTTTCGCGTCATAGTATGATCCGAGGTTTCTTTATGTTATTGTATTTGGCCGTGCTACCGGACCTGGATAGCAATCATTGGAGGAGTTAAAGGCGGGCTATGCCTCCGAGACCTTTGGAACTCGGATGTAAACTTGTCCCTTATAGCCGGGCGAAACATCGCCAATCCGAAGTGGATGCGAGTGTTGGGAAACGCCAGAGTAGGCATGTTTTGCTTGGCTCCAGTTTTCGGCTTTAGTCTTGAGGGGACCTTGGTTAATGTGCTGTCTCTGGCCAAAGTACAAATGCTTGAAAGGAGGGGGAAGGGAACCGAAGAGTTGAGGCGCAGCACAATTCTCGGACCACCTCCGGACCTCTGCGTATATAATATACTATGTAACCGGGATAGTGGATTTGATGGGGCGGAGGGTATTGCAGATTACGGATTGCAGATTGCATCATTCGATGGATTTATTGGAATTTCGGGTCCGTCTGGAAGGGAGCAATTTCCAAATCCTTCCAAAGCAAATTTGAGTGGCTGTTTTAGTCGAACTAGGCCAATATGTCGGGAATAAAAGCAAGTGTTGTGTGGGATGTGGGTATTGTCTCTTTCTGCAGGAATCGGGGTTTTCCCAGTAGACTGGTCCTTAGTTGACGATTATTGGACTTCGGTGAGTTCGACATTTGTTTCTTGAGTCATGTATGAACTAGAACTTGTCCGCTTTAAGAAACTGGTCTGTGGTTTGTCATTAAACTGTGTTTCACTAGTTAGTTAGGGCTATCAAACTGGGGACATCAAAGAATAGATGGTACGAAGTACGGAGTACGTCACTCACCGTTGAGACCTCTAGAACCGGAAAGGGAATAGGCTGTAAAATGTTTCTGGCTAAGCTGAAATTGAAAATCCCGCACGGAGGTTTGGGGGCCGTGGAGTTATGCAAGTTAAGTTGAGGGTTTGGACCAATCACTATAAGAATGTTCCCAGGTTATAAGATCCTATGTTGTATATTGTTGAGGTTATCAAATTCGCCATCTGTACTCTGTAAATCTGCATTTAATCAAAACAGAGAGAAAACAGACCAAAAAAAAAAAAAAAAACAAAGCATAAAAAAGAAAAGAAAAGAAAAGAAAACAATTCAACGTGGCTCCCTAGCTCATCCCTGTTCCCTCTTAACACCACGCCAATAAAAAAAGAAAAGATCAACACCAGTTATCATGCAACTATCTCATCACACGTAGAAAAAAAAAAGGGCTAACACATAACAAAAGAAACAATAAATAAAAAAACCCAATCAATAAATCGAGAGTGGAGAGCTCGGGAGAAGGCAACAGGAAAAAAAAACGTGGCGGATGGATTCGAGTCCGACGTTCGGGGTCAAGGGGCCTGAGGCGGCCATCGGTCTGTCGCGTCCCCGATCCCCCGATTGCCTTACGGCCGTAGATCGTACTCATAATGCATTCGAGGTGAGCATGGGGCTGATTCCGGTGTGAGCGGGAATGTGAAAATAGATGCCTCTGGTGACGTCGATGGTCGGTCCTCGTAGTATGCAAGTGCTGGCATCTGGAAAAAAAAAAACGCAGACAGATATTAGCTGACTGGTCGGATGAGTAGGCTCAGCGAGGAAAATGTACCGGAAGCGCAGAAGGCTGGTGTTGAGAATGGGACTGCGCTTGGGCTTGCTGTTGGCACAGATCGATCCCGGCCATGGTTGCATAGCTCATGCTGAATGGACTGATTAGGTCTTCATCATAGGCCAGTTTGCGGGCCTGCATCGATGGAAGCACGGGGACCAGCGAGGGGACGGGCTCGCCATACTCGGTCTGGTAGGCGATTTCGCTGTAGGTGCTCGGTGCGGTGTGGTAGATGGGGGACTGGGAGTAGGCGGACTGCCGGTAGGTGTCATACGACGACATGGATGGGTAGGAGAAGACTGGTGGGGGTGATGCAGAGAGCTGGCGAGTACATTGCTGGGCGAACATTGTTTGACGGTCCTCGGGGGAATAGTAGTCGTACGAGGCAGATCGGTCTGACTGCGAGTGAGGCTTGACATCTGTGGTTTTGGAGGATCGCTGCTTTGTTCGAGTCTTCGGGGATGGCTTCGGGGACACTGGCTCTGCGTGTGATTGTTCCGGTGAAGCAGAAGTTGCAGCCCGTCTCTCGAGATCCTCCAAGCGGCGCTTCAGTTTCTTGCCTGTTGGGTTGCGCCGAGTCAGAAGATGAATGAGACTCTGGGATTTGTCTTTTACTTACGATAGTTGCGCTGGGCGATACGGTTTTGAATGCGGCGACGCTCTGCGAGATCAGAGATCTTGGTCCAGTCCTCGTTTGGGTTGGCGTTAGGACTGAATGCGCTGCTGTTGCTGTGACTACCACGAGAGCCTGAACGGCCATCATACGATGGAGAGCGATTCATGGTAAAAGAGGTAAAAGCTAAGAGCAGAGACAAAAGATAAAGTACAGAATAGAGCGTAGAGAATAGTGAAAAGTATAGTATAGTAGATGTAGAAGTGTAGAAGGTGAAAGTGGAGGGATGTGATAACGGGGCTATGAGGCTAAAGACCCGAGGCCAAGTGGATGCCAGTATATTTATATATAAGAATTAAGAGGACTCTCTTAAGGCTCCCCATTGATCAGCTGGAATTGGTTTTTCGGGCCTTGCAGCTAAGCCCCGTCGCGATAACCAGCTCAGTCCGTGCTCGAATACCATTAGACTCGACCTGCCATGTGCACAAAGTCCCGGTTATTATTTTATTATATTATTGTTTTTGGGGGGTTAATTAATTTGCTCAGGGATCCACGTTCAGCCTCTGGTAATACTGCAAATTAACACTCTTTGGGGTTTATGAAACCCCCCTCTAATTACTCTAATGGCCTATCAATCTACTAAAGCACCTAAAACACCTCAACACCTCAACACCTTGAAACAATTAAAACACCCACCTATTCAGGGCTAAACCAAACCTATTAGAACTATTAGAACCATTAAAACTACTAAAACTACTAAAACACCGACAGACCGGTCAGTTGCGGACCGGGGGATCTCAGATCTAACATGTAGCACCAAAGTTGTACAATAGGCGTATGATCCAAATCCAACACGGTAGGATGGATTATTGGAGTTGGGCCGGGACACGCTAACCAGACGTTCGCTTGGAGGGCGATCTTCATTCGACCTGACTGGCCCGAGACACGATATGCCCAGGGATGAAACGGGCTGCGTGGATTTTGGGGTTACACCTTGCTTTTTACTTTCTGTCTCTCGATATTCTCACGTGGGTTGCTTTAATGTGCACGGTCATTACCACGTTTTTCTTTTTTTTTTGTTTTTTTGTTTTTTTTAATCTTCATCTTGGCAACGGACTAAGAGGATAAAGATCTGACTCTTTGGCGGATCTTGAGGATTATTCCAGTATTGAAGTATTGGAGAGTTTTGTTTGGCGTGATATTCAGGACTATAGACAAGGAAACTAAAAAAATGTTCACTTTGTTTCTGGGGAGTCTAGGCGTCCTGGAAAGTCGGGCCTGTATCGCCTATAAAATGTTTTTTAAACCGCAATTGGGTCGCTCGTATACATTGATTCACCCCTATGCCTGTACTGGAATAGAGCCACTTTCCTTCAGTAACATTTCTATAATTAATGTCATTTTTCTTTTCTTGGCGGATTTTCTTTTTCTTTTTCTTTTTTTATTGTAATTATTGTAACCATTATTATTGTGATGATCTCATTGACGCGCTTCCACTGGTTGCCTGATTGGCGGCATCGGGAATACCAATCTAGGCATATGATGCGCAATAAATCCGTACTCTCCGTACTCCGTCTCCGTGCTCCGTATCCGTAGTTAGGAATTAGGAATTAGGAATTAAGCACTGTTTGCCCACTGCCTAGTCTACTTTCTAGTCCCCCGGAGATACGCTCAACCCCGGATGCTTGACTCCGACAAAGAAAGAAAAAAAGAATACGGACATCATTCGTAGCCCGGACAAGGGGGTTTAGAGGGGCGGGGAGAGGGAAATCCACAAAAGAAAAAAGAGGCTCTTTTTCAGGTAAGACAACTAGGCTATGAATAGGTAGCCTTGCAGGGTCTCTCCACCAATCCGGGTCGGAGTTAATAGCAGGAATGCTGTGCGTATTAGGAACCAACTCCGCTAGTGCGTGGCCCGAAAGTGCTCATCATTGTCTCTCTGTATAGGGCTGAGTAGGACACCTTCTTATTCCTGATCGAGTAATGTCAAAGAGCCATCCCATGACCTCAGTGACACGCTCAATGAGCACAACAGCTCAGGTACCCGGTACATACTTGTCTTCACCGCTAATGCTGTCCATGCCTCCAGCTGGAATTCTAAGCATCGCACAGCCATCCTAGTGGAATATCTTCCTCCTGCAGGGATTGTAGCCACTCACATACCATGGTTGTCCCCGGATGCTTGGATGGGTTGCATTTTGAGCCTTCTAGTAACCATCTAGAAGAATGTTCCTGGCGGTGGACTATCATGCAGCCCCCGACCTTGCTGTGTCCGAGATGCATCCCCCATGACACACGCCTGTCTGCAGAATGTCTCGTCTTTTTCCCCATTGTGTTTTACTTTCCTTTTTAAATTTTCCTTTTTGGGGGGGGGGGGGGGGGAAGTTTGATGTCACTCAAGGAATATCAATGACGGCAATCTCCGAGGCTCTTGCGTCGTGCTGGCACGTTGTCGTTCTCTCATTGGATTGTTACACGAAACGTGAAATGGACCGAGTGCAAAAGTCCATCCAAGCGCACCTACTGGGCGCGCTAACCCCATCCGACTTTCCTTCAAATAGATTAGCCCAGGTCGGGGACGTCGGACAAGGCGTCCAGGGCTGAAGCTGGACACTATCAAACAACACCACCCCCGAATGCGAGTCCATGGCAACTGCAAAACAAACATGGTTAGAATGTCTAGCGCATTGCTACTCTTCCAAGGTTATCTTGAGTCACACCAAAAACATCGGCACTTAATGGCTTCCGGGTTTGCGTTTTACTATATTTGTCCTGTACAGGTCAACAATAAGTCCGGGGAGAATAATTATAGACTCTCGTCGGGGGTATCCCAAGATAAGAAGCTGACCACCAGTTCTCCTCCAAGCCATACACATCCCCAAAAGTCCGGTTATTTCCCGCAATGCAATAGAATTCATAAAAGCCTTCATTGCAACCCCCCGAATATGCCGAGCACTAAATCCAGCCTATGAGATCAAATAGCCCCCATTGTTATTCATGCGGGACATTCCGAAACGCATGTTGTGTCCCGCTGTGATTCTAATTTTTGCCCAATACGTAGCTGAAGGGCGTACAGACTGAGCCTGAAACCTTCTCTAGTACAGAGAAAGCCGACCCGTCCGTTCTTTTTCTACTTTCGCTCTCGCTTCACTTGTCGCGTCTGGGTTTAGCCTCATTCCACGTGGCCCACGTGCTGCATGTCGCCTACTTTACCTTGTTTTCGATTAAGTTACAGCTGGATATCTACCGTTGGTCTAGGCGGTACTAGGCTGTGTTGCTGCGATGTGACCCATTCGCCCGGACTATCGATTGGAGATATTGATTAAGTCTCTAAGCCCTAGTGACTAGATTGGCCTGTATGGTCCTATCTCTAGGACTTGTCCTCGGGTAGCATGTGAGGGGAAGTCAACATGGAATTCCAAGAAACAGGCGGGGTCATCGGTACCGGGTGGCTGACACTCGTCAGCACTGTGTTTGTACAGGATGAAAGCTGGAAGGTCTGACTAACCTGTTTGAAACTTTATGTGCTTGGATTTATCAAATCGTATGGATTGACAGATGTCTTAGCATTGTCTGTACTTGATGCTGAATCTGATGGTCGACCTTGGACGGGGGTTACATCTATCGCTGGAAGAGGATGATTTCGGGTACTATTCGAGCTATTGGCTTTAATGAAATAATCTTAGTCAACTTTCCTCTAAATAATGGCTTAGAAAGCGTTTCGCGTTTCGGAGCAAAAGAAAATACCGTAAAAGGTACTGTGCTTCACCGTTTAGTATTAAACCACGGTGAGTTTAGCTACCAATTCTGGTAGTCACTGTCCTGTATGAAACCAAATCTACATTATTTGATAACTGTGCCCCCTAAATAGTCTTTTCTTGATAAAGACATGGAAATAAACTACTAAAGACCAAAATTTACCAAGTAGTAACTGTAATTTGTGAAATGGGCTAAGAACCGACGATATGTCAACGAAACAGACTAGAACGTTGTACCTAGACTGTTTGTCGATCGATAGGTTTAGCGAATCGAAGGCCAGATTCTATCAATTGAGTTGGTCGTGTTGGTCTTGGGAATATGTTATTTATGCCATCTACCACGCTTTTTCTTCTACTATAATCTGAAGATTGTACTTCAACTAAGCCTACCAACAAATTCTCTGTCATTTCTTTTTCTTCTTCTTTGCAAGCTTCATAAGCAATATGTTCTTCTTCCTCTGTCTTGGTAAATAGGCTATTGATCATTGCGTTATATAAACAAGTCCCACGCCAATATATAACCACATTCCACTAGTTATAATGAAGATATATAGTTAGTTCACTCTCATTGAAAATTATGCAAATCCTAGCACACTTCCAACGACAGAACCCATGCTGTCATTATATGTGTTGAGTTCTTTTCTTTCCCCTCGCAATAGGCTGTTTCATATCTGAAATGATAACATAAAAACCCATCAAATAATGCGTCGAATAGAGTGAAGTCTTACCTGGATAATGGGAGTATAGGAGGCTGTCATAAAGCGGGGAAATTGATAATCAGCAAGCAAATCACCGCTCCGAAAGCCGTTTCGTCTTTACTAGCCTTTGAAAAGCCTAGCAGGTCCTAGTTACTCCAAGCTTTCTCCTCAATCAATGTCTAAGGGGCATTCCATTAAGCTAGTATACGAATGGACCCCGGCCCAATTACAAAGTCCATCGTGTGTTGCTATACTACGACTTGGGGTGGGCCAATGGACCTCAACTGACTAGATAAGACCTCACCTAGGTATGTCTCCCTTTAGAAACTGCGATTTGACACTCATACAGCATAGCATGTGACCGTACTCGGAATATACACTGGAAGGTGGTTCCCTTTCAATATCTTTACAAGCTCGTGGACTCAACGAAAAACCGAAAATAGTAAAGATCAGAAAAGCTCTCTATATAAAGAGCCAAGCCCCCGGTGAATATGTAAAAGACGCCCGCTGCTGCTCGGTAGCCTCGGTACCTCAAATATTCAAACAATGCAAAATTAACCAAGAAAATATACCCAAAGGACTTTTGAAAAACCTGTGGCCATACCACAAAGCCTGGGTGCAGAAGCCCTTTTATCTGACATGTCTGTCTTAGATAGTGACACTGATAGATTGTTAGTATATCGTCATCCGGGCTCAACAAAGATTAGGGCTAACTTACCTCCAAGGGTTCTTCTCGTCACCGTATTGGATACCCTCGATCCAGTTCTTCATCTGGAGAGCAATCTCACCAGCTTCTTCATCCTCCTTCAAGCCACACTCAACCATCTTGCCTCTGTAACTGATGTTACGAACAGGGCTGACGATGGCAGCAGTGCCGGCGCCGAAAACTTCGATCATGCGGCCCTCCTCGGATGCCTCGGCAACCTCAGACATGCGAATCTTGCGCTCGGAAATGTTCCAGCCCTTGGGACCGAGTCTCTCACGGGCGAGAGTCAGAACGGAGTCACGAGTGACACCCTCCAGAATTGTACCGTCAAGAGGAGCAGTGATAAGCTCCTTCTGTCCGGTCTCCTTGTTCTTCAAAGCAATGAAGAGGTTCATTGTGCCGACCTCGGTAACATATTCCTCCTCGCCGAAGAGCCACAGGTTCTGCTGGAAACCACGGGATGCCGCCTCGAGTTGAGGCAGAATGCAGGGAGCATAGTTGGCTCCAAGCTTCTTGTCACCAACACCGCCGGGCCAGGCGCGGACGGCGTAATCAGTGGCCTCCAGGGAGATGGCCTTGAAGCCAGTTGGGTAGTAAGGACCAACGGGGCTGGCAATAACATACAGGAGAGCGGATCCTGGTGGGCCAACGCCCAGGGTCTTCTGGGTACCAATCATGGTAGGGCGCAGGTACAAGGAGTAGCCACGAGCACTATGGAGGTTAGTAATGATGTCCATCTGGTGTACACAAGATATGCTCACTCCGGAATGAACCGACTGTCGAGCTTCACAAATTCTCCGATGATCTTCGTCAGTGCGTCACCATCCACGGTAGGAAGAGCAATGCGCGCAGAAGACTTGTTTAGGCGTTCCATGTTCTTGTTGGGGCGGAACAGACGGATGCCGCCGGTACTGTCCTTGTACGCCTTCATGCCCTCGAAGCATTCAAATGCATAGTGGAACACACAAGTTGCAGGATCCAAGCTGAGGTTCTGGTAGGGGACAATGCGAGGTGCGTGCCATCCGTCGGTAGCTGTCCACTCCACGGAAAGCATGTGATCTACAATTGTTTCCGGTCAGTGGCTAGAAGGCAATAAAGCGTTGAGATTCACTTACCTGTGAAGTACTTGCCAAAGACAAGATCCTTGGAGTCCATTAGCTCCTTGGGGGTAGTGGTCTTGGTGATAGTCAATTTCGAAGCATCAAGACCTGGGAGCTCGGAGGCGGCCGCCGTGGAGGCGCTGAAAGCTCTCTGCCATGTCCGGCTGGCGGCAATATTCTGTGACGAGAGGACGCGGGGCATTGCAAGCCCGGTCAGTGCCTGTCGGCGAGCCAATTGGTGAAGCGACTTCATAACTGTGGTGATGTTAGGAACGATCCAAGGGCCAGCCAAGGGTATAGAGAGTGGAGAGTGTGTCAATTGAGTCACTGGAAGGAAGAATTATAAACGTACTGAAACCGAGGAAGTCAATGGGGGTTTATATCACAAGTAGAAAGATGACTCCGCACCAGAACTGCAGTATCTCTGCGGAGCTCGACAACAACTCCGATGACTCGGAGGCCCCAAATGTGAAGTTCTGCCACCGCCCTACAGATACAGAATATCGTTGCCATATTGACCAATCAGCGGCTGCAAATTAGAGTTGTCGGCCGACTTCGGCTTTATTCGGCTTTCTGCGGTTTGTGTCGGTTGAGCTGAATTGAGTCACCCGCCAAGAGTTCATATGTGCAGAGCTCGATCTATACAACAAAATATGATCCGAAAGAGGTCCAAAATCAAGGATTTGAGCTTTTTAAGCTATGTACTCGGTAATAATTGTCGCACTGTCACTACATATGCCTGTGGATTGGTACTGGGCCATTGTAGGTCTTTAGAAACCTGATCCATTTGACTCAATATACCAAACGATGTCTTTTCGGATGTATTTCTACAACTGTTGTACTGGGAGTTCAGGCGCAACCTGCTGCGTCAGCGATGAAATCCTTGATGCCTAAGGCAAAGAGACAGCTATTGACATGATCACGTGATGGGCCGATAGAGGAGTTGTTATCGAGGACTTGAGGGTCCCAAGGTCGTATTGGGTGGGATCATTGACCAAGTATGCAACGTGTGAACAATTCCTCTCAGCCTTTGAGCTAATGTTTTTGACTCCCCATTAGCCTTCGAGTTCCAGCATCGGCTCACCTCCCTTTAACACCCCTTCTAAATTCCGCTGTATTGTTGAAAATAAATATGTCTTGTGCTGGCTACACCGTGACGACACTGTGAAACGAATAATCCCTTCATTCCTTCGACTATCGTTCAGACCAATTCTTGCCTGCGGCCTCATCACCATGTTTTCATCTGCGCTCAAGTCGTTCAGTTCCAATATTTCCGCCAATTACCAAATCTCCCCTAACCCCACCGTCTACTCCGGCCCCTGGAAAATCCACGATGCAAAGAAGAAGTCCACGGGAACGGCGGCATCGGTGTTTATCTTTGATCGCAAGTCACTAGAGACACGCTCTAGTGGATTTGGAAGGAGTTCTGGGTCCTCCAAGAAGCTACAGGACGATGTGATCGAGCGACTTAAGCGCGAAGCAAGCAATCTCGCGCGCCTACGGCACCCATCGATTCTTCAGGTGCTCGAGCCTGTGGAGGAGACGCGTAACGGTGGTCTCATGTTTGCCACGGAACATCTCACTGCCTCACTTTCCGGGCTGCTGTTAGAAAAAGACGACCAAGAGAATACCACCCGCGCTGGTTCGCGAAGCAGCCGGTATGTGGTTGAGGAGGCTGACGGGACTCGGAGAAGAAGAGATGTGGAGATTGATGAGTTGGAAATTCAAAAGGGACTCTTGCAAGTTGCCAAGGGTCTTGAATTCCTCCACGAGTCCGCGGGCTTAGTCCATGGAAATCTGAACCCGGAGGCCATCTATATCAATGCCAAATCAGATTGGAAGATCTCTGGTCTGGGATTCGCGGGGCCTCCGGACTCTTCTGAAACTCGTTCGTCGCTGCCGCCATTGGCTGTGTCTGAGGTTCTCTATCAAGAACCGAGGCTTCCCGCTTCAGTACAATTGACCCTTGACTACACGTCGCCTGACTTTGCCATGGACTCCAATGTATCGTCAGCCGCCGATCTCTTCTCTTTGGGTCTCGTCATCATCGCTCTGTACAATTCTCCACATGTCTCGCCTTTGCAAACTCACGCAAACTTGTCCACATATAAGAAATTGCTGAGCTCTCCGTCTTCCACCCCATCGCAGAGCAATAATTTCCTCTGTTCAAAGCCGATTCCCAAAGATCTAGTTTCTCATGTCCTACCGAGGCTCATTACCAGACGGCCTGCCCAACGCATGAATGCTCGAGAGTTCCAGCAATCACAGTACTTTGACAACGTGCTAGTTTCCACTATCCGGTTCCTGGAATCTTTGCCAGCAAAAAATCCCAATGAGAAATCTCAATTCTTGCGTGGCTTACAACGGGTACTACCTGAGTTCCCCGTTTCTGTTCTAGAGAGAAAGCTATTGGGAGCGTTGATGGACGAATTGAAGGATCGGGAACTGCTTCCGCTGATATTGCAAAACGTCTTCGGCATTCTACAGCGGATTCCCAACGGACGCCGCGTGTTCCCAGAGAGAATCATCCCTCATCTGAAAGAAGTATTTGGAATTGGCTCGGGCAAGGGGGCTGCTGAACGAGACTCGAAGAAAGATGCCGGCCTCATGGTTGTGCTTGATAACATGACTCTGATTGCTGATAGTTGTTCGGGAATGGAGTTCAAAGATGGTGCGGTTTGTCAATGAAACCTTTGAGCCTATATCTGACGTTTATTTCTAGATATTCTACCCCTGATTCGGCTCGGGCTGGATTCTCCCACACACTCTTTGGTGGATGCTTCCCTTAAATGCCTCCCTGTGATGCTCCCAGTTCTCGACTTTAGCACGGTCAAAAACGAGGTATTCCCTCCCATTGCTGCCACTTTCAGTCGCACTAGCAGCCTTGCTATCAAGGTTCGCAGTCTGGAAGCTTTTAGTGTGCTTTGCGGGGCCTCTGCAGATGTTTCAGACGGGCTTGACGATGATTTGTCCGGAATCCAGGCGACCAAGTCGAAACCAGCCAAGTCCTCGATTTTGGACAAGTACACCATTCAAGAAAAGCTTGTCCCATCTCTCAAGGCGATCAAAACGAAAGAACCGTCAGTGATGATGGCGTCGTTGAAGGTGTTTCGTCAGGTTGGAACCGTCGCAGACACCGAATTCCTGGCTTTGGAAGTCCTGCCGGTTCTCTGGAGTTTCAGTCTTGGGCCACTTTTGAGCCTTAAACAATTCAATGCCTTTATGGCTCTGATAAAAACTCTTTCAACGAGGATTGAACAGGAACAAACCAAAAAGTTGCAAGAGCTATCCTCTGCCGCTGGATCAACGGGCTTCCAGAATGGTGCCGACGAATTTTCGCAATCCGCCACAGGCCTCAGTTCGCCCGATGCGGACGCCGGTGCTGGCAGCTTTGAGCGCCTTGTTCTTGGAAAGAAGGCATCTCCTACAAATGGCCAGAGTATAGATATGTGGGGTAGTATGGAGCCAGCCAAGCCAGCGGTCCCTAGCATGTCGCCTTCATTCTCCTGGTCTTCAAATAATGCAGGCATGACACAAGCCAATGCCTTAAGCCAGCAGTCTAATCTTGGCTTCCGTTCCATTACTCCAGATCAGAAATTGGGCTCTTTCCCGTCTCTTGCTCCTGCTCCTGCTCGGCAAGCTTCACCGGTTGCCCAAGCCTTCCCTACTATGCAGCCCTCATCCTCTGTCTGGGGAGCCCCGGCCAATGCCAATGTTCGATCCCACACAGGCCCACCAGGTCAGTCTTTGGGGTCCATGTCAACCATGACCCCCTCGAATCATATGTCCGGGTCAACTGCACAACCGGCACCCAACTACTCCTCATTCTCAATCCCCCCACCTCCTGCAGGAAACATGTTGTCCAACAGCGCTATGAGACCCCCTCCGATGAACACAGCCAACAGATCAACGTCTTTCCAAGGCACAGCCGCGACACAGCAGGGAACTCAAAAGCAAGGGTTGGACAAGTATGAAAGTCTAATATAAGGGACAATTCTTGTTATTTTTTGGCTGATACCCCTCTTTATTGCTGTTATTGCTGTTATTGCTATGATTGTACATTCTTGACATAGTAAATAGTAACTGCAACAATTGTAATTTAGCAAAGTGACAAATGTAAAACATTCACTTACCAAATCGAAATCTGTGTCGAGCAATGCCGATCGGACTCCATCGGGGATCCGACCGTAGCTAGGGAGCCACGTACCTGATTGGTGCCTCTTCATGATATGTCATACTTCGTCGTCAAACCCCTCCATATGTACTCTATGCGTGGCATTGCGCCGCACTTGTTCTCTCGGAGCTCCGTGTTACCTTTGTTGCCCCTCCATCGGATATATAGCCCGTCGACTCTCAGACTGGCAAAAACCTTCTCCTCGCATTCCCATATAACTCGCGCCATGGACGAAAGCATCAAACAGCATTACCTGGCTGACTCGCCTCCTACCGTGGTCAGACTGGAAGTCAAGTCACACTTTGATACCCTCAAAGACCAAAACTTGAGAAAATATGCCCACTTCATGAGCAGGTATGGTGTTCCTGTGTTCCTGTGTTCCTGTGTTCCTGTGTTCCTGGGGTCCACCCGTAGTACCACATCTTCTAAGAGCTATTGGCAGCTAACCTTTCTCGCATGTGCACAGAGCCGCATTTGAGGGCACTCGAGTCACCCTGCGCCAGGTTTCCCCCGAGTCCGAACCTATATACGACCTCATCCTGTCACTCTACCACGCGTCCAATGGCGACTGGAGCAGCCTCGCCGAGAAAACACAAGTCAGCTCCGAAGACCTCCGTTTCTTCCTTGAATATGCGGGTCAATTCTTGGGCAACTGCGGAAACTACAAGGGCTTTGGTGACTCAAAGTTCATCCCTCGGCTGTCCGCATCCGCATTCGAGGCTCTGGCTTCGGCTACTGCGGAGACGAAGGCGGCCTTCCAGAAGGCTAACACCACTGGAGGAGGGATCTATGAGACCAGTGAACAGTCGATGATGCACCTCGGATATCCCAAGGGCGGCCACATTACCACCTACTACCCCGATTCGCCGACGATCTCACAGGAGGAGATCACGGCAATTGGTGACTTGATGGAGAAGAAGGGACTTGCGTTGGAGAATACTAGAATCCGGAAGACCTCTTCGGGTGATTTCGAGCTTTTGATCGCATCTGGTGTTTCGTCGCCTCCTGTGAAAGACCGGGATCTCGGTGATGTGGACACATTTGTACTTGACGGAAATCTGAAGGGAAAGACGCTGCGTCTTGTCTTCGGTGACTACCAGGAGGAGATGGCAAAGATCGCGCACAGCATCAAACAGGCGGGGCTTGCTGCTGCAAATGATAACCAGAAGAAAATGTTGGATTCATATGCTCTCTCATTTGGATCTGGGTCTATCGAGGCTTTCAAGGAGAGCCAGCGCATCTGGGTTAAGGACCAGAAGCCCGTGCTCGAGACGAACCTGGGCTTTGTTGAAACATACAGAGACCCCCATGGTGTGCGCGGAGAATGGGAAGGCTTCGTTGCTTTGGTATGGAACGTGCTGAAATCATATAGACTGCCGTCGCTAACATTTACAGGTCAATCTGGAGCGCACCCGAGCCTTTGGTACACTGGTTGATAGTGCCGAGAGCATGATTCCTAAGCTGCCCTGGGGTACAGACTTTGAGAAAGACAAGTTCCTCAGCCCTGATTTCACATCGTTGGAGGTCTTGACCTTCGCCGGCTCCGGTCTCCCAGCTGGCATCAACCTGCCCAACTATGATGACATTCGCCAGAACCTTGGCTTCAAGAACGTGTCTCTAGGCAATGTTCTCAGCGCCAAGGCTCCTAACGAGGCTATTCCTTTCATTGCTGAGGGTGACCAGGAGGTTTACCGCGCATTCCGGGACCCGGCCTTTGAGGTCCAGGTCGGCATCCATGAATTGTTGGGTCATGGAACTGGCAAGCTGCTGCAGGAAACAGCGCCAGGGGAGTACAACTTTGACATTAAGAACCCTCCCATCAGCCCCGTCACGAACAAGGCCGTGTCGACCTGGTACAAGCCTGGACAGACCTGGAGCTCGGTCTTTGGTTCCATTGCTTCATCGTATGAGGAGTGCCGTGCTGAGTGCGTGGCCATGGTGCTTGCCTGCGACTTTGAAATCCTGAAGATCTTCGGGTTCGGCGATGGCAAGGAAGACTTGGCCGGTGAGGCCGGCGACGTCCTGTTCGCAGCCTACCTTTCCATGGCTCGCGCCGGTCTGATTGCCCTCGAGTTCTGGGACCCGAAGACCCAGAAATGGGGCCAAGCACACATGCAGGCTCGGTACAGTATTCTGCGCACCTTCCTCGATGCCGGTGATGACTTTGTCAAGTTGTCTTACAACAAAGAGGATCTCTCTGATCTAGAGATCCGTCTTGACCGGTCCAAGATTCTGACTCACGGACGCCCTGCCGTGGAGAAGTACCTCCAGAAACTGCATATCTACAAGAGTACCGCAGATATTGAGGCTGGTAAGGGCTTGTACGACGATATTACCTCTGTTGACAGCTGGTGGGGAACCACCGTTCGTGACGTTGTTTTGAAGAACAAGGTCCCACGTAAGGTCTTTGTACAGGCCAACACTATTCTCAAGGGCGACCAAGTCAGCTTGAAGGAGTATGAACCGACTCTCGAGGGTCTGATTCAGAGCTTTGCAGAGCGTAACGTCTGATATATTTATAAAAAAAACATTGAAGTATGCAAATGCAATGCATATATAGTACTTATGTCTTTCCCATGGAAGTAATTACTTACACACACATAAGCATCCTCCCCTCTAATGTCTTTTCAGAAGCGTGCGAAGGACGACCTTTGTCATTGTGACTACCCCTATTCCACACTACTCCGTATCAACAGTCGAACCAGGATCTCTCTACCAAGTCACATCTGATTCTTCATGTCTTCCTTGTGACATTCATGGCAAAAACACAAGATATCGTGAGTTAAGACTGTAAATGTACATTCAATAAGGTCGTAAATTCACATCAAAACTGTACTATGAAAATGATATTCGACTTTGATAACGAGTATCCCACGAAAATAAGAAAGGAAAGTAGTTCGTATTATGTGTCTACAATCCAGCTCTTAGATTCTTTGGAAAATCAGAATCAAAATTATAGTAGGCTGACAATCGTATGAAAGGAGAGATCCAGGATGTTTTGCGGGGGTCCGACTGGAAAAGGGTAAAAGCCAATAGGCATACTCCGTGAGGTTATTATGTGACTTCGCTAAGCACTTCTAATATCATCCCACAATAATAATTCGACTCGAGAGATAGGAAATCCAAACTAAACCCAAGCTAACTCCAAACTAACTCCAAACTAAAACAAAAGACAGGAGGACACGGCACGTGCCAAGGCTTCGATGGCTAGTGAGGCGCTCGGACTTACCGCCGTCTACCTGGGCAAGTTGATCTACCCGTCTTCCCCAACCTCTAAGCGCTGTCTCTCTTTCTCCAACACTCAATCACTGCAAATTTAGCAGATGAGAGCATATATCTGTTGTACTCGTTTTGGCAATATTCTTTCATCCCGGTGCTGAAAGTTATTGAATTGGAAAACCGTCACTCCCAAACACGGCCGACTTGGACGTGACTCGACCCAGATCAGTCGCATTGCTAGACTAGGTCAGGATTCGATCATTTTTGCTGCGCGGATCGGCCTATCTGACGTGATTCAGGCAATAATAGAAAACCACGGTGTCGTGAGAAACGCCGCCGTCGTACCCATCAACCACGGCGTGCCCGCCCCATCCAACGGACTCCCTAGAGGAGGACGACGATTATTACACTCCACCTCCACCGCACTCCACATCATCAGCGTCAAGTTCCTCACCCGCATATCCTCCGCCATTTTCATCTCTTATCTTCTCGTCACTACCAGACACCAATCGCCCATATAAAGTCACTGAACCTGGACCCGGTCCTCCAGCCTTAGCGCCTCCAGCACCCGTCGAGGAGTCGCTCGAGCCGGCCCCATCTTCGGCAGTTGTTGCTGACACAAAAGCGTCTTTCACCGAACCAAAAAACGAGGGCTCTTCGGACGACGCTGAACCACCACCGCCATACACAGAAGGCTATAGTCCACTTGAGTCATTCACCTACGTGATGGCTGCTGCAGGAGGTGCCTCCAGCATCATAACCCAGGTCCAGCAGACCGGGGGTCCGCCAATTAACACTCTTGGTGGTATGTTTGGTAACAAAGGCCGCTTGATGTGCTTTGTGTTAACGTGTGATAATAGACATCGGCGGAGATGAACACGTCGGTCTTGACCTTCGGTAGGATCACACATTGATTCGCATCTCAATCATGCATGAACTAACTAGTTTATAGTGGTACGCGGTTTACCCTTTCGCGAGATGAGCTGTTGACTTTGCCTGAATTCGTTCTGCTCTCCCTTTTCCCCAATGGCCTCCTCCCAGATGGACATTCTTCAAATGGTTTCCATGACGGGGATGTCTTCCCAGTTGACGTACGCAAATCCCTATCTTGAGTATTAAAGTCTCTCTGACAGTTATTATCCAGTATGACCCGGTCTCACTTCAGTACATGCTGGATTTCTTCCGAACTGTTGCCCAAACCATTCCCTCCTCTCTGCCTTCGGGCTCAAACTCACCAGACATGGAATTTTCGGACCCAATGCAGGGCTCAGCTCGTGACATGTTGCAGGACCGTGCTGGCATCATTGTCCTCCGAGAGGACCTTGACTTCTATGTGATCCCACCTCGTGCCGACATTGGACACGATGAAATGCTCGAAGTCAAGCGGGCAGCCGGTAGGTCGCTGTTGCGACAGGACGGCATCTTTTCTGGACTACGTAAGAGCGAGGAGATTGGGTCAACCGAGCAGCATCTTATTGAAATGCTGACAGCCGGGTGAGTAGAACTCGAGATTTAAATCATGGTCCAATGCTAATATACGATGCAGAGGATTTGATCGTGCTGACCAGTGGGGCCACCGCGCCCCGGAGCCTAACAAGGCAGTAATCTGCAGTCTTGCACTGGCCAAACTTCGCACCGATATCCGTGGAGACCTGTCAAACAACAATTCTGTGGGCATGGCCCAGAAGCTTCTCCTGTTTTGGCGTAAGCCTGCCCGCCGCTGCTGGTGGGAGGGCATCGAGCTGGACGACGTCGAGGGCGTCGAGGGGCCAGTAAAGGTCTGGATCCGGCGTGTGTGGACTTTGGAGATGGTAAGACCCCCATCCTCAATGGACTCGAAACTCTTGATAGCTAATCCCATCGCAGAGTGTTATTGGGCTCCGCTGATTTGTTATCCCTTCTTCTTTCCCTTGCATGTGCGATTATCATTCCCCCGGCCTTGTGCCTCGAAGTTTCGACTGTTATTTTTTTTTCTAAAGTTGCATTTAAATATGTTTGCAACAAATATTCAAGTTTTCATCTTACCGACAGCAGCACTGGCGTACTCAGCAGTTTGGGTGTTCTCATTCCTTTCGGTGCATTCATTTTCTAGTTTGATTGGTAAAAATTTTCTTGAACATCAGTTAGTTTGGCTGTGGAGATTGAACATATGGTTGGCAATTGTAGCTTTTGCCTTACATTCCGTTTCCTTGTTTTAGATTTGTGACAATAAGCCCACAATAAGCCCAGTCCATAACGTAGCCGTGATCCAAGGACTGGGCAAAGGCCGATGCCTATTAATGATTTCTATTTATATGCCTACAAGAATAGTTGGCCGCTTATGCGGCCTATTGTTAATTATCCGAACTACGCTAACTAATTAAGCTATTAAACTAGATTAAGAGATTAAGAAGTAACCGGCCCCTGTAATTTTTTTTCAAAAAATACGGACCCTCGCAAGCGAGGGTCCGCCACCCATATGCAACAGATCACCCAAATGCAACTTTTTTCTTACTTCTTACTTTAACCTCAATTTACTACACCACCACGTATTAAATTAATTAATTTAAAAACAGAGATATATGAATTGATCAATTTACTACTAGTATACAAAAGCATTATTTTCCACTGCGTTTTTTGGCCCTTCTATGCTTCCTGATTTCGATCAATACCTTCTTCCACTTCCGCCTCGTTTTTTCTTTATCGGCTTCCTCGCTCAGTTTATATTCTTTTCGCTTCATTTCTTTCATCTAGCTAGAATTCATGATACCGGTAATCTGTGTATAACGACGAGAATTGTCATACCGGGCGTGGCGAGCTCCTATGATATCTTGTATGCGATCAAATTCTATCTATAGCTAGTAGGCTAATGTAGCCTACGCTTCAGCACCCTTTGTAAGCTTTTCTAACCCCTCTTTAAACCGCTGAGTTATATAATCATATTGATTAAGCCGTAGGCTTAGTCTTCTGATTTTTTCAGCGGTTTTTAGAGTACTAAACTCGGTATTTTGTGATGTTGTTAAAGGTGTATCTAGCCTCGGTATATTATCATAATAGGGGTCGTACGAATCCAATTCATCCGTAATAAGCTTAGAATTAATAGGCTAAAGGCCTATTAATTTAAATCTAAGCTTAATGGTATACGGTTTGAAGGTTTTTCGGCGAATTTCCCCTATTAAATGTAGGAATTTATCCTTTAAGAATTTGCGGCATCTATTTATAGTTACGGCTTCGATAGCCTCACTATGCTAGTATTTATATACGCTAAAAACTCCGATATCAAGAGGCTATAGTATATGACTAGTATACGATAGTAAGAAGAACAAAATGATATTATTCTTCTTACAAAATTCGAAAAATTGACGCGTTATATATGATCCAAAACGATCGTATAATACCAGCCTTTTTGTACCTAGTATACGGCTGATAGTCTATTTATAAAATAGCTAAATCCACTAGTATACTAGGGTATTATTAATATAGCCGGTATCTATAATAGCGAGGTATTTATCTTCGTAGATAGTATCAAACTAACGTACTAATACTTATTTTGTACTTAGTATAATAAGCGGCGGATAGGCAAAACCATCTATAGAAATAGCCTCTAAAACAGTAATAGATTCTCGATTTATAACAGAGCTATTAAATAGCTTCTTTTTCGGATATCTAGTAATAATAAATTGATATTTTCCGATACCGATTTAAAAGCTAGTTTCGTCAAAATTGTAGATATCTTGTTAGCAAATCCCGTGCTTATAAATCATACGCTCGTAGTCTTTAAACCACCTTTCTACTACTAATTTATTAAGAGTAAGAGCTCTCTCAATATCAAGAGCTTTCCGCTATCGAATATAGTACTCGGGATAACGTTTAAGAAAACGTTTTAGCTAGTGATCCCCTATTTTAGGGGGATCATTAGGGCTATCCGTGTGAAGGGACGAAGCCAGGACCGGGCACTGGCCCGTTACAATCCGGGGGGTGATCTTCTTCGAGAATTGAATCGGCTACTACTGTAACGGGCCAGTGCCCGGTTGACATCACGTGCGCGCACGTGACCTTCCGCACACCCCCTCTTATTTACGTGCGACCACGTCAGCTCCCACTTCTCTCCTTAAGCTTTTAGATAACAGCAAACGGCTTGGCTAGATTGAATCAAACCTGGCTTCGTCCCTTCACATTCTAAAAGCTTCCTCTTCCCTAGAAGATCCGGAAGAGTACGGCCAATCAGGCTAACGCGTACCCACGAAAAGCCCTGGAAGCACTAGGCACGACGGAAAACGAAACAATGGAACACGAAGAACCGTCGAGCCCACCCGTATGGGCCCGGCTAATGATACAGCAGATAGCATAGGCCGCTGCTAACTAAGAAAAAGGCGTATAAGCGTAAGAAGAGAGGATCCGAAAGCTCGAAGAGCTGATCCAGACGAACGTATACGCACGGCTAATATAGGCAGCGGATACGATATACGACCGGAGCCAAAAAGCCAACGAAGGCCTTAAGCAAGGCCTAGTCGATACGAACCTAATATAACGCCCCCGCGCGTGACTACCTAACCCCCCTACCTTTAAAGGCATTAGGATAGAGTGGCCTATATTCCGAATATCAATCGAGAACAAGCTACTTCTCGATACGGACGCTCTCGGAGACGAACGAGTATATCTGCTATACGTCTACTCCCGATTGGAAGGAAACGCGAGTAAGAATATAGTAGCTTTCATATAATACCGACGAGCGGATAGAAACGTAAGCGACTTGATCTAGTACCTCGAAAACATCTATAGGGACCCGAATATTAAGAAACGAGCCACCTAACGCCTACGAGAGATACGATAAGGACCGAAATAGTCCTTTGCCACGTTCTTTGTAACGGGTTAGACCCGCTTCCTACTATATGGCCCTGCCATATAGCCTTCCGTCTCCGCACGCTCCCGTTCTGCCACCGCCTTGCCCGTCATCCTTATTATCGTCCCGCTTGCTTCATTCCTTCCCTTCTCCAAGCTTTTTGTAAACAGCATGTCGACTTAGTCAGTATTGAATCAATTTGGCTTCGTTCCTTCACATACAAAAAGCTTCCTTCTCGTTACCGAGTCGTACGCAACGCAACGCAACGCAACGTTAACGAATCACCCCTAATTCTCCTTTTTCTTCAACGCAACGATGAACCAGCAACCCGACCAGAGCGCGCTCTTAGCGCTTCTACAACAGATGCAGCAGCAACTTGCCGATCAGCAGAGCCAGCTCCTTTCTCTCGCATCACGCCAGAGTCAACAACCCGACCAGCCCCGTTTCCGCCTCCCTGATCCTCCCCGATTCGACGGCAAACCGTTTTCGCTCCGTACGTGGCTCCCCTCAATACAATCAAAGCTTAACGCCGACGGCCTTACCGGCCAGCAAGCATTCGACTACGTATACAACCGTCTCGAGACACCTCAGCAAGCATCAGTACTACACCTCAGAGAAACCAACGACCCAGATCAGATCTTCCAATACTTCCAACGTATTTGTTATAACCCACGCGAAAAACAAGAGAGTATCCTCCGATTCGCCAACGTTCGTCAGAAGGACGATGAAAGCCTCATTGCGTACCTTGCCCGTTTCGAACGCCTCGCACACGAAGCGAGCGTAGAGATCCAAGGCCTAGCACAATCAGTTTTCGCCACAACGACACTTCACCGAGGCCTCCGCCGCCCTCTCCGTGAGGTTTTAGAACAAGCCAGTGATACACTCTTTGAGCTATCATACGAAGAGTACCTAGCGGTTCTACAACGATACGACCGTCGCCAGCCGCGACCTTTTCAACCTCAACGTCAACGCCAACTAGCCACAGAACCAATGGATCTATCGGTAAATCGTACCGGAATCAGCCGCCAGGCTCGCCAGAGACATCGTCAACAGGAAGGTCTCTGTCGGTACTGTGGTAGCCCCGACCACTACATTGATCAATGTAACGATCCTACATGGAACCCACAGCATCGTAACCGCCGTTCATCATTGTTATCATCATCGATATCGTCCCTTTCCGACACCGAATCGCCCCCGAAGCAAAGGATTAAGGCCGCCACGGCCCGTACTAATCCTATCGATCTCCGTTACCTACTAGTCCTCCACGGCGATGGCCGCCTCACCCGGAGGAGCACATCGTCATACAACGACCCTAAGAGGGGGGGTATTGTAACGGGTTAGACCCGCTTCCTACTATATGGCCCTGCCATATAGCCTTCCGTCTCCGCACGCTCCCGTTCTGCCACCGCCTTGCCCGTCATCCTTATTATCGTCCCGCTTGCTTCATTCCTTCCCTTCTCCAAGCTTTTTGTAAACAGCATGTCGACTTAGTCAGTATTGAATCAATTTGGCTTCGTTCCTTCACATTCTTACCCTCGTTCGAGAAAGAATTCGCGGACTTAGGAGCGATAAGCTAGCCGGAAGACGCGAAAGTGTCTATATTAATAGGATCGCTAAACCTAACCACCCGTACGGCCCTATCGTATAGAGACGCTCCCGATAGCTTCGCGGATCTCATACTATTGCTACGTCGTATTAATACCGACCTCGACTTACTCTCTTCGGAGTCAAAACGTATAACGTACGGATACGAAAGGAAGATAACCCGTCCTAGGTCACTAGTACCCGACCGTATAGACTAGACCCCGATACCCAACGTCACAGTTACTTCCGCGTAGATACGGAAGGAAGACTAAGGGCTCGTAGGAAAGCGGGCGAAATAGGTAGGAAAGGAAGAATAAGAACGCCGACGCCGAGAAGGAAGATATTACTATTACGGGCGCGACGGGTACGATATAAGATCTTGCCCTTTAGAACCAGCAAGAATACCAAACCGCCCCGGAAGCCCCCGCTAACGCCCACGCGTAACCGCAGCGATAGTAGAGGAAGACCCCCTAAGTAAACAACGGCCCTAATACTATCACAAACGGAGAGAAAGAACCTAAGTCATAAGAGTAGAGGCACTTACGGAAGTGCCTATAGAAGAGAGCGACCGCTCGGACCAAGAGAGTATATATAAGTACTCGGAAAAAGAGTAGCTCCTGCCTAAAATCGCGGATAGGAGCCGAATAGAGCCGAGAAGTTATTAAAGTAAGAAAATAAACCCTTTTATATCGATTCGTTAGTTAATAGAATTCAATTTTTAAAGGTACTAGTCGATTCGGGGTATTTATATTATACTATAGTAAGCGATTCTTTCGCAATAACCCTCGGCCTCCCGCGTATCTCAATACCCCCCGAACGCTAGATGGCGTTACTAGAAACTAAGGAAAGATCGATTTTATCACCTATTTCGATATAGACATATACGGATACCTCCAAAAGGATGTCTACGCGTATATTATCCCCGGGCAGATAGATCAGATAATCCTTAGGAATATATAGTTGATCGACGTAGACGGACGCTACTCGGCACGAAAAGGTTGCCTTAATATCTTTATAAAAACGGGCGAATATACGCGATATTAGAATAGAGCGAATCCTATAGTAGGCCCCTAAGGTATAAAGCCTCTACGAGTTCAGAGACTCTCTGCTAGGAACTTCCTAGAAACGTATATAACCGGGCCTATAGAGAGCCTTTAGATCGGAAAAGTAACCCTTATAGATATCGAAAAGGCATTACAAAAGAAGAAACACGTTGATCCACACATACGGCTCCCGAAATATTACTAGCCGTGGTTAAAAGTGTTTAATACGAAGCGTACGGAACAATTACTAGACTACCGACTAGGAGTAGATCACTATATTCCCCTACGAAAGGATAGTTCTAACAAGGAAGCCTTACCCCTATATAGCCCTCTCTACAGTATAAATCAAGAAAAACTCCTCGTTTTACGAAAAACACTTACGGATCTACTCGGACGGAACTTTATTCGCGTTAGCAAATCCCTAGTAGTAGCACCAGTACTACTAGTTAGGAAGCCAGGCGGAGGAGTACGCTTCTATATAGACTATCGCGGACTAAACGAGATAATAGTTAAAGATCGCTACCTACTACCTCTAATCAAAGAAACCCTACGGAATATATCATAAGCACGGTGGTTTACGAAGCTAGACATAATCGCAGCGTTCTATAAGATCCGGATTGAGCCTAGAGAAGAATGGAAAACCGCGTTTTAAACGAGATATAGGCTATTCGAATAGCTTATGACCCTATTTAGCCTTATAGGAGCGCCTACGACCTTCTAACGGTATATCAATCAAATGCTCCGCGAGTACCTTAATGACTTTGTCTCTACATATATAGATAATATCATTATCTACTCGAATAGATCAATCGAAGACCATCATCAGAAGGTAACCGAAGTCTTACAGAAGCTACAGGAAGCAGGCTTACAGTACAATATCGACAAGTCAGAGTTCGAAAAGGAAACGGTCAAATACTTAGGATTTATCATCCGTATAGGTACGGGCGTCTACATAGACCCAGCGAAAGTCGAAGTAATACGCGTATAGGAACCACCGAAAACAGTCAGAGACGTACGGAGCTTTTTAGGATTTACGAACTTCTACCGGACCTTTATCCCATACTTTACAGACTTAGCAGCCCCGTTAGTACGGCTAACACGCAAAGGAATAGACTTCTACTAGGATACGGCTTATCACGAAGCCTTCACAGACTTAAAAGAACTTTTTATCAACGCACCTATCCTAGCGCACTTCGAAGAAGGACGTAAAACCGTAGTAGAAACTAACGCCTCCGGATAGGCTACCGGGGGTATACTATCACAAGTACAAGACGACGGAATATTACGCCCGTATACATACCTCTCCCAGAAACTATCGCCAGCGGAAGTAAACTACGAAATACATAACAAAGAGCTCCTTACGATCATACGCGGCCTAAAAGAGTAGCGCCCGGAACTAAAGATAGTCCCGAAGTTCAAGATCATCACCGACCATAAGAATCTACGATACTTCGGAAAAGTATAAGACCTAAGTAAACATCAGATACGATAGGCAGACGTACTAGTAGAATTCGACTTTAAGATTCAGTACCGGCCTAGAAAGCTAGCTACGCGCCCGGACGCCCTCTTACGAAGAGAACAAGATCTCCCATAGGATCGAAGCGACGAACGAATAACAAATCGATTCCGGCATATCTTCAAAAAGATCAAGATAAAAACCGGACGGCTACGAATAGACGTAGAAACCCCTATAAACTTCGAAACGCCTATCAACTTATTTAAGGATAGAGAGCTATAAGCACTCTAGAGTGAAGCTCGGAAAACGGACGTAAGCTATCAGGCGATCTCGCGGGCTCTATAAGAAGGGGAACGTAAACTTCTAGGTAGAATCTAAGTTAAAACGAGCCTCGCGGAATACTACCTCGACGTATAGGGTCTCCTTTGCTTTCGAGACCGGATATAGATCCTAGATAGTAAGGCCTTACGGACACGTATTATCCAAAACATACACGACTCGTATATCACGGGGCATCTAGTGTAACGGGTTAGACCCGCTTCCTACTATATGGCCCTGCCATATAGCCTTCCGTCTCCGCACGCTCCCGTTCTGCCACCGCCTTGCCCGTCATCCTTATTATCGTCCCGCTTGCTTCATTCCTTCCCTTCTCCAAGCTTTTTGTAAACAGCATGTCGACTTAGTCAGTATTGAATCAATTTGGCTTCGTTCCTTCACATACAAAAAGCTTCCTTCTCGTTACCGAGTCGTACGCAACGCAACGCAACGCAACGTTAACGAATCACCCCTAATTCTCCTTTTTCTTCAACGCAACGATGAACCAGCAACCCGACCAGAGCGCGCTCTTAGCGCTTCTACAACAGATGCAGCAGCAACTTGCCGATCAGCAGAGCCAGCTCCTTTCTCTCGCATCACGCCAGAGTCAACAACCCGACCAGCCCCGTTTCCGCCTCCCTGATCCTCCCCGATTCGACGGCAAACCGTTTTCGCTCCGTACGTGGCTCCCCTCAATACAATCAAAGCTTAACGCCGACGGCCTTACCGGCCAGCAAGCATTCGACTACGTATACAACCGTCTCGAGACACCTCAGCAAGCATCAGTACTACACCTCAGAGAAACCAACGACCCAGATCAGATCTTCCAATACTTCCAACGTATTTGTTATAACCCACGCGAAAAACAAGAGAGTATCCTCCGATTCGCCAACGTTCGTCAGAAGGACGATGAAAGCCTCATTGCGTACCTTGCCCGTTTCGAACGCCTCGCACACGAAGCGAGCGTAGAGATCCAAGGCCTAGCACAATCAGTTTTCGCCACAACGACACTTCACCGAGGCCTCCGCCGCCCTCTCCGTGAGGTTTTAGAACAAGCCAGTAATACACTCTTTGAGCTATCATACGAAGAGTACCTAGCGGTTCTACAACGATACGACCGTCGCCAGCCGCGACCTTTTCAACCTCAACGTCAACGTCAACCCTCGCCTTCTTCTCAACGTCAACGCCAACTAGCCACAGAACCAATGGATCTATCGGTAAATCGTACCGGAATCAGCCGCCAGGCTCGCCAGAGACATCGTCAACAGGAAGGTCTCTGTCGGTACTGTGGTAGCCCCGACCACTACATTGATCAATGTAACGATCCTACATGGAACCCACAGCATCGTAACCGCCGTTCATCATTGTCATCATCATCGATATCGTCCCTTTCCGACACCGAATCGCCCCCGAAGCAAAGGATTAAGGCCGCCACGGCCCGTACTAATCCTATCGATCTCCGTTACCCACTAGTCCTCCACGGCGATGGCCGCCTCACCCGGAGGAGCACATCGTCATACAACGACCCTAAGAGGGGGGGTATTGTAACGGGTTAGACCCGCTTCCTACTATATGGCCCTGCCATATAGCCTTCCGTCTCCGCACGCTCCCGTTCTGCCACCGCCTTGCCCGTCATCCTTATTATCGTCCCGCTTGCTTCATTCCTTCCCTTCTCCAAGCTTTTTGTAAACAGCATGTCGACTTAGTCAGTATTGAATCAATTTGGCTTCGTTCCTTCACATCTAGGACGCGATACCACGTATATAATCCTCTCCCGACGCTTCTTCTAGCCAGGAGCAGCAAAAGACGTATAGCAGTTCTTACAGAACTACACAACTTATAGGCGGAGCACAATATAGCGCGATACTAAGCACGGATTGTTAAAGCTATTACCGATTCTACAACGGATCTAGGCGGAAGTTTCCGTCGATTTTATCATAGATCTCCCTACGAGTAGCCCCTAAAAGGCCACGAACTACCTTATCATTACGGATAGGCTTACGAAAAGTGTTATTCTTACCGCTATAGATTCTATTATAAGCGATACTATAGCCGAAGTATTTATAGACCACTTCTATATACACCATAAGCTCCCGCTCGTAATCATAAGCGACCGTGGCCCTTAGTTCGTAAATAGCTTTTAGAAAGAAGTATATAAAAGGTTAAAAATCTAACGACGACTATCAACGGCCTTTTACCCTCAGATAGATAGCGCAACGGAACGGGCAAATTAGGAGATAGAAAGGATCCTACGGGCCTTTATTGTGAAGGAACGAAGCCAAATTGATTCAATACTGACTAAGTCGACATGCTGTTTACAAAAAGCTTGGAGAAGGGAAGGAATGAAGCAAGCGGGACGATAATAAGGATGACGGGCAAGGCGGTGGCAGAACGGGAGCGTGCGGAGACGGAAGGCTATATGGCAGGGCCATATAGTAGGAAGCGGGTCTAACCCGTTACAATACCCCCCCTCTTAGGGTCGTTGTATGACGATGTGCTCCTCCGGGTGAGGCGGCCATCGCCGTGGAGGACTAGTGGGTAACGGAGATCGATAGGATTAGTACGGGCTGTGGCGGCCTTAATCCTTTGCTTCGGGGGCGATTCGGTGTCGGAAAGGGACGATATCGATGATGATGACAATGATGAACGGCGGTTACGATGCTGTGGGTTCTATGTAGGATCGTTATATTGATCAATGTAGTGGTCGGGGCTACCATAGTACCGACAGAGACCTTCCTGTTGACGATGTCTCTGGCGAGCCTGGCGGCTGATTCCGGTACGATTTACCGATAGATCCATTGGTTCTGTGGCTAGTTGGCGTTGACGTTGAGGTTGAAAAGGTCGCGGCTGGCGACGGTCGTATCGTTGTAGAACCGCTAGGTACTCTTCGTATGATAGCTCAAAGAGTGTATCACTGGCTTGTTCTAAAACCTCACGGAGAGGGCGGCGGAGGCCTCGGTGAAGTGTCGTTGTGGCGAAAACTGATTGTGCTAGGCCTTGGATCTCTACGCTCGCTTCGTGTGCGAGGCGTTCGAAACGGGCAAGGTACGCAATGAGGCTTTCATCGTCCTTCTGACGAACGTTGGCGAATCGGAGGATACTCTCTTGTTTTTCGCGTGGGTTATAACAAATACGTTGGAAGTATTGGAAGATCTGATCTGGGTCGTTGGTTTCTCTGAGGTGTAGTACTGATGCTTGCTGAGGTGTCTCGAGACGGTTGTATACGTAGTCGAATGCTTGCTGGCCGGTAAGGCCGTCGGCGTTAAGCTTTGATTGTATTGAGGGGAGCCACGTACGGAGCGAAAACGGTTTGCCGTCGAATCGGGGAGGATCAGGGAGGCGGAAACGGGGCTGGTCGGGTTGTTGACTCTGGCGTGATGCGAGAGAAAGGAGCTGGCTCTGCTGATCGGCAAGTTGCTGCTGCATCTGTTGTAGAAGCGCTAAGAGCGCGCTCTGGTCGGGTTGCTGGTTCATCGTTGCGTTGAAGAAAAAGGAGAATTAGGGGTGATTCGTTAACGTTGCGTTGCGTTGCGTTGCGTACGACTCGGTAACGAGAAGGAAGCTTTTTGTATGTGAAGGAACGAAGCCAAATTGATTCAATACTGACTAAGTCGACATGCTGTTTACAAAAAGCTTGGAGAAGGGAAGGAATGAAGCAAGCGGGACGATAATAAGGATGACGGGCAAGGCGGTGGCAGAACGGGAGCGTGCGGAGACGGAAGGCTATATGGCAGGGCCATATAGTAGGAAGCGGGTCTAACCCGTTACATTTATAGTCTATTTATAAGAAGATTAGTCTAGTCTCCTCCCGATCGTGGCCGTTATAATCAACAACCGAGAGATATTATCGACTAGTTTAGTACTATTCTTCTTCACGCACAGATACTATATTAACCCGATTAGACTAGAAGATAATAGAAACCTCTAGGGCTATAGAAACGGCCCCGAACGAGCGGGCAGAGATTTTATAGAACGCCTTCGCGAAGCCTCCAACTAGGTATAAGTAGCAATAGCTACTACCTAGGACAAACAGTAAGAACCAGCGAACCGTACACGATAGGCTATACTAGTCTACCGTATAGGAGATAAAGTATAGTTATACCTATAAAACGTCACGTCCTTACGGCCGTCGAAGAAACTAGACTAGCTACACAGAAAGTACACGATCGTGAACGTCCCGTCCCTATACACTATAGAACTAAGCGTTCCGCGCGGGATTCACCCTATCTTCCACGTGGATCTAATACGACCCGCGGCATTGGATCCCCTCCCTTCCCAAGTAGTAGATAATACCTAACCCCCGCCGATTGTCGTTGATAACGAATTAGAATAGGAAGTCGAAGAGATTATAGCCGCACGTATATAGAGGGTCGGGAGAGGTTATCTACGTGAAGTCTTAGTAAAATAGGCTAGTTTTGCGGAGCAAACATGGGAAAGGTTAGACGAATTGGAGGAATGCGCCGCATTAGACGTATTTGAGGCACGTTACAGAAGCGCGCGAACGAATAACGGACCTCAGGGAACATACCCCTACGTACGCACGGGTACCCTCTATATACGAACGGAGATCCCCCTAGACACCGCCGGGAGGAGGGGGGGTATTGTAACGGGCCAGTGCCCAGTTGACATCACGTACGCGCACGTGACCTTCCGTATACCCCCTCTTATTTACGTACGACCACGTCAGCTCCCACTTCTCTCCTTAAGCTTTTAGATAACAGCAAACGGCTTGGCTAGATTGAATCAAACCTGGCTTCGTCCCTTCACAACTACACCAATTTAGCGGCGGTTTATTAAGGCTCCGACCGAATTAAAGTATTCGATATATTTATATAAAGCCCCCTCTTATACAGAGATAAGCTTCCTACTATTAGGTTGTCGTTAAAAAAGTAATTTTCCGCCTTTCTATCGCCGGCGTAGTCGATATAAGCTAGTTCTTAAATATATATATTCTCCGAGATAGAGAATAGAAGAAGTTATAGCTATATTAAAATAGCTATATTAAGAGTATAGCGGGTAGATATAATTTAACTAACCGGCCCCTATAATTTTTTTTATAAAAAATACGGAGCCTCGTAAGCGAGGGTCCGCTACCTATATACAATATACTACCCAAATACAACTTTTTTTTCAAATCCTACATTTTTACTTTGATTATTAACCACCCTACTAACCATGCCTAAATCTAATAAAGAAATAGAGTAGTAGATTCAGCTAGTAATAGACTCTCTATCTAAGCAATCTAAACCTAATATCGCGAAAACTACGCGAGAATTCGCGGTCCCTATATATCGACTACGCCGGCGATAGAATAGTGGCAAATCGCTTTTTTAACGATAACCTACTAGTAGGAAGCTTAGTTCTGTATAGGAAAAGGTATTATATAAATATATTAATTACTTTGACGCGGTCGGAGTATTAATAAATCGCCGCTAAATAGCTATTATAGCTAATTTAATTCTCGAAGAGGATTATCATAATAATACGGAACTACTACTACAAATTAGCGACTACTAGCTATAACGTTTTCTTAAACGTAACCCCGACTACTATATATAACGGCGGCGAGCTCTTGATATTGAGAGAAGCGCTGCTCTTAATAAATCGGTAGTTTAAAGGTGGTTTGAAGACTATAAATGTATAGTTACTGAGCACGGGATATACTATTAAGATATCTACAATTTTGATAAAACTAGCTTTTAGATTGGTATCGGCCGGGATTAATTTATTATTACTAGGTATCTAAAAAAGAAGCTATTTAATAGATCTATTATAAATCGTGAATCCGTTATAGTTTTAGAGGCTATTTTAGCCGATAGTTTTGTCTACCCTCTACTTATTATTTTAAGTGCAAAGTAAGCTTTACTACGCTAGTTCGATTATATTAAAGAGGAGGAATATATAGCCGTTACCGATACCGGCTATATTAATAATTAACTAGTATATCAATAGATCTAGCTCTTTTATAAGTGGACAATTGGCCGTATAGTTAGTGAAAAGCGTCTTGTTTTATACGATCGTTTTGGATCTTATTTAACTCGCGAATTTATCCAATTTTGTGAGAAGAATAATATTATCTTATTCTTCTTACTATCGTATATAAGCTATATATTATAGCCTCTCGATGTCGGCGTATTTAGCGTATATAAATACTAGTATAGTAAGGCTGTTGAAGCGGCTATAATGACTAGATACCGCCGATTTTTAAAGGATGAATTCCTATATATAATTAGGGAAGTCCGCCGAAAAACCTTTAAACTATATATAATTAAGCTTAGATTCAAATTAATAGGCCTTTGGCCTATTAATTCTAAGCTTATTACCGATAAATTGGAGTTATATAATCTATATTATGACAATCGATCTCGGTCGAATATACCGTCAATTACCTCACAAAATACTGTTTAGTACTCTAAAAACTACTAAAAAAGTGAGAAGGATTAGCCTACGGCTTAATCAATACGATCCTATAACCTAGCGCTTCAAAGAAGGGTTAGCGAAGCTTATAAAGGGTGCTGAGGCATAGGCTACCTTAGCCCTCTAGCTATAGCGGGAGTTCGACTAAATACAAGCTATTATAGGGGCTCGCTACGCTAGATATGATGTATCTCGTCGTCATTTACGGATCACCGGAATCATCAATTCAACCTAAGTAAAAGCAATAAAGAGAAAGGAGTATAAATTGACTGAAAAAGCGGATCAAGAAAAAACGAAGCGGAAGTGGAAGAAGGTGTTGATCGAAATCAGGAAGCATGGCAGAGCCAAAAAAAAGTGGGAAAGCTCTATAATTTTGTATATTAGTAGCAAATTGGTTAATTGATTTATTCCCTATTTTTAATTAATTAATTTACTATATTATGTTGTAGAAAATAGAGGTTGAGGTTAAATGTATAAAAAGAGTTGCATTTGGGTGGTATGTTGCATATGGGTGGCGGACCCTCGCTTGCGAGGGTCCGTATTTTTTGTAAAAAAAATTACAGGGGCCGGTTAGTTACTAACTAACGTATTTCACCCTATTGCTGGACACACCCCATAGCTGGACACACCCCATAGCTGGACACACCCCATAGCTGGACACCTAACCCAAAACGCGTCAATTAATTTAACCCCTTTCTTCTTCCACCACCCACCATGCCACTAATACGCTCCCGGAGCTCTAAAAATTCAATAGAGTAAGAGGGTAGGATCTTACTAGCTATCTAGGCTTTTAAGAATCGAGAAATCTCTTTAATTCGTAAGACCGCCCGCCGATTTAATATACCGAATTTAACTCTAGCTATACGCCTCTATAGTATATAAAACCACGCGATTTCTCGCGTTAGCCTATAGAAATTGATATAGATTAAAGAGGAATCTCTTAAAAAATAGATTGTCTCTATAGATCTACGTAGAGTAGCCCCCCGTGTAACGGGCCAGAGCCCGGCCTGGATCACGTGAGGCACGTGCCCACAACATACATAAACCCCCATCGTCGGTAGATAGTGACACTTTCTGCAAGATTGATGTAAATAGCATGTTGGCCTAGCCTAATTGAATAAATAAAGCTACAGCCCTTCATATACATCAATCTTCCGATTCTTATCGTTAAACCATCGGACCCCCAACGGAAAAGCCCTAGAAGCGACAATTCCTAGGCACAGCAGCAGAATTACCCCTGAATCACCCTCGATTCAGCAACGAAACACCAACGGAATACCAGTAAAAATGGAACCTCAAACCCAGCAGAATGCACCTCTACCATAGGTAGAGGCGATGATGCAACAGATGATAAGGAATCAGTAGGCCTATAGCGAAGCAATGGAGCAGTTCACTACTTCCCAACAGCGGATCGTGACTACATAGGAGTAGTATACAGCGACTTAGGAACGACTCTCCGTAGTACAAGGAGAGCGGATTCGCCGCCTTAAAGAGATGCTAGTATAGCTAGGCATTAACACGGAAACCAACGAGAACACTAGCGAAACGGTCGCGGAATAAGCACGAACCCCTACCGAAACGCCGTTGAGTATCGGAGAGCCTTACCGCCGACCGAGAGCGAGACTCCCCGACCTAGTGCTATTCGTAGGAAGTATGAATGACTAGCCTACTGTTAGACTGCGCCAAAACCCGAGAATGGGTAAGAGAAGTCGACCCGCAACCCGAACCCGCAAACCCGATGGGTAGACTCGACCAACCCGCAACCCGCCCCGCAACCCGCGCGGGTTCCCGCAAAAACCCGCGGCTACATAATTTTCCCAATCAAGCTATGGCGAAGTGTATAAAAATGCTGATTTACACTAATAAGATATAGTAATCTACGGCGGTTTTGTTTATACGTCTAAGGCACCCTTCGACTACCGCTATTTCTGACCGCGGTTAGAAATTATCTATATACTAAAAGCTCCCTTCGACTACTACTATTTCTAACCGCGGTTAGAAATTATCTATATATTAAAAGCTCCCTTAGGACTACTACTATTTCTGACTGCGGTTAGAAATTATCTATATACTAAAAGCTCCCTTCGACTACCGCTATTTCTGACCGCGGTTAGAAATTATCTATATATTAAAGCTCCCTTAGGACTACTACTATTTCTAACCGCGGTTAGAAATTATCTATATATTGAAAGCTCCCTTAGGACTACTACTATTTCTAACCGCGGTTAGAAATTATCTATATACTAAAAGCTCCCTTCGACTACCGCGGTTAGAAATTACGTCTTTATTAGAGTTATTATAGTATAAGCTAGAAAATATAGATAGAGTTAGAAAAATATATTTTGTAGATATATATTTTAATAGCGTATTATAGTGTGATTCTAAGGAGATCGCATGATTGTATTTGGTTAGGTTTACTACTAGCTAAATACTATAGAATACGGAAGTGTATAATACATAAAGGTATAGAATGCTTCCGTACCGGCCCGTGCGGTAACCCACGGGCACTACTAGTGTAGTTTGAGAAGGAAAGGGGCTCCTAGGATCACATCCTCCCCTACTAAGCGGAAATCGGTCCTCCGTTTCCCGAACTTTCTACGTAAGTAAGTCCAAAAGTCCTAGGAGTATATTTTCAACGAGTATAGTATACAATCGACTCTGTACGGAATAGTACGGGTATACTAAAGTAAAAATAAAGGAAATTTCGTCGGTAAAGCTTCTAAAAATAGCTTTATAAGGCCTTTAAAGTTCTTTCCGACTTTATAAGGCTTCGTTTCGGGTATCGTAGGTTTAAAATAGGTAGTAAGGTAGTAAAGATAGCTTCTTAAAAAGGGATAGAGAGGTATAACGACTAAGGGTAGACACAAAAAGGCTCTTTAAGGTACGAAATCGGCTAATTTAGGTCTTTAGGTTATCGTCCTAACTCTCGCTTCTAGGTATATAACTAAGAGTAGGTCCCTAGTATTTATTTTTACTTCTCTCCCTTTCTAACTACTCTTTCTTATTACCTTTCCTATCTATCTTTATTAATTCTATTAAGTTTAGAACTAGGAACGTCCTTTTCTATTATCGATAAGGTATAAATACCCTTATAAAGATCCGTATAACCCTAATTTAAGGCTAACTTCTTCGTTCTATATAGTATTATAATAGCGCGAGGTAAATCCGCTCGCCCCCCCCTTAATAATAAACTAGCCGGGATCGTATAAGGTCTTATAACGACTAGCGCTCCCCGTACGATATAGTATAACCTTATATTAGGCGTTCTAATATATATTATAGATAATAGCGAGGCCGAGGGAGCCCCTATAGGTAAAGAACTAGCTATTATAGTTACCGATAACCTTAGGGAGGGTCTTACTCTTATAGTTCCGGCCGCTCTATCTCCCGTTTCTACTCCTATAGCTCCGGCTAGGCCGGTAGCTCCCCTAACTATCGTCTAGTATAGTAGTCCTAATAGTTAGTCTTATATACTTATAACTCCTATAGCTATAGTAACTCGCGTTAGTACTTAGGTTAACGCTAATAAGTATCGTTTACCTTTATAGGATCTATATAGAGCTAACTATTCTTATACGTTAGGAAACGGCCTTAATACTACTAGTTTTCCTATCTTAACCCGGCTCTTAGGGAGCGTAACCGATTAGTTATAGTCCCGTATTAATCCTTAACGGGATATAGCGGATTAGCGTCTTAATAGGGCTCCTTATATCTCTTCGCTCGTAAACGTTTATACGATACTAGGTTAGTTTATTAGTTATAAGGTACCCGATAGAGGGGCCTATAATCCCTACTATAAGGGAAATAGCCCGTTTAACTTTTATCGGGTCGTTTTCCTCGATAGAGCGGGTTTCTAATAGTTACTAACGTATACGTACTATTAATATTCGGGTACTACTAATAAGTATAACCTCCGTAAGTATCCTTTTAGGTTTATATACCTTAGTTTATTATTACTAACGGGTATAGGTACCTTAGGTAAGGCTTCTAGGACTCCCTACTAGGTATTCGACCTCGTACGTTATTTCTAATCGGATAGTCTTCTTCTTAAAGAACCTAGTTTATCCTATTATATAGCCGCGTAGAAGTCTATAGAGGAGGAGAAGGTCGCCGGTAGCGTTAAGGTTCTATCCTCTATTACTCCTATAACTCTATAGAAGGGAAAGGCCTATAGTAAGGCTAGTAGTATCTTAGCGACTCCGATTAAGGGCGTAAAGAAGCGTATAGCTAGTAATACTCCTATAGTAAAGGGTACGACTTCTACTAAGAAGAAGAAGAAGATAAAGGATACTCCTAATCTACCTATTCGCGTAGACGCTAAGCCCTATATTAGCCTAGTCTATAATTCTAAGCTATACTAAATACCTCTAGACTAGCCTATAATTTACCGGCGTATAGATAAGGGTTAGTTTATAGACGTTTTCGAGCGGCTCTATAACGTATATATTCGGGTCTAATATAACTATAAGGTAATACGTAATAATACGATTAATAAGGGTTAGTAGACGAAGGAGGACTATATAACTAAGAAGGAAGAGGAGGGGTCTATTAGTAGTAGTTCGGATTCGGATAACCTTCTTTACTAAGGAAAGTAAGGATTTAAATCTATATAGACCTTTTCGGTCCTTTCTTCTAGGCTCTCGGCCCTTTAATACTATAAATTAGTTTCTTTTAGGCCCTTACGCCTATCTATTCGCGTTTGAGCGATATCTTTCGAGCCCTACCCCTCTTAGGTAGCTCCTTCTACTTACGTAGTAGTAGGAAATACGATTCTATTTTTCTATTCTTAGCTTTATATAGCTATAAGCTTTTAGATCTCTCTTAATAGGGGTAGAATAACGACTACGAATAGGCGTAGTAATCGGACTAAGCCTTATTTAGGCTCTTAATAAACGTCCTCTACCGATTTATATCCCTCGGATTTATATAATTATAAGTCCTCTAATTCGTAGTCGTTTACTTCTAAGTCCTACTCGTCGGTACCTAGCGGGCCCTACTTAGGTATCTTATTAACGGTTTCTCTATTCTATCTCTTACGCGCGGCTACTTATATCTTTGTAATAATACGTTTAGCTATTGAGATCCTATAGCCACTGCTCTGACATTAACCCATTAGACCAAAAGGTCATAACAAAGTCAGTTCATAGGAACTGACTTTGCTACAGTGGTATATATATGTAGGTGTCCTATATATATTGTGGGATCACATCCTCCCCTACTAAGTGCAAATCACACCTAGGATTTTTGCCTGATTTCTCCGGATCAGTTAACCGGGCCGGAAGATCACTATCTCCGGTTTCTTAGTAGAGAGGCCACGTATACACATATATTGCCTTAAAGGTTGATTCCATAGTAAGAGCGAGGCGGAACTCGGAGCAGCTTACTTTTAGTGGACCTTTTCCGGGTTGTGTATTGGGGGCTGCGTATTACAAATTAATCCAAAGGCATAATTTATAATAGTAGGTAGAAAAACCCCGCACGTGCCGGGATCGAACCACAACCCCCTAAGACCCAGTCATGAACTGACTTTATAAGATCCTGTAGCCACTGCTCTGACATTAACCCATTAGACCAAAAGGTCATAACAAAGTCAGTTCATGGGAACTGACTTTGCTGCAGTGGTATATATATGTAGGTGTCCCACATATGTTGTGGGATCACACTATAACTTCCTCCCCTAAGAATTTTATATAGGCTCCTAAACGCCTAAATTCTTACTATTCTTCCTATATAAACGTAGAGAGGTCTATATATATTAGCGGAGGGGGCTCGACTTTATCGAGGATCCTACGGAGTTCTTCCGGGTAGCTAATTTTCTATCCTACTTTCCTTAAAGCTAACCGGCTAGCCGGCGAGGCCTATAAGCTAGGATCTTCGCCGATATTTACGTCCGTAAGTCTCGTACTATTAATAAGATTTTATAGAATACGCCCGCTCGGCTCTATAAAGGTATATATACCGAGCGGATAACTCTATACGACTTTATATAGGCCGAACTACGTACTCTTAAACTTCTTTTTCGATTCGTTTCGTACTAGGACCTAGTTATCTAGTTTAAAGCTTATCTTTATAACCGCTAAGTCCTAAATCTTCTATTTTTTAATTATATAGATTAATAGGAGCTCGTTCGCTTTTAAGTAGGCGTCCGCGAGTTATTAGATCTATTTATCTCTATCTATTTTTACCTAGCCCTCTACTAGACTATCCGCGTCCGTAGTAATATAGGGCTATACACCGTAGACTAGGAAGTAGGGGCTTCTCCTTATAACTATATATTCCTATATATAAGTAGCGAAGAGTACTTTTATAAGGTATTCGTCCTATAATCTTATAGGCTTACCTATAAGGTATTTTGTAAGTATACGACCGATTAATCCGTTAAAATTCTCTACTTTCCCGTTCGTATAGGGGTAGTATAGAGTAGTAGTCCTATAGCGAGCTCTAAATAGGCCTATAAAATACCGTATTACTCCTAATAGGAGGTTTAGACTATTATTAGAGATTAATTTATTAAACGCTCTATAATATATATATATTATAGAATAAAAATTCCGCGAGGGTCTCTTCGGTAGCGTCCGGGACTACTTAGGCGACCGGCTAGCCTATTACGTAGTCGATCGCTATAATAATCTACCGGTTTCCGTTTAGTATAGCTAGGAGGGCGCTAATAAGATCGATCCCCTATCGTTTAAACGGGCGGATATTACTCGTTACTATATATTAAGCTACCTCTCTCTCGAGGCTTTTATAGGATCCTTATAATATCTAGTAGTTTAGGTAGTCTTATATAGATTCTTCTATATCTATATAGATTAACGGCTACTATCCTCGGGGTCGAATAATACTATTAAGGCCCGGAAAGCTAAGGTATCTAACCTCGTAGTAAGTCTTCTAGAGTAATTTAGTTTAAAATAGTACTTCTAGGTATAGGGATATAATACTATCTTTATATATAAAGATAAGCTATCGGTTCTCGTTTAGGGAGGCCTATATAAACGTATATATATTTTAGAAACTAAGTTAGTCGACGTATTTCTTTATAGCCTTCTTAGTAGCGTTATTATCCGGCTCTATATTATCTTCTAGGAATCGGAGCGTAGCCGCTAGCTACTCTTCCTCGGGGATTCCTTAGACTATTATTATAGTTATAAGGTACCTATCCCCTATAGGCCGTTCGAGGCTTATATTCGTAGGGGTAGTTCCGATTAGGTCTAGGCGGCGGCTAATTATATCCGCTACGATATTTTCTAAGCCCTTATAGTATCGGATAGATAGCTAGTATTACTAGAACTTAGCGACCTACTACGTAAGGCGCTTACTATATTCCTTTATAGTATTTAAGTACTATAAATACGTACTATTAGTAATAATAATAGTCTCGAAACGGTCTCTATCGATATATCTATCCTATATATAGATTGCTTCCTTAATAGCTAGGAGTTCTTTCTTATATATAGGGTAGTTTAGCTCTACGCTATAGAGTTTACGACTATTATATACGACTAGGTATAGCTTTCCGTTGTCGTCTTCTTATATAAAGACTATACTAAAGGCCTATTTAGAGGTATCTATCTTAATAATATATAGCTTATTCCGGTTAGGTTATTTTAAGACCGGTACGGAGGCGAGGAGGTCCTTTACCTTTCGAAACGTACTCTCGTAGGCTTCTATCTATATAATTAGTTAGAAACGCTATTTTCGGAGGGTACTATCGCTCTCTTTTAGGAGTTCGTAGAGCGGTATATAGATTTTCGAGAAGTTATAGATAAATCTATAGTAATAGGTAGCTAGCCCTAGAAACTACTATATATTATAGATAGTTTTAGGCCGTAGCTATATCTAGATAGCCTCGATTTTAATAGGAAGGGGCTATATACTCCCGTTCCCGACGATATAGCTATAGAATTCTAATTTATTAGTTACGAACGTATATTTCGTAGGCGATATATATAGCTTTTACTCCTTTAAGAGAGTAAAGACTTCCTCGATATACTTTTTATACTCTTTAAGTGATTCGGAGAAGATTAAGATATTATCGAGGTAGACTATAATATTACGGCTTAGTAAGGGGCGTAATATATTATTTACGATCGATTAGAAGGTTATAGGAGCGTTATATAGCCCGAACGGTATTATAAGCTACTTATATTTACCCTAGATAGTATTAAACGCGGTTTTTTCGATAGAGCCCTCCTCTATCCGGATCTACTAGTATCCGGCCGTAAGATTAATCTTTAAAAGGAACCGCGTATTCCCGATAATATCTAGGAGTTCTTAGATCTATAGAAGCGGGTATCTATTCTTTTCCGTTAGATTATTTAGGGCCCTATAGTCGATATATATACGCTACTTCCTATAGGGTTTCCGTACGAATACTACTAGGAAGCCCTATACGCTATTAGATTAGCGGATTAGGCCTTTATAGAGAAGTTCCTCGATTTATCGGGCTTATTTATCGAGTTTTTCGGCGGAGAGTCTATATATATTAATATTAATAGGTTTATACGCTCCTATATCGATCTTATACGCTATATTACGTTTTAGAGGTAGCGCTATAGGTAGCTCCGCGCGAAACTAGTCCTTATACTTAGTAAGGATCTATTAAACTTTAGAGTTATCGTATTTAGGTAGCCTTAGTTCCTTTTACCCGGATCCGTTATCTATAGGTCGGACTATAAAGAGGTAGGCTTCGCTCTATTTCTTACGTAAGATCCGGCGTATTTATCGCGCCGAGATTAAGTTAGTATATACGCTTCCTTATATAACTACGCGAGAGTTATTTATAGGATAGATAGTATATAGCTAGTAGTTATAGTTCGTAAGAGTTATAACGGATATACGCTAGTCGATTTACGGATTCTCGGCCTATAGGAAGTCGCGGCCGAGGATTATATCGTATTCTATCTGTGAAGGGACGAAGCCAGGTTTGATTCAATCTAGCCAAGCCGTTTGCTGTTATCTAAAAGCTTAAGGAGAGAAGTAGGAGCTGACGTGGTCGCACGTAAATAAGAGGGGGTATACGGAAGGTCACATGCGCGCACGTGATGTCAACCGGGCACTGGCCCGTTATAATACCCCCTCCTCCCGGCGGTGTCTAGGGGGATCTCCGTTCGTATATAGAGGGCACCCGTGCGTACGTAGGGGTGTGTTCCCTGAGGTCCGTCATTCGTTCGCGCGCTTCCGTAACGTGCCTTAAATGCGTCTAATGCGGCGCATTCCTCCAATTCGTCCAACCTTTCCCATATTTGCTCCGTAAAACCAGCCCATTTCACCAAGACTTCACGTAGATAACCTCTCCCGACCCTCCGTATACATACGGCTATGATCTCTTCGACTTCCCATTCTAATTCGTTATTAACGACAATCGGCGGGGGTTAGGTATCATCTACCATCTAGGAAGAGAGGGGATCCAATACCGCGGGTCGTATTAGATCCACGTGGAAGACAGGGTGAATCCCGCGCGGAACGCTTAGTTCCATAGTATATAGGGACGGGACGTTCACAATCGTATACTTTCCATATAGCTAGTCTAGTTTCTTCGATAGCCGTAAGGACGTGACGTTTCGTAGGTATAACCATACTTTATCTCCCGTGCGGTAGACTAGTATAGCCTATCGTATACGGTTCGCTTATTCTTACTATTTGTCCTAGGCAGTAGCTATTGCTACTTATACCTAGTTAGAGGCTTCGCGAAGGCGTTCTATAAAATCTCTACCCGCTCGTTCGGGGCCGTTTCTATAGCCCTAGAGGTTTCTATCATCTTCTAGTCCAATCGGGTTAATATAGTATCCGTACGTGAAGAAGAATAGTACTAAACCAGTCGATAATACCTCTCGGTTATTAATTACAACGGCTACGATCGGGAGGAGACTAGACCAATCTTCTTATAAATAGGCCGTAAAGGCCTATAGGATCCTTTCTATCTCCTGATTTACCCGTTCCGTTGCGCTATCTATCTAAGGGTGAAAGGCCGTTGATAGTCGTCGTTGGATTTTTAACCTTTTATATACTTCTTTCTAAAAGCCATTTACGAACTAAGGGCCATAGTCGCTTACGATTACAAGCGGGAGCCCATAGTATATATAGAAGTGGTCCATAAACACTTCGGCCATAGCATCGCTTATAATAGAATCTATAGCGGTAAAAATAACACTTTTCGTAAGCCTATCCGTGATAATAAGGTAGTTCGTGGCCTTTTGGGGGCTACTCGTAGGGAGATCTATAATAAAATCGATAGAAACTTCCGCCCAGATCCGTTATAGAATCGGTAATAGCTTTAATAATCCGTGCTTGGTGTCGCGCCATATTATACTCCGCCCACAAGTTATATAGTTCCGTAAGAACTGCCGTACGTCTTTTGCTGCTCCTAGCCAGAAGAAGCGTCGGGAGAGGATTGTATACATAGCATCGCGTCCTAGATGCCCTATGATATACGAGTCGTGCACGTTTTGGATAATACGTGTCCATAAGGCCTCACTATCTAGGATCCATATCCGGTCTCGAAAGTAAAGGAGACCCTATACATCGAGGTAGCATTCCGCGAGGCTCGTTTTAACTTAGATTCTACCTAGAAGTTTACGTTCCCCTTCTTATAGAGCCCGCGAGATCGCCTAATAGCTTACGTCTGTTTTCTAAGCTTCACTCTAGAGTACCTATAGCTCTCTATCCTTAAATAAGTTGATAGGCGTTTCGAAGTTTATAGGGGTTTCTACGTCTATTCGTAGCCGTCCGGTTTTTATCTTGATCTTTTTGAAGATATACCGGAATCGATTCATTATTCGTTCGTCGCTTCGATCCTATAGGAGATCTTATTCTCTTCGTAAGAGGGCGTCCGGGCGCGTAGCTAGCTTTCCGGGCCGGTACTAAATCTCAAAGTCGAATTCTACTAGTACGTCTACCTATCGTATCTAACGTTTACTTAGGTCTCGTGCTTTTCCGAAGTATCGTAGATTCTTATGGTCGGTAATAATCTTAAACTTCGGGACTATCTTTAGTTCCGGGCGCCACTCTTTTAGGCTATATATGATCGTAAGGAGCTCTTTATTATATATTTTATAGTTTACTTCCGCTAGCGATAGTTTCTAGGAGAGGTACATATACGGGCGTAATATTCCGTCGTCTTATACTTACGATAGTATACCCCCGGTAGCCTATCCGGAGGCGTTAGTTTCTACTATAGTTTCACGTCCTTCTTCGAAGTACACTAGGATAGGTACGTTGATAAAAAGTTCTTTTAAGTCTATAAAGGCTTCGTAATAAGCCGTATCCTAGTAGAAGTCTATTCCTTTACGCGTTAGCCGTACTAACGGGGCTACTAAGTCCGTAAAGTATAGGATAAAGGTCCGGTAGAAGTTTGTAAATCCTAAAAAGCTCCGTACATCTCTAACTATTTTCGGTGGTTCCTATACGCGTATCGCTTCGACTTTCGCTAGGTCTACGTAGACACCCGCACCCACATAGATAATAAATCCTAAGTACTTGACCGTTTCCTTTTCGAACTCTAACTTATCGATATCGCACTATAAGCCTACTTCCTATAGCTTCTATAAGACTTCGGTTACCTTCTAACGATGGTCTTCGATTGATCCGTTCGAGTAGATAATAATATTATCTATATACGCAGAGACAAAGTCATTAAGGTACTCGCGGAGTACTTAATTGATATACCGTTAGAAGGTCGTAGGCGCTCCTATAAGGCCAAATAGGGTCATAAGCCATTCGAATAGCCCGTATCTCATTCGAAACGCGGTTTTCTATTCTTCTCTAGGCTCAATCCGGATCTTATAGAACGCTACGATTATATCTAGCTTCGTAAACCACTGTGCTTATAATATATTCCGTAGGGTTTCTTTAATCAGAGGTAGTAGGTAGCGATCTTTAACTATTATCTTATTTAGTCCGCGATAGTCCACGCAGAAGCGTACTCCTCCGCCCGGCTTCCTAACTAGCAGTACTAGTGCTACTACCGGGGATTTGCTAACGCGAATAAAGTTCTATCCGAGTAGATCTATAAGCGTTTTTCGTAAAACGAGGAGTTCTTCTTAATTTATACTATAGAGAGGGCCGTATAGGGGTAAGGCTTCCCTATTAGAACTATCCTTTCGTAGGGGAATATAGTGATCCACTCCTAGTCGGTAGTCTAGTAATTGTTCCGTACGCTTCGCATTAAACACTTTCAACCACAGCTAGTAATATTTCGGGAGCCGTACGCGTAGATTAACGTGTTTCTTCTTTCGTAATACCTTTTCGATATCCGCGAGGGTTACTTTTCCGATCTGAAGGCTCTCTATAGGCCCGGTCGTGTATGTTTCTAGGAAGTTCCTAGCGGAGAGTCTCTAAACTCGTAGAGGCTTTATACCCTAGGGGCCTACTATAGGATTCGCTCTATTCTAATATCGCGTATATTCACCCGTTTTTGTAAAGATGTCGAGGCAACCTTTTCGTACCGAGTAGCGTCCGTCCACGTCGATCAACCATATATTCCTAAGGATTATCTGATCTATCTACCTAGGGATAATATACGCGTAGACGTCCTTTTAGAGGTATCCGTATACGTCTATATTGAAATAGGTGATAAAATCGATCTTTCCTTAGTTTCTAGTAACGCTATCTAGCGTTCGGGGGGGTATTAAGATACGCAGGAGGCCGAGGGTTATTACGAAAGAATCGCTCACTATAGTATAATATAAACACCCCGAATCGACTAGTGCCTTTAAAAATTGAATTCTATTAACTAACGAATCGATATAAAAGGGTTTGTTTTCTTACTTTAATAACTTCTCGGCTCCGTTCGGCTCCTATCCACGATTTTAGGTAGGAGCTACTCTTTTTCCGAGTACTTATATATACTCTCTTAGTCCGAGCGGTCGCTCTCTTCTATAGGTACTTCCGTAAGTACCTCTACTCTTATAACTCGGGTTCTTTCTCTCCGTTTGTGATAGTATTAGGGCCGTTGTTTACTCGGGGGGTCTTCCTCTACTATCGCTATGGTTACGCGCGGGCGTTAGCAGGGGCTTCCGGGGCGGTTTAGTATTCTTACTAGTTCTAGAGGGTAAGATCTTATATCGTACCCGTCGCGCCTATAATAGTAATATCTTCCTTCTCGGCGTCGGCATTCTTATTCTTCCTTTCCTATCTATTTCGCCCGCTTTCCTACGAGCCCTTAGTCTTCCTTCCGTATCTACGCGGAAGTAACTATAACGTTAGGTATCGGGGTCTAGTCCATACAGTCGGGTATTAGTAACCTAGGATAGGTTGTCTTCCTTTCGTATCCGTATATTATACGTTTTAACTCCGAAGAGAGTAAGTCGAGGTCGGTATCAATACAACGTAGTAATAGTATAAGATCCGTGAAGCTATCGGGAGCGTCTCTATACGATAGGGCCGTACGGGTGGTTAGGTTTAGCGATCCTATCAATATAGATACTTTCGCGTCTTCCGGCCAGCTTATCGCTCCTAAGTCCGCGAATTCTTTCTCGAACGAGGGTAAGAACGTGGCAAAGGACTGTTTCGGTCCTTATCGTATCTCTCATAGGCGTTAGGTGGCTCGTTTCTTGATGTTCGGGTCCCTATAGATGTTTTCGAGGTACTAGATTAAGTCGCTTACGTTTCTATCCGCTCGTCGGTATTGTATGAAAGCTACTGTGTTCTTACTCGTATTTCCTTCTAATCGGGAGTAGACGTATAGTAGACATGCTCGTTCGTCTCCGAGAGCGTCTATATCGAGAAGTAGCTTGTTCTCGATTGATATTCGGAATACGGGCCACTCTGTCCTAATGCCTTTAAAGGTAGGGGGGTTAGGTAGTCGCGCGCGGGGGCGTCGTATTAGGTTCGTATCGACCGGGCCTTGCTTAAGGCCTTCGTTGGCTTTTTGGCTCCGGTCGTATATTGTATCCGCTGCCTATGTTGGCCGTGCGTGTACGTTCGTCTGGATCAGCTCTTCGAGCTTTCGGATCCTCTCTTCTTGCGCTCGTGCGCCTTCTTCTTGGTTAGCAGCGGCCTGTGCTATCTGCTGTATTATTAGCCGGGCCTATATGGGTGGGCTCGACGGTTCTTCGTGTTCTATCGTTTCGTTTTCCGTCGTGCCTGGTGCTTCCAGGGCTTTTCGTGGGTGCGCGTTAGCCTGATTGGCCGTACTCTTCCGGATCTTCTGGGGAAGAGGAAGCTTTTAGAATGTGAAGGGACGAAGCCAGGTTTGATTCAATCTAGCTAAGCCGTTTGCTGTTATCTAAAAGCTTAAGGAGAGAAGTGGGAGCTGACGTGGTCGCACGTAAATAAGAGGGGGTGTGCGGAAGGTCACGTGCGCGCACGTGATGTCAACCGGGCACTGGCCCGTTACACTATCGGGAGGATCTAGGCTCTAATCCTTCCTACCTAGTCGCTGATTTTAATTAGGAGGGATATAAAACCGTCCGTTTCTAGCTACTCGCCGTTTACGATAGTAACTAGTAAGGGTATCTTAGATTTTCGAATTTATACCTATCTATCGAGTCTCTTAAGAATATATAGTAAGACGAAAGTATCGCTTATACCGCTATTAAGAAGTATATAGATACGTATAGGGTTAGCGTCTCCTATATAGATCTTTCCTCGATAGAACGTTAATAAGTCGTTTAATACGTTTAGGGAGGCTAATAGATATATAGGTTCCCTCTACCTTCGATTTTATAGAGAGGGCTCTAGCCGAGTATTTACGGGTGTGATTCTGAGGAGATCGCATGATTGTATTTGGTTAGGTTTACTACTAGCTAAATACTATAGAATACGGAAGTGCATAATGCATAAAGGTGCAGAATGCTTCCGCACCGGCCCGTGCGGTAACCCACGGGCACCACTAGTGCAGTTTGAGAAGGAAAGGGGCTCCTGGGATCACACTAGGATCACAATAGTTTTCGTGATTTTCTTAGTTCTTACGGGTTTTTATATAGGTTTTACGGGTTTTTATAGGTTATTCCGCGGGTTATTCGGGTTATACTATAAGGTTTACGGGTTATTATAGGTATTAACGCGGGTTTCTATAGTTTTATATAGGTTTCTATAGGCTCTACCTATTAAAGCTAAATTAGTTAAGCTAATTATTATTATATAGAGGTTTAGTACTACGATATATTAACCTATATTTAAACGCGATATAGTACCCTAGGATAGATTACTAAGGTCTTTAAGATTCTTTCTATATGTAAGGCCTTTCTACTAAAATCTTTAACTCTACCCTTCCTACTATATCTTAAAGCTAATATTCTAACGTATTTTTATTATCTCTATATAATAGTAATATCAACCTTACTGTAACGGGTTAGACCCGCTTCCTACTATATAGCCCTGCCATATAGCCTTCCGTCTCCGCACGCTCCCGTTCTGCTACCGCCTTGCCCGTCATCCTTATTATCGTCCCGCTTGCTTCATTCCTTCCCTTCTCTAAGCTTTTTGTAAACAGTATGTCGACTTAGTCAGTATTGAATCAATTTGGCTTCGTTCCTTTATATATAAAAAGCTTCCTTCTCGTTACCGAGTCGTACGCAACGCAACGCAACGCAACGTTAACGAATCACCCCTAATTCTCCTTTTTCTTCAACGTAACGATGAACCAGCAACCCGACCAGAGCGCGCTCTTAGCGCTTCTATAATAGATGTAGCAGCAACTTGCCGATTAGCAGAGCTAGCTCCTTTCTCTCGCATCACGCCAGAGTCAACAACCCGACCAGCCCCGTTTCCGCCTCCCTAATCCTCCCCGATTCGACAGCAAACCGTTTTCGCTCCGTACGTGGCTTCTCTCAATATAATCAAAGCTTAACGCCGACGGCCTTACCGGCTAGTAAGCATTCGACTACGTATACAACCGTCTCGAGACACCTTAGTAAGCATCAGTACTACACCTTAGAGAAACCAACGACCTAGATCAGATCTTCTAATACTTCTAATGTATTTATTATAACCCACGCGAAAAACAAGAGAGTATCCTCCGATTCGCCAACGTTTGTTAGAAGGACGATGAAAGCCTTATTACGTACCTTGCCTGTTTCGAACGCCTCGCACACGAAGCGAGCGTAGAGATCTAAGGCCTAGCACAATTAGTTTTCGCCACAACGACACTTTACCGAGGCCTCCGCCGCCCTCTCCGTGAGGTTTTAGAATAAGCCAGTGATACACTCTTTGAGCTATCATACGAAGAGTACCTAGCGGTTCTACAACGATACAACCGTCGCCAGCCGCGACCTTTTTCAACCTTAACGTTAACGTTAACCCTCGCCTTCTTCTTAACGTTAACGCTAACTAGCTATAGAACCAATAGATCTATCGGTAAATCGTACCGGAATCAGCCGCCAGGCTCGCTAGAGACATCGTCAACAGGAAGGTCTCTATCGGTACTATAGTAGCCCCGACCACTATATTGATCAATGTAACGATCCTATATAGAACCCATAGCATCGTAACCGCCGTTTATCATTGTTATCATTATCGATATCGTCCCTTTCCGATACCGAATCGCCCCCGAAGCAAAGGATTAAGGCCGCTACGGCCCGTACTAATCCTATCGATCTCCGTTACCTACTAGTCCTCCACGGCGATAGCCGCCTTACCCGGAGGAGTATATCGTCATACAACGACCCTAAGAGGGGGGGTATTGTAACGGGTTAGACCCGCTTCCTACTATATGGCCCTGCCATATAGCCTTCCGTCTCCGCACGCTCCCGTTCTGCCACCGCCTTGTCCGTCATCCTTATTATCGTCCCGCTTGCTTCATTCCTTCCCTTCTCCAAGCTTTTTGTAAACAGCATGTCGACTTAGTTAGTATTGAATCAATTTGGCTTCGTTCCTTCACACTTACCTACCTTACGCCTAAGAACGAGTAGCTCGCTACTATTTCCGAACCCTCTACTAGCTAGCTTATAATCGATTTATTTTACCCTAAGTTTCTATACCTACTAATTCTATTCTTAGTCCTTAAAGGTCTTATATATATAGGCCCGGATTATATAAAGGTATTTGTTCTTTATAACGAAATAGTTAATAAAGAATTTATAGATTAGTAGATTAGAATATAATATAGGGGTCCTAGTAATACTAAGATTAAATAGGACTCGAAGTATTAGTTAAAATCCTAGGATAAATTCGATTAGGTTATATATAGCTCCGATAGCGTACCTAAGGTAATATATAAGCGATATAGAGTAATCTTAAAGTATCCTTAATCCCTATTATTAGGGATAATAGTATACTAAGGTATCTCTACGATAGGAAAGTACCTTAAAGGTACTAGCTATACTAAGGTAGCTCGATACTATATTTAGAAGTCGGAGATTACTCGGTTTATAAAGGCTATAGTATACTTATATCTTTTATATTTAGTACTTTACTATTACTAATATATCTACCTTCTAGAACTAGAATTCCTTAGTATAGATAATATTTAACTAAATAGCCTAGGAGGACTAGCTACTACGATTTCTTATAGTCGTTTGCCTTCTATTCCGGTTAATTAAATACCCTAAATTTTATATATTAGTCGTACTTATATAAGTAGCGGATTTCCTACCTAAAATTCCCTCCGCGAAAATAATTAGATACTATCTTTAAAGTACTATATAAAAGCGCTAGTAGAGTATCCTATAGAGGCTACCTCCTAGTATAAAACTATCCGTTATACTTAATTATTAGACCTTACTATTCGTATAGGCTTTTATAGTAATTACTAGCTATTTTATTAACGAGGACTAATAGTACTATAAGATCCTTCTTAGATTCGAACCTCTCTATAGAACCTACTCTAGTATAAACCTTAGTATTATACTTATAGATATTCTTAAGAGGTATAATATTAAATATAAGGTACTTATAATTATAACCGATAATACTTCGAATAATAAAATATTAGTCGAAAGTCTCTAATAAGTAATACTAGAGGATACTACTATTATTAGAGTTCTATATATTATCTATATCCTCTAGCTAAGTCTTAATAAGCTATTTAGATATATAAAAGCGAGCCTAGTAAATAAGTTAATAGAGACTTAGTAGATAGAATAGCGGTCTTAGTCCGCCCGAACGAACGCGATATAGTATAAGCGAGAGATTATTAATACTTTAAGTAAGGTTAGTTATATCTAATTTTATAATATTATTACTATTTCTTATACCTTACTTACTATTTTACTAGGTTCGAAACCTCGCTATATATATAAATATAAGTCCCTAACGATAGGATATATTTTACGCCCTTTAGACTAAATCTACTAAACTCGTACTAATATAAGATATTAAAACGCGATAGAACTCTATTCTTTTTATACTCTAGTATATAAAACGGCTTCGCCTTTATTTTACGCTATTTTATAATAAATATAAGCGATCGGACCTTATATTAGATAATAATAAATAGCGATAGATCGAGTACCTTCTTTAGATTACCTAGCCTTTCTTTAAATTTACCCTTAAACTATTAAAGATAAAGGATACTACTACCTATTATATATTTAAGATCTATAATAAGCTCTTCGAGTATCTTAAGTAATCTATTATATAGCTCCGATATAAAAGGGTCCCTTAGAAAATAAATATACTATAGGCTCTTAAGGCTATATAGTAGAAACTTAAGGACTATTATTGTAACGGGTTAGACCCGCTTCCTACTATATGGCCCTGCCATATAGCCTTCCGTCTCCGCACGCTCCCGTTCTGCCACCGCCTTGCCCGTTATCCTTATTATCGTCCCGCTTGCTTCATTCCTTCCCTTCTCTAAGCTTTTTGTAAACAGCATGTCGACTTAGTTAGTATTGAATCAATTTGGCTTCGTTCCTTTACATACAAAAAGCTTCCTTCTCGTTACCGAGTCGTACGTAACGTAACGTAACGTAACGTTAACGAATCACCCCTAATTCTCCTTTTTCTTCAACGTAACGATAAACCAGCAACCCGACCAGAGCGCGCTCTTAGCGCTTCTATAATAGATGTAGTAGTAACTTGCCGATCAGCAGAGCTAGCTCCTTTCTCTCGCATCACGCCAGAGTCAACAACCCGACTAGCCCTGTTTCCGCCTCCCTAATCCTCCCCGATTCGATAGCAAACCGTTTTCGCTCTGTACGTGGCTCCCCTTAATACAATCAAAGCTTAACGCCGACGGCCTTACCGGCTAGTAAGCATTCGACTATATATATAACCGTCTCGAGATACCTCAGTAAGCATCAGTACTATACCTTAGAGAAACCAACGACCTAGATCAGATCTTCCAATACTTCTAACGTATTTGTTATAACCCATGCGAAAAACAAGAGAGTATCCTCCGATTCGCTAACGTTCGTTAGAAGGACGATGAAAGCCTCATTGTGTACCTTGCCCGTTTCGAACGCCTCGCACACGAAGCGAGCGTAGAGATCTAAGGCCTAGTATAATTAGTTTTCGCCACAACGACACTTTACCGAGGCCTCCGCCGCCCTCTCCGTGAGGTTTTAGAACAAGCTAGTGATATACTCTTTGAGCTATTATACGAAGAGTACCTAGCGGTTCTATAACGATACGACTGTCGCTAGCCGCGACCTTTTCAACCTTAACGTTAACGTTAACCCTCGCCTTCTTCTTAACGTCAACGCTAACTAGCTATAGAACCAATAGATCTATCGGTAAATCGTACCGGAATCAGCCGCTAGGCTCGCCAGAGACATCGTCAATAGGAAGGTCTCTATCGGTACTATAGTAGCCCCGACTACTACATTGATTAATGTAACGATCCTATATAGAACCTATAGTATCGTAACCGCCGTTTATCATTGTTATCATTATCGATATCGTCCCTTTCCGACACCGAATCGCCCCTAAAGCAAAGGATTAAGGCCGCCACGGCCCGTACTAATCCTATCGATCTCCGTTACCTACTAGTCCTCCACAGCGATAGCCGCCTTACCCGGAGGAGCACATCGTCATACAACGACCCTAAGAGGGGGGGTATTGTAACGGGTTAGACCCGCTTCCTACTATATGGCCCTGCCATATAGCCTTCCGTCTCCGCACGCTCCCGTTCTGCCACCGCCTTGCCCGTCATCCTTATTATCGTCCCGCTTGCTTCATTCCTTCCCTTCTCCAAGCTTTTTGTAAACAGCATGTCGACTTAGTCAGTATTGAATCAATTTGGCTTCGTTCCTTCACAATTATACTAAAATAGATAATATCCGAGGTAATCTTTATATAATTAGAACTATACTTACTCCTACTAATAAGCTTCGGTTCTTTTAAACCGATAAATAGGAAGAGTAATAGACTTAGAGATATCGACGTAGCTTTTAAGACTACCTTATACTATATAAGGTATATATTAGAAGTATATAGACGTCTCTACTATCCTAGTCTTCGAAAAGATTAGGGTCTCGCCTCGATATAATACTCGGAAGTTAGTAATCTAATAACCTATCGCGTAATAAGCTCTTATAATATCTTAAAAGTAGTATATATAAAGTATAACTACTAGTATTATAAAATATAGTACTAATATATAATAGATACTATTAATATATCCCCCCTTTTATTCTAGAAAGACAGCTAATATCGATTCCTAGCTTTTATAAGCCTAGCCCGAGATATACTTTCGATTCTAGTAACTAGCGCGGGTATCGAAAGGCTATTTAACTCTACTCGGGATATTTATTACTACCGCCGAGATAGACTTAACGCCGATACTATTTAGGATCTTATAATATACCTATATACGTCTAGGTTTAACTTCGAAGAAGCCGAGTATACCTTTCTAAAGGAATTCTTCTCTTATAATAAGGTCGAGATAGCTAATAAAGAGTAGAATAATAGTCTTTATATATATAAATTTAATCCGATTAGCGATAATAAGGAAGATAGGATAATAGTAGAGATTAGTAATAGAGGGGAGGCCGAGTAGCCTACTCTATTAACTAGTAACGATAATTAAGATCTAGAGTATAATACCCTACTACCTATACCTAAGGAAGGGAATACTTAGATATATAGATTTATTAGATCCCGGAAACGTATAAAGTAGGATAACGATAAATAGGAATACTATTAGCTTTAAATTGATAACTATATTATTTATAATCTAAGTATATATAGAAATATAGTATAGTTAAAGGAGGCTTTAGGCTTAATTTCTAACCGTAGTTAGAAATAGTATAGGCTAAAGTAGCTTTTTACGTATAAGTAATTTCTAATAGCCCTTAGAAATAGTAGTGATATATAGGAATTAGAGCGGGCTATAGGAGCTTTTACCCTCTTAAGGTAAAAAGGAAATACAATAAGATATAGGTAAGAAATACACAATTTATATAGATACGACTCTTCCTATATTTACACTGTTTAGTAACCCGTATAGGTAACCCGTAAACCCGCGCGGGTTACCTAAGCTAACCCGAAACCCATTGCGGGTTATAAAAGTCGACCCGAAACCCGACCCATTTGCGGGTTGGGTTTTTTCGGGTTTGCGGGTTTTGGCGCAGTCTAAGCACCAGCAGGCAGCTAACCGGGTTATTATATATCTCTACACTACTCGGACCCTTACAATTGAATATAGTGCCGTCGGAATAGGAATAGACTCTATCTAGTTTGCAAGTGATACTTTATATAGAGATCATCCAGATCGAAAGAGCTTAGCAGGTTATATCTACTAGGTATACGGTAGTCTAGTGGACTAGAAAGCTACTAAGCAACCCACCGTAACAATATCGACTATAGAGGCGGAATTGCTCGGTCTCTCAGAGGCTAGAAAGCAACTCCAATAGTGGCGCCGACTCTTAAAAAGCCTCGGTTTTATACCCTCCCATAACTTGACGATCGACTACAACAACGAGAGGACGATCAGCTTGCTAACAAGCGAGGACACGGCGTTCGAAACGAAGCTAAGACACGTGGATATTCATCACCACTAGCTAAGGCAGGAGGTTAGAGAACAGCGCATCAAAGTGCGATAGGTAGCGACAGCGAACATGGTTGCAGATGGACTCACTAAGTTGCTATCCCGGCAGAAACATAAGAGCTTCCTAAGGATGCTCAGGATGGTCGACATCGGCTATCTGCTAAGAGATCAATATGCCGATCTATAGGTTCAGCGATCCCATACTGGGACCGCTGAGGGGGTGTGTCGGAGTATGAAGACATTATTCCCATGTTTTGTAATTAATGTTATGTAATCACGGCTCCATAGTTAACTATAAATTGCTAGGAAAGCCGATACAGAAATACAGAGACTTGAACTCCATTGATTGGAACCCCTTAGTTTTACGATACGACTTAAACCAACAGGATTCGCGGGCCTGAGGCACAGATCACATAATGCCCTCCCTGGAATGGGACTAGCGTCGAATTGGGCAAAGTCGCGGGTTGTCGAAAACATTTTGAAGGTAAGGTGCGGTGCGTCGAATGGAGAGGCGCTTGACCGCGTGGCTAGCGGGTAGAGAGGCATAGGAGAGGTACTGACCGCGTGGTTAGCGGATTGTGGGATGAAAACTCTGTGCGAGAGAAGCCCTCGGTTAGGGTATGTTGAGATTATTTGTATGGAGGTTGGGGAGTGGCCTGGCCGGTTGATGTCGATGGTGACGATAATGACGATGGTGATGGCGGCGTCGATGGAGGGGCCGATGGAGGATGGAGCTGACAATGACGAGGAAGGTTTGAATAGAGCTTCCAGAGGCTCATACCCTGTTAGGAGGAAGGACTACGTGGTGCACGTCGAAGTGCATGGTGCAATGTGAGATTGATAGACTGTTGAAGAAGTTAAGCTACAGGGACTAAGAATCCGACAAAGCCCTTTTCATCCAGCTAATTATTATGGCACTTCCACTAGGTGGATCGATACTACGCCATCGTAGTATATGGATTTCACCATATCCAGCTAGCCCGGTCCTCGGTCCAACCCTGCACTGGGGGAACCTGGATCAATCCATACAACGCGTAAACAGTGTCATTCCATTCCACATTCTTGTCGAGTTGGTTCGCTGCCCGAAGACCACATAGATGCCTAGGTGGAATGAGATCAGCTTCTGTCCCTGAATCGGTAGCTTATGCCGCATACATAATCTGTGAATCAGTGTCGTAAATGATCTTTCCTATGCGAGGAATGCTGATCTTAAACCCGTGATACGCGAGTTCACTTGTTCTTGATTAGAATAACTGTTGTTTCATTGAACATAGGGGGTATAGAAGACGAACGAACCTGTAGAGGACCTTGAACTTCTCACGGATGGTCTTGCGAAGGCTTGGGTGCAGCCGCCAGAATTCTTCCTTGGTGATGGGTTTGCCAGGAACTGTAGCCCATACCAAGTAATCGATATAACCACCTGGGATGAGACCATCATCGTCCTGTGTGTCTTGGCGGAGGGCAAGAAGTTTTGGGGCCACGTGAGACCGGGCGAAACGTAGAGTCTTGAAGGCAGCGATCTCAGCATGTCCCGGTGAAGTTGTAGCTTGAAGTGCACGCCGGGCACTATTGTGAAACTCTGTGCGAATATTTGGCATCTGCTGGTAAATTCTCATTATACCAGTCTCAGCGCCATTCTCGACGTGACAAGCGAATTTTCCGGCAGCAAAGGAGGGACCTAGTCCTTCCCCTATGTCGCGCTCAGTGAGGCAACAGATGTGCTCGGAAAGCTGTTTATCAATCACCCAGTTTTGCGTGAAGGGGATGTTATTATTAGCAGGAAATGTGACGACAGTCTCACAAAAATCATCAAAAATGCCAGAGAATTCAGATAATTCCATCTTGAAGATGACAAGATGATGCGTCGCAGGCTTGGGACTTGGGGGAGGAGAGAGATAAAGAGAGAGAGAGAGAGAAAATAAAACAAGAGGGATAAGAAGACGTGCTGGATAAGATCCAGGGCTCGCCCATGGTCTGATGTACCATGGTTATCCATGTTTACCTGTGTACCTAGATCTTTCGCTCCTTCTATGCAACGGTTTTTTCTTTCAATTACAGACCACGTTAATTACAGTTTCTGCTCTGATATCTCAAGTGAGTGAGACGTCTCAGCTTCTTACCTAGTACTCTTGTGACTTTCTACTAATCATATGAGGGATATCTAGTTCCCGATATGGCGCTCCGAATTGGACCTCAGGATATCCTCCAAGGCCGACTTCCACCGCTCGAGGAAGGCCCATACAAGACCTCGTCCAGTGCATTGCATGATCTCAAATTCATTGGGCCACTTCGAGAGTGGCCATGCTTTTTCCAAGAAGTAGCGAGCACATACAATGCCCAGAAATGGAACGAGACGACACTCGGGCACAAAACAGGTGACCCATCTGCCCCAATCCCAGAGCTCGTACACACTGGTGACGAGCACGGTGTACAGGGACGATTCTTACAGGCAGTTGGCCATTCGGTTAGTGCGGCCCTAAACGCCCAGGGGATTAACCTAGTGTTCGCCGATTTCAAGTGCACCGGAACCAAGTACAGCTGTACCCCGGATGTGGTAGTCATGCAAAAGGAGGGAAACTTAAGGGTAGTATGGGAACTGAAAGTTCCATGGGTCGAGGTGCATAAGCTACATCAGCTCATCAAAGACGAAGACGACTTCCGACAAGTCCTTGGGCAGCCCCTCAAGTATATGAGGGAGCTATACCAAAACTATGGGTTTATCAGTACATACGATGAAACTATCTTTCTTCGACAGCGACTCGTTGACGGCAAGTGGATCGCGGAATTCTCCCCGATCGTGAGTTCAGAGACTACTTTTGCAGAAAATGCACCGATATATGCCCCGGTCGTCTCTGCAAAACAGTGTTTTTTTCATGTCGCAATTGCCGCAACAGGACCCCAAGGCCCTGTTAATGATACCCGCTGCTCTAAGTGAGCTTTAACCCATTTAGTAGAAGAGTCGCTGTCGAAGAAAGATGGTTTCATCTATGCTAGTAAACCTATAGACTGTTTGACTTGATGGCCTGAGGCACTGATCACATGATGCCCTCCCTGGAATGGGACTAGCGTCGAATTGGACAAAGTCGCGCAGAATATCGATCTCAAAAGCCAATCTCTCCAGCTGGATCCTATCTGGATGCCTTTGACGCGGTCTTCATTTTTGCCACACATTTACTCTATGCTGTGGCATCATACAAGTGCTCGTTGTTAACTCTTTCGCGCTTGGACCATTCTCAATTGTGCCTCTGCAGCGATCAGCCCTTCGAACATCTAGCCGATCAAAACAATCCCAAGCTCTCTATCCTCCCGCTCATACCCTCGAAGGGGCATGTTATTGTGCAATTAAATCGCCAACATGTCCCCTCTCCGAGGATATATCAGCTCCTACCCTCCACGCATGCGCCAGTATGGAAACGCGTTGCTCACACCTGTCAATCCTCCGTCTCAGACCGGCCCTACTCCGCGCACCACGAAGCGTGGAACTACAGCCATCAATTATGCAGAAGATGGATTTGATGATGAGGATTTTGATGAGAACGATGGGCCCCGGCGGCCGACGGGACTGAGGAGTCTCCGGCGCGAAGAATCCGCTACCGACAAGTCCGTGCCCTACTCAGAGAAGCTGGGCAAAGAAGTGCATGCGCCGGTGGAGGTGCAAGGCCTCTTTCGCGAGTGGATGATCAAGAGAATGTTGCGACCAGCGTATGTTCCCCATCGTCAGGACTGATGTGGCTATTAACGACAGTGGCCTTTGCCTTTCCTGTATATCCTTAAATCTGGCTAACATACAGCGTGGTGATTCTAGGTGTGCCGATCAACTGCAGATTCAAGCGCAACTTCCCTTGACACTTGTTCCCATCCGAATTGACGTCGAAGTCCCCGCTCATCAACCCCTCGAACCATTCCCTTTCCCACGCACTGCCGTGGACCCTAGCATCAACCAGACTCTTCCTGCGTATCGCAGACCCGAACCATTACCCCCATTCCGTATTAAGGATACCTTCTTGTGGAACCTCCACGAATCACTCTCAACGCCTGAAGAATTTGCTATTGGTTTCGTTCGCGATCTTGATCTCCCAAATCCTCAAGCCACGACCATGACCATCAGCAATCAGATCCGACAGCAGCTTGAGGAATACGCTGGCGTTGCTCTCCACCCCCTCTTCCAGAGCACAGATGCAGGCACCGCTCCCAGCGTTCTCCCACAGACCGAACTGTCAAGAGACATGCCAACAACGCCAGCTGTTGCCAACGTTGGGACACCTGATAGCCGGCCTAATGTGACGACCACTGTCACCGTAACCAAGGAAGCACTGGTAAACGATAGCCTTCTAAATCCAGATGACGCATACCGGTGCTTGATCACTCTCAACATCAACCTGCAAAACAAGCTGTACACAGACAAATTCGAGTGGTCTCTACTACACCCACCTGGCATGGCTGAAGAGTTCGCGCGCATCACTTGCGCAGATCTCAGCCTTGGTGGTGAATGGGTCAGTGCGATTTCGCATGCCATCTACGAAGCAGTCCTGAAGTTCAAAAAGGAAGTCTGCGAAAGCGGTGCCCTTATCAACGGCTACGGCAACGAAATTGACAATTTGGCAGCCAACGGCGTGGAGGCTGGCTGGCGTTACGACCCTGAAACAATTTGTGATGGGTGGCAGCCTCAAGTCGAGACACTGTCTAAAGAAGAAATTGAACGGAGAGAAGGTGACCGTGAGCGTCAGATCCGACGTCTGCGCCGAGAAACAGCCAGGTTCTCGTCAACCACGGGCATCACACCTGAGCTCTCAAGGCAGAACAGTGGCAATTACTTCGAGGTAGACAGTGAGACTCCACTCGGACGCGGCGAAAGGAATAAGCGCAAGCGCCGTTTCCGCAGCTTGAGCCCTACGGGCAGAAGTGGAACTCCTGGTGGCCGAGGAACTCCTGATACTGGATCAGGGGCTGGGTACGGTGGCGGTGGTGGTACGCTTTCCGAATGGTATGTGGTTGCTAGATACGTTTTGCCGGAATATTCACTAATGCTTTCTGTCCACAGGGAGCGTCAAAGCTGGAGATGCAAGAACTGTGCGGTGTGGGGCACAGCAGTTTGGGCTGTGCGTGATGGTCCAGATGGCCCACGGGTAAGTGCTACTCACCCTAGAATGTACAGCAAGCAGTTTCTAACCATCTTTTCCAGACACTCTGCCATAACTGTGGCCTGCTCTACGAGCGTGATAAGGTTGCACCGGAATGGTCCAAGGATCTTCACCGTCACGACGTTCCCGTCGGCCGATATGGCTAAATCATCAACGGCATCTTTCCTTACATCAACCTTAATGTACTATCTTAAGTTTCAATGACCTACTTCACGCCGCCTATTTCTCCAAGTCCTTCTCAACCATTAATCCGCTGTTGTTGCACGTTTTTTTCTTACCTATCTCGGCGCCACGGCGCATCGCCTTCTGTTGCAGGCATCTCTGCTTTCAATTTCCGTCGCAAAATTCGGGGCGTTATTATTATTGTGAATCATCATCTTTTTCTTAGTCAACGTCGCATGTTCTTTCTTTGTCCGGACGATTAGAAGGCAAAGAGCTACTAGGAAGTAGAGTAGACCTAGACCTTGGAGGAGATTAGACAATGATACACCTATCCCAGTTTGAGATACAATCGATCGGTGATATTCATTCTTGTCCCATGCATTACTAGCCTTGGCCATCGGCGTCGAGCCAAAAGGACACTCCAAATAGTGAATGAAGATATGAGACTGAGCTCTCAGGCCTGTAGGATGTAGAGAAAGAAAATTGCTTATTTAGATGATAGGCATCACATCCTCTATGCTCAGCGATGACTTGAAATGAAGAAAGATTGGGGGGAGTGACGTGGGGTTTATCCTCCCAACACTCGCACCTTCCCAGAATGAAAAGGTTCCCTACTTTCCTATTTTGTCCATTGTCCCGTGATTTGATAGCACCAAAAGCAACTGATCTTGTGGATGCATCTCCCTCACTTATTTTATTGAATATTCTGGAATGAAGTGTAACATTCCTGTCTTCTTTGGGCCCTTGTACTCGACAACTCCTTTCACTTTCATAACGAGTCTAAAAACCACCGAACCTTTTGTGGCTGTAGGCGCCTTCCCTACATATGGCCATCGAGTACTCCCGCAACGCGGTCCGCTGGCAGCCTATCTAGACAAATCAACCTTCAAGGAACTGCAGGATACGGTCAAAGCCCTCAGGTTCCTTAACCCAGTGGCCGTCACCCTCTGCCCCAGTAAACTCCTGCCAGTTGACCCGTACCATAATCCTCCGTAAAACTTGACATGCCTGCCGTCCAAGCTCCACAGATACCCATAGATCGTCTGATCCATGGCTTAGAAACACAGGCGTAGATAAAATAGAACTGTCAACAGGCTGACGCGAGCGCGATGTGTCACCGGCAATTTCATCAAAGAAGAACCTGGATATTAAACTCTGTACCTGAGAGCTGCCAGGACTAAGAGATGGTTCGGAAAGCAACTTCTCTAGCTGCTGCGCAAATGGCAACCAACCACAAAAGCCAAATAGTCCACCTAGTGGTCCTTGGATGCAGCCTGTTGCAGTTTCAGCAAAGAACGCCCACAAAGCGGTTGCCATCCCCTGACTCATACCTCCAAGATAGATGTGGGAGAGCCGTCCATTTAGGAGTCGAGCTTCCTCCTCGAGAGTATCGAGAATATATAAGACTGAGTGAACCGCCATCGTTCTATTGTCCTAATACCTAGATGTTTGGATATCTGGAATGGTGTGCATGATATATGGGAGTTTTAAAATACATAGTCAAATTCCCTACTACCCATGTAGGTAGGAACGGCTTGTATTATTCCACGAATTCCAGCTACCGAGTACAATGTTAGGACCTGGGCTGTGGGCACAGACTGAGCTAAGCCCAATTAATTTTAGATTAATTTAGTTGTCTCATCGGTGAACACTCCCGTGGCCATGAGCCGAATGCATGGCTGGAACAATTAGAATAACGCGAAATGACCAATCAGCGTCAGCGAGGGAAGCCCTGCGTCGAATTCGAGTTTGAATATGGTAAATGAGGCTCTGTAGTGTATGGGGGTATGGGGTAGCTGAGCCATGATCTTCGTTCCGTTAGGCTGGAACAACCTAACAACACGGAGATGACAACCAACCAGCGTCAGTAAAGGCATCTCTATCCACAATTCAAGTACGGAACGGATAGTCCTATGGCATGCACCTGAGCCATAATCTTTCCATGACTGCGCGCGAGTGTCGACCCAAGCCCATTTGGGATAGCGTAGGATATCTATTCACCTCGTTCACTTAAACAGAAACAATAACTTAGCTAGTTATCTATTCCTTTGGTTGGTGTATAAAGTCTTAGGTGCCCAGATAAAATTACCCTATTCGAATCGTAGCTTGACCTGGGTGCAGTTGTAGATTTAATGCAGAGTTGGGGTAATTTGACGGATATATAAATGTGTACAAAGGAATGTAAGATCACAGCAACCTGGGCAGAAAGGGATACTGTGTAAGATCTCTGATATCGTGATTTTGGAATCAGCGGGGAGTTTGTATCACAGACCTGATGTAAGACATAGGTACATCATTCAGGGGTTCTAAATGGCGGTCAATGAAGATTGTCTCTGTTATTTCATGGGGACCTGCATGACCAGGCTGTAATTTATTCCTAAACTGCCCAGGTTGCCTTGGCCCAACGGCTCTCTGGTTCGCATAATCGAAACTAAGCAGATATGACCAATCACAGCAAGCGAAGGCAGTTCTGTCCACCAAAACCCGTTCGTGCCCTGCGTCCCCATTCCTCTATCTGGGCAGCTGAGCCATGATCTGGGTGGGGCTTATATTATTATTCCTACAAATCACGACTTAGATACTTTCGAGCTTAAATTTTAGGTGAAGCCCTAAGCCTAACACATGCTTTAATGCGATATCTTCCAAGGTTGGAGCACGGAGATAACCAGCGTTAACGTAGGCTCCAATTTTGAATCTGAATATAGGGGGCCCATAGACAGCCTGTCGAGGTATAACCTGTACTCTTATGATGCTATTCTATATGTTCTACAATTCTATATTGTCGTCAGTAGCGACAATTTTCCACAGAATAATTTCGAATCGGAAAAGGTTTGTCAAGAGAGGGCTACGTCGAAGTGCATGGTGCAATGTGAGATTGATTAAAGAGTTGAGAAAGTTAAGTTACAGAGACTAGTAAATCTGACAAGGTTATTATTTGGTTGAGTGGCCCATTTCAGATATGTATGAAACTTGGAGTAACTGCAATTTGTAAGCAAGCAGAGGAATCCACGAGATCGCTAGACGAATTCTGGACACGTCCAATTTCCTCTAATTTTTTGAAGGACGTGATGATCCGCCGTTCATTAGTTATAAGTCGAGGATTCAAGCTGGAAAAGGTCCTGCGGATCTTTAGTCTATAGACTCTCGATCAATAAGAGAATGTGGTTCTTACCAGTAATGACTGGATTCTGTCAGATGCGGTGTGATCCGATTTTTGGAATCCGCCCCTTGTTAGTTGCAGCTTTTTCCGTTGTCGTGATAAGACATTACTCTGCGTATTGTTAGATAGAATCCGAACAATGCACTATTGCTAACCCACCTCCTCAACGGTGCCTTCCATGATGTACCGAACAATCGTCACGTTGGAGACTTGACCGAGTCGAAGGGCCCGACCGATCGCTTGAGCTTCAATTGATGGGTTCCACTGCGGCTCAAGGAGGTAGATACGCGACGAGGTTGTAAGATTCAAACTATCTCAATAATTAATGGCTTGCTTCGAAAATCGAGAAGTAATAACCGACCCAACAGCACCCGTCCCAAGGGTCATTAGGAGAACGTTTGTTTCCTTTTGATCTTGATATCTTTGCAATTCTTGCAGACGTCTTGACAAAGAAAGAGTTCCTTCTATCATGCTGTATTTGATTCCATTGCTGGAGAGAAGCTCGGCAACGATATAGAGAGTCTTTTTCCAACTTGAGAAGACGACACTTAAAGATAAACAAGATGGTTAGCTCAACAAGAAAAGAGGGGGTGTGTTTCTTGTGGGAAATACCATTTTTGAGCAGGATTTTGGGAAATTTCAGATAGAAGAGCCAATAGCTTTGTAGGATATTGTTTCATCCGGGGTGTTGCACCAATTCCAGTCTTCGGGTGATGATATTTTGAATTGTCAAGCAAGGGGACTGGCCAACCAGACTGTGCATAATCAGAATCGCAACATGGGCATTTATTCTGTCGTGAGCGATGGTCAGGTATGCAACCGTGACAAACTAAATGACGGCAGCCGGCGAGGAATATTCCTCCATCTGTATCGGGTGTGTCGCTGAGCCAGAAGATTGTGCTGGAGCAGTAAATGCAAACATTCTTATCCAGCTGTTCCAGGTAGGAGAGGGCTTCATCCGAGTCTAATGGAATACTAACCGCGGCTTTCCCGTTGTTGCAGAACAGGCGCAAGGAGAGAAGAGACTCCAGGACTGTAGAATTAACCTTCCCATTTCTTCTCCCGCTGACCGCCATGTCAACTTTTGCCCTGCATTCATCCAGCAGATCTTTGTACTGTGTTTTCTCCGTGGATGACATCGGAAGCTTCCGGGTTTCTGTAGTAGGCTCGGGTAGGTTTAAAACATCTCTTGTCCTTCGAATGCAGATTGCTTGGAGAAGTGTTTGGAGATTCTGAAAACGATCTCTCTTGCCTGAGGATATGGGAGTTGAGATGAATTTGCGAAATGGTGCGACGCGATCAAGGATCGGAACCCTGAGAAAAGCGACTAGAGCGCCCAAGTCTTCAATGTAGTTTTGGATTGGCGTTCCAGTAAGGCACCAGCGGTGCTGGGCTGACAGGTTGATGATGGCTTGGAACTGCTTGGTGGCACGGTTGCGGATGTAATGAGCTGACTGGGATGTCAGCTTCTATCAATAACATATATTCCGAAATAACCTTTGACTACCTTCATCGAGTACGATTCTGAACCAGTCGATCTTTGATAGGGTATTTTGCCCCCGACTGTATTCACTGGTAAGGGTTGCATAAGTAGTGAAGACGATAGCGCTTTTCTGGAGCAATTCTCTTTCCGCATGTCTTTCCGTTCCGATATGTTTGTGGACAAATAGACTGCCGAAAAAGGTGTGCCTATACCTGGGTCAGTATATCTACACGAGAAGGTTTCGCAAAAACTTGCTTGCGGATCTCGTTGACCCAATTATCGATCAATACTATCGGAGTCGTTATCAGATACTATAAAATGTACCTTCTCATGGTTTTGGGGCAAGACTTACATGTTGATGGAACCACAATAAGTGTCGCCTGAGTTGGGTTCTTTTGGGAAACGTCCGATTGTTCCTGTCGTCCTGCAAATATTTCTGCCTCATCGAGAGAACCAGCGATGACTGACAGAGTCACCAGGGACTTCCCCAGGCCCATCTCATCAGCCAGAATTCCGCCGCTGGCTTCTTGTGGCTTTGCGCGCCTCTCGCCATTGAAAACATGATGATAACTGTAGCGAGCATCAATACCGACTTCAACACTATACAAGGGCAGTGGTGGGTATCACAATGGCTCATCTTCGTCCGTATCGTTATAGTCCCAAAGACTATGTTCCAATGTTTGTCCATGCTCACGCTGGGAGATAAACCCGATTGCCTCTTTCTGATGTCTGATACAAACTGTCAACCTATGATCTTCGATGACTAGTAAACAGCGCTTACTGTAAGAGGTCGGTCTTGATACGCCGGTCGACAGGAACGTTGGCTTGAAATATATGCTGTAATTGAACACCAAACATGTCATCCATGTCAATTTCATCAACATCATCAGAGAGGCTTTCATCGCTTGATGAGTGATTTGGATCTCCCTCTTCCGAGTCAAGTATAGTAGAATAGTGGAGTAACTCGTCATTCGGTTGTCCCTCAAATCGTAGAAAATGCGGATTCATGTATCTCCTCTCAAGCCCATAGCGAAGCGGCTGCAGGAAAATATGAGATTTGCTCAATTTAGCTCCCACATCGTCAACATCATTTAAAGGGGCGTAAACGTTGATTTCAATTGGTAGCAGGCTTTCGCCGTATTTTTTCTGCACTGCTAACATTGCATCTTCTCTAGTAATATATGCCTGTAGTCGGATTTGTTGATTATTTGTCGCTTTTGAAAGACCCATGCATAGCTGCTTATTGAGACGGGCGAATTTATCTTCCTCATGCACAAGAAGGAAGAAATTCCCCTCCTTAAGAACCGAAAAACATAGGAAAGGTGTGCTGTGGTCGGCCAAACGTCGAATCAATGCATCATCGCGATCCAGCTGTGCCGTGACACCAATAATCTATCTAGCGTTAGCTACATATAGCACGCTCAGATAGCAATCAACTTACTGCTCCTAGGCATATTTCCTCCTCGAAAACCCCGGTTTCTGAGATGATTGTTCCCGAAGAAGGCTCGGTTTGAAATGGCGAATTATTTTGTCCCAGCAAGTTCCGTGAAATAGACATTATCGCCTCAAATATCCCAGAAGTCCCCGCAAAACAAAAATGGAAAATAGAAAGGTGCTGGATGGTGAAGATCAAATGGCCCCAAGAGTGTGGAAGAGGGAAGAGGGGCTGCAGAGCCGCACGCGACATTAGCGTAGGAGCTCAGCCCTCTTACATCCTTACATCCTTCCAACCTCCTTCTCTTTTTTTTTAACTTCTGAACAACAATGGCCAACACATATACACCACTGTTTGAGCGAACCCTTGAAGCCTTCAAAAAGGATCTCAATAAAAAGGACCGGGATAACTTCAAATTCTCCACGCTGGAAGATTTAGAGCAATGTCTCACGCAGTTGCAGGTCAAGCACCGGTCTCAGCGCCGTATGCAGAATTTGAATCGATTGAAGCCATTCCTAGAAGCTATGAATCAGTTCGGCAAGGTGGTAGAGGTATTTTGCAATAGCAGTGAGATCGTGCCATTTCTTTGGGTAAGAGAGACCTGGTAAACATTTAAGCTCATATCTTCAGGCTGACCTTCATAGGGACCAGTCAAGTTTCTGCTCCTAGTAAGACATTGGCCATTCCATGCCTAGGACGCTTACATTACGAAAGCACTAACAGGATTCAGATCGCAGATACTTTCGAAAACGCCTTTTCCGAACTGCTGGACACGTACGAATACATAGGAGAGAACTTGCCCTTGCTGTTACAATACCAAGAGCTGTTTCGCACCAACCCTCACATGATTAAGGTACTCTCACTCATGTACGAGGACATTCTCAAGTTCCATCGCATTGCCATCCAATATTTCCAGCAGCGTTGTCAGTTAAACCCATATTCCCATGTACGCGCAACACATCACTGAGTTTGTTATAGTGTGGAAGCAGCTATGGCATGCGACGTGGAAAACCCAACAATCACGTTTCTCCAGTATTATTTCGGGCATGGCACGACATCGTGCTTTGATTGAAAGCCAAGCAGGTCTGTCCGAGATTGCAGACTCCCAGGAATCGCGTCGTCTAGTGGACGATCGGCATAATGCCGAAGTGCAATATGAATCCTTGCGGCGATCACGCACAGTTTTCAACTGGCTCATAGCACCTGATGTTGATGGAGATCAGTATAATTTGACCCAAATGCGAGCAAACAATCCTGGTACTGGAAGATGGCTTTTGGACAACCAAGCTTTCAAAGATTGGTTCGATCCGAACTACCCCAAAATACCTCCTTTGCTTTGGTTGAATGGGATTCCAGGCGCCGGTATGGGACTTCCATATGGAATTGGCTTGTTTGAATGCTGAACATCAGATAGGAAAAACTGTCCTCGCATCTCTCGCAATAGAGGAAGCCCGAAAGCTCAATCCCAAACCAACGGTTCTTTTCTTTTATTGCAAACATGGCGATCCCGAGCGTAACAGCTTTTTAGCATTGGCGCGAAGTCTGCTCGCCCAAATCTTGGAGCAGGACCAAAATCTCCTTCTTTATTTCTACCAGGAATGCTGTGATAGCAAAGAAGCGGTGCTTACTTCCCCGGAGAAAGTCACCAAGCTTTTAGAATTTGCATTCAAGACCTGCAAGAGTGCATATATTATCATCGACGGGATCGATGAGTGTGAAAGAGACCAACGGAAAAGCATCGCTCAATGGTTCAGAACACTGGTCGAAACTCTACCCATTACCGAGCCCTGGAGGCTACGCTGTCTTTTCACCAGCCAAAACGACAGTCTGGCGCGCAAAGACTTCGATGAGATTGCAAGTCTTACTATAGGACCCGATGATATTAAAAATGACCTTCAAGGCTTTTGCCGGCGTGAGGCAGACCAACTGAGGGCTTCTTTGTACATCTCAGAAGACATGGCTGATAGTATTGCTGCGACGGTAGCTCAGCAAGCGGGCGGTATGTGGGCAAATTTCACTTGTGAGATCTGGCTCGCTAATGACTTACTAGGCATGTTTCTACTTGCAAAACTGATTTGGCTGAATCTATCCGCACAGACTACAATCGTAGGGCTGGAGCAAGAGCTGGATCCAAACATTTTCCCCTCTGGGATAAATGATGCGTAAGTGCGACTCGTATGCTCCTTCGTTCTCTGTCTTACAGCTTGATAGGTATCGACGGATACTCTCCAGAATAAAAGAAAATACTTCACGGACATCAATGAAAGATGCTTTAGCGCTACTCGAATGGCTGGTGTTGGCAAGAAAGCCCCTCAGGTGGCGCGAAATTCATGTCTTGAAGTCTATGGATCTTGATCAACAATCAATTGATTTTCACAGGCAAGGGTTTCTGGTAAAAGACCCAAGGGACATATGTGGGTCATTTGTTGAAGTACGGGACGACGGAAGTGTCGAGCTGATACATTTAACGGCAAGATTGTATGACCTTGTCTGAACCTTTAAAAGGCTTCACTGACAGTATTCTTGATTGTAGGTTTTTGGTCTACGAAGGGCTTGTCGATCCATTGCGAGGAGATATCAGAATGGCAGCTCGATGTATTAACTATCTGAACTTTCCACTCTTCGTGAACACGCCGCTTGAGCATGATATTCGCCGCGGAGATTATGGATTTATGGAATATTCTGTTATCCACTGGGTTAGACATCTTGAAGGAGCAATTGCGGAAGCAAATCGCCGAATCGAAAGAAAAAAGGCAGAAGCAACCAGACCTCGTCAAAGTACGCCCGAGGAACTAGATGCACTCAAACACTACGAGGCTCTGCGTGAAGAAGATTACCCAGGGATTATGGCTCCCCTTGCCGAGTCATTGGGTGTCTTCGTTGATCTGCATTGGTCTCCGCCAAAGAAATATCTAGAGGTATCGGCCCGGAATAAAAAAAGGCTCCAAGTCTTCCAAGATGCCACCTTCTATGAGCAGCTGGAGCAGATTGTTGTCTCAACCAAGAAGCAACTCCACTCATTTGGCCCGCTCAAGCAAGAAGGATTCACACTGAACCTATTCAACCTTGTGGGTGATATCCGTGAAGGGATAGAAAGAATAGTGTCAACAGACCCTTCGTCTGAAAAGGACATGGTACAGAAATATGGGGACAATCTGTTCCGATGCCCACGTTTCAGCTGTCAATTTTTCTTCTCTGGTTTTCCCTCATCTGAGAAGCGAGATGAACACATCAGCAGACATAATCGAGCATGGAGGTGCAGTGACGAAAAGTGCACCAGTTTTACTTTTGGTTTTGTCTCAGAGAGCAGTCTGAAAAGGCATATGAGAGATGCCCACCCGGATGCATCACAGAGCCAAGGCTTTCCATCCGACAAAGACATCGAGCTAAGCCTTCGGCAAAGGACACCCATCATACAAGCTACTCCCCAGCGAGCACCTGAATTGCAGAATGCACAATCTGTGCAAGCCACACCTGATATTGCAGTTCATACACAAGAGCCATCAAGCTCAGACTCTGAGCCAGAGATCCGACCCACGAAACGTCCGAAGACTCAAGAGAAGCAAGACTTCAAGTGTCCACATTGTGCAAAGGACTTCAAACGGCTCTTTAATCTCAAGTCTCACCTCTTGACACACACGGCGGATCGTCCGTTTTCGTGTGATATCTGCCAGAAACGCTTTTCCAGAAAGAATGATTGCAATCGACATAAGAAGATTCATTCAGGTGAGAAAGATTGGGTCTGTGAGGGTTGTCTGGTGTCTTTTGTTCGTGCGGACATGCTCAACAATCACCATCGTGCGCCAATAGGGCAACCCTGTCTTGCCAAAATCCAAAGCCAGAGACAGGGTGTTGTGCCTTGACTGTGGCACACTCATGAAATGAATGTTTCCGTAGTAGGATCTGGTAGATTTAACACGTTTCTTGTTCTTTGAATACGGGTGGCATCGAGGAGTACTTGGAGGTTACGGAGAGCTCTGTAAACTACAGCTTAACGGAGGGGTTAAGAGCAAAGCACCGGTTTATGAGGATTCTACTATATCTTCATATTGCTCATTTCTTGGCTAAGATCCAGTGAAACGGGACGCCTTGCGAAACTCCATTATTTTCTTCACAATCCACGACGACCTCGTCAATCTCCATCTCAAAGCCAATCTCTGTGAGAAGACTTCTCATTTCATCTCTACCCCAACCACTCCAATGCATTGCTCCTTTTGTGCCGCCCAGCCACGATTGATCAGATGAGCTCGCAAATCCGGTCTCGGGAAAATTCGCAAGAAGCCGTCCTCCGGGTTTCAACCAATCAAAAATGCGACGGAGAATCGTAGTTTGTTCGATGCGTGGCAAATGAAAAATAGAATACATGGCCATCACTGCATCGAAATGCTCCTGACTGAATTCCAATTCCATCATGTCTCCTTGTATCAGGTTGACAGACTCAGGGAGCCACTTTTTCGCCATGGCAATTTGGGTTTCGGATATGTCATTTGCAGTGACTCTGATGTATTCACGCGATGCCAGAAGTTCAGTACACGGTACCCCGGCGCCGCATCCTAACTCAAGGATGCTAATTTGGGAGTTTCCCTTCGCCGGATCAAAGAATCGAAGCATGCGATCGAGATAGGAAAGGCGTATTTCATGAGAAGGTTGTGTCCAGTTTAGGTAGACTTCGGCAATCTCATCATAGGCTTTCTTTATGTCGTCCTTGATTTGATGGTTATTGATGGGTTCGGACATTTTTATGGCAGAGTAGTTGAGTTGTTGATTTGTAGTGAGTTATAGGGTGCTGGAATGTGAATCTCGTTAAAAAGAAAAACCATGAAGTGATGTTCGCAGCTATTGTATGAGCTCCAATTAACAATGACTCATTCGGTGATCCCCCCGGGACTGGGGTCAGAATATGACTGATTGTTTTTAACCCCGATGAGGATTAGTGTAGTTACGAGGCTGGGGTAATTGGAATGTTGAATATTATATTATTATTCTTCTGATTCGAGCACAATTTGGAATGTATTATGAAGTACTATGGCAGCTTTTACCTGTATTAACATGAATATCCCCAATACCAAAAAAAAAGCACCCTACTCTTTCGAGTAAGGCCATTTCCAGTTCCGAATATGTTCAGGATCAACCCCGTTATCGAAAGCCTCAGACTTGCCCGCAAGCTGCTCATTGTACAGTTTCTCTCTCACGCCGGCTGCCGTGTTCCCGAGAGATTGAACCAAATCAATGGCAGCCATAGCGAGACTGTATCGATCGGTCTCATTGCGCATAGCCAGCTCAAATGGTGTATCAATGTTGCCCTTTTCTTTATATCCTCTCACATGCAGGTTATGTTGACCGGGTCGCTTGTACGTAAGTCGGTGGATGAGCCAGGGGTAGGAGTGGAAGTTGAATATGATGGGCTTGTCAGTGGTGAAAATGGACTTCCATCTCTTATCGGACATTCCATGGGGATGGTGGATGGCGGAAATCAATCGGAATAGATCCACCACATTAACAAAACGAATTTTGAGCTGTGGGAGATGTTCACGTAGAAGTGCAGTCGCGGCTAGGGCTTCGTGTGTGGAAACATCACCACAGGATGCGATCACGATATCCGGCTCTGCGCCTTGGTCGTTGCTCGCCCAGTCCCAGATTCCGAGACCCTTAGTGCAGTGTGCGACGGCTGCATCCATGTCTAGGAACTGAATGTGCTCTTGTTTATCGGCAACGATCACATTCACGTAGTTAACACTGCGAAGACAGTGGTCCATCACGGATAGGAGAGTGTTGCCGTCGGGTGGGAGATAGATGCGAACCACCTCGGGGCTCTTGTTAGCCACCACATCGAGGAATCCGGGGTCCTGGTGGGTGAAGCCATTGTGGTCTTGTCTCCAGACAGTGGCGGTGATGAGGATGTTTAGCGACGAGATTCGGGCTCTCCACTCCACCTCGAGGCACTTCTCGATCCACTTGCAATGCTGGTTCACCATAGAATCGATGACGTGGATGAAAGGCTCATAGCTGTTGAGTAGTCCATGCCGCCCAGAAAGAATGTAGCCTTCCAGCCAGCCTTCGCAGGTATGTTCACTGAGGATCTCCATCACGCGGCCATCGGGGGACAGATTGCCTCCGTCTTTATCCTCTTCGAAATAGTCCCCCATCCAGACTTTCTTGCCTGCTTTATACACCTCAGAAAGCTTATTAGACTCAGTCTCATCGGGCCCAAAGAGCCGGAAGGTCTTCATGTTCTGGGCCACTATATCACGAAGGAATTTTGCCATATTGGTCATGCCTCCTTTGATTGTCAACCCTGGATTAATATCCTTGAACCCATAGTCCCGGAAGTCAGGAATTTGAAGCGGCCGGCGTAGAATACCTCCATTGCCAACGGGGTTGGCACTTATCCGTGAGTTACCCGTGGGCGCGAGTTCCTTCAGTTCCTGAATCAAGGTGCCATTCTCGTCGAAGAGCTCTTCTGGTTTGTAGGACCTCATCCATGTCTCCAACACCTTAAGGTGAGGGGGGTTGGTGCGGACATCAGTGATGGGAATTTGGTGCGCGCGCCAAAATCCCTCGAGGAGATGGCCATCAACCTCTCGCGGAGCTGACCATCCCTTGGGCGTGCGAAGAACGATCATTGGCCATTGGGGTCGGAACGGGGTCTTCGTCTCTCGGGCTTTCTTCTGGTACCCTTTGATCTCGGTGACACATTTCTCGAGTGTAACCGCCATAGCCTGATGCATACTGTCGAAATCACTTCCCTCCACAAAGTATGGTTTCCATCCATAGCCAACGAGCAAAGATGAAAGTTCGTCGTGACTAATTCGCGCAAGCACCGTCGGGTTGTTGATTTTGTATCCGTTGAGATGGAGAACAGGAAGGACTGCTCCGTCGTTGATCGGGTTCAGGAACTTCGTGCTATGCCAGCTGGTTGCAAGTGGGCCGGTCTCGGATTCGCCGTCTCCAACCATGGTCAAAGTAATGAGATCGGGGTTGTCAAAGACCGAGCCAAAGGCATGCGAGAGTGCATATCCTAGCTCACCTCCCTCGTGGATACTGCCGGGTGTCTCGGGGGTCGCATGGCTTCCAATGCCACCAGGAAAAGAGAATTGTTTGAAGAACTTCTTCATGCCCTCCGTATCCTCGCCTTTATCCGGGTAGACTTCCGAATAGACACCCTCAAGGTAAGATTGTGATATGATTCCAGGGGCACCATGTCCGGGACCGGAAACGAAAAGAACATCGAGGTCGTACTTCTTGATGAGACGATTCATGTGCATCCAAGTGAAAGATTGCCCGGCATCAGAACCCCAATGACCCAAGAGCCGGGCTTTGAGATGCTCCAGCTTAAGAGGTTCTGTGAGGAGTGGGTTGTCGCGAAGATAAAGCATGCCCAAACATAGGTACATGCTAGCACGAAACCAGGCATTCATCTTACGGATTGTCTCGGCATCGAGAGGCTTCCCTTCCACTGTTGAACGAGCCTCTCCATAGGCGGAAATGCTCTTTTCACCTGACTTTGACGCCATGTTGTGTACCCCTGCTGAAACGGAGATGTTGCACAATATCTACGGAAAACAATCCCACGGTGTGGTGACTCCGGGAATCCGAGAAAGATGGAAAAGTTGTACACACTGGAGTTATAGACGTTCAGATATCATAAAGTCAATGAAAGTCAGGGAAGACACTGGAGATATTTTCTTAATAAACGGGAGAATTATCATAACAGGTCAATGACGTGTGGTTTAATAACAAACGTACCATCAGGTTTTTGCGGTGCTAGTGCTATGTGCGCATGGATAAGCATGAATCATGACCCACTACTATGCGCAATTGCTGTGTAGATTATAACCATGGTCAATATTCATAATTGTTCATAGATTGTTGGTCAGCCCTATGATGAGGTTACGTGCGTGGAGGAAGCAAATGTATGTAGCATAGTGTAAGTGTCATTGAGTGAAAGCCCGGAGCTAGGATAGTATTGTCTTGGCATTGAATGTCGACACCTAAGGCCACAATCCAGACTATGGCTAATTCTTGCTAGCACCATTGGGGGATGTGCAATTTCAAGGGTTATATATAGAAAATTCTCTTACACAAAACTTGCCTTTTTTACCGCCTTCGTATATACCTAAAAAACTATACCGAAAAAGACACCTAAAAAGACATCTCAAAAGAACATCTAAAAAGAGAGAGATATATACATACAGTATAAAATATAGTACTCGGTTGTTAAAAATTGAGAAAAATTACTAGTATGAAAGGATCAGCATGATCCACATGGATAGAATTGTTACCAGGGGGGTAAATATGTACACTATTTTACCACCTATATGTAGGTAGCGAAAGCTTGAGGGTGCATAGCGAGCCCGGCAGCTTAAAAGGGGCCGGATTAGCTTTGTCTAGCGCATATAAAGAGACTCATAGGATCGAATCGGTGAAACCGATGTACCCGATGAGCAAAGTGGCCATAGCATAACGGCGAAGCTCATGGAGAAAAGATCTTCGATGGATGGCTTTGGAAGGGAGAGAGATATTCTGGAGACACAGGTCATGAACAACAGAGGTAGACAGCCTTAAAGGTCTCAGCCAGCCACACATCTTAATAAAAGCTTTTCAGTGCACATAGACCATGTATATACTATATCGGACCAGATTGAAAATTTCAAACTCTAACATACCACGCTTTATAATATCCTATCGTTGATGTCACCATGGAGTTCCCATAATTCTCTTGAGGTTGATTGTACACTCGCTTTGGGCACAGCAACAGTCGGTGTACAATACTGGCACTTATGGAATTAGTGTTAAGGTAAGTGGGCCATGATACCCGTGGACCCAAGGTTACCCCAGAATCCAAGCTGGACCCACTTACGGCCGCGGCCGCAACGCGTCCCAAAATCTCCGCAATTCAAGAAGGCGAAGATGCGCTAATATAAGGCGACAGTATCATCAAAAGATTGGAATACTGCCCTTTTTCCCCCTTACCGCTGCTCTAGCACGACTAGAATCAGCTCGATATTTCTAGGGACGACACGATCTTTTGGCTGGGATGGCAGGGGAAAAGATACAGCTTAATATTCGTTTTCGTGTTGGGTGGTAGGTCGCTTACACTGGGGGGTCGCTTACCGATTACGTTAATGGGGACGCTGGCTGCCCGACCTCCTAGGCCATAAGGCGCTGACATTTTGTGACGGCTGTGTAACGCCTAATACCCTTGATCAAATTCGTGTAGTATTGGAGTATCATGTAGAAAAGTACAACTGAAGCACAGTATTTGTACTAGACGCTGAGCTGTGCCGCTGGCTTCCCTCCATAGGCCAGGTGACACGGAGTGATTAATCACAGTCCCTGCGTGCCCAAATCAAAACCAACTTACGAGGAGGACGGAGTATCGAGCCTTAAAAACCCTGCCATCAGAAGATATAAGATATCGCTTAGATTAAGAACAGACTTATTTTTGAGGATAGTGCTAGACGTACAAGCCTTCAGCAATAATATTACTCTCCTATGGATTTACAAAATCAGCATACACGGTAGAAGCCATTCAGTAATCTGACTCCTTATCTTCCTCTTAACGTATGTACATGAGTTCCCTCAGCAATTTGACCCAGTATTTAATTTCACCTCTATGGGTAAAATCATCCATTTGAACGGCTCCCCTGTTCCGGTTTCATGATTCCATCTCCCCTTTCTTTCACCCATTCCCGAATTACCTCATGCAGCATTTCAGATATCGTTGTTGCCGCCAGATATATAACTGCTAAAGGTCAGGGATTTTGCCACAGCAACCGCAAAGTTCGCGATCGCGACACAGGATCCAGTTGCGATGGGAATCCGCTCACAAACTCTAACAGGAGTTCGCTCTACAAGGGCATAATCGAAATCCCTTGTCTAAAGGCTAGATTGGGTTGTAGCGGGCTCGTTCAAGCTAATTTGTAACGACCTGTCTGGTGTTGGCTGCCCATCGATAAATGAAGGCCAGGTAGATGCTTGCACCGATGTTGAACTGTAGTAGATCGTTATCAGGAAGCCTGTAAGGAGACGCATAGTAGGCCAAGCTGTTGAAAATGATAAGACCGGCTAAAGAACAAAGACGAGCAATATCTGGCAGGCGGTCCAAAAGACTAGGCATCGCTTGAAAGTTCTTAGCAAAGGTAATCAAATAGCATTAAGAGTAATCAAATAGAATTAAGAGTGCCCGTCCTTTATACTTCTGGCTATAGCCCCCAAAATGTTCTGTGACCTCCGGTGATGTCCGTGGAGATGAAGATTTAAGACATGCCAGCGCAATATCACGCTAAATTCCGCACTAATTTATAGATGGGGCTTCGCGAGGCTCTCGGTCAATGATACGTCATAAATTTTAACACCCCCTTTAGCCCCACCTATATACTTCCTTTATCGCCTATACCGCCTATATCAAATGAACTAGTAGACCTCATTTATCTCAAGTTCATGTCGTGTTTTCGGATGTTTTGAAACATTCTTATAAGACTATGCTTAGCCTTATATAGAAAATCATTGAAAGCCAGGGACTTTGATATACAACGGTATTGAAGGAAACTTTTGACCGGCAGAATATTATATAATCAAAGTGGTGTGGGGCTGGGGTGTTAACGTATGAACAGTCACTACATCTTGGATCGAGGCGCTCAAAAGTACCGTTGGTAGACTTTGCTACAGTCTGATACACTTTTCGGCTATACCCTTACCTAGGCGGCGCAGATAGTCTGCTGACCGGAGACTAAGTTGCCTCAAAGAAGCATTCAGTAGGTCTCTATGATTCACTATTGAAGTGAACTGGGTGAACAGAAAATGTTTATGATTCAAGGTCTTCGAAAGATCAGCAAGTGTTCGAACTAAGAGCTAGTGACTAAGTGGATGGGCTAAGCTATCTAGTAAGTTGACTAGTTAGTTACTCCGTAGACGTAACTAACTAGCTAAATTAGTTACTTACCATATGGCTCCGTTATTGAACCCGCCTATAGAAAGAGCCTAGAGTCTACACTTCCGGAAAAACTTCGGATATTTAACTTGAGAAATTATGTTAGTCGCTATGGAGTACGGAGTGCTCTATATACAAAGCCGATTTATATTCGAATCACGCTACAAATCACAAAGAATGGTTAATCTGTGTTTATATAGATAAAAAATCGGTTAAAAGAGGGCCAAGTTTGTAGTGGTGCTTTTCTTAGTTAAAGTACGGAAAATGGCTAAAAGATAAGCCGTTCTCCGCCTAAGTTATATAAAAGCGCCGTTCCAAACAGTTCCACGTCCCACAGATCCACGCCCCACAGAAACAGGCGGGTCAAGTCATAAGCCGCCAGCCAAAGATGGGATCAAAAAAAAAGAGGTATGGTTTACTGGTCAACGGATAATAGGTGATGCGCGGGCCCCATATTTTAATAGGCAGGCAGTACCTATTAGTCAACAGACAGTATTTGCCAGAAAGAATTTTTAAGTCAATCGGATCAACTCATCAATAGTTGTGCGCGGGTAAGCGAGGTCGCATGACTCTCTGTCTACATGCCTCCAGTCCTGCGATCCTCCCTAGGAGAGTGAGACTTGACATTACCTCGCTTCTTTATGCGCAACTCCAATTTTGCATCATGATGAAGGTCGTACATGTACAAGAAGATGGACTAAGAACTAGGTAGGAGGCATGTCTGGATAGCCAAGGTAGGCATATAAATTGTAGACCCGCAGTTCTGGGGCATCATATCGTCTCCAAACCATTAATAACAAAAAATGAACCTAGCCAAAAAAAAGTCACAATCACATAATGGAATAGCATAATTTCTATAGAACCGCCCTTCAATTTAAAAAGTCTCCACCTGTCTCCTTCAAAATCAATCGATACTCGGGTTCGAATTGCATATACATGACCTCAGGAGTACCTGTTCCTTTCTTGGTGTAGAGTGCAACTTCATCGTCCACTAATGTCTTCTTCAAGACTCCTTCGCTTGCACCTATCGACCCCGGTGCTGTCGAAGATTCCACCAGGATTTGGGTCTGACATGCCCTCTCCAAGGCGATGAAAAAGGCTGCCGCTTCCGCAACTGTTCCTCCAGCAGTAAGCAATCCATGATTTTGCATTATCAAATTCTTGTTTTTGGGACCAAGGTAATCAGCAATACGTTGACCCTCTTCCTGTGCGAAAACAACACCTCCAAAAGCTGGGTATACCGAAAGATCATCGTAAAACATGCAAGAATCTTGAATGTTGGAATGCTGTTAGCAGGGATGTGGGTGTTGATCATGTGCTGATTTTACCTTGATTCAACATATCAATTCCCCTGCCAAAAGTGCTCCAGGCTCTTCCGAAAGGACTGTGCATATGACACGCCGCATGAATATCCGGTCGTCTCTGGTGGATTGCTGAATGAATAATAAATCCAGCCGTATTAACAGGCTTATTTGCGCCAGCGACCCTGTTTCCTTGTTCGTCTACCCGCACCATATCAGAGACATTTAGAAGGGCGAAATGTACTCCGTATGGATTGATCCAGAACGTGCGGGGTTCGACAGGATCTTTAGACTGTCAGAACAACCAAACAAACAACAACCGCGATTGTCGGTATACAATAAATCCAACAAAGCAAGCATACCTCGGAGACTAATATGACCACTGCTACCATCTGAGAATCCTAGTTTGGCGAATATGCGAAAAGCACCCGCCATCTGCTCGAGAAGCCATTGTCGCTCTTCTTTGTTTGTGGGTCTTGGGATGTGATGCAGCCTGTTTACTTCACCGTTGTCGCTTGTTTCTGTGTTTAGCGCAGAAACAATCCCCTTCGGATCAACGGTATTCACAAATGATGACATTCTGTGCACTTTTTAGCTTGGATGAATGAGTACTGCGATGGTGGTTTGACGATGCAGAAAATAACCGAGGCAAATATATGTTAACCCCGCAGACCCGTTAACTTATGAGATTTGGATTGGTTATTGCGTTATATCCTATCAAAAGAGGAGCTAAGACTGCCTCGGTCTCTAAAGGAATAAAATCATCTATTTGTCCTACTAGTAGGGTACACAAATCCATACTTACAGTCAGCGGTTGCTTCTTGGCTAAACCTTTTCGGCGGGATATATGGCTGAATCCATTACTCTCGAGTAATTTACCATGTTATGTTCATGATATTAGATTAAAAGCCTGCGTTACACAACACTGAAGTAACAGATTAATGTAGTGTACGTTAAACCTAACAGTCAAAGTTAGGGTTACAATTCAGGTAGCGAAATACAAGGGGAGTTCAAAGAAAAGAAATAAGGGTGAAGACCAAGAATGCAACCAAAAATATAGCAGCAGCAGACAATTGTATAACATACAAAAAAAAGTCCTAATCACACATTGTTTGGTAAATTAGAGCAAACTTTGCCCTGTTGCGAGATTTGGGTCAAGATGAGGAAAGTCCGCAACGGGATGAAGCCTTCCAGTTCGGAAGGGCGCGGTCAATTGTGCCGATGTCGCGGTAGGAAGAGTCCTCTGACCCCGTGGTATCCCAGGGTTATAGTTAAAAACCCAAAGACGCATCGACTGATCAGGACAAGTTCCAGTGTAAAATCTATGTCGCAGCCATGATCCACTCAAACGGTCAGCTCCGGCTCTCGTTGCTTGACCAGGCCGGATAGAAGCCGGAATCGCATGCCAGTGTGGAGACATCCAAGCCGATTCATCTGTGCTCCACATGTTGACTTCCAATTCTCTAAATAGCGAGGTGACCCGTCTCCCATCTGCGAGATAAAGAACTCCAACACCCAAGCATCGGGGTAAGGGGTATGTGTGTCCATCGTTTGCACCCAGATTCCGAAGAATGTTGATGTCATCTTCATATAAGCTCAGATGTGTAGAGCCTGTGTCATCCATAAACGGGAATTCAAAGCTCAGTGGCCTGTGTGGTGGTTTATCATCTTTATCATCTTTTTTATCTTTCCCGTTTTGTCCATCTTTTCCATTGTCCCCTTTTTTTACTACAACCGCCGGACCCCGGGGGATCCGAAGGCTAAGTCTTACCTAATGAATATGATGAGAAATAGCACGCAGCAAAAGTGGCCAATATGGCAATTTAGAGGGGAATAGCTACCATTGTGGCATTCACACGCGGATCCGGTTGGCATACCATTGAAGTCTTGCTCATGCCAGGCGCAGGCCCGAGAATCTAAATATTTGGTTTCAGTATGGTGCAATCAAGAGGCTTTTGACAAGACATACACCTTCGACCCAAAACCCTTCATGTCCCTGGTATTTGTCATGAATGTAGCGGTATTCATCCCAGTGGAATGGTCTCGGCAGGCAGAGCTGAACTCCAGCATGCCAGTAGGTGACAAAGTCCGGGGTCCAATCCAATTCACCTAATCGATACTGTACTATTATGGCATTTACCGTATCGACCATTTTGTGTGCGTCGTTTCCCGCCACGAGCCAAGCCAAAGTATATTTGAGATCGTCTAGGCGTTGTACAATGGGCCAACTTAAACCTGGCTCTGTGGCCATCAGCGTACTGAGTAGAAGGAAGGATATTAGTCTCTACTAAAGAATTTGGAGTTATGGGATGGCTCACTCGCGTTCCGTCTGCTTTGCCATAAATTCGTTCATTTTATGTTGATAGACATGAGGCATGATGTTCTCTGAGATTCGTTCAAGACACCTTTCGATCTGAGATTCGAAGTCACTGCGTAACAAAGGTCAATTACCAGGTATAAGATTGAAGAGTGAATACAGTGCTAAATAGCCAGAGCAGGTAGAACTTACTCGGGCATCAGATCAGGCTCCTCTGGGTTCCAGCCTTTAGGTGCATTTTCTCGCTCTGTGATAACACCATTGACTTTTGGCCATTGCTGCTTTTTAGGCATTTGTGGCCTAAGCTTCTTTCTTCTTTTCGAATAATCAACGTTGAGATCGGCTGCAAGAAGTTCCTCGTCCAAGATTTGCGGGATTTCCGTTTTTGTCTTCTTCTTTGGAGGTGGTACCTCTGCATCTCCATTTGAGCCATCTTTCTTCCGTTTTCCATTGGCGCTTTTACCATCAGGCTTTGCAGCCCGAGGAAGGATAGCCCTTGGAGGCATCTTGCAACAGAAAGGATAGTCACGACCAAGGTGGTGCTTTGTCTATGTCACTAAAAAGTCAATGATTTTGCATGTATAAATAATGGATATAAGGACAGAATTACGAAGGTATTTATATTCCAACCATTTTCTTTACACGCCGAATCCATCGCACCTGAGGGAGCAATCAACTATGCGATGTCAAAGAAAGCTTGAAGGTCGTAGATGAGATAAAGCAAAGACGGCAGAGTATGCTCCTGTATTAAGTTCGACGTTCGAATCTCTTTTTCACTTTGTTCATTCAACATAGTTTTTGAAACATCTCATTCCTTGTGCTCTTGAAGGGCGTACTCTCAATGAACCCGACCTCGACGATTCCTCCAATATGCTTCTGGCTTTTTCCTTTGATGGTTGATAGAACTTTTGGTGCTTTGTTGGGCTCTGTCTGGGCATTTCTTCCTTTTTATACTAGGTGTAAACAGGCTTTAAAGCGGCTGATTTTGTCAAAGAAAAATTTGTGGATCCAAGCCCAAAGGTTCAGAGCCTTCACTTCGATTGATATGAAGCCACAGAAGACATCGGCTAGCCCCATCTACCTTAGAACCCTGTATATAGCCATTAAAACGAGAGCCGAAAATAGATTGTGGCGCAATAGGATACACGTCTCAGGATAAGAAAGCGTAGAAGGGAGAGCCGTGGAGGGGAACAAAGAAGACCTTACTCTTGCACTGTCTATTTTTTACACAGCTCACTCTCCTTACCCAGGTCTCTTTATTACATAATTTCTATCGTGGGGTTGGCCGGTTGTTGAGTCTCGCTTGCGCCTCGTATACAGTAACAAATTCCCATGTCAATAAATATGTTAGATATGCGAAAAAGAGGCGTGTCAATTAAAAAAATCATGTTTCAGTCAACAAGATTACCAATCATCCCAAATTTGTCTGTGAGATAGCCACAATACCATACCGTACAACATACACCTCTGTGTATACGAATACTCACATATTAAACCCCACAGCCCCAATCTCCGAAACCGGATCTGAAAACAATTCTGACTAGAGATTTCTGGGCCAATATTTTCATGTCATAAGCAAGATTCTTTGGCCCGATATTTAAATCTCTGGGGGCTACCCAGGGCTGTTTCGCAGGAGCATCAAGATGAGCGAACCCAAGCCGACATCAGTCCCACTCCCCAACTCCGAGCAGTTCTACCTGAATAGCGACCACGGTGAAAGATACCTGATTCAAGTGTCTTGGCCGCTGCATTGGGACAGTGACAGCACTTCTACTCGCGGTTCATTTCCCATCATGTAAGTACCCGCTGACGATCTGCAGCCTTGCGGAAGAAAAGAGAAGCGCGTGTTTACAAACTAATATTAGATATATTGTCGATGGAAATGCTCTATTCTTGACTGCAACCGAGGCCGCCTGGCGTCGCGCACCTGCGTCGCATTTCGCCGGTGGAGGCATCATTGTCGCTATCGGATACCCATTGAATAGAGAGCTTTATGATATGCGACGACGCACCCTTGATTTATCTCCACCAGCGGGAACACCAGCGGGAACACCAGTTCTTGGACATGGAGGCGCTGATATATTTCTTGACTTTATTCAAAGTTTAGTGCGACCCGCGGTCAAGGCCCGATTTCCACAGGTCGCTGTCTCCAGAGAAGCACTCTACGGTCATTCTTATGGGGGATTACTTGCGCTACACGCATTATTTACTCGCCCTGGTTCATTTGATTGTTATATGGCCAGCAGTCCCTCCATCTGGTGGAATAGCAAATTCATTTTGCAGGAGGCAAAGGCCTTTCTGAAAACGGAGCCTTTGGGCGAGAATTTGCCTTCGCTTATGGTCTTCTGGGGCTCAGTCGAGCAAAATCCTCATCAGTGGGACAATGAACCTCTGGAAAAATACGAGTCAAGAAAGCGAATGGCCTCGGATTTTAAAATGGCTGACAATGCTCTCGACCTCTGTGGGATGCTACGAGGTTGCAAACAGTTGCATACTGTCCTGGCGAATGAGTTCGACGGGGAGGAACACACAAGTGTGATGCCGTGCTCAACAAATCGGAGCTTGACAATGTTCTTTGAAGATTGGCCTTTGCATGAGTCATAGAGAAATTTCATGAATTGCAAACGAAATCTACGCATAGATGGAACGGTGATTGATAAGATAATGTTATAACGTATTGGCGGGAATATGTTATCCGAATTATCACCATTTGCCGCTTCGGGTAAAGTCAAAAAAGGGTTTCTATCTAGGGATTTGGGGGCCATTCAGAGTTGAGGGTCTGTCCACCGGAATACGGAAGCTATCGGGCTGGGCTTGAGCTGGGCTCGGGGTCTGGATTTCGCCCCAGTAAGCCCGCGGATGAAAAACCTAGCTTTTTGTTCATGTTCTTTCCATTTCTACTTTTGCAAATAAATAAGTGTTTGATTATCAAATTAAACTGGTCTTTGACTTACACATAATGAGCACTTTCAAGGGCTAGCTGTCGTGTGCGACTACCGGCAGCCCCCAACTTAAACTACCAGAAGAGGCTAGCCCTCGGAGATTACCACTCACCACTAACCTTAACTAATCTAATCTGATCTCCATACCAATACGGTACGGGACATACATTGGACGATAGCCCGGAGGCAACCATTTCATTTGTTAAGTTAGCAAAACTTAACCCCACATGGGGCTTGAATAGATTTTAACACGCGTTAAACGCTATCCTCAACTTCAATGGGTGCGGCTTGAGCATATTACTGTATCTAGCTAGCAGCAAATCTTCAGTCTGGCTATTCTCAGTCACATTCAAAATTATCTATGAACTCTCAATGGGGCCTGGCTCAAGGTCTGGCCTTGACAATTCCGAAATTGGACTTTCCATGGATAACTTTTCCCTCGAACTGAGGCTTGTCTGTTTGGCTCCATGAAAAGAATGGTGGAATTTATCATGCTTTGAATTCGCCGAAGTCCCAAAATCTTCCTTGGGAATATTATTATCAGATTCCCAGCTCAGACGATTTGGGATTTAGGCTTGGGGCCAAGGTAACTTGATCCGTTTTGTCTCAAAGTCACTTGGCAAACGCAAGACCAGCGCTTTGGCCAGATTTTGAGTTTTGTGAAACGGCAAGGTATATCGGAATAATGGCACCAAAGCCCCCAATATCATGTTTACTCTACCCGACTGAGTGGGAAAGAATATACACAGTCCTAGAAGAAACGATTCAAAGTATGGATGTTCTTGGTGAGTATAAGCTTAGATAATATCCATACTTGTTCTAACGTTAAGACGCTAGGCGTACCTACGTAATTATGTATGGTTTGGTAAGTTTTCGTTGTGTGGGACAACCCTTTTCGGTATTCCGTTGCCGGCAATTGGTGGTCCGATTTTCTCTCGTTTTTCTTCTGTATTCATTGCGTTCTAACGTAAAGACGTTAGAGCGTCTGACTCGGGATGTAGTATTTAATGTCTAGCTCTTCTCTCGTTTTGAGTCGGTCGTCCCGCACCCAAATTTCTCTGCCGTGGAGAAAAGATGGCGATCATGAGCAGATTCCATCGGATAGTTGGGAACAAGTCTGCAGAGACTGAGGTTACCTCACTTGATGATCCAATTGCCCTGCAAGCGAGAGCCGATGACAAAGAAGCTGGACATGCTCCCATCGATGATATGACTGGAAAGGAGGAAGCTAGACCTGCCGAAGATGCCCAAGCTGGTGTTCAGAAGATTGAGGCTGTCACTCTGGCCTGGGGGAAAGGATCGATGCTCATGGTTCTGATATTGTATGTGTCCCTGCCCTCATTACATTTTTTTTTATCCTAGCAGCTCACGTCGCCCTTTTCCAACAGTATCTGGCTACTCACACTGGTGAACAATCTCAAGACTTCGGTGGTCTACAGCCTAAGTGCTTATGCGACAAGCTCTTTCGCGGGTCATTCGCTTTTGACCGTCATCGGTATCGTGGCATCTTCCATGACAGGCGCAGTGTATATTCCTATGGCGAAAGCGCTGGACCTCTGGGGTCGTGCGGAAGGTATTCTTCTGATGACTGGGTTCTGTATCCTGGGAATAGTGCTGTTGGCTGCATCCCATAACCTAGCTACCTACTGCGCTGGACAGGTAAGAAGGGACTTAATACCCACGCCTTCATTCCTGCTAGTATCTGACACCTCCATTTACTGCAGGTATTCTACTCGGTCGGATTCGGAGGCCTCGCATACAGTTGGAATGTTCTCGCAACCGATGTGACAAACTTGAGAAACCGAGGGTTGGCATTTGCTTTTACCTCGTCTCCGGCAATAATCTCAGCATTCGCTGGATCTAAGGCCGCTGAAGGGTTTCTCGCCAATGTCAATTGGCGATGGGGCTACGGAGTCTGGGCAATTATCTTGCCCGCTTTCGCTTTGCCGATATATTTCATGCTGGCCTATAATTTACGCAGAGCTGAGAGGGAAGGCATTCTCGTTAGGGAAAGAAAGGCCTTGAGATTTAATTACGAAACAATTTGGTGGTTTATTAAAGAGTTTGATTGTGAGTTACCATATCGGCGTTTTGGGGCAGTCGTTGCAGGATGCTAATTCTTATCTCAACAAATAGTGATGGGTGTTTTTCTATTCGCTAGCGGCATGGTGGTATTCCTTCTGCCATTCACTCTGGCCAGTATGGCACCCCATGGTTGGCAAACTGGCTATATCATTGCCATGATTGTAATTGGGCTGGTCTTACTTATCTCATTTGGTTTATATGAGACTTACCTCGCCCCGGTGCCATTCTTGAACTATAAGTTCCTCACCGATAGGACCGTTCTAGGAGCATGTCTTCTAGACATGACATACCAGATATCTTACTATTGCTATGCCGTCTATCTCCCGTCATTTTTGCAAGTGGTGTACAATTTAGATGTGGCCACAGCTGGATACGTTGGAAATACTTTCAGTGTCGTGGCATTTGTCTTCTTGTTCTTCGCTGGCTGGCTCATCCGAGTGACAGGTCGCTTCAAGTGGATTCTCTGGGTCTGTGTACCGCTCTACATCTTTGGACTCGGCCTGATGATTCACTTCCGTCAACCTGGTGGATACATTGGATATATTGTCATGTGTGAGGTCTTTTTCTCGGCCGCCGGCAGCGTTTTCATCCTGTGTGTGCAGCTTGCTGTCCTTGCTTCGGTCGATCACCAACACGTTGCCGCAGTGCTTGCCTTGCTTTTCGTGATGGGAAGTATCGGTGGATCTATTGGCAGTGCTATCTGTGGAGCTATTTGGACAAATACGTTCTTGAAAAAGCTTGCGGAAACCTTACCAGAGTCAGCAATGCCCAATTTGTCTCTCATTTACTCGAGCCTTCCCCAGCAGCTCAGTTATCCAGTTGGAAGCCCCGAGCGAGACGCCATTGTGGAAGCCTACGGCTATGCCCAACCAAGGATGCTTGCAGCGGGTACCGCATTCATGGTTTTGGGCTTCATCTGGGTTGGCATGATGAAAAACCTGAACGTCAAGAATATGACGCAGACAAAGGGTAACGTTTTTTAATGGGGAAGGATCATTCCAAAGACGAGTGAGCAAAATTGTGTACCGATGGCATCGATGAGAACCAATTCTATGCTGGATCTCCATACTCCTTCTCGGTTTTTTTTCCTTGTATTTTAATGATATCCGAAACAGCATCTCCAGCAGACTCCTACTGCTGCTTCCGGTAATTTTCTATGAGTTTCAACCGCGCAAAATCCTATAGGTGGACCCAGATACACATCAAGAAGGTAAATATGGATTTGGGTATAGTAGGTAGACAAAAAAAAGCATAAAATCAGAGAAGGGTCAGGACGATGGACGAGCAAAGCCACTTAGAGAGACACAAAGTCAAACTATGCAAACTATGCAAACAATCCAAACCAATTCCAAGCCCTTTCTGAGGTCATTCACCTTACTACTTGCAGTATGTCGCGATCAGGCGCTTTATTATGGTATCAGAACGAGTTCAAACATCACTCGACTCATACCATGCATCCACCTACCCCATGCTAATAGTCAAGTCAGGTGGGATGATAAGTCCGATACCTGCCCTTGGTGGGTATATGATCCACAAAAGCCCTGGCAACCTTTACCAGGTGCGAGGAAGCGGTAAATCAACGAATTTCATTTGACGACTATACAACGATAAAAACCTGAGACACCAGGCAAAGGCTGCTTTTCAGTTATGTGGATAGTGAAGGAGAACTAATGCTTATTGGATTTAGTGGCGGCTACTGGGTTCCCTCGAGAGAGGGGCATGGCGGTTAGACGCCCACTACTAGACCCCTTGGTCTAATAATATCACTTTGGCTTCCCGATCGCAGCGAGATGGTGCTTTCGATTCTATTTCCGCCACTATGGTGTTTCTCGCATATTAAACAATTCTTCCGTCGATAAATTTACCCTTCTAGTCTCCAGTGTGCGCTGCCTGTGTGACCCGAAACACGCGTTCAAATCGCCCAGTCGCGGTCAAGTCTACTCATATGGATGATTTCAAAGTAGTTTCCGATTTAAGGAAGAGCACGATGAGCTATGGTGGACTTGAACTCGTGTCCGATCTCAAGAGGTGGCCAAAAGGCTATGATGGACTTGAAGTCCGCGTTGAACAGGAAAAGGAAGTTCCAATAACCCGTGGCGGATTATGTTATGTGTCCAGCCCAGAAAGGCCGTGGCCTAGCATCCCCAATGATGGTCTAGCAAAGGCCGATGATCCAAAAGACGCCAAAAGAGTATGCGGGGTGAGACCAAATGTGTTCTGGCTGCTACTGGTGATCGCGGTCTTGATCGTGGTGATCGCTGCTGTGGGTGGCGGAATCGGAGGATCCTACTTGGCCAACAGAGGCAAGGAGTACGTCTTACTGTCCTTCTTGGGTACTAGTAGTCATCTAACACTTGCCACAGCAGCTCTGATCCAACAACATCCGGGTCGAATACTACCACTGCAATGTTTATTGTGACCAGAACATCTGACGGCGGCTCCTTTACAACAACACTCGAGCCGAGGACGGATTCTTCAATACCTATCACGTCCAGCATATCTGAAACCGACACTTCTGACACCAGCTCCCATTCAACAATATCCGACCCCAGTTATGATTCTACAATATCGATAACGACCACAACATCCTCTCACTCGGGGACTTCTACCGTAACCACGGCCTCCAAAACATCATCAGCGGCTGTCACATCAGGCACATCAGGCATTGCTTCCAACCCGTGTCCCGGTCAAAATCTCACCACTGTCACTGGCACCGATGGATCCATCTTTACATTGCTATGTGCCGTTGACTGGCCAAGCGGTATAAAGACAGCATATGGCAACGGAAAGGTCGGGGACTTGACGAGATTCACTGAATACACCTTGAAGTCTTGCATTTCACAATGTGTGGAATGGAATACGGAGAATAACGAGAAGTGCAAGGGGGTCATCTACTCTGCAAATTTGACAGCTTCATATGATGGTGGACAGGACGGCAATTGCTTTTTGAAGAATAGTATTGGTAGATATTATCCTAACTCGGGTACCTCCATGGCTGCTGGGATATTGGGAGGCTGATATTATGTTGATGATATGTATAACAATGAAATTAAACAACAATTTGAACGAATACCAATCTTTAGTAAGAACTCGATTTACTCGTATGGCTTCAATTCCATTTTATCATGAAAGATTTGTAGAAACTGATTTATTCTGTTTCTTCCTTGATCGGTGTCCATAAAAGAGCTTATCTGGAACTTTAGTAGGCAGATATATCCAATATACTACCTTGTCTCAGAGCCCATTACTTATAAATACCTCGCCACTCTGAGCTAATATTCTATTGAAATCCAGGGCACCACTTCTGACCTCAGCACAGGAGACTAGGCAACCTGGCATCTTAGCAAATCCAAATAGTAGAACCCATGTGGAACTAATACATTTTCCCCCGTTCTTTCAACGGCTATCATGTTGATATATACATACAGCCTGATGTAGCTGGATGTATTATTTTAGACATATCCATCCAACAACCCTTAGGTTGTGCTGGCTGCAGAACTAATATAATTTGCTCCCTTGCGAGCCTTGACCCCAGCTCTCCACCAATCCAGCCCAGAAACATCCTGATCGTTCTCAGTTGTCGTTTTTCCATAACCTTCCTTCTGCAAGAAAGGGCTATCCAGGGCTTTCCATCGCAACTTGTCAGTCGGCCGCACAAAATACAACAAGCCTAATCGATCAAGATGCATCTGATCCTTTGGTGGCGCTATAACCCGATGAATACCGCTTTTTAGATACCCATTTGTGAGGAACTGAAGCGTATCGGCGATGTTGACAGCGACAGAGCCAGCAGGAATCCTTAAATATTCCCATTCTACATCTTTGGCCTGTTTCACTTGTAGTGCCGCTATTGGTTGCTGAAATAGAAACGTCATAGTCCCCTTATCCGTGTGTCCACGGAAGTAAAGATCGTCAAATGTCTTGTTTTCTTCTTGGGTCCGGGCATGATATAGCATATAGCGGATAGAGCTATCGCATTCATCTTCGTAGCGGTTACCGTCCACGAACCGATCTTCCGGTAGCTCGAGCATAGTAGCTAATATTCGGAGGAGCTTGAAGGACACATTCTCATGCATGAAGCGGGAGAATCTCTCAATATCCACGGAGTATCTTTTGATGAGGTCTGGGTGTGATCGCTCGCTTTGGGGGATGAATTTGAAGATACTATAAAATTCCAGCGTGTCTTTCATCCCAGGGAACAGACTTAGTGCTCCTAAAGGACGGTAGCCATTGTAGCTACCATCCTCTAAGGGAGCACGGTGTCTCAGTCGTTCTTCTTCGGGTAGTTCAAAAAATGCCTTTGCGATGGCAAACTGGAGATCAATTTCCTCTTGAGATAGACCAATGTTGGTAATATAAAAGAAGCCTTCCTCTGTCAACATCTCTCTGTTTGGGGGAAGGTCGTGTGAGAAATACCAACTTGATGCACATACTGTTTGAATTTCTGTGCCAGTGTCTCTTTTCCTCCTCGACGATCATATTCAGAAAGATCGATAGTAACAATATCCGCATATTTCACTGGCAAAGGTTAGTCAAATCCAATCATAAAACAATAATTCTCACTCACGCGGACATGTCGTCTCGGGCGGATGCTCATATTTCGGCAAATTCATATTAAGGCCAAGCTTGAATTGGGCCACCAAGCTATTCAAGACCTTATTCAGTTGAAATCCCGAGATAGGTAGAAGAAAAAAATCTCGCTTTGCAGCTTAATCCCCAGACAATTCAAACTCGCCACTTCATAGGGTTTCCCCATAGCAAAGTAGATGATCAGTTCCACTTTGGACGCTAAATAGTAGTATTGTCATCGTGTCAATATGTCAATGTGACCATATTACATGCGTCCATGTGGATAACCATGTTGTCCATCTTCCGTATTCAGCCCAGACTTGCTTTTATAATTGGGAGATTCTGCTGGGGAGATCTCCAGTGATATACTGCGGGTTTCCACACCGCTAGTCTACTGAATATCTGATCGACTTGATATTGATTAAGCCAATCAAGGCAATGAGGCAAGGTTTAGTCCATTCAGTACACAAACACAACCATTCTATAGCACTAGTTCCAAGTGCCGAATCTATCTGGTTCGAAGCTACATTCATCACTTTCATTATCATAAAGTAAAAAGAAATACCAACCATAACAAATGAAAAGAATCATCTGATGTACATAGGATTCATAAAAAAAAGACCAGGTATCAACCCATAAGCAGCCCGAAGATTGGAAAACTCCCCTAAGCAAACTGAAAGTAAAAAGTAACCAAAATCTAAGAGAATTGGAAACAAAAAGTGATCACATTCTGAGACGATTTAAACCAAAAAGAGAGAGACATCCAACCCCTCACGAAACAACCCATGGCCTCTCTTCAAGAGGAACGAGGGCGTTGAGCTGACGGAGCTCCCACAGGCTCCTGTATTAACCAAGCCAGTTAGTGATTAAGCTTCTTGAAGATCTTTTGACCAAGTAGAGTACGAACCGAGCTAGCACGACGCTTGCGTCCATTGCTTTCTTCAGCCCTGTCGTTGGCAGTCTCATTCTGAGACTTCTGGACCTCGCCTCCTACGCAAATGTTGTTATTTCGGCCATTTACCCGAATGCCCGCTAGAGCGCGAATATTGATGGGTCGGGGGTAGCCCATATCATCGTGGAGGGCATTTGCGCGGTTCAGCGCAGCGATGATGACAGCCGCTATGAAGCTCAGGCGAGGAGATCCCTGGGCATCCTGGTGAGTTGGATCAGTCGGAGAGTCAGCCCCGGAAGACGGCACCATGATGGTGTTTTCATCACCAGTAACGGTGATTGAGTTGTCGATGTAAATATTGATTGGGGAGGCCCACGGGTCATCCATGTCGTTCTGGTCGACGCTCATGACGGTTGTGCCACTGGGTCTGGTGACAGATAAAGTGTATGGAGGTGGGGCAGTGCCTGGGGTGGAAGTAGAGGTAGGTGTAGAGGTAGATATAGAAGAAGTATTGCGATTTGCCCGGACTTCAGCGAGCTTATTTAGGTGGTGCCGCAAAGAGTCTGATGGAGGCAACATTGTGAAGGTTATGTTAGTTTTTGAGCGTTGGTACTGATATGAACAGAGTGAAGAGGAGAAGTGCAGCGGGTTTCCCAGGTATTTAAGGTCAAGTGTTTGTTCATTTCGTTTGAATGGGCGCAAACAATAGGAATGAGGACAATCAATAGACAATCAATAGACAATCAATAGACAGCCAATCAGAGGCTGTCAGGCGCCATTGACTTGCCTAATTGGGAACCGTCAATGGACGGTCTATTGTTCTCAATAAGGATCACGTGATTGTTCTTGTTCATGGGGGTATCAATTGAATAAAAGCTATGTACCGGGTACCTACATCATAGTAGGCACCCCCGTAGCCAAGAATGTACCTCTACATTCAGTACCATGGTTTCGCTAGTGTAGAAAATGCGCCTCCAATTCTCTTCCCAAAAAGCAAGTCGGAACGCTGTGCCGGTCCACAAGCCCCTGACTAGGGAGCAATCCTTCGTAGAGTTCATTTGTGTCACCGTAACCAAACGAACTGGATCCCAGATGATCGGATGTTCCTTCTTCGGTCGGTCGGGAATCTTTGCTGATGCCTACACCATCTGGGAAGTGGACATATCTGGTCAGGTTATTGGCTGGTTTTTCATAGGCGCAGGGTATCAAACCCTACCGACAGGATTATTTGGCTCCTTACTGCTAGACGGCATATCGGAACCAGGGGGGTTTGTGTGGGGTTGGCCCGGGTAGTATCGCCCACCTGGGTGAAGAGATTGCGCCGTCTGCGGATGGTTATTAGCGAGGACAACAGCCCTTGTAGATTTCCCGAGTTATACCGGTGTTTATGTCGCGTCCGACATCCAAACCGTTACGGGTTGGTACTGACTTCGCGGAAATCATCTCCTGCAACTTCCACCTCGCGATCTCGAATCCGGCGCATCAACGCCAGGAAATTACTTTGTTGGAATTTTTGGCTTTGTTCATTTCGCACGCTGTCGAGCAGCTGCCCTGCTGTCCGCGCAAGTTCATCTGCATCTCGACTCTGTGTTTCTGGATCCTGCTTGTCACTTTGAGGGATAAGATCCGATCCGAGTCGAATCTGCTCTTGGGCGACTGGTTCGGTAATTTCGACTTCGTTGGTCTCCTGCAAGTGCTTCTGGGTATCTTGCTGAGCAACATCAACTGCTTGCAACTCCATATCCGCCCGCGCCTGATCAAAGGCAGCCTCAAAGGCGGATTCGTCAAACTGCTGCGTGTGGTGTTGTTGCTCGGTCTGCATACCCTGTGGGGGCTGCATCTGATTCATGGACGAGCCATACATCTGGTAGCCTGGTGCAGAAGACGGTTGATAGGCACCATGCATTTGCGGCGTTTGCTGGGCCTGGGACATAGGCCCTCGTTGTTGAGTCATGAATTCAGTGTGCCACCCGCCATTTGTCGTCGCTGGTGCCATATTTGGTCTTTGTAGTTGCGCTACTGGATGTGAGGGCCCCGATATGTGCAAGTTCTGGAAGTCCGCCGCCCAACCAGCGTTGCCTGCACCGTATGCGGCTGGGTGGTGTACCGCCGCATGTGATGGTGCTCCAAAATGGGCGGGATGTTGCAAGTTGGGCAATGCAGGGCCGGCGAGGTTGCCTTCAAATGCGGCAAACTCCGGGTCGAGTATTCCTTCTTGAGGGTTCTGGGATCGGAAGCCCTGCAGTATGCTTTTAGTATGAAATGAAACAATGTGATCTCAAATGCACTACAAACCTGAACAGGCGATTGACGCGAAGTCAACCGGTCTTGCTGAAGGGTCCGATCAACAGATGTATGCTTTTGGAAGTTCTGAAGGGCGTTTGACGGCCCGCATAGCGCATCGCCCATAATGACCTGCTTAGATCGACCAAAACGGAGCGAGAAGTATAATATTGTGATTTCTGTCTTCAAATCTCTCTGCAATCAGTTGCCCAGCACAAATTACAGCAATAATAGCAATGAAGAGTGTTGAACTTCAGAAGAAACTCCCGCGCCACGTTCACCGTGGGGTTACCGACGGCCGAGGCTCATCACGTGCATAGATCCAGGTAACGTGACCAGGCTAGGCACACGATAAGATACGGGAAGGGCCAGGTTGTTTGGCTGAAAGGGAGAGAGCTGCTCCGACTCCCCGCGCTTCCACAGCTGTCAAGTTTACTGTTTGCTCTATTTAATCCAACATGGTAATTTCTATTCAACTATACGGCTTTGAGCTTGTTTCACAATCCCATCACTAACAGCTTCAAACCTCCAGGCGACCCCTCAGGTGATCTCGAATTCCGGACACGAAGAGATGATTGTATGTGCTACTATACGAACTGCAATTGGTGGTCTATATGGCCACACAATGTACTCAAACTAACTGCTTTATGTGGAATATAGCATGATGCTGGCTTGGACTATTACGGCCGCCGGTTGGCCACATGTTCGTCCGACAAAACGATAAAGATCTTTGAGATTGAGGGAGAATCACACCGACTAGTCGAGACGCTGAAGGGGTAAGCTGGTCTTTTTGATGTGTGCAGCTGAGTATCTGGTCACTGACATGGATATTTGATAGCCACGAGGGCGCTGTGTGGTGTGTCGCATGGGTGAGTGATACCCTAAAACATCAGCCATTGCAGCGCGCAATCCGACTAACCATGCGATTATCCCAACCTAGGCCCACCCGAAATTCGGCACAATTCTGGCCTCGTCTTCCTACGATGGCAAGGTTCTGATCTGGCGGGAACAGCCCCAGAATGCGACCTCGCCCTCCGGTGGTAGCACATGGACCAAGGTCTTCGATTTCTCCCTTCACACGGCCTCCGTGAACATGGTCTCCTGGGCTCCTCATGAGAGCGGATGTGTTCTTGCCTGTGCTTCTTCCGACGGCCATGTCAGCGCGCTCGAGTTCCGTGACAACAACTGGACCCACCAGAGCTTCCACGCCCACGGAATGGGCGTCAACTCCATCAGCTGGGCCCCTGCAGCCTTTGCTGGTAGCCTCATCAGCTCTAACCCCGGACCCGGCCAACAACGCCGATTTGTCACCGGTGGCAGCGACAACCTGGTCAAGATCTGGGAGTATAAGTATGTTGATTGATGGACCTTACCAGGCATACAGCTATGACGTGAACTGACTCAATTCTCTTTAGCGCGGAGTCCAAATCGTACAACCTCACCCAAACCCTCGAGGGACACTCGGACTGGGTCCGTGATGTGGCATGGTCCCCGAGCATTCTCTCCAAGTCCTACATCGCCTCCGCCGCGCAAGACAAGACCGTTCGTATTTGGACCTCTGATGCTTCCAACCCGGGCCAGTGGTCCAGCCAAACATTGGAGTTCGACACTGTTCTGTGGCGCGTTAGCTGGAGTCTCAGCGGCAACATCCTTGCCGTCAGTGGTGGTGATAACAAGGTCAGTTTGTGGAAGGAGAACCTCAAGGGGGAGTGGGAGAAGGTCAAGGATATCGAGGAGTAGTGGCTGTTTTAATTTCTCTGTGTCATCTATTCCCTTCCTCAACGCATAATTTTCTTCTGTCGAAAAGCTACGTTGCTTGTTATCATAAATACTGATTCATTCCACTGCGAGAATCTTCGTTAATTTCCAGCACTTTGAGCGAGCTTGCTCTGTTTCATCCCATGTATCATCATCCACCACTCAGCTCCCATAAAAATAAAATGAAAGAAAGAAAGAAAGAAAGAAAGATCAAAGAAAGGCAAACGAGAAGGGTATAGAAGACGTCGGATGTGGCCCTCACACGTCCCAGAAGATGAATGGGCCCTTGGCATATGTTGCCTTCATATCCAACCACCGTCCCAGCATCATGCGCCCACCAGGAATGATGACAGCCTCATAGCCATGGATCCACCCCGCGCCCTCCATCAAGAGAGAGGGAGTCTTTTCCTCATCCTCCTCATCATCCTCGTCATCCTCGTCATCTTCATCCCCTTCGGCGATGATAAAACAGATCCGCGTCCATCCCCCAAAGCCACCATGTGGAGCAGCAATCTCTTCGGTAAACCCAAACACGGGGTTTCCTGCCTCATCGGGGCCATTATAGGCTCTCTGCTTGCCCTCAAAATATGTTCGCTTGGTATCGGGACCGCCAGCGAGGGGGATGATCTTGCTGCATTGCTTGGGCCAGAAATGTTCGGAGGGTTTGAGGTCAAGGGTCTTGACATTTGTTAGCCCAGTGGTCATAGCCTTCCAAGCTACTCGCTTTCTACTCACCATTGGGTCAATCACCTCGCCGTGTATCTCGAGATCAGCGCATGTCTGGCGGTCGGTGTTCTTCAGCAGGTCTGATACAGGATGAATGCACGCTAATCGGAAATTTATGTCAGCTTAGGGTAACGCGCGATTTGGATTCCGTTGGTATACTCACAGTAGTATCCTAGCCACGATGGGCTTAATTTGGATGCCTCGCTTGGAATCTCCTTTCGCACTTTGGGCTTCATATCTTCAGGGAGCTCAGAGAAGGACTCTTGGAAGGACAACTCGACAGGGTGCAAGACGTGACGCTGCCAGAAATGGCGAATGTCCAGCAGTCTGGCAAGGTCAAGGTTCTCGTGGTTGATGAATGGCTCGCCCACCTTGTCTCCATATGAGTAGACCTCTCGCAGGTTGTAGTCGGTTCGACGACACGGTTGGGTGAGGTCTGAGTCGAGAGCAAATGAGCTTAGGCACTGTGTATGGCAAATGTCAGTGAATGTCCCGTCCTTCATTCGACGAAAACGCGCGTACCAGCTGAAGAGCACAAAAGAGTGGCGAGGGAGTTTGGTGGTTCTGAAACTCGCTTAGGAAATTTACCCTTTCGAGGGCCTCATGTATACGTTGCAAGGTCTTTGAGGTATCTCCAGGAGCGATGAATAGTGTCAGAGCCTCTTTGAGCATAGTTTGCATGACCTCCATCCAGAGGTATTGCCGTTCATCTTCCTTCTCTTTGAATTGGATCGAAGACCTCAGCACAAGCGCGCGGATCTGGTATTCGATCTTCAACTCCATAGAAGTTCTTCCCGGGACAATGTCGTAGTGTTTACCAAAGCGATCTCTCCAGATGGCGGAATCCGATCCGAAGACCTTGTTCCACATCTCTTTGCAGGATTGGGAGAGATGGAGAACATCACAATCTCTGGGGAGGTAGGATGTAATATCCTGGAGAATCTGTTCATCTCAAATATCAATGGCTGCAATCTACGTTGTAGAAGACAGTCATATACTTGCCTCGTTCGGAAGCTCAAGCAGTCGGCTTCGAGCACTTTGCATGGCAGTTGAAGCGAACTGCTCCGGGTTGCTGTGCGACATGTCTATACTTGTTATAGTATTCGGTATGTAAGTTGCAAATGCTAAAGAGCGAAATGAAGTGTGAAACCCACTGTATGTGTATAGTTCGATGCGAGATGCGAAATGCAAAATGCAAAACGAAAAATGCGAAATGCGAAACGGAAGATACGAGATAGAAGATGCGTGATAGAGTACGCCAGATAGAATATGCTAGATAGAAGATGTGTGATGGAGCGTGCGAGAGAGAAGATGAGAGAGGATGCGAGAGAGAAGATGAAAGAAGATGCGAGAACAGAATACATAAAACGCAAACAGCCAACGCGCGGGATGAGGATATATAAAGCATAAGCAGCCTACGCGCGGGATGAAGATGTATAAGGCATAGGCAGCCTACGCGCGGGATGAGGATGTATAAGGTATAAGCGGCCAACGCGCGGGATGAGGATGTATAAAACGCAAGTTCATTCACATGTCTTCGAGGTGATTGAATATCCAATATGTGATGTCATTATCGATTCACTTCATACCTAGTTAGGGCTGATGTTTGAGTATAGTTGACCAAATTGGGAGGAACTGCTTGGCGTGGCCAACGACACCCACCTCATATGTGGCAATAGAACAAAGGGTAACAAAGAACTGCTCTGTTCAAATTGCACCTTTTCACGAGACGAAATGGAGCACGTGCCCTGAGATTGATAGATTTTCCCACGTCAAAGATGCCGCGAGAGACGACGCCGCTGTAGACTTTCTTTCACTCCCCAACCATCTGCCAATAGACCCTTAACTTCCTCAAGCCCAAGTCCACTCATCTCGGGGTATATTGCCCATACAGCAACCCACCCAACCACACAGACGAGTGCATAGAGAGCAAACGTCCATGAGGGTGAGATCCATTCCATCATAGGCAAGAAAGTGAGACCGATGATAAAGTTCGATCCCCAGTTGGTTGCAGTGGCCAGTCCTGACCCCAGAGAACGTACGTTCAGAGGGAAGAGTTCAGACTGCTGCCAGGGAACATTGCCAAGTCCGAGGGCATATGCTGCAGTATAGACAGTGAGACAGAGCAAAATGGCTAGAGGTAGAAGAGAACTAGCGCTGTCGTCATTTTCTTGACGGCCAGTTGGAGGTTGTGAATTCCATTTGTCGTCCATTGATGAAAACGAGAAAGCACAGACGACCAGAGCAACGACCATGATAGGAATTGAATAAAGAAGAATACGCCGGCGACCGATCTTGTCAATTAGCACAAATGCAAACAGCGTGAAGACGAAGTTCGTCATAGCTACCGAGAGTGATGTTAGTGTCGGCGAGGAGAACGAAAGTGAGGAGAAAATGGTTGCCGAAAAATACATCAGGCTGTTAAATCCGCAAAGCTGCTGGACCGCCTGGAGCATCATCGCTATGATCAATGCTCTTCTGTTTCCACCATGCAACAACTGCTGACCCCGCTGGAGGGTATCATGTAACCACTGGGGCTTTGTGCCACGGGACTTGGTTGGTCCCAGCTCCGAGGCCTCCTGAACGATTTCTCCGCTGATATTTCGCAAGACACGATCCACCACCTGGTCACAGCCAGGGCAATCCTGATAGATCTTGGTCAGGACTGTCTTCGCCCGGGCATCGAATCCAGCCTGAACCAGCCATCGAGGCGTCTCGGGTAGCAGGGCGAGAATAGCAAGCTGGAAGAAGGCCGGGAATGCCCCTATCCCCACTATCCACCGCCAGCCTCCAGTTGTACTGGAAAACAACCACCCGACTATATATGCCACCACCTGGCCACCGGTAATGAACAGGCTGAGGATCGTGACAAGTCTTCCTCTTGCGTGCGAAGGAGCCAACTCGGAGATATACCTAGAAAGATTTCCCAGCATGTTAGCAATCATCAGCTCTCTCACAGTCAAGTTTCTGCCACGGCTAAGGGTTCTCAGTCCCCGCCTGAAACGACAAAACGTCACGGCCAACCTACAATGGGGTCACCGCACTAGCACTACCAACGGCAAGACCAACAATGCTGCGGCCAAGAATCATACCCCAAACCTGGCTCGTAAAAGCCTGTACCAACGCTCCAATTGCAAACAACAGATCGGCACCAAGTATGACTTTCCGACGACCGAACTTGTCCGCCAGCACTCCGGTGAACGGGCTCGCGATCAACGCAAACAGGCTGGTGCAGGATGTGATGAGGCTTTTATCGAGTGTTGTCAATGGCCGGCCCGAAATATCTGACCCGATGGTCACCAAAGTAGACGAGATAACACCTGTGCTGGAAGTTCCGAGGATTGTTAGTGAACGGGAGGATCAATGGAGCAACATGGCGTGCTTGGTAGGAGCTAACATACTCATATCCAAATAGTAGACCGCTTATCCCAGCGGAGAAGGTCAATGCCCATATAAACCAGCCTCCTGAGTATTCCAGCTCAGAGGCTAGGCTCTCATCGTGGTCATTGTCATCATGGTCTAAAGAGGCGTGGGATGAAGCGAGCAAAGGGGCGTGGGGACCTGATTGGTCTTGTTCATCTGCGCCCGTCATGTCTTCGGGATCTTCCAGCTCTAGCCCTGAGGTATCATCTGAAATTGTCCTTTGGGGTATCTAAGATGGTAAAGTGTCTAACTAGCTGACGTCCGGGGTTAATTGCGATAAGCCGATAAGGAGACCCGCTCAAAGCCCGGAGCGGAACTCAGATTCCGCATGCCGATGTGGTTCAGTATGTTGTAAACAATCATGAAGAGCAAAGAAAGGGAAGAAAGAGATAAGACTGGAGAATTATGACCTTGCTGGGAATGGCGTCTTATATATGTACTGGGGTGGAATAAAGCCCTAATCTATCAGGCAGAGCAAAGACTGGGCCGCAGAATACTCAAAGGAACAATAGTGGTCATAATGTAGATTCATGCAGGATATTCATAGTTTTTACGGCATTAATCTGTACATATATAGCCCTCCTACCCTAGTGTTTAGCCACAACACCGGCAGCATCAGCCTGCGCGGTGATCCTCTTCTTGTAGGCGTTGACGGTGCCGTCGAACTTGTGAACAGTACCGCCGTCGCAAACCCAGAGACTGGTGCAGACATTCTGCAACATGGTCACGTCGTGGGAGACCATCACCACACCTCCCTCGAACAAGCGGAGTGCATCCGACAGGGCATCCATACCCTCGATATCCAAGTGATTGGAAGGTTCGTCAAGAACAAGAATGTGAGGATTGGTCAAGGACAAGCAAGCAAATGCAACACGAGATTTCTGACCTCCAGAAAGCAGTTCCATCCGTTGGAGACCGGTTGTACCAGTGATACCGAAGCTATAAGATGAGGGTTAGTCAATGCAGTAGATGCAAGTGGTCTAGATAAACTTACGCTCCAAGGTGTCGTCGGTACTCCTCGTCAGTTTTACCGGGGTATGTCTTGGTCATAAAGCCGACTGCACTGGTAGTCATGTCCAAAGCATCGACGTGATGTTGGGCAAAGAATCCAATACGCAGTCTCGAGTTTGTGGAGATGAGACCGCTTGTTGGCTCAAGCTGGTTGGTGAGTAGTTTCAGAACTGTGGTCTTACCAGCACCGTTAGGTCCGACAATTCCAATACGCGAATCAAGTTGAACATCCAGGTCGACATCTCTGAGAAGAGGCTTATCCTTGGTGTAGCCGAAGCAAACATCGGACATCTGGACGATGGGTGGTGAAAGCTTCTCGACTCCGGGGAATGCAAAGTGCACGGTGTACTCGGCCTCTGGAGCTTCAAGAACTGGCATGCGCTCAAGCTTCTTGATTCTCGATTGTGCCTCGGAGGACTTGGCGGCGTTGTATCGGAACTTATCAATGAATGCTGATGACGATCGTTAACATCGCCTCTATGACGAGATGCAGGGGGTGACAAACCTTGCAAGTGTGCTCTTTCACCCATTTGCTTCTCGTATTCGCGCTTAGCGGTCTTGCGGCGCTCCTCCTTAGTGGCATAGAAGGATTCTGCAGTTTGTTAGAACTATTCATAGTCTTGGGAGCCCGTGTAACTTACCGAAGTTAGCACCTCTGTAGTAGTCCAACCTCTCGGAGTGCTGGTGGATAATATCCGTGGCGACTTCGTTCAAGAATGCACGATCGTGAGAAACAACAAGGACTGTGCTGGGGTATCCTTGGAGGTAATTGGAAAGGAAAGTAATTGACGGAACGTCCAACATGTTAGACGGTTCTGTGAAATGTCAGTAGGCTGCTTGTGGAAAGAGACCAGTGGTACATACCGTCAAGCAAAAGCAGATCGGGCTCGCAGAATAGAGCTCGTGCGAGAGACAAACGCATTCTCCAACCTCCGGAGAAGGTCTTGGTGGCGTACTGCTGGCGCTCTTGGGAGAAACCAAGACCAGCCAAGATACTGGCCGCACGAGATTCGGCCTTATCAGACTCCATTTCTGAAAGCTTTCCATAAATATCAGTCAACGTGATGTCCAGGCCCTCTCGCTCTTCGTCGAGTCTAGCAGCATCCTTCGAAGTATCCGCCAATGAAGATCTCTCTTCTTCGATGGCTGCCAGTTGTTTCGAGATTTTCTATGGTCGTTAGTGAATATCCTGCTGTGGTATCTTGCGATTTGACTAACCGCTTGCTCCGCAAGAAGATGTTTCCGCCACACATCAGCATCCAACACTGCTTGCAAAGCTGGTGTATCGTCACCAGTAATCTACGGTAGAAAGTCAGTAAGAGAAAAAGCAACCGATCTGAGGTTTGAACATACCTCTTGCTCGACGTGAAGAATAGAAACGTGAGTCGGAATCGGAATTTCTCTGCGACTCAAAGCACGCAAAAGCGTAGATTTACCGATACCGTTCTGACCAACAAGACCGTAACGACGACCATAAGCGAGTGTGAAGGCAGCATCTGTAAGAATGCGCAGGCCACTAATCGAGATATCGATGTTATCCAACTTGATGTCCTTACTCTTGGCCTGGGAGTCCGAGCCCAATTGAAGAGGGTTGACAGCCATGAAGAACTCCTCGTAGGACATGGCCTCATCCGGCTGGTTAAGCAGACGGGATGCCTCGTAGGTAACGTTCTTCATGGACTTCTTGTCCTGCTTGGCGCGAATCTTGCGCTCGGCCTTCTCAAGCTTCTTCTTGTCCACCTTGGACTCCATCTTTCTGGCATTGGCAGATTCCAAGTCGACAGTGTTTCCAGTGAGACCCAGTGTAGAGGACATATTCCGCTGTGCGCCGACATTGATGGTCTGTTCAAGCTTCTTAGCCTTGAAGGGCATTTGCCTCCGCTCCGGATCGCCATCGGAAGAGCTCAGCGTGGTGATGAACCTCGTAACCAAGTTGCCGATCGCTTCGTAGTTTTGCGGGGAGAAGTCTCCAGAAGCGGAGACTAGGAGCTCGGTCACGGATTCGGCAGCCTCTGACAAGGGGGACTCGCCACTAGCATCGTCGACGTAGAGGTTTGCGGCATGGGTCAGGTAGCCCTGTCAAATAGTCAGCTTCAACGCATTCACAATCCAATCCTCCACCGCGCATATGTGCGGAGAGACATACCACTGAGTATTCGGTGATGATCTGGTCGAGGCCAGGGATCTGGGATTGGAGTTCAGACTCCATCTTGCCAAGCTCGAGAGGACCTGCGTCACGCCGAGATTCAGGAAACTTCGACGTCAAAAGTTTGTGGAGTTCTAGAATTGATGTCCGCATCGTGAATAGTGGCGGATTTTTGGATGTGTGTTATCGATAAGGTCACATGACTCGACTCTAGTGTTTATCATTTCTAAGGCAAAGCTTCCAAGGTACGAATTCTGTTTTTTTGGGGAGATTGCGACGGAGATTAAATGTCAGCTAGAGTACCTTTCGTTCCTATGCTCTAAAGAACTCCGGGGGGAAACCCCGAGAGAGGTCGCTAGGTGGTTGTTCTTTCCCACATATTTGCGGCTACTATACCAAAATATAAGCGATTTTTATAATTTCAACATGGAACTATATAGTCATACCATTGTTGTAAATCAATTGACATGCAAATTAGGCTGCTGACAACTGCAAATCAAATACTCCTTGGAAATTGATACTCAAGGAAGTTGGCTGTGTATCGCCAATTTCTGCCTGAAGTTGTTGAAGACGAGGCATCTACTCCGTATCAAGATTAGTCATAAATGCTTGAATAAACCTTGGAACCCCTTGGGATCTATTATTCAAATCCTGAAATTTTGAATTAGAGCCATTGCGAAAGAGTGGTTGCTGAGGTGAATTAACCTCGCTTCAGCAGGTTGCCAGGCGACTAGTTGAGCGCAGATAGTCAAGTTTTGAATCACATGTTGGCGTTTGTGATAGTTATACTTGCCTGCGGGAAACAAGCATCAGATCACCCGAATGTCACACAGCCCCAATCTTTGGCAAGTCCATAAGTACAGAGTAAACATGGCATAATGATCGACCTCAGCTCCGGCCGTCTCCCCGGTCATGGGTAAGCAACACGAGGTATTGCGATGATGAGCATAAGCAAGACCTAGATCTGACCATCTTGTCCAAAGATGTTTTGGCTACTCCGTGCAGCTAATAGTGATAGACATAGACGGTGAAGTGAAAGATGTGGCCTGACCAGTATACCAAAGTCTGCATCGACAACTGGACTCTGACGAAATTGCCTAAATTAGATGGGTTTTGCAGGCTGCAGGGTGTTTCATAGGCAGTTTCATGTTCGGAGAAGTTGCATTTGGCCAGCAATCAGTAAAATGCAGATCCGAAAAGTGAGCACAAAGGTACTGGTTAATTATGAAGGTATGAACTGCCCTATGAAGTTATACAAGGTTGGAAGCTGGAAGCTGGAAGCTGTTCAAAATGTAATTTCCACAATCATCACCAAAAGTCGGAAATTGCAAAGCACGGACTTGCAGAATCTGCCGATACTCAAAAGGCCGAGAGGTCTAGGGCCAAAGTGATTCTTTTTCGGAGCCAAGAAATTATCAGAAGATTTCAAGGTTATCAAACAGTGCAGGGAGTGCAGGGAATATCTTGTTCCGGTCTGCAGGTTACTGCAACCAACACCGATATAACGGGTGATGGCAGGTGAGAAACATACACAAATTAAAGTATTGGTTCATAGTTGCCTATGTATGAACAGTTGACACGGGACACGTAGGCTTACGATCAAGGAAGCTCTCTATATGTACGGAGTACTCCGTCCTATTCCATGGAAAGTTCCATATATTGACCTTCCCAACTGAATGATTGGATATGCCGATCGCTATAACTTCGGGTCTTATGTAGGGATCGGCCTAAACTGACTTTTTAGGTCAAAAATAACCAAAATACAAAAAGAATTAAAGAGCTTGAAACACGAGGTACTTCTTTCCCCCACTCTTCCATACACTATTGACGGTTAACTGCCAGCAAAAGCAAGATGCATGAATACCAAGTTAGGGATTGCGGTTCACGACCCACGAGGGTTCCCTTTTTCATTTGCAAAGTGGAAAAAGAGTGGAAAGGAGTGGAGTATTATTGTGACGAGGTCAAGGAAACAATAGCACCGGGTTCTATATCGGGTTAATTTGCGCAAAATCGAACAGGTCAACTCCCGAAGCTTAAGATCACACTCCGTACTCCGTAGTGAATGTTGAATCACGCTCTGCAATATAACAAACGTACAGAATACTTGCTGGGCCCTTACATTGAGCCTCACAACGCTTTTTTTTTCGACCAGTCAACTCTTCATCGGATGATATTCTATTCTAGAAGCGAAGTCAACGAAGTTAGTTGGAAGTGGATCTGAAAGAAGAAGAAAAAAAAAACAATTTGGTACACTCCGTACATACTCCATATCCGTTCAAGAGTGACAGCTTAAATGATTTCACAGTGGATATAGGTCCCAATGAAGACCAACCGCAACCCGTTAATATCGCTGCACCATGGTTCACCATCGGAGAACAGAACTTACGGGCAGTTCATAGTCAACCAGTGGACACCGATCGGCCTGAGGGGGGGGGGGTCTTTCGCGATCTTGCGACTAACGATCCTAGTCAGGCTAGGGGGCCGAAGACGCGATCTCAGCCAGCCAAACCCAGATGTGTGGGGAATTCTGGATCGCATGGCTTTTTTTGGGGCCCTTTTGGCTTCTCCATTTCCCTGCTCTTTGGGCTTGGCCACTCAGAAACGGACTTCTCCGGTTTGAAAAATATCTGGACGATGACGCCAATGCAAAATGTGAGCCGCAAGGGATGTCTGCCAACTTAGCGCCTAATCTGCATTCTGCATTTGCAATAACACCCGCAGGATCGTGCACAAAAGCTAGTACCGTTTCGTGCTGCCCTAGAGGTGCTAATCGGGGCATTTCTCTCGGACGTGCGAAACTATGAATACATGTAGTTAGTTAAGTGGTTTGTTTTGATTTAGCTATAATCTTCCTAGCTTTTCCCCATCAATTTTGAACTCTTCAAATGAATGCCAACTTCCTAGTACATTGATGTACTTGATAATTGACATAACATCAAATAAATCCAAAAAAGGGTTGAAGGAGGGGAGTTATTGAAGTTGCTCCTAGCGTGCGCAGGGCGGGAGCTGATAATCCCCGTGTGTTGTTGTTGATTTCCCCGGGTCACATCCACTTCATCTGGTGCTCTCCTTCTTTACTCGGCCTCCCAGGGGGTAGAGGCATATTATTTTCTCGGTCTGGCCTTTGCTCGGCGTTGCCCATTCATTCTTTTCTTTTCATTCCTTTTTTTTTGGCTTTGTCTGGAACGTCAACCGCGGCCTAGTTGAGGCAGCGCACTTCTCCCTCACACCCGACCGCGCAATTCGCAATTCGCAATTCGAACTTCCATCTACCCCTCATCACTTTTCTGGATACTCTTTCTCATTTTGCATCTATCTGGAATGTCATTCACGGAGCTTGTCAACCTGGAGCTGATCGTCGGGGTGTTTGACATCCTTCGCAGCGTCCTCTGAGGATGGATCACATATCAACTGTAAGCCCTCCCCAATATCAAATTGAAGAACGAGACCCAGAATCGCTTGCATAACGGCGGTCTGGTCGCTTCGGAATTCTCACTGACTGGCGCTTCTAGCTCTGTGCATTAAGCACTGTGGGAATAGCTCCTGCCGGCCTCGCGCTCGGTCGCGCAGAACGAACTCAGAAGCCTGGCCTCTTTCGCCGGAAGACTCTCGCTCAAGATACCCCCGAGCCGCTTTCTAACAACACTGGACAGACTGCAGATGTTGCCCGGCCCAAGACCGCTATCGCATCTCGAAGTCCGGCCGCCGAGTGGCTTGCCGCAAAGGAAGAGGAAAGCTCCCAGGAAAGTCAAGGATCCGATCTGCGGAAAGTGCCCTTGTCGTTCAGCGGTGCGAGGCGCCGCCGTCGGGGTCAGACCCTCACAAATCCACCTCTGCGAATTCCAGAACATGAGTCAACAGATTCGTCGGTCGAAACACATATCCGGCGGCCATCCACCGGTTGGCTGCGGCGGCTATCGATGGCCTCGTTCCAAGCCGAAAGCCCGACCGTAGGTAGTCCAGTGACACCCTCTTTTCATGGGTCAGAAAGTCCAATCTTGAATCAATCGCCCGGTGGGCGAAGACCGGCGAACAAATTGGTCAAGCGCCCGACCTCCCAGCACATGTGTCCGTATCCTCTCGCCATGAACCCCATCACCGGACCGTCACCGACTGCGATGATGCGCAGGCCTGCCACTAGTCACCAGAGGTCGGAGTCAATGATCCTCCGGACTCCCCTGACACCTGATTTCGATACATATTTCCCGAAAACTACTGTCGAGGGTCCAAAGATCGAGGAATTCGAGCTCAATAAGCAGAAGAGTTGGACGAGGTTCTTCGTTCCCAAGGCTGGCAAATTAGCAGAGAGACTTTCACGCAGATTCTCCGCCGCCACTACCCCAAAGGTTCAGAGTGCACGCCAGATTGTGTCTGACCAGGGCGCTCTTCCTGCGTTGGTTATGGCTAATGAGATCTCACCTCCGCCTGCTGCCCCCCGAGAAGACATATCAGTACCTCATACCCCAATTGAATTCCGCAATCCGTTCCAAATGCCCCCCTCTGAGCCTGCTCCCACGCAGCCAGTCGCTCCGGAACAGCAAGCAGAGAAATCCGGCCATAAACAGTCATCCTCGGTCAACGATATTGAGCCGAAAATCGTCATGGCAAACACAGTCACCGCGCATGGGACACCAATTATGGGACTCGTTCGCGGCGGCTCTCTGAAGCGAGTGAAGGGGAGAACCTTCTCCGTCCCTCCTTCCGAACTCTCTAGGGAAGAGAAGAAGGTCGTTATTCCGAGTCCCCCGGAGCCGGAGCCGCGGCGCAATATTACGGATCCAAGCGTGTTTCGCGCTCCGTATCCCATTTCGCAGCCAGGCTGGGCTGATTCGGCTTTGGAAAGACGGTCTCAAGTTGGTCCTCGATCGGTATCACAGGACTATAACGTTGGCTTGGGACCTCGGGTTAGTTCACGTCAAATGGCCTCAGATGCGGTCGCCCTGTCGGCGTGGCAGCAGGCATCTCGCCCTGGTGGTCAAGCTTATGGTTCTCTTCGTCGCCGTCCCAAGGGATTTTCGATTTCAGGCTCCGATCCGGCTTCCACCATCATTGGTTCCGATGACACGCGGGTGTTTACATCTTGCGATGAATATGAGACAGACGGGGCGTCGGACTATTGGGACTCTATCCGCACACGTGAGACCAATCGCAGTGGACTGAAGGGGCTGCGGATTGAGACGATGTTTGACAAAGCAGGTACGAGCTTGGTGAATGAAGAAGCCACGACCTTGGAGTCTCTCCTCCCGCGGGGTTCCTTCGCCGCTCGGTCTTTGGACAAGGATCCCCAATTATTCACCGATCCGCTTCTGTCTTCTCCTCCGTTGGTTCAAACATCCATGGTTGAAAATCCATTCGTGCCTGAAGACGATGCTCTCAGCATGATTGGATCGCTTCCTGGCGAGGATCGTGATTTCTTTTCATCTCCTCTGACCCATTCATTGGCCAAATTTTCTGAGCAGCCCGAGTCTCGTTTTGATGCAGCCAATGATCTGTCAGGATCGTTTGTGGGCGAGTTGGATTCGGATATCAGCAAAAAGACAAACATTTTTGACTGGTCTGAACAGACACACCCTCACCGTGAAACTTCGGACTCGGAGACGCGTCCTAGAACCATGCACGGGAAACAAGAGGGCGTTATTGATAGAAACAGTCGGGCTGTTTGCCGGAAAGCACCATCCACCGTTCACCTTAGGAGCCAAAGTGTCCCAGTCGCCAGTGAGCTTCCCATCAACGAATCGCGTCAAACATCCGGCAAGTTCGGTACTTGGGGCTTGGGCAGTAAGGGTGTCAGTGAAGATTGGGATAGCGATTTTGACTTTGATGAATCGGAGGACACACCTATCGCCGAAAACAAACCGCTTATTGAGCCTGATACCAATCGCCAGAGCATGACAGTTCCCAAGGCTATTCTGGAGCGTCAAGCAAGTCTTCGTGGTCAATTTGGCCAGGTTCAAGAATTAACACTGCTGGTGGAGGAATTGAAACGTCTTCGGCATCAAGCAAATGTTCTAGGTGTTGTCAACGGACCGTCCAGTGAACTGTGGGCAGAAGCAGAGCAGATTGTGAACCTTGCTACCATTGACGATGAAGAGGAGCGTCGCTCGCCGCCAGGATCTCCACAATCTCTCACTTTCAGTTTTGATGAATCCGACGATGACGGCCTGAATGCGTCGTCAAAGCACAACAGTGAAGTCTCATGGGACGTGCCTCATGAAAGTTCTTCACCCACGTTGCCCCTCGCTCAGCTTGCAAAGGACTCCCCCAGGTCCAAATCCGTACTTGATATCCTCCAGGCCGGTCGTGATCAACAAAAGCCCGCCTCAGCTCTTGAGTTAGAATTATCATCACGTGCAAAGAAACTTCCGTTTGATACATCCTCGCTGAAAAATTTGGTGGTTCGTGCGGGTGTGGTGACGCGCGCGTTGAAGGAAGTTATTCGCAAAGCAGACGGGGTAGCAACTAGCCCGCAGGACTTCCCCCAAGACCCGCCATTCCGACGCATTTTCGATAAACCATCTCACGATGATATTGCCAGTTTTGAGGCAGCGCTGGCTGACATGTCCTAATCACTTTTTTTTCCTTTCTTTTCATCGACACATCGCAATACTCACTCCCTCTCATTATCTTCCATCCGCCAACCATAACCCATGAGATGAACCGAAAACCACCTGAAGATCATTTGCATGACCATCTTCTTCATCCTTACCTAATGTTTACTCCCTGCACGATCTCGGAGAATTCCGTCTATTTCTTTCACAGTGCGATCTGACCCAAAACGCCGTAACCTTTTTTTTTTCATTCTCGTGTACAACTCTACCCCCAATGTACATTGCCAACAATACGGTTTTTCCCTTTCCTTCCTTTTCATGTGTGCATCCCACACATACGAGTGCCCATGGGGCCCATGACCTTCCATTTTCTCTTGTGTCATCTTCCCATTCCTTTCGTCCATGTTTCATATTTGCGCAGCTCATATTTCCTAATTGCGCTGTACTAATCACAGAGGATCCCTTCCACAGGGGATGGCCTGTACTCTGATGATATTTTCAAACGAAGACCCCCAATACCAGGCCAGATGAAAAGCAATGAACCCAGATGTGATGATTAACCCGGGGACAAGCCCTGGCGGGCAATTCTATGGATTTGCCATCCTGTGTCTAAGTGTAATACAGAAATGAACACAATTTCTAATCTTCAGATCATCCATATTAATGGAAAAACAATATAATGTTTGTAAACTGTATAAACAATATTATCCAAGAGAACGCGTTTCGTATACAATTCCAGTGGCACTCATCAAGGGCCAGGCAGCGTCCCAGCCTACGTTCAGCTATACAAGAAGTTCAATATCTGCTTTTCTCCGAAATTGAACCACAGTCATTGAACATTCATGTTGTGAAATCGGAAAACTCACACCAGCCGATGGTCGCAAGGTACTATTGAGGGGCAATCGAGGAATTACGTCTCGCCCCGGGCAACTTCCCGGGGACTATTGATCTTCTGGCGAGCCCAATTACTCTCAACTGTAGTTCTGGTGTTCATACTTGTTTCCAGAAAAGTCAATATTTTCCTAGAACGGTTGAACTCTCCACAATCATACTTCAACCTCTATATATATTCGACTTTCAGTACATGTGAGGCACTATATCTGTCTTGTATGCTAATATTCATTGGATTCAAAACACAGATTTGATGTACAAAACCGAGGTTTTGCTCAACTGTTGGTCCGATATATATCCCCAGTTACGGTACAACAAACCACCGACATCATTTTGACAATCCGCTCTAAAAACGCAGCCGCTATTTCTTTAAATCAAAGTATTGGACTAACTCCGAACTTGCTTAGTTTACGTTGGCATAATATGTATCTGATGAGTTCAATCTTCAATAGAGGTGTCTTGAGGTTGTAGGTAGCACGTCGACAAGACAAGACATTTTATTACACGTATCATATTTCCCCTGAGTATTTGAATAATAACCTACGCTTAGCTCGGCATATTTTGGTTTGTCGGTTATCAATGCCATTATAGATTATTCCTATCTAAAGGTTTCCCTCGAGATAGATTGACCAAACAATCCAGCTCCAAGAGTAGATAAGAACAAAAAACAAATAAACCAGTAAGCCAGTGCAGAGAAATAGAAGAAAATTTCCTCGCAATAACAACATTGAATATATATAGAGGCTGGCCTGGCAGTGTAAGATGCACCTTCTAAGGGTAATATACTCCGTACAGTCAGGCGTATTATAGTTAATCCGAATATTATCCGGGGTACTTTCAAGGTTGGAAATGAGGGGGGGCCACACCGGCGTCTCATATTGAAGGAATCCGAAATCATAGCTTCAAATTGGCCTTGTATTGAATCAATTGGTTTTTTTTCTATGTAATTTGTACAATGGACAGGTTTATTTTTTCCCTTTTGTTATCCTACGATTAAGCATTAGCCTATTAGCCAATGTGAAGAGTCAGGGCTTGGCATATAGCCTAGTATATACTCCGTACATAAGGAAGAAATGAGAAAAGAAAGGAAAAAAACGAAAAAACCCCCCTTGTGCCCTTACATGGGGATACAGAATACAAAAGTTGAACTGTGTAATAAACAAGATACAGCCACCTCTGGTGCCCCCACTGGGGCACTCTTCCAATCTCAGGGGCAGCCGTTCGGTGATTGGCTGATAACGCGGGTTCCTGACGCTACTCGAGAGTGTGGTCCCATCAAGAGGCCTTGGAGCTGTCTTACCATCACCTTGCTTAGTGCAGTTCTTCTTGCATTCGAGTGTCAACAAATAGATTAAAAGAGGTGAAATATTAGTAGATCAGAATAGACAAATATTGAAAACCGAGACAATAACAATAACAATGCTTCATCGAAATCCAGGGTGTTCTAAATTAAGACTCAGGGGCGAGATGCGGAGATAGAGAGAGAACGAAGTACCTGTACGATACAAAAGTCTCTGTATAATATTGACGCTAGTCCGCCATTCTAGAACTCACTCTTCCCTCCTTCTCCTCTTTTCTTCTCTCTCTCTCTCTCTTTAACATTCATTCTCTTTTGGCTGCTGGCCGCCGCTCTTTTATAAGGACCTAGTCCTATACACTCATTTACACTGCATTTGCATTGCTTATTACACTCTTTTTGTTCTCGGATATTTGTGATTTCTGAACTGTGTGACCTGAATTTAAATGACGAGCATCAATCTCGAGCGGCTATCGCCATTTTAAACGTGTTGATCGCTCTTCACGTTCTAGACAAGTCGGGTCTATCCCCTATAGACCAGACTACATCGACTATGCCTCATGCTCACCACATTCGTCGGGATGTCATCCCTCCACATCGATTGCCCTTTTTGCTCCCTAGTCCCTCCTCCATAGCCACACAGCTTCCATCTCTCGTGGCAAGATCCGAATCATCTACGGCGACCGCGGGACCAAAGCCCACCAGCAATCTGACAACGACCGTCTTGCCTGTCGTTCTCGGTGCAGGAGTTCCCATTTTGTGTGCTATTATCGTCCTGGTTGTGCTTCACCGGAGACATGTCAAGAAACTTCTACGGGAAGATGCAATGGATAAACATAAATCTCTCGATTTTGGAATGGATACAGTGGGGCCTGCCACCAGGAGGAAAGACCCGAGTGGAATGCCCCCGATGTCACAACCAGCCCATACCAAAGGATTGTCTCTTGATGTCGATTCATATTTGATGCCTCCGAACCTGAAAGGTCCCACGGAGAGTCTGCGGTCCATGTCAATAGATGATGACAAGTACCGTCCGGCCACTGCCTCCATTCGGTCGTACCCCAGAAATTCCAAATTTGGAGATGCCGATGACGGCAATTCAGGTCTTCTTCAGAATGCACAGAGGATGTCTCGTTCATCCCCGCCGCTGTACTCCTCCCCTGTCGAATCTTATGGACGCAGTCCTCCAAATCAGCACAATGATTACCTTGGGCAAGTTCCCGGAGTGACGCCTCCACCTGCCGCACAGCAACCCGGCATGGCTATTGGAAGTCCCAATGCCAACCGGGTTCCCACGCCAGAGCCCCTCCCCCATCTGGATTCCTCTTCAGGCTTGCACTTTGGACTGGATGATACATATGGCAACACATATAACAGCCAGCATGAAGAGCGCCTCAACTTCCCGCTGCCCGAGCCTTCGCAGCCACGAGACTTGAACCATGACCAGGCTCCTGCATCACAGCTTCCTCGTATTTCCCTGCCGGCCAGCGATGTTACCAGTAGTGACTATGGTGATGATCGCAAGTCGCAATACACTCTCCCTGCGGTCAACATCCATGGCACAGAAGATGTACAGCAACATGATACCCCAAGCCACGATAACAAGCATCCAGAACTTCCAGAGGAACCTCAGAATCTGGATGCGGCGTATGATAACCGCCGCGATACCCGCCGGATGACTCTCGGATTGCGCCCGTTACCCCCAGAAGACCCCGCTGACAACCCAGAACAGCGTGCCAATCGGATTCGCTCCTTCTACAAGGAGTACTTCGATGAGAGCAAGGGGCAGCAGGAGCCCACATACTATGAGGACTTCGGGCCCGAGTTCTATGAGGGTGGCGGTAATTCCGCTGGTTTCATCTACGACCCAACCACCGGCGAGTATTATGATGCCAGTCATGGTGCTGCTCCGTTCGCCGAGCCGATGACTCGTCGCGCGATGACCCCGCCGCCTCGCGCACCTCCACGCTTCCAGGGAGCCGCCCGCCACATGGCCACCAACTCTGCTGGTTTCAATGGCATGCCCGGCCCACGCGCCTTCTCATCTGCCTCTGGCCGTATGCCCGGTCCACGCGGCCCCAAGAAACCGATCCCACCCCCGTCGCCGCTGCAAATCCTTCCTACTCCTCACATGTTGACAGATGACTCCCTCATGAGCGCCATGGACTTTGCCCCTGGAAATGGATTTAAGGACCGTCGCGCGGGTCGCCCCGAGACACCCACCGGTGGCATGCGCCCGTTCGTCCCTGGCGTGCGTGCTCACACGCCACTGGTCTCTGCCTTTGACGAGCTCGCTGTGATGCCCAGTCCTCACGCCCTGCGCAAGTCCGGCACGTTCACCAACCTGGACTTTGTGCCCCCGCCCCGGTTCAAGAACGAGGGTGGTGCCGGCAGCGATGCGGGTAGTATCCGCAGTGCTCGGACTGTCCTCTCTACCAACCACCAGAATAATATCCGCATGGGCAACTACCGTGTCAGTCGTCTGCCGGCCGAGGCCGTCGGTACTAGGGACGACATGATGGCTACTCTGCGTCCGAAGTGGGATATGAACAACGCATAAGGAAGTGAACTTGTCGCTTTCCAATGTCATGACTTTGTTGTTTTGGTACCTTGTATAAGAGCACGTGATGATTTTGATTTTTTTGTTTCTCATCTGGGTCCCCCGGTGCTTGAGCTTTTTGGGGGGTGATGGTCATCGCCCCCTTTTTATATTCATTACTCTGTTCTCCCTTTTTTTGTCTGCAAATCTGCTATCAATGGCGTAAATAGACGATGGTTGGATTCTTTCCCGTGACCACTTTGAAATTTCATTTCTTCTGCCCGGTCTTTGGGCTGTATATATTAGGTCTCTGTACTCCGTACTCTGTAGTTCTAGAACATATAAGATCTAAGATCCGGAGTATACGAATTAATTTCGTATATTTGTACTCGGAACTCCGAAGACACTCCACAATTAGGCGTTCAGCTACGTACGTTGTACCCCGTGTGACGGGAAGCTGTGAGTTGGGGGCCTAGAAATCAGGCCGCTAACCAAACAAGTCAGGGGCAAGGATGAGAGAGATCAGAATAATTTTAATTTTAATATTTATATGCTAATGGGCTAACGGGCTAACTAATGGGCTAGACGCAGAAAACAAGATTACCCGCGCCGATCGTATTTTTTCTTTTTAATTATAGTAGACTCACTCCGTATTCCGTATGGAGTATAGTATTGTTGACTACCAAACCGTTGAACAAGTGGATAATCAGAAATCAGAATCATATTGTGGCAACTGAGTACACTCTGCATCATCGATTTTTTTATACGAAGCACTATGGAATAGTACTCCGTATAAGAGACATCTGGAATATATAACCTTGGAATTCACCTGGGTAGCCTCGGGGCTTCCTTACTTCAGGCCTACCACCCACGGGTACTCTCAGCTCGGTTCTCGGTTCTCTTTTTTTTTTTTTTTTTTTTTTTCTTTCCTTCTTTTTTTTTCGGTACCAAATAATAAACACATAACGTTAAATATTGGGATTAAAGATGGATTATTTTCGGAGAATATATTTTCAGAATTTTTGGAGGAGTATTAGAGAGTATCGTAGAATATTATAGAGTAGAGAGTAACAGAGAGTATTCGAGTCCTTTAGCCTTATGGTCAGGGGAGGGTGTCGCATGGCCGGATCAAGGGATTACTAGAAACAGCATCATGTTTGTTGCAAGCGGGGGATGCAACTGCAGTCTGCAACTTAAAGCGTAGCATATTAAAGCGTAGGATAAATTCGCATCTGCTTTACAGAGTACCGAGTACAGAAAACTAGAATACTACGGTACAAGTCAATTATAAGCAAAACATATGTAAAATCAAAGTATCTATTATTACAACTAGGAATGCGGATACGCCGCAATCGTAAGAAATCTCCACTTCCCACTTCAATCTCACTCTCCCACACACTTCTCTCCTCTCCATGGCTGCTAGATTCGGCCTCGAGAGATTGTGAGTATTTTTTCTCTCTTTTCCATCCTTCTCAATTTTCCTTTTATCTCTTTTTTTTCTTCTATTCCGATCGGTTCCTGAGATATCGCCGATTTCCCCCCTGAGACTCCCCGACCATCAACCTCAACATCTCTCCTTACGCGTTCAAATCGCAGTCTCTCGTTAAACCAGCCTATTAACTTGGATTCGAAATTGTGACCCCCAGTCTCATTCAGCCCGAAATTATTTCCGCACCCGGAAGTGTCCCTAATCTCTCAAAACTCGCCGAACCTTCTTCCGACTCAGGATCACTTCGATCCCAACCGCCAATCTCACCGGAGATCAACTATTCTTGACCGACAACCAACATTGGCTAAAATTGTCTTTGAAGATGGCTTCACCATCCCAAGGCGCTCCTGCTACGGCTCCATCTGTGGCTGCTAGCGCCGCAGAAACCGTTGCACAGACTTCGGCCGCTGCTGCCGAGACCACCAGTGAAACACCTGCCGCCCAACCTACCACTTCTTCAACCTCAACGACCTCCTCGTCTACGTCTACGGCTGCTCCCACCACCACTTCAGCCGAACCGACTACCACCAGTAGCACTACGAGCAGTACTAGTAGCACGCCCACGCCCGAGCCTACCACGTCGACCCCAGAGCCTACGTCTACTTCGTCCACTACCACTTCGTCCACTTCGTCCACTTCTTCTACCACTTCTACCACTTCTTCCACTACAACCGCCCCGTCCACCACTTCAAGTGCCCAGGAGACAACGTTTACATCGACCCAGGGAACTACTGTAGTTGTCATCACGTCCACCCAAACAGCGGCTAACACTGGTGCCACGTCTACCGCCTCTTCCAGCGCAACTGATTCGGCCGCGCTCGCAACCTCCACCTCAGCAGCAGGCTCAGGCGGTCTTTCTCCTAGCGGAACAATCGCCGTTGCAGTCGTTGTCCCAGTTGTCTCAGTGGCATTGATCATCTTGGCGCTGCTCTTCTTCTGGCGTAAGCGCAAGGCAAACAAGGCGGCCGAGGAGGAGCGCCGCAAGGAAGTAGAGGAGTACGGATTCAACCCAAACAACGACCCAACCCTTCCTGGTATTGGAGGCGCTGGAGGCGCTGTTCTCCCCAAGGACGACCAATCCTCCGGCTACCGCGGCTGGGGAACCACCTCTGCCGGGCGCAAGGCGTCCACCAACCTCTCGAGTGGAATGGGTGGCCTGGCCATGTCGGAAGGAAGCAGCCCCGGTTATCACCACGGCGCAACACCCAGCGAAGGCACCGTTCAATATTCCGATGGTACTCGGCCCGACTCCGGCGAGATTGTTGAACCCATCGGCGTGCTGGGTGCCGCCCCAGTGGCTGCGAACAACCGCAACGGTGACATCCACCGCGGTCCCTCCAATGCATCCTCTGCTTACTCCGCAGCCAACCGTTCCGACGCGTCGGAGGAAAGTCACATGTCCGCTGTCCACCCCTCAACTGGCTACTACGGTGAGAACCCGTACTATGGCGACATCAACACGCACGGCGCATACGGTGGCGACGACTACCAGCCTGTGATCCGCGATGTTCAGGCGCGCCGTAATACCCGCATCGAGAACCCCGGTGTTTATCCACGACAGGGTAATGCCGGTATTGCGCAGAACTTCTGATGGCTCAATTGATTCGGATTTCCTCCAATAATCTTAGATCTCCAAAAGCTCGGCATTCCTGTTTTGGTTTTTTTTCTCTTGCACAATACCACACGCTCTTTCTATCTCGACCACCGCCGACTTCATTCGTTTATTTTTCGGGTCTCTCATGTTCCTATTCCCGGCGCGATGGACCTTCACTTCATGTCTCTATTTGTCCTCTACACCTTTATTTTCCTTTTCTGTCTCTCTCTCTCCACCCTCTTAATCGGCCTGTCGGGCTTTGATTTGGTTTGGTTATCTGTTTGATATATCCCGCGCATCTGGTCTCAGCTGCATAGCTTGTTTTCGCCTTTTGTGTTTACACACCTCGTTTTATGTTTGTGTTGATTGTTCTTTTTTTTTGTTGCACATGTCTTCGTACATGGAATTGTAAGGAGCTGCATCTTGTACATTTCCTGCTGAGTGTGGAGTTTTCCATGCACCTGGACATACTCGAGATTTGCAATGATACCTCGGGTGTCTTGGATTTACTCCTAGTTCCCTTGAAGTCTTTGTATCTGATATACTGAAATGAAAGGTTTACAAATGGGTTTGATCTACCTACGTAGTCTGTATGTGATGGGAGATATAGTTCCGCGGAGAAGGTCGGCAGAATCGTAGAAGATGTACCTTGTAGCCTCTTAAGAAAGGAGATCAAGAACACTACGTAATTTACTTTGACTAAAAGTTACTAAATGTTACTAAATAACTATGTACCTATACTCTGGCTAAATAGATTAAAACAGGAATTATGCATAGAATGAACAGTACTCGGTACATTTCCGTTGTAGTGGTTACCAGTAAGTTAACAACGTGCGTCCGCTGTTCACGGTGATTGGCGATGAATGATTCACACAGCTCCCCACTCCCCGGCTTAATTGCACCTCGCAGCTTTTCCCTTCTCTTCGAACTATACTCCGTAGGGCCCTTAACATTCGAATTGTACCTGGTCCCTGTACATGTCCACATTGTGTCTCTCGACTTATTGCCCCGCTATCTCTATCTCTATCTCTCTATCTCTATCACCGCTTCGACCCAGAATTTCTGTGCTACTCTTAGCATCTAATCCCTTGATCTGATATACGGGAAACCATCTCAACCCAACGTCACACATTTTATCTACCTGTGTCACTCCGTCTTTTCCCCGTCCCACTATTATTCTTCCCCACTGGGATAGCGCATTAACCGCCCCCCTCTTGCCCCCGGAAGCCTAGTACCAACTTTGGTTTCGTCCCAAACGTGTCCTTGTCATCCCACCCTGTCTCTTTTTTTTTTTCCTTCTTCTTTCCATTGATACCCTTCCTACCTCGCCCAGTCAGCTCCAAAAGCTCTCATTCTCCTAACTCTCAGCTCTGTTTCGCTGAGCTTGCGCTACTGTTGCGATCTCGGTCTCCAGAGCTCGGGAGAGCTAAAGCTCTCTCCGAGGGTGTGAAAACATGTACGTATGCCCTGCAGCTCCTGCTAACCGCCTGATCCATCACTAGAGCTACTACTGATATGCCCTGACTCGATAGGAAGTTCGGCAAACAGATCCAGCGCAGGCAGCTAGATCTTCCTGAATATGCCGCCAGCTTTGTTAACTACAAGGCGCTGAAGAAGGTTGGTTTAACGTCCCGCCCGCTGTCGAGGGAATATGAGCACAGCTAATGCCTTCACAGCTGATCAAGCAACTCAGCGCCACCCCGACTATCCCGGCACAGAGAACAGCCGAGGAAATTGCAAGAGCTAATGCGGACCCCCAAGGCGCCCTGCGCGCCAACAAGGAGGTGTTCTTCTTCCGCTTGGTAAGTTGTCGGAATAATTTCCTGCATATAGGAAGATGGATGTACTTACCATGACGTATAGGAACGAGAGATTGAGAAGGTGAACACTTTCTACCTCCAGAAAGAATCAGAGGTATGACCATTTATCCAGTGCACAGTCATAACCCTATCCGGAGACTCATCATATCGCTTTAGTTTTCTCTGCGCCTAAGAACGTTGGTCGACAAGAAGCGGGTGACTCAGTCCCGAGCCTCGTCAAATTCCAAAGCACCGTCGAATTTTGCTGCTATGTTTGAAGGCTTCCAACAATTCGATGGCGACCTGAACAAACTGCAGCAATTCGTTGAGATCAACGAGACTGCCATGTCCAAAATCCTCAAGAAGTGGGACAAAACCTCCAAGTCTCGCATGAAAGAGCTATATCTACACCGGGCTGTCGAAGTGCAACCATGCTTCAATCGTGAAGTTCTTCGAGACCTTGCGGATAGAGCTACTACCGCACGCCTGGAATTGGAGGCCTGGGCCGAGGGCGAGAACATTCAATATGACGCCTCACGTCCATTGGACCGCACCGCACCCTTGGGGTCGGAAGAGGATGAAATGGACAACCAGATCTTGCAGTCAGCCTCCACCGGCAATCTGCAAACCCTACGTGAATGGCTGGTCAGGTTGCAGCAGTTTCCAGACGCCCGTGAACGAGCCACCCGTACATTCCTGACTGCCATTAACGGGTTCTCGGATGAAGTGCTCGCTTTGCTATTGGAGAGTCAACTTGTTGACATACATGCCGAGGACGACATCAACGAACGAAACTGCCTTCATGAATCGGCCATCTCGGGCCGATTATTTGTCTTCCATGCAGGTCTCCAGGCATCCGTGGATTTCGCCCGCGCCGATGTCTATGGTCGAATCCCTCTCCACTATGCGTGCATGCACGGCCGTGTGGATATGGTGCGACATCTGCTCGCAGCCGGCCCCCACACCGTCGATATCATGGACCATGACAACTTTACCCCTCTAATCCACAGTATTGTAAAGGGCCAGCTGGCATGCGCTGAGCACGTTCTGCGTAGCAATGCCCGCGTCGACCCAGAGCCCGAGTCGCCACCTTTGAAGGGAATGGACATTCGTCCCTTGAGAGGCCCGGATCATATTCCTTTGAATCTCGCCTGTCAACATGGCTCTCTCCCCATCGCGAAGATGCTTCTTGAGCGAAATGCGAAGTTGCTGCCGGATGCAGAGGGTCTCTACCCCCAGCATATGGTTGCACGCGCCTCACAATCGCCAGAGCTACTATTACTCCTGAAGGAGCACGGTGCTGATCTTGACCAGAAGGACAAGCTTTACCAGTGGACTCCGCTGTTCCATGCAGCCAGCGAAGGCTGCGTCCCCTGTCTACGCACCCTTCTCGAGTGCGGGGTTGATGCTCAGGTCTCAGATGAAAAGGGCCTCTCGTCTATGTACTATGCTGCCTGGGAAGGGCATCTGGAGTGTATGCTCCTCCTCTGGGCCCAGCCCTCCGGTAGCAAGCCTGCACTGGGACCGCTTGACATTCTCAATGGCGTGCGAATGCAAGAACCCGGCCCGATGGGCGACCCGATGTCCGTGGTTCCAAGCGTTTCTGAATTGGAAATGGCCGATGGTATCCCGGATCTCGAATTGCCTCCCCCGATTATCCCTCTCCGCCGCTACGGCCACAACTTCCTCGACAAGAAAGTATTCATTCAGCTTCTATTCGACCAAGGAAATGTTGGGTCTATCGCCTTTGATCAGGCGGGCCGCCACCCTGCTGCTCGCATGACCATCTCTTCCAAGCTGTCAGACCTCATTCCTCGTACTATGATGCTACCCATCCAGGAGGAGACACGCACAATATCGTTCCACGTGGATAACTTGGACACTTTTGCTGTGGACTTCGAGATCTTCCCTACCTTTGGTTCAAAGGTGATTGCAAAGAGTGTGGCCCTGCCAGACATCTTCCGCGCCGAGTCCTCCAGCACTGGCTCAGGCTGTCTGCCTCTATTCGACCCCCGCCTCCGTACAATCGGCCAGCTGCGCTTCAACTTCCAAGTGATCAAGCCATACCACGGCGATCCTCTAGAGATCACACACTTTGCTACATATTGGAAGGCCACTAGTGCCCTCGACTCAGAGCACAATGGACTTGTGACTGGTTCTAGTTTGTCGGGAGATTATGTTCAGCTCTTTGTACAACTGACCCGGGACCGCGTTGCAGTCCTTTACCCGCAATTTATGATCAACCACCACGGAGTCGACATCCCTGTGTCTCATTTGACATATGCCCAGTTCCAGGCCATTGGCGCAGAGCACGGTGCCAACCATCCCCAGATTCTCCAGTTCTTACAAACAGAAGCGACAAATGACATGCCGCAGACTCATCGACTCCTGGCGGCGTCGTTCTTGTCGTTACACGATGTCTTACGCCAACTCCCTATTGACTTGAATGTCAACATCTCCCTCCTCTACCCATCGCCCGCCGAGGAGAAGAAGCTCGGCATGACTTCTTTGGCGGATGTCAACAGCTTTGCCGACGTTATCTTGACCGATGTATTCGACCACGCCCGTGTGGCCCGTGATAAGAACCCAGAGTTCATGCGCTCCGTCGTATTCACCTCCTATAACCCGAACATCTGCAGTGCGCTGAACTGGAAGCAACCCAACTGTGAGTCCCCTTGAAATAGAGTCCAACTTGTGTGTGATACTAACTCCATTACTAGATCCTGTTCTTCTTTGCAATGATCTTGGTCAAATTCGTGACCTGGCTGGGAACGTTGACTCGATGCCCTATGTCAATAGCAGTGGCCGGGCCTCGATGTCAATCAAGGAGTCTGCTCGTATTGCCCAGAGCAACAACTTTATGGGCCTGATCTGCAGATCTAGCCTTTTGGTACGTTTGATCCTATTTCCGCGCGGTCTCTCTTCTCTCTCTAGTTCGCCTACTGACCACTGTGTAGAATGTTGTTCCCGCGCTCGTCGAAACCATCAAGGAACTCGGCCTTGTGCTTGTGGCTGACACCTCTGATGATGTCAGCCAGTCAGATAGATTCGAGGAACTACCCGCTACCGATACCATGGGCGTTGCCGATTGGGCATACCGCATGCCCGACGGTGTTAATGGCGTGATGAGAGCCAACGGCATTCTGAGATTTAACGATATGATCGATATGTGATCCGATCCACCCTTGCTTTCCTTTGGGGAGATACACCCTTTACATACGCCGCAATTTAATTTCAACAACGAATATTACGAGGTTTGGTAGCCTTTGCCATGCCATACTTGCTTTTCTTTCATGTTCTCTATTTTGCTCCTGGTTAGTTATTTCAAACAGCACAGATAGTCCCCAGCATGCGACTTTCTCTTTATTGCTTTCCATCTTTGTCATTTCCTATCTCATCTTGGGCGCCGGAGATAGAGCTGGGCTTGTCTGGGGTTCTGGGGTCATTGATTACATGTAGATCGTCTGGAGAGCGTTTGAGAGGAGAAGGCCAAAAGAAAAAAGATTGCCGTATTAGAGAGCTGAATGGCTAATAATGTACAAAGTTCCGAATCCCAAGTCCTGTATCTCCCGCTATGCTACATAATCAACATCACCTTCACGTACTTTTGGGCTTCCTCTTCCCAATATCCCAACCCCATCTACGCAGGATCTTCACAACCTTTGGCGTCACCGCCGCCGTCAACGGCACTCGAATAAATATAAAGCTCTTGTGGATGGCATACGCGAAGACCAACTGCGTCCAGATACCTGCAAGAAAGAAAAAACACCAATTAGAACCCCAACCTTCAGAAACCAACAAAACAGAAAAAAAAAAACTTACTAGCTTCTTCCTGATTCCGCTCCTCAGCCTGAGCAAGTTGCCCCTGCCCATCCTCCGTCTCAGGACTCTCAGTCTGCGGCCACACAGTCTTGAGCTTATCCTTAACAAACCCAATAACAACATGCTCGTAGTATCCAATGCGCTCAACACCAAGCAAGCGCACGGCCGCAAAACAGAATGGGAAATCCAGCGCCGAAAGTCCAAGATATACTCCCAGCGCAGCCCATCCATACTCCCGCGACAGCTTCTTCAACCGCTGCGATAGCGACGCCTTCTCCGAAGCTCCAGATCCAGATCCAGATCCCTTGGCACCATCACCAGCCGACCCGGAATTAAACCGGCGCTGCTTGAACTGGAACGAGCTCGGTGCCGGGCGGGTGCGCGTTGAGAAGCGTGCTGTCGTGAGGTTCCGACGTGTGGCTTGTGTTCCCTGGGTGAAGATTGTGCGGCGTGCGAGGGATGGACGGGTCGAGGGGTGGAGGTATGAGGATAAGCTTGGGGTTTTGAGGATCTCGCTAGGGCGCGAGATCCATTTTGTGAGGAGGGTTGGGCGGAGGGACATGGTAGGTTGGGTTGTGTTCCCCTGTTCTTGATTGAGGGGGTTGTGTGTGATTTGAACGAATTGGTGTTGAGTCTGGAGAGGACATGGAATTCGTGTTTTTTTTTCTTGTTTCTCTCGGCGTTTTCGGCTTCCGGTCCGATCGGGTTGGCGTGTGTATGTCGGAGTTAGGGATTAATGCGGGTTCTGTTGGTGTTGGTATGGAAGGGGATGGTGTATGGTAGATGAAATATTCGAATGATTTCTATTGCTTTTTTTTGTTTTGCTATTATTCGTACAAGACCCTAGTCTCAGCTATCCCCTAAACCCGTGCGAACATGGACACAGCTTCTGAATTTGTATACTTCGGGGGCCTGCATATACGCTGACTAAGCCCAACACCAAAAACTTCCCGAGTTCTCAGCCACAACGAGCACCCCAATCCCCCTCCCAATATCAAACTCACCATGTCGCCGCGTTTAGGAGGGCTGCTTCAGCTCTCGCCTCTATGGGGAGCCCCATTGATCACACCCCGGATCCCCGTGCGCTCATTCGGAATCCGATCCCTCAACCCGCCCAAACCCAGTCGTTTCAATGTCGGCCCCGGGCTGCCAGTCCTCGAGTCGACTTCCACAGCGGCTCTCCGCCGCAAAGCCAATTCCCTCCCGCTTCGTACCGGCGCTATCGGTATCAAGAAGGGCATGACTGCTATCTACGATCCGGAGTCTGGAAAGCGCATCCCCTGCACTGTCCTCCAGCTGGATCGTGTTGAGGTGATCTCCCACAAGACCCGTGAGAGACACGGTTACTATGCTGTGCAGGTTGGTGCTGGCTGGAAACACCCGAATAATGTGACCAAGTCGTTGCTTGGACATTTCTCGGTTAATGGGCTCTCGCCTAAGCGCCATATCTTTGAGTTCCGTGTTAAGGACGAGGCGGGCCTTATCCCTGTTGGTCAGAGTATTGAAGCGGGTTGGTTCCAGGAGGGCCAGTTTGTTGATGCTCGGTCCAATACTAAGGGTAAGGGCTTCGCTGGTGTCATGAAGAGACACGGTTTCCACGGTCAGGATCGCAGTCACGGTGTTAGTTTGACGCATCGTTCGATGGGTTCTTCTGGTCCTGGTCAGGGTGGTGGTTCTCGTGTCTACCCCGGAAAGAAGATGGCTGGAAACATGGGCAATAACCAGAATACTGTTCAGAACTTGAAGATTCTCAAGGTGGATTCTGAGAATGGTATTGTGGTTGTCAGCGGTATGTGATTTGATCTCGAGCTGTTTTAAGCCTTTTCCGAGTCCTCTTGCTAATATATCTTCTCTTCTTCAGGTGCCGTCAGCGGTCCCAAGGGCTGTGTTGTGAGAATCCAGGATGCGATCAAGAAGCCATGGCCGGAAGTGCCACAGGCAGAGTCGGCGGAACCTGCCACGGAAGCTGCTACTGCTTAATTGGAGATTTCTTTTCTTAGTTCTGACCATGTACTATTACACCATACGCGCGATATTGTTTGACTTGAGCGGCGTTTGTATATGATACAAAAAATGATATCCTTCTTCCTTTTTTTCTCTTAAGCCATTGAGAAAGAAAAAAAAAAAAAAAACAAAACAAAACAAGGGGCTTCGCCAAGTTGATAACCCAACAAATGGTCCCATAAAGAATGTCCCTAAACGCCCGAGCCAATGCACTGCTGTATCTGTACACTCTCTTTCAATATTCAGTCCTTCCGGAAGGGATCGGTATCCTTGTCGAGCAATTGCACCACCGTTCCATCCTCGGTCTCGAGACTCCATTCCTCAGTACGGAACTAGAAAAGAAAGGAAACAAGTCAGCAACTAGTACAGAACACAGAACACGTCGTAAACCAAATAAGCCCAAAACTCACATAGCTCATACGATCCGGCCGAATGCTGTGGAACTTCATCTTGCCCTGGGACTTCGTTCCCTTAACCCAGAACGAGATATTAATGCGACCATGCAATTGATTCATCTCTCCACTGATCCAGGGAATCTGCTGCGCGAAGTAGATCTCATCACCTAGGATCTCACGAGCCCGCGGCGACGTCCGCAGCGCATACAGCGTGCTGTTCACGATGCTCGACGACGACTTCTGGTAATTGAAGATTCCAAGCATGCCCGCTCCCGTCGCGATAATGAAGATCGGGAGTGTGAGAAGCCATTTGCGGGTTGGGTTCGGGTTCGGTAGCTCGCGGTCCGCACGTCGTTCCAGTAGTGGTCCTGCGTTCGGACCTGGGGCAGCTATTATTGTGCGTCGGCTGGCGATGTTGGGTCGGGCGGATGGCCGGGCGAGCGCCGCGCGCCGCGTGAATACTCGGGAGAAAACCATTGCTGTGTTTGCGGGTGTTTATTTGGTGTTTTGTCAGGCCGGTGGTTGGATTGGGGGGGAGAGGTTGCGGAAGAAAAGAGTGTCAAACAAGACAAACAACTTTGAACCTTTCGACGTCACTGCACCGCCAACGGCTGAGCGTACGACGCTTTTGTTTTGGCTTTGAGATTTCCAGAAATGGCTGCGGTCAGATTGCGCAAGGCGTTTCGATACCCTGAGGAATCGGAGGGTGAGCGAGAGGAGTTGGATGAAGAGCAACAAGAACGGGTTATCGAGCAGTTGCAGAGGCAGAATGATGCTCGCAACGCCCAGTACAGTGTACATATCTTTTTTTTCTTTCCCTTTTATAATCGAGGATCCATGCTAAATATGTTCGCAGATGATTTTTACTGCACTTCCACTGCTGGCTGCTATAGTATTTGTGTCTTCGGTGCTATCAGCTTCCAGTCAGGCTGAACGATTGTTCTCGCTTCTCAGCCTCGTTTCGTTGTTGACAACGGCCTATATCATGAAATGCTCTCCTCTGCAGCCTGATCGCAAAGGCAAGAAGCCTGTGACGTTCCACACCGAACGTACTGCTCGGCTTCATGCGGCTCTGGTGCCTGGCAACAGTGCGATTTGCTTGTTGCTGGCTGTGGTCTATTTTTCTACAGGATCATCTTATGGGATCCAACCGGTGCTATACTTGATTCCTGGAGGTAAGTCTCTTCTTTTCTATGTTGGGAGATATTGAGTCTGACTATGCATAGTCATGCTCGCAGTGATTCTACTTGCTCAAAAGGTCATGCTCTCTGTTGACCTTGCATCCCTCAAGGATCTACAGTACGAGTACAAAGGTGCCTAGCCAATAGTTAGTAATTCGCGAATTCAACTTAATTTCATTTTGAATACATATGTTCATTATTAAAGTACAGCCAGATTTTGTTAAACCACGGTGTCGCAGAAGAGATAAACCCTTCGGGGAATCACAAATCATACATCCGATTTCTTTGATCACACATCCTTTCGCAAAATATTCAGCGCTCGTCGTAATTCGTGGAATACAAGTGATCTCTGTCGTGTGCTCGAACCCAGCAAAAATCATGAGCTGATTCAAGTGCCTGCCCGGACCATCAATGATGGATCAACAGGAATGTCCCTATCGTTCCCATCAAAGCCTAGTGGGGTATCATCGTTCCCGTTGCCATTTTGTGCTGGCTGGTCGAACGGACTTGACTCAAAGCTGAAGCCCTGGTCTTCTAGGGTCTTCTGCCGTGCCATTTCAGCTTCCTCGGCTTCCTTCTGGCGTTTTTGAATGCGTCCATGAACATCATCGCCAAATTTCTTCAACCACCACAGATTCGATTTCCGGAAATCCACCAAGGTCTCGATGCTGCGGGGATCGGCGACCTTACTGGTGTCATGGCCCAGAATGGTACAGTTAGGTTCATATGGTTTCATGGATGGGTCACGCTGGCAAGCACCGCAGCTGCATTCCTTGCGGCATTTTGGACACAGCCAGTGATGCTTTTCCATAGCCTCCTGAGGGGATATTTCAAAAGCACGGAACAAACTGCCGTAACAGTAACGCTGGTCACAATTTGAGCAAGGCGCGAGCTTCCAGTTGACTTCGAAATGAAGGCAAACGTGACAGCGGTGGACGTCATCTGATTTTGCCATGAGAGACTGCCGCAATTTGCGGCGCTTTTTAGACCGAGCATTGTCTTCGGGTTCGCTATCGGCGTCTTCGATCGTGTTGTCTACCACGGGCTTGGGCTTCTTGGGATCATTCCAGGGGCGGCGCATCAGTTGCTCTTGGCAGATCTCCGCCACAGACTTTTTCCCTGCCTGACCCCGGGCGACAATGAAAGTGGGAAACTGAACCTTCAAATCCTTGTTGTTCTCGTCAGAGGAAATTATCAGCCGTCGCCATGTCTCGTAGCGCTCGGTTAAGTGCTTCCATTGAAATTGTTCCATCCACTTGAGGTTGGAAACACATGCACAGCTTCTACCCATGACGTAGCAATCCATGCATACATCATAAGGGTCCTCCTCGCCGCCAAGAGAATTTGCGCAGCCAGGACAGGTAAGAAACCTGTTGAAGATGTTGCACCGGCAAAATGAGCAGGTGACATTGCTCTGGAACTCGTGATACTCGACGTTCTTCTCTGGCTTCTTTTGTGAGAAGGATTCAGACAACAAAATGTTCTTGTACATATCAAACAGCCTTTTAAAATCCTCCCACAGTTGAACCACCACCGGATGGTCAACCTTTTTTGCTTCCCGCAACAATTTGCAATACCGCTCAAGAGTATAGTACACAATTGCTTTGTTCTTGTACTGTTCATCACGACAGACCATTCGCGCATGCGGCAAAGCTTCACGCAGAGCCAGCTCGAGCGTGTTCACAGTAGTGCGATTCCAGGCAACTTTCATCGTTCGAGTGCCGCGGTTCCAAACCTGGTGAGCAGCAAGAGGGGGTACAAGAATAAGGTCACCGGGCTTTTGCTCCACCACCCAGGTCTTGAATGGTGCAATTTCCCATGCATGCAAGGGAGCAAAGAAATCTTCAATGTCAATGTCATGCCCAAGAACAGACATCCAGTATTCGGAAACGATACGCCGGTCCTTGGTCTCTGTCATGAGCCAGATAGAAGAACCCGGTTCTGTTGGCTTGCCGTTTTCTGGAGACCCATCGGATGCGTCGACCATTATGTTGTGACCAAGACTGGCACACATCTCTTGGTGTGCTGGCGTGTACGTACCCTCATGGCCGATGTAGCACATAAGGTTCTCCGCACGCATGTTTGGGGGCAGGCTACTCATTAAATCGCCCGCTGGGGCAATGAGGTCGCCTTGGGTGGACTTGGGGATTTCGGACAGATTCGTCTTTCCCGACGCAGGGCCCTCAAAGGCTTTGGGTGCTTCGTTCAGGTAGAACAATGAAGGTGGTAGCAGGTTCTCAAGATAGGTGCGCCACTCGGGAGGGCAGTCGATGTCCTTGAGGTAGAGCCGTTGGAGGTCTTTGTTTGTATAGTTGTGGACTGTCACCTGCCGAGTGAGAAGTGACAGGCTTTCAAGGTAGTGGCCCATACTGAAGTTCTGGGTCCTCTTCTTGACTAGATCTCGAACTTCTTCGACTGTTTAGAGACGTTGCAGTTAGTATCAACCAACGAAGGATGATCAAGAGCGCGAACTCACCTTTCTTCGCGTATTTTTCTCGGAGCCATTTTTCCGAGAAAATACTCTTGTCAAGGCGATGATGAAATCCTCTGATGACCAATGGTCTTCCGCTTAGGACAACCTGGAACAGGACAAGTCTTTCAAAGTCCTCCAGAGGAAATTCCTCAATTGAGTCACAGGTGATATCCATCGCAAACTCAAAATTAGGAGTTGATTCGACAACTCGATGGATATCGAGGACAGGCGAGAGTGGCTCGAAAGCCAGGCGTGTTCGATGTGCCGGCATCGTGAGCGCCGAGCCCCAGAGGGGGCAAGATGTATTGACCTTTAGTTGATGTTTGTAATCGGCGCAATGCTCGCAGGAGCGAAGTTCATGATTTGAGAGAGGAAGTTGGTGGTCAGGACCAAGGTTGAGATTTTGTAAGACTCAGAACTGTGAACTAGCTGGGTGGATTGGGTGGTCCTTCGCCGTTTCTGTTGTGCGGGCGTGATGATGGTTGGGACGAGATAACTGAGTGAAGTGGGAAGGAGCGAGGGGGGTGGGTACACAGTAGATAGAACAGAAGAGTAGAAGAAGTCAATTTAAGCTTGGGAGTCGAGAGGTGTAAAATCAGATAGAGTGACGTGAAAGAAAGTGATGTCGCAGCTCATTCCCTTCAATTCGGGCGATCATCAACTTCTGGGGGAACGCGGGATGCCGCGTTTTGCGGCCTCAGGCAGAAACTTACACGTGAACCTTGGAACTGTCACAGTTATTTCATTATTTTACCTACGTAATCGAATAAGGGAATAAGGGGAGCTTGGAGTTAATATAGCCTAGCTTCTTTCTTTAGCTTGAAGGCACTTTAACAGTATTCAGCTCAATGTATACTTGCTAGTCTCAGCATATCGTGAATCGTGACAGCGCGGCTCCATACAAAGTAGATGTGATGGCCCAAATAGGCTTAGGGGGAGGAACGAAGCCGCTTTTTCCTGCATGACGATGTAATTTCCGACTTTTAGATCTTCAGATAGCCAGACCTTCAAGGCTTCTGAGAGGAATATGAATATTACCAGTTGCCTTAATTGACACCCTCATGTTCAGTTTCTAGGTCCCCAGCTCTCGCCATGCTTTCCACCAGCTCCCGTCTCTTCCGCGCTCAACTATCCCCATACAGGCAAAAGGTCAACCTCACTGGTCTATACAATGGGCGCCTTTCCACACTCGCTCACAATGCCTATTCCTCAGCGCAATTGAAAGGTAGCCGATCCCTCGCTGGTGTCTCATCCAATGCCTTACGAACACAAGTCCCAGTCCGACACAACTCGCAGTTGCAATCGCCCGCAACACAACCAATCGAGACGAATAGTGCGGAAAAGAACCCAGCCACCCACTACATCCCACCGAAGACAGGCTTGATTGCGTCTCTGCCGAGTTCATGGATACCGTACGCGGAATTGGTGCGGCTGGACAAGCCTACGGGCACATACTACCTATTCTTCCCAACTCTCTTTTCCACCCTCCTCGCTGCGCCAATGGCTGGTGTGGCACCTCTCCCTGTCTTGGGCACAGCAGCACTGTTCTTTTCCGGCGCGCTGATCATGCGCGGTGCAGGCTGCGCGATCAACGACCTGTGGGACCGAAACCTGGACCCTCACGTGGAACGCACCAAATTCCGACCCATTGCCAGAGGTGCACTCTCGCCGAAAAAGGCAGTTCTCTTTACGGGTTCACAGTTGGTGGCTGGGCTGGGCGTGCTTCTTTCGTTCCCTAGTCAGTGCCTTTGGTATGGGATTCCTAGTATGCCTATTGTGGTGGCCTATCCCCTTGCTAAGCGCGTGACCAATTACCCGCAAGCTGTCTTGGGCCTTGCCTTTTCATGGGGAGCGATCATGGGATTCCCAGCGCTGGGGGTGGACTTGCTTTCCAATCATGATGCCATGATGGCCGCAGGTGCCCTTTATTCCAGTTGTATTGCTTGGACAGTTCTGTACGATATGATTTATGCACACATGGACATTAAAGACGATGTCAAGGCCGGGATCAAGTCAATTGCCCTCCGCCATGAGCACAACACCAAGGCTATACTGAGTGGTCTAGCGGTGACTCAGGTCTCGCTCCTCGCGGCTGCAGGAGTCGCTGCTGGTTGCGGACCTGTTTTCTTCGTTGGAAGCTGCGGCAGTGCCGTTTTGTCGCTTGGTCTCATGATTTGGAAGGTTCAGTTGAAGAGTGTTCCGAACTGCTGGTGGTGGTTCAAGAACGGATGTTTGCTGACCGGTGGAGGGATTTCCTTGGGCTTGCTCGCCGAGTATGCGACGCAGTACCTTGGTCTGTACAATACGACGGAGCCGGAGCGCGTGGTGGCCGAGTCAACACAATAACCATGTAACAATATGAATAGGCGTCCAAGGCTTGGTTCCTTTTTTTTCAAGGCTTCTGCACCGACCCCGCCACGTAGTTTTGGATGGTAGTGACGATATCTCTCCAGTCCATCATGCTTCCGGTGTCGACATCTCCACTGGCCAGGCTCTTCTCCATGGGAGGCAGAACAGTCACCCAGCCTTCTGGATTTGATTCACTCCATCCCCACTGGTCACGTAGAACTTTAAGCTGCTTCTTGGTCACTGGATGTCGGTACGCACATGCGTCCATGTCCAACGCTGCAAAGATCATAGTTTTCTGAGTCTTGAATCCCATATCCACTACCCCAGTTGTATCCCAGGCCCTGATGACAGAGAGAAGCAGGTTGTCGGCGATCCCATTGGCCATTTTCGCCATGGTATTTGCAGACATTGGGGCAACCAGTAGAATATGCGCCCCTATGATGATGTCAGTTGCTTCTTTGTATCATGTACCATATATCTACATAGTCACTGACATTTGCGCAACTCAATATGCAAAACTGGACCTCCGCGCGTCCACGACGGAGACCATTCATCTTTGTCCCGGTAGATAGCGTCGACACCATCTATTTGTAGCAGACTGTCGAGGACCAGTTGCTCCGAGCTCTGTCCGACGAGAAACTTCTCCGCTGGCTCGGTAACTAGGATGCGGACTGAGATGTTCTTATTACGACATAGCGCCTCTGCAATATTGGGCAGCTTGATAGTGGCGGCTGCTAGTAACACATGGATCTTCTTGTCATTTGTATACTGCTGGGCAATAAAAGGCGCAGGCAATATTTGAGAATCCATTGCAGTATCTTTATTGTGATAAAAAGACAAGAAAAGAAGATGACTGGTTCATAGAGCCCTAGAGAGCTTTAGATGTGTGGGGATCAACCAGACCCGCGGACCAACCGTTGATTAAATAATACTAAACCTCCAGACCTTTCCCCGAAGTCAACCTCTTCTTTTGTAAACTACCCATCATTTTCAAAATGTTTTCCAGAGCAGTTGCATCGGTACGTATAAAATGTTTCCTATTCCGCAAAATCCTCCAGCTCACATGAATTCCACAGGCTTTCCGCCCGGTCTCACGGCCAACCTTTTTGCGCCCCGTCCGCTCGGCCATCCAGTTCCCCTCGGGCCCTTCTATCCCCTCTGTCCTCCATGCACGCCTTCTGTCTAACGAGACCCGGACGGCGATCGATAAGGCGGTCTCTTCCGCCCCTGTCGTTCTGTTCATGAAGGGTACACCCGAGACTCCCCAATGCGGTTTCTCCCGTGCCACTATTCAGATCCTAGGCCTGCAGGGTGTTGATCCTAAGAAGTTTGTCGCTTTCAACGTGCTGGAGGATGCGGAGCTGCGCTCAGGTATGTTGGGATTATCTCGAGTGAACTTCTGCCGGATTTGGATTGCTAATCATGCTGCGTTTATAGGAGTCAAGGAATACTCTGAGTGGCCCACTATTCCCCAACTATACCTCGAGAAGGAGTTCATTGGTGGTTGTGATATCCTGATGTCCATGCACCAAAATGGTGAACTTGCCAAACTTCTGGAGACCAAGGGTGTTCTGGTTGCCGCGGATGAATAAATAGCAGCCGAGCAAGAGTGGAAGATGTCAGCCTATCAATTTGATAGATCGCTGTCTCTGTAAAATTATTTGTCTCTAATGTATTCTGGTCCTAATATCCTGCTGGTCAGATAGTTGTTTTTTTGATTTGACAAATGGAAGGTGATCTCCAATCTATCTGCTCCAGTAGACCAAATTGTCACAAGCCGCCATGCAAACGAACGAGGCAGACGCTTGTATAAGAAGGAACCCCAGTTGATGAGGTCTCATATCATATGTACAGTTGATCTTCATTACATGATTAGTATTTCCCACAAAAAAACGACAACCAGCCTACTGAGCTCATTTAGCTGCTTCAGCTGCCTCTTGTGATTTCACCAGATCCTCGGCGATGGCCTTGTCTAGCTTTGCGCGTTGCCTGGCTTCATAAGCTTCACGGCTCTTCAGGATCCGACCAACAATTTCGCCAGCGTTCACGTGTTGGAAGGCATGCTGCTCGGCTTCGCGGAAGATTCCCATCTTCTTAGGAGCAGTGTATGGGTCGTATGTTAGCGGGATGAAGGTCGTGGGTCCGTGGTAGACAGCATCGGGAGTGCCCCATGGGATTGCCTTGAGGTATGGTTCGCTGGGGGTAAATGGCGCAGAGAATATGACAGCATTGATGTACTTTGGCGAAGGTCAGCAAATTGAACAGATGAGAGCAAACCAAGAAAAACTTACGCGGCATTGAAGAACACAGAGACCACGTTCGAAAATGTTCATGATTGGGTAGTTCAAGCCTTTCCAATGGTTGATCACATCGTCATCATGGATACCTGCGACAATATAGGTTGGCGCATAGTCCTCACCGTGGTCCTTCAACCTCTTTGCAACCTGGTCTTCCTCATACCAGCCACGTTGCCGGCCCTCAGACTCCTCGAGCTCTGTGACTTTGCGCAGGAACGCAATGTGACCAGAAGAAAAGAGGTCGAACCCTCCGTCAACATAAACAACCCTCTGTCCAGGTTTAGGTCCCTTTCCATCGACCAACGTCTCGAACAGGCCAGCCTCCTCGGCAAGGTGGTCCATCTTCGCGGTGCCTGAGCCAGTCCATGTCCACACCTGAGGGCCAGGCTGAAGACCGCTCTCATCCGTCGCATAGTCCTTGATTCTCTGCAAAAGATCTGCAGCAGAAGCCTTGCGCTCCTCGGGGTTTCCATACCCTTCCAGTCCAGCCAGTGTGCCCTTCACAGATTTGACGAAGTGGTTCCTGGTGCACAGCAGCATGCGGCCAACAAGATCGGTTGTCGAGATGCCCGGGGTACGTTTGACGACACGGAAGCGTCCAGCGGCTTTGACGAAGCGGTAACAATCGTTTCCATCACTGTCGGAAGTAATGTCGTCTCCATGGACAACGTATTTGCATCCGTAGTGGGAGACCCAGGGTAGGTAGGTCACATAGGGGGCATATGGAACACTTTGAGTTGCCCAACGACACGCGTCAACAGCTGCAACACTAGATAAAAGCGACATTAGTGTCAGATCCTAGCGGCTACACCAGTTTGTGGTCAAACCAACCGTTCTTCCAGTGACATCACTGTCGGACCCTTGTTCTCGAGGATAGCTTGATCGGAGTGTATTCCCACGTAAAGGGCCTTTCCTAGCTGGCGCGCTTGGAGCATAGCACCGGCATGACCTGTAGAGCGACCCATCAATTAGCTCAGAGTAATTGACTGGGTGTTAATTGCAAACCTACCGTGGTGGCTGAAGTCGAAGCATCCATCAACCCAAAGTCTGTCCTCTGAGATTGGTAGATCCTCCTGGGGATCAACAGGCCACTGTCCAGACAGAGGAACCTGTTCCTCGAGTGGTGTTGAGTCCATTTCCGCAATAGTACTCCGTAACAAATTCAGAATTGTTCCAAAGTATAGAGCTGAATTGTATAGGAGGGGGAGGGGATGTGATCGACAGTAAATTACAAAGGGGGTACGGTTACAGTAATTCTCCGGCATCACAGTCTGGCTTGCGGGGAACTTCAAATGTTTCTTCAGATCTCCTGAGTCTCAATAACCTTTGAGCACGCCCCGTGAATACATTGGGGTCTTACCTATTCGCCTATCAGTCTGGTATATCGGGCTTCTTGCTCTCTCGCCTTTTCTGATACCTCCGCCTTGTCCTGCGACCCCTGTCCACCTTCGTCCTTTGCTCCGATATTGCCCACCAACGCCAATGATTCCCTCTACATTTACCCCAGGCATCACGCGGCGGGACACAGCCAAGTCCAGTGGTGGATATGAAGGGGCATATGGAATCCCACCTCCAGTTGTTAGTGGAGGGGGCCTTCTAGGCCCGCAAAGTGCCGGCGCAATCTATCAACACATCCATGAAATGGCCGCGAAACGGATATCGACTCTGGACTATTTAAGAAAGGCGTAAGTGGATCGCACAGTCCAACCAGACCTGGGCACTACTAATTCATACCATGCTACGTATAGTCATGAAGGACGAGTTTATTGGTTTAATACTGTGCACTTCTCCCGGGCTGACATCGCTCGGCTGCCATACTTTGAAGCGCGAAAACTTTCGCGCCGCGCAATCAATTATTTGCTTCTAGGCTTGTCATTGCCAACAATACTTGACGTTAATTCCACGCCATTTGAGTATGTGCGTGCGCTGAATGCTTTACTACTGGAATTCGAAACATTCCAGTCAGTGCATCCCCCAGATGGGAGCTCCTCGTCAAGTCTTGCAAGGGCCCGCATACCACAAATGTTTAAGCGGGCGACGCATGCAGGTACCAAGACCCGACGCACCAGCTCTGCAAACGAGATCGGACTTCCAATGCAGTCCAGTGACCCATCAGACTTGAAGAACACGGCAGGGAATCTCGGGTCGGCTTCCTCTGCCTCGGTCACGTCCTTCCCGCTCACAGAGTCTTCGGATCTTCATCCTGGCGAAGAATACACTTATCTTCTCACGCCATCGTTGCCATTCGAGCCGGACTTCTTTGAGACATTTGCGACACTGTGTGATGTCTTGATTGACACTTATAGCAGGCTCGCCGCTCTAGTATCATCTCCAGCTGTCTGCACAGTGGCGCTGGGCGAGACATTTTCCAAAGCAGATGCCAGGTTACGAAAGATCATGGTGGCTGGCGCAGTGCGTGAGTTCGAAGACGCGAGTCGAAATAGTGTCAAGAGTGAGGTTGCCGGGGTCAGTCGGGTGGTGCTTGGCGGTTTATTGGGATAGCAGCAAGGTTTAGCTGCTATATATTTGGGTATGGTATTCATGCGTCAGTTTTTGACAGGACATGTGGTTGGGTTTTTACGAGATATGAGTTTATCGAGCTGAATGTTGTACGATAATGGAATTTCAGATCTAAATTTGAAAGCTTCTAATAATACATCTGTGCTGCCTTCTTGATCGGGGCTACTCAGTACAAAAAGCAGGATATAAAAGGCAACTCGCTCAAAATAACTTAATCCAGAACTTTTCTTGGCCGTGCGGCTTCGTGAGGCGAGAGGTGGTATTCATGAGAAGATTGAAAGAGTCGAGAATCGAAAAAAAAAGACAGGTTGAGACAAAGAACTCCGCTTGGCGCCACATGCTCGAATATGTAAAACAGACGCCGGGATATGCAGTCGCTTGATGTTGAATGCTGAGTGGGGAAAACATGGAATATGATGTTGGGAAGAGGTCGCGGAAATTATGTCGAGAGTATGGGACGGTCATGACTGAAGGCTTTGCTTTTCAAGTTCGCGTTGTTCGCCGAAGACGCGGCGGCTCATCTCGAGGACCGTTTCGAATCCTTCGCGGCCAATCTTGGCATTTTCACGGAACCGATCCACGCTTGCCTCTTCGACCTTGTTCTTAATCTTTTGCCATCCACCGCAAAGAGCAGTGATCTTTGCTTCTTGGCTAAATTCGGTTGTGGTGGCTGGGCTAAGGGAGGATTGGCGGTAGATAACAGTCTCACGGACGCTGAGGACGTTCGACCATGTCAGATTGGTGGAGCACATGGTCACCTTCTTTGCGACCGGATCGACATAAGAGACTTCGTAGACGTGAGATGTATTCGTTCCACCGAGAATCGAGAGCACCCATTTTGGTACAGATTGATCGCACGTGATAAGGCGCTCGGTTCGCAACTAAGAGGGAAAGGTTAGTACAAAGGTTTCAGGATATTTGAGAGTTCTGCTTCGAGGTTGAATGACTCACAATGCCAGTGCTCGGGTCGACGGTCCGAGAGAGCGTGTCTACGCCCACGACGTGGGTAGACTTATCATTCCAAGGACAGTACTTGCGCCAGTTCGCCGTTGATACTTCGTCCCACGAGTAGTCGAACGTGCATCCGGAAGAAAAGACCTTCATAGTGGCGGGTCGCAGTTCACCTCAACGATGCCGTTGGGTCGCGTGATCTTGGGAAAGGGTATTTGGATGAAGAACAGCCTTGACAAGCGCTGTGGCGGATATGATGGGATAGAATTGGTAGCGTTGGTGAAGTCGAGGTAGAGAGGTAAGACTGATTCAAGTCGAAAGTGAGAGATGGGATGTGAAGAAGTTGCAGAAGGTGATTTAAGTCTAAGTCTAGAAGGAATCGGGAGGCAAATATGAGCAAGTCAGATAGAAGAAAATGGAGAAGAGTGGATTTTAACGATCTACCGTCTGAGGGGAAAATCCTTTTTATTTTTTTTTCCCTTCGGGTCAGGGCCAGGGCGCGTTCGGAGCGCCACAGCACCAGAACGCCACAGTGCCACCGGGTTTTCCCGGTTCCTACCCAGCTGCTTATGCAATCAACGGAACAGCTGCACCGGGCACATATGCAGCTGATATGTTCCAGAACGTCCAATTAAACTCCACTCAATACATATATCTCTCCGGGTCTTTTATATTTTCTCCTTTTCCCCACATCATGGTCGAACTCAGGAAACGCAAGGCGCCAGCCCCACTCCCCGTCGCAGAGAAGAAGACCAAACCAGCTCCCAAGCCCAAACAAGACGCAGATGCTACCGACAATGATATTGAAAAAAGCCCCGCGCCAAAGGTCCCTGAGGTGGATGATACAATCGACATAGAAGCTTTCGGTGGCGAGTTTGAGACCAACGAGGGTGAAAAAACTACTTTGAAGAAGCTCCTCGAGGAGAGCAAGTCGGGAGTGGTTTTCTTTACCTACCCCAAAGCCTCAACACCTGGCTGTAAGTCCCCGTGTCATGCTCAGTGCTTCTCTTGAGAGGGCCGGGCTTGTGTTCTTGGCATAATTTGCAATCATCCTACTCCCAGCAGACTGCTTACGCCGCTTCATCCAGGTACCAAGCAAGCTTGCTTGTTCCGCGACAACCACACCCACTTGACTTCTACTGGTCTTTCTATCTACGGTCTTTCAGGAGATTCCCCCAAGGCCAACACCACGTTCAAGACCAGACAAAACCTACCTTACCCTCTCATGTGTGACCCCAAGGCCACTCTTATTGCAGCTATTGGGTTCAAGAAATCTCCGAAGGGTACAACGCGAGGCGTATTTGCCGTGGATAAGAAGGGTAAGGTCTTGCTTCGCGAGGCTGGTGGCCCAGACGCGACTGTAGACGCTGTCCAGAAGATTGTTGCCAATACGCCTAGTGTTGAAGACACCAAGGAGGATGGTGATGAAGCAGAGTGACTCAACTCGAGTGGTGGTGTACAGTCACAATCACAATAAGCGACACTAAGATACTGGATATTGCATGCACGGCACCATCTATGGTGGTTTATTTGTTTCGGTGTACGTGCTCGGCGTAGATTATTAGGAATATAAGGCGAAGGTAAAGATGCCTTGTTATTCTAACTGACAGACCGAAATCTGTCCCACCCCTTGGGACACGATTCCTCCTGCAGATTACACTAGACGATCCTGGGAATCTCGTCAACTACAGGAGGTGGCTCTCCGTCAGAGAGTTAGATGCTAGAACGTAAAATCTGATAGAAAAATCAGTTGTCTCAAGGGTGGTTGATTCTAGATCCTAGTCGGTTACTAGTTTTAGGGCTGGATAGTAGGAGTTCTTGATAGGTCAGTCGACTTTTTATCAGAGACATAGTTGGAGATATACTAATTGAGAGCTAAGGAAAGCCTAAAGTCCCGAAGTATCCGCTGATAAGATAAATACTTAGCCGGTTTCCCGAAGGCGTATACCAACATAGACGTTAGCATCGCACATCTTGCTATATTCGGCCGCTTTTTTTTTATAAGGCTTGATTTTCGACGGCCTTATTTTTGGCGCTTGGACTCTCTGACCGATTTAGATCGATTAGACTAGGTAGGAGAAGCGGAAGCTATATAAAGAGACGCGTCACTATTAGAAAAGACTAAAGGAATCAGGGCATTAAATAGTCGCAAGTATACTATAGACTAAGTGGCTCTCACGGATTCTTAAGACTACAAATAGGTACAAAACGGCCCTCATGTTCATGGGTTTTCGCGTTGAAAAGGAGTGCTATGCTCTAGAAACCGTCTTTAAAGTTCATGGTCAACTAATACCTGAAACGGCCCCCGGCAGGTGATAAGTTCACAGCAGGCAACGAATTGCGTTGAAAACCACGACCAGAGGCAATCGAGGAATCCGCGCTCCAGAAACTATAGGTTCCGAGTTTATAACCAGCAAAACTCCGAAATAGTCACTCTAGTAGGTAATAAACATAAAATATGCCTAACAAATTTATTGCCACGCCCATTTTAACGCCTAGCCCGGAAGGGAGGGAGCTTGGTTCTTTCAAAACAATTAATAGTGTCCGAGGAACTCATCAAGTCTTGATCTATTTATAATAGGGAATTTCTGATTTTAAGGGCCAACAGTAAACAATGCATGTCTACTTTAGAAAATTCGGTCAACTGCACAGCGTAGCTAGCCTAGGGTTCTGGCTTTTAGAGCCTTGTTTATTTTCTTTTTATTTTCACCAAATAATACTATAAGCAAGGTACTAGGACAGGAAGGGGACTTGGATTGGAGGCCTTAGGAATATGGCAAGAAAGTGGGCATAACTAGTTACAGTGAGAGTCCAGCAAGACTAGGGAGTCCAGCAAGACTGGAGGGACTCTCCAATCAAATGCCGCAAACTTCTTGACTGAAACGGACCTGGGTACTATACCCACTGGTCCAGTTTTGTGCATGATGCTTGCTGGCCCTTTCGACCAGGAGTATCAATCTGGCATGGCATGGACTGACCAAATACGAGAAGAGGGAAAAAGTATTAAGTGTTAAGCTGGATATGCCGCTGTTTTTTCGACGTGTGGAGAGTCCGTTACCCCAAGGTGGAGAAAGGAGTAACAGCTGGCCAATGACATGATGATATTGTAGCAGGAATATAATTGGCTTTTAGTTACTCGTTTCTCCACCCTAAAGCAACAAAGTCCTTATTGGTTCCAGCCATATGCTCAGTTTCAAATATCTATTTGAAACTCCGTGTCGTCGTGGAGAAAGAATCCGCTTCCAAACACGTCACCCAGCGACGAAGGGTCCTGGTTCCACCAGATGTTATCTTCTCTTAATATCCAGCTTGATTGCGGCCCCAATTCTCCACGTGGCCCCTCCATAGAAGGCTCCCAGAACATCTGATGCGGTTCGCTGGTGCCAGTAAGTCCTAGAGAATTAGGAAGGGGTGTGTGGTCTGACGCCCGTGCGATGTTTGGCGCCGGAGAGACATCATGTGCCTCTGTAACAAGGACAGGAGCATTAGAGTTCTGCCGTGCCTGCTGCTCGTCCTGTTCTTGAAAATCGTCATTATTCACAACGTACGTGCGGAGATGGCTGGATAGTTCTGGCGATAAACCAGAGTCTGGTTGGTCTATGAGGGGAGTGAGTTTGCCGCGCTGTCCAGCTTTTTCTTGAGTGTAATTGACTCGCTGTGACGATATGAGAGCTTGAGCTTGAGAGAACTGTCGTTTCATGTCTTCGTGCTGTTTACTGTGAGACATGGTGGCAGGAGGTGGTGAAGTTAGAAGGGACTTAGACTTACGAGTGGCTGTAACGTCATCCAATACTTACTCAGTTCGCCCGTGAGTTGTAGATTTACTTTCGTTTCTTGAAGACGCTGGTGAGTCAGAACCCCAAGGGCGAGGAATCTCCGCAGCTGGATTGCAGCGCACACATAGGCGCCATACCCCACTATAGCCCACGATTTCGAGATGGCCGCTTTGCGGGCTATGAAGTGCTTTGCCATGGTGGACATTGAAACAGAATGTTCCCATGCCTGCTCGGCAGCAAGTCGAATCATGGCCCGTGAGATGAAGGGGGTCTGTCCGCTGCAGGATAGGACGGGCACCATACAGGAGTGCAAATAGACGGCACAGAGATGGTATTGGTAGGTGAGGGAGAAGGCGCGAGCTTGATCTGCTGAGCCAGATCTTGAGGACTCCTTGCCGCGATCGTACTGCGTAGATTCAGCCATTTTATCCGGTAATTCCTCAAGTCGCTTGCTCAGAGAGCAATATTCTGAAGCCCTCTCGATTGGACAGCCAGAATTTACATGTACGGTCTGGACAAATCGTTGGACCTCCCACCTGTGACGTTTGTGAGAAGGAACCCAGAGGGTCAAGATAAATAAACGCACCAGAGCCCTTGGATGATAATCAAGCGGTATTAAAACCTATACAGGATTTCTGTTGGGTAGGTCCAAGGTCTTGGATTAGTCCATGTTTGCCAAGGCACCGCATCGGTACAGTCGGAGATCCGTCCGCGCCGTCGTCAGGTAAAGAACAACCCATCACATCAACCCAACAATCGACCTGGAATTTGGCGTTCTCTTGACTGGCGCACTTTGTGAGCCAGCAGGCCCAAAAGCATCGCATACCCCTATCACGGTTAGCGGACCAATTCGTAACAAAGCCCTTCGGTCCCTTCCCACGTATCTGGTGCAAGTGCAATAACTGGCAAGCGCGATAGGCAACTGCTGTGGCGGTTATCAGAACCACTGACGGAATATTTTATAAATGCCATGGTATGTGCGTACATGTATGCATATCGGTTCTGATGGTCTCGGCTTTGGCAAACCAGTACAAAGCTAGAATTTGACACGCTTGGATAAGCTCTAGACAGGGTTTGTCGGCATTCATAAGTGCTTGTTGGCTAGCCCGCTCTGACCAATGGCTGCCAATTGCCCTCCAATTCGCTCGAGATATATCCCCGATGTCGATTTCCCCTGAAATGATTCCCCCTGCCGATGGGGGAAGAAAGCTAGAGGTCACCATGAGCAAAGATATCGGGACAAAGTCGCAGGGTGTCGTGAAACATACAGGGAGGCAAAAGCAAACATGGCTCGAGTGACTTGGTCGCAACTATGCCCGGCTTTGTAGCTCTGTATAAAGTCTCTTTTGCAGAACAGTAGATCGGCTTGGTAGTGCCTTTCGAAGTAAATCTCGATCAGGAACAGTGCCACCTCTCTAGAGACCTCTACACAGCCCGGTTCTTCCTGCGAGGGCGGCTGGAACAGTTGGGAAGGTATCATCCCAGGTGGAGCGGGTTGGATAGGAGCCCAAAGGCTTCCACGCGGCGTAAGATTATCTCTCTGTGGTCCTCGCAAGCTCTCCGTAGAGGGGGAACTAGAATGCGGTGCCGGAGGATTGTCATGGGTCCGATGGGCAAGATAGGTAGCCGTCTCGCGTTGGGCCCCAGGTTCTGCGGTTTTGGTTCGGGTCCTCTCAACGGCCAGCCTCTTCCGGTCGGGCGGAGCAGGATAGAAGCACTCGCTTTTGATTTTTTGGCATCGCCTGCAATGGGGGTGTTCACGGCCGCAACGGAGCTATGTTTATGCACGTAATATATCAGCCGGAAGAGCGATTAATATCGGAAAAGTAGTAAAACCTTTTGCTTGCGACAACGCAAACACGCCACACTAGGAGCTTGTCTCCTTTCCATGGTGAGGCACCATGACAGAAGGATATCCTGGAAGTGGCCTTGTCTTGCTCAGTGTATGGTATCTCGGTGGATAATTGCCGATCAGGCTCGAAGACACTATGAACTGTGGGAGGAAAGAGCAGACGAAGTCGGGCTCAGAGTCGGACCGAAATTGCTACAATGCAGGAACGGAGGAAGATTCCGAACGCTCGGGCCGAACGGTAATCACCAGATCAGCGTTAGCGAAGAACATGATTTGGTGGCTTTTTACACTGACAACCACATTTCATACTAACCTAAATACATATAGGTTTCACTCCCGTATCATCGGACCGAACTCATTTGAGGGTTTCCTTTCTGACTTTGGACAGGGATCTAGACCGCTAAGGATGTAATCTGTAGATATCCATTCCCCCGGATTCCGTGTGGCTTTATACTGGGGTCATTGGTTCCGGGGACCCCGCGTTATCTCGCTTTCTCTAATTTCAAGGCTCTTAAATATGTCGAATGTTTCGTCAATACAGGCTTAAGGCTTTCTGTTCTTAAGCCACGTCATCTTTATAATCCTGTTTCCTCCCCACGAACGTCTTGTCTTCCCTGGGAACACCTGACAAGCGAGGAATCTAGGCTTTCAATCCCTCGCGCATCACAGACCTTGCCAGTTATCCTTCACTGTGTATGGGTATTGGCAACTTCTTCTTCGTGCCTCTTTCGATGGCTATCGGGCGTCATGCGGCCTTCCTCTTGAGCAGTATCCTTCTGCTAGCATCCATGATCTGGGCGGCCGAGTGTGAGTCTTTTGAGTCTCATGTCGGTGCCCGTTGCCTTCAGGGTCTCTGCGCAGGGATATCTGACTGCTTGGTCTGTGATAATCGCCCATAGACGCTTGAGAACCCCCTAACCGATCTGTCAACAGTTAGCCATAATTATCTCCTCAACAAGCGCTCCGCCCGCCTCGTTACGTACTGGGTCGTCACCGCCGTGGGCTCGTCTCTTCTACTCGTTGCCGTTCCCTTTATAGTGGAGCACTCAGGCGGGAACTGGAGAGTGAACTACTGGTTCTGGTTTGGCTTTGCGGTCTTCTCATTGCTCGCCATCATGTTTTGCGTACCCGAGACATTATTCCGACGGCCGGCGGCCCACCTCGGCGGACAGGTCCACGTCACTGACAACTACAGCACGAACCGAATCTTTGCTACATTGGAGGAAGCCCAAGCTGCAGGATTTGACGTTGCTGATGACAGTGACTCTGAAAGCTGCCAGAGAGAGATCTCCTACGTCCGCCAGTTCGCTCCATTCCAGGTTCAGAGCGCTCCTCACATCCGATTCCTTGATGCATACAGGGATATTTTTAGGTGTCTGCTGATCCCTGGCGCATTCTGGACGCTGGCCTTCAATAGTATTATCTCTGGTGCCATTGTTGTCCTGAGCCTCACCTACGGGGGGATACTTGAGGAGCCGCCGTGGCACTTCTCGCCTCCCACCATCGGCACGGTCCAAGCTGGATCTGCTATCGGTGCTCTTTTCAGTCTTTCCGTTGGTAAGATGGCTGAACCTGTGAGCCGTTTTCTAGCTCGGCGGAATCACGGTGTGCGTGAGCCTGAGCACATCCTTCCCAACTTCCTCTTCCCTGCTGCCATGTCGTTTTTGGGTCTCGCCTTGTATGGTATTTTTGGAGCCCATCCCGACAAATACAGCTGGGTTGGTATTTATGCCGCTTTTGCGCTCTTTTACTTTGGATTCTGTGCCATCTCGGCTCTCACAAGTGTCTGGCTCAGCGAGTTACTCCCTCACATGTCGGGCCCGGCCATTGTACTAACATGCGGGGGTCGCAACGCCGTCTCTTTCGGCTATAGCCACAATTTCAGCTCCTGGATCCAGAATCTCGGTTTCATGCAGACGTACGTCATGTTCGGGGGTATTCTCTTCGGTCTTGCCTGCCTAGCCATTCCTCTTTTCTTTTTCAACCCCGCAATTCGCCGGGCTACGGCCAAGGTATCATCATGGCTCGGGGGCTACTGAGGAAAAGGACACTGTGCGAGTCTCCAAGGCTGATGCTTGGATCTAAAGCAATGTTTGTATTTATGTTTTTTTGTAAGTTAATAGGTGGATATGCAACGAGATTCAATGTCAGGAAAAGGCCAATATTCTTAATTGAGATCATTTCTCACTTCTGATGTAAGCCAAAGTACTCGGGGGATAATAAGTGAGTGCGCTCTGTTGACAACTTCGTTGTTGTCTTGAGTGACTGGAGATTATTTCTTCTCTCAAAATTGCTATTTGAATTCTTGAGTCAGGGACTAGCAATGTAGGTAATAACCTCAAACCTGAGCATGTGGTGTTGATTCGCTATGCTCCGAATTTTCTAAATTAATACTTGACCTAAGGAAGCTGACTGTATAACTCCCTTGGGGTATGTATAGAGCTTAAGTTCCAAACAAGCCCATAGTTACATGGTGAGGAGGGTTATTGGACTCCCTATAGCTCTGTTTTTCTATCGCTGGGGCGCCTGCAATTGATTACGCAGTGTTCCTAAGCCTAGGGTGCCTCCGGCGACCCTTGCTGTCATCAAGACCTCATCTCCATCGTTCAGGAAAGTGAGCTTGTCTCCCTCATGTTCGCCAGCGGGGACTTTTCCGGATTCTGTAAGCTCGAGGAGACATCCAAGGGTTCGGAGCTTAGGAGAGTCGCCCTAACTGCCCGGTAAGCTTCTTAATCGTAACTAGCAGAGATAAAGGACGCTGCAATGAAGGGCTCGTCGGTGTAGGTATTACTCACAGGGGATGAAATGGTGCCGGTGCCTAGGAGGTCGCCCGTGTTTAAGCCGCAGCCTGACGAAGCAAGGTGGGCAACCATCTGGCCGGGTGACCAGCGAAGATCACGAAGATTTGAGCGAGTCGTCAGAATAGTAACTTTGTCTACAGAGCTGCTCCCTACAGACACGGTTAGCAAATACAGCATTTAACCCTTAGGCACACTCTGGCCTTACGGATTACTGAAACCTCGTATTCAATATCCCACGTGGTTTCAGTTTTAGCATGGCGCAAATGTGACGCGCCAGCAGATCCGCCGCTACGCAAATCCACCGAGGACGAAGGGCATCGTGCGCTCTCTAAAGCCTCAAGCGGGACGACCCAAGGCGAGATGCTAGTTGCGAAAGCCTTGCCGTTGAAAGGCCCAAGGGGAGTCATCTCAGAGAACTGGATATCCCTCGCGGACCAGTCATTCAGCAGCACGAAGCCAAAGATATGGTCCTCAGCCTCATCAGCACTGATAACCTTTCCAGCTGGCACCGGCTGGGAGATGAATATGCCCAGTTCGGCCTCATAGTCCATCTCCGCGCTGGCCTTGAATGCGAACTTGTTTGTTTCCTTGTCTCTGATGATGCCATATGGTCGATGGACTGGTGTTGATTCGACAACGACTGAAGATGCGCGACCATTGTAGCCGATAGGCATAGCGTAATGGTTTAGCGGAGTCGAAGCACCGACTATTCTGCTACACTTTATTCAATGTTAGATATCTATACGAAACCGACCTTTTCTTAGAAAGGTCGCTGGTGGGCAACTTACGTTGGCAATATGAACATCCGAGCACATGAAATCAGAGAACGCTCCAATCTTAAAAGGCAAATACATAGTCGCGTCCTTCATGGGCACGAAGGTGGCCATATTCAAGGTTGCATCCTGAAAGAGTGGCGAGTTGCGGTCATTGAGCCAGTCAATGAGCTGCTGGCGGAACCGCCTTCGCGTAGAAGCTGGCAAAATAGCAAAGTTGCTCAGAGTCAGATCCCCGGATCGGAAAATGAAACTGTCGTTACGGCCATTCTCAAAACCTTCCAGAATGGCCTTGAAGGTAGATGAGCATTCAATGGAAGAAAGGTCTAGGATGAAATCGCCAATGGCTACTCCCACTCGTTTCACCTCCTATAAATATGTCAGCTTTTGCAGTCCGTCTTATTGGCCATGTTTTTCTGCCAAATAGAAACAGACGGAGTACTCCGTTGCTCGTGCACCGTTGCCGACTTCGTGAAATTGTATGACAGAGACCTTCACTCACACGATGCGCGGTACTGAAGATGCCATACGGCAGGCTAGCCAAAGTGAACGGGCTGCCAGACGGGACTGGAATTGGCCAAGCCACCATCTTGACTAGTAATTCAGTTTTTGATTGTAAGGCGTGTAAATCTGCAGACTCTCCCGGCGGACTACTGTGCATGCGATATATGTGTCCTGCTAGATCATACGGAGAGCTTTATATGGACTTGTGCTTGACCTCCGGGAATTGTCCACATGTCGTAAACGGCGGACGCCCTGAAAATGTTGTCCGGACTCTGGGACTCGGACCGAGCTCTTCAGATAGTACACATTAGGTTTCTATTCATTCCGATTTATCATGTGATTGACTGTTCGGTGTCGCCACTGGGGACACTGTTCGGCCCGAACATTGTCTGGGATACCTCCGATCCTCCACAAGGGCAATGGTATGCCACGTAATTATCGTCCCTCATTTTACCTCTTCGGGCTCAATTGTCATTACAGGACAAAAATTGACGAGGAATCATCCGAGTATGACATGGTCATCGTACCCGGAGGATCTCAAAACCCATCGTAATAGGTTGTCCCCTCCTCATTATAAAACCTCCATCGCTCTTCGACCACCTCTCCTTTGCTCTCGGTCCTTTCCACCTGTCAATAGTACAATCCCACAGCCATGAAAATGACAGAGAAGTTCAACAACCCGCTCCCTCAACTCCGTCGCTTCATCACTAGCCACGATAAGAACGGCAAAGCTGTCTACTCTAATGCTGCTCCTGAGACCGTTTCCTTCTGGGCCGTCGGCTCAAAGTCAGATCCCGCGGGCTTTGGCTTGGCCTACACCACAACTTCCTCGCCCGTTCAATTGAATGGTGACAAGGACCTGGCTAAGTTCGCCGAGGAGAACGAGCGGCGGACGGAGGGCGGACTGGTCAAACGTGGGGGTTCAGTAATGCGCTTCGTCGACTACCCTCCCCGCGGAGTCTCTCCTATGCACCGCACTATCAGCTGTGACTACGCTGTCGTGATCATTGGCGATATGGAGTGTCTGCTGGATTCCGGTGAGACAAGGACGCTGGGTCAGGGCGACGTGCTTATTCAGAGAGGGACGATGCATCAGTGGATCAATCACAGTGACTCCTGGGCGCGCATGCTATATGTCCTGCTTGATGCTGAGGAGGTAGAGGTAAACGGGCAGCAACTAGGTGAAGAGCTCGGAGGGATGGAAGGCGTTCCTAAATCTCACTAAATTCGAAATATGCACTATCACACAACCACGCTTCCGGCGCGACAACTCTTTGTTCGCATGCCTGTTTTATTTGCCCTTGTTATGGGAACATCTGTGTATTGCTAGACGTCGAACCAGTTCAAGTGGGCGGAAGGAAGCCGGAGAGGTGACTTAGGCAGATGTAGGGTGTGCCTAGTTCATCTTAGACTTTTGTTCTTCTTTATCATAATTTCTTATCTATGGTTGGCATTAAGCAACTGAGTATCCGCAATCTTTAGCTGATATTATATGTCAAATTAAGTGTAGGGAAATTGAAGAAAGTGTTAACCTTTTGAACTACAGCGGGCGAGAAAACACCTCCCACCACTTGGCTCTAGCCGCAGTCAAGTCCACCTTCGCTGCCTGGGCTTTGATTCTCTCCGATTTTGAGCCAGAGCAGACCGCACTGACGGCCAGTCGACTCCAACAAGACAGCCATCCTTCTTCACAATCCTCCCGTTGACGATCACTGTGTCTGTTGGCATTCGAAGTATGGGAGTCCACTGTAGCCACTGGGACATGGACTGGCATGGTGATAATATCGTCGCACCGGAAAATGACAAGGTCGGCTCTCTTGCCAAGCACAATTGAGCCGACCAGGTGGTCTAGTCTCAGGACTTCGGCGCCGCCGGGGGTACCTTTTGATAGCGAGTGGAAAGCCCGCCTCATTGTCGACAGCTCTCTCCGCCAGAAGTGTCAGCCTCATCTGTTCCATGAAGTTGTTGCCCTGGTTCGACGTGATGTCGAGGCCCAGACATGCGTTACAACCCTTATCGGCGGCGCGAAACACGGCGGGAAATTCCGTACCTATCTGCAACTCCGTGTCGGGGGTGCGACGAGACCCGCCCCGGCACAGCGGATCGAGTCCAGTTCGCTGTCGGTAAGCGACGCGCCGTGGGAAAAGATTAGATCCGGGTCCAGAATGACTTCATTCGCAAGATGCTGTACCAACTTCCGGTGAGCTGTGTCGTACGGACCCATGGCAACGTGCATAGTGGTGGGTTTGGCGCCAAGCTCGCGAAACAGCAAGATCTGGCGCACGGTCTCGTCCAACGGTTGCGACTCGGGTTCCGGTTTTGTTGGTGCGATGCTGAAGGCGAGGAGATCTTCAGCTGGATCGTTGTTACTGGAACGGAGTTCGCGCACATGTCGCGCGTCGCGCACGCGCTGCGCCTGGTCGAACTTCTCCAGATCTACACCAGGGAAGTGACAGTCGTCGATGGGCGGGTTCTCTTAGAAGCCGTAGCAGAGACAGCCTCGAATTCCATCACTTTTCAGACCGCGAATGGCGGATCACTTATTTAAAGCAAATGACTGGGGGTTGGAGAAAGATTAATAGACTCCTCGTGTCTTATTACTTACGTGCTCTGCTTGATAACAAACGTCGAGGGCACAGGTGCCTACCTTGATTGCGGTCTGTTGAAACCCATATCTTCATTTTACGGCCAAAACTGCTAAGACTTATTGATGCCATTTTAGATAGCCGCGTAGAGAGACGAGTTAGTTTTATGTTGAGAAATAGTGATGCTGAGTCGGTTAAGGCACATTGGCTAACGATCAAACCCTTCACGGCCATCTAAGTTGAGGCCTCGTGATGCGCTGGTAGCTATTCAATCATCAATGACATGGCCAGGTTTCATGTTTTGACCACATAATCTGTTAATGACCCCTAACATTGAATCACCGAAGAGCCCCTACACTTCCATCACTAGGAATTATGGTCATTATTTTCCCAGCCTCCGCTGTTTGAGCTGTGGGACTGTCCGCCTAGACTACGGAAAGTGTCACTCCACGGTCTCGTGTGCGGTTACCCGACCCGCGAAACACCATGTTAAAGATTGGCCATCCATTGGCTCAATCTTCTGAATTTGTAACTATCAATTATTGTTCATGTTGGTTGTCTTCCTGACTTTTGATGGCTGTGGCTTTTACAATAATCTGTCTGTTGTATCTCAAAAGCTTCTTTCGAATGTATCCACCTAAAACCCTCACAAAAAATTGCCTATTTTCAATCGCAGATTACGGCAGTCGATTTAGGCCAAATTTGACAATAGGGTTTCTGCTATGCAGAAACTTAGTAATCGATACTAATGGAACTATACAATACTAGAAAATTATATAGTGTAGTCACACCATACATCCATTTCCATCAACTTTTATTTAGCTTGCTTGGTTTCACCCAAAGGTTACTTATCCTGAACACCACATAAAGGTGTAAGCTTTATTCAGGTATCGGTATAGGCCCCGTACGACTAGGGAGGGTATTATATTAGGGGTAAGGAGTCCATAGTTCAGCTTAATCAATGGTTTTCTTTCTCTTTTGTCTTCTCTACAAGTGATGAGTCCTGTATCTCATCGTTTCAAAGAGAGAGGCGCTTGGAGGATGAAGATGGCGTCGATGGAGAAGCCTATTGAGCGTAAAGAGGATGGTTGAATAGAGCTTCCGGGGGCTTACGGTCTGTCAAGAGAGGTCTACGTGGTGGACATCGAGATGCATGGTGAATGTGAGAATCAGATTAGAGAGTTGTAGAAACTAAGTTATGAGACTAAGAAATATGACAAGTTTTCAGGGTAGAAAGGATGGGAGCTTGCGAAAGGGTAGAAAAGAGGGTGATTTGAGCTTGCGTTGGCTTCACCGGAGGGCTACTAGTCAACAGCACCACGTAGAGGTCCAAGCTCGTAGCTGTTGGATCTTCCAGGACAGACGTCCCAGAAGACCCCGGCTTAGGAAGGCCGGAAAGACTCGTCAATCCATCAAGAACAGGCCTGCCAAAGCCGTTCTGTGGTAGACAGAGCAACCGAAATGTAATCGGATTAGGCCATTCTCTCAAGAATAGGCTGAGCCGAAGCCATTCCTTCAAGAATAGGCCAAGTTTGTCAACTCATTATGGACAGGCCAAGCCGAAGCCAACCGTTCCTGTAAGAAGAGACGAAGCTCACCCGTCAGGTGTCGTCCGGGAACCTAAAAAAAGGCTTGCCGGATTCCAGGCTATCACTTCTTTCGACTCCACGTCGGCGGGGGCGAAGAAGTTGTCCTAGGCGGCTGGAAGCTTGGGTATGCATGGAGTCCTCTCGATGAAGACGAGCAGACGCGGGGTAGCTCAAAGGTTCAAGCACCGTGGCTGGAAAATTGAAGTTCCAGTCACTTGGGCGTCGCTCGGCTTCGACAACCCGTGGCTGGGCGTCGGTAACCTGTCGATAGGCGTCGGCCCCTTCCCGCTCGGCCTCGGCAAGTCGCCAGTCCCTGTATTTCACCTCCATCGCAAGTCTTTTAGCGCGAGTATTGGCATCTCGCGCCGAGATCTGGGAGAGCTCGGACCGTATGGCATGATCGCGGGATTGGGCTTCGGCAGTCTGAGCATGTTGCTCAGCCTCCGTGCACTTGGTGCATTTCGCCGTTTTCCTATACTGACCATTAGCATTTATGTAGTATCAACAGGTCTGAGCAATATCCTTCTAACTGCTCTCAATGTAGGGGAAGGGATCAATGTATCTTACTCTGCGCGTATCTTTTTAAGCTTCTGTCGGTGGGTGACAAAACCAACTAACTAGAAGCTGCCCAAGCAGGTAAATGGAATAAATGATCGCAAAAAGAGGTACGGTCTTCGGCAGATCATGGGCATCCTTCATCCACGAACTTGGTTTGGTAGGGTATCCCATCTCCTGGGACTTGCTGTCGCTGTTGTTGTTGGTGATGTTGTTGCAACACGACATTTTGGATGATTGGTAGTGGCAAACTTGAAAAAAAAAAAAAAAAAAGAAATCCGAAGAACAGAAAGATAAGAGAGAGGAGAGAGAGAGAGTAGAGAGAGGAGAGAGGAGAGAGAGAGAGGAGAGAGAGGAGAGCAGGGGAATTCTAAACATCAGGGGACTGGTGCCTTCCCTTCTGAGGAAAGTCAACAAAGCCTTCCAATGCTCCTTCTAATTGAGTACAATGTCTACCTATAACATACAGAGGCCAGTCTCAGTAGATTCTTAATTGAGTCTCAATGATGAGAAGGAAGTAATATGTTCAATTCTTAATTGGAACTCAATATCTAACTATAATATACATAAAGACCACTCTGAATAGATTCTCAATAGTGACAGTAATTGTAGATTCCAATCTATAGTTTTAAGCACTGATACCGCATACTTGATTCCTTTCAGACTCCCCCTATCCATTAACCATCATACCTCCGTTGGGATGCAAACACTGTCCGGAAATATAGCTGCTGTCCTGGCTTGCGAGGAAAACGAAACATGTTGCGACCTCGCTAGGTTGACCGGGTCGACCTATCGGCACTGTATGGAACTGTTCCATAGCCTCGGTTTGCATTGTTGCGGGAATCAGGGGCGTCCAGACTTGTCTTATTAGCATTTGACTTGGAATAGGGATATGGAGGACCTACTTGGACCCGGACAAACACAATTGACCCGAATGCCCTTCTTCAACTGCTGGTTTGACAAGCCGCGAGTAAATGCGACAATTGCTCCTTTAGTCGAGGTGTAATCCAGGAGATCACCTCGGCCAATATACGGATTGACAGAAGCGCAATTGATGATAGTAGATCCCTTCTGCATATGAGGAAGAGCATACTTGGAAAGATAAAAGAAGGAATGAATGTTGGTGTCAAATGTCTTCTCCCACTGGGATCTTTTGTTGCGTTAGTAGATGTATTGGCCGAAGAGCAATGATAATGTAGGGCAACTCACTCCTCGAGCTCGCTGATATCGCTCAGCATGTCCTGGAACGCCGCGTTATTCACGAGAATGTCAATGCGACCTAGCTTTTCTAAGGTCACATTGATGATCTTTTGACAATTCTCCTTCTTGCGAATATCAAGAGCGAGAGTATGGCACTGCTGTCCATATTGTTCGACTCTCTTTTTTGTCTCTTGGGCATCCGACTCTTCTTCTGGCAAGTAAACGATGACACTTGAGGCACCCTCCATTGCAAACAGGATTGCAACTGCCCGGCCAATTCCTGAATCACCACCGGTGATGATTGCTCTCTTTCCTTCGAGCTTGCCAGCAGCTTTGTAGATCTGATAACCCCAATCCTCGGTAGGAATATGAGTAGACACAGGCTTGGGCTCTCCCATGTCAGACTGCAGACCCGGCTTTGTCAAGTGTTGAATAGGAATCTTGTGGCCTATATGATGATGTGTCGTGTTATAAAATCAATTCTTAGACAAACAACGCTTACTCACCTGGCGCAAATTGGGATTTCGACCCACTGGCCTCTCGCTCGATATACTGGGTAACAGGCATATTGGCAGGCTAGTGCGTGAATATGACCAAGAGTGGTGGATATAGATGGCCTGTGTAAATTTGTAGATATGGTACAGATGTCCATGCAGGAAACCACCATTTAAATAAGACAAATGATATTTGGCCACCAAAAACCAAAGCAAAGCCATCAATGTCACTATGATGGTCTGCTTACATTCCACCTCTTCCACCCTTTGCTTGTATTGAGGTAATATACAACATACAAGTTATGAGCCACCCAGAGCATCTTTGTTCTAGACCTTTTCTGTGGCGGTGGTTCAATCGAACACGTTGAACGATTCGATCCTTCATTGTTGTACCCACAAGTTGCCCATTCTAGGGACGACCTGTATATCCAATTGGACGAGATGTTTGATGCCTGGATAACACTTCTTTCTCCCGTTTTGATATCCATATCTGAACTGCCTTTGTGTCACGTTTGCGGTCGAGGTTATCAATATGTGTATGACAGGGGTTTGGCGTCATTAGGTTGTGGCGTTCTTCACCTAGTCCTAGTGAGCTCGAAAATACAACAATCCAAACTGCTTTTATCATGTGAAATTTCTGTAGGAATAACATGTTATATTTCTTCTTTTTGTTTGTTAGAGGAGAACAAAGAAAGATAAAACATTGACCAAGTACTATCTATACACACCTATAAATACTCCTTAGGCCGGTATATTTGAGTGGTTCCCAATGACCTTAGCTTAAAAATTGCAGTTTTTGTTATTTCCATAAAATATGAAGTGCTTCCATCGAAAGGAAGCTATAGTAAATCAGTATAGAGAGTAATAGTAGGTGTTCTAGTTGGATGATGTTCGAACAAGTCGACCTCGCGATATACTGGCGATCCTTATCTTATCAACTAGCAATGTGATTGGCTGTTGACCGTCCGCCCGGCGATAATTTTTTCTATTGCGCTTTCCGCTTCTCGAGACTCTTGGTATTCCAACAAATTGCCTGGCTCTTTTCACAATGGCGAAAGGGCAGTCCAAATCTAAGTCCGTATCGGCTAATACCGCCAAACCCTCCGAACAGATGGCTCTCTCGTCCGCTCTGTCCTCACCATGGGGGTTCCTCCGTCCCACGAACGATTTACATACGACCGTCGTGGATTCTGCAAAGCACATTCTGGACTCCCTCGCCGGTTCAGTCGTGGACGCCCAGACCACTCGTAAGCAACTCAACAAAAAGCGCAAACGGTCAGACCTCGAATCGGATTCAGTCACCCAGCTCCAATTGAAGAACCTCTACGTGGACGGTTTCACCTCGAATCAAATATGGGAGCAAGCAACACGGATTCTCGAGTCGACTGGCGACGAGATTGAGCGCGATATCACATTGATTGCCCAACATGGCGGCTACATGGAGTCGGCCGACTCCGAGCAGCTCGAGGATATCTCTGACCCCGAGGGTGCGCAAAGCGGCAGCGACAGCCACGAGAGCATGCTTGAAGATCTCTCCGAGGGCTCTGGCGCCGAGGATGATCTCGACGAAGAATCTGACCAAGAGATCGATATGGGATCTGACGATGAGATGGAAGACATTGAAGACATGGACGATGATAATTCCTCAGTTGGTTCCGCCGAAGGAGAGCCTGAAGTATTTGTCGAGGATAAATTTGGACTGAACGACGGATTCTTCTCCATCGACGACTTCAACAAACAGTCTGAGGCTTTGGAGAGACAGGATGCCACAGGAGGACCCGAGCAGAATGAGGACAGTGACGAGGAGGATCTCGACTGGCATTCGAACCCGTTGATGGCTGGAAACGCTGCGACCATTCGTGATGATAAATCGAAGAATTCACGCCCAACAGAAAAGGAAGACGAAAGCATGGATGATAGTGAGGAGGAGGGGCCGACTTTCGGTAATGCCGATCTCCACGGCGATTCCGATTCCGACGATGAAGACGCCGCAGACATGGAAGACGATGAAGCCACTGCCTGGGTAAACACCAGTGATATCAAATACGCCGATTTCTTCGCGCCTCCACCCCGCAAAGCCTCCAACAAGAAACACCGCGCCCTCCCGAAAACCCAACCCGATGAACCGGCAGTCGATGAGAGTGATGTCAAACGCGCTATGGACGATGTTCGACGGGACTTGTTTGACGATGTCGATGCGGACTCCGCCGAAGAAGATGAGGAGAATCTTGACGGATCTGCAGACCCCACTGCTCCACGCTCAACACATGAGAAGCAGAGGGCACGGATCGCAGATGAAATTCGTCGTCTGGAGGCGGCCAACGTGGCCAAGAAAGAATGGATGTATACTGGTGAGGCCAGAGCTGTCGAGCGACCCGTCAATTCTCTCATCGAAGAAGACCTCGACTTTGAACGAATTGGAAAGCCTGTCCCCGTCAACACCAACGAGACCACCGAGGACATCGAAGAACTAGTCAAGCGCCGAATTCTCGCCATGGAGTTCGATGAAGTCATCCGCCGTCGGCCAGGCGCCGAGGGTCAGCAAGCCGGAAGAAAACCCCGCTTCGAGCTGGATGATACCAAGCCCCAACAGGGTCTGGCTGAGATGTATGAAACCGAACATCTTCGCGCTAATGATCCCAACTTCGTGGATACTAAGGACCGCAAGTTGATGCGGGAACATGCCGAGATCACCAGCCTTTGGAACGAGGTCAGCTCTCAATTGGATACGCTATGCAACTGGCACTACAAGCCCAAGGTCGCCCAAGCAAGCATCAACGTCGTTACCGATGCGCCAACAATCATGATGGAAGAGGCACGCCCAACGGCTGGTGGTGCTGCCGGTGGCCCTGTTGGACTTGCACCACAGGAGATCTACACACCCGGTGACGAAGGCCGAGTTAAGGGAGAGGTGGTCCTCAAGACCGGCGCGTCAATCTCCAAGGAGGAGATGACCCGTGAGCAGAAGGTCAAGAACAGACGCCAGAATAAGCAAACCCAAAAGAAGGCCGATGCTGCCAAACCCACTCAGGAAAAGACTGGCAAGGCAGCCGAGAAGCAGCAGATGATTTCAGACCTGAAGAAGGGAGGAGTCAAGGTCATTGACAAGGAGGGCCGTATGACGAATATTGACGGCGGCTCTGTCCACGAGGGCGCCAAAAACAGAGGAGACAATCTGAAGTTGTGAGGGGATGAATTAAAGGGCCAGTATGTACTATTCAGGAGTCATATTTCTTCTACATAAAATCTATTTCCTAGCATTGCACATATTATCTTGTGTCACTTTTCTGGTCAAGACATTTGGCACGTATCGTGTAGAGAAATATGTTCTCTCTGTTATACGCTTCAGCCCCAGGATCGTCACGGACTTGCTCCATTTCGAAAGCCTTTTTCGCCATCTTCATGAACCGCATATCAGCACGTCTGCGGCGCTTGTAACAAAAGTAACAGACCGAGTTGGGTCCCAGGAGGTCCTGGAGCGTGGTGATCAAGAGAGGGAATGCCGGCTCGAAATAGACGCAGTCTGCCGCGATGATGACATCTGGTTTCGAAGGAATCTGGTTTGGGATCGGTTCTCCCCAGTTTAGTATCGCAGCTGTCGCATTCGCGCCGAGATTGTTTAGTTGAATGTTGGACTTCATTAGGGAAAACATAGGCTCTTGGTCTGTGATATAAATCGGCTGTTCGACATGACACCCGCGTGCCACGGCGAGTCCAACAAGGCCACCTCCAGCGCCAAGTTCCACGCTATTGAAATATTGGATTAGGACGAAACGAGAAGAAATGGAAATGCGCCCCCGGTTCGGGCAGTCACCCACATTGTTTTGTCGGATAGATCGGTGGCGTGACGACTAAGGAGGTATTTGGCCAAGGTCATCCCTGCTGGCCATAATTGGCCACCGCATCCATCTTTGAGATCTTCTTTTAGTAGCAATGGTTCTTTGAGGAGGCCGTCGAATGAGACGTCTGTGGTCACTGCGGCTTTGAGTTCGCGTGGAGGGGCCAGGGAATCGTTGATTCTGAGTCCATCTGGACTTGAGGGTGGGCTCGATTCCGGGCCCGGGAGAGTTGGCAATGATATCTCTATCATTTTTTGGAATATTTGTGAAATTGTTGATTGTTGATTGTTAAGCGGAGAAAGTTTTTAGTGGGGGATCTCTAAGTAGCTTATCGCAAATTAGACCTAGAAGGATCACATGATTGGTTGGGTGGCGATTTGGCTATTAATATGGATCGAATATAAGAGCAAAATCAAAAGAATGAAATCGTATGGTTTTTCTTAGTTTGTGCAAATCAATATCTGAGGTCTATCATGGATGTGCATTGTATATGCACCAAATCCAGCCAAGACAAGCTTGGGCCCGTGCGAACGTAGATCTATATCGACACTCGTGTTCTTATTAACATAACAGGTCATCGAGGGTTGTTTAAGAAGTAAATGCTAATAGTGATTTACTAGATCTAAATGTGGCTATATACAACAAAGGTACCATAAAGCTTGCGTGGGGACTTTTTATCGAATGGGACTTGGCGATCCATGTGGGTTCACTTTTACCTAATTGCTTGATGACCTTGAAATATGGATCTATGTCTACCTACCAGAGCACAGGACTGTCAAACAGGACTATTAAAAGTGTTACATCCATGCTTTCAAGGTGTAACAGCCGACTCTAGGTCCACACACAACTAGCACTACACGCCACGAGCAGTAGGAAATAAAAAATTGGAATGCATCGATGTCATAGTCGTGTACATTTACATCCATTAACTAGTTTAAGCTAAGCGCAAGCTTGAGTAGCACATATGATCACAACCAGCTAGAAGTTCTTGCTTGACCTATCATCTCGCAATCCCCTATGCTTTAGTCGAATGGGTGAGTACGTGTTCCCCACCAGGTGAGGAACAAACTGAGTCCAACAGTCTCGAACACTCTCGAAACCGCACCGACAGCGATAGTGTCGAGGGGTCGCTTCTCAGAGAAGACCTGGCTCACAACCTATATATATATTCGTCAGAGGAATTGTTTGAGGGGGTTGTAAGGGAGGATTAATTGGGAACGTACGCCTGGAGCTGAGCTTGCGAAGAAAATAAGTGTACCTAGGTACGCAGCACCCTTATAGCTCAGTGTACCGGTGGCATTGATCAGTGCAGCGACACCGTAGGTCTGCACGGCACTTCCAACGAGGGAGCTTCCCCAGGCTGCGGCTGCGCCGGCAGCCTCCTTGGACTTGATGAATTCCTCCTTGGAGTTGGCGGCTTGAGCGCGGTGGTAGGTGTCACCGAAGACGGGGGCTAGGATTCCCAGGGAGGCAGTGTGGGTGAAGATTGTACCCAGCGCAATGGCGGAGGGCTTCACAGGGGGGGAGATCTATACGATAGAGGTTGTTAGTTTCCAAGTAGAGGATAATGAGGATATCAACTCACAATGCAGGGTAGTCATTTTGAAGTTATTATGAGTAGTTGTAGAGAAGAAGTAAAGTAGAAGAGCCAAGGTACTTTAAGTACAGGGCGTTTCTGCAACCAGGGTTTGTGAGGTGACGTCGTCATGATTCAGCGTGTAGGATGCGGAGGGCCATGACGTCAACTCGCATACAGGGTTAGCTACTTTGTACATTCAAGGTTTTTAGACGAGATCAAGATATTGGGGAATGTTGGAGACATATCATAAAAAGTAGGTTTATATGAGCTACGTTATGGGTCAATTAATTAATTACGCTGTAGGCGAACCCTTGGAGGTCCTCAAGTATGCAGGTGCACCACTATAGATCACCATTATTTCGCCATCTAGATGAAATCGCACATCAATTAATTTTCAAGACTTTTTCTCTTTGGAAACTAGCCTAATTCGTCTAGAAAGGTCCATCAATACCGGGCTCCTGTATGATTTGTTCCCCTCTGAGGTACCATCGGCACTATCCATGCCAAATCCGGAAATGTAGATCAAGGGCGATTGGCAAGTTGGCAAGTTGGCAAGCCCGCAATACATGACACATATAGTACAATATATAGCAAAAGACTACATCAGATCACAGGGCCGTTTTACGCAATTTCAAATTTCATATTCCCCTTTCGGTTCTACATCTAGCCCCAAAACTTGATTGCATTTTCTGGGGATCTTTCAAGCGGGGAGAAAAAGCTGGGTCCAATCAAAGTCCAACTATGTACGATATACTCTCTTTTACCACCTAATGGTGCTGCGCAGCTGCTTTAGGTGTATGAATGGTATTCCACCAGTGCCCATTGTCAATAAAACAAAAAGTGGGCACCTCAGGTATTTGTTTATAGCTGCTACTTGCTAAACTTGCAATTGCCACTCGAAAGTCATGAAAACTAAAATGAAAATGTATTTCCTTGCAGAATGTGCTGGTCTAATCAAACAAAGGTGCGGCAGGTATATCTGCGTAAAATGGTTAGCCCGGATCGATAGAATGGAGAATTGAAGATACATACTTCTCGGGGTAGCCGTTCTCTGTACCAAGCTCGTACTTGGATTGTGAAGGCTTGGAGACAGGGTTGATGTTGGCAGGGTTGGGGGGTAAGCCATTGGCACCCAAAACACCCTGGACGCTCTTCTTATCTTGCTCAAAGAGAGCCGCGAGGCCGCGTTCTTCGCCCTGCTCCTTGACAGCAATCAACTGCTGCTCTCCAGCCTGTCCGATTTTGAGAACGTCGTCCTTGGGGGCTGCCTTGCTTCCGACTGTGAGCAGACTAACGGCGTCGGCCTGGCGCACGGTGCTCAGCTGGGGGTAGCTCCTCCGGACGTCCCGCTTCCAGTATGGGTTGTCGGCGATATCGCCCGCGGGGAGGGTGACTGGGTCATCGTAGGCAAGAGGGGGCACAGAGCCCGGGGTGGGGGAACGGAATTGAGAGTTCAGAGGGATACCCGTGGAACGTTCAGGGTCAACAGCGAGAAGGCGACGAATGCGCTCCCAGATGCCGGTGGACTGGACTGTGTATTTCTAGAGCGCGAAGAGGATTAGCACCCAACGCACGGCCATGGAGTCTGATCTCCTTATTCTTATCAATATGGCTTACCTGGTTGATAGAGATGACATTGGATGCCGACTTGGCGGCATTCACGATACCGCGGGCCATGGTGAGAAGACTCTGACCTATGAGTTAATATCAGCCCATTGACACACAAAGTCTAGGAAGTTGTGAGGGGCAGAATTGGCTCTGTGTCCTCGAGTCATTTGACTTACTGCCTGAAATCCCTGAAATCCGTCAAGAGTCCGTAGCAAGCCTTTAGATTGAGCCGGTGCGTCGAGGTAACTCCGGAGGTGCGATCACTGGCACGGATTATCTTGTTGCCGAGCCACCACACAAATTCTTGTATTAGTAATTCGACTGATAGTCTTCAACTTTCAATGATTGGCAAAAGCAACGGTCTCAAAATGATAAGTCTATGTCTTTTAATAATAAAATACTGGAAAGGGGGCTATTAGAGAGAGCGTAATGGTGGAAGAACGAGATATATGCGGAGTGCTGAGGGAGCGGTACTACTAAATCGTTGACACCTCAGGCGTCAATCCATAACAGCTACACAGATCATCGCATGACCCTTAAATGGAAAACCTTCCGATATTGTGTGTGAGATGCAATACATACAAGGTATGGGCATGGTCCTAACTAGAAGCAAAGACGCATATACACCGGATTTCAAGGTAGCTTTCCCTTTCCGTTTTAGTACTCACCCCTTGCTGCTCTTTGACCACTGAGTAAAACTGGGCACGCCCCTGGGTATTACCCGGCCGTGAACGACCGGGCGTTCACTCTAAAAGCGGTTTTATAGGCTATATCAAAGATAGTGAAGAGTTTCGAGGATTTATGGTAGTTTAAACCTGGCTCTTGAGGTAAGTATTACGAATTTTCCCATGTTTCCATAGACTGTCTACATAGATAGATGTGATCTATAGAGGCGGCTAGACGATGCTGCTAAATAATTAGATATCCAGCGATGACCAGAAGCTTGTCAATAGCTTCTTACGGCTTCATTGTCGCGTGGCCCGGTAGTTACACTAACTACGTACGTATGTAGTTGATCTCAGGATTCCCGATATAAATTGTCCCCATACCTAGAATAGAGCCTCAATAAAGCCTCCCAGAAGTCAAACCCTCAAACTAACCGTAGTATTTCAATGGATTTTTCAGCCTTGATCCATATTTGGCTTCGATATAATTTGAGTGTACATGATGTCTCTTGAACGGCAAGGAGAAATATTTCGCCTAAGTGGTACGAAAATATAAATATAAATAAATACAGACAATCATTGGGCGATTAATATAATCGTAATTGTTTCATTCAACGTTGAAATCATCTATGGATGAACTTCTAGCGAAACAGGTCGTTAAAGAATATATATCTAAACAAAACATATGTGACTAGAAGAGCCACGCAAGGCTTTTTCTGTAAACCTTCTTCCAGCCAGACAAGTTCTGGTCCTCGATGGCCATCATAGCCACATATTCGGCCTCTTCGCGGTCAATTTCGGCCTTGCCGGTCCAGATATCGGCATTGTGGGGCTTGATAATCTCAGTCCTCTTCCAGAGCTTCCACCCAGCAAATGCCATGACATAGAGGGGGATTCCGATGTATGAAGTGATAAAGGTCTTGTAGTCGAAGTTGCCGTATTTTTCCGGGTTGTGGATAAACACAGCGAAGCTACGAGTGAAGACCACCAAGACACAGAAAAAGAGCGCAACGCAGGAACCGATGATTCCCAGGGGAGCCTTGTAGGCCAGTGTTGCCTCGTCGACACCCTGTGCACGTCGGGCGCGAATGAAGAAGATGTGAGTAATCAAGAGGGAGATCCATGTCAACACTATGATGGAAGGTCAGCATACTGGACAAACATCGAGTTATTTTTGGGAGGGTGGAGACTAGGGAACATACATCCGAAGATTGAGACCATATCGGTGAAGTATCCGAAGATGTCCTTGGAGCCACTGGAAACACTCATAAAGGCAAGCAAGCAGAAAGAAGCCGACAGTGCCAGAGCATAGATTGGGACACCAGCTCGGTTCGTGCGAGCAAAGATTTTAGGGGCCTTCTTCTCGCGGGCAAGACCGTACAGAGTTCGAGTCGCAATGTACAGATCAGAGTTAGCGGCGGAAAACACAAACACCAGGATGCAGCCGTTAATGATGTGAGGAAGAGCGGCGACTTGTTTCATTGCCACCACGAAAGGTGAGGCGGCAGCAGAGCTCTTGGCCTTGGTCGCGAAGACCAGATCCGGAGAGTTGTATGGAACCAGCATACCGAGGAAGAGTACGCTGAGAATGTAGAACACGATGATTCGCCAGAAGGTGAGCTTGATGGCTTTGGGGATGGTCTTCCGGGGGTTCTGAGCCTCTCCGACGGTCACACCAATGAGTTCGGTACCTAGTAAGAAGAAAATTAGAAGGTGAAATGGGGTAATTTCAATCACAGAATGTCCATACCGAGGTATGCAAAGGTGGCCTGCACCATGGTCGACCAGAAAGCAAGGAATTTTCCAAGGGAACCACCGGTATATTTAGTGGCGAAGGCGCCAGGTTCATTCCAGTAACGGAACCCTCTCCTGTCGTGGTCGGGACCACCACCAAGTGCAAAGATGAAAGAGCACAGAATGAGTCCCAAAATGACAATCACCTTGAAGGATGAGAGCCAAAACTCGAGTTCTCCGAAAATTTTGACGCCGAAGTAATTGATCACGATGATTGCTACCATGAAGATGGCAATCCAAACACCAGGATTGACATTCTCTGCTGATGTTTTCGGCCAATAGGTAATGACTAGAGCGGCGGCAGTGAGTTGTGTAGGTGGTAGGATAATATATTTGAGGTAGTAGCTAGGAGATGATTAGATTTCCCGATTTATATTAGCTTGGGAATGGATTGTACTCACCACCATCCGAGGGTGAATCCGAGAGCAGGGTCACAGAAACGGCCAGCGTAACCAGTGAAGCCGGAAGACAATGGTAGCCAAGCAGCCATTTCACCCAATCCACACATGACCGTCCAAACGACGAAACCCATAAAGCAGTATGCAATAAGCAAAGATCCAGGCTGATTGAGAATGATTAGTTAATTGAAAAGATAAGTTGGATGAATATCACATACTCCGGCTCTGAAAGTTCAAATTACAGTCAGTAGTGTTTCATAAACGATTGTATCCGAAAAACTCACGTCAAAGCGCTGCCAGTACCAACAACCAATCCAGTACCGATGGCACCACCGATGGCAATCATAGAAATGTGACGAGCCTTGAGCTCTCTGTGAAGCTGAACAGGCTCATCCTGTTCACTTTCTTTAAAATCCCCCGAGTTGTCAATGTAGTCGGGTTGCGCCTCGAGGGCGTTAATCTCGTCCGGGTGACCCATCTTGCTATAGGCCGAATCGAGAATTCAAAGATGAAAAGAATCAGACGGACAGCGGGGGTCACGGGGATTAAATGGACCAGCCCAGCACACAGTTTTTAACCGAATTCCGGGGTCACATTTTACGGTTATCTATGTATCCTCCTGTTTCGCCCCTTCCGGTGGAGACCAAATTCTGGAGAGGGCCATGTGGGGTTATGTCAGGTTCATGATCCATTATTTCCTTTATGTAACTTTTTCCTCAGAAGTGGATAAAAAGTCAATTTGCGGATATATTTCGGGGCCCTTCGGGGCAACAACTGATCTTATTGGTCTTGCCATTTTCTCCAACTCATTCCCCCGCAATATATTCCCCCACAGAATTGAATGCATGACAGCAAGAAACTGTTTCCCCCATTGAATATGTTCGTATTTTTTTTAAAGTTGTTCCTGGGCCCGCTTACAAAGCCCTATACAAACCTTGGAAAGGTTAGCATAGCCTCTCCCCCAATATATGGTCCGGTGAATGTGCCAAGTGCGGCAACACTGGGTGGTGGTGTTGGTGTGCTTGGCATTCTTGGCATTCTTGGCACGCTTACCCACGGGATAAGGAAATCTCGACTACGGAGTCAATGATAGCGAGATCTATATACCGGCCCACATGCTCAATCCTTTATCAGTGGTATCCCTGCCATGTTTCACTCATTTTCCGTGTATGTATCCGGACCTGCCGAGAACGTTGGAAGATAAAAGGCATATTACTAAATTTACAGCACAATCTAACCTTGGAACTACCTAACAATACATTCAAAAGCCAAAGACGGGAAGTGAGGTTAATGTGTTCGGGCTTCCCGAGGTCAGTAAATTTTCCCCACAAGTGTTTAGTAATAGATATCACCAACCTTGGAGGCTCCTCTCGCCATGATAAGGAGTCTTGGCCAAGTATAACCCCCAACAAGGTTGATTTAGAGTCTGAGGGTTTGATTCGTATGAGATCTACAATAAGGAGGCCGTTAACTTGGTAAATGGGCAGATGGCTAAGATTCTAGAAATATATTATTTGAGGCGGGAAAAGGTTTCCACTACTCCGTACATATTTATGCTTCTATAACAAAGGCGCACCTAATTACGGCTCAGCAAACAGAGTTTTTAGTAGCCTATCTGAGCGCAAAGATTTCTCTTTTTACTTTGGGAGGCAAACACTAAAAAAAAAATGAAATTAAAATTAAATAAACTCAATCCACTTACGCAAAGTCCCGAGGTCTCTTATCAGTACAGATTACAGTTTATGTCGAGATAGTGCACGGACTGTAGATCATCAACTCATTCCCGAGGTCGGGCCTTGGCTGGAAGTTCTAGCCGTTTTAGCCAACATATCTATCTTCGCAAAATGCCGAGTCGTGAAGCAAAATGCCGAGGCCGTGCACGACGGCCTTCAATAACATTTGCCCCGTTTAACGGGTAGTGGTTAGCATTAAGATTGTTAGCATTAAGATTAAGGTGTCTGTATTTTTAGAAATTGTACACTGTGAATATCATGTACATGAATTCCTAACATCTGCAGCGGTCGACTTATTCCCCATTGTTAGCTCTTGTTTATCTTCCAAGATTGTACTCCATTTGCGCTTTATTGCTATGAGCCTGTCTACTACCATATTGACTCCACAACAAAAATAGTCGGCCGCTTATGCGGCCTCTATCCTGACGATATAACCGTGCCAAGCGCCCAACACATCTACCAATACCCTGTAGGTGTGTTGGGCGCTTGGCACGGTTATATGCTTTTAATAATATAATTGATTTGGTGCAAGATGATATTAGGGGCGTTATATGTAAGAACATACCGACGTGCTTTTGGATGTTCTTTTTAGATGTATACAAGGCGGCAAAGAAACACAAACAGTAAGAAGACTTCTAAGGTTTCCATGTATAACCACAGATGACCAAACGGCTATATAAATTCTAGTCATCTACATGTCAATGTCATGGGAAGTAGGTTTTCTTAGCGCTTCGGGCACTTCCAGCTCCTGAGGTCCAGTTAAGTCACCTTATTTGAACATTAATAAAAAAAGACTTTGAGTGAGCGTTCACTAACTATGTAAGTAACCGCTCTACGCTGTGAAACATACACTGAGTGCTCAGTGAGGAGGATCCTGAGCACAAGCACTGCTCACGGTAGCGAGGCAGGTGTTTATGTATTTTCTTGAGAGCAATTCTGGATTTGGGATAGAGTTAGAATACCTTTAATAGCACATTTGAGGCAGAGGTTGGATACTTCAACCATGGAGACTATTATTAGGACAAAGTCTTGGAAGTACGTATCTCGGATGTGTAAATGTGTGATAAGACAAACAAGATGCATCAGGCTCGGTGGGTTTCTTTTGACAGCAACGAGGATACCCTATTGACCGGAAATATGATGCTAGCGGGCATATATCTGCCCGAATACACTCGATTAAATAACATGAAAGGCAAGATAACTAGAGAGATTAGATGAGTGAAGATGGCTAAACACTGGAGTGCCTAGGGTATATCATCGACAAAAATCATCATCTAGCTCTCTGCCAGAGAATATTTAGATACATGTAATACCCTTTCATCGACCCTTTCCAGATTCTGGCAACTCGTGGAAGGTATCTTTGTGGCTAGGTAGCTCTGACACAGAACCTTGGCCGTCTAACTCGCTTAGTATGGTCGGGGGCTGAAGAGACTCGTGCTGCAGCATTGATGCTTCGGTGATTGGCATCTGCGTTTGAGGTGATTGTTTCTGCGGGCGACGACGCATGAAATACCAAAGCAAGGCGAGAATGATTGCTAACCCGGCAACACCACCAACCACACCACCTGCGATAGCGCCAGCATTTGAACTGGAGGAGCTACTCGATGTTGGGGAGCTGCTAGATGTTGGGGAGTTGTTCGATGCTGTGGAGCTGCTCGGTGTTGGGGTCGTGCCTAGTTATATCAGAATTGGGCGCATGCCGAGCAAGCAGGACTTGAATCTTACCAAGTGAAACTGCGCTTAGTGACGTCCTACTCTCAATATCAAGATCTTGTTCTGTCCCACACCCAACACCCCCCTGAGTCCTATTAAACCCGTATTGGCCCTGGTCACAACAGAAATATCCGCCATCATAGTTTCGATAGAGATCCCAGGTTGTGTTGGCGCAGTGTGCTGGGCTACTGATTTCCAGTTTACAGTCTTCTTTATCCGGACAACACATCCCTATGTTTTGGTCGCTGCAAGCTTCGCTGGTGGGGCAGCATCGGTAGAAATGTTGAGATGTTATAGGATCCTTCCCTGCGTTGGTCTGACATTCTCCTCTAAGGCAGCCGCCATTTCTGCGTATGGCGAATCCGAAGGGGGGGGCCATGGTGATTCATGATAGGAAGGAAAGAAATAAAATACCAAACAAACGGTGATTAAGAAGAGTAGAAGTCGTGCGTGATCATTGATGTATATTAACAAAAGGCGAGGAACATAAGATAGAAGGAGGTAATGACCCAGTTTAGAAAATGTTGGATTTAAGTGCCAACCGAAGCGAGAAAAACAGACAGAAGAGTAAAGCTGGTGAAACCTAGGGGATTTCCTTTAATAGAGGGACCCTGCGCTCTAACAGACCCTGCACTTATAGGCTATAACTATTGGGGCCGCCTTGGCATTAATTATCGTCGTGGAATCAGTCTTGGCGAAGCTGGTTTCCTAGGCAGACCACAACAGATAACCTTCTAGTCCAGGCTACCGAAAGTAGTATGTGCATTCTTTCTAGATGACCGCCTTTATTCGTGGATCCGTCCTCAATCAGCGCGAATGCCATCACGGATAAACGCTTTCTTCTTGTGAAGGGTGGAAGGTAGATCGGGGGACAAAGCTCCTGGGGCAGTCCCTGGGCCCACTTGGGCACGGCCACCCGTGCAGCAGAACAAGGCAAAGATCAACAATGAAGGTCAAATCAAGGGAAAAAGACAAAGAGGAATTCGGACAATTATCAAATGAACTGAATAGGCAGAGCCAGCTCTCTTTAAAAGAACAAATACTATGTAATGCCAAGTAATTTCTATCCTTAAAGTTGAAACGGAGTAGTGTGCGGCTGAAAGGTAACAGGGCGGGACGGGCGTCGACCGCGGGAAGACACGAGGTTGACAGCACAGGGGTAAAGGCTAACTCAAAAGGGCATTCATGGGTGTTCTACAGAGTATATTCCGTACCCGATTGTATTCTGTAGCATGTTGTGTTTTTCCTACGTTCTACTAGCAACCTAGTTTTCGGATAGTTGAATATAAATCGCTTCTTTAATATCTGTATTAGGAAATATAGTTTTAGGGGATTAGTATAGAGACACCCCCTCCCTATAATAGGACACCCCTTTCAGTAATGAGACACCTGTCGGTTGAAGTCGTATCGTAAAACTAGGGGTCCAATCAATGGGGTTCAACTCTCTGTATTTCCTGTATCGGCTCTGCTAACAATTTATAACTAGTTAGTTATGTAGGATTAATATATCCTCCGGTATGCCGTTGTTCTTACGCCGACACACAGTATGGGATTGCTGGATCCCGCAGATCGGCATATTGATCTCTCTAGGCTATCAGATAGCCTATATCAACCATCCTGAGCATTCATATGAAGTTCTTATGCTTCTGCCGGGACAGCAGTTTAGTGAGTCCATCCGTCGCTACCTATCGCACCATTATACGTTGTTCTCTAACTTCCTATCTTAGCTAGTGGTGATAGATACCCATATACCGAAGCTTCGTTTCGAACTCCGTGTCCTTGTGAAGGGACGTAGCTAGTTTTGATTCAAGCTAACTAAGTCGTTTGCAGTTGTCTATAGACTGCGACATCGCCCGTCCATGGGCGCCTTGGGCGTGCCTATGTTGGGCATTACCCAAGTGCCTATGCTTGTGTAAAGTCACCTAAAATAGACGTATAACCTACTAACATGGCAGAATAAATTAGTTACTAGCAGAATAAATTACTAGTTAGTTACGCCCGACTTAAACACTCTGAGCGGGGATCTGAGATGTGGCTCCCCTGGTTGAATATTTTTCCCCACCTTGCCCCTCCTCAGCCTACCTTGCGTATACAGCGGAGAAATTGTCTTTTGTTTTAAGATTGCTACGATGGCAGACAGTTTCTCTGACTCCCTTTCACGGGAGCAACGGTACTTCTTCGACGCAATTCGCTCGTTTCCGACGAAAATTCCCACAAAAACAAAGTCATCGAAAAAGGTAGAGAGTGTCATGAGAAGAAAGCTGTCGATAATACAAAATTTTCTGGCACATCATGACCCGAACTTTTCAGAACGTGGAGAATTCCCATTATCCATGGCAGCATTGTTGCCTGAAACGCTAGTGTTGGAGAAATTACTGGAAAGCGACAAAATTGAAGTGAACTGGTCCCCCGCCGAAAATGGCCGCACTGCACTGTCATGGGCGGCGGCACCCAAAGACAGTAAGAAAGCGAACACGGACGTCATCAAGTGCTTATTAGGGAAAGGGTCATGCATAAATTCGGAGGACAATTCACATAAGACACCGCTATCATGGGCTGTTTCTAGGAACTGCATGAATACCGTGATTGAATTACTCAACAACCATGATATTCAAGTTGATCGATCAGATATTTCAGGCCGAACACCTTTGTCGCTGGCCGCACAACTCGGACATATCGATATCATTAGACACCTTGTGGGCAATGGCGCCAGGGTTGAATCAAAAGACAGCAACATGCGGACTCCACTATCATGGGCAGGAACTGCTAAACACAGAAAAGCCAATGACGACGTGATCAAATATCTGCTCAATCAAGGCTCAGACATAAACGCAGAGGACAGTTGCAAAAGGACACCGTTGTCCTGGGCAGTCTCTGAGAGATGTTTGAGCGCAGTAGACGTTCTGCTCAAGGACGATAAAATCCAAGCAGATCGACCAGATATAAATGGCCAAACTCCATTCTTGAAAGCAGCAAGATCCGGCAATGTCGAGCTCATGGTACGACTTCTCAAATCAGAAAAAGTCGATATCAGCCAGAATTCTGAAAACCAAAAGAGCTTCCAGCTTCTTCTAAGGACAAGAAATACCTTTCTTTCATTGAATGCCGAATATGTGGACACAAGAATGTTGTCCGAGTTGATTTTCCGACTTCCGGAGACACTCAATGGCCGAACCCTCATATCATGGACTGCCGAATACGACGATCTCGAAATTGCCAAATTGCTTTTGATAAAGAAAGAAACAAGAATTGATGACGGAGAAGACGAACACACGACTCCATTGATACGGGCTTTGGAAAAGAAAAGCTTGAATTTGACGAAACTCCTCATCACCCAAGATAAAACTTCCATGAGTTTGGTGGTCAAGGAAGCAGGGCGGTTCGGTGAACGCAAAACACTAGAGCTAGTGCGCGTACTACTCGAGTACAATTATGACGCCAACCATATCGACGATAATGGGAACACACCTCTACACCTTGCATGCTATAATGATAACCCAAGTTTCGTTTCAGCCCTGCTGCCGGTTACAAACCAAGCGAACTCCCCGAATCGTGATGACAAAACCCCAGTGCAGATCGCGATTGAATCAAAAAATAAATCTGTCATCAAGCTCATTTTTGAGGAAGGAATCGGCTTCAATCCAGAGGAATGCTCTGACCTCACTGACCTTGAAAGTGAAAGAAAATCTTATGTTCAATTCACAATAGGGACAGGACGCCGAAATCTGTGCTGGGAATCATTTGCCAAGAATTCCCTTGAGTGTGTGCCGAACGTAGGGGAAAGCAGGCTATGGTATGTATCCGTAGACTATTAGCAGCACAAGTTCCTGACCATTTTCTCTAGCCTTTACCCAAAGTATATGGCTTGGTCAGATTCCAAAAGCTATTTCCGCCTATTGCGTCGCCCGAAGTATTTAAAATCTTCAAGTTCTAGTCCCTACCTTCAATGGAGCAAACATGAGGACCTTCATCTTCACAAAGTGCTTGTAACTCATATATCAGTTCGGTTCCCTGGTGAAAATCAGATAGGAGAGTCTCAGTACACAAAGTCCTGGGGTATTGCGTGGGCCCTAAGACATGAAGCCAATGAGCACGCCTATGGGTTTATTAGCACTATCCTGCAAAGCAATGTCCCCGAAACACCTGCCAAGTTTTTCGATCATTTTCTCGATCATTTACGCCAATGCTGGAACAAGCTTTGTTTTGATTTAGATACCGAATTTGAGAAGATCGTAAGTCCTTAAGTCTCACTGCAGAGTGCTTTATCTAACATTACAAATTGAAAAAAAAGAGAAGTTCTCAGATTGAGAAAGAGGGCGGAAGTCACGCAATGATCAAGAGTATTGCACAAAATGCCCGTGACCGAACAAAAATTCGAATATGCCTTCAGTCGCAGATTCAAGAACTTAAGGACCTTGTTAATTTTGATACAACCCTTCGGTTGAACGGTCTAGAGCTGATAGGAGCCATCAATGACCTCGAAGATTATGTGATTTCAAAACTGAGTCATATTGATCAAGGTCTACGTGATGTCTTGCAAATTGTAAGCTTAGCTACAAAGAGTCATTTCGTATATCATTGACAAACGGCTCGCAGGAATTCGCTTGGATTTCGATCGACGAAGCCGCAAGTTTCAAACACCTAAGCCGGATTACTGTAGGAATCAATTATACGAAGAGCATTTGTTCATGTCGATACTAAATTGTTACACAGTTTCTTTTTCTTCCTTTGATGCTGACGTCGGTGAGTTTTAATGCCGGTATTTTCTTTTTTCTTTTTCAATTCACACTTGATTATTAACCAGCCACTCGAGTTTCAGAGTCTCTTTGGGATGAACGTCAATCTGCTTCGAGATAATCCAGACTGGAAATGGTCTTTACTGGTCGCAGCATTATCTTGTTTCCTTACTATGGGTGTCTGGATAGTTTTGAAAGTACCGCGGGTGAGTTTTATCGTCGTGTGAAGTGACATTATGAGGCTGAACAATCCATCCTGTAGATTGAATCGAGCCTCCAGGCAGTAGCGTTCTGGGCAGATAATATAACAGGCCGAGACCGACGCATTAATCATTGACTGCACAAAACATGCAGTTTTATCGTCCACTATATATTTTTTTTTTCTGTTGTTGTTGTTGTTGCCCTGTTTGTTCCGAAATGCATTCAATCTTTTCGCTCTAACTAGTCGGTAGGCAAAGTACATAATAGGCTATTGAGCACTCTGAAGAGCAAGTGGTTGGCAGAATGGGGACTCGGATTTCTCTGCTACGTCTCCAAACGAACAGACTGTTTGGCTTGTTTACTGCGTCAACAATCTAGACCCCTGGGGACCGTACGAGTGTAATACAAAGGCTATTTTTTAATCTGTCATTTACGGCTGTACTAGAATACGGCCAAGAAAGGAGTTCGGGGGCAAAGTGACCTCAATAGGTATAGCTTGTTTCGAAAGAGGGTTTGAGACAGGATCTCTGTGAGTAAATGGTGAAACTGATTTCGATCCATGCTGTAGTGATTTGCGATTTGGATTACTTTAGCTCGTGTATTTACACACCTCAAGAGTATCTAAAGGATTTGCAAGAATTCGACTGGAGATCTAGAGGAAAATGCTTTTCTTACTCTATTCATCCGTCTTTCAAGGAACTACTATGTCGGGATTAGGACAAAATCTTGCGGTCTAACAGATATTTCAATATCTTATGCGTTTCTCTTCCCCAGTTTTCCGCCCTTAAATCCGTCGAGATGTCATTTAGTGAATACCCTAAAGATCAATCTTTATGGTGGGCTAGTCTGCTTTTTGGGATTGGAATACATCGGATTTTCTGTACCTGGACGCTTCTTTGAAAGCTATTAATGTAGCTCGGGCATATAGGGTGTATATTGAATATATTAGAATTTCCGGCTACTATCCTAGTAGTCTAATACTGAGTGTGACGAATCGTTCAAGGTTATATAGTTTTAATATCGAGATAATAAAGAAACTAGGCTAATACCGCGGCAATTTATAGAATACTTTAAACGATATAGGCTTTTCTACGACGGTATATAGCTTATAGAAATTAATATCTTTGATTTGATTAGAACCGCTGAGTAACTAGACGCGCTTTATAACGGCTGACGATTTTCTGACCCTGGCTGTTATGCCCACCCGCAGACCTCCACGCAGTTCGGTTACCTACTACGTCAATGAACTTATTCATACGACTTGAGCACACTGCCCATCTTCCAGGCTGCTCCAAGCGACATGTTGCAAACTCTATCGGTTGCCACAATGGCCCTCCACGCTCCTAAACCGTAGAACTCGCCGTTCATGGAGTAGTAGGTCCCTACTCGTTGGCACCTTTTCACGCCAATCTCCTCGTCCAAGAACAAGTCTTCTTCTGCTTGCTTGACGATTCGTTGGACAACGTATGTCGTTCTATCTGAACTCAATTCCGGCTGCTGTAAACCGTCAAGAACTTCCTCCCACTCAGATATCTCCAACTCATCGCCAAACTTAATTCCTTGTCCACGGCCCCCGCGCACCGGCTTGATAATTAAGTCATCCTTCGCCAAATCCCCCCGTCGGTATAAGTCAAGAAGCTGCTTTGATTCCTGCGATCCCGGAATTATGGTAGGCACGATTGGAGTGCGAAGCAGGGTGGCTTGCGCCTCTGTCAAAACACGATGTTTTGTAACTAGGTCATCCAGCTCCTGGTGAATAATTCCCAGAATACGTTTGTCGTGAACGATAAGTCTGCTGCGGGTATCATTGGCCCCGTGAAGTGCTAAATAGCGACGGGCTTCGGGATCTACGGCCGAATACTCATTCACTGCCATCTGAAGACCCACTTGGTGAATAAATTCTAGCCTTTGGTCTTCCTGGTCACCTAGAGAAGCCGATACACCGGTAGACCGGGTACAGTAAAGGGCGTAACCAGTCTCCGAAGTAGCATCAGGCACTAGACGCAGATCCTCAGGTCTCACCGAGCGAGGCCTCATTCCGGTCCTTTGCTCGACCCAATTGAGAAACGCCTCCATTATGCTCGATCGACCTCGAGCCGAAAGAAAGTGCTCAGATTGGAGCAAGTGGATGGGGAGTTCGGGATTGAACAACGTGAAATAAGCTTCGATCATGTGGTCATTATTCACGGGTATATCAACAAAGGATGGCTTTGCCTCTTCACTGGCTAAACCCTTAACCGGCTTCCAGCTCCCTTGCCTCATTCAATGAATCCTAGTTGCGCTCCGTTTGAAGGCGACCCAGGAAGTACGAGCGAATGAGTCCAGTCTGTAACAAAGTCCCTGCGTAATAAAGTTCTCACATTTCTATTTTACTTCGCAGAATATATGTGTTTAGTTTTACCATTTGGCGATGCTTGATATGCCGGCGTTCAAAGTTAGCTAACGGGAAACGGAGGGATGACGAGGCGACCTCGAACCACACAGGCCAATGATATCTCGCATTTGCCACCCCTATTTTGACTTGGTAATCGGGTCTCTGCAGCAACCTTTACTAGGGGACGCTCGTTCTAGACCTGTTGGGGTCTTGTGGGAGTTCTTTAGGAACGAAAATACTCCTCCAGGGTCCTAACGGCTCAAGTCTCAGACAGGGATTTTAGTAATGACAGTTGGATCAAATTTTAGACTAGAAAGGGAAATGGAGACGTACAAGACTGGATGATGATAGTACCCTATCTTTTGTAGCATGAGTTCCGGAAAACCAAGAGGGACAGGGTGTTCGTCCATTGCATTAGACGCAGAATGGGTAACAGAGATTTCGCCCATAACGAAGTTAAGGATGCACAGAAGAGTAGAAATGAAGTCAAGTTCCAAGCTTACCTCCAGGGCTGCCTGGTACTGGATCCACCTTAAGTTGAGAAGGGGCATGGATGTTAAAACACATGAAATTCAGTTGCATCTTTGTACTCATACCTGCAATTGCCCCTCGGTGGGAGGCACAGAGGTTGTATATACTAGTCTAGGGCTATTAGTGCTTGGGTAGTGAGGCCTATACTCTCGCTTGTAAACATATTCAGAGTCTCCTTATTTCTGAACGAAGATATGACTGAGCTGGTGGACAATGGAACTCCGTTGGGGCTGAATAGTAGGAGTGCTTGGTAGGTCAGTCATCTTTTCATCAGAGCCATAATTTGAGACATACTAATTGCGAGCTAAGGAAAGCCCAAAATCCCGAAGTATCCGCTGATAAAACATGTACCTGGCTCGTCTCTCGGATACGAATTCCCACCCCGTTAATGGAAAAGGGCTTAATAAACATGAAGACCACGATATTCCTCAAACTATTACACGAAAATTGGTCCTTTGTGTTAAACTCATACTTATTAGTTAACGCAAAAAAAAAGTTTGTTTTGGGCGGTGCTTAGGTATTACCGTATTAGGAAATGCGCGTGATTTAGGGCGGAGGGTGTCGTATAGCCAACAATATTCAATGATCACCTTACTTCTTTCACTATGTTGAATTGAATATAAACGAATAATCAGTTTATTATTCTTTTCGGCCATTCTATGCGCCCCCCAACGGAAAGTTCATGTGACTACATAACTGCGCAGAATCATAGTGTCAAGACACTAGAGAGGCAATAAAATGTATATGCCCTACAAGCAAGAGAGTAAACCCCGATCTACCAGTCCTAGGAGAGATATATCATCTTCTACCTTTATTTTCTAGATACGAAAGTGGGCATGACCTAAGTACTAACTAAGCATACCCTAACTAGTTAGGCATCACTGAGTAACTGTCATTTATCTGCCAGTACTAGTACAAATTAACCAGGTAACCTTGTAAGGAAATAGTCCCTGTGCTGCCCAGATGTGAGATACTCAGTGAGTATAACTGCCCTATAAAGCGGCGGCACCCCGATCGAGAAATTCACATCCGCAGCCTAAAATCCGGTTGATACTGCCATATTTGTAGGTTTAAAGCCAGTATATGAGACATTTATTCGAGTTCTTTTAAATGGATATTCTGACAGGCAAAAAAAAAGGGGGAACAGACCAATCAAAGTGAGTAAAAACAAAATATCAGACCCTGAAGCTTGACATTGATATACAAAGTAAAAAAAGACACATAAAAACTCCACGGCGGTCAGGTTGAGTCACTTAAGTTTACCATGCACTATGACCGAAGAGGCAAAAAAACAGTCCACCATATCATTGGTTTTAGAGATTAACGGCGGTACCACATGCGTGTGATTCTAGTGTGTCTCATCTTCTTCTGCAGCTGGAAGATACCGTACATCAGTGCCTCGGAAGTGGGTGGGCCTTGGTTTTTGTTAGTCAATTGCAACAGCACTAGCGTGAGGGAAAAGGAAATGCTTACATCCAGGCACGTAGATATCGACCGGCACAACCCGGTCACAGCCCCGCACGACCGAGTAACTGTAGTGGTAGTAGCCACCACCGTTGGCACAACTGCCCATGCTGATAACCCACCACCGGGGTCGGGCATTTGATCATAAACCTGGCGGAGAGCAGGGGCCATCTTGTTCGTCAATGTACCGGCCACAATCATAACATCGGATTGACGCGGAGAAGCACGGAAAATGATTCCAAGACGATCCTGATCGTAACGGGGGGTAGAAAGGTGCATCATCTCCACGGCGCAGCATGCGAGACCGAAGGTCATGGGCCACAAAGAGCTTTGACGAGCCCAATTGGCAATCTGATCAAGGGTGGTCCTGGGTAATATAGGGTCAGCGGAGGTTCAAGGCGCATACAAGATGAAAGCTATGGAGAGCAAACGAACAAGGCATATTGCATAGCACCCTCCTTCTTCTCCTGGCTGGGCAAAGGCACCTCTCGGCGGGCCTTGCCTGACGCGGTCAGTTGCTGGGCGGCTGCTGATGGTTGACGCTCGAGCGCTGTCGCTGATTTGATTGACGAGGTCGAGAGGGCCGCGAAGGGTTGGGCACGGGGGATAGAGGCAACAAAACGGGGTCGCGCAGCTGCTTTCTGTTAGTGAATTGATATTGTCGATGAGGCGAAGAAGATCCCTACCGCACAGAGCGCCAGAGATGGCGGGCCTCGCCATCGGAAGCATCTTGAGAAAAGTCTCTTCGGTGGAGAGGAACAAGTAGAATAAAAGGTCGTGATCCGGGAGGTTAAAGAGACAAGGTAATTGCAGCCTCGGCCAGTGACGACGGGTAATATAGAATTACAAGAGGGCAGAGGTGGCGGGCTCCGGGTAACTGCAAGACAAGGAGAACCCCAAAAAGGTTCCGATTCCAGAGTGGAAGAAGATGATGTATACCGACGGTTTGACAGAGATGATGTAAGCTATTACCTCACAGATCATTGGCTCAGCGGCTGTATTTTTCAATCACGGAACCTAGTATGGTAAAAGCGGTGAGCTGCTCGTAAATGGAATTGCCTGTGTGGTCATTGGCTCTTAGCTCCTTTTGCTGCCTCGATGCCTGAACGCGTCTTCTCCATAGGTTATGCCGCGGGGGATTGGAGACAACCACTCTACTGCTGTCTACATTTTGATTGCAAAGTACCCGTCCCCTGAAAGGGCTGCTCAATTACAGAGCATTGTGGACATTATATGGAGAGATAATACCTACCCAAATTAGAACTCTCACTCGATCACGGTGTCGAGACAAGGGAATCAGTCCCTAAACTCCAAGAGCTCAAGTGATTGCGCCCAGTCCAGATACATTGCCACTTCAAGAGCTATCTCAGAAATGGCTGGTCCTAAAATTGCCTGCATTGGCGTGATTGGGAAAGCAGTACGCATCGCTCTACCAACTTGTCCCTTTGGAATTGTTCATACTAACCCGATTGCAGGATAACCCTCTTCACATTTCCCTGTTCCCCCCATATTCGGATTCCACTATCGAATTCTCCTTCTTACTGAACTCCTGCCTCGACATTTTCGACATCCGGTGCAAACAAACATCCATTGATCAGGATCTAGGTCTATTACATGCAATTGACGAACGACTTGCGGCCTATGGATGGTTGACGACCACGGGGGTAAAACTATTGATCATTGTGGATTTATTCGGTCAGGAAGAGGCCAACGCTGGAAAGCAAGCAGGCGCTGCGATTAATGGTTTGAGAGATTCTGATGTGAAGCCGGTGTGTTTTTCCTCGATGCCTAGCGAATGCTCATCTGCCAAAAGATCCCAACCCCTAACTATTCCATATAGGCATTCCGCGCATTACAGAGTGCATATATCCAGCTTTTGCAGAATCCATTCTATTCCCCCGACGATCACGTACCGATCCCCGGGAATACAGCTTCTTCTTTGTCCGCTTGCCAGCCAATCTCTAACAAAAAGTTCGTTGCGGATGTTAAACGTATTGGGGAGTCGTGGACCCCAGGTACTTCTCTGTAGGGAGAGTACCAATGTCACATCTTGAGGATACAGATAAACCCCTCGGTCAACTAGTTTCCCCAACTTACATTCGTATTAGACAGCAATAATCTCACCAAACTGTTCAGACATTATCCATATTATTTCTTTAGTCATTAAGCTACTTTGGATTTCCACTTCGTATGGTGTATAAGCAATGAGGATTCTGAATATAAAAAAACAGACAGGAAAAGGATGACTACTTTGTCATCATGCTAATTCGGGTTGGTAGTCTTCACTTTCGACTTCAGTCTGTTCCAGGGCAACCATGATCTCTGACATTTCACGAGGGTCGCAAACAGCCCACACTCCACCACCTTTGGTGTCAACTCTCCCAACCTCTTTGCCAACCAAATTCCTGCCGACCTTTCCTGGTCCAATTCCGATCCACCGCCTCACGCCTCGTTCCTGATCAAGATAGCGAATGCTATCCCACCATCTCACTGTGTCAGTACACTGTCTCGAAAGGAGATCCTTGATGTCTTCCTTAGACTGGAAGGGCAAGGCAGAAACATTTGATATGCATGGAATTGATGCTGGGAATGTGATGTTGATTTTGTCGAGGGCATCTCTCATATAATCCGCAGCTAGCGCCATAGCAGGGCTATGAAACGGGCTGTCACATTTCAGTCTGACAGCCCGTGGGTCGTGACCTCCAAATTGACGCATTTGGACCAGAAGGATTTTGATTCGGTCAAGACTACCACTTAGCACGATTTGATTTTTCGAGTTGATGTTTGCAACCACCACTCGTTGAATTGATGGGACACGGTTATCCCTGTCGATTTCAATGCCCGGTGATTCGGGGCCGATGAATTCCTGAACCGTTCGAAGCAAACCTTCCAGGTGCTCGGGTTCACATAGAAGGGCAACCATGCCATATGTTTCACCTGACTGCTCGGTCAACTGGCGCGTACACTGGGCCATCATTTCAGCCCGACCACGAACTAACTGTAAAGCGTCCCCGAATTCAAGATAGCCTCCGGCAACCAATGCGGAGAACTCCCCGAGGCTATGTCCAAGTGTAACATCGACCCGAGATTTAGTGTCGAATCCGAACTCCTGCTCCAGGATACGAAGTATCAGGACTGAGATTGCCATGACTGCAGGCTGTGCATTTTCCGTTTTGTTGAGCTTGGAGTTGGGGCCATCGGATATAATGCTGGACAGTTTGAACCCGAGGGTGCTATCCATCTCGTCCAAAACCTTAGCCGCGGTGTGGGGGAAGCTTTCGATCCAGGTGTTGGCCATGCCAACCCTTTGGACTCCATGCCCTATTGTGTATTAGCGGCCATTTTGAGGTTCAGAGGTAAAAGGGGGATGGGGGCGGCAAACCTGGGAAAAAGAGGGCTGTGTGCAAGTCTCGTCTGAAGGGCAGGACATTAAGGGTTGTCGGTCTCGAAGGTGTAGCCAAAACTTGCGATGCGACATGCACAATGGATCTTAGTCGGAGATGACCCCTGGGATGCGACAAGCGTGAGAGCATCTTCTCTATAGTTGCAGCCCTAAGCAACCCTTTGGGCCTTGATCTTGACCGTATCAACACAACATATGAGCATGATGGCTATTTCGTGGTCGCGAGAGTGAGGTCCGCTATCCCATGAAGCGAGGGAGAGTTGTTCTTTAGTCCATGCTAGTGTTTATCAAGGGAGTAGTGACCTCCGTGTGGGGTTAGATGTGGGATTCACGTGAGCTCCTTTTTTTCGGGGTAACGGCTATGCAAAGATTTCCCGTATAACCGTCAACTGTTGTGTATATATAGACCTCAATGGAGCTTACACGGTTCTTATATGCTATACTGATTTTATTCAAATTTTCAAAGCGATCAATAATATATACACATGCTTACCTACGTGCTTTAAACTCATAGAATAGTTATAGCTAAATACCTAATTGAGATTGGTGTACTAGTGTATGTATTCTATTGGTATTTTCTCTATACCGATTATTACCCAAGTATGCAGAGCCCCACATTTCAATCAGCAGAATAGGCTCAAATCATGTAAAACATTATTCTGAAGTCAATTGAATGGCTATTGGCATATGAAATATGAATGTACAGTAGATTTTGATTGTGAGTACTTTCTATAATGTACATAAATACGCAATATATAATATATACAATAGTACATGTAACTTACGCATTCATGTACCGACCTGTACAACATGGTTATTGTCTCACCGCCTTCGGACAAACATCCTCGATTGTTATTGACCAACCCTATCGCTGCTATCACCGTGCTCCAATTCAAACTCATCTTTTTGGGAGAGCTTTCTCCTCCCTTTGTTTTTCTTTTTCTCTTCTCTCCGACCTTACATCAACCTTGAAGAGTGAATCGGACCCCCAAGGGTCAACAATCTTCGAAGCTTTCGCCAGCTAGCGTGTGTTCGCGACTACAGGTTGCGTACATATTGAAAATGTTCGTCCCTAAAGCCGGTGGTCGCAATACTCGTCGACGCCAACGAACAAGCTCAGATGACTCTGTCAAACCACCAAAGGCCAAGAGACAGCGCTCCGTCTTGCGACGCCCAGATGAGTCCCCTTCCGACACCAACCTGGGGCGTGAGCTCGCAAAATTAGCAACACCCACTGCGCCAAACGGTGACATTACCCCTACGGATCAAATGAACGACTTGCATCTATCAACCCGTGTTGTGAAACAAGGCGACGGATCTGGAAACAATAATGAAGGGACAATCGTTCTGGTGGGTTACTTGAATATCTTTGCTTCCTTCAGACCTTCAAGTCCAAAGTGCTAACTTGCTAGGTTTAAAGTCAAGCACTGATTTCTACACGGTTGATCAGCTACCATCTTTGCCAGATCAGATTCGTGGCTTGCAATCAGGTATTTCAAATTCTATGGCTTTTCCTCACCTTGGGTTGCGGTTTGTTGACACTCACCCTCTTAACGCAGAACCCCTCAAGTGCTTTTTCGGACCTGGTCATGATCACGCATTAGCTTTGACCCGCTCACATGCCATCGTGTGGCCCTATTCCGCGCCCGCTTCGTCCCCGTCTCCGTCGGAGACATTCACGGTATCGATTCCGGAGTCTTGCAGAGATCCCAAAGGTGCCGTCCCACTCGGAGTTCTATTATCCACGGCTACAGGAGACCACCCGGGTCTCTTGGTGATCATCCCTTCTACAGGAAAAGTCATTTACTGGGAGACTGTGTCCAGTGCCGCGTCACTGGGTTTATCCCGACAAAAGCAGAATGGCATCCAAGGATCCACCCCTGGCATGCTTTCCGGTGAGTATGCCACGGAAATACTCAATGGAGAGCCTTCGGGGATCATCGTCACGTTCTCGTCCGGACGAGTAGCACACATCACCCTGAGGGACCCCCAGGGAAAGCCTTCAGTGCTCGTAAATTTCCTCAGAAGCACTTCAGGGAGTGGAGGCGGTGGAATTTTCGGGGGCATCAAGAGCGTCTTCGCAGGTGGGTCATGGAGAAAAGAGGTCACTGCCGTTCGAGCCGGTGGTTCTCACCAACGCGGCCAGCGAGATGTCATTATTGCAACTTCGACTGGATTGGTTGAAGTATGGGACACGCATTGGAACCACGGCAACACCCTGAAAAAACGATACGATCTCAAGGACGAAGTTCTAGCGGCCCTCCCTGAATATCATGCGCAAACGACAAATGATACAGAGCTCAAAGTCGTGGACTTTGCGTTCTCTGTCCTGCAGTCTTCCGACGATGCTGTTCAACTTTCCGATGGGTCCTGGCGCCTCTTTCTGGTTGTCAGGTCGCCACAATGGTTAGAAACTAGGGCGCTATTCGTGGTTCAAGTTCACCTGTCAGGAAATGAATCTCGTGTTCTGTCAACCCATCCCGTGGATCTTCGCCATATTCCCGCGTCCCAGCTCGAATCTTCGAAACCCAAGATATTTGTGCCGAAGCCAGAAGAAACGGCTTTCATTCTCATTGGCCAATCTCTTGTTATCTTGTCGTTGGCGAGTGTCGAAGAGAGTCCATCCTCACAACTACTTCTCGATTCCAACAAGTTGCCATTGCCTTTCCAAGACACCATTCACTTGCGCTCTGGCGCAGACCACGAAATCCTAGGATCCATGGCAGAGGACCAATCGAGCGATTCCTCTTGCGCAGCATGTGTGCTTATGCTTCGGAATTTCGGTGTAATTCGTGTGGCGGTACTCCCTCGTCCTGGAACAGAACAAGATGTCGAGGAGCCTCAAGTCACAGCAAAGCACAAGCTTGAGCAGGCGGTTTTCTTTGGGACCATGGCAAAGAATCCGTTGAATTTATCCAGCGAAGGCGACTTGAACTTCCCTCCATCGGAAATGGAGCAAGCATCCTTGGAAATCTGCAGGGAGCTGCTCCAGTCGGAGACTCGCTTCATTCCCACCACTGCTATTTCACTAGAGCAAAATATCCGCTTGAGAGCAAAGGCACTGGATGATCTTGCCTCATTACTATCACGCCAAGGTAATCCTTTGAGTCGACCGGCAAGATGGGAGCTGCTGTGGGCCGCGGAAAAGATTGCAGCACAAAGAGCTATGTGGAAGATTCAAGAGGCCTGTAAGATCAAAAATGGAGACGAGGAGACTTTCCTCGGTCATGTTATTGGATCCATGCACGATAAATTCAAGACTTCAATCAACCCCCAACACGGAGAGACCGATCCGGTGCGCCAATGGTTCCTGAGAGACTCTTACCGCATGGAGCATATCATCCCATGGATCAAGAACGCAATCAAGCTCGGCCGGGGCAACACTTCCAACCCTGCGCGCACATTGTCAGAGAAGATCCTGGCGGCCAGTGAGCTGTTCCTGGCGGTCACAGAAACTGCTTTCCGATATCGCGATGAGCATGTTGCACTTTATGGTCTTACTGGAGACTTCCTGGAGGATGGTGTACTTTCGGATGGATATGAAGATCTTCCCGAGTTCTGGACATCGAGAGGTGTTGGTTACTCTGAAGCCGGCCATTTACTCGATTTGGAACTGGATAGTTGCCGGTCATGGAAAACACCCGCATCGGCTGCAGATGCCCCTGATACGCATGTTCTGAATCAAGTTGCGAAAAACAGCTATCGACACCTTCGCGTGATCGGTCAAATGCATCTCGAACGAACTCGATGGCTTTCTGCGCAAGGAGATCCCAAACTAATGGATGAGAGTGTCTCTATTGAGCAGGCCCATGTCGAAGACCGCAAATGGCAACTCTTCAAGTTGGCTGGTATCGACCATCTTGCCGATGCCGTCGAGCTAGCAGAAAGCTTCCGAGACATGGGAGCGTTGGTCGAGTTGATCATCGAGCTTCAAGACCAAAAGGCAACTCAACATCCGCGTGCAGAACCCCAGAATGATGTTTCCACGAATCAAACTGAGATCGATGCCGACCAATTGATCGCCAAGTATTTCGACAAGTTCGGTGCCCTATGGGCAGATGCATACTTCTCCCGGCAAATCGCTATGGGTTATCCAGGAACGCTGTTTACGATGCGAAAATACCAATCTGCCGTCACTCGATTCCTCCGAAGTAACCCCGCATATTCTCGCCTGAGCTGGATTAACGATGTCATTGGTGAAGACGACTATGACACTGCCGCAACCTCATTGGAGAATCTAGCGATTAGCGGTGAGAAAGACTTGTGGAGCCATCGTGTAGAGATCTCGCTAGCCAAGCTAGGAAAACTAGCGACGCAGGAGCGAATGGATTCTCCCGTTGTGACTTCTACTCTGCAAGAGGATGTGAAGCGTCTTGAGGATTATGTTGAGGTCGATGGGGTCCAAGACATTCTCTACTTGCACATTGAGCATATCCTGGAGGGTGCTATTGACCGAAAGGCAGCGCTTGAACTAGTTCTCGGTCAGTATGGCGAGCATATCTTCGAAGATCGGCCCTCGCTTCATGAAATCCTGAGCGACGCTCTCTCGACATTGATCGACAGACAGGTTGTCGGTTCCGATGGCTTGATTGATATCCTGACATTGATGGGCCCTACTCAGCTGGCAGATGATAGCGAGAGTGAGCTTGCACGGAGCGAGTTCCATCTCGCCTTGCAGGTTCTTGATTATGGACGCTACGGCCAGCGGGACCCATCCTACCTCATGGCTTTACAGAGGTTGATCTGGCGACGGTGCTTGATCAAAGATGATTGGGTAGCTCGGGGGAAAGCTGCTGAGGGTCCCAACGGCAATGAATACAGCTCAGTCGCCGGCACGGCGCTCTACCGTTCACTAACTGCATGTTTGGAAGGTGAGTTTGTTCCAACCATAAACACTTTGACTATGCAGCTAACCAACGTACTATGTTTAGAACCTCGAAATGCCGGTCTGCACTCTGTTTACAAACTTCTCTCACCTGCGGAGGCTCTGATGACTGATTCTGATTCCGATATTCTTGTGTCACGGTTCCGCCCAGAGCAAAAATCTCGTGTGGCGTCCGACCTTCAGACCGAAAATGACATTTTGCGCCAGTGCATTGAGGTCGGAAAACTTGACTTCTGGTTCCAAAACCTCCGGGAAACTGCTGAGGTCCACATATCGCCTCCCGAATAGAGCACCTATGATTGACGGTGAAGTTGCTGGAGCAAACGATTGAATTTTCTCTACAATTGACGCGGGTTGGGGTTGAAATGGCGGCGTTTTCGATATTCTTACTCGGTTATCCAATGACCAATGGGTCATAATATGTTGTATGTATGAAATCTCAAGAGATATTTCAATGTCGTATTGTTCAGGCCATCAGTAAACCCCAAAGCTACGTTGTACTTGATCACAGACTCTCATTCTTGAAGTGAAATATGAATGCTTTGTTTGATTTTGGTTGTTTTCTCAGACTTTCATAATAAATATTGCTTCCCGTGTCACCCGAGTCATAGCCCTTAAGATATTACCTTGTTCATGTTCCTACCTACTTGACATCCGTTGGAAAGCTCAAGTCGCCACAGCGAAAGCCGAGACTCCTTAATACTTCCGTCCGTCGTGATCAGCCTCGCTATCGTTGCTACTAGCACTCTCGATCTTGGTCACGGTATTATCATTTCCCGCAGCCATGTCGGTGTCACCAAGGACTTCTTCCTCGAATACAGGCTCAGGTTCAAAAGCCTCAAATTTGGTGTTGAAGTCAGACAGACCCTGGGTGCTACTGTTGGACCGACGTCTAGCATTGGCGAACGAGTAGTCAGTGTCCTGCATTTCCTCGCCCGATCGACCCCTGTGGCAATGCAAGCATTAGCTGGATGAACACACGTGGTTATGACGTGTATTGATTACCAATTGCCTTTGCCACCCCCGTCCTTCTTTGTCTTGCGAGGATCAGCATCGGTGGGGCCGGACTTTGCAAAGTAGCGTGGTATATTCTCGCGGGTACCCATCACGCCTTCGGCCTGGTGTTCACGGTCGTTGGATTTGTGTGAGCGAGTCACTAAGCGTTGGTTTGTCATGTTAGTAGGATGGTCACTGGTGGATTGAGATGGCAAGTGTATATGATTTGATGCCAAGGAATGGAAGTATATCAACACAAGATGGATGCTTACTGGTTTCAATGTGAATGTTTGATGTGATGGTAGATGAGGAATTGGTTCAAGGAGAGATGGTAAAAGTAAAGAAGAACAAGAAAGGACAGGAGAGACAAGATATCATGTAATTCAAGAGGGGGGGCGTAGGACTCGTGACCTCATACCCCCTAGAGAGTGCGGGGGTTGGACTAATGGGGGCTCCACCAACCTTATTTCCTCTTATACTAGCATCAGTAAACATTTACATCTTCCAAGATATAATAACAGTATTTGATGGAAGGAGAAGAGACATCTGTTTCTTGTTTCTTTCTTTGGGAGTTGTCCACAATCGAGGCCGAGAAATTACCTCGAGGAATTGGGAACTAATGCCATATAAGTTGAGGGTAGAGCATGTCAATTCAGCAAAGAGTGTAAAAGAACTAATAACCAGGCATAAGGAGTAGTTGCTTAGCCTGCTAGAATCTAGTTTGTCTCTGCATTTTCCTTGTCTAGGATTATGTATTTTGTTCGTTGGAACTTGGTATCGATTATATATTTTCTACGAATGACACTTTATCACGCATGATATAAGCAAAACATTCCCAGTATTGTATAATGTTATGTTAATTTAAATAGTTTAGAGTCATATAGCTTATAATTATGTCCTTTTATCCACCCAAATGTCATATTATATATATTGGTTGATGAAAGAACTTAACATCAGGAAGAAGGATACCGGAGCTTGAGGGATACTCTCAGAGGTATTGTATGATCTGCTCACCTTATACTTGGCACCCAAAACACACCTATTGCTACTTGTATATAGCAAGCAGTTGAACTCCGCAACAATTATTAGGTACAGAAAACTACTACAGCCCTTAGGGTTGTAGCTATTTCGGGACTGTGTCTGATCACCCCCGGGACTAAGTTTCTTCGAGTCTAGCGGGGAATTTCACAGCTTAGAAGGGAGAGAGCGGAGTAATCTGGGGGGCACTCATCCTATCAAATGTACTTACATGCCATCATTGTGGTCTAAGGCCACCAATGAATATGTAGCTTAAATACTACACCCACTTTAATATATTTTTTTCGTTCTTCAGGCATAAGACCCCGAACAATTCCCAACGATAGATGGCAGTGCTGTTATTCAAAGGTTATATGTAGCGCATCTATCTCAATCAGAACTTTGGAACATAGCACATATAACTACAACGGTGATCCTCTGGAAGACCAAGATTAGATTAACGTATTGGGCTAGAACTGACCTGTCATCACTCTCCACATTTGGTACTAGACACACGGAAGATGAACCGGATATATTATGGGGGCGAATGAGGTAGGACGAAGTAGGTAACAAGGGCACCTAGTTGGACCAAGCATCACGCCTCAGAATAAGCAGGTGGAACTACACGATGCACCTTTCTACACGGTAGCAGGCTGAAGAGGATTGAACATAAATGAACTACAACCCTTGGATTTTTGGGATCATGTCTAAGACTGGCAACGCGTAGCTAAACGCCAGTTCAAATCTGTCATACACGTTTGAACTTTTTTCTTTTCCTATGACCAGAAGACAATGATTTGCCCCGGCTGACCAGTACGTGACACCACTTCATTGACATAACCTTTAAACATTCTCGAGGACGGTCTCCTTGAACTCCCGCTCAACCTTCTGTCCCTTGTCATCAGTCGCGGACTCTCCGTGCAGAGACAGGAGAGCACCGAGGTCGAACTTGGGGGACTTGAGGAGCTTAACCTTGCGAATGTGGACCTGTAAAAATATATGTTAGCAACCCGTATATATGTGCGACTCTCTAGTCTTGGGGTGAAAAAAAAAACGAACATTCTGCAGGGGGTAGATGCCCTGGGTGGACTTCTCGATCTCACGTCCAATAACCTCGGGGATGAGCTTGTGGGTGAGCTGGGAGAGAGTGCAGGTGGAGGCCTCGCGCTGGATGATCTCGGTCATCTTCTTGCGAATGGCACGGATCTGAGAAGAACGAGCGTAGGTGGTCTTCTTGATCTGGTTGGGGCGTCTCTTGGTGAAGGCAATGGCGAACAGGCGGAGGAGGTAGTCGTCAGTGGTCTTCACGGTGATGTTGGCCTCGATCAGGGACTGCCACTTGCGGACAAGGGAACGGAGCTTGTCGGTGGTGAAGTCGAGACCGTGGAAGTTGGTCAGGCAGTTCTTGCCCTGGATCTCGTCGACGCGGAGCTTGACCTTGCGGAAGGCGTGGTCCTCATCGTTCTGGAGGTCGGCGAGGGAGACCTCGAAGATACGGCCCTTGAGGGAGTCGTTGGCGTTCTTCAGACCGCTGGTGCGGTTGACCAGAGTCTTGCCGACACTGATGATTCCGTTAGTCAATCCATCTCAAAAAATTTCGCCCTATTCGATTCGGGTGGTTTGCATACTCGCGGGTCTGGAAGGTGGAAGGAGCCTGTCGAGAACGATTAGTATTGCGTCTGGGAGAATGAAAGGAATAGAACACACCTTCACAGAGTACTCGTCCTTGCGGGTGAAGGGGTCGACTGTGCGCTTCTTGATACCCTTCTTACCCTTAGATAGGCGCTTGTTCCTGAACGAAGAGGATTAGCCGTGTGTTCGTGAATTCAATGGATGTCGTAGATGCGCAAGTAATTCGATAAATTGAAAGCAGGAAAAGGATGAAGAGTAGGGCGCTTACTTTCCAACAGCCATGATTGCGAGTTATCTGTGTGTTGTTGGAAGACAGACAAAGGTATCGCACCGCGCGCTCAGAGGGTTTCGACACTCGACTGGGAGGGTTGAAAACCCACAGAAAACTCGGCTAAGCGAGGCGCGGGCCCTAGCTGATTATGTCATTCATCATAGTCATGTGATCGAACATTAAAAAAAAAAGGTCCACTGGATTATCATTATGTCATCGTCTTATGTCATCTCCATACTGTGCTGGAGTCCACTGTCAGATCACTTTGCGTTGTATTAACTAAATGGAATGTGGTAGATCGTTGGCTGTTACAATTGGCCCTATATTATTGGCGCTAAAACTTTCCTTCTGAATGTTGTCCACTGACATGTGTATGTGTACTTGCATACTTATGTATTGGATTGGTTCTATATATACAATTTGCTAAAATCAATATTCTTTCCTCGATAACCCGCATGCAACCCTCCAAAATTTCAAATTAGCCCAACATAGATCCTGTCCATACAAATTATAGTGTATTGTACAATGTAGATCGCTTTGTGGGAATCGCCACCCATTGACATCACATGTCGGAATCTGGAGGCTCATTATTCCGATTCCCAATTAAGCAAGTCGCCTTGGCATCCATGCCGCGGGCCTATTCCCGCGCGAGTTGACACTTCTCATTGCTTTACCTTTCCTCTCATCCCTTCTTCTATTTCAAATCCTGTGTCGCTGGTCAACTCCAGCATGGTATGTGGCATTATCCCCCCCCCTTACCCAACCGCCCGACCGCCCCGACCGTGGATAGATGCTGATTTCTACAGGGCAAGCGCAAGAAGTCAAGCTCGAAGCCCCAAGGGCCCCGAAAGGTAAGGATCACAAGTCGCCGTGTTTTGCACTCAACACTGACCGTGAAACACAGAGGGAGCCTCTTGCTACCACCTTTTCCTGTCTCTTCTGCAACCATGAGAATTCTGTGATCGTCAAGTTAGACAAGAAGCTTGGCCTAGGCGATCTATCCTGCAAAGTGTGTGGCCAGAAGTTCCAAACTGGTATCAATTGTGAGTTGATAATCACCCCATATCATTAGTCCTAACTACTCTAACTAACACAACCCTTCGAAGATCTCTCTGCCCCGGTGGATGTATATTCGGATTGGGTAGACGCATGTGATGCAGTTGCGAAGGACACTGCCAACCAATATGACGCACCGAACCCGAGCCAACAGAGAGGAATCAGCAAGCAGGGTATTCCAGAAGAGACTGGGCAGGGCGATGGCTATGATGATGACTACTGATCATGGGATGACGGCGAACGGCGCATTAAGGCACGATATCAACAATAATTGAGTTGTGAAATTCTTGTATGTACATGGTATTTGATATTCTTGCTGCATATTCTTGTTGCATATGCTTATCATATCTCCCAAACTCCAAGAAGTGTCTCACCCATCTAGACCTCTACCCCACTACCGGGCATCAAGTCAACTCTGAACAGGCGACTTGTATGGCGAAGTGGAAGTGCCTTATGGCACCTGGAACAGACCAAGCAATGGATGGATAATGGAATACTGAATTACTCAGAATTTCCAGGTGACCTTGTGACCGCTGATGTTCCTTTCAACGTGGTGGGAAACAGCACTTTTACATAGAGTAATATCTGTCGCCGAAATCTCCCAGGCCGGGGATAATATACCTATCAATCAGTCAGCATGGCAATCGCAACACCTAAGGGGTGTGATATTCTCACTTCTTCTCATCCAATCCTTGATCAATGAAAGAGGTCACGACGCGGAGCTTAGGGAATCTCTCCGCAAACTCAGCAACACCAGACGGGCTGGCAATGAGGTTAAGGAATAGGATCCGGTGTTCAGGAACGCCTCTCTCGATCAGTGTCTCCACAGCCAGAGTTGCAGAACCACCTGGGGAAAAAGAAAATCAGCTGGGTGGCCATGGGCATTGTAGAACAAGCTCAACTCACCAGTTGCAAACATGGGGTCAAGAAGAAGGACCCATCGATCAGCGATGTCAGTAGGGAGCTTATCGTAAAACAGTTTGGGCATACAAGTCTCCTCGTCCCGCTGGATGAGGATTTTTCCAATGCGAACAGATCGGCAGCAGTCGCGCAATCCTTGTTCCATGGCCTCGCCTGCGCGCATAATAGAGACACCGCAGATCTTTCCTTCGAATTTGACACCAAGGTAAGACCGTCCAACGGGAGTAGTGATGGACTGCTCAACAACGGGGAGGTGGTTCAAGCCTTCCTCCACCAGCAACCGAATGATGCGGTTAGAATAAAAGATAAAATCGGCACGGCTGGTTCTCTTGTCTCTGATCATCCTGTTTGTGGTACAAAATATGAGTCTAGTGTTACTTTCCACGCAGAGAATGGGTCCTCACGTCAAGAGAGCAATCAACTGGGGTGTTTGAGGTAGCACGTGGACATTCTCGTAGGAGACTTCCTTTGAGACTGTCGCAGTGGGTTTCTCGCCATCGGGCCGATACAGAGGACCAACACCCTGCGCAGGAGAAGGACCGCTCTCTGGTTTGCTAGCCATGATTTTGCTGCGTCCAAAGATGTGTGGGTGTGTGTGGGTCGTACTAGGGAAAGAGAGAAAATGAGATGTTGAATATGAAAGCACCTAAAGTTCACCCGAGACAGTCGAAGTACCTTTAAAAGGACAAGAGTCCAGAGAGGGGTTATATAAGGGCCTTTGGATGTCTCAAAGCCGAAAGCGGGGAAGTATGTAGGGTTTTACTCTTATCTTGTTTTCTACATCTGGAAGCTATACCGCAGTGGGTGATTCTGCCCCATCTCACCCCCTCCGCCTCTTATCACTTGCATCATCTCCCCAATCAGACCTCGGATGTCAATTGTTTCATTAATCTTCTCAAAGAAAATTGCCTAGGTAATTTACACATATCACTGCCAATAATCTAGGGGTCACTCCTTTGATGACTGCGCCACACTCTTTGAGCGTGTGTAAGCTCCATTGAACACCGCAAGGACATGGATTTGTCTCAAGAAACGACTACGACCCTTTAATCCAATTGCTCCTCGACATACCTTGATTGCTCTTCGAGAACCAGATTTCCCAGTCGAATTCATCTAACAACGCGTGCGCATCTACTTTCGTTCGCTTTGTGAACCGAACATGGATAACTCACAACCTCGGAATCGACGACTCGTAACTTATGGCTCTGCTGCTAAAAGTCAACCTCCGCTAAATATCGAAAAACCCGTGCGCTCTTCTGCCGCTAGAACAACCCCTAAAGAAATGCCTTTGCCAAGCTCGTCACGTCTCTCACGGCCATTCTACACCAGATTACAGCGCGACAAGAATGGAGATAAACAACCGTCTGGATCGGTGGAAACGACCACGACTCGAGGTCTGACACAACCAAAACCCATCGCAGAATCTAATGTGTATGACTTTCCTTCTTCAGACGATGAACAGATGTCTATGGTTCAGAGAAAGCGAAGACGATATAGCCCCGATGGAAACAAGGCCGTTCCTGCGATCAAGCGATCCGCGAAGCCACGCGACACAGAGAATGGAGATTGTAACGTGTCGCCACAAATGAGGAAGAAGGTGCCTGTGCCCGGTGGAAACAAGGTCGTTCCTGCGACTAAGCGACCCGTGAAGCCAAGCGAGGCAGAGAGTGGATATCGTGGCGTTTCACCACAAACGGGGAAGAGGGTGCTCGATGGCCGGAGGTTATTGACTAAAAAGCCAGAAGCCGGTCAGCAGACGAGCCCCGTGAGGTCGACATCATATCCAAGGACTGGGAGATCCGTGCGGAGCCAGACTAAGGTATCTACTCCCGAGCACGAAATGAGACTATCAGCCGAGGGGAGTCCCGGGAATGCAGAGTCTGCGCCAAATAGCTCGCCGGACATCAACCAGGGCTATGCCACTAAAGCGAACATCACCCCTGGTCGAAGGAGACTGATTGACTCGCTCGGGATCACGGAACACCCGGTCGAAACCTCTCCAGCGGCTGAAATATCAGCAGAGAGTCCCGCCGATAGTCAGCAGTCCCCGAATCCAATCCCACCCGACCGAGGTTCGCCAAGTGCGGCTGTGAATGAGTGTCCTGCCGAAGGCCACGTTCAAGACTCTCCTGCCTCAGTTCCATCTCATTTGCGAGGTTCCCGTGTCACCTATGCACGTCAGCGTTCTTTTTTGGATGACTTGATTATGTCAGAGGACCTTTCGACGCACAATGATTCCTCTGGTCCAAAGCACCGCTCTCAATCTGTCCAACGTCAGTTGAATTACGAGGCTACTTCCACTGCCCGTTTAATCGTGCCAAGTGAGGATACGAATGAGGATGGATCTGTCCGAAGTATTCATGAACTCAGACAAGCTGGGGGAAACGCTCGTTACCGAGGTGCCATCGAATCTATCTTTGAGGATATCGAAGATCCGCAAAACTCATTGTCGGGTCGATGCAATGCCTTCCTCCAATTATGTGGCAAACTTCTGGATACTGGGCTTAAACGGCGGTTTGTCGAATGCAATTTTGACAAAAGGCTTGTGGATTGTCTGTCCATGGACCTCCAGGTGGTCCCCACTATTCTAGCTTTCTGTGCCTATGCACTGGGATCATCAGATGGACACATGTCTTATGTTCTTGCAACTTCCGCATGGCCTAAGCTTCTCGATGCATCGCCTGCTTTATTGGGCATGCAAGACGATATACCAGCGGCCGCAAGAGCTCAAGCTAGCGGCCTTTCCCGACCCTTGCAAAAGACCATTCAGAACACTGTTCCACAGATAGCTGCCATGCTGTTCCCCGATATTGCATTGTCGAAATTATCCCCATGTACTCTGGCATTGTATTGCCTGAGGTCAACGATTTCCACGATGCAAACCAAAGGCGAGAACCCCAGCCTCTCCACATCTCTTCTGAAACCGTTGGTTCAAGCGCTCGTGTCCGAAAGCCAATGTTGTGTTTCATTGGAAAAAATACCCCCAGAGAGCTCTCAGATACTGTGTATGGGCTTTTCAATCTTGGAAGCTTCTACTGCATTGGCTGAGTCGCTCACAAAAGAGCATTGGGATATCCTAGACCCGCTCTCTGAGCTTCACAGCCTGCTCTGTTTGGAGTCAGGCACTGTCAGCCAAATACAACCCCTCTACATTCGACTTATTTTGAATATCACCAACAGCAACCCCTCTCTCTGTGATAGATTTGCAAACCTGGAGATGGTTGGGGGACTGGTCCACATTGTCTCTGCAAACTTTGGTGATTTGACCGAAGATGCGCTTGGACAAGCGAACAATTCCCTGGACAGCGTGATATTGGCACTCGGCGCACTTATCAATCTGACTGAACAGAGTGAAGCATCAAGATCGATCTTTCTTTACTCTGCTGGTTCCTCAAAGCCTTTCCTTGATCAACTCTTGCATTTGTTCATGACTCATGTTGAGTCCATCTCCACGGTACGTTTTCGGTCATTTGAGGTTTCCCTTTTCACCGACGCATCGAACTAATTGGATCTGCCTAGGCTCATTCTGTTTTGGAAGTACACCACAACGTTGCTGTGGGATATTTGGCCGTCCTTTTACTAACACTCAGTTTGGATCCTGAGACTCGGTCCAAAATCAAGAGCTCACTCGCTCCCAACGGATTAACACCGGTGATATCTACCGTTGATGAATTCCTGCAATATCATCAAAAGATCGAACAAGAAATCTCCACTTTTCCAACCCAGGGACAGCCAGCGAGTGGGTTCCTGTCCAGATTACAAGAACTTATCACTCGGATTCGACTGGCAGAGCAATAATAAGCATCCCGTGCTACCTTGCATGTGTCGCTTGATGCGCCAGATAACTGCGCGCTTGGTCTTTTCCACCGGCGATTTTTTAGAATCGATGACATGAATTTCTTGGTCTATTGGCAGCTTTTGATACCCCCTTTCCTCGTCAATTTTAATTGAACCATTTACGCTAGAATGTTCCACATTCATATCCACCTGGGCAGATGTCCACCACTTATCAAGATCGTCATAAAATAATGACCTCAGGTCAAACCAGACCTCAATGTTCAGAAAATTGAGATTTATTAATTTCTGTAATACAGTGCATTTTATGAAAAATAACAAATGGATCACCATAGAACGTACCTACACGTAGGCAATTATTTATAGAGCGCTCAGCCCTGGAGTTGGAGAAATTACCGTTTGCATTGTTTGCAGGTTACAAGGAGTTGGAGCTCCGCATGCTTCGAGGGATTTGCCACCCCCCGACGACCTCGTTTCTGAACAGATGCCCTTTTGTCTCTGAATAACTCGTTGATTCAGTTCCATCAATCAAAAGATACCGCCTACCTGACTATATCATCATCACTATCTCCCATTTACATTGGTGGTTTAGCTGAGTCTTACCACACTGCACAAGATGCCTTCCGCGCCTAAGCAGAGAAAGATCGCAATCGTTGGCAGTCGCTCCGTGGGTAAGAGCCCCTTTTATAACCCAAGGCGTTATAATTGTGAAGAACTGACACGTATCATTTAACAGGTAAATCATCTCTCACCGTTCGCTTTGTCGAGCACCACTTCGTGGAAAGCTATTACCCTACAATTGAGAACACATTCAGCCGGATTATCAAGCACAATGGCCAGGATTACGCAACTGAGATTGTCGACACCGCGGGACAAGTAGGTGATCTCTGTGCGAGATGAATGTTTGGTTACTGAGACCATTCTACAGGACGAATATAGTATCTTGAACTCCAAGCATTTCATTGGGATTCATGGATATATCATTGTATACTCAGTGACATCGCGCCAGTCATTTGACATGGTGCGGGTGATTCGCGACAAGATCCTGAACCACCTCGTCAGTCACCGTCCTTCCCATGACTAGTACTCACGAACCAGCATCTAATCTTTCCTATAGGGAGCGGATGATGTACCTCTTGTTATAGTAGGAAACAAGAGTGATCTCAAGCCCGATCACCGCCAAGTCACCCTCGATGACGGACGGCAATTAGCGGAGGAGCTCAACTGCGCTTTCACCGAGGCTAGTGCCTTCCTTGATTTCAATGTCGCGAAAGCCTTTGATCTCATGATAGGAGAGGTTGAGAAGTCTCAAAATCCATCACAACCAACTGGGAACAACAAGTGCGCATTGATGTAATACGGGGGGCCGTCTACTGGAACGCGTGTGTTTCTCTCCCGGGGATGGTAAGCGAAGCCAGCTCTAGATCTCTGGATCTCTAAGTCAAGAAACATGAAACATCTCTTTCATTGGAGCTGACAACACTATACCTTGCTCTTTTGAAGTCCACTCAATTCAGATCTACGGATGTCTTGTTTGCTGACTCGATTATTGACTTAGAGATCATCAACGCCAATTTGATAACACCAACTTGATGGCTTCTCGAGGCCCTCTTCTTTTTGGCTCTATTTCTATTTTGTCTTTCTGGTGGAACCATTGGGGTTTTTGCATGAATAATGAGTTTTAGGGTCGAATTCGGGAACATGGATCGGTACCATGCATAGAGTAATGAATCTCAATTTAAACAGGCTTCTATAAGTACATAATGTATGCAAAGTGTTACATTAGATTGATCTATAGAAACATCCGTGGCCATAACTCTAGCCTATTTGGAAGTAAAGACCTCGGGGAGCCCTGGAGCGCCTTATCGATTAAGTAATGCGACCCCTCGAAGCCAAAGTGCGTGGATGCACGCACTTTGATTTTCCTCGTTTTTACCCCTCCACAATTTGAGTCACCCCTCTACCACTTGGACTCCCCTGAACCCTTAAAACTCCAATCGCCAATATAATATGTTGGACCTAGCCGACTTTGTGACCGAGCGCGGTGGTGATCTCAAGAAGATCAAGGAGAGCCAGCAAAAGCGATTTGCTCCAGAGGAGACCGTTGATGAAGTTGTCGCGCTCTATGAAGAGGCACGACGCGGTATGGATTCCTTTCTTTTAGGGTTGGCGAAATCTTACTGACAGGTATAGCCCGATACGATGTCACACAGGTGGGCTCTCAGATCAATGGAGTCCAGAAGGCAATTGGAATGAAGAAGAAGGTAGGCATTTCCCGGCCAGTCTAGTTGGATGTGGAGATGCTTATCTGTTCTCAGAACAAGGAAGACGCAACCGAATTGCTTGCAGAAAAGGCAGCACTCGAGACAAAGAAGAAGGAGCTTGAGGAAGCTGCTGTCGCCAAGGAGGTTCAACGCGACCGAAAGATTCGCACCATTGGAAACTACGTCCACGAATCCGTGCCCGTGAGCAACGATGAGGTATGGATCTTTCAAGTCGCCTGAGGATCGAATGTGCCGTGAGACTAACAAGTGCATTTCTGGCTACAGGCAGACAACAAGCTGATCAAGACATGGACCCCCGAGAACGCCGAAATGCAGAAGCCAGGTTGCCTCTCCCACCACGAAGTGTTGAGTCGTCTCGATGGATATGACCCAGAGCGTGGTGTCAAGATTGTTGGTCACCGTGGATACTGCTTGACTGGATACGGTCTTTTCCTCAACTTGGCTCTGATCAACTATGGTCTGGAGTTCCTCTTCAACAAGGGCTACACTCCCAACCAGCCCCCTCAATTCATGCTCAAGGATCTCATGGCGAAGACTGCACAGCTCGAGCAATTCGACGAGGAGTTGTATAAGGTTACTGAGAGCGAGGATAAGTCCACCGACAAGTACCTCATTGCTACCTCTGAACAACCATTGTCTGCCCTCCACGACAGCGAGTGGCTCCAGGACAAGGATCTTCCCATCAAGTAAGTCTTCCTTGTTACCCAAGACTAAATTGTTTTGCTGACAAGAGAAATAGGTATGCCGGTTACAGCACATGCTACCGTAAGGAGGCTGGATCTCACGGTAAAGATGCCTGGGGCATTTTCCGTGTCCACCAGTTCGAAAAGGTTAGCATAGATCCGAATGCACTGGATTTTCGCGTTCTAACCCCATGCAGATCGAGCAGTTTGTTCTTACCAAGCCCGAGGATTCATGGCAAGCCTTTGAGGACATGATCAGCACTTCCGAAGAATTCTACCAGTCCCTAAAACTTCCTTACAACATTGTCGCCATTGTCTCCGGCGCCTTGAACAACGCGGCATCCAAGAAGTACGACTTGGAAGCCTGGTTCCCATTCCAGCAGGAGTACAAGGAGCTCGTCTCCTGCTCCAACTGTACCGATTACCAGTCCCGAGCTCTGGAGATCCGTTACGGCGTGAAGAAGGCCACCGATCTGAAGAAGACTTATGTTCACGCGCTGAACTCCACTCTGTGCGCAACCGAGCGTACCCTCTGCTGTCTCCTTGAGAACTACCAGAAAGAAGACGTAAGTGTCAAAAGTTCATTGGTGATTTTGACAGTAGCTAACTATTATTTAGGGTATCGAGGTCCCAGAGGTCCTGCGGAAATACATCCCCGGTGCTCCTGAGTTCCTCCCTTACACCAAGGAGCTTCCTAAGGATAGCACATCCACCAAGGCCAAGGGGAAGGCCCAGAAGGGCACCGATGATGCCACCAAAAAGATGCAAGGTCTTCAGGTTTAAGGAGATATCCCACGATGTACCTTGAGATACAAATTACGAATTACAATGGTTTAGTTCATGATTTATAGGCATATGTACAAAAGAATAGTCGGCCGCTCATGCGGCCTCTGTCCTTTACGACGTAGGACTTCGATAATCTGATCTATTTGGCTCCAGACCTCGGGATATATTAGGGACGTTTTATTCAAGATAACACTCCGATGTCTCCTTTGTTCCTTTAGATGTTTGTCCCAGGTTTTAGTGTTTTAGCTACTTAGTAGAAGTATCTAGCTTGATATGTAGAAGGACATAAAAAATATTTTGAACAATCTCATACAAAACGTCCAAAAATTATCTAAGGCTAAATGGATCAGATGTATAAGACTCTTTCCCCCTCGTGAACTCTCCTTCCTTTTTTCCCTTCCACCATCATCACTCCCCCTGGTAAATTGATCGCCAGTTAGAAAACCCACCGGAAGGAGAAACATCGCTAGGCCCATCGTGTAAGTTCTGTTTTGTTCTGTTTTGAATACCTCCCGATACGGACCCCATGAAAATGAGTCCCCGATTCACATTACCACATTGCAAAGAGCTTCCAACAAGCACTGGAGTTTACCATGTACTAAGAAATCCTACAAAGCTCAATTGATGCGAAGCAATCAGGTGAATGTCAAAGCGTACTGTAAGCATGGAACCGGTTGATACATGGGTCTGTTGCTGACACTCTCTCGACAGTGATGGCGCGTTATATATCTTCACACCCTTTCTCTTGCTTTGCAGATCTACCTCTACTTACTGCCGAGATATTTCTTCACCTTTACCTCTCAACCCTGGTGTGATCCCTCTACAATGGGGCGATTACAGCGCTTCGTATGGTCAGATTGAAACACTCCACTGCCCATACAGCGTGTATCTGATACTCGCCGTCATCCACACGTGAAATGATTTCTTGGACTATACTCAGCTCTCAATTGGAGGAACAGAGTGGCCCAGATTACTCTGTGTGCTGATAAACCTCCTGCTACCACTGTTGATCCCAGTCGCCGACTGATGGATTAGGGCTTTATGGATCACCTGACGCCTTTCAGGGAGGACATACCACCTTACAGCTTATGGACTCTGTAGAGAAGGCAAAGGGAAAAGAATACCATGAATTGAACTGAGATGCTGACTACATATATGGGAAAGGAAAGAATAAACCCCAATTTAGCTGAGAAGCAAGGCTCCTATCTGCCTCAACATCCCCCTGTAGGACCGGATTTAACTCCGTCTCACATAGCTATGAAAATTGAATCAACCGTATCAAGATAGACCCATGCTACTAAGACACACACTCCGTCCACCAACTAGCTGAAGTGTCCCCTTGGTCCAATATTAGTGTTCACCATGACCTCGTGGGGTTGCCCCGTAGGGCGAAGCTGCAATTCACGACGATATGTGGTCTCAAAAATAGGTATGGTACGATAGTAAGCTCGTAATCTCTCGGGCTCGGATTGAAATGAAGCTGCGCGCAAATTCGGAGTGTTGAGGTATTCAGAAACCGACGAGGTTAAAGTGCTTGAAACGAGGGTCGAGTCTGGCTCTGGCTCTGAAAGTTGAGGTCAAAAAGAACATGGTTGAATGCACGAGACAGTGTCTCATAGAAAGTGGTCTCGTCGGAAGCCGACGGAATGCTCGACATGGTAACAGTGGTGACGTCGAAAGTACAACAGGTAGGTCTCTTCCCCCCGGTGGCCTGCTCCCCCGGTGCCATTTCTCAATATTTGTATGCTCGAGCATCTATAGTCAGTTTATCATAGATTAGCTCCCTTATTCATTCACTTTCGACTTAGACTTCTTTCAGGTCCCAGGGGTCATTCATCTTGAAGTGAGGAACTATTAACGTGCGTGTATTGACTCCCTTGCTAACTTACTTTTGGCTTACACTTCATTCAGATCTCAAGCATTGGCATACAATACTATAACTCGCAAACAAGCCAAATACATCAAGAGAGGAGTTCACAAATTTCGAGCAATCGTAGGACTTAGTTAGCCACAAACCAAAAGCAATCTTCAACATTTAGCACTCGAATCACTTTGACACTCGTTTCCACTGCCAAAGGGATCCCTTCTTCCAATACCACGCAAGTGATCTCGCCATTGACATCTTTCCAAGCCCAAAGATACCCGGCTTAGAGAAATAGGCCTCCGTCATTGCCAAAAGATAGGAGGGATTTTCACTCCGCAGTCTATCCAGTAGATTTTGCACCAACACACGCCAATCATCATCGGTCATTGAATAACCACTATTAACTTCGCAGCACCAACAAGCCACCGTGCAGTGCCCAATACCCTTCTCCACGCCGGCTAGACAACGCTTTTCGCAACAGCCACAGGTCCGACCACAGCAGCCACCCCTCTCCATACAATCATTGATAAGCTCCTTTCGGAGATACCAAGCAGGATCCTGTCGGATCTCATCATATATCTTTTTCAACGGCCTTTGGGGAAGCAGAACCTCCGCATTGTGTAAGTCTTCTGCTATCTCCGGAATCATCACTTTGAAGCGCTCTATATGTTTCTCATAATCGTGACGCTTATTTGTGTCATCCTCGGTGAACTTTTCAAGTGCTCTGAGTTTGATTTCATGCCGTTCTTTCCGTTGTTTGATTGCCCGTAGAAAATGATCAAATCCGATGATCGTGGCAAAGATTTGAGAAGGTATTTGAAGACCCTTACCGTACTCAAAGAGTCTCCTGCCATCCCGGTGATAATTCCGAACGGGCTTGAAGTTTCTAAAGGAATCGAACATCTGTGACGGATCTAATCCCAGCAACGGGATATCCAGTAGGGAACTGTAGTCGGGCAACATGTTCTAAGCCATATTAGTATAATTTGCGCGTAGCTAAGGACACAGGGTGTGAATATGGGGAAATACTCACGAAAATTAGAGTCGAGTAGTTGCAGAGTAGTTGTGAGTTGTAGCGGAAGTTGGATTATAGACTGGCGAGCTTGATGGAAGTCAAATTACCTTCCTAGGCCGCCGCCGAAAAGGGCTCTTGTGTTTTGTCCTAACCTTGGAAGTATTTGGATTTGATATTTCCAAGGTTGTTAGGTTTTTACATCATCGACTTGCTACTATATCCACGATAGCACCGATGTACTATGTAGGTATGACCTAGGGCTGGACAGAGCATGTTGATTATGTAATGATGGATGTCAAAAAGGATACAAGGTCTTCAGATTTAGAGATATCCTACGATTTACCTTATATAAGTTATATTACAATTCAGTTTATGATCCTCCTACATATACTCCGTACATGTACACTATATAGCTATATAGCTATATAGTCCAGCATGTAGCACGCCATACTTAAACAATTGCCCATTTTGCCTAAAGCAGATAAGCTCAACCGATAAACATGTGATCTGCGTCTGATTGGTCAGAACTGGCAATTTCTTTTAAAAAAAAAATGCGAAAAAGAAAAAGAAAAAAAGTCATTTGCCCCGCGATACCCCTCCAAAAAGAATCCATTGACTACATATGTAGAGTACTATATCTCAGCATCCATTGATTTAAAATTGTTAAATAGGATCAATTAATGATAATAATAACTAAATTTACATACTATGTAGTAAATGTACATATGTACTTAGTTGTTGCAAATCCCGAGACCAGAATCACCGAGTCCGATTCCGGAGACCTTGCGGGCTTACTTAATTTCCATTAAGAGTCATCCAGGTGGACCACCTGAGCACTCATCCACATCTTCCCTGACTGTTTCTCTTCAATCTACTTCAATCCTCTACACACCTCAATCATGTCAACCGCAAGAGATATCCGTCCTCGTCAGGACGACGCCGCCGCCTTCCTCGCTACCTCCCCCAGCGCCTCCTTCAGCTCCCCATCCAGCCACAGCTCTGCTCTGAACCGTACGATCCCAATCAATGCTAAGCCCTTGAAGCCATTCGCCACAGAAGATATCAAGGTCCTGCTCCTGGAGAACGTCAACCAGACCGGCCGTGAAATCCTCTCCCAGCAAGGCTACCAGGTCGAGTTCCTGAAGTCTTCCCTCTCAGAAGATCAGCTCATTGAGAAGATTCGGTGGGTCCCAATCCAATTCCCTCTCTCTCGGTGACTCACGAAGCTAATGGATTGTATTGTATTGCAGTGATGTCCACGTCATCGGTATTCGCTCCAAGACCAAGCTCACCGCACGAGTCTTGAAGGAAGCAAAGAACCTTATCGTCATCGGTTGCTTCTGTATCGGTACCAACCAGGTCGACCTCCAATATGCCGCTGACCAGGGTATTGCCGTCTTCAACTCCCCCTTCAGCAACTCTCGCAGTGTTGCCGAGTTGGTCATTGGTGAGATGGTCATGCTGGCCCGCCAATTGGGCGATCGCTCCAACGAGATGCACGCCGGTACCTGGAACAAAGTGAGCAACGGTTGCTGGGAGATTCGTGGAAAGACCATCGGTATGTGATGTGACTCTGTTGTTTCCGGGGTGTTTAGCTGACCTCTCAGGTATCATTGGATACGGTCACATTGGTGCCCAGCTCTCCGTATTGGCTGAGGCAATGGGAATGTCCGTCATCTACTACGACGTCCTCAACATAATGTCCCTGGGTACTGCTCGCCAGGTCAAGACCTTGGATGATCTCTTGGCCGAGGCCGATTTCATTACCTGCCACGTTCCCGAGATCCCCGAGACCAAGGGCATGATCGGACAGAAGCAGTTCGAGAAGATGAAGAAGGGAAGCTACCTGATCAACGCCAGCCGAGGAACCGTTGTGGATATCCCCGCACTTATCGACGCCATGCGCAGCGGTAAGGTTGCTGGTGCCGCTCTGGATGTCTACCCCAATGAGCCCGCCGGAAACGGTGACTACTTCAACAACGATCTCAACACCTTCTCAGCTGATCTGCGCTCGCTCAAGAACCTTATCATCACCCCTCATATCGGTGGAAGTACCGAAGAGGCTCAGAAGGCTATTGGTGTCGAAGTTGCCCAGGCTCTGGTCCGATATGCTAACGAGGGTTCCACCCTGGGTGCTGTCAACTTGCCCGAGGTTGTCCTCCGTTCTTTGACAATGGATGAGCCTGACCACGCTCGTGTAAGTTCTCTCTGCAGTTATCTGGGTTTGCGATGATACTGATTTTGTCTAGGTGATCTACATCCACAAGAACATTCCTGGAGTGTTGCGAAAAGGTAAGAATACATTTGATTCAAACGAAACGATCTCTCAACTGACAATGACACAGTCAACGAGATTATTGGTGACCACAACGTCGACAAGCAGATGACCGATAGCAGAGGCGATGTAGGTTTATCCGTTCTTTCTATACAAAAGAGAAAGGCAGCAGAAACTAACTGGAAGTAGGTTGCCTACCTGATGGCCGATATCAGCAATGTGGACGCTGCCACCATCAAGGATTTGTATACCAGACTCGAGAGCCTTCCTTGTAAGATCATATCTTTTCTCTCACATGAACTCCAAACTAACAACGTTCCCAGCTCGTATCATGACCCGCGTGTTGTACTAAACAACCGATCAAAAAAAACAAGCTAGCCTCCGGGCTATGATGCTTTAATCAACTTAAAATAGATGAGCCCTCACACGGCTTGATCTCAATTGCAATAGGACACTCTCAACGAGGTCCTAGGATATTACAAGATTGCAATTGCCAACTCACGAGTATATTGAGTTGGATACGACTGATGTAAAAGCGGTTGAGTGTATATTTTGTGAATACCATGCACCATTTACTAGAGAAAAGCTATGACATGAATGTTTTCGTTTCCATTTCCATTTCCATTTTCATCTGCCATGTCATCCACACAGATTGACTGGCTAAGTAGAATGCATTAAGTGAGAACATCGCTAGACATCATGACCCTAACCTCGACTCCCGTCTCTGAAGCCGGGACTGCGACTCCTCCTTCTTGGTGGAGGATCCCGGCGGTAATCACGTCGACTTGTCGAGCGCCAATCGGCACTTGAATGCGAGCCATGCTCGCCAGAGTCTCGCGAGCGATCGTTGTCGCGGTCACTGCCGCGGTCATTGCTGCTGTAGTTCGGAACATAAGAGTCCAGATTCCCTGATCTGGGTGCTGGACGACCTTGTCCGAATTGATTTCGACGATCATCTCTCCCGTCAGTTCTGTTGGATTGCGATCCATCCCATGGCGGGTTGGTTGATACGGGTGGACGCGGGGGTAATCCCGTATCTCTTTGTGTATATGGGAAAGGCCCGCGGCGTTGCGGGTTCCCGTGAATTGCGTGGTGGCCATGGCCTCCGTGCGTTCCTGGTGCATTTGGTCTGCCTCCTCGGGCAGCGCCGGGGACGCGGCTGTGTCGGGAGTCTGGTCCGCGAGAACCAGAGGTTGGCCAACCGCCATTGCTTGTCTCGGAGGCGGGTGGGGGGACTGGGGGCATTGGGACCCGCTGGCTGCGGAACTTCTTTCGGTCGAGTTCGTGGGAATCTGCGAATTGGGGGATTTCGCCGGGTCGTGCTGGGAGGGGGCTGGTGGTGAAGTATGGGTGCTTCAATGCATCCATGGCGTTGATGCGTTTCCTCCAGTCTAGTCGGAGGAACTCGCTTAATAGAGAAATAGCTGCCGGGTTTAGGCTGTTGCATGGTTAGTTAGGGGTTCAAGTCTTCTTGGGCGGGGGGAAAAGTGCCATACTCCTTGAAGAATGCATGGAGATTCCCGCGTTTGAAGGCGAAGTTTTTCACACCCTCACAACCCGGGAGTTGACTCCATCCAGGCATATTCTCCTCAGTGGGAGTGCCCACAAGATTGAATATCAGCTCTGCTTGGTTAAGGTCGCTGTTTCCAGCGAGGATGGGCTTGCCCTTGAACATTTCGCCAAACACACATCTGTTTAAGACATTAGAAGATTGTAAACCTGACTAACAGAGATGGAAAACTCACCCAACTCCCCACAAGTCGATGGCCGTAGTGTATTTCCGTAGCTGTAGCAACAACTCTGGAGGACGGTACCATCTCGTGACAACCAGTGCAGTGTATTCTCTTCTAGAATCTCCTCCTCCTTTTCCGGGGAGTGGAGGGGCATCATCGTAAGGCCGAGCAAGACCAAAATCAGCAATTTGGAGAATTCCTCCATTGCTAATTAGCAGGTTCGCCGCTATTCATTCTGTCAGCTTAGAACTATGGTATATCAGCCTTCACTACTCACCTTTCATATCACGATGTAGGATACGGTTCTGCGAATGTTGTTAGACAAATATTGCAGGGATGGGTGTTTCAAGATGATCGTACTGCATGCATGAACTTGAGCCCTTCGAGGAGTTGCATCAAGTAGCATTTAATCTGTGGTTCCGTGAATTGAACTGCTGGGTTTTCCAGAAGTCCTGACAAGTCATGTTCCATGTATGGAAAAACCATGTACATGCTCGGCTTTTTCCGTCCTTCGCCTTTGCCTCGCTCAATTGACATCTCCTTGAGCTGTAGAATGTTTGGGTGGGAGAGCGCCTTCATGAGTTTGATCTCTCGGATGGCGGTAATGGGAAACTAGCATAGTACCAAAGGTCAGTTTATGGCAAATAAACAACAGAGAGTCAGTGGACTTACGCCTTCTTTCTCGTGGTGCATTAGGATCTTTTTCAAGGCCACAATTTTGGTGTCCTTCTTAGACCTTGCTTTGTAGACCTCACTATCAACCTGTCAGTTGGTTTCTTTCGACGATACCGCTGCCGGACTCACCCAAAGGTTCCTTCCCCAAGCTTGTCGAGGAATTCATATTCACGAATGTTTGAACAACCAGGGAAACGGGCCTGGCCATTCTCGTCCTTTTCCAGGGATTTGATCTCCATACTGACTCGTCACTTGCGCTGGTCGCTCGCGCTGGTGGAGGAAGAAGGTCGATTGCGCTATCCGGTGAGTAGGTCGAAATGTCGACCGCAGTCAAACTGTTCGGTATGCTTTGGTTTGATGTTGGGTCAAGACACACGGAGGAGGGTTCGAGAAGTCTTCGGAGACAGAAGGTTGTGGGAAAGTTTTTAAGATGAATTAGCGGGGATCTTCTCGGGGAGAACCAGGCGCGTCGAGTGTGTTAGAAGGCAAGTCCATATCACAGCTAAAAGCATGTGCGACGATTTCGCATTGTTCAAAGCCCTCGTGTACGGAGCTCGGGCATGTAATAAACTCAATAAAGACCTGAGCAGGAACCAGCCCAGTCAAGGCACAAGTAAAATAAGAGTCAGACGACTCTCCAAAAAGAAATCAAATGATTGTTCTGCTGATTGCCCTGGCGAACGATCCAAACACTGCGCTGCGGTGGAATTCGAGTGCCGTCACGGGTCACGTGCAGCCAACCTCTCCCCGTTGAACCGCAGAGCCCTCCGTCTTCAGATCCGATTCGAGATTGGCGTTTTACCAACAACAGTCATTTTCAGCACACAGTACGTCTTACCTGCGCCTTTCTTCACTGATACGAATTCCGTGAAACTAATTGCTTCCCAATCTGTACAGTCATGGCGGGCAACTCCTCCCACCCTATCCACATCCACCCGGTCCGACCGCTCTATCGCTTCACTGCGACTGCATTGGGCGCTAGCATGTGGTTCTTCGTAAGGATTGCCTCCTTTTTATACCAAGAACTTATACTGACAGGACTCCTCTGGGTAGCTCATGTACCGAGCCAAGAAGGACGGTGCCGCTCTGTTGGGCTGGAAGCACCCTTGGGACCACTGATCCGATTCCAATCGTCGATTTCGTTTTTCTTGCGCAACCGCTTCGTCTCTCAGGGCAGCGGTGATGGTTGGGCCGCATTGCGTACTATGTACTCGGAGTGGGAAGAGAGGAGCAGAGAGCCGGGTGTTGCCGAGCGCATGTCAAAAGCCACAAGTGTCAGGTTCACGATAGCCATTTACCAGCCGAATTGTATCATACCCTTTCTTTTTCAATTTTCTAAAATTGTAATTTTTTGGCCCGAGTGGCCCAGGCGGAGCCTCACTAGACGAATGACTGGGTCATAATATCCAAAAAAAACTATGGCAATCTACAGGTCTATGTGTATTTGATAACGTACAATGTGAGTACTTTCATAGCGTACTTCACAGGCGCAGTGTCTCCAATAGCACTTTGTACATCTTGCGCTTCTTGCGGTAGTGTGGCTGCAAGCGGGCACGAGCATGTCCAAGCATCTGTGCCACACGTGGGAATATGTTCTTCTCTGCTGTCCAGGACAGAACGAAGATTCCGAATGCCAGCGCGAATAACCAGAATCTGAAAGCATCAGACATGAAAGTTAGTTGCATCACCTCCGACACCCAGTTGGATGGTCTAAAGAGCATGTAGCCCGAGATCAGGATATCGACGATGATCGTACATAAGTACGGCACTAAACAGCCACAGTCAGTATCTAGATGAGCAAGAAAGCGAAATGCGTGGTGCGATTCTTACCATTCTGAGTCATTGGTTTCCGGAATGGCGGACCCGCGCTCAGAACAATGCTGATGAAGATGTACTGGAAACATGAGAACAAGAACAAAGCCGTATTCTCCGAGTTGACAATGTTGCTCTTTTCCAGGTCCAGTTGTGGCGGCAAGAACCTGCGTCGTTAGAATGATGTTGATAGTATATTGTGACGGTTACTCACCATGGCTGTAATTGAACAGTTTCGAAGACTGCAAACTGTGACAGCACAACTAGCAAGATCTGCCCGAGCAAAGGTGTCAATACCTTGCGCGAGACAAGATCAGCAGTTGGCCGTTTCCGAGACAGCGTAGGAGAAGGATCAGCCCAGCCCACTAGAAGAGAGTTAGCTCATATACTCAAATTTAGCCGAGATAGACTACTCACTGAAGACCGCAATGGGCATAATGAGCACAAGGTCGATAAAAAGGAACTTGGAACCGTTAGCAATCTATTAAGATTTTTGATAATATAGCCCACTTACCTGGAAATCACCAAGATTCGACCCTGACGTATACAGGAAGCTGACTGAGCAGAACTGAATGGCGGAATAAAGACTCATGAACTTGAAACAGGAGAAGCTTGTCACCAGAGCAGCTCGACCCTCCCTAATCACCGTCGGAACACAGGAGATTTCGAACAAGCGGCTAGTAAAGGGCGCAGCAACGGACGCCTCGGCGTCCGACAATGATATACCAACATCTGCAGCCTTCAGAGCGCCACAATCATTGGCACCATCCCCGCAAAAGCCACAGCAGTAATCAATAGACTGGAGTTTCTCAACCAGTTCGTGCTTCTCGTCCGGGGACATACGGGCAAACACTTTGCCGCATACAAGTACCTATACAGCACACATTAGTTTGTGACATGGTAAAAAATGGAAATAGTTAGTACAACGGCCGCTTACCTTGTTGAGTACATCTTCATTCCCGAAGTCAATCAACCACCTAAACGCATCACCAGTGACGGCGACGGAGTATTCACGCTCGACGAGAGTGTTTCCTGGAATTGACAAGTCGGTCTCCGCAGTGTTTATGGGCTGCAATTGCATTAGCTGCTAGTAATTGGATATTGGGAAAAGATATCTTACCAAGAGTGTTCTCGGGTCCAGCTGAAGGTCGGGATTGTCCACACATTCCCATATGAGAGAAGTTTTGGATGAAAGACCAGGCGCTGTGTATCGTTAGTCCTGAATTATGACCTTGATGTGGTAAACAAACCTTCAATAAAGTGCGGGATAAAACATGGTTCATCGCGTCCAAGCATGTTGCATTCACGAGCAACACTGATGGCAGTCAAGATATTATCACCGGTGCACATTACATTGCGAATCCCCGCCTCGTTCAACTCGGAAATCACACCGGCAGTACTGGGTTTCAACTTATTCTCGAAGATGATGAAGCCCAGGAATTCCAGGTTAGATTCGGCGTCCGCCCGCGACATTTTTTGGACTTTCATCCAGCTTAACTTCCGTTCGTATTTGGAAGCGCAGGCAATCACACGGTATCCTTTGTGGGTGTAGTAATTCAGGAGATCTTCATAATCCGAAGGAACTAGCAAAAGAATTATATCAGTAACGCAGGCTTATGTAGAAGGAAAGAAAGTACTGACGTGTTCCAGGAATACATATGTCTTTAATGCTTTCTGGGGCACCCTTGACAAAGAAACTTGCTCCATTGTCGCCAAACTTCCTGACAACGACACTTGCGCGGCGAAGATTGGAAACAAATTCAAAACTCCGCAATACTCCAAGCTCGAGGGGGTTCTGGATATTGTTAGATATGAAGCCGTGGCTTGAATAAAACCAACTCACATTTACATCCTGATCGTCGCTGGTCTGACGTTGAGGGGGCTTTGCAACCGACGGTGCTATCGTGTCGTATTTGGGGCTTGTCTGATCGGAAACATGATGTCCTCCTTCCTCAAACGTCCAGTTGGTAAATTGGAACATCTTCACATCGAGAGGATCTCCCAACAGCTCATCGTCCACTACCCTGAGGGAATGACACGTCGCCATGGCGTACATGATCTTACTTTGCTTTTCGATGTCGTATGCGGAGTTAGCATTTGGGGAAGGACGAAGAAACCCGTCAGATGTCTCAGACAGCAACTCTGAAAACCTAGAAATTCTTCTTCAGCGCAAGCTTAACGATCATACTTGGAAACAGACAAACCTTTTGCCACGGGTAACTATACGCGCTCCTAGCACATCCAACCCATCTTCTGTGAGGGTTCCAGTTTTATCGAAACAAACAATGTCCAGCTTTCCCCCCACATTGACCCTAGTCTTATGTATTAGTATCGAAGTTAAGACATTGTTCAGCTTCATCCACTCACTTCTGTGGGCTGATACAGAATATATTCTGTTTTTTCAGCCGCGAAAGCGCAAAATTGGTTCCAATGGTTAGTGTGGCTGGGAGAGCTGGCGGGACAACAATCGTGATCAGATCGAGGGCTCGAATTATGATCAAATGCCAAGCGAGCTGTGTTTCTTTGGGTCAGCTGCCGGAATAACCTTGGGGGAAGGAATCGTCTGTCGGAGCATTGACTTACACCCAATCGAACAAAGTTAATGAATGAAGCGATGAATCCGAGAAGAGCGACCATCCCCATCACGGCAATGTAACGGAACGAGTCCCGGTAGAATTTGAATCCAGAAGGCTTTGGGAAAAGCATTGATCGAACTAGAGCCCCCTTGGTTGTCAAGAAGCCAGTTCTCATGACAATTGCTAATGCTACTGCTTCATCGTCGTCAACATTCTGGGGCCGTCTAGCCCGGATCACTTTGGTTCCGCTGAAGAGGAAGTGTTTAGCAACATGAGGGTGGATAGAAGGGGTACTGAGATCGAGATATTTGAGGGCATCATCGGTGAGTGGTGTTTTAGACACGGGGACGGATTCACCTATTAGACTTAGATGTATATAAAAATATTAAAGTTTTGGGTTTGTACGAACCAGTGAGCATGCTCTCATTCACAATGCAGTCCCCTGACAGCAAGATGCAGTCACACGGGACCTGGTTAAGGGATGGGTCGGAAAATTCATACACATCACCAGGAACCAGCTCTTGGGAGGAAACGGACCGCCCTGTAGATACGATCAGTTTACATCAATCAGTAAGATGATACATCGAATGAACTCACAAAATCCATTTCTTAGAACGCGAACATCACACTCGAAGAGAGATATCTCCCTAAGCCGACTCATAGTCTGTCGAGCGTTAGTTTCGGGAGATTGATCATTTCTTCGGCTGAACTCACCGATTTCGTCTCTAGCACGGTCGTTGCTATACTGAAAAACGATATAAGAAAGATACAGACGGCATAGTAGTAGTACTCATCCATAGACCACAAAACGAGACTTGCAATTTGGAAGATATAAAAGGGATGGAAGGCCTATACACTGTCAGATATATTGATAAAACAACCGGGAGGGAAACTGACCTCGTCGACAAGAAGCTGAGGAATTGTCTTTTGCAGAATTTCGATGGTGTTACTTCCAAATATCTGTTCCCTGCTGTCTCGTTCGTCGGCATCCAATCCACTTCGCATGATCTTGGCATTAGTCCATGATGGATCTTTCCAGCCATTTATTAAAGAAAATTTATCCTCGATTGGATGATAGAAGAACTTCAGGTATCGATAGTCGATGAAGTGTAGAGAGGCGATAGTCGGGTCGCTATCTTCATCGTATGGGTGATTTAGTGAGTCGGCGAAGACCGTGGAAAGCGGACGTCCATAAGGCTGGCTGCCAACTTCATGGATGCTGAATTGGTTCCATTGGTCCTATCATGGGTTAGACGGTTATTGTATGGGACAGAAAGTTCACAATCTCACCTCTATAGCCACCCATTGACATTTTCCTATCGGGGTTGCCTTCCCAATCAACTTTACCCGCCATCGTGGCAGCCATCGGAAGAGAAGCCAGGCAAATCCACCGGTCAAGATGCAAAGAGCGATATAGACAGCAAACCCTCCCGAACTCGTGGAAAAGCCAGCAAAAACAGCCGTCAAATCCTCCGACGCAATATACACTTTTTGATTCAACCGACTACCGGTTCGTCGGTCTCGGCCATACGAGCTGGCGGACATGTAGCGAGAAAGAAGTGGATGTTCAACCGAGTCGCGAGATGTAGACATCCGCTTAGACACAAAAGAGCTCCTGGCTGACTCGAGGTCTGCATCCTCGATGCCATGTAGAGATTCTTCATCAATCTCGCTTTGATCATCCACCGCATCTTCGTTCGACCATTCTGCGAAGTCTTCCCCGTCCTGAAAGTATGTAAAGCTCACCGTAGAGCCTGCTCGATCACGGCGGTGCGCGAACGAGACGACGCTGGATGGGATGCTTTCCGAGATTGGGCCGTCGAAGACCTAGTGCGAGTCAACTCCTGCGCCGAAGCCTGCATATGAGAATAAAGATTTGACATACCTCATTACGGGCCATCTCCACATCCGACACGACGCTCATGCTAGAGAAGTATTAGCAGGGATTCAAGAGTCGAGGTAGATAGGAAGGGAGCGTAGCAACCTGCTTCTCATGGAATCGCGTCGCAGTCCATGTCGAGGCACGGACAGGTCCACTGGACCAGTCCCCGAGGGAGACTGCGGACGGCTTCCCATGTTTAAGAGAGAGGTCAGCTCGGCCGATTCCCCAACAGCCACTCTGAGTGTCGTATTATGGGGCTTGAGTAAAGTTGTGTTTCACCGACACAGGACCGAAGGAGAGCATTTACCGCGGAGCGCGAGTTTCCACAAAAGCAGGGTGTGTGATCTGGAGCTTATCAGTGTCCCACAGCGGAGAGTAACTTATCTCCATGTGACTACCCGATATAGCCTTGGATTATATAATGATATCGGATCAAACTTCCAAGGTTGGAAATCCCCCCATGCAAAAGAATCCATATAGAGTTGCATGCAATAGTAGCTTCTATATGCCCTTGTATTATATTCTGACGGGGGTTCCATAACAATCTAGAAGACTAGATGAGTCTTGGCACCTTATTTCTTGGCTTTAATGGGCATCTCATTGGCCACTAAATCATCTACGGGGTTTCGATCTGAGATACGGGAAGATCTACATAGCGCGACTCAAGGGACCTGAAGGCTCTCAATTCCTGCATTTATCCAAGTGACTAATTAGAGTTACTACTTGCATCCCAAACAAAGTACTTTGTACATCGTCGAAGGTTATACGTACTAGAAAAGTCTCTTCCACAGAATATACTTTTTACCCCCTTCGTATATGCTATGCTGTACACCTAAGATGACATCTGAAATGACATCCAAAAGGACTTTGAAAATGAGTACCAAGACGACATCCCCAGACCGCATAAGCCGACTATTCTTGTCCTAGCTAAATCTTGAACGTCATCAAATGTCATGCAAAACAAGCAAACAGTCTACGGGTGTAAAAAATACCTGGTTCTATAAATATATATCTCCTTCTATCCGGGGGCGAATTTCATTCTACGACTTCTTTTTCTTTCTAAGAAATTCCAAAAAGCGCTACTTACATCAAAAGACAAAAGAGTCAATAATCACAGTTATATAGGAATATAATTCTTCATCTCCTTAGTATGTTGGAATTGGAGAGAGGGGTAATGGTTCAGGGTGCGCGCCACCGGGAGCGATCAGATTGAAAACGATTACAGAAAGCAAGACATCCAGACATCTAGACATCAAGAAGATGAAGATATAAGAAATATAGAACAAAGATAAACTAAATGAAAATATGTCAAAAATAGAAAGAATCCGACAAATCAAAAATGGTATTAAAAGGTATTGTTGGGAGAATTTGCAGCTTTTGCAGGCTCAACCAGAACCGTCCCGCCAAGCCCCTCGGCCACAGGGCGCTAAGGATCCCACCATCTTCCAGACTCTCTCCCCCCAAAACTAAACGGCGTATCAAATTCTTCCTTCTTTCTCTCTCCTCACCTCATTCTCTCCCCCCGCCCCTTTTCACTACCCATTCATCATGTCTGAGCCCATCAGAAACAAGAAGGCGGACTTCCCGGTCGCACCGTAAGGATCCCCGTTTTATTTTTTCATTATCAAAAGCAAAAAAAATATACTGACTTGCAGAAGGACCCCGCAAAACACGCCGGCCAACAATGCCCCTATCTCGTCTCACGCTCAGCAGCCTGGTGTATCCAGCATCGAGGAGGGTAAGTCGTCTTTTTTCTTGTCTTCATCGATATCTCTTTGACCGTTGTTTCCCTTCTTCTAGAATCCCTTGACAAAGCCGCCGCTGCCTCGCTCTTCGCCCGCAACCCTGCCCTGGTCTCCATGATCCAGGGCAAGTTGGGTCAACTTGTCGGTCGCTCATCAGGCTACATTGAATCTCTCCCCCCCTCCGTCCGCCGCCGTGTCGCTGGTCTGAAGGGTATCCAGAAGGAGCACTCCAAGCTCGAGGCTCAGTTCCAAGAGGAGGTCCTGGAACTTGAGAAGAAGTACTTCGGCAAGTTCACGCCCCTGTACGAGCGTCGTTCTACTATCATCAACGGCGGTATCGAGCCGACCGAGGCCGAAGTTGAGGCCGGAAAGGAGGATGAGGAGAGTGATGAGGAGGAGGAGACCAAGGAGGAGCCCAAGAAGGAGGAGGGTGAGGCCGCGAACGGCATCCCCGAGTTCTGGCTTTCTGCCATGAAGAACCAGATCTCGCTTGCTGAGATGATTACCGAGCGCGATGAGGAGGCTCTCAAGCACCTCACCGACATTCGCATGGAGTACCTTGACCGACCCGGATTCCGCCTCATTTTCGAGTTCTCCGAGAACGAGTTCTTCACCAACAAAACTATCTCCAAGTCATACTTCTACAAGGATGAGAGTGGATACGGTGGCGATTTCATTTACGACCACGCCGATGGATCCCAGATTGACTGGAAGGAGGACAAAGACCTGACCCTCCGCCTGGAGAGCAAGAAGCAGCGCAACAAGAGTAAGTGCACTTGGAATATTGGTATGCTACGTTGAAACTGACAATTCCCCCTCTTTTAGACACCAAGCAGACCCGCGTTGTTAAGATCAGTGTGCCTACCGAGTCCTTCTTCAACTTCTTCTCGCCCCCACAGCCACCCGCCGAGGATGACGACTCAGTCGCCAGCGACATTGAAGAGCGTCTGGAGTTGGATTACCAGCTCGGTGAGGATATCAAGGAGAAGCTCATTCCCCGTGCCATCGACTGGTTCACCGGTGAAGCTCTCCAGTTCGAGGAGCTTGGTGAGGATTTGGATGGTGATGAGTTTGAGGATGATGATGACGAGGATGAGGAGGACGAAGATGAGGACGAGGAGGATCTCGGGTCGGACCGTGATGTTGACGAGGAGGACACAGATGAAGAGGTATGGCATACAACACTCACCGATTCAGATCAACCTGCTAACTTCATCCCAGGATGGTACTTCCAAGCCCAAGAAGGAGGCCGCCGAGTGCAAGCAAAACTAAACGAAAAAAAGTTGCCGGTGGTGAATGCCCAACATGAGACTATTCGTACTCTGATATTTTGCTTTGCTTTCTGCCTTTTTTGTGCCCCCCTGCGTCACCTCTCTTATCTTCTAATACTCAATCAATACTTGACATAATCGGTGTGTAATTTTCGCGTCCAACTGTAAGGACTTGCACTCATAGCCGAGACACTTGAAGTGCCTTATAAAATGTGAGTAGTCTATGGGCATGTGACTATTTTAGTATACTTGGTATTCATACCAGAGACATACATATGTGCCTAGATGTATGTATTAAATCAGTCTCAGGTAAAACAAGATCATGTTTTTTTTTTTAAAACATAATAAATAAAAAAATAAATACATAAGGAATAGAATACATAGATGCAGTAAAATAATACAATGTCAATAGTAAACATAAGGTACACAATGCAGGCCAAGTAGGATGGCGGTGACAGGTTGTGGGGTCTGGCGCCCCCAGTATATTCCCTAAGCTCCTTCAGGGGCTCTCGCTAAATGGCCAGCTGTTAGTCTCATTCAAGGGTTTTCTTTCCACCTCCATCTATTTCTTATCTTCAATCTTTTTATTCTATTCCTTCGAAATATGAGATGAGGGGTTGAGAAGTCCCCCTTGTCTTTGGACTACCTGAATCGCATTTTCCCTTCGATGCCCTACCTCCGAAAACACCCATCATCCCCGGAGCTTCTGCAAATATCCCGCTTTTATTGCATCAAAAACGATTAACGACCTACATTCCCTATGGCGCACATCTATGAGGTCGGCACACGGGCCTGGCAGCCCGACCCGACAGAAGGATGGTTGGCATCCGAGGTGAAGGAGAAGTTGGAGGATGGAGAGAAAGTGCAGCTAATCTTCGAGTTGGAAAATGGAGAGGTAAGTGCCTTGGAACTCTGGATGCTGGACGCGCAATCCTGTGTCTCTTAAGTTACTGAGGCCGACTGACACGGTTTTGATCGGGGCAGACAAAAACCGTGGAGACCACGCAGTCCGAGCTGCAGGTCGATAACAACCCTAAACTACCTCCGCTCATGAACCCTGCTATGCTTGAAGCAAGCGAAGATTTGACGAATTTGTCTCACTTGAACGAGCCCGCTGGTTTGTCTTGCCCCTACGTGTTTGGTGCCACCCTCCAGCTGACAACCCTTTGAAGTCCTCCAGGCTATAAAACTCCGCTATGCTCAGAAGGAGATATATACCTACAGTGGTATCGTCTTGATCGCAACCAACCCATTCGCCCGAGTCGATTCACTGTACGTGCCGCAGATGGTGCAGGTTTATGCTGGGAAACAACGTGCCTCGCAGGCGCCTCACCTGTTCGCAATTGCGGAGGAAGCTTTCGCGTAAGAATCGTCCACCTTTTGCATATTTGGGATTGATTTCGCTTACACTTTTTATACAGTGACATGCTTCGCGATGGAAAGAATCAGACGATTGTGGTCTCTGGTGAATCTGGAGCCGGCAAGACCGTGAGCGCCAAATATATCATGCGCTACTTTGCGACTCGCGAATCTTCTGATCAGCCTGGGAAATACACCACCAGCCGCGCAGAGGCAATCAGTGAAACCGAGGAGCAGATCCTAGCTACCAACCCGGTCATGGAAGCGTTCGGTAACGCCAAAACCACTCGCAACGACAACTCCTCCCGTTTCGGCAAATATATCGAGATCATGTTCGATGACCGAACAAATATAATTGGAGCTAAGATCAGGACGTATCTTCTTGAGCGGTCGCGACTCGTCTTCCAGCCTCTCAAAGAGCGCAATTACCACATCTTCTACCAGCTGGTAGCCGGTGCTTCCGACGCAGAGAAACAGGAGCTGGGTCTCTTGGCTGCTGAAGAGTTTGAGTATCTGAACCAGGGTGGCACTCCAGTGATTGACGGTGTCGACGACAAGGCCGAATTTGAGGCGACCAGGAAGTCGCTGGCTGTGATTGGTGTGCCGAATGAAGACCAAACAGACATCTTCCGCGTTCTCGCCGCTTTGCTACACCTCGGTAATGTCAAGATCACAGCTACCCGCACGGATTCGTCAGTCTCGTCGACCGAGCCTGCACTTCTCCGCGCATGTGAGATGCTTGGAATCGATGCTACTGAGTTTGCGAAATGGATCGTGAAGAAGCAACTTATCACGCGTGGCGAGAAAATCACTTCCAACCTGACACAGCAACAGGCTTTGGTTGTCCGAGACTCCGTCGCTAAGTTTATTTATTCAAGTCTATTTGATTGGCTAGTGGACAAAATCAACCGCCGCCTCGCTACCGATGAAGTGCTTGAGCAGTTCAAATGCTTCATTGGTGTTCTTGATATCTACGGGTTTGAACATTTCGCCAAGAACTCTTTCGAACAATTCTGCATCAATTATGCCAACGAGAAGTTGCAACAAGAATTCAACCAGCATGTGTTCAAGCTTGAGCAGGAAGAATATGTCCGAGAAGAGATTGACTGGACGTTCATCGACTTTTCGGATAACCAACCTTGTATCGATCTTATCGAATCTAAGCTCGGCGTTCTGGCCCTTTTGGATGAAGAATCTCGACTTCCTATGGGCTCGGATGAGCAGTTTGTCACCAAGCTTCACCATCACTTTGCGGCGGACAAGCAGAAGTTCTACAAGAAACCCCGCTTCGGGAAATCTGCATTCACCGTCTGTCACTATGCAGTCGACGTCACTTATGAATCTGATGGATTTATCGAAAAGAACCGTGACACTGTGCCCGATGAGCATTTGGAAGTGTTGCGCAATTCCTCCAATCATTTCATCAAGGAGATTCTAGACACTGCTGCGGCCGTTCGTGAGAAGGACTCTGCTGCTATGTCATCTAAGCCAGTTGCAGCTGCTCCAGGCCGTCGGATTGGTGTCGCAGTCAACCGGAAACCTACGCTTGGAGGAATCTTCAAGTCCTCGCTGATTGAATTGATGCACACCATCAACAGTACAGAAGTTCATTACATCCGTTGCATCAAGCCCAACGAAGCAAAGGAGGCCTGGAAATTCGAAGGTCCCATGGTTCTGAGTCAGCTGAGAGCTTGTGGTGTTCTGGAAACTGTCCGAATCAGTACCGCTGGCTACCCAACCCGATGGACTTATGAGGAATTTGCCGTTCGATACTACATGCTGTGCCATTCCTCGCAATGGACCTCGGAGATTCGGGATATGTGCCATGCAATCCTCCGAAAGGCCCTGGGAGATGAAAAGCAAGACAAGTACCAACTTGGTCTTACTAAGATTTTCTTCCGAGCTGGTATGCTTGCATTCCTGGAGAATCTCCGAACGTCCAAGTTGAATGAATGTGCCATCATGATCCAGAAGAACTTGCGTGCCAAGTATTACCGCCGCCGCTACCTGGATGCTCGTGACTCGATTCTCACCACTCAGGCCTTCATTCGGGGTTTCTTGGCACGCCAGCAAGCCCATGAGATTCGCCGGACCAAGGCTGCTACTACGATCCAGCGGGTCTGGCGTGGCCAGAAGGAGAAGAAACGTTACACTCAAATCCGCAAAAACTTCATCCTGTTTGAGTCTGTTGCCAAGGGATTCCTGTGCCGACGCAACATCATGGACTCTATCAATGGAAATGCGGCCAAGGTCATTCAACGTGCTTTCCGCTCCTGGCGTCAAATCCGGGCCTGGAGACAGTATCGCCGCCAGGTCATCACTATCCAAAACCTCTGGAGAGGAAAAGAGGCAAGAAATTCCTATAAGCGACTTCGCGAGGATGCCCGTGATCTCAAGCAGATTTCCTACAAGCTGGAGAATAAGGTGGTCGAGTTGACCCAGTACTTGCAGTCTCTCAAGCTTGAGAATAAAACTTTGGTCTCACAGCTGGACAACTACGATGCCCAATTGAAGTCATGGAGAACCCGCCACAATGCCTTGGAGGCTCGCGCGAAGGAACTCCAGGTTGAAGCTAACCAGGCTGGTATCACCGCAGCCCGGTTAGAGGCGATTGAAGAGGAGATGAGTAAGCTTCAGCAAAGCCACACTGAAGCCCAGGCTACCATCAAGCGCCTCCAAGAAGAGGAGAGAATCTCCCGTGAGGCTCTTCAAACCGCCAACGACGAGCTAGGGCGTCTCAAGCTCTTGGATGTCGAACATGAGAAAGATAAGACTGGTCTCCGGCAGCGGATCTCCGATCTCGAGGAACAGCTCGAGATTGCCAAGAGATCTGTGCCTTTGAACGGTGTGAACGGCGACGGTCTGCCCAACGGTGGCGCAGTCCAGGCCCCTATCCCGGGCTTGATCAACTTGGTGTCCTCAAAGAAACCTAAGCCGAAAAGACGCAGTGCCGGTGCTGAAAGGATCGAGACGGATCGCTTCAGTGGTGCATACAACCCTCGGCCTGTTTCGATGGCGGTCACCCCTGGATCTATGGCTGCCCGTCAAAATGCGGCCATCTCTCCTGGTCTAGAGTCGGTCGAGGTGGAGCTCGAGAACTTGCTTTCTGAAGAGGAGGACTTGAACGAGGAGGTCGCCATGGGTCTTATCCGCAACTTGAAGATTCCGCTCCCAACTTCGACACCGCCACCGACTGAAAAGGAGGTCCTGTTCCCAGCATACCTGATCAACCTTGTTACGTCGGAGATGTGGAATAACGGATTTGTTAAGGAATCGGAGCGATTCTTGGCCAACGTTATGCAGTCCATCCAGCAAGAGGTTATGCAGCATGATGGGGACGACGCGATCAACCCCGGTGCCTTCTGGTTATCTAACGTGCACGAGATGCTATCCTTTGTCTTCCTGGCCGAGGATTGGTATGAAGCACAAAAGACCGAGAACTATGAGTATGACCGCCTGTTGGAAATTGTCAAGCACGACCTTGAGAGTTTGGAATTCAACATCTATCACACTTGGATGAAGGTCTTGAAGAAGAAGTTGTACAAGATGATCGTTCCAGCCATCATCGAGTCTCAGTCACTTCCCGGCTTTGTCACCAGTGAAACGAATCGCTTCCTTGGAAAGCTTCTGCCCTCCAACAATAACCCAGCTTACAGCATGGACAACCTCCTCAGTCTATTGAACGGTGTTTACAAGGCAATGAAGGCTTTCTACCTTGAGGATGCCATCGTCCTCCAGACTGTCACGGAGCTCTTGCGCCTAGTTGGTGTCACTGCCTTCAACGATCTCCTCATGCGACGTAACTTCCTGTCGTGGAAGCGTGGTCTGCAAATCAACTACAACATCACTCGTATTGAGGAGTGGTGCAAGAGTCATGATATGCCAGAGGGGACGTTGAAGCTAGAGCATTTGATGGTGAGGTCCCTTGTTTTGATATTCATTTGGTTATTATACTAACACCTACACAGCAAGCGACCAAGCTTCTACAACTGAAGAAGGCCACTCTGAACGATATTGAGATCATTCAAGATATTTGCTGGATGTAAGTGAACCCTGGAAGTGTCTTCTCCCACTAGTTCACATAACTAATTATATGCAGGCTGTCTCCGAACCAAATCCAGAAACTTCTGAACCAGTACCTGGTGGCAGATTACGAACAGCCCATCAACGGCGAGATCATGAAGGCCGTCGCTTCTCGCGTCACAGAGAAGAGCGATGTGCTCCTCCTGGCTCCGGTAGACATGGAGGACAGCGGCCCGTACGAGATCGCCGAGCCGCGTGTTATCACTGCTCTGGAGACCTATACCCCATCCTGGCTCCAAACACCGCGATTGAAACGACTTGCTGAGATTGTGTCCGCGCAAGCGATGGCACAGCAAGAGAAGTTCGAATGGGATCACAAGATGGTTGAGGAATAGACTTGTACTGTTGTATATTAGACTTTGGGAATTTCCTGTGAGCTACGGATTACGACTTGCCTGGATTATCCACGGCCTTTGCGATACAGTGATGCGCATGATTTTCATTTGTTTCAATTGCATATGACGTCTTGGATTATAGACCAGAAGAGATTGCTAAGAGAATTTTCTGTGAATGAGTCTTCTAACATAAACGAGCAATTCAATGTTCAAAGCGTTCACTTGACCCCATCCATCCCTAGCAGGTTCAATATTCACACTCTACATACATTTGTCGTACGGCTAGATTTCTGTCATTATGCACTAATAATCTCAAATAAACCTATCTCTTCGACTGACACAGTGAAGGCTAGACTTGGGCTAGTGGTCCCTTTGCTCACTTTTACACTTCCGCTCTTCCAAGTGGATGCGATGTACAGACGACCGCATCCTATCCTCTCAAATGAAGCCGACTTCAAGCTCTTTATCAGTCTCTAAATTCTTATATAATAGTAGAAAGATTCCTATTATAACAACCTGTTTTAATAGCACAACATTGTCATACAGAAATTTGCGAGCAAGACTCATGAGGCTTCCTTCAGTCAAACTTGGTTTGAACTTTATCCCTATCTGGGTGATCTTCTTCTAGGCGTTCGCCTGGGAGAACAATGGCACGGTCGAGCTTGTAGGGCAATCCGCGGTGACGGCCTCGGATCATCATCACACAAACGACAAGCTTGCTGAAAACCGTAAACTCTCCAGATAGAGAGGTAGAAACGGTTGGATACCCAAGACTAAGTCCAACATTGCCACTTCATCGAAATTAGTCAACGCAAAAGGAGTAAATTACCGCATGGATAACTCACTATGCCGAGACAACTTCGAATAACACGGAAAATACAGAAAAGGCCTGAATTGGTTAGATTTTATTATCGCAAGATTCGAGATCAATCACTTACTGGAATTGACGTATCTGCAATCTTACCGGCCTCGGCGACGCAGATGCAAAAGCTGCCGAGAAAAATGTACCACAAGTCAAAGGTTAGTTGGTTCTGAATATGTTTGACAATGTAAGACCGGCTGTCATGCTCGTCGATGTTACCGTCAGTGCTATATACACCCAGCGTCCTTTCTTCATAAACATTGGAGGCTCTGATGCTAATGGCAATCGGAAAAATTGCAATATACATCATGACCACCAAGCTGAATTGGACGGCTGGGTTCACTTCGGCCAAGTTGAAAGTCGCTGTACCCGTATGACGCGCCGATGCGGCTTGGAAAATAGCAGCGAGAACTCGAGGACCAGGTGCGAGATTATTCACGGCGGGATTGTTCAAGTCCAGCACAATAATGAGAATAACATCGACCGAGTTCATAAGGACTAAGATTCCGAAGAGAATCCACGTCGGCCCGCTTGGGAAAAGCAGCGTATAACACCGTCGTGGATGATCGAGCAGGAATCTGAGTGGATCTTTAAGCGAGGATTTAGCCGGGCACAACTTGTAGAAAATCCAGATAATAAGTCGAAGAAGGCACGGATAACAAGTGTTCCCGGCAAATGCAAGGAAACTCATAAGGATCATTGGGAAGGTCGCATCTTGAAACGAGATCATCGAATCTGGCGTTAGAGTAAAGCCAAGATTGTTAATCATCGTCTGAGCGGAGTAAAAGCCCCTATCGCGTGGTAAACGAAATAAGCCACTATATCGCTGGGTTATAGTTGACGGAGCCCGACTCACCACCAAACATTGCCTTGCCCACATTCAGCGAGGTAGTCACGGTATTTCGGATCCGCGTGCAGAATCCACCCCACAAGGCAGATTGCACCGAAGATATGCAGACCAAAGAAATATCCAACGACAATTTTTAACAGGAGCTTCAAGCTTCGATACTCGATACCGCCGAGTGTTTCCCGATCTTTGGCAGACAGATTATGGAACTGAGAGTTCCGGCCGATTGTAGCTTGTGAGGACATATTCGGCAAATCGAGCTGTTTTATGTCCCTCTGCTGTGTTGTTGGCATCTCCCGATCAGAGCTAGAAGAGCCTCCCAAAACAAACAGGGAGGTTACAACTCGCTCAAGGGTGTGAGTACGAGACTGCATGCTTCTAGTAGTCGGTCGACGACTCAGGCCTTTCTCGGTTCGTCCTTTTATGAACCAAGTTAGCGAAGCGATTAACTTGGAAGTTACGTTTGGGCGCCACCTTATCAGGACATACCATCATCTTCATCATGAAGCCTTTCATCAATCTCAGAAAATGAGGCACCTATATAATATTCGTGAGAAACGGAGGAAGATATGAGCCTTATTTTTTATATACCTCTTTCACGTCTCCACGGAGGCGGAATATACAGAGCTTTATCCTTGTCGGAAGACGGCCGTTGGTCTTTAGCGAATGTAATGGTTTGCTTTGTCGGATTGATATTCGAAACCGCTGAATCATCAGCTATTGCATCGTTCAATTCCAGGGAAACCCTGGTGTATGAGTTAGTACCCATTACGTTTGAGAGTCTGTTATGTTGATGGCATCGAAACCAACCTAGAAGATTTGTCTTGAGTCTCAACACGCGCCCTTCCTTTATCCGACTCGTCTATTTCGTGGATGCTAAAATGATCGTTTGGGGTTTCATCATGGTTGCTACTCAAACTTCTTTTGTGCTTTAACTGTGCCTCTGCGTCTTGTTCGGGGGGAGCCTCTGGCCTCAAAACATGCGGGGCTATATTTTGGAGAAGCAAGTTAGTTCTCGATGATGGTGTTGGGTAGGGGTGGAAGACTTCTAACCGATTGCTTTGAGGCGCTTTTCAAACCATCGAACCCGAAATACAATTACGATGATGTTGACGAATCCCAAATTTCCCAGGATCGGAATGAGGTATAGGTACACCTGTTGGTAGGTCTTCAACAATTTGACGTCGACACTTGACCCCCATGGAAAGTCAGTCTTTGTTTAGACGACTTGCCTATAAGAACGGAAAAAAAATAAAATGAAATGATTTTACTCACGTATTCAGACCCGACTCAGTCGATGCGCTGGCTCCGAAAAAATAAGCATCGACAGCTCTCAGATTACCATAAGGATAGATGATAATCAAGCTCAGAACGCCGAGGGTGATAATCCACGCATCTGCGAAGAATTAGAAGAGAATATTGTGTAAATACCGATGGACGTACAATGCAGGACGAGAAAGTTTATCGGCGGCTTCCACATGGCACAAAACTCGTTTGTTTCACGGGGAATTCTAAGGGGCCTGTCAAATTCTATTATATACTGGCTTATCATATTTTCAAATATTATTGCATACAACATAAACCAGAACGATAGAAGAAATAAGTGAGGGATTTGCTAGGCAAATCAACCTTGGCCTTGGGTCGCCGCTTGCGGCTTGGCTAAACACACTTTCTGTGGTTAGCGCGCTCTTCGAGATCAAACAGCGAGGCTGAGCATCACTTCGAAAATCTTACTCCGTTCAGTTAAATCAGCTGCTCGGGTTGTATGTTTAATATTCTAGTGATATCAGTGGCCGAAATATCTCCCTCGTGCACGGATTATCAGGTAGCTAACTTCTTTTTCTCCTTGCGAAGCCTTCCATCAGGGACAAAGAGATATCAAGAGACTCACTGGCCATGTCGACGTAGCAGAGGGCCAACGAGGTAGACACAATGATACGCCTTTTTAAGACGTCGATGAAGAATAGTTAACCATCAAGAAGGTAGGCGGGTAGGGCGCTGAGGCATTAGTGTGGGAGTAGTACGAAGAATACCAAGACCAAGTTCTCGTGAAAGTAGATTAAGCTCAGCTTTATTAATTTTGCAATCGAACCTGTGTTTATCAAAAATATATTACGTCCTCTTAGCCGTCTTGATGGGCCTTGTACGGCATGAACTTCTCTTGGGTCACTATGTAAACATGTCTTACAGAAAGAACGTCTTGTATAGTAGAATATGACCGTGATGGGATCTGTATGGTGCAAAAAAATCCCGCTTCTTGGAATACTTGTTTCCCGCTAGGCAAGTCAACAGGATACTTATATATTGAAGTTGTCAATCTCTCTGAGATTACAATACCGACCAGCTTTTTTTTCTTTTTATAAAAAGTTACAGGGAAAAATGCCAGCGACTCCAACTGGCCCAACAGCTTCCCCTGCTGTTATCGCAGTCATATGCGTTGCCTTGACCATCGGTCTATGGTGAGTATTCACCAGACATTATTCAACGAGCCTTGAAGAGTCAAATTAACCGGTCTATTTATCCAGTCTCGCTGCCTTCACTCGTTGGTTCTGTTGCATCAGACGACGTTCCACAGAAGGAAATCCTACGGCAGTTCCTCCTAGCCTTTTCCAGCTGCAGGCAAACCAGCCCAAAATGCAGGAGACACTCCCAACCGTAGAGGATCTCAACAAATACCTACCTATGGTCGAATACAAAATATGGAAAAGCCAACAACGCGAACAAAGGTGCCATGTAAACATTGTATTCGCCTGCCAATGCAGGCTTGTGCTAACGAGTGACATAGAATGAGCTCTTCTCAAACTGCAACCGAAGCTCAGAGGGCCGTATCGGACCCTAATGTATCAGCGCTACTTCCCCAGTCTCCCACTGAAGTCCCACTGCATTTGTCTAAATTGAATGCAGGTATCGAGGCTCAAGGTCAAGTAAAACTTTCCGAGATAGTTCTGGATAAGAACAGACATTTCGAATCCTCTCTTACCTCGGAAGCCCCTGAAAGTAGTCAGACTACACAGCGTGCCTTGTCTCCGGTTTGGCCGGTAGGAATAACGGTATCCGGTGATGTATGCGCCATATGCTTAGATACCATGGAGGATGAGATCAAAGTTCGCGGGCTCTCCTGTGACCATGCTTTCCATGTTAACTGCGTGGACAAGTGGTTACTCTGGCGTCGAGCGTGCTGTCCAGTATGCAGATTTGGTTGTAAGATACCTCCCGAAAGTGATGTAAAAGAAGTTTGATAGTTAATTTGCTTCTCTGGTCACACTGACCTGCTTGAATGCTGCTCGGCGAGGTGTCTTCTACGTGGTCATCGCCACGAGAGCGATAACTGACAGCTCAAAGTTTCGCTTCGAAAACAAAAACAAAGAAGAAGAAGAAGAAGAAGAAGAAGAAGAAAAGAAAACGGAGGACTTGCTCCAAAGCCAACCAACCATCGATACGTTTCTTCACCTCGTTGTCTTACGTCGTTTGACACAAAAGAGGTGGGGCCTAGTAGCCCGCCATCATATTGGGTGAGAATACTTCGGTGTGATTTTCGAGCATACTTGCTTTAGATTACAGGGATGGCTCAGACTTCCGACAGCGGCGACTGAGGTGGTGGGATTTGTCGCAACATATTCTGTACCGTTCCCTATTTGAACCCCTTCTTCTATTTCCCGGGTAGCTGCTGATGATTCTTAGCCCTGGGTGCTTTTCAGTCATATATTCCTCGTTCTCTGTAGTCTGACTTTCCTAGCCCTTTCTTGTCAGCGTTATGCGATAGTTCATTGATGTACATACAGGGTGAAGCGAGACAACACAGCAATAATATTTATCTGCAGGTCCAAATTGGAGGCTGTGCATGCCTCTAGTACGTCGTCAGGGGTCATTTGTATGTTCCGTGCAGTCGAAAGTTTAATGAAATACGAAATGAAGGAAGTCATTTTCAAGATCCAGTTACAACGTAGGTTTCGGGAGTCTCAGAATGCGTTTGTATGAATCCCCAGCACCTGGGGTCGATATATGCGGTCAGCGGTAGCGCAGTGGGGTTCCCACACTCTCAATCTTCAACTTCGCAACATCACCTTACTAACCCATACCAACCAATACCTATCTACACAGCCAAAATGACTCTCACCAAGCTCAACTTCATCACCGGCAACAAAAACAAGCTCCTCGAGGTGCGGGCTATCCTCGGTAAGGTCATCGAAGTGGACAACCAGGAGGTCGACGTCCCCGAGATCCAAGGCACAATCGAGGAAATCGCCAAAGAGAAGGCCAGACGTGCTGCCGAAGCGGTAATTTCTCCCTAGACTTTTTATGCTATAATTATATCTGCTTACGAGGGAATAGATCAATGGACCTGCCTTGACTGAGGACACTGCCCTTGAGTTCCATGCGCTGAAGGGTCTCCCTGGGCCATACATGTAGGTCTTTGCTATATTAAAGGCTTACTCTGTGATAATAAGACTAATGATTGTCAAGCAAATCCTTCATGGAGAATCTGGGGCACGAGGGCTTGAACAAGATGCTCGATGGCTTCGAGGATAGAACTGCCGAGGCTGTGTGTACCTTTGCCTTCTGCCGAGGCCCTGGCGAAGAGCCCATTATTTTCCAGGGGAGGACTGAGGTGAGGCAAATACTGTCATTGCAAATCTATATAAATCTAACTGTGATTTACAGGGTGCTATTGTGCGACCCAGAGGCTCAGGACAGTTCGGTAAGTGAACATCCAAATCGGCTTCGCAGAAAATCAAAATCTGATATATGACAGGCTGGGACGCTATCTTCGAATATGATGGCAAGGAGACCTATGCCGAGATGGACAAGGAGGAGAAGGTAAGAACGATCTTGTTTCCCGCGAAAAAGTCATGTACTAAGAGTCCCGCGAACAGAACAAGATTTCGCACCGGTACAAGGCGCTGGTGAAGTTGCAGCAGTGGCTAGCCGAAGGCCAACAGTAAATCGCCATGGGTATATAACTCGGCCCGCAAAAGACCATAGAAGAATGAGAAACGAAGATCAAAAATTGTATATGGCCCGACGAATTCCCTCAATCCGCATTCTCCGCGTGCGACTGCTTCCATGAGTCAACCCATTGTGCGATTCTCTGGCAGTTCGAGTCCACATCTGAATCCTGCTCGCTGTTCAATTCTACCACGATCTCTTCGTCGAATGCCTCCCGCGCTTCGTCGGATAGGACACCGAAGATTTCTGCATCGACGTTCTCTTCTAGCTTTTTCTCGTGGTAGCCACTTAAAATAAATATGTTAGTTTGACGGCGTAGATAGATTTGTGAGGTCGATTGTCATACCGTGAGGAAAGTCGGTCATATAGAACATCTGTAGTGGGGCAGCGGAGGACAACGACGAGATCGATCCAGGACTTGGGGAAGAGGTCGCAGGCGTGCCAGTCGATTAAGTAGCCGCCATTAGGAATTTCGTCTTCGAGGGCATCGAGAAGCTGCGTCGTGTATGGATTAGCATGTGAGCCTTTGAGTCTTAAACCATGCTGGAAAGAGTAGCATTCCAGGCGAAGAAAAAAACTGTTGTGGGAAACATTCTTACCTTATCCTCATCGACCACCCAGGTCTTCAATTCCTCATCATATTCATCGAAGCATCCACGGTCCTTTGCGACCTGGTTAATGGACAGGTGCTTCAGGCCGATCTCTTGCGCGAGTTGTTCGCAGTGGACGGTCTTTCCCACGCCGGGAGTGCCGGTGATGATCACATTTGGAGAGGTGCGCATATTTTCTTATAAGGATTGAGACCTTAAAGTGGAATTGTAAATTGTAAATTGTAGATTGTAGATTGAAAATGGTTTCCCCAGATGAAATAATTCCATCGGACTAATTTTCGTCCCGGCTATCTTATCGTGGAGGGGTAAGTTACCGCATTGGGAATGTATAAAAGACATTTATAGTAACTTTGTTTTGGTTTTAATTTTTCAATTAATCATGATACAAAGGACATGTAATGTTAACCGAATCGGATTGATTTTATGCGGTTTCATGTTTCGGGCTGGTTATACGTAGCCTAGTACTGATTAGCATTAGAATATCTAAAAATTGAACAATCACTCACTTGAGAAGCTCGAATATCTTGTACTTTTGCAGATAAGGCGTTCCCCTGCGATATGCTTTGAGAAGTCGAGTGGGATCTGAAGGCTTGACGAACGCCCCGATCAGACGCTCCATTGCAGGAGAGGTCTTGAACATGGGATCGAATACTAGCAAATTTGCGCTGCCGTTGGCTCGTATTTCAAATCCGACAATTGTTATAGAATGACCTAGTTCAAGTTAGAGAGATATATATGTGTGCTGAAAGTCTTAGAAAGCTGTACCTTGATGCTGGAAGTATATCGGAGGGAGATCAGTCTGGACGATCTTTGACTCGTCTTCTGGTGAGCACGCTGATCGGAAATAGTCGGCGACGTCAATGTAAAGAGCATCACAGGCCCGTAAATCGCTTCTCTCTGCCAGACTCCTGGCTTCACATCTAGAGACCGGAGTTAGCGGGGTTAAAACGAAGTAGGCCAGATAACTCACGGAATTCCTAGGCTCATGAAAAGTGCTTGTGCCTGGGTAGTCATTAGCATATAGAAGATAATCGATGCCGACCATAAGACTTACTTCAGGCGTTCCAATAAACTTGCGGGTATCTTTGATACCACCTGTCTCGGCTCTTCCAGAACTATTGAACCCCATATCCCAGGCTGACTCAATCATATCCTGCAACTCAAGGATTGTCGGCCCCTTATTTGGGAAGTGCTCATGACCAAAGCCATGGGACTTTTTCAGCCAAGAGACCATCATTTGGATATTGCGATACCCACAAAACCCGCCTTCCCGACGCATCTTGCAGATATGGCGGACTTTGGGGCTACAGAAGAATGCCCGTTGGACGGATTTATCCTGTTCGCACAGGCGAGCAATAGCAGGAATCAGATGGTCGGTCTCGTTTTCCACTGTCTCGCGTCGTGTGAATTTGCCGTCCGATGTGATTTGCGTTTGCTTTGATGTGCTGCCGCCCTTTTCCAACATTTTCCTTAGCCATGATGGCATTTTCTTCTCGTGGGCATGAGGACCCAATTCCGAGCGCTGAAATTTTTAGTACTCATTTCTAAATATTCAAATTGGGGACAAATACCCCTAGTCGCTTTGTGCCATCGGCATTGGTTGTCCTTGGGGGACTGTGAGGCCGTGGTGGCTTGGCAGTGTTGACTCGCGACGAGTCTCGTTGCATCCCACGCTTTCCTCCTTTGTGAGAGTCGAGCATGTCGAGGGGGTCTTCATCATCAAAGGCTTCATCATACCCATGGCCACGTACGTCTAGAGTTGATCGTGCCGGTGTGGCTCCGATATCATCCAGCGCCATGTCCTCTGCAACATGCAGATCTAGGTGACTCGAGAGCTCGGCACTTTCTATTGTCTCGCCACATCCATGTGGACAGTCGACATATTTTTCTGCACCGTCCTCGTCCACTGGTAGTGGAGCCGAGTTTTGACCTGCGAATGCCTGCAGGTTGTCCTGCAGGAAACCCGTTGCCCCGGTTTCTGGGTGGCAGAATTCGATGTGTTGGGACACAAAATTAGCATCGGAGTCTGTGAAAGGGCAAAAAGGGCATGAGGCAGTGTTGTTGTCGGCCATTATGGAGTTTTCATCCAGTGCTGACGGTGGAAGGGAAATTGTGAGGCTGATGCTTAGCAGACCCCGCCTGAGAGACGAGAGCCAGATAAATATGTACAGAATGTAGAGAAAAAGAAACAAAACCAGTTGAGCAAACAACGGTAGAGACAGAAGTATAGACAAAGGATAAACTTGATGCCTAAACGAGCAGAACGGTGCCCGTTTCCCGAGACCCACCTACGGCAGAGTTTAGCGTCTAATTTATGAGTATCATCTTATTATGTCCATATAACTAACTTAGTTAGTTATTTATAAATGAATCATCTAATTATTATATTATTATATTATCCAAAAAGTCATATCGTCGTAAATATGCGGGATTTACAAATTTCCTATCCCCACCCTACTCTAGCTAGAGATAGAGACGTGATGTGCTCGGCTCACTGACATCCTCTGAGGTAAATGAGCAATGCAAGAAACCAACTGCCCTGGACTCATTTCTATCCTGCTCCGTAGCCAAAGACGGCCGTTGCTCATCACTCCCAACACTCGATCGAGCGTCACACTCGACAACCGTCGTTATTGCGTTCGAAAACATGCCATGTGACAAGACACTATCTGGAACTTCGCCCCATTGCACCGGTTTGAGCGCATGGTCAACCGCCGTAGTCATGGGATGACATGCAGCGCTGATTGCCGCACTACACTGTCCAGCCAGCGGCATGTGCGATCTGAAGCGACGCAAGCCCAGAAGTACAGCGACGATGGGTAGCAAGCCACCAACGATTATTCCGAAGATTATGGCAACGGGTGAATAGCCGCAAGTGACGAGGACATTTGGGGAGATTCTTTGGGGTACTCCCTGCCGATCGAATGGGATCACCTGGACGAAGAAAAAACTCTGGGATACGAGCCAGTGGAGAACAGCGGAGACTATCAGCAGCGGGACACTGTATCGGTATGGAAGACTGAGGTAGTATGTCGAACGTTGGGCGCCGCGGGGCCAGGATACGCGGAGAGGCTTTTGCGCTATGGCGTAGTTGTCGTACTCGACAGCGCCGAGCATGCAGGTAAGCAGGCCGTTGTAGAAGAAGTAGGCCAGTGAGACAAGTATCTGAGGTACGTTGGCTAGGAAAATCATGGAAAATATCCCACTTGCGGTCCCGGGAATGCTAAGGCCCGCTAGGGTAGTCCCTGTGCTTGCGTCTCCCAGACCAGAGTCCCATAGGTTCTTCGATTTGGAGGCTTTGTTGTAATTGAGAAGTCCCAGGCGAAGAACGATGACGGATGGGATCAGCATGCACACAAATCTAATTAGAGTAAGTCAACTGCTCGCTGAGGTCGCCACTGTCACGAAAGGGGTAATATCATACAGGATAATCGTATACACCCAGCGTGATATACTCGCAGCTTGAAACCATCGTTTTCTTGGAGGTAAACGAAGCGGAGTCACTTGTTTGGTTTCTAGAAGATCCAAATATTTGCGTTCACGGCCCTTGTATTTCCGCCATCCTTGTGTTCTCTTCTTGATTAGAGACCCGGATAGCAGACAGACTCCCTCGGTAGCTGGGTCCGGTTTGGCAAGGAAAGATGCAATCGCGTCTCCGGTCGTGAGGAAGATATCTTTTCTGTTCTCGCGCGCCGCTAACAGCGCACAGATGAGCTTGACTATATTGCAGCCGATTACAATCAGGCAGATCGGTGGGCTGAAAAATAGCTGGCAAGTCTCCTTTACTGGCAGCGTCATACAGTGATCGATTGAATATGATCGCGGAGTCTGCTTACCGTAGACTCTCGGGTACGTGCACTCGGGTTCACCTTTGCGTACTATCACACTGCCCGGGAATGAACTGTTAACCCAGCCGGAAGGATTATCTAGCTCAGCTTGCAGCTCCTCCAGGGAAGGATATCGATCGAGGATATCATCAAGATGGTTGTAGTCCTCGGTTTCGGGAATGCCGTAATGCCCGACATCTAACCATCCTCTACTCTCATAAATTCCGCCTGGGATAGGCACGGACAGACGTATGGTGGGACGCGACCACGTTAATGCGCGAACGGTCCAGTTATGGGTGTTTTCTTCGGCTATACTCTTAGTGCAGGGGTATTGTTCGTCACACAGCCAGCTGAATTGAGAATTACCACCCTCAAAGTCTTGACTGTTTCCAGTTCCTACCCAGGCGACGGACTCGTTTTGGGGCATCGAGTCTTTGGTTACCAGAACAATCGTCCCATACCCGGATGCATAGTCTTGAGCAAATATATCAACACATTCTTGCTTGGAGAGAGTGTTGAAACTCCCATCACGGATCGCAGAATTGAAAGATGGCAATTCCATTCCGACATTTTCTGTGAAGCATTGTTCAAATTCCGTGGTATTGCCATGTTCCTGAATAAGCTTATCCTGTGCTGCAACGACTGAATATTCCGTTGGCCCAATGGAGAAGTAGACGGCAGAGTTGTAACTAGCAGAAGTTCATATCAGTCAGAGTGCATTGAAATCTAGGTAATGTTACACCACAAACATCAAATGAATAGGCAATGAAGTAATCAGCAGGATCAATCCCAGAAAGCGTCGCTTGCCTGTTTGATAGCGAACAAGGTCTATGATATTCGGGACGCCGATTCGAACCCATGTCTTTTGATTATGCGCTTTATCCACCTGCTCTCGCGAAGGGGCTGCAAGGCACTGCATGCAGTAGTTGCTCGCCCCTAGAAGAGCAGTGCTGAGAATATTGATCATGAGGTGCAAGCCCGTGGTCCATTTCTTGGAAGTTGAACACTTTCCCTTATATAGTGAAGCGAAGGAGAAGGTCTGTCCGCTATTCCATGAATACGCCAGACCAGCAGCGATGACAGTGAGGATGATATTCAAGGCGAGGACTCCACCAATGATCCATGAACAGATCACAACACCTTTTATCCATCTGCGAACAGGATTAGGCTTGGTCGATATTTGTTGCACCTCATTCTTCGGCTCTTTTGAACAATTTGGAAACCACGACCATGACTTAAAAACTGATAGTGGCTGTGACTTCCTTATTGTTTCCTCGGCGTCGTGTTGTTGCCTTTTGGGAAACATTTTGGGTTTAAGCGCTTTCACACTGTCATTGAGGCCAAGAAATACAACCCTCCCACGCCAATAGAGAGTGTCGAGATCTTTGAATGTGAAATCTGGGGAAACCAGGCAGGGGACTCTGGCCCTGTTATGTTATAAGATGCCAAGCGGCAACATCTTGGCAACGACAATCATCTTCCCGATATAGCAATAAGAAAGGGCTGTGCTGTCACTATTTTCTGCCTAAGATCAGCGTGTAGAAGGACCAAGTACAATATACTTCGTGGGGGCCAAAACTATGTAGCCCAGTAGAAGCTATCACAACGTCTTTCCTCGAATGTGAGAATAGAAACCGATATGTCTGACTAGTTTTCTAGGTGTTGGCTTTTAAGGCATTCCATTGAGACTCTTAACGACAGTTTCTCCATTTACTAGTTCAATCCCCATTCTGAGTGGTCTCCGCTTCTAAGCTGCCAATATTTCACAAGTATAGCCCCCGACAATCACTGGGTCCCAACCGACATCACGAGCTTGTCTCTATAGTAGCAGCCTTATATGCTTCCCTGTGTCCTAGTATTTAAAATATAGATTTGAAAGTGAATAGAACTTCGATGCAAAAAAAACATCCTGTATCATGGAAACAACTTTTATATCCGTAAGACAATGTCAAGTCCTAGAAACCTTAGCTGAGAGATATAATGTAGTCTAATCTAAAACTTGCAAGTATTCTCAGATTGTCGCACATACTTGCCAAGAGACACTGCCTACTTACTGCGAATATTGTAGATCTACACGATTAACGTTTCTTACATATTAACACCTACGTAGACGCTGATCATCTAATTTAGTCTCCACCATTTAAAGCGGGTAGGGATCGACTTGGCATAGCGCGTGGTTTACCCAAAATGGGATTTTATATTTCGTAGAAACATCTATACTCCCTTCGAGACACTTAGAACAGCCCATGTTCACATGAATTATACATGAATATTTTTTGTTAAATCTGGGACGTAGTATTCGACCCTATTTTGTTATAACTTGACGATGAAAAGCCGCTTTTGCTTTTTTAGCTGTCTTTTGCGCCAAGTTAATTCTTATGATGTAGTCAATAATACGGAATGCTCCTGAGTCCTGAAATTGATCCCTGATCTCTGACTTAAGATGGCAATAAGGACCATTGAGAGTCAATGAAGCTGAACGTTGTATAACATACTCACGTCTAACATCTTATACGCACACCCCGACAACTAGGGGAAAGGGGACTAGCTCGGGAATATACGCGGTAGGATACGTAGGACCAACTATAGGCAGGAGTATATGAAAATAATTGCCGGAATACTGAAGCCCCAAAAACAAACTTAATCCGAGTCCTGCCCTATTGAGCTCATAGTAACTGAGCTGCCTTTCATGAACACCGGGGACAGGGATGCATGCATCACTTTGAACTCTCGATTCGGCCTATGGCTCTCGTCCACCCCAAATGCTAGGTGAGCTGTTTCAATTGTGAGGTCAAAATCAAGGAACTGTCTAATGGTGCTATTATAGGGGCCAGGTCTGTGATATCTTAGGTCTGCTTGAGATCCAGAGTCCATATGGGAGGTATACTAGTCAATCATTCAGAGCTCGCTACTGTCGTTAATAATCCTTCAATGAACTTGATGCATCGTCTTTCAAACAGAGTAGTTTACTGGCAGTACTAGCAAGAAGCAAAATGAATCAATGTTGGGAATGAAGGTTAGGATGCAATGCAGATGTATCCCACTTGGGCACCTAGACCTTTTATACTCCGGAATAACATTTATCCCTATAAGGCCAATGAGGGGCATTTAATATGAAAATGGCGTGATTGGTGGGACCTCCGACATCGTTGGTTCCTGGCCAGAACAGGCAGGCGGTCTCCACTTGGATAACTCTATTGCCAATTGAGTCACAAAAAAAATATGCAGCCCGAAGCGGCCCCAATGGTCTCCGCTTTCGCCGGTTTCCCCTCCAAAACCACTTCTCACTCCCTTGCATTACATTGTACACTGTCTTTACTTATTCTTGGCTTGACAATATGGCTACCACCATTCTTAATTCAAATTTGCCAGTGACCACACAGGCCCACAGCAATTGGGTCGTGCAGAAATTCGGCGGCACTAGTGTGGGCAAGTTTGCACGCAATATCATTGAGCAGGTGGTCGAGTATGACGCATTTCCTCGATTTTGTTTTGACTGAATGGAGACTGACAATCTTACAGACCCAGCCTTGTGAATAACAGAGTCGCCGTCGTATGCTCTGCGAGGAGCAGTTCTACAAAAGCTGAGGGCACAACGAACCGGTGAGTCATCGTGATACTCTTCATATCACACTTGCGATACTGATACAATCTCTTCGGAACAGGCTATTGCGGGCAGCACGGGACGCTGAAACCCCTCGTTCACGGCAATATCTGGCATTGGTGGAGGCTGTTCGTCTGGAGCATGTCCAAGTCGCCCAGGAAGAATTGCAGTCGGCAGAAATAAGAGATCAAGTGATTGCGGACATCACCGGAGAATGCGAACGAGTACTCAGGTTCCTTGAGGCCGCTCAGACCCTGGGAGAGATCAGTGCGCGCTGTGTGGACAAGGTTATGAGCACCGGTGAGAAGCTGAGCTGTCTGCTCATGGCCGCTCTACTACAAGACCGCGGGGTTGATTCGCAGTATGTGGATCTTGCAGAAATTATTGATTTCCCCATCCACGGCTTGGACCAGGACTTTTATAATGCCCTGGCAGCAGCTTTCGGCAGAAAAGTCGACGCCTGCGGGCATCGAGTACCTGTGATGACTGGGTACTTTGGTACCATCCCTGGTGGTCTGCTCGATCAGATTGGTCGTGGATATACTGATCTCTGTGCCGCTCTTGTTGCGGTCGGAACCCGCGCGCAGGAGCTGCAGGTGTGGAAGGAGGTGGATGGTATCTTTACCGCGGACCCGCGTAAAGTGCCAACGGCCCATCTGCTCCCGGCCATCACCCCGGCCGAAGCCGCTGAATTGACTTTCTACGGATCCGAAGTCATCCATCCGTTCACCATGGAGCAAGTCATTCGCGCAAGGATCCCTATTCGCATTAAGAACGTCATGAACCCAAAGAACGAAGGCACTATTATCTTCCCTGACTCTGTGGCCGAACTGGAGAGAACCACGCCAGGACATGATCCACGTCTATTCCGGACCCGCAGTCCCAGTCTTGCGAATACACCGAAGCGCCCGACGGCAGTCACCATCAAACATAATATCCTGGTGATCAACGTGCATTCTAACAAGCGGTCGCTCTCCCATGGTTTCTTTGCGGGCATTTTCTCCGTATTGGACAAGTGGCGCCTATCCATTGATTTGATCTCGACCAGTGAGGTCCACGTGTCCTTGGCCCTTCACTCAGAGATGCCCCTTTTGAATGGAAACGGACGGGATGAGTATCAGGTCATTGATGATGATCTCCAGGGAGCATTGAACGACCTGGCGAAGTACGGAACTGTTGACATCATCCCTGAGATGGCCATTCTCAGCCTGGTGGGCAAGCAGATGAAGAATATGATAGGGGTCGCAGGGCGTATGTTCACCACTCTCGGGGAGAACAGCGTGAATATCGAGATGATCTCGCAAGGTGAGTAAATAATTGCTGATCCCCACTCCCCCGCCCCCCTCGCTCTACCTTTTGTACCCTTGACTGGGGCTAACTGGATCTTTCTTCCCCCCTCACAGGTGCAAGTGAAATCAATATCTCATGCGTCATTGAAGAACGAGACGCCGACCGTGCCCTGAATATCATCCATACGAGCATGTTCACCTTCTTGGACTAAAAACGTCCCACATTTGCATCGAGCAAAAAGTCATTGTTGTTTAAGATATCCCTTGGGTTTTATTGATAGAAAAAAGTTATGCATCCAACAGAAGTCGAAGACCCCCTTAAAGACAGGGGGGCCACTTTTGTTGGGAAAACTAAAAGCATAGGCTTTCTTTTTTTTGTGATGCATGGGCTTGGCGTTTTTCTCCTTCCATTTTTTTTGGTTTAGAATAGAAGTCATGAAGCGTTTGTTTCATGAGGGATGGTTTACTCTAGGTGCTCTGGGATATTAATCACACCTACCTCTTATATATCAGATTCTTGTGCCTTTCCTTAGTTCCTTTCCATTATAGTGGTCATCCCTGGTTAGCTGTTTTTTTTGCACCCTGAATAGAATTGAGTATACTCCGTATCTCTTCTCGATCTGATGGTGAAAAGACCATCGATGACTGCAGCCTAATCACTATTGCCTAATCACTATTATTAGCCTTTGGAATGACTACTCCGTAATTGCTGGGTCCTTTCAATCTTGTTTGGCACGCTACCATTTATCAATCCATCATAAGGCACCATTTCGACCTACCTTGATTGTCGCTGTTAGATTAGCATTGTCTCTAGCTGGATTTAGCCACCTAATGTCTCGCTCTAGCTTTGCTTGAAAACGAGGGCCATTGCATCGCTAAATTCTACAATGGCTTGGGAATGGCCGAGTGTTACCATCTTAACCAAAAGATTTACTTACTGCGACTGTAACCGCCCTGGTGAAAACGGCAAGAAAGGAAAGCTTCGGTAGAGGGCATATGGTACGTCCACCGACCCAGGTACGGAGTAAGTGCATAAAATCCGTGACATGGGGTTTCCGATGCATAAGCAAGGGCATGGGGAAAGACAAGACACTAGGGATCTCCCCTAGATTCGAACAATAGATCCCCCGTTCTAGTTACAATTCATTACTCTGTACTCCGTACTCCATAGTCTCTGTACGGAGTTCTGATAATTAGGTTACGGAACCTGCAGACAAGAGTGCAGCACATGCGTTGTACGATGTAGGCCTGGAAAATCGATTGGTCCTCGATGCACCCGAGAGCAATTGGCCACTAGTCAAGGGTGTTGAGGAGATCCTCCATGACAGCGAAGAAACAAGGGATGAAAAGCAGCGTCCGTTTCAGAGTTACATCGACACGTCCACATACCGGGATGGCCGGGCCAATTGGGGTGCCAATGCTGGGATTTAAGAATAATTGGCATCTGGTGTCCGGTCTAGATGGATTGAGTCGTGTCATACTTGCAAATTTCTGTATTGTACGATATATTCTATAGACACCATACGGTAGCCCAAGACCTAAAGATAGAACATGTATTTCAACATACATATAGTCAATATAGTCAATAGTAGAAGGCAATAATGTCGACCTGACATACTCCGTTCATCCTCGGTGGATCAGATCGACGCTAGAAAATGTGAGCAAGGGAGGGGACCCCCTTTGGTACCCAAATTTGAATTGATAATACCAATAATACCACCCCAGTATGCCCCACCTTCTATAGTAAAACGCGTGACGCGTCTATAAAATGACCATACGTAACATGTATCATCACACTATCTCACTTCATCGATCTCCCTCTTCTCTCTCCCCCCCCCGCCTTTCTTCTGTTCTGAGAGAAAATTGAACATTTCTAGAATTCTATAATAATGATTTAGTATCTTCCAAGGGTTCATTTTCATACGGAAGTGAAAAAAAGAGAAAAAAATCCTAAGGGCCTGATATCTCCCTTTGTCCCCAGAGCCCCATTCCCGTCCTTCCCAAGGAAACCCGGTTTACTCTTCCAAGAGTCTTCTCTCTATTTTCTTCCTGTACTCTCTCTGTATTCTTTTCTTCTCTATCCTTTCTATCCTCTATCCTCAGCTCCAGCAGTCCGTACCATATTTGGTTATTTTTCATTCCCAAATCCCAAATCTCATCCACATTCATCTGTTATCTCTGCGGCCTGATTCGCGCTTCGCCTGGGAAGTGTGACGCCTTAGCGCCTTGTCGCCCAACTTGTCTAAGCCTGCATGACGGCCTGAGGTTGTTGGCTTTCCCTCTCGATCTACGGAGTACCATTGGCCCAATCCGAATTCTCTGCACAGTCTCATCACACCTAGACACGGCTCGCTCGTTGTCGCAAACTCGGCCGGAGGCCTTGTTTTCAACAGTCGCGCTCTCCCCCAAGTCTGTTTACGCGTCATATAGTCCCTTTAGTGACTGGTGATATTGCGACTTGGTGTCCTATCGTTTAGGTTATGGGATCGACGCGTTCTACGGGCGCACACTACTCTTCAGTGCTAGCCCCGTCAGCCCACGAGATCATCAGATCGCAGCCCCGTCTGCAACCCTCACCGCTACCACTCCAGCCCATTCAGAACTCGTCTTCCCATCCGTCTTCGGGCCCGCACAGGCCATCGCCAACAAAAGGACTTCACCCTCAGGGCTCCTATTCGCGCCACGGAAAACTCGGTTTTGTTCCGATATCTGCTCCCACTCCTCCCATGTTTACCACCGACTCCCCAGCCAAGAAACCGCCGTTCCCCATCTACTCTACAACCTCTATGCCACATTCTGCTCTCTTCACCACATTCTCCAGCGTCAATCCCGAATCATCAAAAGAAAATCACCTTCCCGAAGAGCCATCCAATGACAGTTTCGCGGACTTTCCAGAGCCATCTTATGAATCCAAACTTCCGATGAAGCGCACACTCATGGAGGCTGCGCCGCTCAAGGAGCGATCTAATAAGAAACACAAGCGTGACGACGCGCCAATTTCTTACCTACCTGAACCACATGACATGCCGCCAGTGGAAGATGATGGCACCAAGCCTCCGTATAGTTATGCTACCTTGATCGGGATGTCCATTTTGCGCGCAAACAACCGGCGCTTGACGCTAGCGCAAATTTACAAGTGGATCTCGGATACCTTCTCATACTACAAGAACAGCGACCCCGGTTGGCAGAATAGCATTCGACACAATCTCAGTCTCAACAAGGCATTCATTAAGCAAGAGCGACCCAAGGATGATCCTGGCAAGGGTAACTACTGGGCCATTGAGCCTGGCATGGAGGCGCAATTCCTCAAGGACAAACAAGTGCGCCGCGCCACAATGTCCAGCCTTCCTCTTCCTGCTGCGCCTCAGAGAGATCTGATTCCTCAGTCGCAAACCGCAAGTACCACGACCTGGATGGTGCCGCCGCAGCCCGCTTATCACGCACCACCTCATCACGCGCCTGCCCCCAGGCCGGCCCCGAATGACTTGTCTTCGGATGCTACGTTGCCTGCGTCTGACCCTGCTCTTCAAGATGATGCGGACGAAGTTGTTCCTGCCCCTGCGCCACGCGCAGCGCCTCGTTCCTCGCCACCGCAGACCATCCGGTCATCTCCCCCCATCGCTCCTCCCCGATTCGCCCGCCAGGGCACCCCTCCAACCCCCACTCAATCTGGCCCTACCCCCGCGCCTCGCCCGCGTAAGCGCAAATCGATTACCATGAATGATAGTGGTTATTTCTCGTCCTTGGAGTCATCGGCTCTCAGACCTAATAAGGCTGGACACATCTTGACGTCTGATTTGGATATCGAGCCTCCGCGCATCAAGCGTGGCCGTGCTGAAGAAGAGATCGCGCGCATGCGCAGCTCATCTCACGATGTCAGTCCTGGTCAGCCAGCACCTCGCAAAAACCCCAACCCACCTATTGGCTCATCGCCTCTCCGCAGCCAGTATGTGAGCATGCAGCCGCCTCCGTTGACGCCTATCATCAAGTTTAAGAAGCCTGCCCGGCCGCCACCATCTGTGTCTCCCAATACCAACCTGCGAAACCACCGCCGGAAGATCCAGCAAATGGTCAACTCGCCCATTAAGCATTTAGGTCTTTCTGAAGATGCTCTTCCTTGGAGCCCGGCTTTCAATCTCCAGGACGAAACCTATACCCCTCACGACCATTTCCATACCTCCTTTGATGTTTTCGCGGATTCGGGATCAGCACAGGTATCCTACGGATCTCCCGAGAAGCGCTCAGTGAAACGCCCGCGCAACGACAGTGGCAACACTGTACTTTCGGACATTACCTCAGTGAACATAAATACCCGACTAGGTATGCCCTCGATGGCCCGCTCCAAGTCCTCAATCTTCCCCGAGTCGCCGTCTAAGCTCCCAGACACGAACCGATTCGGAGATGCTGGCCAGGAAGATTTCTTCTCATTCCATCTTTTCGATGAGAGCAATGACAGCCCGGGTGAAGTCGATGGTGTTGATCTCTTGCAAGGTTTCCAAAAGATTGGAGGTATGAGCAAGGATGAAACCCTGAAGCCCAGGGCACTTCATCGACCACAAATGGGCCACCGCACCAATACGACGTTGTTCTAAGATGACCTCAGTTCATGATTTGTCTATTTTTGTTTATAGGTTGGGATCTCTGCGAGACCCACCTTGTTCGATTTGATTATTCTCCCTACTACCCCCCTATTATCCTCCTGCTTTTGTCGCCCCGCAACCTTTGTTTCTTGAGTTTTGGATTGTATCCTGGAGTTGGTTCTCGGCGATGTTTCCAAGGTCTTGTGGGCGGTATTTTTCTTTGGGGAGTTTTTGGGCTGCGCTGATGGAGCCGGCTCTGACATTTCCTCCACCGAGCCCAGGATGGCCTGGTTACGATATTAATGACGATGCTAAGATGTACATGCAAGCGATGGTTTTTATGATTTGGATATTGGGGTTGGGGCTATCTTTATGGGAAAACTACCGGAACACACATTGATGGCGTTACTTTGATATAATGTATGTAGTTAGCAATTGAAAGTCATTATTTGTCTGCTTATCAAACTGTTCCATGAGCCATTCAAGCTTTGAAGGGTATCTGATTGACCCGACGAATGGATCCGATAGAGTAAAAAAGAAAACATAAACGTAAACAGAAATGCATAATACCGAAACGCCCTATCCAATGGATGCGTGTGGTTAATCCACCACTACCCCCGGGGTCCCCAGTCAAATGGGAACCCTCCAGTCACTGATCAACCTCGGCCTTTCTTTTAGTCGCTGCTTCCACAGCCGTTGCAGCCACAGCTGACACACTGAATCGTCTGGTCCTCCTTGAGCTGCGCCTTGGGCACTCGGCAGATACATGTGGAATTGAAATTCGTTTCTTTCGTTTGGACACAGCGCAGGCAACACAGCTAGTGAAATCAGTTAGTCCACATTCTGAATAAAAGTGTTCACAAGGGCAAACTAACCTTCTCATAGCCTTGCTTCTTCCACTTGGCAATCAAGTTCGCATCGGCATACTTGTTCTTGAGCAGGAAATCATACAGCTCCTTCGAGATTGCTTCTTTCTCGTAGTAAAGTTCATAGATGTATCGTGAGCCTGTTAAATAAGAGGGGCAAAAGTCAGTAAAACTGTCTGTCTCAATCCCGCGCGGGGAGGAGCAACTCATACGTTGATGACTGATCTGGAATATAGGCCAGAGAACTTCATATTTCTTCTTTCCTTCATGCGATGCATTCTCCGCATCTTTCATCTTGTTGCTGAATTCCAGCAGAGTATCTTCGAGATCGTCGAAGCCAGCGGGAGGCGGTTTGCGATTGCGAGAAGTGCGGATCGGAGGCATGGCGGATGGTATGTTACAGATGATTATAATGAGATAGATGTAATGCGATATTCAAAAGCAATCACGTTCGATATGACACTGTGTCGACAGGGTATTTTCTCTTCGACGTTAAATGAGAAAACGAAGGAACGCAAGTTGCTATCGATAGGGAAAACTGCGCGTCATTTTTGTGCCGATATTCACCGCCTTTGATTTTGAATTGCGGACATCCTCCCAGCTACCGTCTATTGCCTTGCTGTTATCTCATTCTCCGTATCCCATTTCACCTCAATTGCTACTCGCATCTCCTATACCGCCATTATGGAACAACAGCTCGATCTCACCAAGCTCTCCGATAGCGATAAGAAGGAGCTCAACCAGGTCCTCACCAACGAGGCTCAGAAGTCCAACATTCAGCAGAGTGAGTGTTCCATCTTTCTATCCGGACATATCAGCGTTCTATACTTCATGATCTATATGATCTAGATGGATTCGGGTCCTAGCGCTTGATGTATTTACCCCCCTTGGAATCGAACTATAGCTAACATCAATCCCCTTCCAGCTGTCCACCACCTGAACGAAGTGTGCTGGGAAAAGTGCATCACCAGCAAGATCACCTCCGGTACCCTCGATAAGTCTGAGGAGACATGCGCACAGAACTGCGTTGACCGGTGGATGGATACCAGTCTGTCCATCCTGTCGAAGCTGGACAACATGCGCGGCGGCCCCGGTCACTAAGCGTTTATATGTCTTGTGTTCTCGGTTTCTGCCATTACTGTTTCTGATCGCTGTCTGGATATCATGCATGTCTATGGATATCAATCACTATTCATAAAGACTGATTTGGAGCCTGTCATGCTCTAATTTTACTTGGACGGCAATTGGACGGTTTTGTTTTGGGGGTTATGGATGGATAGACGGATTGTGGAACCATCACTTGTATACTAGAGTCAATTTATGAACCATGTTGTCTTGTACACTATATGTTGGATTTGTTGTGGGGATGTTATTTGTAGATTAAGTATATCATCGACGCTACCATCTCCCGGATTATGGGAAGGATGGTGAGAATATGCAATATCGACTAGTTTAGGTTGGAGAATTTACTATATACATGTAGACTGGGTATATATAAATAGCAAACAATATGGGAACTGGGGTAAGTGCAAAAAGTCTGGCCTTGTAAAACGCTGTGTATTTCTTGTCTCAATGCACTGCAACATTGAAGACCATTTGGCCATTTACACCATATCTAATCAATAGACTAGAAAAATCTACAACATTACGGCGCACTACTGTGTGGTCGGGAACATGTCTTAGCCATTACAGGACCGACAAGTCCGGCGATTCTTCTGGAATCGTGCATTTCACTTTCACAAGTTATGTTCTTTTTGATCATTCAGCCCGGCTGGTATTTTAGCATCACCGCAGTGTAAAACAAAGTTCGCCAAAACCCTAAGAAATCCCTTTTCAAGCATTCCCCGCTTAGACAATAGCCAGCTTGGTGGCGGCAATGTCAAGAGCATCGACATCGGGGGTAAGACGGGCGAAGGCCTTCTTGGTTCCGTCAGGGCTGAAAAGTAATGTTAGCTTTCAATCCACTTGAACCACAAAAAAAAGACTAGTAAAACATACCGGATAAGAGTGTTGATCTTGACGGTGTCAACATCGTACAGCTTCTTAAGAGCCTGCTTGATCTGGCGCTTGTTGGACTTGACGTTGACGATGAAGACGAGGGTGTTGTTCTCCTCGATCTTCTTCATGGCGCTCTCAGTGTTCAGGGGGTACAGAACAATCTTGTTGAAGTCCAGAGCGGGGCCGTGGTTGACAGACACACGGGGGTACTTGGGGGACCGCGACAGCTGGAGGGTCTTGGGGCGGTGGAAGGTGGCCGAGGTGCGGACCTTGCGGGACTTGTGAAGCTGTTGCCACAACCGCGTTAGCGATAGGCTCCAAAAGGGTTTCTTTGGTCTGCTTCATCTTTTGCTACGTACCGAAGCGCCCTTGGCAACCGCCTTGGCGGCGGCGTTGGCCTTGTTCTTGCCTGTAGAGAAGATTTCGTTAGCCCAGTGAACTGAAAAAAAAAATTCCCAAAAAAAAAAAGTTCGTTCCGTAGATTGCCATTTGTGAATTTGCCGATGTGGATGTGGTAGGTCGAGGATTCTGACATGGAGGCGCATATTTGAGATCGGTAGGCATATGGTGATGCAGAAGTGCTCTGCGACATGTCCTGGTGTCTCCGACTCTTTGCGAGGTAATCTCCAAATATCGAAATTTTTGAATCCGAATATCTTCCTCCACGTGCACACGGCGAATTCACAATTGGCAAGGCGGCGATCGCAATAGGAAGAGCGCATAGTTATTGGAACATACCGGTCTTGTTGTCGGAGGGGGCCATGGCTGTCGTCGGTCGCTGTCGATGATGGATTATCGCAGTGTCAAAAGTCGAACGGATTTGGAGTGGTCTTCGCTTAGCGAAAACCCTAGTGCTGTGTGTGGGTCAGGTGACCTGCGGTCCGCTGGGTCTGGTATCTTTGGTATTTTTCAGTACAGAGGAGTACGGTATGGTTGCTTTTTCGTCCAATCAGAATTAACATCGTATTTATCTCTCTTTTCATTTTCTTGAACGGCTTTTCTTTGCATGCCAGTGACCTCTTCTCCTTTTTGTATATTCAGCCCTCAAGGAGATCCGAAAAAAACAATATACTCCTGGTGTCTAAATATACCATTCTAATCTTTTGGTCCATCACGATCATTAAGACATGGCTCCCCAAAAACGATCCAAGAGGCCGATGTTGTTGTCGCATAGTCGGCCTCGCATTATCAAATCCAAGGACGCTGCTCTTTCAGCAAAGGCTACCCGCACTCTGATTCGATCCCATCATCGACTTCTTAAAGTCCGGGCACAAGCTCTGGCCGCCGGGGACGAAGCCCGAGTCAGCAGTATTGACGCTCAAATCGAAGCCAATGGCGGTCTCGAAAGCTATCAGATCGCCAGTAAGCTAGGCCAGTCGATGGACCGCGGTGGGGATTCGAGCAAAGTCCTCATCGACTGGATTAAGCCGCAATTGAAGCAATGGAACAACACCATTCCAAAGCTCCGTGTTCTTGAAGTTGGAGCTCTAAGCACCAAAAACGCCTGCTCTACGAACCCGGCCTTGGATGTCACCCGGATCGACTTGAATTCCCAAGAGCCAGGGATTCTCAAGCAAGATTTCATGGAGCGACCTTTACCCACCAGTGTTGATGAACGTTTCAACATGATCAGTCTGTCATTGGTGCTCAACTATGTTCCTGATGCTACGGGACGGGGTGAAATGCTCAAGCGTTGTGTCAAGTTCTTGACTTCGAAATGCCCTATTGAACTCGTTCCCAGTCTCTTTCTGGTATTGCCTATCGCATGCGTGGACAACTCGCGCTACCTCAATGAAGAAAGACTAGGGGAGATCATGACTTGTCTGGGCTTCCGTCTAACACAAAGCAAGCGGACTTCAAAGTTGGTCTTTCATCTCTGGGAACACACCGGCACCTACGCGCCTAAGAATTTTAAGAAGGAAGAGTTGAGGTCCGGCAAAACAAGGAACAATTTCGCCGTCATTCTCAACAAGAAGTGATTATCTGCATGCAAAACAAAATGCTATTATACTCCGCGTACCATGCTGCAGGCGGAATCTAGTTCGCAGTGAGCATGTCTTGTGGCAAGAAGGCCCAGACAGTCCCCACAGCTGCCAATATCGAGGAGATGATGAGCAGAATCCAATCAAGGATGTACTCGCCTCGACTGATTTCCTTTCCAAAGATCTTGAGATAAAATGCAAGAGGGAAGATGATGCAGATCGTGAAGCACAAGAACGATCCCAAGAAAGCCATGATACGGTCGAAAGCCGGGAAGACGACCGCCAAAATAACAATCGAGGCCACTACAAAAACGCGGATCATTGCCCGTGAGAATTTGTGTAGTGTCTCCGAGCCATTCCCAGGCACATAGCCGCCTCCGAGTCCACAAAGAACTTCAAATGTGGCCACAAGAGGTCGGGCACTATATTCTTGTCAGCAGTGTCCGAGGATAGATGGAAGGCATTGGACTCACTTCAACGGCACTTTCGTGAGCGGGATGATCGAAATGAAGACTACAATACAGACGGATAGGGACTGTGGGTAGCTGGTGATGGTGAGAATGTTCGCAGTGATTTCGTCGCGGACGATGTCGCCAAACATGAGCCAACCAATGATCGCCATTGAGCAGTCCAAAGTAAACTGTCAACTTGTTAGAATCCAACTTTATCCTAGTCACTTGATGTTCTTACTGTAAAGAGATAGGTCACCCAGAGGCTCTTGCCGTATTTCTGAGGGTGCCTCATATCTCTGTAGATATTAGGGAAGACACCGTGGCCACCCCATGGTGCTTTCAAGCAAGTTAGCCTTACGATCAAACTTGCTTTTGGTTGTTTACTCACACATAATAAGACCAAAACTCAGAGGGAGGGTAGCCCAGTTTTCAGGAAAGAGGAATGTATTAGCTGGTTGCCGCAAGGAGCCCGGCGCATTTGGCTTGATAAAGCCATCGATGCAAATGAGTGCCACAACTTTCGAGTGTCAGTTCCATTTGTCAGCCTCAGTTCGGAAGAAAACTTACTTGATGTGCACGAAATTATACCCAATATGCTAGTAATACTCAGGAATCGTAGGGGCAGGAAGTTGAGCGGAACAAGCACAACACCACAGACGATCTTCCATTGGAGGATGCTCAATCCTGGTACCAGGGCATATAAACTGTCTGCAAAGAGCACAACCAGCGCCACGCATGCTCCTAAAAGTTCCAGGCAGAACAGGAAACTGGTTATCAAACGGGCATTTTGCCCGAAACTGATATAGGCCAGATCAGCATACGTGACAACGCTCCGGTCGACATCCAGACATTTAGCCAGAATCTTGGCTGTATAGGAAGTGGTAACTGCCGAGAAGATGAGGAATAACAATCCCAAGAGCCACCCGGCATGCTTCATCGCCAATGGAAGACTTAGCAGGCCGATACCAATTAACACATTGACCGAGTTGAAGATAGTCTGCGGAAGGGTGGATTGCCCAACGATGATATCCTCCTCGGTTCCATCTTCATGTTGGACATGCTTGACAAGCAACGGACCCCGATCCAAATCTCCAGACCCATCCACATGCACATGGGGATGGTGCTCTCGGTGAAATTGGATCGCATGCCTCCGCGTCGACTCGCTCATTCGTGAGGAGATGGTGCCATACGAAGTCGCAAAGGTTCTATCAAACGACGAGGCAAGCAGCCCAGTGCTAGGGAGTGCCCTCTTGGAAGACTCGGGCGCTCGTAAGTCCTCATCGTCCTGGTCCGAGTCCGAGTCCCCCCGAAGCAGAGGCCGGTCCACATCCGAGTGCCGACCCCAGGATGGAGAGCTTCTTGACCCATATTCTTGGCCAGTGGCAATGGCGAATTCATCGTCCGAGTGCGCAGAGACAAACGACGACCGCCGTGGGAGGACTTCTGGGAAGGCCGCGGCTCTCTGCCAAGACCGCGCGAAGTTGTCTATACTGTTGGGACCTCCGGCTTGACGGACTCGAATCGAGTACGATGATGACCTGTGTAGAGTGATTAACTAACGGTCTGGCTTTTGTCAAACAGAAATCGCATACCTCTGTCTACCGCGGATCTCCGACTCGGCGGTCGGACTCCCATGATCCAGATGACCATAATCGTAGGAGCTTGGTGTCGCAGCCGGTATCCTCAATGAGCCATAGACCGGCTCACTGTCGTGATCTTCATCTGTTCTTTCGGCCCTTGACATATTTTCTCGTTACCAGCACGATGGTAGTAGAGCAGGTGACCCTAGAGATATATAATTTCAAGTTGGGGAAGTTCCCGAGGTGAAGTGCAGGAAGGGAAGTCAAGACTAAAAGAAAAAACTCCCCTCACTCTTATCACAGATAGCTCCAGGGACAGATAAGACGCGAAAACAACCTTCTGCGATATTGAAAGGAGCTTAGCGTCGAAAGGAGCTTCCGCTAGTGTGGGGTGCGGATCACAGAGATTTGATAAGCCAGAGGATTTTATGTGACTAATTGAATGGGCATTGGGAATTTAGGACATTTACATATCGTTTCTTCTATTTCTTCTATTTTTTTCCTTTCTATCCAAGACTAGCCGGCTGCTCATACGGCCTTTATCCTCGACGACTCTAATCGCCGAGGCCGATCTATTTGGCCCGAAACGATATTAGGGACGTTATATATAACAACACTCAGATATGTTATTAGATGTTCTTTTTTAGATATCTTTTCAGATATATCTAAAGGTAAAAGGCATAAACTGTGCAGAGGACTTTTCTATATATACCTAGAGATATATAACCAGGGATAACGCAGTCATACAACACCTATAGATGTCACCTTCTCCAAGGCCTAACATTGTGGTTTTGGGGAAATCTAGTACGTAAGAGAGATGTATTGAAGATATTTTGTAATCTACATATGTACTAACTACGCCTAGTTCAGAACTAGTATCCATGGATACTTGCCTATTACCATGGAGTATATACTACATATCTAAATACCTAGGTAACAGCCCTGGACAAGGATGTATAAAAAGAAGAATGTACCTGTACCTGACCACCTGGCTGTTAGGCCATAACCCGGCAAGTACCAGATACGTCACGGGTAGCCCTGGCTTACCTCAGCGTGCCAGCCGACCCCTCGAACAAACTTGTGTATGTCCAACCCCACGAGGAAATTTGCTGTCGCTTTTGAACGTCATATTCAGTTAAGGTATGTACTCTGCTTTGTTGAATCTATGAGTATTTAAGAAAAAAATACCAGTATTCATTTTTTACACTTTTTTTTTCTGCCTACTAACCGATCTTAGGTGTAAAATAGGCAAGTCTAAATCTTTGTTCGCCGACTCCCGCCCCCCATTACTGACTGAGTCTTCAGGCGTCCGCAGGGCCTCCGATAACTCTCTTCCCTGATCAACTGTCGCCTCGCCAAGATGAGCGCCCCTCCGCCGAACGAAGCTGAGAAGAACATCGAGATCTGGAAGGTCAAGAAGCTGATCAAGCGTCTTGAATCCGCTCGTGGAAATGGAACCTCCATGATTTCGCTCATTATCCGTGCGCTGTCACTGCCCCCGCCACCTACTGTCGCCGCTAACGTGTCAATTTAGCCCCCAAGGATCAGATTAGCAGAGCAGCCAAGATGTTGGCTGAAGAGTATGTACGTGAAACTATATCCCTCCGCTCTGCCTGCGCCGAACGCCGCCTAATCGCACAATAGGGTACCGCCTCCAACATTAAGTCTCGAGTGAACCGACTCTCCGTGCTGTCGGCCATTACTTCTACTCAGCAGCGTCTGAAGCTCTACAACAAGGTCCCTCCCAATGGACTGGTCGTGTACTGTGGTGAAATTATCACCTCGGAAGGAAAGGAGCGCAAGATTAACATCGACTTCGAACCGTTCAAGCCCATCAACACCTCCCTCTACCTTTGTGACAACAAGTTCCACACTGAAGCCTTGAGTGAACTTCTCGAGGCTGATCAGAAGTTCGGTTTCATTGTCATGGACGGTAACGGTACTCTGTTCGGTACTCTCAGTGGTAACACTCGTGAGATCCTTCAGCGTCTCTCCGTTGATCTGCCCAAGAAGCACGTGAGTGACCCCGGTCTGATTGAGTACGATGTTCGTCCATACTGATCCCCACAGGGCCGTGGTGGTCAATCCGCTCTGCGTTTCTCGCGTCTCCGTGAGGAAAAGCGTCACAACTACGTCCGCAAGATCGCCGAGTTGGCTGTTCAGAACTACATCACCAACGACAAGCCCAACGTCGCCGGTCTGGTGTTGGCTGGTTCCGCCGATTTCAAGAACGATCTTAACCAGTCCGACTTGTTCGATGGTCGTCTTCAATCCAAGGTTATCAAGATTGTCGATGTTTCCTACGGTGGCGAGAACGGTTTCAACCAGGCCATTGAATTGGCTGGCGAGACCCTGAGCAACGTCAAGTTCGTTCAGGAGAAGAAGCTTATTGGCCAGTACTTCCAGGAAATTAGCCAAGACACCGGCAAGGTCTGCTACGGTATTGAAGACACACTCAAGGCAATGGAGCTTGGTGCTGCTGAAATCTTGATCGTCCACGAGAACTTGGAGATCACTCGCTGGGTCATGAAGAACGCGGAAGGCAACACGGTCATCGTCCACACAAACAAGGCCCAGGAATCCAACAAGGACCTCTTCCAGGACAAGGAAACCGGATTGGATATGGAGGTTATCGAATCAGGCTCTTTCCTCGAATGGCTTGCTGAGGCCTACAAGGACTTCGGTGCCAACCTGGAGTTCGTGTCTGACCGATCCGGCGAAGGAAACCAGTTCGTCAAGGGATTCGGTGGTATCGGTGCCATTCTCCGATACAAGGTCAACTTTGAACAGCTTGCCGATCACAGCGATGATGACGAGTTCTACGACGGTATGTTTCCTTTTTGTTTTTCTTGTGTGTTTATGTTCATACTAACTTATCTCTACAGATTGACGGTATTGCCCCCTCGCAGAGAGCGAGGATGAACGGCCAGAAGCTCCCGCGGCGAGTCTTTTGACGGCTCGCCCTGTGGATCATACAGGCGGCTCCCGCAATGGAACCAAGGCATCCGTAAAGGATAACCAAAAAAGGCCTGGTCCAAACTCCGTGAAGCTGCTCAGAGGTGAGACATCCAGATAGACTACCACTCGGGGGTTTGACTCTAATGTTTGTGTACAGTGTCGTCCAAGCTCCAAGATACGCACACTGAGGTCACCTCGGTGTCTGAGATGAAGATGAGGTTTAAATTGCAATTTGAAAGGTTGGGTGCAGTTATCTGCAACATTTGGTCATCCACCGCTGCTTGCACTGCTTGCTCTATGTAAGCCGGACGGCGTTGGATTGTTTTATATTTCTCAGCCAGTTCTGTCGTTTCATCTCTGAATGGCATTATCTGGTACTTCGCTCGTTATTTGCTCGTTATTAAAAAAAAGCACCCGAAAGGGTTGTATAGAAGGTGCTGTTTATTGTTTATTAATTTGCTGTTTTATCTTGCGGTGTACACTTTGTCCATATCATCGACAGTGCGTACATTTTTATTTCATTTATTCGTATAGTAAATTGAGATATCTTCAACATGTATGACATGACGCTTTCAGTGCGTTTGGAAAATCATCAGTGCGTTACTCTCGAAAAGACCAAGGTGAGTCTCCAATTTGAACCAGTCAGTCAAGTCAAGCATTGCTTGCACTTAACTGATCTTTCCAGGTCCCCAAATCCTTACATGTCTCAGTGACTTGGCGCAAATCATTGAGAGCCTTGTGGACGGCCTCTTTGTTCTCATCGGAGGGTGTCCTTCCACACTCAACGAAAAAGATATACTGCCACGACTTCTTCAGACTCGGCCTTGTGTTAATGCTCGTGAGATTCAAGCCATGAGCCTTGAAGATCAACAGCGCATCTGCCAATGCACCGGGAGATGAATGATCAATCGTGAAAGTAATCAAGGTCTTGTGCGTGGTTTCAAGGGCAGTCTCGGCTTCCAACGTAGGCGGGTTCGGCTGCTCGAATTCGAGCTGGGCAGTTCGCTCATCGAGCACATTCCTGAAGATCAGGAAACGGGTAGTATTGTCTGCTCTGTCCTCGATGTTTTCCACGAGCACGTCCGTCTTGTGTTGTTCTGCCGCGAAGCGACTGGCAATGGCAGCGCCTCGCTCCGTTGTCTCCTTGGAGACAATCTCCGCTGCCTTGGATGTGGACGTGACATCCTGTCTCTCGACACCCTTGAAGTATTTCGTCAAGAAGGTTTCGCACTGGCCCCACGCCTGCGGGTGGGTGTATAGCTTGGTTATTGAGCCGTCGTAGTCTGCCCAACCACCGGGATATGTGCCCTTGCGCACCATTAGGCAATGGTGTACTGTCAGGTAATATTCCCCGCACACTTTCACGTCTTTATATAGATTATCTCGGTCTGCCAACAGGTCTAATGTCTGCGTCACGGAGCCATTGGTCGAGTTCTCGCACGGAATCACGGCGTAGTCTGCTTCTTTGTTTTGGAGCGCGGCGAAGGCATCTGGGAATGAGACTTGAGGTTGTAATTTGGCGGATAGTTTGGAAAAGGACTCTGCAGCAGCCTAGAACTGGGATCAATAATCAAGCTAAATTGCATTTGCAAGGATGTGGGGTAAAGTTTGTACCTGATGCGAAAAGGACCCCAGCGGTCCTAGGAAGGCGACTCTCAAGGGAGTCATTTTGAAGTATGGAGTGGTATTCTCCGTGTCAATTGGGCTGAACCTATTTGAATCAAATCAAATCTTCGGACTGGTCATTTCATCGACAGGCGACATCGGGTCTCCGAGCGGTGTGGGCTGAATTCCGATGTTGGGGCAGTTCCGCAATGAGCGACAAACAAACAAATCAAACGCGGCGTCTATGGCTCCAAGTGAAGATTGCGATTTAATAACCGTCCAATCCAGTGTCTTTGCTCATGAAGACAAATTCACTCCGACCCCTGATCTCTTTGCGAGGCGGGCGTCATGCATGTCGGACTTACTCCTCGCTCTCCGAGCGCTTGCGTCATGAACTGACCACAAGGAAGCTCCCATTGACTTACGATTATCTACACCCCCAACCCTCGCATCTTCTGAACCTCACACTCCGTGATATTCTTCCACAATCCCAGAACTCCGCCGATTATGCGACTTTACCGTCATTACAGAACCCGTCCCCGCTCCCGATCGGTCACCACTTAATCTACTTCCCGCCGCAGGTGACCTTGTCGCAACTACTCCCGGACTGCACAGATACGTTACACACGCCGGGCGAACCATTTAATCGACGCCTTTGGGCAGGTGGAAATCTAAGATTCCCCGTGCGCAGTCCGCCTCTGGATGGCAGTCGCGCAGTGTGCATAGAATCCATCCGCAACGTGACAGTGAAGGGTCGCGAGGGTGACGAGAAAGTGATTGTTACCATCGAGCGACGCATTGGCAATGTTCCCGAACAAGAAACGGCCGACGAGACCTGGGACCGGATATGGAAAGAGAACGAAGAGAACGCGGGCGAATCGTCGGTCATTGAGAACCGGGACCTCATTTTCATGCGTCTAAAAACCAGCGCCCAAATCGAGGCCGATAAGGCGCAGTTCGGAAAGCCTGGTAGGACTGTGAAACGTGAGCATATATTTTCCGATATTGCGTATGATATCTCAAATGTGCTAATTATTCTGGCGCAATAAAGCTCCCTCTGACGCGACGTTCCGCCATACCATCATACCTACTAAAGCGCTGCTATTCCGATTCTCGGCGCTGACTTTCAATGCCCATTCCATTCACCTTGATAAAGGCTATACTCAGAATCAGGAGGGATATCCAAATCTTTTGGTGCATGGTCCGTTGACGCTTACGCTTCTGTTGAGTGTGCTTCAGCAACAGCTGAGTAAATTGAATCTCTGCATCAGTGACATTGAATATAAGAATATAGTGCCTCTTTTTGTTGAACAGGAACTGGTGGTTTGCGGCAAGCCTAAGAATGATACTGGGGCTTGGGATGTGTGGATTGAAGGTCCAGATGGAGGGTTGGCTGTTCGAGGTACTGCGCGGACGAGGTCGAAATAATATGTTAAATGATGGGGACTGTGATGCACTAATACCAGATCCTTATAGAGTGTAGGTGAAAAGGCAAAATGAGTGTAATTTGTATAGACAAAGTTGACTACTAAACCAAACTACATGTACATATATCCGTGGGTAAGATGAATGATGTTGAATAGTACAATGAGGACTACACAGTATGTATTAGAATAAAGATTCTTCTCATAAAGGTGATACTGGGAGGTATCAAGAATGAATTGTAAAGCTGTCTAATCTCTTCATACTTGGAATAGAAGGTCATGTGTGGAGACTTCTCTTCTACCCTTGTTGCTACAAATCCCCCTCATACATTTGTAATGGAATTAGAAAGAAGTATGATGACGCTGCATTCCATGGAATGAAAGCAGCCTGAATTGAAATACTTTCCTGCGATACAACATGATGCAGGCGTCGAACTGCATTGACAGCGCTAATATTGATTTCGCAGGAGTTCAAGATTCTTGGCAAGCTAGAATGTATGCCGAGACATTAGGAGTCGTAAATCGAGTTAACCCTGGAACTACCTAGGTAAGGCTATTATAAGATGCATATGCATGTAGTTAAATCAACCGGTAAAAGATTAGAGATGTGGCGTGGAGTAACCCCGCTATTATCAATAGCTAGGATATATATACCTCGCTTTGTATACCAAGTACCATAGTGATGCAGAGGAACGATGTAACATCCACCTTGTTCCGGGCCCACCGAATGGATCTGAAGTGACTTGATGAGCATCGGATATGGTCCGAGTATCTTCCATGGCCAGTTAGATCTATATTATATTCCCCCCCCCTTTAATGCCGGCTCATCATAGGTCACACATCTAACTTGCTTATTTATTGAATACCAGCGAGAGGCTGAAGAAAAGCAATGTTACGCTAAATCACGATGCTCCCGTGTGCACCACCTCGTGTAGATAGGTGTAGATCATCTGCATCATCTAGCGATCAAGTTCACTCGGCCCACCAATATTTGTACGGGTTAGGGCTCGGCGGGCCGAGTATAGACCCCTGACAAAGATCAAACGCCAAGGAATATCCTTCCATTTTATTTTATTTCACGGGGACAAAGTGGTCAAAAGAAGAGCCATGGTTTAGATACGTATCACATTTCAAAACAAAAGTTCAAACCGAAAGAAATTCCCCCAAACGCTGGTTTCTCCTACTGAAATTCCAAGTAATCTAAAACCGCATTCAACTCTGGACACTCCCCTAACTCCTGCCCCAATTCTGCTACAATCGCCCTTGCGGCCTTCATATAGGTGGAAATTTGCTGCTTGCAATACCGAGCACTCCCGGTGGACTCCATATACTTGCGGGCGAAGAGCTTGACGTCGTTGTCCGTGGTGCGTTGTTTGAGAATATGTAGTAGTTGCATATTTCCACCGTCGGATTGAATGCTGTGGATGATGGGGAAGGAGAATTTGCCTTCCGTAATATCCTCGCAGAAGCCCTTGTTCTCAGTGTAGGCTTCCGACCAGAGATTAAGATAGTCATCTTTGATCTGGAAGATGATTCCCAATAGATGAACGATGGGAAAAAGGTCCCTGAAAAAGTACGATATCATTTGTTAGCCACAAAAATAAATGGAAGGCAATCGGCAAAAACAATCGGATAGTGAGACGGAAAAGACCTCCGGTCTTATTCGACACCATCTCTAAATACTGCTCTTCGGTAGGGCAATTGAGCGAGTCCCGCTAGAACAGGTCCATTCCTTGGCCCCGATGCAGATTGAGCAATTCTTCGGTGGAAATCTCAAGTGCTTTGGGACTTTTGAGGGCATAGAGTTGCTGCTGGGCCAAGAAATAGGCGTAGTTGGCCGAATTGATAGTTTGAGCAACCCCAAAGATCCGATGAGCGACAGGACAACCCCGTCGCAAGAGAGACATATCTTGGATGTCATCAATTCTGTATACCATTAGCAGATAATCAGGAATGGAAGGCGAAGAATAGACCAAACATACAATAAAGATGCAGTGTGCAAGAGCTCAACCACCGAGGTAATGACTTTGAGGCTTTCCTCGGGAACTTGTAGCCATTGATTGAAGCTACCTAGAAGTTTGTTTCGGAAGTTTTTCCCGGAACACGCCAGAAGATAGTCGATGGGAGCAGCAATGATCTGGTTAAGAGGATGGGTAACAGGTTAGTTTTGGTAACTATCACAGAACCCCAGATTTTCGTTAACACACGCTTTCATTGTCCCCCGCGGGATGATTGATCATAGCAATCTCGGGCGGCATCTTGATCGTAGCAAAGTCGGGCGACATCTCAATTGGTGAAACTTCCTCCACGGTTGAGTCCAACCCGTTCTTAGATAACTGTTTCTCGTTTAGGGCCGGGGGACTCGACGTCGGGGTCCAATTGTCTTTGTGCGGATCTTGCAAGGCTGTGAACATGTTTAGTTCAAACAAAGCCATTGCTCGAAGTGGTATGGTTGCTTCCGTGATATCGATGGTTTTTTGAGACAATAATCCAAGGGAGCAGGGTTATTTTAGATAATTTAGAATATGTGTTTCTAGTCTGGTAAGCCACAATTCCTAATCCTGGCTTTTATTTTCTTTAATAAAAAACAAAAAACAAAACAAAACCAAATACTAACAAGCCAGCGATAACAATATTGATCATCATCCGCAAATGCGTCATCCAAGCACGACCCAGTTGCTCGAGCTGATCGTGATAGCCGTACAGAGTCGACGGAGCAACTACATACGGAGTACTCCGTATGTACAATGTACCTACCTACATGTCCTAGGTGCATGAAAATGTAGGATTCAGCCACATTTCTTCACTTATCGATGTAAGGAGACATGGTCTTCATAAAACCTAATCAGACAGCACTTTGGTCAAAAGTGTAATTAACGTGAAGATTGACAGTGAATACGTGTTGGTGAACAATATTGAAGTGTTTTGAGATGAATATCTTCATATTAATCAGCCAAATATTAATCTAGTTCCTAAAATAGTAACTAATTTAGATGCAAAGTGGCTGACTATAAAATTTCCACCTTTATCTAGACTTGACTCTGCAAAGAAGTGGATCTGCACCAGTCAGGAAATAGTAGAACGAATAAAACAGAAACGATTTGCATCCTAGTTGAACTACCTCGAACATTCCTTCTTGAAATATCCGATGTGACTGCATGTATTTATATCTGGACCTCGTGATCCCCAGATGGGCCAATTCTAGATACATAGATGCATGGCGTGGCTACTATTGCATTATCACCTCAAACCCTTCATTGTGATAGCTTCGCACATGACTGATTAGATCTTATTCCCCTCAATTTCCAGAGGACAGTCGGTGATGGAAGCAATGCGAAGAACGGTACCTAGATAGAGCGCCCCTTTCCACACGTAAACTGACTAGTGATGGCGGATGAAGATCAACTGCCGTACATTGCCGCATTCATCAATGAAACCGTTTGCTGGCGTCCCGTGGCCCCTATTGGGATGCTTCACTCCGTCTCCAAAGATAACGAGTACATAGGGCCTAGGCTACCGTATCCCAAAGAATTCTGTCATCATCACCAATCAATGGGATGAGCGCGATGAGGAAGTTCACAAGGATCCATAAGCCTTCCGTCCTGAACGCTGGATCGAAAACCCCGATCTCCCGCTAGCCGGCTTCGGCTTCGGTCGTCGCAAGTGCCCAGGAAACATATTTTCCCAGCGATCCTTGTACATGGGGCTGTCCCGTTGCCTGTGGGCTTACGACATCCTGCCCCCTGCAGGATTTGATCGTAAGGCCGAACTGCTTAACATTGCTTCCAAGGGAGGAACTTTCCCTTCTGTGGCTCCTCCTGCTAAGGCGGTCTTCAAGATCCGGAGTCCTAAACATCGCGAGGTCGTCGAACAAAGCTGGCTCAATATTGATAAGGATGAGAATCAGATTTTGGCAGAGATTGGAGCTAAGGTAAGCAAGTAATTTAAAGGCCGGTGGTGTTCAGGAAACGCAGATCCGATGAAACGGAGTTCATTGAGGAAAGAGATCTGAGACTAGAAACAAGGTTGATATCTGAACCCTTAGGTCATAGCATACCCTATTAGACAGAGACCATCTATCACAAGTTATTCCGGTTTACATACTATGGAAACATGTATTGACCCTTTATTAAAACTAGAAAGAGGTAACAGCTAGTAGTGTGTGTGAGCTTGTCGAAACAGATGGAACGTGGATGGACCCATATAATACATTATGTAATTAACGGACCTCGGAGAAACTCTCCCGAAGCTAGCTTTGAACACCTTTTTTTTCTTTCCACCTGTCCTTCTCTTTCTTTCTTCAACCACACAGTAATTTGGCTATTCTGTGAGCGGCTGTAATGATCTAAGCCGTGATCAATTAACCATTTTGCATCTTATTCTTTCTCAAGATGGATGTCTTCTGGGCGGCTCCCCCGGTCATTAGGTATGCACGTCCCTATTCGCCGAGCCTCAAGCTCTCATTACTGACTAGTTATTCAGGACCCTTACAGCCTTGACTCTGGTTCAATCCGCTTTGATGTATAGTGGCTTACTGAGCTTCTATTGGGCGCCATTCATGCCGAGCATGATATTCTCATGGCCGCCGCAGATCTACCGGCTGGTCACACCATTTCTACTAACCGGACCGCAATTTTCTTTCGTCTTTGATCTCTACCTCAGTATGATGCCTCGGTATCACATTGGCCTGGCCTGATCATAGTGCTAATGTACCGATAGTGTACCGCTATGGCAGTGCTGCAGAAAAGAGCATGGCCCCTGGAGAGTTCTTCATTTATCTCCTATTCGTAGCTTTCATCATCATGGTAAGTGACTCAATAGAGTCTGTTTTTTTCTTTTCTTTCTCTTTGGTTTTCCTGCATTCGCGTTCATATCCAATCCCTCGCTATAACTGCCCGCCCAGCTTCGAAATCTAGCTGAATTCGGTTCCTGAAGGCGAGGGAGATCACCCCTGCATCTGTGCAACACCATCATAATTCGCAAAATTCAGGTGTTGTGCAGGTGTGGGCATGGTGGGATTTCTTTCGAGCTCACTGGCGTGATTTCATATCGCGTCGGTATCGGAGGTGCCCTACATTTCTATATACATCATCTATTCTTTTCCAATACCATCCACATCCTATTTTACTCGTCGTCCTGGTAGTCCAACACATCTCTTCCAAATTTGCTAACTTTCCTAAGCTCACTGCAGGTGGTTATCTAGGAGCGCCTTTCCTCTTGTCCCGTAAGCTTGCCGTAATTGGTTCCATTCTCACACAGACACTGACTTGAAATCAGCCTTGATGATGGCTTTCGTCTACACGTTCTCCCAGACGAACCGAGGAACGAAGACGAGATTCTGGGTCGTCGACATCCCGGTGGTATTCCTGCCATACGCAATGCTTCTCGTCGGCATGGTGACGAACGGGTGGTATAGCGTGCTGGTAGATATCACGGGAATTGTCGCTGCCCATACTTATGATTTCCTCACACGCATCTATCCGACTTTCGGTGGTGGAAGAAATTTCATCACTGTCCCCGGCTTCGTGGAGAGATACTTTACCAACCATGACCCCAACAGCGGATACCGAGGATATGGAACGGCGAGCCGCGCACCACGGCCAGCCGAGCAACCCTCGTCGGCGTCAACGTCAGGATCATCCTGGGGCAGCTGGACCTCTTCGGGTTCTTGGAACGGCAGAGGCGCTGGCCGGAGGCTCGGTTAGATTGAGAGCCATACAGGCACTACGTATGTTGTCGCCCTGCATGGGAGATAATTTGCATGTAACAGACGTTCCGGCGTTCATTGTGGCTTGTGACAGATAGTGATAGTTAATAGTGATAATTGACAAGAACAACGGTTTTGGGCATGTATCTGTCCACAAATACAGATTTCTTGAACCCCAGTAGTTAATTGTCTTTGAACATCTTTTATTGGATCAATTAGATTATTTTGTTCAATAATCTATAGTATTAGCAAAACGTCTTAAAATTGGAAGTCCTTGGAACCGGAGGCGTAAAAAGTCGAGAACTCCAAGTCACGTGGTTCCTTCTCCAGGCGCTAAACCACTTCGGGCGCTGGAGCTGCCGCACTCGCAAAATTTCCTTCGACAAATTTTCGGGGTTTTCACCGCGCATCCTTCAACGACAACCAACAAAATGGCAGTCGTCAAGACCTCGGAGATGGACTACGCCATTAAGCCTGAAGCGTCCGTTCCTTCCGTTGATACATCGGATTGGCCGCTTCTGCTTAAGAACTATGAGAAGCGTACGCTTGTCCTTAAAACTCCACGCTTGACCAGCCGACATTGACTTTTTCTGTAGTGCTCGTTCGGACCGGTCACTTCACCCCTATCCCTGCTGGCTCTTCTCCCCTGAGCCGTGACTTGAAGTCATACATCAGCTCCGGTGTCATCAACCTTGACAAGCCCTCCAACCCTTCCAGTCATGAAGTCGTGGCTTGGATGAAGCGGATCCTCAGGTAAATCAAAATCCATCAAAATCCCTCAATGGTTTCGCACCTTTGCTAACCATCTTACCCTCTGTAGATCCGAGAAGACTGGTCACAGTGGTACCCTTGATCCCAAGGTTACCGGTTGTTTGATCGTCTGCATTGACCGTGCCACCCGCCTGGTCAAGTCCCAGCAGGGTGCCGGTAAGGAGTACGTCTGTGTGATCCGTCTCCACGACAAGATCCCCGGTGGCGAGGCCCAGTTCGTCCGCGCTCTGGAGACCTTGACCGGTGCGCTCTTCCAGCGTCCCCCTCTGATCTCTGCCGTCAAGCGCCAGCTCCGTATCCGTACCATCCACGAGAGCAAGAACTACGAGTTCGACAACGAGCGTCACCTCGGTGTCTTCTGGGTCAGCTGTGAGGCTGGTACCTACATCCGTACCCTCTGTGTCCACCTGGGTCTCCTCCTCGGTGTCGGTGCCCACATGCAGGAACTTCGCCGTGTTCGCTCTGGAGCCATGGGTGAGGGCCCTGGTATGGTCACTCTGCACGATGTTATGGACGCCCAGTGGGTCTACGACAACAACCGCGATGAGTCTTACCTCCGCAAGGTCATCAGCCCTCTGGAGACTCTCCTCACCGGCTACAAGCGTATTGTCGTCAAGGACAGCGCTGTCAACGCCGTCTGCTACGGTGCCAAGCTCATGATTCCTGGTCTTCTCCGCTACGGTATGTGAACATCTGCCCCTGAGTTTTTATTTCTGGGCCATTACTAACTTTCTTTCTTCAGAGGCCGGTATTGAGTGCCACGAGGAGGTTGTCCTCATGACCACCAAGGGTGAGGCTATCGCCATTGGTATCGCTCAGATGTCCACTGTCGAGCTCACCACCTGCGACCACGGCGTTGTTGCCAAGGTCAAGCGTTGCATCATGGAGCGTGACCTCTACCCCCGCCGCTGGGGCTTGGGACCTACTGCCCTTGAGAAGAAGAAGATGAAGACCGCCGGAACTCTCGATGTAAGTGGCCGAACTGCCTTTGCTTTCGTACAGCTTACTAACTTTCCTCTCAGAAATTCGGTCGCACCAACGAGGCTACTCCCGCTCAGTGGAAGAGCGAGTACAAGGACTTCAACCTTCCCATCACCGGAACCTCCGCTGTTGCCCCCGCCACTGAGACTAAGACCGAGACCGAGACCCCCAAGGCGGAGTCCCCCGAGCCCGTGAAGGAGGAGGTCGAAGACAAGAAGCGCAAGCGCGACGGCGAGACAGCCGAGGAGAAGGCCGAGCGCAAGAAGAAGAAGAAGGAGAAGAAGGAGAAGAAGGAGCGCCGGAAGTCCAAGCAGGATGATAGCGATGACAGCGACTAGATGCACTCCAGGAAGGCCGTCAGGTCCCTTTCCTGTACCATATTTTGCTATTTCCGGAGTCTTGGGTCAAAAGGGAAATTTGTTCTATTCCAGAGTTTCATATTGAAGGCTGCCTATCTGTTGAATCTACCATTCTTTTAAATCTGAGTAACGTTAGCAAGTGAATTACGTACATGTAGCGCTTTGCTTTGTCCACAATGTTCTTTTTTTGGGTTTATATCTAAGGGTATTAGCTAGACCTCGAGAATATATATACAACTATAAAGACAGGATAAGGCTTTCTTGTCTTTATAAGGGCGCTTAGGCTCAGGCTCATTCATCATGTCAGTGTAGTCATGTGACCGCCAGTGACCGCTCAGTGATCACTATTTCCTAGGTATACATCACGAGACATCCATAACATCATGAGAAAAACTGCTAAACTTCTAGGTAGAACCTGGGGATGGATTGGGAAAATGGGAAAGGCCGCCCTTAAGCTGGTCCCCTAACGTCTTCCTGTCTATTCAATCATCAAATACCGTCTTCCTCCTTCACACTCATTAATATCGCCAATATGCCATCCCTCCCCGGACTTTTCTCTTCATTGGTATTCAGATTGTGGGGAAATGATACTCGACTATTTGAGATCCCCAAGCAGAACACGCTAGCTGGACTACCTGTTGAGCTGTTGCTGTCAATAGCCGATTTCCTCCCTCTGATTGATGCGATATGCATTTCCCTCTGCAATAATCGACTCTTTGATACGTTTCACCGTCGGAATCATTCCATGCCACCATCAGGAATAGACAAACTTTCCCTTTTGAAGCGCCTGGAACGAGATCTACCGAGCTACTTTATTTGCTATGCTTGTCGCCTTCTTCACAAGTATGATGCCTCGCAAGACTTTGGTCCCCGCTCGATCTTCGAGGATAAAGCCGAGCCTCTTTCATGCTTCTCAAAACGCAGTCTCCATCGGTCATTATCGTTGGAACTAGCGATTTCGTGGCGTCAGGCCTCGTACATAATTAACTTCTTACACCTTCAGCTTGCCATGAGAGGATTCTATCATGGTCCGCAGTTTGGAATTAGCACAGAGGCCATATGCTACACTCAAGTTCGACACCACCCCAGAGAGTCCGCCAGCCCTGAAAAAACCACCCTTTCCTCAATTGACGCACAGATTTGTTGCAAGCCTCCGGGTCTTGTTCTAAGGACCCAAGAAATAATGTCTGTTTCGGGCCATAAGCAATATCTAATGTATTGTAACCCAAGAACGCCACCTGAGAAAAGAGGGGAACCTCCCTTGACTATGTTTATTTGCCTGCACATGCATTGGGAAGAGCTTGCCGGCTTAATAAACCCCATTGTGAAGGCTTACGGAGCAGGGAAAAAACCTCATAGCTCCACTCACACGTGTGGCTGTTGCCATACCAATTTCCGCATTGAAATGTGCGAATGCGGCACCGAGTTGGCTCTGATAATCACAAAGTGGTTCAACCTCGGTGATGGTCTATCTCCAGATGATCCCCGTTGGAAACGGCATGCCGAGTTAGCGGACCGTGTCCACACTGGCAAAGTGAGACGGAGCCCATGTGATGGGAAAAACAGTCCCGGAGTCTGGTTTGAAAAAGTGTCGCCTCGGTTGTTAGCAGTCTTGCGGTCCTGCAACCTTTCCTATCTCAAAAATGAACGATGCAAAAAGGTTATGTATAGAACTTGGTTAGGAGGGCTCTGGTATACACCTCGCAAATCAAGCTGGTTCTTTTAAGGGATAGGGATTTGAAAGGCAGGTAGTCGTTGTTCGTTTGATAGAGTATCGACTTGATATCAAAAAGCGGCGATGGGTGAGTACAAGAATAGTCGGCCGCTCATGCAGCCTTACGATGTCTTCTTTTTTTTATCTCCTTTGGTAGACTTTTGAATCTTTTTTAAAGCCTTTTAACGTGTCTTTCGGACATTCTTTTTAGGTAACTACGTATCTTTTTTTTCAGATAATCCCCTTATTTGGCATGAAATGTGCGAAATGACTTTTCCATGTATAACCTTTGATATAGAATCGACTTTTGACAACCTTACAATGTGATGGTCCATTTTACACTATATTTTGTGTAACAAACTTCTCGGTCCTCCAGTATCTTGTGACTTTCCAGATGTCCTATCTAAGCTATCCTGCTTTTATGAGGGCGTTTAAGCCCAGGCTCACTGAGTAGATGTTAGGGCTCAGACTCAGGGACCATGCTTAGGTCAATGAATGGATTCATGCTCAGTGAGCAACTTAGGTATGTAGGGAAAAAAAAGTAAACTATCAAAGCCAACATCCTATGCCAGTGTCGCAGAAAGCCGTGGTATTCCACAAAACTCAACGTTACGGAGTGATACATGCACCTTTCCGAATTGACACAGAGACAACGTCGTACTAGAAGTGGCCATAACTACATAGTTTTACACCCAGTTCCTATATATCCCTAACCACAATTTGCCACGAAGAATACGAAATCTATAAATACAGAAACGGCTGCCCAAGCATAACAAAAATAACCCAAACCACCAAGTGCAGTCGGCAGCGACGCATGCAAGAAGCAAAAACAAAATGCCAGTTGTGTCGGGACAAAGGAATCCGAGAAATGTGGGACGTGCACGAACTGCGAATTTGAAAGGCAGAAGAGTCAAATTAAGGGGACTTCAACGCAGACTAGAAAGGCTTCGTGGGTTAAATTACCCGTGTCTATAAGTAATAGAAGCTATTTGGTGGGATATTGGTAGGCACGGCGGTTCTCGGGCTCGGGGTAGCAGGGGCTAAGAGAGAGTACATACTGTATGTACATGAGTGTTATGATTTTGTTCTAAGAGACCTAATTTTTTAAAAAAAATTATCTCCCTAAAGGTCGCATAAGTGGCCGACATATATGTACTCCGTAGGTATAACCGCAAATAGAGGCGGTCAATGCTTGTCCTCGATGTGGATCTCGTGACTGGACTGGACGTTCTCTCCGCATTTCCCTCCCCTCCACTTCATGTCTAGACTGCAATCCTCGACTATTATCTTTCGGACTTGGATCTAAGAGCAAAAGAGACCTAAACATCATCAACATGGCAGCAGAGCTGACGTCCACCAAGCTCAATCCAGAGAGTCACATCATCCTGGTAACAATTACTCCGCACCTCCATGATGAAGCGGGTCCTAATTGAGGTGCTTACACAGGACCAACCACTCCTTCGACTACCACATGAACTTGCCCGCAGGAATTTTAAAACCGTTCAACGAGCCGTCGAGCGAGAAAAAGAATATGTTATCCCCGCACTCAAAGAGACCGCGTCCGCCTCACTCTCCAACACCCAAACGCCCGATCAGACCCTCGCTGCACTCGACGCAATGATATCCAGAATGCAAGGTCTCAAAAGGAAAATGGAAAGTCTACAGGAGGAGGAAAAGAAAATCCACAACCAATCTCGCAAGCGCATTCAGCACTTGGAGACTCTGCACAAGATCCCGAGTCTAGCCGATGTCAAGTACGACCAGTGGTCAAGGGTACGGCTCGACCGCTTACTCGTTGACCACATGCTGCGCTCGGGTTACTCTGAAAGCGCCAAGCAACTGGCCCAGGATAGGGGGGTGGAGGATCTCGTAGATCTCGGTGTATTCACCCAGTGCCAACGGGTTGTGGATAGTTTGCGGCGCGGGGAAACCAAGGAGGCATTGCAGTGGTGCGGAGAGAATAAAGCTGCACTGAAGAAGAGCCAGGTACGCTGAAACCGACTTATGCTGTCCTGAATCCCAGCTAACTTAACATCTATAAAGCATAATCTTGAATTCGAACTCCGGTTGCAGCAATATATCGAGATGGTCAGGACACAAGACAAGTCCAAGAAGATTGAGGCAATAATCCATGCGAAGAAATACCTCATACCTAACCATCAATCTCAGAATTCTGAGATTATGCGCGCTGCAGGATTACTGGTTTTCACACAAGACACAAGAGCCGAGCCTTACAAAGTAAGACAAACATTCACTTTTGATTAGTAGAGTTTTTACTGATGCACTACAGTCTCTTTTTGCACTGAGCCGCTGGAAGTATCTCGCACAGCTTTTCATTCAGACTCACCATGAGCTACTTTCATTGCCATCGCAACCATTATTACATATTGCACTTTCTGCAGGACTCTCCGCTCTTAAAACACCTCTATGCCACTCAGCATTTACATCATCTAGCTCAAACTCACAGTCAACGTCGACATCTGTGTGTCCTATCTGCTCAACTGAACTGAACGAGCTTGCACGCAAAATGCCATACGCCCACCACTCAAAGAGTTATGTGGAAAGCGACCCAATAGTTCTACCAAACGGCCGAGTCTACGGGAAGCAAAGGCTAATCGAGATCAGCAGGAAGATGGGATCAGTGGAACCAGGCAACGTCAAAGACCCAACAACAGGAGAGGTTTTCCCAGAGAGCGAGATGAAGAAAGTGTACATAATGTGAACTCGGGCAGAAGGATGAAGCAAGCTAAGCTACAACTCAGTTTATACAGGTCTATTTTTAAGCATGATAGTATACATTTCAGCCCTTACTCGCTATCACTAGAATCGTCATCATCTCTGCTCCTCTTCTTCCCTCCCTTCTTGGTCGGCTCCTTCTGTTTCACTTCAAAGACATACATCCGAGCCTCCCGATCCTCCCCCTCCATCCTCCACGCTCCCCATCCTTCCCTTCAATATGTCCCGCCGTTCTCGCATGCGAATACCCCTCATAAGAAGTCCAAGGAAACCGGAAACTAGTCACAACAACCAGTCCCGCATGTCTCGCCAAATCCCTAATATTCCAAAGCGTATACGGCTCCCCTTCAAACAGAGTCACAAGAATCTGACCAGGCCCAACCCGGAACCCCTTCCCGGTAGTATCATCATCTTTCCCGAGCTCCTCACCCTCTCCTCCTTCATCATCCTCATCCTCATCTTCCTCTTCACTCTCCTCCCCATCAGCATACACCCACTCATCATCATCAGCATCCATAAGCGGCGGCGGCTTCGAAACAAGAGGAACACAAGCCTTAAAGAACGCAACTAGCAGCTCCTGATTCGCACGGACTTGTCGGTTCACGTCCGTAGAGAGTCCGCCCACATGCGGGAAATTGAAACAGATCACATCCCACGGCCCGCCGGGCTGGTACGGTGGTCCTGCTGGCTCGTTCTGCTGGTACCAGGCTGGTCTCTTGCGCTCGCGGCGGGCGAATCCTGTGCGGATTTCCTTACCGCCGCCTGCTGGAGTGCCGAGTTTGCGCGCGTCCACGGAGAAGATGACTTTGGGGGTTTGCTGGTTGGGATTGGGGTTAGGGTTGGGGTTGGTTGAGTCTTGGTCTTCGGATTTGCTCTCCTCTGGCTGCTCTTCCGTCTCGCTGCTTGCTGGTTTTGGCTTTGATGATGCACTCAGGATATCTGAGACGTTCTGAGGAGTTTGCGGGTACTTGTTGTACAGTGCTTCCTTGGAATCGTAGCATGTGGCGCATAGGTTGCGGCACTTGTATTGCTTTGCCAGAGAACGGGCGAATGAGAAGTCACCTGGTTGGTGTTAGAATTTATGCTTTCCAGATATAATAGACAAATTGGGGTTGAAGGATCTTGCATGTTCTTGTTATTATACAAGAATGCATGTTGGTTCAATCTCATATATCAAAGTAAAAACACAGCTCGGGGCATGAACTCCGCGAGAAAATATATGCATCGAAATTGACTGCAAAACAATTCTTGCATAAAGTGAAGAGCGAGGAGCAATTATGTCAATTAAAACAGAAGAAAAAGCTCACCTTCACCAATCAAGAGAATGCGATCCTTCCTCAAAAACGGCACGATAGGTCTCTGGTTTGCTTGCATAGAAGCTTTCTTAGGTGCATTGGCATTGCCGCTACCCTGCTTTTGCCCATTGCCATGCTGCTGTCCCTTGGCAGGGTTGGAAGATGGGCCAGATGGTTTGCCTGGTCCTCGAGGACGTGGCGGAGGGGCACTTTTGGCTTTTTTATTATTGCGAGGCATGGCTGAATGGAAAAAGAAGCGAGTTCTCTTTCAAAAAGTTGTATGGATGTATGAAATGAATACGGAGCCGTCACCGCTGGTGTCTGCGGCTGGAAGATGATGCGGAAGAAAATCGACCCGGATAATCCAATATCCGAAGTATACAACGTCCTCATCTTCTTTATCCTACTTTTTCAAGTTCCTCTCACTCCCGAACTTTTTGGCTTGTATTTATTTCCTTTGGAAGCTATTTGAAATGAACTATGCTGTAGAAAATAATCTAAAGTTCATGAAATTTGGCTCTAGCGCCGTGGAAACACTAGAAACGAGAGTCTAGGATATCTTAGCGTGTGATCGAAGCCCCGGAGACCGACTGAAGAGGAATCATGCAGTGCCGCAGGATACTAGTATTGTCTTTGTCTAGGGCAACTACGTCAATCTCAAAGACCCTCTTGATCCCGATCGAATACTCGCAAAGATAAGCAGTATTTTTCCAGCGTTTAACCTCGCCATTACCTTTACCAGTGCAAGCCCACTAAATGAGGGAAATGATATTGACCCGGAGGTCCCGAGTAGTCTATAATTACACACCGTTAGTACAAACCAATCAAGCATAAGTGGGAAAGAACCAACCCAATGCAGTTTCCTGATCCTTGGCCAACAGTAAGCACATGCCCGGGACCATCGAGATTGCATGACCAGCACCATTTGAGACGCTCTCGCTGGCTGGGCATCGCGATTAGCCTGATTATCTCCTCTTCAGGAAGTCACCCAGTCTAGCAACGCGAAAAAGGTAGGCTTTGGATATGGGTAACCCAGTCCAGGTGCCGCCACATCATCCCCTTCGATTCTTGCTCTGGCTATCTGCTTAGTGCACGACTCACATAATGATATCCTAGGTAGGAAGGGAGATCGTGTCTTACCGAGTATATTTTACGGTCATAGGAAATGGTTCAAGATTCCTAGCAATTCACGCAAATGGAGTTAGATTTCCCTTTTCCTTTCTTCGCCTTGGTCTCTCCACACTTGGGGGTAAATCACAAACAGCTTTCCCTGTATAGTTGGTCAAGCTTGTTGTACTACAACCTGGGTTGGGCCATCCGCGCAAACACCCCAACTACACCACAAAGCTTTTTGCTAGGACTCAAGCTGCCAGAGATTGCCGAACCAGACGGTCACTTCTGAAGCTAGCACATTCTGGTGTCGTGTCCAAACTACATAGTACTGGCGGTCATTGTTTTCCCACCCATAAAACACTTGTAGTTGGTCCTGGGATTTATGCGGTGGGAACTGGACGTGGAATAAAAAGCCGGGCTAGGAGCGGAAGAAGGCACTAAGAGGAGATATGCCCATCCCCTGGTGCAAGGTAGACTTGCTGTAGGATAGTTTCTTGGTGTCACCACTGTCCATATGGTTTGCACCCGAAGACAGGATGGCGTGCTATGGTGGCGTGGGTGATGAGGCTATTTCGGTGCGGGAACATTTGGAGCAAGTGGTCTCTTTTTGATACATTTTCGAGATCATCATTCAGGCAGCCTTAGTGTTGAATTTTGGGTCCATAGAGGGTATAGATGAACATGTCGATGTGGTTGGCAGATAGATGAAAGTCCCTGATAAAGCTAGAGATGGACGATGAAATCTGACGTGGGAACTGGTTCTGGTAGCATGACAAAAGGGGAGAGAGAGATGAGGGTAGGAGGGATGTGTGAGAAGACAAGTTGACACTTTATACTGAACTTTGGTACCTCGTGACAACAAACAAGGAACTTCCAAATTTGGAAACGACTATCTTAACGACAAGCCCCCTAGACCTGCAGGTGCGCGGCAACTTCTGAGTACAAGACCGTGGAAAAAACGTATAAAAACATCAACCAGAAGAATAAATCATATTAGTTATCGAAAGACACGTTCTATTAGAGGAAAGAACAGATCGCGGCATAGCTATATACATCGAAACAAAACAGGCAAGGATAGATGCTATAGCCGCATGTCAAAACAAGGGGAGAATTACTAAATCATACTGTAGACCAAAAGCAGGGGGGTCAGGAGAAACCGCCAAAAGATAAAAACGAAGCAGTTTCCCTTCCATAAATGTAAGGCGAGGGGAGGGGAGAAATAACAGAAAAGAAGAGAAAGGAATCAAACACCAACACCGACCAAAGTGATCGCAGGATTTTCCCCATCAGACCAGACAAGACCCTTGAATTCGGCTGCAATGAAACGTGAATCATAATGTCACATGCAAAGGAGCACCGTGGACGCGGTTGACTTTTCGGATATGCACTGACCAGTCAGATGCATATTGTCATTCCAAGCCTTTAAGAGCGCAGTGAGTCTCTCATGCTCTGGCTGCTGGCACTAACTGGCGTGGGGAGAACACCGGTACGGGGCTTGGAGTTCTGCTTGATCTTGGCCACGGCGTAGACAATACCGCTGACGAAGCCGATACCGATGGCGGAAACACTAGGGAAGGTGACTGGCGCATCGAAGAAGACGAGACCGGATATGGCGATGGGCAGCTTGTTGAGAGCGCCAACCATAGAGTATGTGGTGGAGGAGGTAGTGCGGACACACCATGCGGATGTGTACGAGATAAAGACAGAGGAAGCACCGGACAGAACCATGGCGAAGAAGATACCGTCACGGTTGCTCTCGGGGAAGTTGCGGGCGAGGTTGGCGGATGACCAGTCCTCGACCAGCAGGGTGAGAACAATCAAAACGGGGATCGACAGGAGGTTGTTGTAGAACATGGCTGGAGAGAAGGTCATGTTAGTAAACACATTTGAAACAAGGCTGGAAAGAACCACATACTGTCGAAATCCTTGAAGTTGGTCAGCTTGATGCGCTTGCGCATGCCCAGGACATAGGACGAGGTGCACAGGCAGTTGATCAACATCCAGACGTATCCAGCGTTCAGGGTGGAGACCTTGCTGGAGGTGTCACCGGTGCTCTCCACAGCATGCTTGATATCAGCCCAGGCAGCAATGAGCGAGCTGAAAACCATCAGACCGAAGGAGAACAGAGTGAGGTTAGTAACCGAGCCACCGAACCAGAGAACCTCTCCATAGGCGATCAGGATAATGGTCAAGTTCTTGAAGATAGTGTAGACGGGGATTGAAAGGAACTGCAGAGCCTTGGAACCAGTGTAGATCATGCCGATCAGTAGGAGCGTAATCGGGAACCCTGATATGGAATCTTGTCAGCTGCCACATCTCTCAGCTTGTAATAATCGGAGTACATACACTTTTTGGCCTCATCGGTGTTGAAATCACGGTAGGTGATAAGACCCATGGACTTGCATGTTTGAATTGCAGCAATGCAGACCAAAGACTGGTGATATTAGCAATTCGCCTTGGATCAAGAACTGAAAAGGCCACCACATACCTGGATACAGAGCAAGAGGAGGTTCAAATTGAAATCCAAACCCGACAGAACATACTTGTTCATCACGGTCATCATAATTGACGAACCGCAGTATGCCAGAACGGGAAGAGCGGGGTTGTTGGAGATGCTCGGACTGGCGCGGGGCGAGGGAGTCGGCAGCGGTGCAGCCTCGAACTCCTTGTTCCCTTGGTCGAGCTTGTTCATTTCGACGGTGTAGTCGTCGGATTTCTTGTCTTCGGCCATGTTGAGTGAGTGGTCGCGGATAGGGGTGTTATCGGCTGTTTTGTTGAAAGGGGGAGGAACTGAAATGACAGATGGCACCCAGAATATATCCAGGGGAGTCGAGGAATAAAAGGAGGTTGCTCAAGAGGGTGACCAAGTAAAAAAAACGGCCAAAGGAGATTTGACAACAACAGATTTCGCGGCCGGAAACAGGCACGTCGTTACCTAAGCAGGGCAGTTAGGGGGTGCTGAGTCAGAATTTTATTTATAGAGTGAAACATCGGATGTACTATTGAAGTACAACATATGAAGTATATTAGTAGTCAATTGATACAACGTACTGTTGGTTAAGACATGAAAATACTCAATTAGGTCAATCGATGACAGTATATACATATGTAGTTGGTAGTCGTACGTTTGTACTTATATAGTATGGCTATGTGCACAAGCGTGAATCATTCTAAGGTTCTATGAGGCTAAAGAATATGCACAAAATTGTCCCACTAACCAAAAGAGCAAGAAATAAAGAAATACAAACCTCATTCCAATTGCAGACTATAAAAAACCAGAAAGCAAATTTATAAAGCTGTTCACGCGTAGACTACTCCGTACCGAGTCCATATACCAGTGGAGCTCCCGACTTTCCAACCTCAACCCTCCTAACCACACACTCCCCTGAAAAACCCAATCCACACCTTTACATTGGGAAATAGGGCTCAAAAGCAAACCCAAACGGAATAACTCATCTCAATCCCACCAAAAAAACAAAACAACCCAACCCAACCTCAAAACTACAAACCACCCCCGCACCTCCCCCAAAATGCCCGACTCAGACGACGAAGCCCTCTTCGCCGCCCTCGAAAACGAAGATGACACCCTCTACCGCGACCAACGCATCCACCAACTAAACGCCGAGCTCGCAGCCACAAAAAACAACCACTCCGCACGCGCAACAAGCGGCACCACAGGCCTACTCCAAAACGAAGTCTACCCGACACTCTCGTCAGACCAGTCCGTGCTGGACTTCACGACACGCACAAGCAGATGCCTGGTGCACTTTGCGCACCCTGATTTCGCGCGGTGCGCGGTTATGGATATGAGGCTTGGCGAGCTGGCGAGTGTGCATCACGAGGTTTCATTTGCGCGGGTGGATGTGCGTAACACGCCGTTTATTGCGCAGAAACTTGGGATTAAGGTTTTGCCTTGTGTTATTGGGTTTAAGGATGGGGTTGGGCTTGATCGGGTTGTTGGGTTTGAGGGACTTGATGCTAGGGGCTTTGATGGGGTTGAAGGGTTTGATGTCAGGGTTTTGGAAAAGAGGTTGGTTTTCAAGGGGATTCTTTTGGCAGTGAAGATTGGGGGTGGGGATGAGGACGATGATGTGAGGGAGGAGGAGGATAGTGATGATGGTGCTGGTGGGAGAGGATTTGGGAGGAAGAAACGTGGGATTCGGGGTTCTAATCCCAATGTGAGAAACCGTGGTGACGATGACGATGATGATTGGGATTAAGAGTCCTCTTTGCTTGGAAGTTTATACCCGTGGGGAAAGGGTATTGGGATGTTGATTCATGATTTCTGTATATTAACGGATTGATGACCTATATTGATGTTCATAGTTGGATGTTTAGTAGCATATCCATGCCATATTATCCATATATACTCAGGCTGATACAAGCTCTAAACTAGCCACTGAGGCACCTTGGAGGTCTCCACTGGGACTATGCATATGCCCCCCGGGAACAAGTCTTGTGGAACTTGAGATTGAAGATTGAAGAATCAAAGTAAATGGGACTGTAGCCAGACACGAGAGAGCAAAGCAGACTGCCATCATAGAATTACAGGCAAAAAAACATCAAAGACCGTAAACACAGAGCCATCTCGACGGCAAAGGAAAACCAAAACGAAAAGGAAAAAGCAGAAGCAGAGCAAAACAACACCCTAGAGTTACAACAAATGCCGCGAAACTGAGGCTAGAAGAAGAACAGGGGGGAATTCTATACATAGAAGCAGAAGTAGAAACAGAAGCAGAAGCAGAACGTTTTCGCACATCCATAAGTTCCACATTGACGCCGGATGCCCTTGAAAAACCGAGATCGAGAGAAAACAGCACTGTCCGGACTCAAAAAGCAAGGCTTATTCTAAATAGCCACGTTCTTCATTTCGCCGAGGACCTCCGACTCAATGGCGGCTGAGGACTCCGCAGAGTCGGTTTTCTCGGTTTTCTCGATTTTCTCGACTTTCTCGACTTTCTCGACTTTCTCGACTTTCTCGGCCTTGTCGGATTCCTTAAATTCATTGGGCTTGGGGAACCCTTCATTCTCCTTATTGGAGATTTGCGGGGTTACAACCTCTATGAGATCTTCAGCCTGAGGCTCTTTGTCGTTTTCCTGAGCGTCTTCGGAGATTGTGGGTCCTACAGTGACAGCGGGACTTGTTGTCTCCTCAGTCACGCGTGCAAGAGGACTGGACACGCCGAATGGCGTCTTGGGACTCTGAGCATTTCCACTCTTGGAGAAACGGTGCGGCGAACGGCCCCGTTCTTCAGCGCGCGTGGGGCTGCCGTAGGGAGACTCACGATTACTGGACCGATTGCCTGAAGCGTTCACACCCAGACCATTAGGTACAGGGCCCTTCCGGCGAGGTGCACGGCGGCCGTACTTCTGATCCGTCCTCCAGCGCAGAATCTCCAGGTATGGGGGCTCCACATTTTGGTTCTTGAATTGTTTCAGCTTCAGCTCATCCGTCTGCTCGTCAACAATGACGTGACCGCTGCATAGATCATCGGCGAGAGTCGCGAGGAATCCTGCCCACGACCGAGCAACGACGTATTTGCAGTCGTAATCCCGGCCGAAAATAATCACCTGGCCCCATTTTCCAGCGGGGCCGGGTGCCAGATCAATGGCCAGGTTGTTGCCGCCCCAATCACGAGCGAGGGGAATCCAAGCGGGGTGTGCGTAGGATTTCTGAACTGCACCGGGAGGCTGGGAGTCCTGACGCTCGAGCAGGTCTGCTTGCCACATTGTGGACGAGGGCTGCTGAGACGGACCGGCCGCGGAGGAGCTTGCCGCAGAGCTGGGTGCGGGTGGGTCTTGCATCGTAGTTGCGTTGCTGAGATATTCGTCGTTGACCTTTTTCCAGTTCCGCCATTCCTGAACGATCTCCTCGCAGTCGAGCAGCATGGCGCTGAAGATGACACCGGTGGGTAGGCCGCCACGTTCTTGGCCGTCATGGACCATTAACGATTCCCGCACCTCTAGTGGCAGACTGCAGTCGAGTTCATGCTCCAATTCATTAATGTCGTTCTGGGTGCATCCTTCACCGAGCTGGTCAAGGAGTTCCTCATAATTGCTTTCTAACCAGCGTTCGATCTTCCTCCAGGAGTGAGCGACCGGCGGTGGTGGTGGTGCTCCGTCGTGGAAACTTTGCATCTGAATTTCCGGTGCACCCTCGCCTTGTTCGTTCGATCGCCTTTTCTGAGATGCGACCGACCTCATCCCTGGTGAGTAGGGTTGGGTGGGAGAACCCAAGTCGTCGGGGGAGGCATTCCACTCGGATGCTTGTGCACTTGCAGATCCTTTTGTAGGCTCGTCATCGTAGGGGTTGGAGAGGTCCGGGCGAGACTCGATTGCGCTGGTTGCGATAGATGTGAGCGGTTCGTGACGACTTTGGCTGAGAGGAACGTGTCTCCCGGTACGGTAGGGGGAGTCGTGGGAGGCATGACGGTCATAGGAGGTCATGGTATGCCAAAAGGAACGCCATGTCGAACTCAACCTGCATCACGTCAGTGGACATAAACCTTGCCTTGATATCCAGATCTAGAAATCCAGAGATATACTAACATATTCGCCATAGTGTCACAGTAGAGAAGGGGAAAAACGGGCGCAGGGGGGTTAAAACCGAGATTCAGGTCGCGAGATCAGTCATTGGAGACGGGGAAAAACGTGTCCCGACGCGGGGATAATGAAAATGAGAGAATTCAAAATTCAGAGGAGGAAAAGAAGATTGTTGAAAATGTGAAGATGTGAAGATGTGGTAGGGGCAACCTTGGGAAGTCCAGAATCCAGAATTAGGTAAGGAAGGAGAAAAGGTGGAGGGGGGGAGAAAGAGGGTTTTGGTCTTTTAATTTCCTTGGAAACACAAGGCTTTGAAAAGGGCTTAGAATAATGTGATATCATCTTCTTTTACAATCTAGAAACTGTTAGGGTTATTTACTTCAATTGTTATGATATGACTCTATTTCATCCAACCCCCCTGGCCGCATCCAGCGAGGCCTCGACGTGTGGTATGTAGATCCCTTTGATATGATGTCGACAACCCATCATAAGCTTTTGAATGCGAAAATGGGGGTATTATTGCCAAGTATGTGTGTTTTATTGTACTACATCCAGTCAATACATGTCTTCCAGGCGACATACAATTACACGTGTATTTGAATGCCATTGTCCAAACCCTTACGGCAAAGCAGTGCAGTTCAAATTAAGCTTCCTCGGAAGATCTGTGAAATGGAAGACCCCAGCTCCCGATAGTTATATGGCAAGGTATTTAGATAAAAGAAGTATACAGAAATAGGAACACGGAATCGGACATCCTGGAGTGCCGAGTTCGGGTTCCCTTTACTCCGTACTTCCCCTAACAATCTATGTACGGAGGGAGTACGGATACGGCGAAATTGATAGAAAATTAGCGCCAGGTGAGTGGATCTCGGGGAATAGACTGTGGCTGGCGAATAGGAGTCAATAGGGTTAACAATAGGGGGAGGACTTGCGTCCCAACAAAAATAGAAAGTAATACTCCGTATGCGACAATATAAGACATTTAACATACATGTATTAAGCCTGCGAACCAAACTGTTCAGTGATTCTACGATGTAGATCCTTATTATTGAAAAACTCTTTATATTCCAAATCTAAAATATACATGGAAAAACCCCCGGGGGATATTAGGATCAGCACTGGGCTCTTATAGGCTTGACTCCACATTGGAATAAGGAAACCTTCCAATTTTGATTCGTTTCAACGGTGTGGCTAGTTCAGGGCTTGTGGCGATATACATCTTGGCGTTCAGGAACTTGGTGGTAGAACCTTTGTTATTCCTTCAGCTCTACATTTACCCCGATGACATTACCACTCCTATACCCGAGATACAAACACATCCTGTACTGATGGTGCATTTAAACTGTTATATCAACCTCCTGAAGTCTGTATCTGTAGATTTATACAGATTTACTCCGTAGTCATTTCAAGTTAATCTACAAACAAGGCCAGGTCTCACATGACACAAAAGGTTTCGATACGATTCAATCCTTGAGATAACGCTAAGCCTATTATAGACTAGCGTATTTTAGGGTCTCAAAGAGTGATTTCGATCTATCCTGTAACTGCATCCTCAGGACAGAGCTTATTTGAAGGACTACAGGCAGGTTCTTGATAACCAGAATGCCTTTTCTTGTTAATTCACACCTTACACACCCTCATAATACTCTCGATTTGGCCATACCCTTCCCGAAGTCTTTACCAAGCCTACGTCTCGCCTTAGCAGCCTTATTGACTTTGACAGCATCCGTAAGCGCATCTGCGCTGAGAATATAACCAAAAATGAGAAATGGTACGGAGGAAGGATCATCAACAATAGAATAAATATCCATACCCACCAAACTCGCTTCACCAACCAGGGCGATAAACCGCCCGATGCTGGCAAGCCCGTTAACCGCGCCGATGATCTCGCTGCCGATAGGAATGAGGGAGAGGAGGGCCGAGAGGAAGAGTAGATCCTGTCGCTTGCGGTTTTCCGTGTCAATTTTCCCCGTTGTGTTAACGACTTCCTGCATCGACGCGATGACCTGGTGAATCATTAGAATTGGCACTGACACAGCATTGACCATATCCAAACCTGTTCTACTGCGGCGTGTGTCGATGCGCTGTGATATGACGGCCATTTTTAGGCCCCTGCGCAATTCCCCGAATCCATATCGGCAAGTACGACGGAGACTCCGTCGTCTTGCATTTCGTGGACGAGTTGACGGAATTGTGCATTGGCAGTAGGGCGGTAAGCAGGTGTGTTGCCCTCTATTGAGGGTATAAGGGTTGATATTGTCCTTTTTCCCGTGCCAGCGCCGGCGAGCAGACTGTTTATCAGAGATCTCATGCGTTGTCCCGTGTTTACTATGTCGACTTTTTTGATGGCAATCGTTCGTCAGCGTTGATGAGCACTACATTAGGACCATGATTTAGAGATCCTTGCGCAGCCCTTTTACTTGGTCGATTGTATCACCCGAGTGGGTTCATAATTGCCCGTGTATGAACATATAAGTGACTTAAATAAGTTAGGAAGGCCGAATATGTTATCAAACATATCACGATTCGTCTTGGTCCCTACCATGTCCACCTCCCAGTAATCGAACCGTAAAGCGTCACGCAGAGGTTTGCGGTATCCGTTGCCGCTGGCTGACAGAAGACCCCAGGTAATGGAGGGCCCGAGGGACAATATTCGTAGCGGTACATTGCTATCTCTTTGCTCAACGGCAGTGTAGTTCTGAAAGAACTGATGGTGGGCATAGTGAGCATGGCTATGAGAGTGTTCTGCAACAAGAGCAAAGGCTTGAGACACCCACAGCAAGTAAAATAAAGGAACTTAAATTCGCGTCGTGGTGAGATCTCCAAGGGTGTGCGGTTCCTACGAGCAGATATCATTCTCCTGGTCAAACCTTACTGTTATATACTACTTTTTCTTCACAAAAGCCCCTGGAACAATTTAATTGTATCTGTTACCACCTTACCATTCCCTCACTGTGAGCCTATTCCGACGTATTTCGGCCTATCGTTCCTATCACAAACTATATCCACTTTAGAACTATAGCGCACGGGTCTAGCATCCAGACTCACTAACTAGAAAGCTATCAAGCCCGCTAGCTGTAGTCATTGGCCATGTTTCAATATTATTTGAACCCCAAGAGTTACGTCCTTATCATTTCCGTACTACGTTGCTCCATTATGTTGGGAACCAAAAATTTCGCCGCGCACGGAGCTATCTACTTTAGTACTGGAGGCTACATTCATAGCCCTACTATCAAGATTACTGATATGAGGGCATCAAGGCATCCTCCACCCTGTCCCCGAGCTATATAAATGAAAAATTTCGCATATTCTCCCTTGTTCTATTACCAAAAGTCAAAAACGAAGCTTCCATTTGTCCTCTGTCTCTTCACTATCGTGAGTACCGTCCTTGCAGGCGGGATTCGCAGCGCCTACGAACGCATGTTTATCTAGTACACCTACCAGGCGCAGATTGATGGCCTTATGAGAAGACACATGGCAATCTGGATACGCGCACCATCTGCTTGCATGATTTAGGAAGCGGACGCGAAGGTACACTGCTGTTTAACAAGTTCATCGAGCTCACGAACCTGGGCGCCGGCGGAAACAAAGGTCCCATCGCTTCATTCATAGACATCCTCATTCCTAATGTCGACAAAATTCCAAACACACTCTAGCGCGAACTCAAAGGTAAACCGACGTGGCTCAATCCTACAAGAATCATTACTGGTGCTCACTATTCAATCTTGTTAGAGAGTGCTGCAGCAGTAGATTCGGATATGAAAGATAACAGAATGCTTGGCGTGAGCAATGATCTCGTTCTCAAGGTGACACGGACAATCCAAATGATGGTGTTATCGTGCAAGACTGACCATGAGCAGTACCGGATGCCAGAGATAAAGGCTGTATTCAAGAATGTCAAGTTTGCGACGTGGGATCCAACTGCAGGCTGAGCCTGACGTGAAGGAGGTTGACCAGGAAACCATTGATTAGAGCCCGAGCGAGGAAGACCTAGCTAAAGGATTGATGCCTGGGTGACTTAATACCACAAGGACGGGTCTGAGTGGGAAAACCGCTTGGCTCATAACAATGCGCTTGAGGCGGCCAAGAAGGCTGGAAATCGTGTTGTCCGGGGGGGATTGTTAGTTGTTATCCTCACTTGCGGCTTGTCCCGCTTGTCCAGTGATAGAGGAAGACGTGCAATCCATGTTGGATGTGATGTTGGATAAAGAGTCCGTAGTTTGTAATTGCAGTCGGGGCGGTCCGGTTAGCGTTGCGCTAGTTTATATTGCATCTCCACCAGGCACAAAGTTGCATTGTTGTGAAACAATACGCTGTAAATTCAATGCAAAGAGTGTTCTCAAAGCCGGGGGATGAATTCTACCCAATAGATTGCCGGCAATGCTCATTTGGCTTAGGTCCTGGATGTCTCGGTCCTGATGGCAGTGCCACAACTGGCAACATGTGTAGATCTTCCAGTATCCTCCTATTTTGAGTTGACTTTGAATTTGTAGAAGAAAGGCTATAATATATCCATGGATATACGTAGAAACGAAAATGTGTCCCACAGTAAGACGTTAACCCTAACCTTTTCTTCCAAGCCCCTTCGACGGTATCCGCCACGAGGTCTCCTTGGATCCGACCATAAGCCCGCCATTTTATAATCTTCCTCCGATTCCACATATGGCGCATCCCTGTGCATCTCGCCAAGATCTAATTCTTGGAAGGGGGGCGACGGTCGTATCGATGAATCCGCCAAGCATGTATTCAGCAGGAGATTCTCCACTAAAGAAGGTATAGCATCGCCTTCGAGCTCGAATCCAATTTTGTCGATGGTTATATCACGCACAAGGACGAGATCCTCCTGAAACATGGTATCTATCTCCTGGGCTAGCACAGTCATAGGCTATGTATCCGTCACATCAGCTTTCTCTAGCCACATAGATGCGAATTCTTCAATTGGCACATCCAACTCAGAAAACTCGCTCCGATCAAGTCCTAGCTCCGTTGCTTTCTGCTCAATCTTCTCGAGGTAGTGGCTGTTTTTAGATTTCTCGGCAGCCCGCTAAAGGAATGTATCCGGGGTTGCATTTAGACTGTTAAACAGGTCTGGATAATTGGCATTTATACAAGCGCGTGCAATCTGCGGTGTCATCGATGGACGGAGCCGTGCCAACTCGGTGTAGGTAGAAATTTCTGCAGTTTTGGGGAACCATATGAGAACCGGGAGGTCGGTATCTGGCGTGCTTTGGTTCAGCCAGGATAAGTCGTTGTTCAAAATGAATCGGGCATAAATGGCCTGTCGAATGGATTCGGAAGTCTCTTGAGTCAACCACCATTTGGTGAAGAAAGGGTGGTGGTAGATTCCTCGGACAACACAGGGTAGCTCGCCGTTGATCATGGTTGGTCGACGCAGCCGTACGTATCGGTCGATGTTGCCTGACCACGCTGCCATCAGGATCAATAGGTCATTATCAATAGTGGGCAGATCGGCGGGCAGTGGTTCGCACAATAACCGGACAGCTTCTGGATCAACCGGTCGTGCCTCAGTTAATGTGCTTTCGGCGTCAAGGCACCGGTCCTCGGTAATATCAAACATAGGTTGCGGCACAACAGGGAAGATGCAACCCCCCTCCGGTAGGGTTTGGTCCAGCATGGACCGTATACACGTATCGCCGTTCAGACATGCTCCAGAACGTAAGGGTGAGTGTAGACAGCGGTTGTAGTCATCCATACAGCTCCACCTGGTCGGGCTATTGATAATGCTTTCGTAGATTGCTTGTCCGGATATCCGATTGTCGCGCGCTTCCTCTGCAATAGCCACGTCTAACTCCAGGTAGAGTGAGGTGTAACCTCCTGCAGCGCAGGCGTGCCCGATCTGGTACCGCAATAGTTCGTTCCCAGGGTATCGCTCTAGTAAGTCGCGGAGAGTCTGTTCGGCTGGGATGTCTGGATGCCAGAAGCAGTAGGGGAAATCGTCCGATTATGTCATGTTCGGGACTCGATTGCTCATGATCGCACGCGCATTCAAGACACGCGTGTATTCAGGAAGATACCCGTGCAGCTCCTGCGCGAAGCCATCGTGAGTGCGGATTCCTCGCACCACGCATAACCGAGCCATTTGGTTTGTCGGATTATCAGGAACTCTTTTGCCAAGAGAGGTAAGTCTGAATCTCGTGGCGCTTATCAATGGCCCGATACCTCATTTTTGACGATACTATACCAAAACCCACTAGTAGTACTATATTAGTGAGTGGGAAGCAAGCGAATATGATATTCAAATCCCAATGGTATAAAGTACTATAATGGGATAATGGTCGCGCGACCTCTTTCCCGCTTGGTTCGTGTTGACATATAAGCCTCACTGAATTAGGTATAGCGTGGGGATGAGGGTCTCACTCTGGGTCTCACTCTGGGTGTTTGCCAAGATGCCAAGACAATGTGATCTAATATAAGACTAAGGTGGTCACATACGGAGTAAGCAGGTCCATCCCCAAGACTGAGAATCATTACTTCCTACAGCTATAAATACCATCAAACTCGGCAGTCTCACGTCCTGTCCGCAAATACCACAAGCAGATATGTGAAGTCCACTCTGTATTGAGTATATCAGCCGAACAATTGCGTTTAAAGGGCCTTGGGGCCAAGTGAACTTAGTAATGAGCAGCCCCCCCCCCCCCCCCCCCCCCCCCCCCCTCGGTTGTACATTAGCGTCAGCGTAGGTGGAGAAGGGTAGAGACACCAAATCAATAAATCCGAGTAGTTCGTGGCTCTTTTCTTCCCATCCCATTCTTTGTATTGTCCTTTGTATTGTCTTGGCTTACAGCATTCAAAACATACATCACAATGAATCTCAACGGACTATCCTGGCCTACCAAGCACCTTCACACGACCACTAGAAACGGATCAACATGGGGTTATGTCATTTATCGCACTACATATACTCCCCATTCCAACGCCGCATTCCTCCGAATTATCGACCTTCTCAACTCCTACATGAAACATGGATTATACTCTGAATGCGTATCCTCGGGAAACAATACCCCAATCAACACAGATCTCACTTCATATCACGAGATCTGGGCTCAACACCGTTCAATCATCATGAACCATCCAAAATTCGAAGGCGCATCGATGGACTCCATTCGCGCTCATTTCCGACGCTGGGTCGATGTACAGGAGGATCAAGGTCTCTCTACTCAATATCACATGTGTATGGTGATCGACGAAGAGTCTCTACAGACGTTGTTGGATGCTCCGTCGCCCCAAGAGTGCTCAGATGAAAAGGTCATCGATCCGATGCGACATGTGAAAGTTATACCACTGCTTCCGGATAGCGATGATGAGTTTGATGGTTTTATGGGTGGATAGGGAGCTTCTTATACCATTTGGTTATCTATCAAGGGCTGTAACATACGCGGAGTCATCACTCCCAAGAACCCGAGCGCCTTTTTTTTTTTTTTTTTTGCAGTTGGTTAAGCGATAAGCAAGCTGTGCCTACTTCCAAGGCTACTTTCAACATTTTGGATACCTGCGTTCTTCTTGCTTTTTGCACTGAAGTGTTGCCCATGACTTCACATCTCATATCGTTTACTGCCCAATGCTTCTTCCACTCGACTTCCAGAGGCTGCGTTCTGTTTTTCCTTTCAATTGTCAATTATTCTACTCGTGATGTGATGGTATATTATCTGTCAAATCACCTGGCACGATGGAGACTTCGTGATATCCCGGGTTTCGAATCAGCCGCCTTCACCAATCTTGGTTTCTGTTCCAATGTCACCAGGGAAGCCGAGCATTAGTATATAGTCGACCATGTCACAATAAACATGGAGAAATGGTACGCATAGCACCAAAACAGATTACAATCACAGACGGAAATGCAAACCAAGTAGTTTGTGGGCACGGAAACAAGCTCATCAAGTCCTGTGTTGATTCTTAATCAGTTTGCATTTGTTGATATCTAACCTGTCTATGACGCTTTGCTGAATGTGTACTACGATATCTTTCCTATATCGAGGACAAGAAAGCTTATGCCTTAGGTATCTTTTGTACGGGGAAGTCATACAAAAGATACTAATTTCTAGATTTTGTGTTTGTTAGGACGTTTGTTAGGTAGGACGCACCGTAGTGGACCGTTATATGTATAGAGTATTGGGAGATTGTCCTATTTATGCATATAACCAACTAGGTTACTATGTACGGCTACTAGTTACGCACCATAATCGGAATCAAAATCTGACCAGTGATGATTATTGAATCGAGTGGCGGGCACAAAAGCACACCGATGTGGACTAGCCAGATATTTAGACAAGTTCGATCCTCTTAAAAACGAGTGAGGAGGATACACAAGAGACGAAGTGCTAGATCAGCGCTAGGTCAGTCTTGAAAGGCTGATCAAGGCTAACCGCTACTTCAACCAAACAAAGAAACAGGAGAGTTGAAAACAGCGGAAAGGCCCAAAACAACAAAGAGAAACAATACAGAGAAAAACAAAAACAAAAAACAGCAAAATCATGCATTTGTTAGCATCCCTCCATGCCCCAAGCCAAAACCAGGCGCGCCACCACATTTGGGAAAAACCACGACGCCAAACGATGGAGAAAAGGTATAAAACTACCACCTCATCAATTTACCAAGCAGCCAGTGCCGTGCATCATCATCATGGTGAACATTGCCGCAAGAGACGTATGGAAAGAAACAATGAGCACCCTGTCGCGGGAAAGGAAGACTAGAATAAACCAACCGAGGGACCCGAGACCAGTCGAGGATGCCCGTATGAACATGATGCAAGAAGAAACATAGTAAAATCAAACTGAATTCAAGAGATAAGAAAATCAAAAGTGAGAAAAAAAAAGAGAAACAGGCCATTCATTCAACGAAAGAGAGGAGAGTCAAAGACCGGAGAAGAAGAAAAAAATTCATAATCTGACAACGTGAGATAGAACCACGCATAGCTATGCGAAGCTCTGGGTAACCGGGGGTCCCGAGGTATCAAGCTTCAGCACTCGACGAATGTCATTCTCAATTTGTCTGGTGTCCACCACTCGAGAAGGAGATGGTGAGTTGAGTGGCATTTGGAATGAAGCCGACGCATGGCTTTGTTGAGGAGAAGCATAGCCAGACCGCTGATGCTGGGAGGTTGCCATGTACGGATTGCCATAGGGCGCCGGGGAACCTCCGTTCGAGGTGCTGTTCGAGACCGGGCCACGATACGGAGGCATCGAAGGGGGCGGCACGAGGTCAACCTCACGGCGCAGAGGCGAGTGAGAATGGGCCGGGTATTGGTAATGGGGATGTCCGCTGTTCTGAGGAATCTGCTGCTGCTGCAGCTGGCGGGGAGAGAATGAGCCATGCGACATGGTCAACTGAGGGCCAGACGAAGTTCGCATAGGAGTCGCATAGGGGGGCACATTGGAAGGACGGGGCACAAAGGATCCAGCGTAGTCGGGAGAGGCATAAGCCGAGGAAGGCGGCTTCTGTGGAGGTGGATTGAGTAACAGGTGCTTCAACTCCTCGGTCTTGATCCGTCGCTCCTCAGACATGTCAGAGGACTGAGGGGTACTCAAGGGTCGCAGCGCATTCATACGGTCCTGGTAAGAAGGAGCGAAAGAAGGGCCAATGTGAGAGTTACGATTGTAATCAGAGTTCCCCATTTCAAATGCAAACATGCCATCAGGATTAGGGCGCACGGCCCGGGGTTCGGTCTGGGGAGACTGAAGGACCTTGTTCACCTCAGGGCTGCTTGTGGATTTCTGGTCTCTGGCTTGCACAGCAGCCTTGAAAAGGAAGTCAAGGGGGGAAGGCTTCTGCTCTTCACCCTTAAATTGATTGTTGCGATTGCGAGGTTTGGACGGAGTTACCTCTGGTTCGGGGTCCACTTCTGCATCATCACTATCGGTCTCGACGGGTGGGACCAAATTGGCATCAGGAGCCGACTTGGAGAAGAAGCTAGGAATGGGTAAAGCGGATGGCGCAGGCGATGCATGGAACGTCGGTCCTGCATAGGCTGCGCTCGGCTTTGTCTGAGGAGAGGTGACAGCGGGGTGAGTTGGTGTGTACCGGGGACCGCTATTGTACCCGTTGCTGTGGTATCCAGAGTGCGGGGCAGGTGAAGCCTTGTTGTCTCTGGGCTTCTTCCCTGAACGCATAGGCTTCTTCTTTGAAGAGTTGAAGTTGGTTAAGGGATCCACCTGGATGACACCGGGGCTCATGTTATGCGGCGGGGATGATGGAGGAGTAGAGAGGAGCGCCGGTTTCTGGGCGTGAGGCGTCGTATTCTTCTTCTGGGGGCGGCGGTTGTTGCGCGAACCTTTAGGGGTGGGGGGATGAGGAGATTGAGCCGACATGTCGACGGTTGGCTTGAAAAATAGGCAGCCTGTGGAGAGAGGTAAAGAGAAAAGGCAACGCTATGACGAAGCAGTAAAAGGCAGAAGATGCGGAGATTGCAGCAAAATGAGTCAGATCACTGCTCAGCAGGTGTCGACAATATTAGATATGGCAACGCCGGGGAAGCAGAGAAAGTGACGTGTATCAAACGGAGGGAGTGAAAGCGTCGCAAGTTGAGTCAATCAGATGTCGCTCCAAGGCAAACATAGACAGTCTATTAAAAGAACTTGTCTATCAAACGAAGAGCGTAACAAAAGTCAAAAATGAAGTTCAACTGGAGGCATCTCTAAAGAGGAAAAAAAGAAGAGAAGAAAAGGAAGACTGAATCATTGTTGTTCGTTGAAAGGAAAGACCATCTAATGCAGACAAACGGGGAGGGGACCCCGATCTCATCTCGATGACTAAGGACGCCACCTGCTTCACGATATCAAGAACAAACACAAGTCAAACAGAACTATCAACTGCTGGACAGGGTGGCATTGTTTCATTGTGCATTGAGTACCTTTGGAGAGATCTCTTGTTTTAACTCCCCAAAAGAAGGTACCTCGTTCGTTCTATCTCGACTCTCATACACTACAATCACCGCCCTCCATCACCGCCCCAACCTAACTAGACATCGGAGCCTCACTTACGTCAGTCACAGTTCTGATCCCCCCACCACAGCTAGCTTCTGTTGTCTCGCGCCAAGAATTTCAACCCGAGACCATCCAAATTCCGACAAGAACCTCAATATGGCAGACGTGGAGATGAAGGAAGCCGCTACTGGCTCTTCCAAGGGCAAGGCCGTTGCCAAGGGCTCCGATAATGCCGACAAGAAGAAGTTCGAGGTCAAGAAGGTACACAAAGACCTATTGTTTGCTACGACTCATGATACTGACTGGTTATTCTTAAGTGGAATGCTGTTGCCCTGTGGGCTTGGGATATCGTCGTCGACAACTGTGCCATTTGCCGAAACCACATCATGGACTTGTGTACGCTGAAACTACACCCCAAAGCTCTCTTTTCTTACAAGCTGACCGACCGACAAAACAGGCATCGAATGCCAGGCCAATCAAGGATCATCAACAACGGAAGAGTGCACTGTTGCCTGGGGTATCTGCAACGTGAGGACCCCCGCATCCCTCCGTCTGACCGTATGATCGTCGGCTAATCACTCCCTCTCTATAGCATGCATTCCACTTCCACTGCATATCGAGATGGCTGAAGACCCGTCAAGTCTGCCCGCTAGACAACCGAGACTGGGAGTTCCAGAAGTACGGCCGGTAAAGATGGAGCCATCAGAAGGTTCGATGACATTACACGATACAAATTCACGATTTCTGGCTGATGCCGCATGCTCCAATGGCTATAACTTGATTTTTCTTTTTTTCCAAAGACGCTTCTGGATCTTTACGACGGCCTAGGGGTTGGGCGTTCGAACGATTGACATCTCGAGCCAGCTCCATAGTTGCCCATTCTCATATTCCGTAGCAGACGAGAGCGCTGCCCAAATGCTTCCAATGATTATTACGCTTGACAGTTTTTCCAACAATAGCTTATTGCACCTTCACCCCGTCCACAGTTATACCCGGAGTTGCTCTCGCGCTTGGTGAGCCCAACCACTTCTCTGGGTTGCGGTTGTATACTGGCCAAGGTGGAACAACGACGAAAGCTGTAAACAGCGTGCCCGCCAAACCGGTCCACAACGTAAGGTAGATGTCCTTGTAGGTGTATCCGACAACGAAACTGGCGACCTAGAGCAGATAATTGTTAGCTCTGGTAATGCAAGACTCAACATTCGTGCAACATACCCCTGAAATAACCAGCAAGATGGTCGACAGTAGCTCTGCTAGGCGCTGGCCGTGGAAGTCCTGTTATCGAGATATTGTTAGCTTGGATCGCCCGCGCGGAGCAATAACAACGAATGAAGACGAGGCAGCGGGGCGTACAATTTGGCCTTCAATGGCATCCTGAATAGGGGCGAGTAATTCATCCATGATTGAAGCAATTTAATCGGATTTGAGGTCAACAGGCCAGGTTCGAGGGTCACTTGATCGATGCCGGGCAGCTTATCGCAATGGTGTCATTTGCCTTCTGCCACGTCGGACCGCCTTTCTCTCTACATTGTACGCAGCACTTCGTCGAAGTACGTGCGAAGCACGGAGTATACCCTTGCAAGATACTTTTGATTCCAAATGGGACTGTTCCTTGAGAAATTGACCCGATATTGAACTTTAATCGTTACGTGGTTGATCATGATTTCATTCGATGTCATCTGCCATCTATCTCTAGAACCAAAAACAGACAGTCCGCCCAAGTTGGAGCACTGCTGATGGGAAACCGGCCTCGAGAAACTCGGTCTACGATCGTGTACCAGTGTACAAGACCCTGCAAATCCAAACGTAACCCGAACCCAACTTGCCGTGTCGGAAGGCTCACTTGCACCCTGCAATGCGAGAAGCAAGGAGCGGTGAAAAACGAGATCTTGCATGACCCATGTGGCGGTTAGGGAAGAAATCTTCCCATATCCAACCAGATACGAGTTCCCCTCGGGTTCCAATGCTCCAATGCTGCGTGCTTGTATGTCAAGCACGGCGAACCGCTGACTCGCAGACAGCGATCGTGTTATGACGACAGAAAAGGGCACCGGTTTTTAGTTATAGGTGACAGTTGCGCCATCATGAGCAGGCTCCAGCAGCTTCCATTGGCACGAGATATCATTGGAAGCGAACTGTGCGATAATGCGGTCAGCAATCTCGGTGAAGCGATCCGTGGCCAGTGCCAGGATGGTAGGTCCTGCGCCGGACAAACAGATTCCTAGCAGACCGGGTTGGGTGGCAGGGGTCATGAATTGGAGAATCTCGGTCAAGCCAGGGATCAGCGTCTTGCGATACGGCTGGTGCACCTTATCCTGCATGGCGAGGAAGATCATATCAGGATCCGGTGGGGAGCTTCCCAAGGCCGCGGGGAGGAGTGCAGCACGCTGGAGATTGAAGACCTAGCCGGAGATTAGTCTGGAATCAGATAGTTGATCAATTTTGAACATTCACATACCACGTCCGCTCGCGAGTAGGTCTCCGGGAGTACATTACGGGCGTTGGCAGTAGGCACCACAAAGTTAGGGATAATGGCAATAGCCTTGATCTCAGGAGCCCAGTTGAACTTCCTGTAATGACCAATGGCCATGGGTGGTGCGGGGGGTCTGATGCCGGTGTCCACACCACCTGCCGGGGCAGGCAGGACTTCACTAAGAGGGATCTCTTTGCGTGCCACATCCTCGGGCTTAAGCTCGTTCAGATAGGTACCCACGAACCCACCGAAGAGGGAAGCAGCCACGTTATCCGGGTGCCGCTCTGTTCGTGTGCGTTAGTAAGATGTACGACATACGATTCATAGATTTTTTCCCTCCGGGAGACTCAGATGAGGGGCACATAAAACACTCCAACCTACCAATCATCAAACAATAATCGAGTAACCGTTCCTTGCTCAGACCCAGCTTACCCACCTCATTGCCCAGCATGACACCGGCGACGACGGCAGTACCAGAAGAGCCCAGACCCCGGCCTAACGGGATAGGGTTGACAATATGCACCTTGGTCTCGACGGGGAAGGCCCGCTGGTCATGGCATCTGAGGACATACAGGGCTACACGGGTGATCAGATTGACTTCTGGGTCGAGACTGATCTGCTCAACACTCTTGCTTTTGTCCTCATAGGTGATGGCGCAGTTGAAGGGAAGCTGGGATGAGGGTTTGGCCTCGACGGTGACGTGGAGATCCAAGTGGAGGGACAGTGCCAGACCGATCACATCGAATCCGGGGCCAATGTTGGCAGAGGAGCAAGGGATCTTGATCACGAAGGAAGACATGATATCGGTGACTATATCAAGTGTGTTACAAGGGTCCAAACACACAAAATGTACAAGATCGTCTGATAGTCCGGTATGTGACTCTGAAACTCTTGGCGCACCAAAAAAATTGGCCGACGTCGGAAACGTTAAGTGGGGACTTTCTCTTTATTCAACTTGGATTTCCTATTCTTTGGATTTGATTTGTGTTTTAACGTTTAACGATGTCAGATCCTATTATATCGGTGTGTTTCTTGACTTCATCCATTGATGTTCCACATAGAAAAGGCGAAAAGAAACTTAAGAAAAAGGGGGTATTTTTACCGAGACAAGTTGCTCTAGACTAATCTTATTGGGTCAGCTAACCTGAAAATACCCAACTGCCAAGGGCGACAAAGATCCAAAGGCTAATCTGTGCATGGATCGTAGGTAGTACTGGCTATATGACCGGGATGTAAGAAGTCAAAAGACATTCGACATAAAATGCCTCGAAGCAATACATTTTTTATCAGAGCAGGCAAATTATTTAGTCTAGTCAATAATTCTGGTCAATAATAATAGTAGTAATAATAATAATAATAATAATGATAGGTTATTTTATAGTCTCACTCTTTCTTACTCGTATAGACCGACCCTTTTGAGTCCTTTATCTGCTGAAACGGGGCCCGCTTGCAAAAAATTTTCACTGTCTCTCCCTTTTTCTTGGGCATATTAGTTCTAGTCCCCCCACTGTTTTTCTTATTGTTCTCCTATAATTGCAGCCCCTGAGGTGCTTTATATTGAATACCCTAACTCTTTTGATATCCCGTGGTGACTCTGTGGGCTTTCGGAACCACCTCGGCATCATCGACTCCATTCGGTCTTTGCCACTTCATTTTATACCCTTTTTTCTCCCACCCTTCCCGCTTTTCCCACTAAATTCACCTCACACCATATTTTACGATTTTAAAACTAGAATCTTCATTTGATCTCTGGTGAAACTCAAGCATTCGAAATCGTTAATCGTTGATCGTTGAACTTCCTGCGAACCTTTCGCGCATCCCGTCTAACAGCAATTCTGGAGCCACCAAGCTCCTCATCCTCCCACTTCTTCAAGTTGGCGGGACTTCGCTACTCCGAGGCCTCTCTCCTCCACCCTCTTGCAGGCCCTAAGTTCCGGGTCTTCGGCGGGGGCGACACCAGACCCCCCTAACTGGGTTTCAAGAAAGACTTTATTGTGGCCGTCAGACGTTAGTCGGTAACGCCAGACCCTCGTGAAGGGTCTGGCTTATGGATGGAGGGCCGTCACCCTTGAACGAACCTCTTACCGGCTTACGTCTGCTCCGGCCGTCGTGCTATCAAAGAGCAACTCTTAACTAAACCAAACTTCCCGCAAAAATCTGCCAATCTGGCGCCCTAATCGCTTTCGTCGAATCCTCTTACACGGAGAGCTCAACCATGTCTGAGTCTCCCAGATCCGAGAGGTACATGTACCTGACTAGGTACAGTACCCCGGTACCCGAACTGGATGATCACCGCCTCCAGATGCAGACGCCTCCACGAATTGAGGCCCCGGCCGAGCGTTCTTATAGCCCGCGCGATACCACTCAAGGTCCTGAAATTATCGATCGCCCAGACTTGCTCAGTCCGCAAGATGCCCGAAGGGACGGTCCAATTCCCCGAGACTTCGAAAATCCCGCGGAAGACGACCGTTCGCTGAATGAATTGAATGGACTCGGTCGACGATTCTCAGTCGACCATAACGGTACTTACCAGACCCCTCGTCGCATCAGCATTGTGAACCCGGATCTCGCCAACGCTTCCTGCGCCTCGTCCGTGTCCGCTCGATCATCCTCTCCTCCAAATTCAGTTGAGGCTTTTGCCGACCCGCGTCGCCGTGAGCGCGCCAATACCCTGGACAGCCATGCGCCTCCCGACCTAGAAGCTATTCTGCAACGCACCGTTTCGGGTGGCACCCACAACCGGCGCCCGACTTTCAGCAACGCCAGTGTCATTCGCCCCCAATTGGGTGATGTGCCATTTGACACGGCAGAGGAGGCCTGCTTCGACGAGCCTGGCCGTATTCCCGTCATTGATTACGAGGAACTTGAGGAGTTTGTGGCTCTGAATCCGAGCACCAAAGTCGGCGATGGCGATCGCCGCAAGCACAGCATGAGCTCGCAGAGCAAGAGGCCCCGCATCTTTTACGACCTCCGTCCTGGCGCTGAGAGCCCTGAGATGGGTGCAATCAAAAAGACCAGCTCTGATACGCTGAGTCAAGATGAAAAGAAGGAGGCTGAGGTTACAAATGAAAAGGAGCGGGTTAAACCTCTCCAGAATACAACCCAGCGCTCTCGCTTTGGGTTCTTTTCGTCCGAGTCTCAAAGCACAGTTCATGCTGCCGATTTGGGAGATCTGGTGCTCCCTGGCGAAACTTTCCGAGATCTTTTCGAGCTTGGACCCGAGGGAGGTGTGTGGTGGTTGGATGTGGTCAACCCCACCGATGAGGAATTGGGAGCTATCTCCCGGGCTTTCTCTATTCACCCGCTGACAACGGAGGATATTCAAACCCAGGAAGCCCGCGAGAAGGTTGAATTGTTCAAGCAGTACTACTTTGTCTGTTTCCGGACCTTCTTCCAAATGGACAAAACCAGCGAGGAATTCCTTGAGCCTGTCAATTTCTACATGGTTGTCTTCCGAGACGGTGTCCTCACTTTCTCCTTCGAGGACAACCCTCACGCATCCAATGTTCGGAAACGTATTGGAAAGTTGCGAGACTACGTATCTCTCAGCAGTGACTGGATCTGTTACGCGATGATTGACGACATCGTGGATAGCTTCGGCCCCGTGATTCGAGATGTGGAATTGGAGTCCGAGGCGATCGAAGACCATGTATTCATCGCCCGAGTCGACGATTTCGAATCCTTCCTCCCTCGCATTGGAGGCTTGCGCAAGAAAGTCATGAGTTTGATGCGCCTGCTAGGCGGCAAGGCCGATGTCATCCGTGGATTCTCCAAGCGCTGTAACGAGCAGTACTCGGTTACTCCCCGTGGTGATATTGGTCTTTACCTGGGTGATATCCAGGATCACGTTGTGACCATGATGTCGAACTTGGCGCATTTCGAAAAAATGCTCAGCCGGTCTCATACCAATTACTTGGCTCAGCTGAATGTTACCAACTTGGTGTTGGGAAACCACGTCAACAAGGTTCTCAGCAAGGTCACCCTGATTGCTACGATTCTGGTCCCCATGAACCTGATCTGTGGTCTGTTCGGTATGAACGTAGAAGTTCCCGGCATGCACACAGAGGGATTGGCTTGGTGGTTCGGCATTCTTGGAGTGATGGCAGGTATTGTTGTTGTGAGTATTGGCATAGCCCGCTGGCAGAGGCTGGTTTGATTTTGTTTTTTTATCGTTGGTTATGTTGACTTGCTATTTTTCCTTGACTTTTTCCCTGTTGTTTTGCATCTTGCCTCATGCTTGTCTGTGATAGTCTATTTTGTCCCTTGTTCTTCGTTGATTTCAAAATACAATGTCTATTCGATAGAATACAATTTCCATATTCTTTTGCAAACGACGTGAGTATAAACTTATTGAAATTTTGTGTGGCCTGAAATCCAAGCTATACACATTCGAATCATTTAACCTCATCCCGGTACCCTATGAAGCCACAGCTAGTGCACCCGCAGGGGTCTGAGCTGCCTGGCCAATGTTCCTTTATTCGTTTGCATTCTCGGCTGCCTGTCCCTGTAGGAGTTTGACGTCCTGATTGGATAGTGTCCTCAACTCAATTTACTCAGAGACCCTGACTCTGAGCGCCTTCATATACAAGGGGTAGTAGCTAAGATAGGAAAGTCCTATCCGGCAGAGGAAATATGGCACGTAACTATAGTTACGGAGTAGGTACATGTACCTACCTACGCACTTGATTTCCTCTGTCACTTCTTGGCTTTCCCTTTCCGTTTTAGTACTCAGACCTTGCCGCTTTTTGCTCACTGAGTAAATCCGAGCATGCCCCTGAGCGGTCTGATCGGATCTTAGATCATTATGTAAGCATCTGATCCGACTTTCTGAACATCAGCGCCCTGATTCGCTCACTGAGTCTGAGCGTCCATGGGTTTATATTAGTAGTCTTCAGACAATAGACGTACTAGAGTATTGTTATTCAAATCATGAATAATTCTCTCTGCCTCGTTAAGACATGCTCAATTCGCCGAATTTTACTTTCTACTATAACTAGTTAGTTAGTGGTAGGGGGCAGGAATTAATAATTTAAGTAACGTATTTCACTACCGAGCTGCGCACACCACCGAGCTGCGCACCCCACCCCAACTTATTAAATTTAAATGCATTTATCTCAACCATAACGCCATTAAATTAATTCAACTAACTAAGTGATCTATCTGGACATGTTTCTCTTCTATGCCCTGGCATTCTGCATATCCCACACCCTCGCTGGCCCCGTACACGTGGCTGAATAGCCGCTTCCCCAGGTATACCGAGGCCGGGGGGAGGTGCTTCAGTTGCTTCCTGTTGCTGCATAATTAATGCAGAAGCTTCTTGAACTGAGAGGCCTTCTTCGGCAGGTATCTGCCTCCGGGATCTAGTGCGCTTTTGCTTCTGCTTCTCGTTGGCGGCCCGTAATTCCTTGTTTTCTTTGGCGAGTAAGATAGCACCTTGCATTGTAAGACGGAAGCCTTTCACAAGCTGGTTTAATGCACGATCTGACGGGCTAGGCGGGCTTCGAGATCTTGTACGAAGCAAAGCTTTAATTGATAAAGCTTGTCGACGTAGTTCTTTCTCTGTAGAAGGGGTTTTTGGGGTGAAATTCCGGCTTGATTCACTCCCCCTACTCGGAGGGGGGGTTGGGGTTCGAAGCCGGATATTAAGCTTTGAAATCACTCGGTCGGGTCCAAATGGTACTAAACCAGTAGCTAAGAAGCTATTTTTAATTGTCTCCGATTTGAAAGCTTCAATTCGTGCAGAGGGGTATGCTTCGAGGAAGTCAAGTTTATCAATATAGTTGATCCCGTTCCGTATCTTAGTCTCAACCATCCGACCGTACGATCGTTTTAACACCGCAAAACAACCTATATCAAGAGGTTATAAAAGATGAGATGAATGCGCTGGCATATAGATTGGTATCACCTTATTTTGCTCGCAAATTTCGTCAAATTTAGGCGTCAAATGACTTCCGTGGCCATCGAGTATCAAAAGCCGATAACCCCCCTTCGTACGTAAAGAAGTACTAGGAATAAAGAGTTTCTTAAGCCAACGAAGCCCAATTTCATCGGAGGTCCAGCCGTTAGGACTAACTTCGAAGCGCCAATCCTCCGGGAGGCCTTCAAACCATGATTCAATAAAGACTTTGCCTTTAAAAATCACACACGGAGGAAGGGCCCAGCCAGAAGCATTCGTACACTCAATAACAGTCACCCACTCTCGATTTCCGGGTTGTAAAAGTACTCGCCGACCGTAGTATTCACTCCTCGTTATAACCTTCGCAGTTGCCGTTAACCCCATCGCGAAACCGGTCTCGTCAAAGTTATAGATATCGTCGGGGTCGATTCCAAATTGAAGGATCGTCTTTTGAACTAGATCAAACCACTCTCCGATGATTTTAGGGTCTTCGCATTTCGCACGCTCGTAATTATATCGTTTCGAGAATCGGGAGGAGAGGAGAGGACGTCGTTTAACGAATTTTGTAACCCAATTTTAGCCGACTGAAAGAAGCGGGGTAGTTCCACGCTTCTGAAGAAGAAGGTCCGCCATTTCTCGTACCATAGAAGGCCGGGGGCCCCTCCACGTCGATCCATAGAGAGAATCCATTTTTCAAGAGATTCTTCTTCAACATCTGTCAATCTATGACAATTAGCGCGGGTTTCAGCGCGAAATGTAGTCCCACGAAGACGTGTTCGGAAGGTTGATTCGGGAACGTTAAAACGACGGGCTGCTTCGCGAATAGTGCTGATTTCTTGATTCTTAAAAGCCTGGATAGCTAATAAGATCCTACCCTCTCTCTCTATTGAATTTCGAGAAGATTGAGTACGAATTGGTGGCATGGTAGATGGTTGAAAAATAAAGGGTTAAATTAATTGACACGTTTGGGTGGGGTGCGTAGCTCGGTGGTGTGCGCAGCTCGGTAGTGAAATACGTTAGTTAGTTATAACTAACTAACGTATTTCACCACCGAGCCGGCCACCCACCCAAATATATTAATTTCAAATGTGAATTTCTCAACAAAAACTCTATTAAATTAATTCAACTAAGTGACTGGTCTATCTGGACATGTTTCTCTTCTATGGCCTGGCAACCTGCATATTCCACAACCCGGGGGGGGGGGGCCGCGTACGTGGCTGAATAGCTGATTCTCCAGGTATGCCGGGGCCGGGGGGAGATGCTTCAGTTGCTTCCTGTTGCTGCATAATTAATACAGATGCTTCTTGAACTAAGAGGCCTTCTTCTATAGGTATCTGCCTCCGGGATCTAGTACGCTTTTGCTTCTGCTTCTCGTTGGCGGCCCGTAATTCCTTGTTTTCTTTAGCGAGTAAGATAGCACCTTATATTGTAATACGGAAGCCTTTCATAAGCTGGTTTAATACACGATCTAACGGGCTAGGCGGGCTTCGAGATCTTATACGAAGTAAAGCTTTAATTGATAAAGCCTATCGACGTAGTTCTTTCTCCGTAGAAGGGGTTTTTGGGGTGAAATTCCGGCTTGATTTACTACCCCGGCTAGTAGGGGGGTCGGGGTTCGAAGCCGGATATTAAGCTTTGAAATCACTCGGTCGGGTCTAAATAGGACTATACCGGTAGCTAAGAAGCTATTTTTAATTGTCTCCGATTTAAAAGCTTCAATTCGTACGAGAGGGTATACTTCGAGGAAGTCAAGTTTGTCGATATGATTTATCCCGACCCGTATCTTAGTCTTAACTATCCGACCGTACGATCGTTTTAACACCGTAAAACAACCTATATTAAGAGGTTATAAAAGATAAGATAAATACGCTAGTATATAGATTGGTATTACCTTATTTTGCTCACAAATTTCGTTAAATTTAGGCGTTAAATAACTTCCGTAGCCGTCGAGTATTAAAAGCCGGTATACCCCCTTTATATATAAAGTACTAGGAATAAAGAGCTTCTTAAGCTAATAAAGGCCAATTTTATTAGAGGTCTAGCCGTTAGGACTAACTTCGAAGCGCTAATCCTCCGGGAGGCCCTTAAACTATGATTTAATAAAGACTTTACCTTTAAAAATCATATATAGAGGAAGGGCCTAACTAGAAGTATTTATATACTTAATTGTAGTTACCTACTCTCGATTTCTAGGTTATAAAAGTACTCGCCGACTATAGTATTTACTCCTTATTATAACCTTCGTAGTTACTATTAACCCTATCGCGAAACCGGTCTTATTAAAGTTATAGATATCGTCGGGGTCGATTCTATATTAAAGGATTATCTTTTAAACTAGATTAAACTACTCTCCGATGATTTTAGGGTCTTCGTATTTCGTACGCTCGTAATTATATCGTTTTAAGAATCGGGAGGAGAGGAGAGGACGTCGTTTAACGAATTTTATAACCTAATTTTAGCCGACTAAAAGAAGCGGGGTAGTTCTACGCTTTTAAAGAAGAAGATCCGCTATTTCTCGTACTATAGAGGGCTAGGGGGCTACTCTACGTATATCTATAGAGAGAATCTATTTTTTAAGAGATTCCTCTTCAATTTTAGTCAATTTAGATAAATTAGCGCGAGAATTCGCGCGTTACTAATAGCTATATAGTCGATCTTAAAGTATTAAACGTAGTATATTAAAACAGCGCGCTACTTCGCGAATTAAAGAGATTTCTTGATTCTTAAAAGCCTAGATAGCTAGTAAGATTCTACCTTCTTACTCTACTAAATTTCTAGAGGATTAAGAGCGAATTAGTAGTATAGTAGGTAGTTAAAGAAGTAAGGGGTAAATTAATTAATATATTTTAGGTAAAGTGGCCGGCTCGGTAGTATAGCCGGCTCGGTAGTGAAATACGTTAACGTATTCGGTAACTAACTAACGTATTTCACTAGTTAATATATTTTATATATAAGCTAGATATATAAGCGAGCTAGATACCTACCTAAAATATATTAATTAATTTAACCCTTTCTTCTTTAACTACCTACTATACTACCAATTCGCTCCCGAAGCTCTAAAAGTTTAACAGAGTAAAAGGGTAGGATCTTACTAGCTATCTAGGCTATTAAGAATCAAGAGATTAGCTCTATTTATAAGGTAGCGCGCCGATTTAATATACCGAATTTAACGCTCTCTACCCGTCTCTATAGGGTATAAAACCGCGCGACTTCTCGCGCTAATTTATATAAATTGATAGAAATTAAAGAGGAATCTCTTAAAAAATAGATTCTCTCTATAGATCTACGTAGAGTAGCCCCCCGGCCCTCTATAGTACGAGAAATAGTAGATCTTCTTCTTTAGAAGCGTAGAACTACCCTACTTCTTTCGGTCGGCTAAAATTAGGTTATAAAATTCGTTAAACGATATCCTCTCCTCTCCTCCCGATTCTCGAAACGATATAATTACGAGCGTACGAAATACGAAGACCCTAAAATCATCGGAGAGTAGTTTAATCTAGTTTAAAAGACGATCCTTTAATATAGAATCGACCCCGACGATATCTATAACTTTAATAAGACCGGTTTCGCGATAGGGTTAACGGTAACTACGAAGGTTATAACAAAGAGTAAATACTATAGTCGGCGAGTACTTTTATAACCCGGAAATCGAGAGTAGGTAACTATTATTAAGTATACGAATACTTCTAGCTAAGCCCTTCCTCTATATATGTAACGGGCCAGTGCCCGGTTGACATCACGTGCGCGCACGTGACCTTCCGCACACCCCCTCTTATTTACGTTCGACCACGTTAGCTCCCACTTCTCTCCTTAAGCTTTTAGATAACAGCAAACGGCTTGGCTAGATTGAATCAAACCTGGCTTCGTCCCTTCATATTCTAAAAGCTTCCTCTTCCCCAGAAGATCCGGAAGAGTACGGCCAATCAGGCTAACGCGTACCCACGAAAAGCCCTAGAAGCACCAGGCACGACGAGAAACAACACGATAGAAAACATAGAGCTATCGAGCCCACCCGCATAGGCCCGGCTGATGATATAGCAGATAGCACAGGCCGCTACTAACCAAGAAGAAGGCGCACGAGCGTAAGAAGAGAGGATCCGAAAGCTCGAAGAGCTAATCTAGACGAGCGTAAACGTACGGCCAATATAGGCAGCGGATACGATATACGAGATACGCGACCGGAGCCTAGAAGCCAACGGAGGCCTCAACTAAGGCCCGGTCGACACGAACCCAACACAACGCCCCCGCGCGCGACTACCTAACCCCCCTACCTTTAAAGGTATTAGGACGGAGTAGCCCGTATTCCGAATATCAATCGAGAACAAGCTGCTTCTCGATACGGACGCTCTCGGAGACGAACGAGTATACCTACTATACGTCTACTCCCGACTAGAAGGAAACGCGAGTAAGAACACTATGGCTTTTATACAACACCGACGAGCGGATAGAAACGTAAGCGACTTAATCTAGTACCTCGAGAATATCTATAGGGACCCGAATATTAAGAAACGAGCTACCTAACGCCTACGAGAGATACGATAAGGACCGAAACAGTCCTTTGCCACGTTCTTACCTATATTCGAGAAAGAATTCGCGGACTTAGGAGCGATAAGTTAGCCGGAAGATACGAAAGTGTCTATCTTAATAGGATCGCTAAACCTAACTACCCGTACAGCCCTATCGTATAGAGACGCTCCCGATAGCTTCGCGGATCTCATACTATTACTACGCCGTATTGATACCGACCTTAACTTACTCTCTTCGGAGTCAAAACGTATAACGTACGGATACGAAAGGAAGACAACCTATCCTAGGTCGCTAGTACCCGACCGTATAGACTAGACCCCGATACCTAACGTTACGGTTACTTCCGCGTAGATATAGAAGGAAGACTAAGGGCTCGTAGGAAAACGGGCGAAATAGGTAGGAAAGGAAGAATAAGAACGCCGACGCCGAGAAGGAAGATATTACTATTATAGGCGCGACGGGTACGATATAAGATCTTACCCTCTAGAACTAGTAAGAATACTAAACCGCCCCGGAAGCCCCCGCTAACGCCCGCGCGTAACCGTAGCGATAGTAGAGGAGGACCCCCGAGTAAACAACGGCCCCAATACTATCACGAACGGAGAGCAAGAACCCAAGTCGTAAGAGCAGAGGCACTTACAGAAGTGCCTATAGGAAAGAGCGACCGCTCGGACTAAGAGAGTATATATAAGTACTCGGAAAAAGAGTAGCTCCTACCTAAAATCGCGGATAGGAGCCGAACGGAGCCGAGAAGTTGTTAAAGCAAGAAAATAAACCCTTTTATATCGATTCGTTAATTAATAGAATTTAATTTTTAAAAGCACTAGTCGATTCGGGGTATTTATATTATACTACTATTGTGAAGGGACGAAGCCAGGTTTGATTCAATCTAGCCAAGCCGTTTGCTGTTATCTAAAAGCTTAAGGAGAGAAGTGGGAGCTGACGTGGTCGCACGTAAATAAGAGGGGGTGTGCGGAAGGTCACGTGCGCGCACGTGATGTCAACCGGGCACTGGCCCGTTACAATACCCCCCTCCTCCCGGCGGTGTCTAGGGGGATCTCCGTTCGTATATAGAGGGCACCCGTGCGTACGTAGGGGTGTGTTCCCTGAGGTCCGTCATTCGTTCGCGCGCTTCCGTAACGTGCCTCAAATGCGTCTAATGCGGCGCATTCCTCCAATTCGTCCAACCTTTCCCATGTTTGCTCCGCAAAACCAGCCCATTTCACCAAGACTTCACGTAGATGACCTCTCCCGACCCTCCGTGTACGTGCGGCTATGATCTCTTCGACTTCCCATTCCAATTCGTTGTCAACGACAATCGGCGGGGGTTGGGTATCATCTACCACCTGGGAAGGGAGGGGATCCAATGCCGCGGGTCGTATTAGATCCACGTGGAAGACAGGGTGAATCCCGCGCGGAACGCTTAGTTCCACAGTGTGTGGGGACGGGACGTTCACGATCGTGTACTTTCCGTGCAGCCAGTCTAGTTTCTTCGACGGCCGCAAGGACGTGACGTTTCGTAGGTGTAACCATACTTTATCTCCCGTGCGGTAGACTGGTGTAGCCTGTCGTGTACGGTTCGCTTGTTCTTGCTGTTTGTCCTGGGCAGTGGCTATTGCTGCTTGTGCCCAGTTGGAGGCTTCGCGAAGGCGTTCTATGAAATCTCTGCCCGCTCGTTCGGGGCCGTTTCTATAGCCCTGGAGGTTTCCATCATCTTCTAGTCCAATCGGGTCAATATGGTATCCGTGCGTGAAGAAGAATGGTGCTAAACCAGTCGATGATGCCTCTCGGTTGTTGATTGCAACGGCCACGATCGGGAGGAGACTGGACCAATCTTCTTGTGAATAGGCCGTAAAGGCCCGTAGGATCCTTTCTATCTCCTGATTTGCCCGTTCCGTTGCGCCATCTGTCTGAGGGTGAAAGGCCGTTGATAGTCGTCGTTGGATTTTCAACCTTTTGCATACTTCTTTCCAAAAGCCATTCACGAACTGAGGGCCACGGTCGCTTACGATTGCGAGCGGGAGCCCGTGGTGCATATAGAAGTGGTCCATAAACACTTCGGCCACAGCATCGCTTGTGATAGAATCCATAGCGGTAAGAATGACACTTTTCGTAAGCCTGTCCGTGATGACAAGGCAGTTCGTGGCCTTTTGGGGGCCACTCGTAGGGAGATCTGTGATGAAATCGACGGAAACTTCCGCCCAGATCCGTTGTGGAATCGGTAATGGCTTTAACAATCCGTGCTTGGTGTCGCGCCATATTGTGCTCCGCCCACAAGTTGTGCAGTTCCGTAAGAACTGCCGTACGTCTTTTGCTGCTCCTGGCCAGAAGAAGCGTCGGGAGAGGATTGCATACGTGGCATCGCGTCCTGGATGCCCCGTGATATGCGAGTCGTGCACGTTTTGGATAATACGTGTCCGTAAGGCCTCACTATCTGGGATCCATATCCGGTCTCGAAAGCAAAGGAGACCCCGCACGTCGAGGTGGCATTCCGCGAGGCTCGTTTTGACTTGGATTCCACCTGGAAGTTTACGTTCCCCTTCTTGTAGAGCCCGCGAGATCGCCTGATAGCTCACGTCCGTTTTCCGAGCTTCACTCCAGAGTGCCTGTAGCTCTCCATCCTCAAACAAGTTGATAGGCGTTTCGAAGTTTACAGGGGTTTCCACGTCCATTCGTAGCCGTCCGGTTTTTATCTTGATCTTTTTGAAGATATGCCGGAATCGATTCGTTATTCGTTCGTCGCTTCGATCCTGTGGGAGATCTTGTTCTCTTCGTGAGAGGGCGTCCGGGCGCGTAGCTAGCTTTCCGGGCCGGTACTGAATCTCAAAGTCGAATTCTGCTAGTACGTCTGCCCATCGCATCTGACGTTCACTTAGGTCTCGTGCTTTTCCGAAGTATCGTAGATTCTTATGGTCGGTGATGATCTTGAACTTCGGGACCATCTTCAGTTCCGGGCGCCACTCTTTTAGGCCGCGTATGATCGCAAGGAGCTCTTTGTCATGTATTTCGTAGTTCACTTCCGCTGGCGACAGTTTCTGGGAGAGGTACGCACACGGGCGTAATGTTCCGTCGTCTTGCACTTGCGATAGTACACCCCCGGTAGCCCATCCGGAGGCGTCAGTTTCTACCACGGTTTCACGTCCTTCTTCGAAGTGCGCCAGGATAGGTGCGTTGATAAAAAGTTCTTTCAAGTCTGTGAAGGCTTCGTGACAAGCCGTATCCCAGCAGAAGTCCATTCCTTTGCGCGTTAGCCGCACTAACGGGGCTGCCAAGTCCGCAAAGTGTGGGATAAAGGTCCGGTAGAAGTTCGCAAATCCCAAAAAGCTCCGTACGTCTCTGACTGTTTTCGGTGGTTCCCATGCGCGTATCGCTTCGACTTTCGCTGGGTCTACGCAGACGCCCGCACCCGCACGGATGATAAATCCCAAGTACTTGACCGTTTCCTTTTCGAACTCTGACTTGTCGATATCGCACTGCAAGCCTGCTTCCTGTAGCTTCCGTAAGACTTCGGTTACCTTCTGACGATGGTCTTCGATTGATCCGTTCGAGTAGATAATGATGTCATCTATATACGCAGAGACAAAGTCATCAAGGTGCTCGCGGAGCACTTGATTGATATACCGTTGGAAGGTCGCAGGCGCTCCTGTGAGGCCAAATGGGGTCACGAGCCATTCGAATAGCCCGTATCTCGTTCGAAACGCGGTTTTCCATTCTTCTCCAGGCTCAATCCGGATCTTATGGAACGCTGCGATCACGTCCAGCTTCGTAAACCACCGTGCTTGTGACATGTTCCGTAGGGTTTCTTTGATCAGAGGTAGTGGGTAGCGATCTTTGACTGTTATCTCGTTTAGTCCGCGATAGTCCACGCAGAAGCGTACTCCTCCGCCCGGCTTCCTGACTAGCAGTACTGGTGCTGCTGCCGGGGATTTGCTGACGCGAATAAAGTTCCGTCCGAGTAGATCCGTGAGCGTTTTTCGTAAAACGAGGAGTTCTTCTTGATTCATGCTGTAGAGAGGGCCGTATGGGGGTGAGGCTTCCCTGTCAGAACTATCCTTTCGTAGGGGAATGCGGTGATCCACTCCTGGTCGGTGGTCTGGTAATTGTTCCGCACGCTTCGCATCAAACACTTTCAACCACGGCCAGTAATGTTTCGGGAGCCGTACGCGTGGATCAACGTGTTTCTTCTTTCGTAATGCCTTTTCGATATCCGCGAGGGTTACTTTTCCGATCTGAAGGCTCTCCACGGGCCCGGTCGTGCACGTTTCTAGGAAGTTCCCAGCGGAGAGTCTCTGAACTCGTAGAGGCTTTATACCCTGGGGGCCTACTGTAGGATTCGCTCTGTTCCAACATCGCGTGTGTTCGCCCGTTTTCGTAAAGATGTCGAGGCAACCTTTTCGTGCCGAGTAGCGTCCGTCCACGTCGATCAACCATGTGTTCCCAAGGATCATCTGATCTATCTGCCCGGGGATAATGTACGCGTAGACGTCCTTTTGGAGGTGTCCGTGTACGTCCATATCGAAATGGGTGATAAAATCGATCTTTCCTTGGTTTCCAGTAACGCCATCTAGCGTTCGGGGGGTATTGAGATACGCGGGAGGCCGAGGGTTGTTGCGAAAGAATCGCTCACTGTAGCATAACATAAACACCCCGAATCGACTAGTGCCTTTGAAAATTGAATTCCATTAACTAACGAATCGACATAAAAGGGTTTGTTTTCTTGCTTTAACAACTTCTCGGCTCCGTTCGGCTCCTGTCCGCGATTTTGGGCAGGAGCTACTCTTTTTCCGAGTACTCATATACACTCTCTTGGTCCGAGCGGTCGCTCTCTTCTGTAGGCACTTCCGTAAGTGCCTCTGCTCTTGTGACTCGGGTTCTTTCTCTCCGTTCGTGATAGTGTTGGGGCCGTTGTTTACTCGGGGGTCTTCCTCTACCATCGCTGCGGTTACGCGCGGGCGTTGGCGGGGGCTTCCGGGGCGGTTTGGCATTCTTGCTGGTTCCAGAGGGCAAGATCTTATGTCGCACCCGTCGCGCCCGCAACGGTAACATCTTCCTTCTCGGCGTCGGCGTTCTTGTTCTTCCTTTCCTACCCATTTCGCCCGCTTTCCTACGAGCCCTTGGTCTTCCTTCCGTATCTGCGCGGAAGCAACCGTGACGTTGGGTGTCGGGGTCCAGTCCATGCGGTCGGGTACTGGTGACCTAGGACGGGTTGTCTTCCTTTCGTATCCGTACGTTGTACGTTTTGACTCCGAAGAGAGTAAGTCGAGGTCGGTGTCAATACGACGTAGCAATAGTATGAGATCCGCGAAGCTGTCGGGAGCGTCTCTATACGACAGGGCCGTACGGGTGGTCAGGTTTAGCGATCCTGTCAATATAGACACTTTCGCGTCTTCCGGCCAGCTCATCGCTCCTGAGTCCGCGAATTCTTTCTCGAACGAGGGTAAGAACGTGGCAAAGGACTGTTTCGGTCCTTGTCGTATCTCTCGTAGGCGTTGGGTGGCTCGTTTCTTGATGTTCGGGTCCCCATAGATGTTTTCGAGGTACTGGATCAAGTCGCTTGCGTTTCCATCCGCTCGTCGGTGTTGCATGAAAGCTACTGTGTTCTTGCTCGCGTTTCCTTCCAATCGGGAGTAGACGTATAGCAGACATGCTCGTTCGTCTCCGAGAGCGTCCGCATCGAGAAGCAGCTTGTTCTCGATTGACATTCGGAATACGGGCCACTCTGTCCTGATGCCTTTAAAGGTAGGGGGGTCAGGTAGTCGCGCGCGGGGGCGTCGTGTTGGGTTCGTGTCGACCGGGCCTTGCTTGAGGCCTTCGTTGGCTTTTTGGCTCCGGTCGTGTATCGTATCCGCTGCCTGTGTTGGCCGTGCGTGTACGTTCGTCTGGATCAGCTCTTCGAGCTTTCGGATCCTCTCTTCTTGCGCTCGTGCGCCTTCTTCTTGGTTAGCAGCGGCCTGTGCCATCTGCTGTATCATCAGCCGGGCCCATGCGGGTGGGCTCGACGGTTCTTCGTGTTCCATCGTTTCGTTTTCCGTCGTGCCTGGTGCTTCCAGGGCTTTTCGTGGGTGCGCGTTAGCCTGATTGGCCGTACTCTTCCGGATCTTCTGGGGAAGAGGAAGCTTTTAGAATGTGAAGGGACGAAGCCAGGTTTGATTCAATCTAGCCAAGCCGTTTGCTGTTATCTAAAAGCTTAAGGAGAGAAGTGGGAGCTGACGTGGTCGCACGTAAATAAGAGGGGGTGTGCGGAAGGTCACGTGCGCGCACGTGATGTCAACCGGGCACTGGCCCGTTACAACTATAAGCGATTCTTTCGCAATAACCCTCGGCCTCCCGCGTATCTCAATACCCCCCGAACGCTAGATAGCGTTACTAGAAACTAAGGAAAGATCGAATTTATCACCTATTTCGATATAGACGTATATAGATACCTCCAAAGGGACGTCTATACGTATATTATCCCCGGGTAGATAGACTAGATAATCCTTAGGAATATATAGTTAATCGATATAGACGGGCGCTATTCGGCACGAAAAGGTTGCCTCGATATCTTTACGAAAACGGGCGAATATACGCGGTATTAGAATAGAGCGAATCCTATAGTAGGCCCCTAGAGTATAAAGCCTCTACGAGTTCAGAGACTCTCCGCTAGGAATTTCCTAGAAACGTATACAACCGGACCCGTAGAGAGCCTTTAGATCGGAAAAGTAACCCTCGCGGATATCGAAAAAGCATTACGAAAGAAGAAACACGTTAACCTACGCGTATATCTCCCGAAATATTACTAGCCGTAGTTAAAAGTATTTAATACGAAGCGTACAGAACAATTACTAGACTACCGACTAGGAGTAGATTATCGTATTCCCCTACGAAAGGATAGTTCTAATAGGGAAGCCTCGCCCCTATACAGCCCTCTTTATAGTATAAATCAAGAAGAACTTCTCGTTTTACGAAAAACGCTTATAGACCTACTCGGACGGAACTTCGTTCGCATTAGCAAATCCCCGGCAGCAGCACTAGTACTCCTAGTTAGGAAGCCGGGCGGAGGAGTACGGTTCTACGTAGACTATCGCGGTCTAAACGAGATAATAGTTAAAGACCACTATCTACTACCCTTAATCAGAGAAACCCTACGGAATATATTATAAACACGGTGGTTTACGAAGCTAGACGTAATCGTAGCGTTCTATAAGATCCGGATTAAGCCTAGAGAAGAATAGAAAACCGCGTTTCGAACGAGATATAGGTTATTCGAATAGCTCGTAATCCTATTTAGCCTTATAGGAGCGCCCGCGACCTTTCAACGGTATATCAATCAAGTACTCCGTAAGTACCTCGATAACTTTGTCTCTACGTATATAGACGACATTATTATCTACTCGAACGGATCAATCGAGGACTATTATCGGAAGGTAACCGAAGTCTTACGGAAGCTATAGGAAGTAGGCCTACAGTACGATATCAATAAGTCAGAATTCGAAAAGGAAACGGTTAAGTACTTAGGATTTATTATCTATACGGGTACGGGCGTCTACGTAGACCTAGCGAAAGTCGAAGCGATATACGTATAGGAACCACCGAAAACAGTTAGAGACGTACAGAGCTTCTTAGGATTTGCGAACTTCTACCGGACCTTTATCCTATACTTTACGGACTTAGTAGCACCGTTAGTACGGTTAACGCGTAAAGGAATAGACTTCTACTAGGATACGGCTTGTTACGAAGCCTTTATAGACTTAAAAGAACTTTTTATTAACGTACCTATCCTAGCGTACTTCGAAGAAGGACGTAAAACCGTAGTAGAAACTAACGCCTCCGGATAGGCTACCGGGGGTATACTATCGTAAGTACAAAACGACGGAATATTACGCCCGTATACGTACCTCTCCTAGAAACTATCGCTAGCGGAAGTAAACTACGAAATATATAACAAAGAGCTACTTACGATCATACGCGGCTTAAAAGAGTGGCGCCCGGAACTAAAAATAGTCCCTAGGTTTAAGATTATTACCGACTATAAGAACCTACGATACTTCGGGAAAGCACGAGACCTAAGCGAACGCTAGATACGATAGGTAGACGTATTAGTAGAATTCGACTTTAAGATTTAATACCGGCCCGGAAAGCTAGCTACGCGACCGGACGCCCTCTTACAAAGAGAACAAGATCTCCTATAGGATCGAAGCGACGAACGAATAACGAATCGATTCCGGTATATCTTCAAAAAGATTAAGATAAAAACCGGACGGCTACGAATAGACGTAGAAACCCCTATAAACTTCGAAACGCCTATTAACTTATTTAAGGATAGAGAGCTATAGGTACTCTAGGGTAAAGCTCGAAAAACGGACGTAAGCTATTAGGCGATCTCGCGGGCTCTATAAGAAGGGGAACGTAAACTTCTAGGTAGAATCTAAGTCAAAACGAGCCTCGCGGAATACTACCTCGACGTACGGGGTCTCCTTTGCTTCCGAGACCGGATATAGATCCTAGACAGTAAGCCCTTACGGATACGTATTATCCAAAACGTACACGACTCGTATATTACGGGGTATCTAGGACGCGATACTACGTATACAATCCTCTTACAACGCTTCTTCTAGCTAGGGGTAGCAAAAGACGTACGGTAGTTCTTACGGAACTATACTATTTATAGGCGAAGCACAATATAGCGCGACACTAAGCACGGATTATTAAAGCTATTACCGATCCTACAACAGATCTAAGCGGAAATTTCCGTCGATTTCGTTATAGATCTCCCTACGAGTAGCCCCCGAAAGGCTACAAACTACCTTATTATTACGGATAGACTTACGAAAAGCGTTATTCTTATCGCTATAGATTCTATTATAAGCGATACTATAGCCGAAGCGTTTATAAACCACTTCTATATACACCACGGGCTCCCGCTCGTAATCGTAAGCGACTATAGCCCTTAGTTCGTTAGTAGTTTCTAGAAAGAAGTATATAAAAGGTTAAAAATCTAACGACGACTATCAACGGCCTTTTACCCTTAGACCGATAGCGTAACGGAACGAGCAAATTAGGAGATAGAAAGGATCCTACGGGCCTTTACGGCCTATTTATAAGAAGATTAGTCTAGTCTCCTCCCGATCGTAGCCGTTACAATCAATAACCGAGAGGCATCGTCGACTAGTTTAGCACTATTCTTCTTTATATACAGATACTATATTGACCCGATTAGACTAGAAGATAATAGAACCCTCTAGGGCTATAGAAACGGCCCCGAACGAGCGGGTAGAGATTTTATAGAACGCCTTCGCGAAGCCTCCGACTAGGCATAAGTAGCAATCGCTACTACCCAGAACAAATAGTAAGAACAAGCGAACCGTATACGATAGGCTGCACTAGTCTACCGTACAGGAGATAAAGTATAGTTATACCTACGAAACGTTACGTCCTTACGGCCGTCGAAGAAACTAGACTAGCTACACGGAAAGTATACGATCGTAAACGTCCCGTCCCTATACACTATAAAACTAAGCGTTCCGCGCGGGATTCACCCTATCTTCTACGTAGATCTAATACGACCCGCGGCATTGGATCCCCTCCCTTCCTAAGTAGTGGATAATACCTAACCCCCGCCGATTGTCGTTAACAACGAATTGGAATAGGAAGTCGAAGAGATTATAGCCGCACGTATACGGAGGGTCGGGAGAGGTTATCGACGTGAAGTCTTGGTAAAATAGGCTGGTTTTGCGGAGCAAATATAGGAAAGGTTGGACGAATTGGAGGAATACGCCGCATTAGACGCATTTGAAGCACGTTACGGAAGCGCGCGAACGAATGACGGACCTTAGGGAACACACCCCTACGTACGCACGGGTACTCTCTATATACGAACGGGGATCCCCCTAGACACCGCCGGGAGGAGGGGGTATTGTAACGGGCCAGTGCCCGGTTAACATCACGTGCGCGTACGTGACCTTCCGCACACCCCCTCTTATTTACGTTCGACCACGTTAGCTCCCACTTCTCTCCTTAAGCTTTTAGATAACAGCAAACGGCTTGGCTAGATTGAATCAAACCTGGCTTCGTCCCTTCACAATATATGATTTTTAAAGGCAAAGTCTTTATTAAATTATAGTTTAAAGGCCTCCCGGAGGATTAGCGCTTCGAAGTTAGTCTTAACGGCTAGACCTCCGATAAAATTGGGCTTCGTTAGCTTAAGAAGCTCTTTATTCCTAGTACTTTGTATATAAAGGGGGTATACCGGCTTTTAATACTCGACGGCTACGGAAGTTATTTAACGCCTAAATTTAACGAAATTTATAAGCAAAATAAGGTAATACTAATCTATATACTAGCGTATTTATCTTATCTTTTATAACCTCTTAATATAGGTTGTTTTACGGTGTTAAAACGATCGTACGGTCGGATAGTTAAGACTAAGATACGGGTCGGGATAAATTATATCGACAAACTTGACTTCCTCGAAGTATACCCTCTCGTACGAATTGAAGCTTTTAAATCGGAGACAATTAAAAATAGCTTCTTAGCTACCGGTTTAGTCCTATTTAGACCCGACCGAGTGATTTTAAAGCTTAATATCCGGCTTCGAACCCCGACCCCCCTACTAGCCGGGGTAGTAAATCAAGCCGGAATTTTACCCCAAAAACCCCTTCTATAGAGAAAGACCTACGTCGATAGGCTTTATCAATTAAGGCTTTACTTCGTATAAGATCTCGAAGCCCGCCTAGCCCGTTAGATCGTGTATTAAACCAGCTTATAAAAGGCTTCCGTATTATAATACAAGGTACTATCTTACTCGCGAAAGAAAATAAGGAATTACGGGCCGCCAACGAGAAGTAGAAGCAAAAGCGTACTAGATCCCGGAGGTAGATACCTGCTGAAGAAGGCCTCTTAGTTCAAGAAGCATCTGTATTAATTATGCAGTAATAGGAAGCAACTGAAGCACTTCCCCCGGCCCCGGTATACCTAGAGAATCGGCTATTCAGCCACGTGTACGGGGCCAGCGAGGGTGTGGGATATGCAGATTGCTAGGGCATAGAAGAGAAATATGTCTAGATAGACCACTTAGTTAGTTGAATTAATTTAATGGCGTTATGGTTGAGATAAATGTATTTAAATTTAATGGGTTAGATAGGGTGGGCTACTCGGTGGTGTGGGCCACTCGGTGGTGAAATACGTTAGTTAGTTAGTTAGTTATCTAGGACTATCTAGTTAATATTAACCATGCGATCCTTATAGAATCTCAGTCATAAACTCGTGGTTCCAAAATGTAATTATTCCTCCTATTCAGATGCATTACCATCGGAGGCTTGAAAAAAAAAAAGTATTCTGAACACACAAGGCTAATCTCTCAGAATGCAGTCAGGAAGCAAGGGACCAGATCCCGAAGTAGGACCTCCCACGCCCTACCTGGAAGCGAAGGCGCTAACAATATTCCCTTAGCCATTATCCGAAAGTGACAAACGTAACGTCCGCAAGTACGGAAAGCTGCCGCGTGGAGGCTTACTTGCCCAACAATCCAAGTTACTTAAAATAGGATCTATTACGATACGTACTAACTAACCGGAAGGAACGGACATACTTCGACTCCGGCGATTTCGCTCTTTCCGCCGCTGATCGCATGACCGACAACGGCGTTATCAAAACAGGCAGAGCGCATCCCCATCGGGATAGCATTTCGCACCCCTATGCCCCTATCCCAGCCGCTAGTAATGTTGATAAGGATGCCACCGAAGATTTGTATAGGAAGAGTGTGGATCCCGAAAAAAGTCCTCTCCTTCAGAAAGGAAATATTGAGGATGAAGAACCCACAAACGAAGAGGAACATGACAATCCTATCTCTCACGAAGGCAGAAACCAAATTGGCACATTGAAGTTGAAATAAGCAACATATCATTCAGCAGCACAGCACGAGCAGCACAGCAGTAAAAAAGAGACAATCGACAGTTCCCCTATTGTGAAGTGAAACCAGGCTATGGAATACTTCTGATTTTACGATACACGTCCTTGAAACGGTGGGGTTTAAGTATGTACTTTACCTAAGGAATGTATGGCTCTGCAGAGTTCTTAAAGAAGGCTGTACCGAAATATCCGGTAGGATGGGGGAGGCGAAATTAGTTAACTATCCAAGGGGGGTGTAGTTGGTTAATTAACAATACCCTTTAGGATGAGTCATTGTGAAGTAATGTATGCTTTAATGAAATCTATCCCCGCTCGCAACGGACCAATAACGCCTGCATCCCCGCTCTCTCTCTGGCTTCACTCGTTATCTCAGTCGCCCCACCTTCTACCTCCCGCTTATTCTCTCCTCCACCCTTCGTCTGAATACTGTATATGACCATGTCTGCTTCCCCCTTCAGACCCATTCGGCCTCGAATGACAACTACCAAAGGAGCAGTAGTTGACCAATCTCAAAATGAAGCATCAAGACAAGATAGCGAGGTACGAAAACTGTCAACTGCCTGCAAAGAATGTCAGCGTCGGCGGACAAAGGTAGGGAATATTAGGATATTATAGATCTCATACTTACTTTTTAAAATAGTGCAGTGGTGGAAATCCGTGCTTGGAATGCAGAAAACGCGCTTATGTCTGCGTTGTCGATGAGAGCTCCGACAGACGACGCAAACTCTGCTTAAGTATGATGGAAGAAGAACTTAGGTACCATCAGCAATTTATGGACCAGTTTCTTGAGGCAATACGGACTTCTAATGATGCTGATGTCCACCACATTATCGATGTTGTGCGGTTGGGATCATCGAGAAGTGAGATACAAACTGCAGTGAATCGCGCCATTGCGGATAATCGTTCTTCCTGGCCTACTACGTGAGTTGCGCAGAGCAGAAGGATGGTATCTTCATATGGAAATTAACGGATGATTAATTTTCCTAGACTGCCAAAATAGCGATCAAGCGTTATGTAATAAAGTGATTAATTTAGTATTTGCGGTGGTGTAGAAAGATCCACAGTCGGCCACCAATTTAGTTCTATTATGACATGCACCTGCCAGATATGGCTGGCAGATAGGGCATTTGGTGAGCATTTGGCATTCTACGGAATGCACTTGCAGTGCGAAGCGGAAGAGGACTACATATGGAAGAAGGCTCCGCAAGGAAGAGGGTATTTGTTCTTAGTGTTGATCACTCCTATCAAGACGCTATCCACCTCTACATATACGTGAGAAGCTCACAGGGGGATTGGAGAAGTCCTAGGACTGAATGCCACTTCAGGTCCCAAGGCCTCCAGACCCTCCAGACCCTCCAGACCTGAGTTCAACTTTCTTACTCGTAAGGGATCCATGACTAGTAAACATGGTATATCACTATGGTAGTATCCACGACAACCTTCACCTTTTGGCCGTTATAGTACATCCGTATAATGTTCACGAATTTGTATATTTTGATTTAGAAATGCTAATACCATGCATCAAATGCATTCTGGATGATGACGATATACTCTGACCTTGGAATATATATCCTATTCAAGCGAATTTGGATCAGTTCCACATTCACTGCAGCTAGCCAATCATCAGGTAGAAAGACATGTCGTCGAACGAGGCGTTTCTCATTAGAAGAATCAATGCAAGTTGAGCAGATCCAGTTTTCCTTGCTGAGAAAAACGAGACGGCTGCCGCGGACTTTCTTCACGGCTTCTTGGCTGCTATTCCATGGAAGGAATCCCAAAGGCATGGAAATCATATCGCTGAGACTCTCAATCAGCGGAAAGGGACTAATCACACCATTTGATCGAGCAATTGTGTCATTTAAGTCATTCACAGGGATCTGCAAAAACTGGGAGCCGCTTATCGATTCTTCAGTCTGACGGTTTGTAACAAGCAACAACATGGATGTGTCAGGGGACGTCAAAACTCTCTTGATTTGACATATTGCCAAAGACGGATGTAGCGTAGTACTGGATGGTTCAGTTCTCACATAATCCAACAACTCCAGACCAAAGGTCAGATCTGATATGGAATTGTTGAGTGAGTTGTTAGATATAGTCCCGTGATCACACCACTGGCAGATCTGGATGTTGGCAGTGCCAACTCCAAGCATTAGGTCGTCTTTAATAGGGTGATTGATCCATCTACTGTAGCCTCCTAGAGAGTGATGACTCTCTTTTATAGAACGTGTACCAATCTCCCAAGTCACCATCTTATCTTTCGTCATCACCAGAAGAGCCTGGGAGGCTCGTTGGAAGAGAAGTTGTTCGACGCGCGACTGCAGCTTGAATGAGGCCAATTCATTAAACTGGTGGTTCTTGTAGTTTAGTGACACAATAAATAATCGGGCTCCTATGTCCGCAATTGCAAGGTATTGCTCATCGGGACTCCAGAGAAGGTGCTCAATCGGTACTCTGGTGGGAAGATCCAAGGAAAGCTTCGCTCCATCATGCAATACAACACAGATTTGCCCGTTCGCATAGCCGGCGCAGTACGAAGCTGATCGTATACACGTTGCCAGGGCAGTGACAAAGGAGTAATCTTGATTTGGTTCGGGGTCGTCCAAGAGATATTCTAGTGATAATGGAGAGCCTTGGGTTCGCTTGTCGGAGGTCATATTTGCAAGAAGCGACGGTTCCCAAATCGTGCATTTGGTGCTTTGGAGGCCGTAGATTTTTCCACTGCTAGGGGCAATCGACAGCGCCACTATGCTGCTTTTAGTACTGCGAGCATGATATAACAGCGTTAGATCGGACATTCGTCGGACCTTGATCGTGCCAGTCATGTCCCCAGTGACGAGTATCTCTGACGTAGCGCTGCATGACATGGTCGACACACTGTCATTACATGTCGCTGTTGGTTCATGGCGAAGAATGTCCAATATCGTGAGCGATCCATTCTCCTGGCGGACTATTATCCTGTTTGGATGAGAACACCAGGAAAGTTGTATTACATCTTTTTGCGGACAGGACGACCCCCCAAGCCTTGCTATACAGACAAAGGACTGAAGATCCCAGACTTCTATCGGATCGCCTCGGAAACCCACGGCGAGAAGATTCTTTTGTTGGTCAAAGGTGGCACATGATGGATTCAGCCAATGATTCGCGTGCTCACGGCGAGCACCAAGATCGATAGATTCCCAATCATGATAAGTGCCGTCCAAAACCATCTTCCGGAGAATATAGTCATCAGAAAACGCGAAGATCGCACAGTCATCATGTGCAAAAGCAATGGCAAGAACCGTCGTATTTGGGGTATTGCTAAACGTCTGAGAGGGCCGTTTGGTGGGAATGTTCCATATTGTAGTTTTCGTAGGGCCATATGTTGCCAATTCGTTTCCAGATCTACTAAAGTGGACGGTCATCACACGCTCGCCGTGAGTGAGCTCACAGTTTGAGTTCATTTTTTGCGAATTATATACCAAGATGAGGCCTTCCTGTGTCGATGTGGTAATGGCGAATTTGTTTTCCGCGCATGTGATTCCTGTACCGCGGCAACCATGGTTAATGGTAAATGCTGCAAGATAGTTATCCCATTCTAGGAAAGGGAAACCATCCATGGAAACATTTGAATAACGCGCGAGGGGCTTGATGAAAGAATTGAAAGGGCAGAAGAGAGGAACCAATTCAACTATCACTTCTGGGTTGCTAAGCAGAGGTTTAGAGAAACGCTCGACGATCATGCAAAGGTCAACAGAACATCTCTCAAGAAACTTAATATCTCCTGAATTGACGACATGGTTTCTGACTTGAGCGATGAACCGATTGATCGACAACGCTGCAGCAATGAGATACTGGAGCTCTTGGTAATAAGAAACCAAGGAAATCCAAGATATAATGCCTTGCCCTTTAAAAAATGCCACCAAAAAGCTCAGGGCTGACTCAGTTCCGTTGATTTCGCAATTTTCAAGATGACGAAACCAAAATTCCGTTGCGTATTCTTGAAACATGCCGAACTGCCCCTTTCCCCCTGAGCCAGTTATTGCGAGAGCATTCAGACATGAGAGACAGCTCACGAAAATAGAGTGGTGGGCAGACTTGGCTTCGACACTGAGAACAGACTGCTGGTCTAGGATGAACCGTCGCGCGGTTGGGTGAAGTAGTCGCACTTGAGATTTATCGTCAACCGTAACAAAGCGCCCGCAAACTCGAGTTATGGTGAATTGGAGGTCAATGAACTCCACGCCCAAGTACTGCATTCCCTGATGCAGTTGTTCAATTGTCAACGGAACAAATGAATAAAGTATCCAAGACATCAGGGCTTGGGCATCATCTTGGTCGTCTATTGTCCAACGAGACACCAACTCCATTTCCATTAGTTCGTAGTAAGGTGTGATACCTGGAAGGGACTGATCTAATATCCTTTGCAGCCGCTCCCTTCGTCGGCAGTTCTTGATCTCTTTATATAGAAGATTGGCGCACAGAAAATTCCCATCGGAAATACTCAGGATGTGAGCGATTATATGGGGCTTTAAATCATCAAGGCCGTGTATATTTTCCACTTTTTCTGTGACAACAAGTCGCAGATCGCTTTGTACACCGTCAAGAAGCCTTAGGTCTAAGATCTGGATCTGGGGACAGCCCCTACCCTCGAGCCTGTTGGACAGGCGAAAAGGCTGGCTTATTTCACTAGCAACCATCAGGCGCAAATGAAGGTCGACAGCTGAGTACTCCTCCAAAGCCGCAAGGAAAGATTCTGGATCATGAAACTTGTCCATGTCATCGACAATTAAATAAGTCTTTACATTCAATTTGATACTGAGGAGACTTCCAATGAGAATTCTCCAAAACATGTACCACGAAGAGCAGTCGAAGCCGATTTGCTGATGCGTAAGTGGTGTGGGGACTTGTTTCAACCCCGGTAATTGAGCTGACAGCTGGTGGCTCAAAGATTTGAGAAGAACATCTGGCGATAGGGAGGCCCCCAAAGCCAGAGGAGCAGAGAAGAAACAGAAAATACAGCTGGCCCGCATGCTGACGATATACTGTGCGACGAAAGCGGATAGCACCGATTTTCCGCTCCCCGGTGGTCCACACAGCCAAAGAGCCCTAGGCCTACTTTCCTGAGCATGCACCCATGATGAGAATGATGGGTCAGAGAGAATCCACTCGCAAGACCCGGGCAGTGCGGTGGGCAAAGGTCTGAAATCTTTGGCGTGGTATCTCTCACTCTCAACGGCGAGTCTGGTACGGCCGCTCCCATGTTTGCTTCTGAACGGTCTTCGGGTGGCATCGACGATCAGTTTCCTCAAAACGCAAAGAAAAGCCAGGTAATTTCCGTCGCGGCGACTGCGGTATTTGCAAATCATGTGGTGGTCGGTATTAAGGGGTATAATCATTTCTCCTGGAACCCCTAAGATTGCTGAGGTCTTCTTGACGACCATCTCAGAACTATCAGTATTTTCTGTCTCGAGAGACGAACAAGAGAACTTACAAGGTTAGCCAAAGGAATCCCACGTGTCTCGCAAAACGATACAATGGTAATTCCGGGAAGATTTTCATGGAATCCTTTGTCGATTTCACTCAAGACGCTAGAATCCGATCGGAGCTCCGTGATGTAGGGCTTCGAGAAAAACCCGAGGCTCATTTTTCGTATCGCACCATCCACAAAATCTGCAACTTCAGACCCATGGTGGGGAGTAGCCAGGAATATCATGGCAAATGTTGAATTAATCAAGGACTGGTAATTGAAGTCCTTGATGCCGTTAACACATGCCTGTGGAAGGGTTATTATGGGTCTTTATTGTCGGAAATATACAAAAGAAGATCAAACCTGCTCAGCAACAAGGCCCCCCAAGGAATGGGCAACCATGATAATAGGGATCTGTCGGAACAAATATTAGCTCAACCATCGCGGGCAGAATGGAACAATAAGGATACAAACATCACCAAAAGGAGTTTCTCCAGTGAGTTCATTTGCGGCAACCTTCACCCGAGCAAGGAGTTCCAATGAGAAGTCATCAATGCAGGAGAAGTTCCTCGTGAACGCAGGCCAGATGCTTGAGTCGTAGCCGTATGTAGTTATGCGCACCTCAGCCAATCCTGGTTCTTGGTGCAGCCAACTTGGCCAGAAAAGCTCTATATCCTTTTTGTAGCTCCAAGTGTAGTGACTCTTGCCGCCGAGACCGTGGATAAAGATGATATCTACAACGGGTTTGCAGTGCTCCGGGCTGTACACATGAGTTAAGCCCAGGGAGTTAGCGGTTTTTCTGCTCAGTTGAGGCTGCATGCCAGTCAGGTTCCCAGGGCGCTCTTTTGTCATCCTGTACGTCGTGTAGACCAAGAACACGGTCAGTCACAAATTTTGATCAATTGGCGTGAAACGTGATAAATCAATGAACCGTGGGACATATACACTGTCTAAGGGGAAATTTCATAGATTTATAGGATTCCTATTCTTTACAAAAATTTGTAATAGAGGCAGGATTCTGGGCTGCCTGCCAATCAGGGGAACGGTTCCTGGCTGCGAGGCGCCTGAAATATCGTCTTTGGCGGGCGGTGAATTGATATCCCTAATTTTATTGGTTCAGTTTCCTCCTCGGAGCGTACATGCGCATGTGTGTTTCATCACATCCTGGGCGGCTAATGATTGGTACTCCGCACTTATCACATCCCACTCACCCTCTTAGCATTGGACTAACACATATGCCCCAATGCTCGGCGGACGCCGAAGCTCTTGCAATATTTATTAGGGATGCCCATTTTTCTTTGTTCGCTCTCATTGCTGAATTGGTCTTTCCTATCACAAAAATGAACGAAATTCCGTATCTCTCTCTCGAGGGGGCTGTCACTGCATGTAAGCCATGGGCCATTGAGTCTCGTTTACTCGTATCCGAACCTTTTCCAGGTCCTGACTGCAAAGGTTTCTCCCAAGAGGAACGACTAGGGCTTGAAGTGGTCGCAGCATGCCCATATGCCTCATCGTCAAAAAGCCGTACCGCACGAGTCACTGTTCGGCTCCATGATGGCTCGCTAAAAGATTATTTTCTCCGCGTGAGTGTGGTCATTTCTCTCTATTCCCAGTGTTGCGGCAGAGTTTGTATTCTAACATCCCGTATCCCCTTCTCTGCAGTGTACCAAATCATCCTCCGATGTGGCAATTCAAGCAGAGTTCAATTCCCTCCAGAAGCTATACACAGCAAACCCAGGAGCAGTGCCGAGACCTCATAAATGGGGTAAAATTCCAGATGAAAATAACGGGGCCAAGAGTCAAGAGTCAAGAGAGAAAGAGAGAAGGGAAGGAAGAGAGAAAAGAATTGTCAAGGAACAGATAGATATAGCATACTTCATTGTGTGCGATTTTGTACACAGTTCCCCCAACCTCCCATCTCCGGCAGGCCTGAGTATGCAGTTGGCCCGCATTCATCAGGTCTCTAAGCCAACAGACAAGTTCGGCTGTGATGAACCACGCCACCAAGCGGGAATTTGTCTCGCGCCCGCGCGTTATAGTTGCTGGGCGGATTGTTTCCGCTCCTGGATCATAGCATTCTTGAACCAGGACATTGCGGTAAACGAAAAGTGGCCCGCGTACGAAGCAGCTTTCGAAGTTTTGATTTGCCGGACTATCCCGAGGTTACTCCTCCCGCTTCAAAACAATGGTCGCCAGATTCTCCCAACCCTGGTTCATGGAAACCTGTCAGCAAAGCATATAAGAATCCGTTTTTCCGACGGAATGCCAGTGCTATTCAGTCCATATGCGATGTATGCTCACCAGGAGTATGAGCTGGGCGCGACGCGACTTGCAATTGGAGGACTGGACGATGGGTTCATCAATCAGCATCTAAGGATTGTCCTGCCGAGTGCACCGATTGATGAGGTGTACCATCGGATTGTTCTGTATGGTATCCATTTCAATCTAAGACACTCAATTCAACATAGCGGACTGTTTAGGCAAAGGTATTTGTGACTACCCTCGGCATACCATCACAAATAACTAATTGACTGAACAGCGTTTATAACGATATGCTTTTTCTAAATGGAATGTATGGAGACAAGTAGGGGAAAATGGGACCCACGTCCTTGCTTCAGCATTGTCTCCTCTCAGCCACAGGCATGTGGATTGGCCTCATCCCGGGTAACTCCTACCTATGAACTCATTGATCATAGTAACAACAAGGTTGCAACCTTGTGCAAGGAAAGCCAATGCGGAATAAATGCGATATTTGTAATAAATTTGAGGCGGATGTGGAAAATGGCATTCAACAATCGCTTGCATTTCTTGCCCACGACAAGCAAGGAGTATAAATGCTCAGGCCTAGGACGTTCGATTTTTTCGCCTTCAATACAAACAGTTGTTATCAAAGTTTTGGCTCGAAACTTGTTGGAACACCCTCAGGTTAAAGCAGCCGCACTGTACGCCTCATTTTCAATGCCCCTGCGTAAATGCCTCAAATTTCTGCTCTCACGATAAGCTGATCTGTGTAAAAGATACAAGACATCATTTGGATCAAACCCTACTGTATTGTTCTCAAATAAATAATGAATAAGAAACGAAAACGAAAACGAAACTAGACCTTAAGACCTCCTGATTGGTTTTGAGACCTCTTGCTAGTTTTATTTTATGAATTGGGCAAGTATAGAAACATTCTTGAGTTAGTATAAAGAAACCAGGATTCAAAACCTGGCCGCTACTGGGTTGCCTAAAGCTTGACAAATTGTCCTTTACATCATTACCCCCAAATAACATCATCTTGCTCAAGCAGCCTGATTTGGACTAACCGGCCCTTACATTTTTTACCAAAATTACAGACCCTCGCAAGCGAGGGTCCGCCACCCAAACGGAGGGGATCACCCATATGCAATTGTACCTTTTACTAGGCGAACCATACAAAAGGTACATACGTAAATGCTCGTTTTTCTCGACTAAATTATATAAAGACTTTCTGTTTTAAGTGTAGCACTAATATTCTATTACTGCCCTAATACTTCTGTTAACTTCCAAGGGCAAGTTTCTGGGACGCCTTGATAGTTGAATATCTTATATTAGACGCGATAGTAGGTTAAATTTTCAAATTGTAATACTTTAAGAGTGCTCCCTGAAACCTAGGCTGAAACTTGAATATAGTATCTAAATAGAGCAGATTGTTATACATGCTAAGTTATAATAAGATTCTAGAGACTTTTATAGTACTAAAAATGAGCATTTACATATGTACCTTTTGTATGGTTCGCCTAGTAAAAGGTACAATTGCATATGGGTGATCCCCTCCGTTTGGGTGGCGGACCCTCGCTTGCGAGGGTCTGTAATAAATATAATTTATGAAAGGGCCGGTTAGTGGCACTCTTAATGCTTTTCAGAGTCACGCGAGCTCTCGGCTAAACTAATTTCCGAATAGCCTATGGCCAATACCACCTATTTTATCAGGATGCGCCCCAAAGCTGTAGTCCGAGTAACCTTCCATATATGAGGTTAGAGGAAGTCTCTCTGCATTAGCCCTGCCCACTTTTCAGTAGTCTACGGAAGTCATCCTGTAGTGGTTCTTGGATCATCCTGTTCCTGTAGAGTTTCCCGTATGACCCATGTGCATTCGGAAGCGTAACCACAGTTCCCAGAGAACTATAGGGCCCCGTGAACGGACGGGTGTGCTCCAGGATCCATGTGAGGATCTCACGTATACGTAGATGGATAATCAATATTAAGAGAAGCTATATCGATTATCCATCTACGTATACGTGAGACCCCCACAGCAACCACTGGTTATCCTAGGATCAACGGAAGTGATTCTGGGATCGGTATTTTCCTCATTTTTCCAAACTAGGGTGATCCGTATCTCATTTTGCTGTACGCATACTAGCCCTGGGGGGCTCTAGTTCATCCTAGGGGCACTTTGCTCGAGCCTGGGAGCCCACAGTTTACCTTTAGGAAGGGCTTGAGCTTCCAGGAGCAGCTTAGCTCCCAGAGCTGGCCTATACGTCCCTAAAGTCGATAGAGCCTGTGCATGAAACTGCCTCTCAAATCCCTTGATTCGTCCTTGAAGGAAGTCGATCCCAGAGACAGACCCATTGGCTCCAGGAACGTACAAGCTGACCCTGGGAGCTTATGGACACACGTATTGATGAATACAAACTCTTTTGATTCTCCGTTTCCCGGTGCTTTCCCTTATTATTCGGTCTTATAGTCCCCTATATATGGCAAGCCGTTTCGTGCCGCCAGGGAATACCTTGAAACTGCTAAGCGACCAGAGGCATGCTTTCAGTGCTTCGCAAGTGAAGGGCTTCCGGACAAGGTTCGCTTTCAGATATTTTATGACCCCGGGTATATTACGCGCCACTTCGATGCTATTCACCTTAAAGAGGAACTGCTTAAATACAACTAGTGTAAAGTAGGCTTACTACATCGAATGGCTTTCTAGCGCCATGCTTCTGATATGCATTATATGCGGAGTCGCTGGCTATACTCGAATCCGATGTAGGGACTTCAAAAACAAGAATAGACCGGCCATAAATCAACGAAGCCATTATATCGGTATCGGAACTACCTATATAAAGCAGCACAAGGATCCAAATATCAGGCAGGAGTCTATGATAAAGGACCGCTTTTTGTCAATTCTCGGGATTAGTCTAATAGCTTAGGAAGTGGATTCGAAGTCCCTATACCCGACTCAACACTTAACGTTTTATGTATGCTATTTCAGTTATATGCAATCTAATCGGGTTATATACATATGCACGATAAATCACGCAAAGTAGTGTCCAATCGTCTCTTAGTAGTAGCCCACTTAAACTGTTGGCTCTCGGGTATATAATGAGCCTTATGCCCCAACTCCGGTTCTGTCGGACTTCTACTTTCCTCCCACCTGGTCAACCTAGCACTTAGCTACCTTTCTCTTCTTTTCAAGCCACGATGGTCAGCTCCTCAAGCACGATTCTTATTGAAGATGACGAACTAGTTAGTTAGTTAGCTCGTGAAAGGGTCATTACGTAAGTCCTTTTTAGATCCCGATCGTGGTGTATGACCAAGTTCTGCTAGCAGGATATCATAATTAAGTGACAGAAATCTGTCGTATAGAAATGTATGGTACAAAATGACTGATATTGAGAACTCTCTCTTGAGATTATGTAAGGATCGCATGGTTTCTATTGGATAGTCCTAGATACTAGCTAACGTATTTCACAAGCTAGTGGCCACCCCCACCCAACCTACTAATTTCAAATGCATTTATCTCAACCAAAACGCCATTAAATTAAATAAACTAAAATCATCTATCTAGCAGGGCATCTATTAAATCTATGCCCCGTCTCTCTGCACCCACTACACCTCGCGGGCGTCCGTATACGTGGTTCCAAAGCCGGCGAAGGGCTTCTTCGTGGAGGGGGAGCAGGTACTTCATCTGCTTCCACCGGCTCAGTAATCAATTGAGAAGCTTCTTGAACTGAGAGGCCTTCTTCGGCAGGTATCTGCCTCCGGGATCTAGTACGCTTTTGCTTCTGCTTCTCGTTGGCAGCGCGTAATTTCTTGTTTTCTTTGGCGAGTAGGATAGCACCTTGCATTATAAGACGGAAGCCTTTCACAAGCTGGTTTAATACACGATCTGACGGGCTAGGTAGGCTTCGAGATCTTATACGAAGTAGAGCTTTGATTGACAAAGCCTATCGACGTAGATCTTTCTCTATAGCTAGTGTTTTTAGTGTAAAATTTCGACTTGATTCGCTCCCCCTACTAGGAGGGGGAGTCGGGGTTCGAAGCCGGATATTAAGCTTTAAAATCACTCTCTCCGGTTTAAAAGAGACTAAACCGGTAGCTAAGAAGCTATTCTTGATTGTCTCCGATTTAAAAGCTTCAATTCGTACGAGAGGATATACTTCGAGGAAGTCAAGTTTGCAAATATAATTGATCCCGTTCCGTATCTTAGTTTCAACTATCCGGCCGTATAATCGTTTTAACACCGCAAAACAACCTATATCAAGAGGTTATAAAAGATAAGATAAATATACTAGTATATAGATTAGTATCACCTTATTTTACTCGCAAATTTCGTCAAATTTAGGCGTTAAATGACTTCCGTAGCCATTAAGTATTAAAAGCCGGTATACCCCCTTTATACGCGAAGTACTAGGAATAAATAGCTTCTTAAGCTAACAAAGGCCTATTTTATCCGAAGTCTAACTATTAGGACTAACTTCGAAGCGCTAATCCCCCGGAAGGCTATCGAACTATAATTTAATAAAGACTTTGCCTTTAAAAATTATATATAGAGGAAGAGCCTAGCCCGAAGTATTTATACACTCAATTATAGTCACCTATTTACGATTTCTAGGTTATAAAAGTAATCTCCGACTATAGTATTTACTCCTTATAATAACCTTCGTAGTTATAGTTAATCCTATTACAAAACCGGTCTCGTCGAAGTTATAAATATCGTTAGGATCGATTCTAAATTAAATGATTATCTTTTAAACTAGATTAAACCACTCGGTAATAATCTTAGGATCTTCACATTTCGCACGCTCGTAGTTATACCGTTTCGAAAACCGAGAGGATAAGAGAGGATGCCTTTTAACAAAATTTATAACCCAATTTTCGCCGACCGAAAGAACCGGGGTAGTTCTACGCTTCTAAAGAAGAAGATCCGCCATTTCTCGTACTATAGAGGGCCAGGGGGCTGCTCTACGTCGATCCATAGAGAGAATCCATTTTTCAAGAGATTCCTCCTCGATTTGTGTCAATTTGTGTAAGTTAGCGCGAGAAATCGCGCGGTATTGTATACCACTAAGCCGGTGGAGGAGAGTTATACGCGGGACTTTATAGGTACGAGCAGCAAGAGCAACAGAAGTAATATCTCCATTTTTAAAAGCCTAGATAGCTAGTAAGATCCTACCCTCTTGCTCGGTTGAATTTATAGAGCGTTGAGAGCGAATTGGTGGCATAGTAGATGGTTGAAGAAGAAAGGGTTAAATTAATTGACGCGTTTTTTGGTGGGGTGGCCACTAGCTTGTGAAATACGTTAAATGCAGTCTTAATTACATAACCACTAAGCATGGCTTGGTCCAATATTAACCCTCCACTTGTTGTGCGCTCAGTGGGACTTGGCCCAGTGCCAAGTCTCACTCGCCTGAGGCACCGAGAGTATGCAAACCCTACAAACCTCTCGGGAGCATATCCCTCCCCACCAGATCCAGCTTACCGCCCCGGAAGCTGTAAAATGAGGCTATATAGACTCCCTAAATAGGCAATATCTGAGATCCCGGGGATAAACAAGCCAACCAAGCCCTTGTTGCTTGTTCGACGGGCCTAGAAAGTGAGAGAAGAATATATACAGCTTGCCGCTAGTGTGAAGGGACGAAGCCAGGTTTGATTCAATCTAGCCAAGCCGTTTGCTGTTATCTAAAAGCTTAAGGAGAGAAGTGGGAGCTGACGTGGTCGAACGTAAATAAGAGGGGGTGTGCGGAAGGTCACGTGCGCGCACGTGATGTCAACCGGGCACTGGCCCGTTACAATACCCCCTCCTCCCGGCGGTGTCTAGGGGGATCCCCGTTCGTATATAGAGAGCACCCGTGCGTACGTAGGGGTGTGTTCCCTGAGGTCCGTCATTCGTTCGCGCGCTTCCGTAATGTGCTTCAAATGCGTCTAATGCGGCGTATTCCTCCAATTCGTCCAACCTTTCCTATGTTTGCTCCGCAAAACCAGCCCATTTCACCAAGACTTCACGTAGATGACCTCTCCCGACCCTCCGTATACGTGCGGCTATGATCTCTTCGACTTCCTATTCCAATTCGTTGTCAACGACAATCGGCGGGGGTTAGGTATCATCTACCACCTAGGAAGGGAGGGGATCCAATACCGCGGGTCGTATTAGATCCACGTAGAAGACAGGGTGAATCCCGCGCGGAACGCTTAGTTCCACAGTGTATAGGGACGGGACGTTCACGATCGTATACTTTCCGTATAGCTAGTCTAGTTTCTTCGACGGCCGCAAGGACGTGACGTTTCGTAGGTATAACCATACTTTATCTCCCGTGCGGTAGACTAGTATAGCCTATCGTGTATGGTTCGCTTGTTCTTGCTATTTGTTCTAGGCAGTGGCGATTGCTACTTATGCCTAGTCGTGTGACTAGGCTTCCGCACGACCCATTTTGGGTCGAAAGCTCATAACCCAGGCCCAACCCAGACCCAGTGACTGGGGCCCTAGAAAACCCAGTATGGGCCCAGTTCGACCCAGTTTCTGCATAATTTATGGCATAAATATATAAATAACATACCGTTATTTTCCTCTGTTATGGTTCCCATGTCGAAATACTACAGTCTCTACCATCAAGGCAAAGGAAATATTAAGAAATGTTCTCGTTATTAAAAGAAGGATATCTGGTTTAGAATTAATTACGTCCTGAAGTACTTTATTTCATATAGAAAGGTGGTGTATATTAGTTATTAGTTTTTTCAAGTATATAAGTGTATTCCAGACCCGAGTTACAGATATATATATTTAACCAACATGGTGTATATCACTCCACTAACTGCTAGTTTTCTGACGGCTATCAGAGTTCTAGGGTTATTTACCTATATAATTGGTATTTTTTGATAGCTGTCAGAATTATAGGGTTATTTATCTATACAATTGGACTTTTTTGACGGTTGTTAGAATTATAGGGTTATTTATCTATAATATTAGACTTTTTTTTTAATAGTTGTCAAAATTCTTAATGAAACTAGGGTGGGAATTAGGGTTTGACTGGGTTATATGGGGTTTGACTGGGTTATCTGGGTTTTGACTAGGTTATTACTGGGGTTTGACTAGATTATCTTAGGGGTATTCCTTTGGACCTATATAATATTAGTATAATAGACTAATAAACGAGAGTAAGAAGATTTACTCTACTTAATCTATTAATATTCGTAGATACTCCTATGACTTTAGTGTATTTCTAACTTTGTATATTAAAGAATTTCTCCCCTTACAGCCCTTATTATATATTATATGTCATTCTTATATTATGTCTTAAAGCCTCCTTTCCGACTTTGTATCGTCGCTCTATGGTAGGGATCTTGATGATCTTTCATATCTTTCAACTAGACACGTCACTCTATCCGCAAGTCAACACACAATCGACTTAAGCTTCCGAAGACTAGAAGATCCCCTCTTAATCCCCCCTTCGTTAAACCGTATTAGACCCGACTATAGGAAAGGGTTTATTCTTTACGATATAATGTTATATACCGATTTTGTGGACTAGTGGTTAGAGACTGATTACGGGAGGAAAAGTAAGATCAAATAGGATTCGAACCGCTATATAGAGATCTAGAATAGCTACAATTAGGTAGCTTAGGTTATAGATAGTATACCAAAGGTTATATACAAGCGCTATAGAAAGATCCTCGAGTATCCTTATACCCTAAGTCCAAACAGTATAGGCAAAGCGTAGTACTATAGTATATCAACTATCTAGAAACATTAAAAAACGGTAGGTTATTTACGGTCGGAGAAGGGGAAGAGAGTAGAGATCACAAACTTTCTACAAATAGAGGTATATTTTATATTATAAAGATAAGTAACTATACTAATTTACTATTACTTTAGAGAGAAAGTTCAGCAAGTATACCCTTTCTATAATAAGATTAGGAAGAGGATCTCCTCTAATTTCTTACTCTTAACCGGCTACCGTTCTACCTCCTCGAGTATCCGTTATTTAAACGTATTATTAATAAAGCTCGTTCCGCGCTATCCCCTCTAGTAATCCTATCTACCGATACTATCCGTCGGCGATTAGGTAGCCTAGTTAAAGACCGGCAACAGCGTATCCTTTATACGCTACCTTCTAGCTTAAAGATATCTATTGCGCTTAACTACTAGATATCTCTATTCTCGTAGGCATTTATGGCTATCACTAGCTATTTTATTGATAGTGATTAGGTTTATCGTAAGGTACTACTTAGGTTTAAGCCGCTCTATAGTATATATACCGGCTCTTACCTAAGTAGTATTCTTATAGAAACCCTAGTAGAGTATAATATCGAAGATAGAGTATTCGGGTTAACAATAGATAATATATCGAACAATAAGACATTAGCTACTTCTCTCTAATAGGCTTTATCAGATAATACTATTATTACCCGAATACTATGTCTTGCCTACGTTATCTAGCTTAGCCTAAATCAGCTTCTTGCTCGGATAAAGGTAGTTCTATTAAACGAATCAGCCGAGATAAGGTAGACAGAGAAGTAGTCAAGGCTAGCCTAAGAGAACGCGAAGCAAAGTCAGATCTCCTCTATATTAAACAAAGTCCGTTATCTTACGATTCACGTTAATATAAGTCCCTAGCGCCGAGAGACCTTTTACAATCTTTAGACAGTAAATATAAAGATCGTTCTAATTCAAGATATAAAGACACGATGGAATTCTACGTTCCTTATACTTCGCCGGGTAAAGAGGTTACGTAATATCTTCTCTTTATTCTATATAGAGTATGACTATAAGGAGATACTACTTAGTGAGCAAGAGTGGCGTTAGATCGACTATCTTCTTTATATCACTAAGCCTTTCTTTGATTATACCACACAGCTATCAAAGACTCGAGATGTCACTGCCTACTATATATTTAAGATCTATAACAAACTATTTGATCATCTTAAGCGATCATAGGCATAGCTACGCCGAAAGCGTGTTCCGTAGAAGAAATAGATATTAGAGGCACTCGAAGCTAGTCGGTCTAAGCTTGATAAGTATTACTCTTAAGCTAATGATATTCGAGGGAATATCTACGTAGTTAGTATAATACTTACGCCGGTAAATAAATTCAAGTTCTTCCTCTCTAGTGATTAGGATCAGAAATAGCGAGATACCTATCGACTTGCTTTCGAGCAAGCCCTTATTCCTTACCAAGTATAGGTTAGAACTAGCAGTCGTGATCTCTAAAGCTCTCTAACAATAGCCCGACTAAGCTTAAGGCTAGAAGAGATACTTAATAGAAGTGATATACAACTATAGGCAATTACTAATAAAATCAGTTAATATCTTAATAGCGGTAAGAAGATCTAAAGATTATATATAATAATAATACTAATATATAGATAGATACTATTTCTGCTAGGCCGCTTACTTTCTAGAAAGAGCACTAAGATCGCTTTCCGACAATTGCTACCCTTACGCGTAATACACTGTCATTCCTAGCAACCGGCGTAGGAGTAGAACGTCTATTTAATACCGCTCGAGATATCTATCACTATCGTCGTGATAGGATAAAGAGTAAGACTATTGAGGCCTTGATAATATTTCTTTGTACAACAAAATTTGATATAGATAAGTAGGAAGCAATACTCCTCGAGAAATTCTTCTCGTATAATGAGCTTGAGGCTGCAAAAGAAGAGAAGGAGGATAAGCTAAGTAAGGTTGAGGTGAATCCGATTAGTGATATAGAGGAGCAGGATAATAAACTTAAGGATGCACTAGAGGATACACCGGATGATATACTAAGTGAACATAGTCATCCTTGCTCACCATTGTTACTACTAACCGGTATACAGACACGAGTATTAGGAAGGAAACGTAAAAGCCGGGAGGATGACCTATTTGAATACCATTAGCTTGATAAAGAATCATTATTTAAAAGCTTCTCTTTAGCCCTTTTTATGATTAAAATTGGATGTCAAAGTGCAAGGTGGATTACATAGGAGAAACAAGGTATGATACCGGAAAATCATGTGACCATTGGTACTCGACATACCATACAAAAGTGCATATTACAGATTAGTCAGCAAGGTCCGTACAGATTGGTTAAATTGCGGATCATGTCATTTTAGTTAGTTAGAGTTCTCAATATCAGTCATTTTGACCATACATTTCAATACGATAGATTTCTGTTAGTTATAAGCCCGGAATCGTTCCAATAAAGATCAATTCGAAGATCAACCTCGCTATCGCCGAAACTAAGGCACAAAAAGTAACAAGAAGTCATCTACCTAGCGCCGAAGCGACCCCTAAATCGAAGAAAAATCAGAAATCTGTCCACAACTATTAGCATTATGGCTGAATACCTCTCCGCGGGTTCATCCTCTCGCGTTATACTTAAGGATTCAATATCATGGGATTCATAGATAGCGAATATCGAGTCAATTATAGTTTAATTTAACGTATAGGAGCTCTGTGATCCTAGTAACGAGGAGGAACTAGAACCTCTGATACTACTAAAAAAGGTTATCTCGATAGCCGAAGCATAAAAGGAGTATAAAGATTAATGGTTTAAATTAATAAAAATACTCTAAGTACAATAGACTATCGACAATACTATATATACCTAGTAAAAGAAGGGGTTAAATGTGGTAGTGACCGCTATTCGAAATAGCGTTTATACTAACTACTAACCCTTTATTATCGACTATAAAACTCTATATATACTACTCCGTAACCTTTGTCAAAGGTTCGCTACGGAGTATAATCCAACCAATACTACTAGGCTTCGACAAGCGTAGAGAACCCTAGACAGAGGGTTAGAGAGAAATACAGATATCGACAAGTAGTTATTAAACTAGGAGATAGTTTAAGCACGGTATAAGAGAGTAAGGATGTCGGAAGTAGATAATACTCTAACTTAGTTCTTTGATACTATCTTAGTTATATCACCTGATTTCTATAAAACATAGACTCTAAGGCTTCAAGATAGGAACGACATTACCTTTACTTAACTACTTAACCGGTATAGAGCTCACTAGTGTGATTCAGAAAGGATCGCATAGTTTGTATTAGACAGGACGTATCGCAATGCTATATACAGGTCGATACGGAGTTCCACGTATGCCAAAGTGGCATTTGTGCGGAACAGGAATGATCCGCACGGTGTCCTGGGGCAACCAGAGACGCAGATCATGTGACTACAATGAGCTCTGCGGATCTCATCCTCCCCCACTAACTCGAAACTGGTCCCAAGTTTCTTCATGGCTAAGTACAAACTTGAATTCTAGGTCATGTTCGGTCCGTACGGTCCCGAACGCATTTGCCAGTGCTGCAATTTCTCCCGACCCCGTAGAACAAAGGAAAAAGGATCGTTCTGTGGTGGCGATGTGGTCCAAAAATAGTCGAAACTGTCCGCACGCCACCGTAAGCAATAAAGACATATAAAACGACATAAAGGATGCTTTAACAAAGGAAATGCGGCAAAATCAATGCCGTCAATGAATCTGACGATGTTTGTGTGGGGGTGACCCCTCCCCCATGTACTGGAGAGTCGACATGAGGGTGTCTCGGACAAAGAACGGGTGTTTTTGCATAGTAACGCCTTTGTTTGTGTCCGAGGAGTCCTCACCTAGGCTCTCAGTTACATCTGCATAAGTAGCAAACGTTTCCTCAACTCTCAGTTTTGCTCTTTGCTCTCACTTCCCACCTTCTCACTTCTTCACCTCTTCTCCACGTAGGTTCTCCTGCATCATTTTTCATCGTCTTCTGCCCTGCATTCATCGTTTTCGACGCTCGCAGGATCAGTGAGTACCCTGTGCCAAGCCTTCCTTGCTTATGTGGAGCCTCCCGGTCTGTGCGGGCCGTTGTGCTGACTTTTTCGGTGCCTCGCAGTAACCAGTTCGTCTTGTGGCACGTCCCTTCGCATGTCGTCCCCCCAGTCTCGGGGTGATCCCGACCCTCCACGCCCGCAGTGCGTTCCATCCTTATCGTATCTCCCTGTTCGGCTTCGTCTGGCGGGTTTTCGGGTCCTTGCGAGTTGCTAACGCGTCTTTTTCTTGCAGGACACGTTCGCAGATGTCGCGCCTTTCTCCGTCTGGCCCCGTTATTGTCAGTACGCGCTCGCGTAAGATTTCTTCCGCGTTCGATGATCTTTTGGCGTCTCATTTCGACCCCTCTCCGAAACGCTCTGCGGGTCTTCCTTCCCGCGCTGGTGCGGTCTTGTTCGAACCGGACTCGGCGGCTCTCGGCGCTCTTGGTGGTGATACCGCTGGTGATGATGATGACGGGGATGACGATGTTGAGGTCGTTCCCGCGCCTGGTCCTGTCCCTGCGGCCGGTGCTGTGCCTCCTCCTGTCGCTCCCCCTGCTCCTCTTGCGGGTCCTGTCGGTGATCCAGGCCCGGCCGTATCCAACCGTCCGACCCTTGCATTGGACAAGGCGGCGCAGGTTCTTGATCGTGAGTAATTCTTGGGCCAACGTGTTATTTCCAGGCTAATCCGTATACAGCCGCTCATGCCAATATGGACATGAACGGTTTGCCGTACCTCAGTAGCCTGAACCCATCGGGGGTAGATGGCCAATTCGCAAGCATGCTCCCTGCACGTACCGTTGTGGACTGGCGTCCCACACGTCATAGTACCGCTCGTTCCGCCCGGACTGGGATGCCTCTCCGCGCGGTCGTTGGCCAGTTGTGCGGTTACCAAGCGCCTTCTGGCGGGGAGTGCGGGAACTGTGCGTATGGGAATGGACCGTTCGTTCACTGTCGAGTTGTTCTTCTCCCGGATCCCGCACAACCCACCATCCAGTGGAGTTGGGCGTGCGCGAGTTGTAGTTACTCCTCTGGTGGTAACAAATGTTCCTTTCGCCCGGAGAATGGCCAGCCCCCGATGTGGCTGATCGATCTCGTGCGGGCCAAAAACCCGTCGAACCCTCTCCTCAAGCACGCCAACGTACTCGCCGCTATTGCTGGGGCTCCGGCTTCGGCCCCTGCCACGCCGACCAAGTCCAAGAAGGATAAGGGCAAGGGTCGTGCGGATGGGAAGACTGTCCAGCAAGTTGCTGGAGGCGGTGGTAAGGTTGTTGCGGGTCCGGCCACTCCTGCTGGCGCGGGTGCGAAGAAGCGCAAGGATGCTGGCGGTGGCGCGGCAGCGGCGACCCCCAAAAGAAGGCCAAGACTGGTGCTGCCGCGGCTGGAGGTGCGAAGAAGAAGAAGAAGTATCCTGACGTTCCTCCCCGTGTGGAGGCTGCTCCTGCCCCTGGCCCCGCGTACAACTCCGTTTGGTACCATTCTCCTCTGGCCGAACCCGGCGTATCCCACATGAGTGACATTCCTGGTTCGGTGCGTTCGTATGCGGAGCTCAAAGAGGTTCGTACGCGTCTGGAATCCGACTTACGGCTCTTGAAGAAGGTTCTGCTTGATGCGGGTCATATTGATGACTCGGATGGGGGTGATGGGGGTGAGTCGGAGACTTCTGAGGGTGTTTTTGCGGCTCTTGAGTAATTTCTTTCACTGGTGCGTGGCTGGGCGGGGTTGGACGGAGTTTTTCTGTGTCTTTCTCTCTCGTTGGGGTCCGTATGACCCCGTTCTTTTCGCTGTACTTATCTTTCCGTGGAGCAAGGTATCTACCTGCTCATTTCTCGCCCTGTTTCGGGGCATAATGAACTCTGTCATGTTACTTTCTTGATGATGGTGCTGGAATAACGACCGCAAAGGGGCGCGTAGATCGATCTGAACCGTTTTGTATGGGTTCCTGATGAGCGTCCTCTGTCGATTCTTGCCCTGAGGATGCCACCGAGTCAGTGTCATCCTCGGATTCGTAGTCGTTAGTTTCCGAATTCCATTCATCCGCGTCCGGCAGGCCTAGCACGGGCGCGTTCTTGCCATCCTTCTGCCGATTTTTCTTCCGGCCCTGTGCCCGCGTTTTGGCAATCAGGTGCTCGGCGATGGCGTCCTCCCCCACGAATTCCCGGCGCATTCCTGTGCGCTTGAATTCTTGCCATTCGGCCCTTGTGAAGGTCGAAAGATCCGCGTATGTTGGCGGCGGGGGTTCAACCTCGTCAAGGACTTTGCGGAGCTCTTCGGGGCGGTTGATCTTCATACCGGCCCTCCGCAGTGCGGATCGCCCCGCAGGCGACGCCCATAGACGGGGGTCGTCGCCTACGTTCGCGTCCAAAAGCCTTGCTCCATTGATGAGGTTTCTCAGAACACGTCCTTGCGGTTCGGCCAAGGCGTACGTCCCCAGTGGGTGACTTTGGAGCACCTTGTACGGCCCGAACCACGTGTTCTCGTATTTCTTCTTTGCTTCATTCCGTACCAGGACCCAGTCTCCTGGCTGGAAGCTTGTTTTCGTGACTGCTGTGTCCCGGATCTGTTGTTTCTTGATCGCGTGGACGAGTAGCAGTTCGTTCGCTTTGGAGCGAGCATCCGAGAGGTGTCGGATCTGCTCGTCCCGGTTCTCTTGGGGACGACTGTCCGGGGAGCTGTCTCCATCGGATGAAATGCGTGGGTGCACTCCGTATACCAGGTAGTACGGACTTCTTTTTGATACCGCATGCTCCCGTACGCGGGCGGCGAACACTGCCTGGGTGAGGTATTCGTCCCACAGTCTTGTGGGTTTCCCCATCAGGTATTTTGTTAGCATCCGCCCAACCAGTCCGTTGAAGTTTTCTACCTTGCCGTTGGTACGGGGGTGGTAGGGTGTGGTTGTGCGGTGTCGTGCCTGGATTAATTCCGTAAAGTGGCGTACCACACCGGAGAGGAGGTTTGGGCCGTTATCCGAGATGAGTTCTGTAAATGCACCATAGTGTGCGTAAATGTCTCGGTATAGGAATTCCGCAATGACTTCTTCGGTGGCGTCTGGTACTGCCCGCGCCACCGGCCATCCCGTGGCGTAGTCAATGGCCGTGATGATCCATCTGTTGCCGTTGGGAGTGGTTGGTAGGCGGCCGATCAGGTCAATTCCCCAGCGTTGGAAAGGGCGCTCTCCTTTCGTGACCATATGCTGTGCTTCCTCGCGCTCTAGGCTTTTCCGCGAGCCTTGCGCAACTTGGCAGTTCGGGCAGGCTTTTACGGCCTCCTCGATGTCCGTTCTTATGGATGGCCACCACCCACGAGGCCGTACGATCCCGCACAGGCCTGGAAAGCCTAGATGACCGAATTCTCGGTGGGAGTTAAGCACCAGGTCGGTGCGGAATGGTGCTTCGAGGTATGGGGATACCTCCCCATCGTCGTGGGTATAGATCAGCTGTCGGTTGACCTCTGGTGACGCCCTTTTGTCGATCGGTACGTTTCGAAAACTTAGGTTCGTGGCGAATTTCTTCACAGCCCGGGCGGTTGCACGGTCGTTTGGTTCCGTCCCGTCTTCTAGGAATCGGATTGTCGCCGATAGCCATTCTTCTTCGGGAACGCCCTGAACCGCTCTTACGGTCGTGAGGCGGGCATTCCATGCGGTTCGTTCTTGGCTCACGTTGGCGGGTATGCTTTCGACCAGGTCTGGTCGCCGGCTGATTGCATCCGCCACGATGTTTTCGGAGCCTTTCCGGTAACGAATTGCTAGGCGGTATTCTTGGAATTCGGCGACCCAACGCGCGAGGCGCTTGCTATACTCTTTCGTGGTATTGAGATACTGCAAACTCGCGTTGTCGGTGATGATCGTGGTTTCGAAACGGTCACCATCGATGTACCGATCCCATGTGCGGATTGCTTCTTTGATGGCGAGGAGCTCTTTCTCGTGTACGGGGTAGTTTAATTCCGCCCCGTGGAGTTTCCTTCCGTCGTACGCGACGGGGTGCAGTATTCCTTCCTCGTCTTCCTGCATAAGGACCGCGCCGAGCGCCCATTCGGAAGCGTCGGTCTCGATTGTATACGGTTTGTTCCGGTCGGGTTGTTTGAGGATAGGCGCCGAGATGAGTAGCTCCTTGATCATGCGGAACGCGCTTTCGCATGCCTCCGTCCATACAATAGGTCGGAAACGCTTCTTGCGTAAGGTGCTATCGCTCTCTTTCAGGAGTTCGTGGAGTGGGACGCAGATTTTTGCGAAGTCTTTGATGAATCTGCGGTAGTACGTGGCGAGCCCAACGAACTGGCGCACGTCGTGCACGTTTTTAGGCCGTGGCCAGTTATTTAGTGCTTCGGTTTTGGCCGTCAGGGGTCGAATGGTCCTGTTCCCCACGACGTGGCCACAGAATTCCAGCTGGTCGGTAGCGAATTGGCATTTCGCTGGTGAGGCGTACAGTTTTTGTTCCGCCAGTAGCGCGAGGGCCTGTTCCAGGTGTTTGTAGTGCTCTTCTATTGATGCGGAGAAGATTAGAATATCGTCTAGATAGACGACTACGCTCCGGCCCAACATTGGCCGTAGCGTATTGTTGATCACTGATTGGAATGTGGCGGGGGCGTTGCAGAGTCCGAACGGCATGGCAAGCCATTCATACTTGCCCCATATCGTGTTGAACGCTGTTTTTTCGATTGCGCCCTCCCCCATTCGGATCTGCCAGTACCCGGCCGTGAGATCGATTTTTGACAGGAACTGGGCATTGCCCACTATGTCGAGTAGTTCCTGGATTCGTGGTAGCGGGTAGCCGTTTTTCTCCGTAATCTGGTTGAGCGCACGGTAGTCGATGCACATGCGCCATTTCCCGTTAGATTTCTTAACGAAAACGACTGGGAACCCCCATGCGCTGTTAGAGTAACGGATTAGACCTTTCCGGATGAGCTCCTCTATCTGTTTTGCTTGTTCGTCGAGTTTTTCGGCGGAAAGTGCGTAGGCATTGATATTCACAGGTCGAGACGCGCCGGTCTCGACTTCGTGCGCGACGTTTCGTTCAGGGGGCAGGGCCGTAGGGAGCTCCGCGCGGAAGAGGTCTTTGTATTTTTCTAGGATTGCCTGTATTCGGGGGTTTTCGTGTTTTGGCAGCTCCGATTGGGGCGCGGCGGCGTCGTCGGGTTTCGCCCGCACCATGAAGAGCCGCGCCTCCCTGTTCTTTTTTCGTAGAGTCCGCGCAACGTGCCTAGCGGATATCAGATTGGCATGCGCGTCGCCCTTCACGATCATACGTGACCCGTTCGTGGGGTATACGTCGTGGGTTGTATGAGTGTGATCTGTGAGGGTCATGACAGAGGTCTGCCAATTGATTCGTGGGTTTTCGGAACGAAGGAAGTCCCGCCCCAAGATAACGTCGTACTCCGTTTCTAGTACCCACGCCTTAAGACGGCCCGTCCATCCCCCTAGTTTTATAGGGAGTATGACGAAGCCGGCCGTTTCGAGGCGTTCCCCGTTGGCAATTGTCACCAATAGGGGAATCTTGGGTTTTCGTAACCTTGCGGTCTCGCCCGTTCTCCGCAAGACGCGAGGTGAGACAAAGGTGTTGCTCGCCCCGCTGTCGAGGAGCATACGGGCCTGCAAGGGCTGTTTTGGGTTCGTACAAATCTTTCCCCGGTAAAACGTTAACGAATCGCTCATAACGTTAAGGGACGCTGAGAGGTGCAGCGGTTCTTTCCGGCGGCGGCGATTGGATCGCGACAAGTTGCGTCGTTGTCGGTCCTTTTCCCGCCTCCGGTGCTGCGATGGAGACTCTGGCCGAGCCCGCGGGGGCGTGGTTTCGGAGTGGCGTGGATCGAGGGGATCATCCGCGTCGAATTGCGGTTGCTCAGGAGCCTGTTGAAGGCGGCCGACGAGGGCTTCCACGTCGTACGGCCGCACTAGTTTTTCGCCGGTTTCGCCCCGTAACGAGACGCAGCCTTCTGTCGTCGCTTCGTCTCTTCTGTTTTCGGGGCGCGGCATGCGCGGGCGAGGTGGCCTGGGTAGCCGCAGTTATGGCACGTGCGAGTTTCTTTTGCCGGCCGTGGGATCGGTGGTCGGCCGGTAAGGACCGACAGGTCCATCTCGTCAGGGCCGGCTGATGCGCTTGGCCCGTTTTGGTGGTGGCGCGCGATCATTAGGCCCCGTTCGTAGCCGATGAAGAGGGCGACGACCTCTATCAGTACGGTAGGTTGGTCTCGTTCCACCGCCCACTTGGCCTGATATTCGGTTTTCGTGCCCGCGATGAAGCGGTGGATTAGCAATTGTTCCGAAATCCCGGCGTCAAGGTCCGCTGCGGCTTGACGGAGGTTACCGGCGTACGCGCTGATAGACGTACGTCCTTGTTTTAGGCCGTCGAACCTCTCCCAGAGCTTCTCCTGGCTTAGGTGTTCCGAGAATTCTCTCTTGACCCAGCTTTTGAAGTCGTCCCATGTGGTAAACGTGCCGGAGCGTTGGTTTTCGCAGACTTGCTTGTAGTTCTCCAGGCGTTGTAACGCCGTTCTCACAAGCTTCCCACTGGCGTGGATGATACGTGCGGCTCCGGGCGTGTCGTATCCGGTGATATTCATGAGCTCGGCGAAGTAGCGGTCGCAATCGACTACCCATTTACGGGCCGCATCACCTTGGATGGTCCCGTCGTAGTTGTCGATTTTCCGGATGTCATTGATGATAGACCTTTTTACATCCTTGTCCATCTCACTCAGATTGAACACGCTCGCCGTTGGCATAACGGTCTGGTTCGTAGCGGCGGCTGCCGCCGCGGTCGTTGCTAGACCGGTTGGCGCCGTTGGGGTAGTCTGCGGAGGCGGGTGGGCATTTGCCATGATTTCGCTTAGTCGTGCGACTTCGGCTTGGTGAGTGAGTAGGCTTCGCGCCCGCTCTGCGGCTGCGTACAGCACTGGGTGGATCATTTCATGGTCCCGAGTGTTGTACATATGGAGGTAGAGCTCTCTTTCCCCAACCGTGAGGACATCAAGCGCTGCTTGGACCTCACCGGGAAGTCCGGCGTGGACCTGTTCACTGGTCAAGGCTGGGGTTTCGGGGGTGCTCATGTTGTTTCGGGTGCTCAGGGGTCTGTAACGTTGGTTGTTATTTCCCCCTTTTTGCGGCAGCGAGGCGTTCTATTTATGTAGGCTGGTCCTCGCTGGATGCGGATCTGTTTCTGACTAGTTCGGGCGAGTGACGCTTCACTCGGATCGATACGTCTCCTGACGGATAGTTCGGAGCCCGTCGGATGTCTCCGGCTGTGTATCCCTCACACCGCTTGTTCCTTGGTGAGGGGTATCCCTTGGCGGATCGTTAGTTCGCTCTAACTTCCCAACCACCATTCCGTGCGTTCCGGATCGTGTATTTTCCTTGCGTCCTCGCTCGAACCCAGGTCCGCTGGATCGTGTGTCGGGCTTGGGTACGGGGGTAGTAGAGGCCTTTTGGAGTCGTATTCTTCGGTACGTTCCTCGTGAGGCTTCTGGCGGATCCCGTCGTACCCTTCCCTAGTCCTCCGTAGGAGGAGGATTAAACCGACATGCTACCAGATGTGATTCAGAAAGGATCGCATAGTTTGTATTAGACAGGACGTATCGCAATGCTATATACAGGTCGATACGGAGTTCCACGTATGCCAAAGTGGCATTTGTGCGGAACAGGAATGATCCGCACGGTGTCCTGGGGCAACCAGAGACGCAGATCATGTGACTACAATGAGCTCTGCGGATCTCACTAGAAAATCACCTATAATAAGCTAGTTGCCAATCAACGAGGTATTTCTAAAGCTATATTCTCGATATAGTAAGGTTACGAAGAAGCGAAGCTAATAAATAAAGAGATATCTTTTAAGATAAAACCCTGCCTATATAGAAGAAATAGGGGGAGACACCCAGCGTAGAAATACTAGGAGATATATGATAAAAACATACCTTTATTATACGAAAGAAACCAGGCTATAAAGCAAAAATAGGACAAAGCTATAAAGGCTAACCTAACTTAGAAAGCCTAGGTTAATAAGAGACGCTAAGAAACCTAAGTATAGGGACAAAAATAGGCCTAGGGGAAGGTACCGTAGTAAGCAAATACTACTCTTATTAACGACGAATCGGTATATAGGTTCTTTTCTATGGAAAGCATCCTATCTACTAGCAAGCTAGCAACTAGTACGATATAGGTAAGCAAGCCGTCGGCTAGTAAGCAAATTGATATCTTAACCACCGTTATATCTACCTAAAACCACGTATAAAACCATACCGAACCGGTTAGAAAACGATAGGTAGTCGACACTAGCGCACAAATATATATATATAACAATCGAGAGTTATTTATGACTTTCGAGGATATATAAAGCAGCGTTCGGGTAGGAGACATAGAAACGATCGTTAATAGGGTAGGCACTATAGTAATCTATAGTATTAGTCCTATTAATAGAAAGGCAGTTAGAATAGAGTTATATAATACTAAGTACTCTCCTAATTTCTATAGTAATCTAATATCTAATAGGTTGATAATAAAGGTGGGATTATTAGTGAACTTTAGGATAGACTATATAGAAGTAGCTAATAGAAAACCGGTATACTAAGTATACTAGGACTAGAAGTTAACCTAGTTAAAATAACTAGAAAATAACTTAGTATTCGCTACTAAGAAGTCAGCCTAAGAACTAAGATCGGAAGCATCATTTCAAACCTAGTATAGACGCCTAGGCTATATTGGCTAGTAGCGTATTGCTAAGCTAGTAGAGATAACCGAAGGGATTACTATTAAAAGCAACCCTAGTACGAAGTAGGTATATAAAGCTTATTAATTAGTAGATACCCTAAGGTAGATCTCTCGCCGGAAGATAGGCCAAGTATATAGTATATTTAGATGGGTCTACTTCGACCTAGTATAAAATCAACTAGCTCACAATAGTTATATATAGTTGACGCATTTTTACCTAGATGGTATTAGATACCACTTTGTCTTTATATATACTAAGAAAAACGACTACCAAATCGTTATTAGGAAGTTCCTAGTATTAGTTAAGAACTAGTTGAAGATAGAGATTAGAGTATTCTACTATAACAACGAGCGAAGTATAGGTTATAAAGTTGAAACTATAATTAAAGCCGAAGGATATACTATTAAGCATTTACTACCTGGCTTACTAGAGATAAACGGTCCTACTAAGAGATCTAGGGGGATAGTAGTACGTACTACTAGAGCGTTAATTAACGATATAGAGCTCCCCTATATACTATAGCTAGAGGCAATATATATAGCAGTATATATCCTAAATAGGACCCTAACCCAAATCAACAATAGCAATACTAGCGGCAGCAATGCTAGCGGTACCTAGTAGATCATACCTTAGAAAGAGCTAATAAAGCACGCTATACTAGATAGCATCTAATATTAGACTATCAATCTATTAAATATAAGATTGTATAGTTGCTTAACGTACTCGAGAATCATTAAGAGAGTATAGTCCGACAAGATAGTACCTAGAGCAGAGATAGGATATCTCGTTAGGTATATCTCTAAGAACCTATATAAAGTATGGTTCCCCTATAAAGGACGTACTAGTATAGGAAGGGTCGACGTTGTACGAGATACCGTTTTTAACGAAACGAGGCGGTACTCGAAATCGATACCGATACCTAAAACAGAGGATACTATTAGTACTATAACAGATAGACTAGATATATAGCTGTAAGTACTTACCACAGAAGAAGCATAGGTCGAAATCAGTACGTAGATAGAGATGCCGAGATCGATAGCTAGGATAGCTCTACAAGATAAAACTAAGTATACCGAGTAAGGTAGATATAATATAGTTGATAAAATAGCTATCAATATAGCTAGTATCGACGATATCGATAATAAAGTTGATAATCAAGAGATAGTTGATCAAGGAATAGTTAACAGAGAGAGAACCCTAGTATAGGTAGTTATAAAGACGAACTCTAGATTGCCTACCCTATAGTCTATTATTAGACCGAGGGAATCGAGGGAGTAAATAGATACTATACTAGGAAGCTTTCTATCATCCTCACTACTACCATCAAGATCATTAAGACCACTATCGTCACGAATAGCATCATTATCTCCGAATCCATCGATTCTAATACCCCGAGAAACCCTATCATCGTCGCTAGATCCGATTTCCGTGATACCGTCGATCGAAACTAGGGGGGTAGAAGTAAGAGATAAAGTAAGAGATAAAGTAAGAGATAAAGTAAGAGATAAAGTGAGAGATAAAGTAAGAGATAAAGTAAGAGATAAAGTAAGAGATAAAGTAAGAGATAAAGTAAGAGATAAAGTAAGAGATAAAGAGTAAGAGATCGAGAGATAGCTATAACGTGAAATAGCTTACTCGCCGTCACCAGTACTATTATCGTCGTCTTATCGAGCGTCCTCCTAAGCATCGACATCCTCGAATCAAGTACTAAGAGATATCTTAGGTGATATAAGCATAACAAATATCATCACTGGCACTAGATCTAAGAGACTAAGAACGGATCTAGATTATATAGCCTACCTATCTCTTAACGATACTAACCAAGCAGAGCCACTAAGTCTACTTTATACTTTCATAATAAGTATAAATCAGAAATTCTATATAAAGCTTCATCGTGATAAACTACCCCTACCACTAGAGAACTAGTCCTAAGTGAAGGATTATAGATTCGGGAAGGAGTTTATAGGAGCAGTAGGCTTCGAGGTCTAAACGTTAAAGAAGAAAGAAACCTACACTAAGGTTCTAATCCCGAATCAGAGAGGAATACAAGTATTACTATTGAAATAGGTTTTTATATACAAATTCGACGCCGACAGATACCTCGAGAAGTTTAAAGCACGAATCTATATCCGAGGTGACCTCTAATAGTTATTAATAGAGGAAAAGAGAGCCGCTATACTAGCTATCAAGACAGCAAGGGCTATCTTTGCCTTAGTAGTAGTATTTGATCTTAATATAAAGCAGAGAGACGTTGTTACTATATTCTTAAACTTAGTACTATAAGGTAAGGTTTATACTAAGTACCTACTAGGATTCGAAGTACTAGGTTAATACTAGCTACTCCACAGAGCGTTATACGGCTTACGAATGTCACCTAGATTGTGGTAGCAAGAAGCAATAAGGGTACTAGTTAAACTAGGCCTTACCCTAGTGCTAGAAGATCCGTATATCTTTATTATAAATAGTATTATCGTCTTCTTTTACGTTAACGATATTATTATCGTAAACTATCTAGATCCTTACTACGCTAAGTAGGTAGCTAAGCTAGATAAAGAGATTAAGAAGTAATAGGAATTGCGTAAACTAGATATAAACTAGTTCTTAAATATACGTATTCTTAGAGATAGAGATTAGAAGAAACTATGGTTATATTAAGATAGCTATATTAAGAGTATAGTAGCTAAGTATAACTTAGTCACTACGAGAAAGGTAGGATCTCTACTTGCTATCGAATAACTGCTACTGTACGATAGGGTAGCCACACCGAGTCAGATTCATAGTTTCTAGGCTAAGGTTAGATCTACTCAGTATACCACTACTATCACCCGGCTAGATACTTTAAAAGCTATAGCTAAGCTAGCTAAGTTTCTTACTAACCCTAGTCTAAAGCATATTAATACTATTGACCGAGTCATATAATACCTATACGAAACTAGGTACTAGGCCATTAAATATAGTACTAAAGAATAATATAAAGACAAATACTAAGGTCTCTAGCTTACTACGAAGTTAGTTAAATTCGTAAGCGATGCTTTATTCGGAGATAATAAGGATAGGAAAAGTTCGGAAGGCTACATTTATAAGCTATACAGCGGCCCTATTGACTGGAAAGCGACGAAACAAAAGACCGTCACAACGTCAACCACTAAAGTAGAGCTCCTTATACTAGCAGAAGCAGGTAAAACTATATAGTAGTAGCGCTGAGTCCTCGAAGTACTAGGCTTCTAGCTAGATCACCCCTTGTCTATCATATACGATAACTAGCAAACTATCGATCTATTAACGAAGGAAGGATTGGCGATATATACGAAGCTACGGTATATAGATATTAATAGGTGCTGGATAAGATAGGAGGTTAGCGAGGGTCGAGTTAATGTGGACTAGGTTCTAACTGCGGCTATGCCGGTAGATGGCCTTACGAAAGCTCTTCCTAAACAGAAGCAGCATCTCTTCCGAGAGATAATTAGGATAAGAGAAATCAGGTATCTGATTCACCTAGAAACAGTGGAAAAATGAAGGAATCAGCAGCTCTTGAAGCCAGGAAAATGTAGGCTTTAAAGAGCTGGGGGGTGTGTCAAAGTGCAAGGTAGATTACATGGGAGAAACAAGGTATGATACCGGAAAATCATGTGACTATTGGTACTCGATATACTATACAAAAGTGTATATTATAGATTAGTTAGTAAGGTCCGTATAGATTGGTTAAATTGCGGATCATGTCATTTTAGTTAGTTAGAGTTCTTAATATTAGTCATTTTGACCATATATTTCAATACGATAGATTTCTGTTATTGGATATAATTAAGTAAACCAAATACCCACAATTACCACCTAGAAAATGTATAAGTTATATATTTGAGATCCTTAGTATGTTTGTTTAGTTTGTAACCTAGTTTGGGGCCCCAGACCTATTACTGGGTCGAAGGGCTCGACCTAAAACCCAACCCAGACTAGGTTGGGTCTGGGTTGGGTCTGGGTTTTACTGGGTCGTGCGGAAGACTATGTGTGACGATCTGTAGGGATCTTTTTCGGTAGAATACTTTCTGCTACCGCTGACCGCCTGGGAAGTTTGTATTGTGACGACCTGAGTTCTTCTGCCGAAGACTTTCTGCTGTCGTTGACCGCCTGCCGAGTTTGACTGGTTGTTTGTTATAGCAGGTTCCTATAAAGACCTTGTCCTAGTAGATCCTTTTGATAGAAATCTATTGTAATGAAATGTATGGTTAAAATGACTGATATTGAGAACTCTAACTAATTTAAATGACATGGATCCGTCTTTTATATAATCTGTACGGACCTTGCTGACTAACTGTAATATGTACTTTTGTATGGTATGTCGAGTACCGAGGGTCATATGATTTTCTGGTATCATACCTTGTTTCTACCATATAATCCACCTTACACTTTGACACACCCCCCTAGCTCTTAAAGCCTGTATTTTCCTGGCTTTAAGAGCTGCTGATTCCTTTATTTTTCTACTGTTTCTGGGTGAATTAGATACCTGATTTCTCTTATCCTAATCATCTCTCGGAAGAGATGCTGCTTCTGTTTAGGAAGAGCTTTCGTAAGGCCATCTGCTGGCATGGCCGCAGTTGGAACCTAGTCTATATTGACTCGACCCTCGCTAATCTCCTACTTTATCTAGTATCGATTGATATCCACATACCGTAGCTTCGTATACATCGCCGACCCCTCCTTCGTTAAGAGATCGATAGTTTGCTAGTTATCACACATAATAGATAAGGGATGATCTAGCTAGAAGCCTAATGCTTCGAGGACTCGGCGCTACTACTATACAGTTTTGCCTGCTTCTGCTAGTATAAGAAGCTCTGCTTTAGTGGTTGACGTTGTGACGGTCTTTTGTTTCGTCGCTTTCTAGTTAATGGGGCCGCCGTATAGCTTATAAATATAGCCTTCCGAACTCTTCCTATCCTTATTGTCTCCGAATGACGTATCGCTTACGAATTCAACTGACTTCGCAGCAAGCTAGAGACCTTGGTTTTTGTCATATTGATCTCTAGTACCATACTCGATGGCCTAGTATCTGGTTTCGTATAGGTATTGTATGACTCGGTTAATAGTATTAATATACTTTAGACCGGGGTTGGTAAGAAACTTAGCTAGTTTAGCTATAGCCTTTACTATATCTAGCCGGGTGATAGTAGTGGCGTATTGAGTAGATCTAACCTTGGCCTAGAAACTATGAATCTGACTCGGTAATGCCACTTTATCGTACGGTAGTAGCTGATCGGTAGTAGTAAGTAGAGATCCCACTTTTCTTATGGTGACCAAGTTATATTTCGCTACTATGCTTTCAATATAGCTATCTTGATATAGCTATAGTTTCTTCTAATCTCTGTTTCTAAGAATACGTATATTTAAGAACCAGTTTATATCTAGTTTATGTAATTCCTATTGCTTCTTAATCTCTTTATCTAGCTTAGCTACCTACTTAGCGTAGTAAGGATCTAGATAGTTCACAATAATGATATCGTTAACGTAAAAGAAGACGATAATGCCATTCATAATAAAGATACACGGGTCTTCTAGTACTAGGGTAAGGCCTAGTTTGACTAGTACCCTTATTGCTTCTTACTACCACAATCTTAGTAATATTCGTAAGCCGTATAGCGCTCTGTGGAGTAGCTAGTATTGACCTAGTATTTCGAATCCTAGTAGGTACTTAGTATAAACCTTACTTTGTAATACTAAGTTTAGGAATATAGTGATAACGTCTCTCTACTTTATATTAAGATCAAATACTACTACTAAGGTAAAGATAGCCCTTACTGTCTTGATAGCTAGTATAGCGGCTCTCTTTTCCTCTATTAATAACTATTAGAGGTTACCTCGGACACAGATTCGTGCTTTAAACTTCTCGAGGTATCTATCGGCGTCGAATTTATATATAAAAACCCACTTCAAAGGTAGCACTTATATTCCTCTCTGATTCGGGATTAGGACCTTAGTATAGGTTTCTTTCTTCTTTAACGTTTAGACCTCGAAGTCTACTGCTCCTATAAACTCCTTCCCGAATCTATAATCCTTTAATTAGGACTAGTTCTCTAGTAGTAGGGGTAGTTTATCACGATAAAGCTTTATATAGAATTTCTAATTTATACTTATTATAAAAGCATAAAGCAGACTTAGTGGCTCTGGTTAGTTAGTATTGTTAAGAGATAGGTAGGCTATATAATCTAGATCCGTTCTTAGTCTCCTAGATCTAGTGCCGGTGATAATATTTGTTATGCTTATATCACCTAAGATATCTCTTAGTGCTTGATTTAAGGATGTCGATGCTTAGGAGGACTCTCGATAAGACGACGATAATAGTGCTTTAGAGGACGCTCGATATAACGACGATAATAGTGCTTTGGAGGACGCTCGATATAACAACAATAATAGTGCTAGTAACGGCGAGTAAGCTATTTCACGTTGTAGCTACCTCTCGATCTCTTGCTCTTCATCTATATCTACTTCATCTCTTACTTCATCTCTCACTTCATCTCTCACTTTATCTCTTACTTCCACCCCCCAGTTTCGATCGATGGTATCACGGAAATCGGATCTAGCGACAATGATAGGGTTTCTCTAGGTATTATAATCGATAAAATCGATAGATTCGGAGATAATAATGCTATTCGTGACAATAGTAGTATTAATGATTTTGATAGTAGTAGTAAGGATGTTAGAAATCTTCCTAGTATAGCATCTGTTTACTCCCTCGATTCCCTCGGTCTGATAATAGACTGTAGGGTAGGCAATCTAGAGTTTGTCTTAATAACTACCTATACTAGGGTTCTCTTTCTATCAACCATTCCTTAATCAACCATCTCTTAATCATCAACTTCATTATCGATATCATCGATACTAGCTATATTAATAGCTATTTCATCAAGTATATCTTACTGGGTATACTTAGTTTCATCTTACAGAGCTATCCTTGCTATTGATCTCGGCATCTCTATCTAGGTACTAATCTTAATTTATACTTCTTTAGTAGTAAGTATCTACGGCCAGTTGTTCTAGATACCTAGTCCATCTATCATGGTACTAATAGTATCTTCTATTTTAAGCATCGGCATCGATTTCGAGTACCGCCTTATTTTATTAAAAACGGCATCGCGTATAACGTCGACCCTCCCTATACTAGTACGTCCTTTATAGGGGAACCATACTTTGTATAGGTTCTTAGAGATATACCCGACGAGATATCCTATCTCTACTCTAGGTACTATCTTATCTGACTATACTCTTTTAATGATTCTCGAGTACGTTAAGCAACTATACAACCTTATATTTGACAGGTTGATAGTCTAATATTAGATACTATCTAGTACGGCATGCTTTATAAGCTCTTTCTAAGGTATGATCTACTAGATACCGCTAGTACTACTGATTTGTGTTAGGGTCCTATTTAGGATATATACTACTATATATATTGCCTCTGGCTATAGAGTATAGGGTAGCTCTGTATCGTTAATTAACGCTCTAGTAGTACGTACTACCACCCCCCTAGATCTCTCGGCAGGACCGTTTATCTCTAGTAAGCTAGGTAGTGAATACTTAATAGTATATCCTTCGGCTTTAATTATAGTTTTAACTTTATAACCTATACTCCGCTCGTTATTATAGTGGAACACTCTGATCTCGATCTTCAACTAGTTCTTAACTAATACTAGAAACTTCCTAACAGCGATTTGGCAGTCATTTTTCTTGGTATGTGTGAAGACAAAGTGGTATCTAATACTATCGAGGTAAAAATGCGTTAACCATATATAACTATTGTAAGCTAGTTGATTTTGTACTAGGTCGAAGTAGACCCGTCTAAATATACTATATACTTGGCCTATCTTCCGGCGAGAGATCTACTTCAGGGCGTCTACCAATTAACAAGCTTCACATACCTACTTCTTATTGCTAGGGTTGCTTTTAATAGTAATCCCTTTGGTTATCTCTACTAGCTTAGTAATACGCTGCTAGCTAACGTAGCCTAGGCGTCTATGCTAGGTTTGAATTGATGCTTCCGATCTTGGTTCTTGGGCTGACTTCTTAGTAGCGAATACTAAGTCATTTTCTGGTTGTTTTAACTAGGTTAACTTCTAGTCCTGGTACACTTGGTATACCGGTTTTCTATTAGCTACTTCTATATAGTCTATCCTAAAGTTTACTAACAATCCCGCCTTTATTATTAATCTATTAGATATCAGATTACTATAGAAATTGGGAGAGTACTTAGTATTGTATAACTCTATTCTAACTACCTTTCTATTAATAGGATTGATACCATAGATCACTATAGTGCCTACCCCGTTAACGATCGTTTCTATATCTCCTACCCGAACGCTACTTTGTACGTCCTCGAAAGTCATAAATAACTCTCGATTATTATATATATATATTTATGCGCTAGTGTCGACTACCTAACGTTTTCCAACCGGTTCGGTATGGTTTTATACGTGGTTTTGGGTGGACATAACTATGGTGGAGATATCAATTTGCTTACTAGCCGACGGCTTGCTAGCCTATATTATGCTAGTTGGTAGCTTGCTAGCCGACGGCTTACTAGCCTGTGTTGTGCTAGTTGGTAGCTTACTAGCCGACGGCTTGCTGGCCTATGTTGTGCTAGTTAGTAGCTTGCTAGCCGACGGCTTGCTGGCCTGTATCGTGCTAGTTAGTAGCTTGCTAGCCGGTGGCTTAGCCGCCGGTGGCGTGCTAGCCTATATAGAGAAGAACCCATATGCCGAGTCCTCGTTAAGAGTGGCATTTGCTTGCTGCGGTGCCTTCCCCTATACCTAGGTTTCTTGACGTCTCTTGTCAACCCAGGCTTTCTAAGCTAGGTTAGCCTTTATGGCTTTGTCCCATTTTTGCTTTATAGTCTAGTTTCTCTCGTATAATGAAGGTATATTTTCATCATATATCTCCTAGTATCTCTACGCTGGGTGTCTCCCCCTATTTCTTCTATATAGGCAGGGTTTTATCTTAAAAGATGTCTCTTTATTTATTAGCTTCGCTTCTTCGTGACCTTGCCATATCGAGAATGTAGCTTTGGAAATACCTCGTTGATTGGTAACTGGCTTGTTATAGGTGATTTTCTAGTGAGCTCTATACCGGTTAAGCAGTTAAGTAAAGGTGATGTCGTTCCTATCTTAAAGCCTCAGAGTCTATATTTTATAGAAATCAGGTGATATGACTAAGATAGCATCAAGGAACTAAGTTAGAGTATTATCTACTTCCGACATCCTTGCTCTCTTATACCTTGCTTGAACTATCTCCTAGTTTAATAACTACTTATCGATATCCGTATTTCTCTCTAACCCTCTATCTAGGGTTCTCCACGCTTATCGAAGCCTAGCAGCATTGGTTAGATCATACTCGGCAGCGAACCTTTAACAAAGGTTACGGAGAAGTATATATAGAGTTTTATAGTCGATAATAAAGGGTTGGTAGTTAGTATAAACGCTGTTTCGAATAGCGGTCACTACTATATTTAACCCCTTCTTTTACTAGGTATATACAGTATTATCGATAGTCTATTGTGCCTAGAGCATTTTCATTGATTCAAACCATTAATCTTTATACTCGGCTTGTGCTTCGGCTATCGAGATAACCTTAGTTAGTACCTTCAGAGGTTCTAGTTCCTCCTCGTTGCTAGGATCACAGAGCTCCTATACGTTAAATTATATGGCAATTGACTCGATATTCGCTATCTATAAATCCTATGATATTGAATCCTTTAGTATAACGCGAGAGGATAAACCCGCGGAGAGGTATTTAGCCATAATACTGATGGTTGTGGATAGATTTCCGATTTTTCTTCGATTCAGGGGTTGCTTCGGCGCTAGGTAGATGACTTCTTGTCACTTTTTGTGCCTTAGTTTCGGCGACAGTAGGTTGATCTTTGAATTGATCTTTATTGGAACGATTCCGGGCTCATAACTAACAGAAATCTATCGTAATGAAATGTATGGTCAAAATGACTGATATTGAGAACTCTAACTAATTTAAATGACACGGATCCGTCTTTTATACAATCTGTACGGACCTTGCTGACTAACTGTAATATGCACTTTTGTATGGTATGTCGAGTACCGAGGGTCACATGATTTTCTGGTATCATACCTTGTTTCTGCCATGTAATCCACCTTGCACTTTGACACCTTTTCTTGCTTTCTTTTACTCTCTGTACTTAGTATTTTCGTTGAAATGCACTCTTTTGATTAAGAACTGGCTGGTAACAAAATAGGCTGGTTTTGCGGAGCAAATATAGGAAAGGTTAGACGAATTAAAGGAATGCGCCGCATTAGACGTATTTGAGGCACGTTACGGAAGCGCGCGAACGAATAACGGACCTTAGGGAACATACCCCTACGTACACACGGGTGCTCTCTATATACGAACGGAGATCCCCCTAGACACCGCCGGGAGGAGGGGGGGTATTGTAACGGGCCAGTACCCGGTTGACATCACGTGCGCGTACGTGACCTTCCGCACACCCCCTCTTATTTACGTTCGACCACGTCAGCTCCCACTTCTCTCCTTAAGCTTTTAGATAACAGCAAACGGCTTAGCTAGTTTGAATCAAACCTGGCTTCGTCCCTTCACATATTGAATCAATTTGGCTTCCACCCTTCACAATATCTTTAGATTAATTAATCTAATAGAGACGTCGGGCGGCCTAGGCCTATACGTTTAGGTCGCTATAGATCTTTTCTAGATAATCTAGTAGCTCTTCCGGACTACTATCGTTTCGTCGGTATTTTATATATATTCCGGTATTCTTCTAGGCGAGCTTCTCTAGCCGGGAGAATATATATATAAATTGTTCGTAAGTAGTACCGATAGCCTCGTTATCGACTACTAGTTTATTTTCTATTATAATACGCTAGGTAGGCTAGTTATTTATACTTCCTACGAATAATACTAGGTTAGGGAGTCTCGCTCTCGGTCGGCGGTAAGGCTCTCCGATATTTAACGACGTTTCGGCGGGGGTTCGTACTTATTCTATAACCGTTTCGTTAATATTCTCGTCGGTTTCTATATTAATACCTTACTACGCTAATATCTCTTTAAGGCGGCGAATCCGCTCTCTTTATATAGCGGAGAGTCGTTCCTAAGTCGCTATATACTACTTCTATATAGTCACGATCCGCTATTAGGAAGTAGTAAACTACTCTATTACTTCGCTATAGGCCTATTGATTCCTTATTATCTATTATATCATCGTCTCCGCCTATAGTAGGGGCGTATTCTACTAAGTTTGAGGATCTATAGTTACTAGTATATTCCGTTGGTATTTCGTTGCTAAATCGAGGGTGATTTAGGGGTAATTCTTCTACTACGCCTAGGAATTATCGCTTCTAGGGCTTTTCCGTTGGGGGTCCGATGGTTTAACGATAAGAATCGGAAGATTGATATATATAAAGGGCTATAGCTTTATTGATTCAATTAGGCTAGGCCAATATGCTGTTTATATCAATCTTGCAGAAAAGGTCACTATCTACCGACGATAGGGGTTTATGTATGTTGTGGGCACGTGCCTCACGTGATCCAGGCCGGGCTCTGGCCCGTTACAGAAAGAGAGAGCTGGCAGAGTATGGGGTTTAAATAGTAGAGCGCTCCCCTATGCTAGCAAACAATATAATAATACAAACAATCCCTCCTTCCTAGCTATTACCAGATTAGGTATAGTAGCACTTCTTTTAAACAAAGGAAAGAAAGCAAGCGAATGTAGATGAAGTAACAAAGGAAAGAAAGTAAGCGAATGTAGATGAAGAAAGCAAACGAATGTGAGAAAGCAAACAAAGCAAGCATGTGACATAGGAAAGAATAAACGAGCGTAATGCATACAGAGCATGCAGATCGTGACACCCCGTACCGTCATTTTATTAGCTTCTTTTGTATATATAGGACCCAATTATTAGTGCCTCTTTGTAAGCATTTAGGGATTATATAGTTAGCCAGCAGTTGCTGCTTCTTGAAAATTACACTTATTTTACCACTTGCTCCGTATAGTAAGCTTTTGGTATCAAGTCACATTAGTTCTCCTTAGTTCGACATATATAAACGCCATACCATGACACCACCTATCCCTATATCAGCTAGGCCAGTTTCTTTGCTGTGTTGCCAGGATGGTCGTGTGGGCTTAATTTTTCCTGCACCAGTACAATGACAGTGTATCCATCTTTAGTTTCTATTTGTCTCTTGAGAAAGCGAACCTCAATGTTGGTCGTATATACAAAAATAGTATTTTCGGTGAGTGTTTTATGACCAGTTGGTTTATTAGACATTGTAGCAGGTACTCATTTATGTAAATAGTAAGATGTTGATAAAAAGTTCCATTGCTGGGTGGATGCGCAACACCGGAAGGGCATAGAACGACTGATTACAGCTGTTCCGGAACTATTGCTACAAAAGATATAGCCCCGACCAGAGACCGTGGAGAAGAAGGCCAAGAGAGATAAACCGTCAAGGTATTAGAGATTCCGTGGCCAGTGTGTGCGATCGTGGATATATTTCGCTAAGTCATGAACATCTCGATGCCAACTATATATAGAAGGGTTATGTCAGAGGCTCGTTCTGCTCGTGAAACTGGCGGCTAGTTGCATGCGTTTTGTAGCTAACTTACAGGTCGTTGCTCTCATCGTGTATTGGCACTATAAGGGCAGACAGCAGCCCCAGCAGCCCTGTGTAGACAAACCGAGTCAAAATTGTACAGGGTGCAAAAGATCGGTTAGTTAGAAGACAAACCTCGAATCCTGAGACCTTCTGAGAAAAGGGTAAAAAGACATGGTTAGTATATCGTTGGGTCAGTTGATAATAAGAGGTCTCACCTGACCATATGGACAACTCCGTGGCTGCTTTTCGCACACAGCAGCGCAGACCGTAGCTTGAGATTGACCAATGAGTGCCAGACAAAGGATCGCAAGGACCAGAGTCGGCAAACGGAGGATTCCTGTAGTCATCGAGAGGGAGAAATCAGCCTACACAGGCTTATGGAAGGAAGATAAAATGAGGACACAGTATTCTGGCCAAAGTGCGAAACCTATCCCTCTTATAGCAAACCACCAATCCCCTGCACTCTACAACGCCACAAGGAGTTCTTTTGTCAGTCTTATCCTTCAATAAAGAGGATGGAATAAGAAGATCAAAGGAAATGTGTTTTCTTCTTCTTCTTCTTCTTCTTCTTCTTCTTCTGGACCTGATCTAATACCATTTGTTTTCTTCATACATTAGATGACAAAGTGTAAGAGTCGAGAATATTGTCCTGCCCAGCTTGTCATTCCCATTTCGTTGGCAAAATTAGGCAACTTAATGCCCTTCGGGTATTAGTGGGCCGTGACATGGGTATGCTGCAGGTAGCGGACCATTTTTTTGTGTCCAAAACCAGAAATTGAAATTTCTAGTGAATGGGACCGTCGTGTGATCGATCCCCTTGAATCAAGGGCCTTGATTATGAGACATTTGGAGCCATGACCCAGTAGCCCAACTTACCTTTGATCAAGCCTAGCTGCTCGGGTTCCACCGGTTCGAATATGCCACGCGAATGTGCTACGGTAGATGTGGAGTGTGATAACCGGTAACCCCCCCATAAAGCGACCTTATAGGAAAGCTAGACCTAGATTTTTCAGAGACAGGGTCCAAAATTTGAAAGTGAGGTATACTATGGCGAGCTCTCAGTGAACGATACCACTCGCGAACCAAATACGGTATCTCCGAATCAGGTCCCTTGCCTTGAGAGGAATGTGCTATCCATATTCCTCGCTCCGATAAGTGAAACCATCCCCTGAAAGCAGATCCCGGTAATGCAAGTCCCAGCATATCTTGACTTTTTGACTTTGGATTCGGTACGGATGTCAGTACGTATTTGGTTTAGTGGTCAGACCAACTCAGTGATCGGGGTGAATGATTTCGCACAATCTCACACACCTATATAATACAAGTATCACCCGGAGACAGGTTCGAGTTTAAGCAAAATTGGTCATAACCACTCTATGAACATGGAGGCTCAAGCGGCCCTATTTCAGCATACCGTGGGAGCTTCCCTTTCAACAGGTCCGAGATGCAGCCACTATTACTTTCATGAATAGCCGTTCACGTGCATGATGTGTAAATTGATAGAATCTCGGAAGATACTAAAGCTCAACGTAGAAGGCCTGGTTAACTCCTTGCACACCTCATCGCTAATTGGAATGCGTCCGAATAAACCAAAAGTACAATATATAGCAAGATAGATTCAAGCTCGCCTATAAGCCTCGTAATTAGGAACCCGGAGAAGCACCGCAGTGTACGGTTGAGTGAGTCTCTCGAAGCGTAGGAACCCCAGCAAAGAGAAACTAGTGCTCCGCAACCAGGGCATTTTCGTAGGATATGCGAACGTAGCTCTCACAGAAGGGGTATCTGATTTATGACAATAGTTAGATAGCTGGCTCAGCTTTCCAAATTCGATCTGTCAGGCTCGAGCTACGTCGTTATAGTGGGTTCCGCTCATTGTGTTACTAGTACGTAGGTCATTTTAGATTGATTGTCCAGATTAGCAGCGGCGTAGCCACACCACCTATACATTACATTGGATATCTCTGATCCACCAGGCCGCAGTTGCTAATGAGACAAGGTCATAGGAATCATCCAAATCAAGTCTAGATAAAGCATGAAATGGACATCCATACAGTACAGTCCAGACTACTGGTGACAAGAACATATCTAGTGATGACTATGAGTAGCAAAACTAGAGAATAAGAAGATACGAGCAAGGCTATCAAGAGGATGGATGATATCACCATCGTATAGAGGGAACAGAAACCGATCTGCTTCTATACCAGGTTCATGCTAAAGAGCGCAGTAGATATCAAACAGGAACTAGGGTGCGGTTTCTGTTTGAATGCAACTTATCGGGGACTCCGAGTTAATTAGCGCTCAAAGTTCTCGGTCCCTAGTCTCCACAGTGCGTTATTTCCCTGTCACTTCTTAGTTGACGCCGATTGTTTGGAGAGCGGAAAGTAAACCACTTGTCGTCTGATTTATTCCGAATTTTTATTTTCTCTCCCGGTTGGACAAAGAGCCCGGGTCCACATGGGCGCGGGAGGCAGCGCCCCAGAGCTTGGCCCTAGAAAAATATATATAGGCCGAGTGAGTTCGTCCACGGGTATATTACAAACAACCACATTTCCCTAAGATACAAGACGTAGCGCGATGTAACAAAGAATAGGGATTTAAATGTACCCTCCTGGCCCGGCCCCGATGTACCAACTCGCCCCAAAAACCCTTTTATGTTCGGATGCGGATGCCAACGGCATTTAATGTATCCACCTGGCCTTTCTCGCGGAACCCACCCGAGACTAGTAAGAGTTTCGGGAATTCGGTGATCGATGGGCTGTAGATTAATTTCTCCTCCGATGATGCCGGGTTCTGTTTTCCCAAAATGCGTCCTGATATCATTACGCTATCTTGCCTCTTATCTACGTAATGGCTTTATTTGTAGTTAGTTAACCAACGTGTCGTTGAGATATCAAGTTGTAATTTATCGCATTTACTATGTATTTTTGAGGTGGCTACTCGCTTGTGGTGGTCACTCGCTTGTGAAATACGTTACTGTCGTAGATGTTACCAGCTAGTTCTTAATCAAAAGAGTGCATTTCAACGAAAATACTAAGTACAGAGAGTAAAAGAAAGCAAGAAAAGGATCTACTGGGACAGGGTCTTTATGGGAACCTGCCACAACAAACAACCAGTCAAACTCGGCAGGCGGTCAACGACGGCAGAAAGTCTTCGGCCGAAAAAGATCCCTATAGATCGTCATATAACCCCCGACTAAAATTACATTCAGTCCCTGAATGCTAGCTTGTTATCATCAATATAATCCTCGAGGACTCGATCTTCTTCATCTGCATCTAACTAATCCTATAAACGTATCGGGGGATTAGGTTTGGTAGGATACTATACGTAGAATTCTTATATTTTCCTCGGTATATACTTTATACTACCGGTAGGATACCACTATAGATTAAGGTTATATGACAGAAATCTATCGTATTGAAATGTATGGTCAAAATGACTGATATTGAGAACTCTAACTAACTAAAATGACATGATCCGCAATTTAACCAATCTGTACGGACCTTGCTGACTAATCTGTAATATGCACTTTTGTATGGTATGTCGAGTACCAATGGTCACATGATTTTCCGGTATCATACCTTGTTTCTCCCATGTAATCCACCTTGCACTTTGACAAAAACCTTTAAAGCGTAAAGACTATTATAAAGTTTGTAAAGACTATTTAGGAGGCATTTTAGACGGCGACGGTATAGAGGGGCGATAAGAAACCTCTAGAAGGAACGTTATAAAGTAGGCTTGTCGAGGTCTATAAGTTTCGATACGGAGAACTCCGCGACCGAAAATCTCTTATATTTGATCGAATAAGACAGCTAAACTACCCCCTAAGGGGGTTTAGGACTAATTAGGGTATTTCCCGACGATACTATTGCTCGGGGCTAAGACGTTTCCTATTGCCCTCTTCGACGTTTTTAGTAGGCGCCCTCTTACCTTAGAATTAGGTCTACCTAACGACGGTAAATAATTGCTTATCGATATCCGTATTACTCGATCTTTTTCGAGGTTATTACTATCGTTATCGCTATCGCTCGAGCGACTATACTATCGTATTCTAGTTAGAGAGTTCTTCTTAGCCTTTATAACTACTTTATCGTTTCGACGGATAGGGATAATAACGGAAACGGTAGGAAATCGCTCTTGCTACGCGGATTTTGCCTTTCGTCGCGGACAAAGGGATAGAGAGTTTGCTAGTACGACTTACGATTAGTTGACTAAGCGAGTTTTAGATTTAAGACGGGAGAAGGTATACGCTTAACTCTCGGTAAGTCTACCTTCTATATCCTTATCTAAAATAGCCTTACTAATCGAGGGTTTATTAACCTAGATAATTTATATTATTACCCTATCCTTTATAATATCCGTCTGATCTCTATAGTTTTCTAACCCGGACGTAGTATTATCTACGACGGATTTATCTTAAATAATAGTTTTAATACTAGGCCGTACTTATATATATATCGGGGGTAATAACGAGATATACGGGTAAGCTAAGCTAACTTCTAGCGGAGTAGGGCTTTTATCAGTCTTATCATAAATTCCTAGTAACGAGATACTATCTCGGTACTATCTTAGTAGGTAAGCTAAGGCAACGGTTAAGGTAATAGGCGCGTCTTATATATATTAGCGAGATAAGTCGAATAGAAAGATAGTACTTACGCTTACCTATACAATACAACTAAGGTTCTACCGGTATCAAAGCCGTATCTAAGTTACTAAGGGACTCTCCTAAAGGGTATCGGTCTAGATAATCTAGTAGATGATATTAGCTACGCTTACTTATCGCGGTTTAGCAATGATTCCGATATACTAGTTACTAAGTATATATAATCGCTTTCGGGTACGTCGGCGTAATATTCGTTTCGGAGCCCTAAGTCAAGGTATAGGTCCAAGTCTATCTCGTACGTTTCCTGGCTGTTCTACGTTATAGCTCTCTCTATTTCGATATCAAATTCACCGCCTATACGTGAATCCAAATTTTCCTTTAGGGTATCTCGGGATTCTAGACAGATATCAGTACTAGCACTAGATACTAAGCTGAAGGCCGCTTCTTAAAAATACGGTCTCGGCGGGAGGGTATAGGGAAGGGGTTAAAGAGATACGGAGGTATTATAGGCCCTCTAATAGGAAGTAGGGAACGCTCGTAAGGAGGACTTTATAGAAGGGTAAGAGTAGAAGCTAATATTATCAAGGCTAATATATATAGCGGCTAAAATTAATAGACGGCAAATAAAAAGTAATCAGCGAAATAGAAAAAGAGCGCGGATAGCTTATAAAGTATCTAAAATAACTTCTTAAAACAATGCTAAGTAGCTCCCCTACGTCGCCGTATCGCTATACGGAGGTTATATATACTAGTATCTTCAGTTAAGAATTACGAGATTAGCAGCGGTCTCCTAAGCTACATTAAGAAATTAGACCTATAAGCAAAGAGATAGTTCTATTATCGGAATCTACCTCGCTTAGAGACTATAGCTAATTACCACGGCTACTATCTTATATACAAGTATACCGATTCTCTACAGCTCTATCGGACTATTCGGATATAATACCTTCGTAGACCTATTCCCTAGATTAGCTACGTTAGCCTCGCAGAGCCCGCGTAATCCGCAATATCTCGGTTCCTAAATCAGCGTAGTCCCTTATAAGCGATATATCGTCCGGCTACAGTTACGAATATAACCTAATAATTGTCCTACCATTCGAATAGTTCCGCGGTCATTTCGACGGATCGCTACGTAGCTAGTTCTAGAGCCTTCTTATAAGTCATTATCTATTAGGAATCAACGGAGCGCCTTTAGGCCTATACCGGATAATAGGGACCCGGGAACGTAAGAGGCATTTTTGTTATTAGTAGTTACGCTACGCCGAGCAGATAACAACACCACATACCTATCGAAAGGTTATAGTCCTACCTCGGAAATAAGATATAGACTATATACAGTTCCCTAAATAGGAAGGAAGGCTTCAAGAGGTTTAAACCGGGCTGAAATAGGCAACTCCTAATAGCTAGGAGGCTATTTAGGGGCAGCCGAGGATAGCTCGCGAGCCATATCGTATACCACTATCTAGGAAGGATCAGTATCTTACGCAGCGGATATCGAATCAGTCGGTAGATACTAGCGGCTTCGCAGTAACGAGTAGGGAGCGAAGGGGGCGAAGTACTCCTTATAGGAACGGTTATATCCGAAATACAGGGGGCCGGAGTAGTGGCGTCCGTAGTCACGAGCTGAGGAGACCGTACAGCCGTGGGAAAGGAGAGAGAGAGGTGGTCGAGCGACGTACCGTCCAGACTATATAGTTGACTAAGGGCCCCCGAGGGCGGCGACAAGCGGCAGTTCCCGTTGAGGGATAGCGCGAAGCACCATACCTGATAGGGACGACACTAAACCCGAACAGGGCGGCACGGGACGGGCGCTAAACCCAACGTAGGGGGTTGCCGGAAACGGCGCCCTCCTGGTAAATCCAACTTATACTATTAGGATCGGGGATATATATAGAGCTAAACTTAGGATAATAAATCCTTTCTCTAAGTTCTCGAGGATATACTTCTTCGCTACTTTTAGCTCCTCTAATAATAGCTTATAGAGGGGATAATATCTAGGCTATACTTCTACTTTAAGTATAATATTATAATCGACTCCGGGTCTATAAGATAGTAGTTTATCTAACTTCTTCTTCGAAAAGACTTCTATAAGTTTATAGTACTCTCTCGGGAGTATCTTCTTAATCTCTTTAATCTCTATATCTTAGATCTAGGTACTCTTTACGTTAATAATATAATTAATTTTATAGAGTAAAGTAGAGAAAGTCTTAGTCGTCTTATCGATCTTTCCTCGCTTATATAGTCGATTAAACCCTATACTACTAATAGTATTAATATTAATCGGTAGTAGTATATCTTCTTAATATCGAATCTTTGAAATTATCGTCTTGCTTTTATTATTTAAGTTCCGGTTTATCTTTTATTATTCTTCTACCTACTAGTATCTATACTAGCGCTCTCTTATATATTTTATTTTTTTCGGTAGAAAAACGTTCTATCTCTCTTTACTATCTTTAGAAGTTTTTCGGCCGAAAAAATTCTCCTTCCTAAAGAGACGGTCTCGACGATCTATATCTATCTAGTAGCGACTATCCTATATAGGTCTTCTAAGGATAGCGGTTAGGGTTAGAACTATAATCTTACTTACTACTTCGTTAAAGAGGGTCCTATCTATCGGCTAAATTATACAATATCTTCTATAATTAAGAAGAACGTCGTATTCTATAAACTATATACGTCTAAGAATTATATCGTACTTTCCGAGATCTATAATTAATATCGGAACCTAGCGCTATATCCTTCTATCTATATAGATTATAAGGAAGGTAATATACCTAATTAGTTTACTAAGTTTTCTATCGAATCCTCTAACCGGATATTCCTATAGAAATCTCTCTACCTAGATACCGAATCGTTTTCTAAGTAGTATTATCGTTACCGAGTTAATAAAAATATATCCGTCTACTCTAGTATTACTAAGCGCTAAAATAGAAAAGGAGCGTCTATTATATATTAGTTAAGTATTAAAAACTAAACTATCTCTAGGACCTCTAACTAACTTCTTTAAATCTAACGAGTATAGTAATACTTTACGTCTATCTAGGTAGGAGACTTAGCCTAGGTATTAGCTTTTCCCTAGTCGCTCTCGACTTTAAACTTATTAATCTCTACGATTCGGGGTATCGGAGTCGGAGTAGTAGTAGTAACTATAATACTTAGTTTCTTCTTTAGATAGTCACGGGTTATATATCCTTACTCCTTATAGTTAAAGTATCGACCTTCTTTTATTAAAGTATCTCGCTCGGGGTTCGAGAGTCTTCCGGGATAAGAGCTTTCTTCGCGTTTTATATAAGGAGTATAAGTTAAACTTACTACTATTCTAGTTCCGCTTCCTATAGAAGGTATAGTGGTATAAATACGAGATATCGACTTAGCTTCCTACTAGAGGTTAATCTTATAGGATATACTTTGATAGTTCTAGGTAAAAGTTTCGAAAGGGATTAGGTTCTAGTTAACTACCTATATTACTTAACTCTAGAGTAGATATAGTAGTTTCGAGTATAGGTTACGTTTCCGGTTCTCTTAGATAATAGCGGCTTCTTTAGTAAGCTATATAAATTCAGCGAGGAAATCGGTAAAGCTATCCTTTAGTTTTATTATTAGTTTATAGTAAGCTATATAGGCTTCGGTATATCGGTTCGGATTCGTAAAAATAGTCTTTAGGTAGACGATTATATCTTCGGCGTCTACGTAAGGGTTACCTAAGTCGGAGCTTATTCGGGGTACAATATATAACTAGGCTTTTCCTTTATAACGACTCTATATATAGAGCTTACGATAAACTAGTAATAGGTAGTAGTCGGTATTTGCTTCGAGTTTCTATTAAATTATAGTTTCCTAGGTTTTAAATCGAACTTCTTTACTATCGCTTAATATCGGAGTATTAGGTATCTTTATAGTCCTTTAGGTAGTAGCGGCCTCTATAATCGGTACGCCGGTATAGTTCTAATTTAGGAGATAGAATATAAAATCTCCTTAATCTTTAATCGTAATATCGCGGTAAGCGATCGCCTTATTACGTTCTAAGGTAAGGTATTTAGTTAGGGTTTCGGTTTTAACTTTGTTAGCTTAAAGGACTATAACTTCGTCCTTAAGTTCTTAGATTCTTTCTATTACTCTTCTATATTTACGAGCGAGTTTATAGAATCGCTGCTTCGTCGGAGTCTTCTATAGTCTTTTACGTATAGAGGGTCCTTCTCTAGCGTTATCGTTATTATCTTTATTAGGTTTACTAGCTATTACTAGGGTCGTCGGTTAAACGATAGTCGGTCGCTTAGTTCGGTCTTTATTATTAGGTATAGTAGCAATCGGCCGCTCGCTAGGGTTCTATCTAGTTCCGACTATCTTAATTAGTTCGGAGTTCGGGTTCGGTTTCTAGATTAGGTCTTGGCTATACGATACTAAGGAACGAAAAGTAGGGTAAGGCGTGACCGAGACCTATTAAAAGAAAGGTCTATATAGTCGTGCTGCCTTTGAAAAATGAAGTGGTACTTAGTATTATATTACTAGCCAGTTCTTAATCAAAAGAGTATATTTCAACGAAAATACTAAGTATAGAGAGTAAAAGAAAGTAAGAAAAGGATCTACTAGGACAGGGTCTTTATAGGAACCTGCCACAATAAACAACCAGTCAAACTCGGCAGGCGGTCAACGACGGCAGAAAGTCTTCGGCCGAACAACTCAGGTCGTCACAATACAAACTTCCCAGGCGGTCAGCGGTAGCAGAAAGTATTCTGCCGAAAAAGATCCCTACAGATCGTCACAGTAGAATCGTAATATGAAGGCTAGTTAACTATAGAACTCTAAAAAAACAGCCGCCCTCTTCTAAAAATATATAGTTAACGTATTTCACAAGCGAGTGGCCACCCCACCCACCTATATTAAATTTAAATGCATTTATCTCAACCATAACGCTATCAAATTAATCAAACTAACTAACTGGTCTATCTGGACATGTTTCTCTTCTATGCCCTGGCAATCTGCATATCCCACACCCTCGCTGGCCCCATACACGTGGCTGAATAGCCGATTCTCTAGGTATACTAGGGCCGGGGGGAGGTTCTTTAGTTGCTTCCTGTTGCTATATAATTAATGTAGTGGCTTCTTGAACTAAAAGGCCTTCTTCGGCGGGTATATACCTCCGGGATCTAGTACGCTTTTGCTTCTGCTTCTTGTTGGCGGCGCGTAATTCGCTGACTTCTTTCTCGAGAAATGCGGCGGATTGCATAGTGATCTGGCATGCCTTTAAAACCTGGTTTATAGCGGAATTGAGAGGACTTGGAGGGCTCCTTGATCTTGTACGAAGCAATACTTTAATTGACGAAGCTTGCTTTTGTAATTAGATGTAGTTTGAAGGGGTTCTTGGGTCCCAATTACTACCCCGGCTGGTAGGGGGGTTGGGGTTCGAAGCCGGATATTGAGCTTTGAAATCACTCGGTCGGGTCTAAATGGTACTAAACCGGTAGCTAAGAAGCTATTCTTAATTGTCTCCGATTTAAAAGCTTTAATTCGTGCGAGAGAGTATACGGAGGAAGGGCCTAGCTAGAAGCATTTGAATACTCAATTGTAGTTACCTACTCTCGATTTCTAGGTTGTAAAAGTGCTCGCCGACTGTAGTATTCACTCCTTGTTATAACCTTCGTAGTTGCTATTAACCCTATCGCGAAACCGGTCTTATTAAAGTTATAGATATCGTTAGGGTCGATTCTATATTGAAGGATCGTCTTTCGGACTAGATCAAACCACTCCCTAATGATTTTAGCGTCTTCGCATTTCGCACGCTCGTAATTATATCATTTCGAGAATCGGGAGGAAAGGAGAGGACGCCTTTTAACGAAATTTATAACCTAATTTTCGCCGACCGAAGGAACCGGGGTAGTTCTATACTTTTCAAGGAGAAGATCCGCTATCTCTTATATAGAAGAGGGCCGGGGGGCTGCTCCACGAGAATCTATAGAGAGAATCTATTTTTTAAGGGACTCCTCTTCAATTTCTATTAATTTATATGATTTGACGCGAGAAGTCGCGCGGTATTCTATACCATTAATTCGGTGGCGGAGAGTTATACGCGGGACGTTAAAAGTACGTATAGCAAGAGAGATAGATATGATATCTCTATTTTTTAAAGCCTAGATAGCTAATAAAAGCCTACCCTCTTGCTTAGTTGAATTTTTAGAGCGTTGAGAGCGAATTGGTAGCATAGTAGGTAGTTGAAAAAGAAGGGGTTTAATTAATTAACACGTTTTTTAGTAGGGTGGCTACTTACTTATGGTGGCCACTCGCTTATAAAATACGTTACCTAAACCCTCTAACTAACTAACGTATTCGGTAAGCGAGTCGCCTATATAAGCCAGCCGCCTACCCACCCCAAAACGTATCAATTAATTTAACCCCTTATTCTTCAACCACCTACTATGCTACCAATTCGCTCTCGATCCTCTAGCAATTCAGTAGAGTAAGAGGGTAGGATCTTATTAGCTATCCAGGCTTTTAAGAATAAAGAAATCACTTTAATTCGTAAAGTAGCGCGCCGTTTTAATATCCCGCGTTTAACTTTACGCGACCGCCTCTCCGGCCGTACTAAACGAATCACTATACGCGTAAATTTATACAAATTGATATAAACTAAAGAGGAATCTCTTTAAAAATAGATACTCTTAATAGATCTACGTAGAGCTACCCCCGCCCTTCTACCGTTCGAGAAATAGCGAATCTTCTCCTCGAATAATACGGAACTACCCCGGCCCTTTTAGTCGGCGAAAAATAGGTTTATAATTTTGTTAAATAGCGTCCTCTTCTTTCCTCTCGATTCTCGAAACGGTATGACTATAAGCGTACGAAATACGAAGACCCGAAAATCATTAGGGGGTGGTTTAATCTAGTCTAAAAGATAATCCTTTAATTTAGAATCGACCCCGACGATATCTATAACTTTAATAAGACCGGTTTTATAATAGGGTTAACGGTAACTATAAGGGTTATAACGAGGAGTAAATACTATAGTCGACGAGTACTTTTATAACCTAGAAATCGAGAGTAGGTAACTATAATTAAGTATATAAATACTTCTAGCTAGGCCCTTCCTCTATATATGATTTTTAAAGGTAAAGTCTTTATTAAATTATAGTTTAAAGGCCTCCTAGAGGATTAGCGCTTCGAAGTTAGTCCTAATAGCTAGACCTCCGATAAAATTAGGCTTCGTTAGCGTAAGAAACTCTTTATTCCTAGTATTTCTTTACGTATAAAGGGGGGTATCGGCTTTTGATACTCGATAGCTATAGAAGTCATTTAACGCCTAAATTTAACGAAATTTACGAGTAAAATAAGGTAATACCAATCTATATACTAGCGTATTTATCTTATCTTTTATAACCTCTTAATATAGGTTATTTTACGGTATTAAAACGATCGTATAGTCGGATAGTTAAGACTAAGATACGGAACGGGATTAACTATATTGATAAACTTGACTTCCTCGAAGTATACCCTTCTATACGAATTGAAGCTTTTAAATCGGAGACAATTAAGAATAGCTTCTTAGCTACCGGTTTAGTACTATTTAGACCCGACCGAGTGATTTTAAAGCTTAATATCCGGCTTCGAACCCTAACCCTCCCTACTAGCCGGGGTAGTGAATTAAGCCGGAATTTTACCCTAAAAACCCCTTTTATAGAGAAAGAACTACGTCGATAGGCTTTATCAATTAAGGCTTTACTTCGTATAAGATCTCTAAGCCCGCCTAGCCCGTTAGATTGTATATTAAACTAGCTTGTGAAAGGCTTCTATGTTATAATATAAGGTGCTATCTTACTCGCGAAAGAAAACAAGGAATTACGGGCCGCTAACGAGAAGTAGAAGCAAAAGCGGGCTAGATCTAGGAGGCAGATACCTATAGAAGAAGGCCTCTTAGTTTAAGAAGTATCTGTGAAGGGACGAAGCTAGGTTTGATTCAATCTAGCCAAGCCGTTTGCTGTTATCTAAAAGCTTAAGGAGAGAAGTGGGAGCTAACGTGATCGAACGTAAATAAAAGGGGTATGCGGAAGGTCACGTGTACGTACGTGATGTCAACCGGGCACTGGCCCGTTATAGTATCTATATTAATTATATAGCAATAGGAAGTAACTGAAGTACCTCCCCCCGGCCCCGGTATACCTAGAGAATCGGCTATTCAGCCACGTATACGGGGCTAGCGAGGGTATGGGATATATAGATTGCTAGGGTATAGAAGAGAAACATATCTAGATAGACCACTTAGTTAGTTGAATTAATTTAATGGCGTTATAGTTAAGATAAATGTATTTAAATTTAATAGGTTAGGTTGGGTGGGCGGCTAGCTTATATAGGCGACTCGCTTAGTTAGTTAACGTATTTCACTACCGAGTAGCCTATACTACCGAGTAGCCTACCCTATCGAAAACGCGTCAATTAATTTAACCCCTTATTCTTTAACTACCTACTATGCCACTAATACGCTCTCAATCCTCTAAAATTTTAGAGGAGCAAGAGGGTCGAATCTTACTAGCTATCTAGGCTTTTAAGAATCAAGAGATCTCTTCAATTCGTGAAATAGCGCGCCGTTTTAGGATACTATATATAACTCTCCGCTACCGAATTGATAGACTATAATACCGCGCGACTTTACGCGTTAATTGCTCTAAATTGATAGAAATTGAAGAGGAATCTCTTCAAAAATGGATTATCTCTATAGATCTATATAGAGTAGCCCCCCGGCCCTCTATAGTACGAGAAATAGCGGATCTTCTTCTTTAAAAGTATAGAACTACCCCGGTTCTTTTGGTCGGCTAAAATTAGGTTATAAAATTTATAAAATAGTATCCTATCCTCTCCTCCCGATTTTTAAAACGGTATAACTACGAGCGTACGAAATATAAAGACCCGAAAATCATTAGGGGGTGGTTTAATCTAGTCTAAAAGATAATCCTTTAATTTAGAATCGACCCCGACGATATCTATAACTTTAATAAGACCGGTTTTATAATAGGGTTAATAGTAACTACGAAGGTTATAACGAGGAGTAAATACTACGGTCGGCGAGTACTTTTATAACCTAGAAATCGAGAGTAGGTAACTATTATTAAGTATACGAATACTTCTAGCTAGGCCCTTCCTCTATATATAATTTTTAAAGGCAAAGTCTTTCTTAAATTATGGTTTAAGGGCCTCCCGGAGGATTAGCGCTTCGAGGTTAGTCCTAACGGCTAGACCTCTAATAAAATTGGCTTTTATTAGCTTAAGAAGCTCTTTATTCCTAGTACTTTGTATATAAAGGGGGTATACCGGCTTTTGATACTCGATAGCTACGGAAGTTATTTAACGCCTAAATTTGACGAAATTTATAAGCAAAATAAGGTAATACCAATCTATATACTAGCGTATTTATCTTATCTTTTATAACCTCTTAATATAGGTTATTTTGCGGTATTAAAACGATCGTACGGTCGGATAGTTAAGACTAAGATACGGGTCGGGATAAATTATATCGACAAACTTGACTTCCTCGAAGTATACCCTCTCGTACGAATTGAAGCTTTTAAATCGGAGACAATTAAAAATAGCTTCTTAGCTACCGGTTTAGTCCTATTTAGACCCGACCGAGTGATTTTAAAGCTTAATATCCGGCTTCGAACCCCGACCCCCCCTACTAGCCGGGGTAGTAAATCAAGCCGGAATTTTACCCCAAAAACCCCTTCTATAGAGAAAGACCTACGTCGATAGGCTTTATCAATTAAGGCTTTACTTCGTATAAGATCTCGAAGCCCGCCTAGCCCGTTAGATTGTGTATTAAACCAGCTTATAAAAGGCTTCCGTATTATAATACAAGGTACTATCTTACTCGCGAAAGAAAATAAGGAATTACGGGCCGCTAACGAGAAGTAGAAGCAAAAGCGTACTAGATCCCGGAGGTAGATACCTACTGAAGAAGGCCTCTTAGTTCAAGAAGTATCTATATTAATTATGCAGCAATAGGAAGCAACTGAAGCACTTTCCCCCGGCCCCGGTATACCTAGAGAATCGGCTATTCAGCCACGTGTACGGGGCCAGCGAGGGTGTGGGATATGTAGATTGCCAGGGCATAGAAGAGAAACATGTCTAGATAGACCACTTAGTTAGTTGAATTAATTTAATGGCGTTATGGTTGAGATAAATGCATTTAAATTTAATGGGTTAGATAGGGTGGGCCACTCGGTGGTGAAATACGTTAGCTAACTAACTAGTTAACAAATGCAGTCTTAATTACATAATCACTAAGCATGGCTTGGTCCAATATTAACCCTCTAGTTACTTGTTGTGCGCTTAGTAGGACTTGGCCTAGTGCCAAGTCTCACTCGCCTAAGGCACCGAGAGTATACAAACCCTGCAAACCTCTCGGGAGCACAATATCCTGCCTATTAAGGGTCAAATCGTATCCGCACCTTTTTCGACACTCCTAAACTTCTCTAAATCACTCAATTCCTTATAGGCTTAGTCGAGAATCAACTTAATGCTCTACGTGTTTAGCTACCCTAAAACGAATTCCCTGCGTCGGTCACCATATAAAGAGGGGAACGCTCAAGGCTGTATGCTCTCAGGCATACGGGTCGATTCAGCACTCGTAGTTTAATTTCATACCCGACTTCGCATATAAAGGAACCCAGGCATGCAGCCCAAGAAGTCAATTCAGAGAGGTGTAGAGGTGTGTTTTATTCAATCTGTTTCTTCCTGCTACTTCTATCCTCCAGCTCCCCAAGATTACATAATAAATCACTTAGTAAATGACAGGACAGGCAAGGTCAATGCGTAGTGGAAGACAAGGTCCCCCACTACACTATGTATCTACGGTCTAAGTACCTTTCTCTCCCAGAACCTTAAGGAACTCTGATCACGCGTCAATAAACATCATGCCATGCACGGAAGGATTATAACTTACCGCTGAATTCAATTTTACCGTTCCCGTTATTGTCAAAATCTTTGATAAAATCTGCTGCCTGTTCATCATCCATTTCGATGCCCTGTTCTTTGGCAGTCTTCATCAGCTCGTCCGTGGAGATGAAGTCTAAAATCTCCGTGAGCGAATTGGACAACAATCTTCACAATGAGCGACCTACGGTCATTATTAACATCCTAAATGACAGAAAATAAGTATACGTCCCTTGGATAACTCCCACCAAAATGAAACTTACCGCGAGTTTAAAGACCTCCCTCCACTTCTTGACCTCTTCACGGCTGTATCGAGGTGCTGGCTATAGATGTGAGAAACAAACGTCGAACGTGGCTTTGCAACCACTTACCATGTTGATTGACTATAAATGGTATCAGGTGTTGCGAGGTTGATTCGATGCGAAGATAAAATTAAAATGTGATTTGGCGGGCCTTTTAAACCCGTGAGTGTCCCCTCGCTGGCCTGCAGGACCATTCGTAGTGCATTGATTGCATCACACCGCTCTGCCACGTTATAAACAAGGCAGTCAACCAAGGAGCAAGACATTACATATCCTCACCATGCAGTGTGATATAGTCGTTCTTGAAATTGGCTTGGCCAATACACATTAAGCAACTCTTCTCTGGCCTCACCGCTAAGGCCTGAGCGTGGATAGATTATTGAACAAGCCGCATCAAGTCGAGGGCCGCAGTATTATGCCGCCATATAGTACAGTGGCCATTGGGGTTTATCGTTCAACGATCAAAGTATAAGGTGTAACTTCACGTGCGAAGATACAGGATCACACTCACTAACGCATTTTATTGTTAACTACCCCTCATTTTAATGTGGCTTGCTCAATATTCTATACGCATTACGGCCTTAATGGCGGGGCCACAAAATAGTGTGCATTGGTCAAGCTAATTTCGAGAATGACTAGACCACTGTGCAGATTGCAGTTGTAGTGTGCTAACGAGGCTATCGATCGAAGCATCTTACCCGACTAACGTATTGTGAAAGCATTTTCGGGCCTGCTCAATCGATTTAAGCCCAACCTAACCACCGAATACAAGAAGCAATTTAGTTGTAGTGGACATCAGTATGATAGCAACTGCTAAATCCATCGCCTTACCCTTGTACCGAATAAATCATCGGTCCTTTACGACTTTTGCGCACATATAGGCTTTGCGCGTATCTGTAGTATATGGGGCGATGGTGGCTGACTGGGAGGTGGAGCAAATTGTCACAACCCCGCCATTATAATTGCCAAATTTATACATCGGCCAGATCGCTGGGGATCGACCCACGCTATACTTCCCCAGCCCTTGCGCGACGGGATCGAACTGTAGTCCCGAGTCGCAGTTACCTTGGGCATCTGTCGTACTTTGTTCTTGGGACTGGGCTCTGACAGTCACTATTACAGAGAGTATAAATTCTGGACATACTGTAGGCGCTTATCTGGCTGTGAGGCGGACATAGCTAATCTATATACCTATCTAGTATATTAATGTGATTAGGCTTGTACAATTGTAGGTAGGAGATAGGCGGTTTACGAAATGTTGGTATATAAAGGATGCGGATCTTTACACAGAGAAAACCGCTGAAAACTTGATCTAAGGTAAAAGCCAGACGCTAATGCAGATCACACATAAGCCCAGTTGAATACTGAAGCTTTGTTGATTCGTTATATGCAAGCGATGCGTACAGTGATATCATAGCATAAAAGTGTGGCCGGAAGGATCCAATCTACAGTCGACCAAACTACGTGCACGAGTCCTAGTGATTGAAACTGTACACTATGACCCTCTTAGGTGTTGAAGTAGTTAAAGCTGGATAAACTTTGAACTAGTTTCATAATATTACCTACTTATTGCAGCGATAGCATAGCAATATTTAACAGAAATCTGTCTGTATGTGAATGTATGGTATGGATGACCGATGTTGAGAACTCTAGTTATATAGTAGTTACTTAAGTGAAGCTATTAAGTCAGATACTAGCTAACCGGGCTTATAACTGTCGAACTAAGGGGAACCAATGTGACTTGATAGTTACCAAAAGCTTACTATGCGGAGCAAGTGGTAAAATGAGCAAGCTTCTGTCTATATAACCCCTGAATGCTTACAAAGATGCACTAATAAATGGGTCCTGACATACAAAAAGAAGCCAATGAAATGACGGTACGGGAGAGAGTCGGACCGGCTGACATTAGTTAAGTGCTCAGAACTTAACTAGTTAGTTAGGTACGCGCCTACGTGTTCTGAATAAGGCAGCAAGGCAGCAAAATTGATAAGACTGGCATTTTCCACGATAGCCAGCCTCATCCAAACAACGCTCACGTCGACTACATGCAGCCGCTGATTTTGCCTCCAGGAAGAGGTTTACAGCTGGTGTATACCACCGCTTGCCCGTGATATCTTTACTAGCCAACTTAAATTCTGCCCATTGGCTGCGCAGCGACACCCTCCCCTCCGTCTTTCCATGCGACACCAATACAACGCGCTGCAGTGCTATCTTACTGCAACGATTAGCGCGATCTTCCTCATTTTCGTACTCGCCTGCGACTCGGTCGCTTATGCTGATGCTCCCCATGGGCAGGATATAGAGAACGCCTTGAACCTCCGATGGTTGGTTACGAGTGACGGGGCAGGACTCCCACTTGCGCTGGACTCGTTCAATGGGCTGGAACTTCGTGACAGTGTCGACGAAGATGGCGAGTCAAATGGGCTGGACCTCGTGCGCAGATACCCTAATGCCGCGAAAGCATTGGGTAACAATCAGTTCGAGACGCGGGACTCGTTCGAGATCGGCGATGTCCACTGGTTCTACCTGCCCAAAACAGTGGTGAACGGCAAACACGACACCGAAGGCCCCGGTCTTCCTGCATACATAAATGCTACGAAGGGAGATGACGATGACTCGAGCAATGAGCTACGGAAACGAGACATGGACTTTTCGAAACGAGCGACGACGACAGTCTACCTGTCGCTCACGACCTGCCAGAAACCATATACCAACAAAACCAGCTACCAAGGCGCATTCCCGCAGTTGCAACTGTATGTGTCGAATTCGGAGAAACTGCAAGAGCCAGGTCCGGGCAAAGACGACTCGCTGCAGGATATATACACTGCCGTTGGCGGGTATGTGGGAATCACCGTAGACACGGACAGCGACATCTTCATTGGCGTCGCAGCGCCTAATTCGACCGACTACACGGGAGTTTACAAGTACCAGATTGCAGCATCCATCGATGCCTTTTTCCACAATATCGTGGACAATGAACCAAATCTGTTCTTCATCGACGCAGACGTGTCAGCCGCGCTGCTGGTGACGAACAACCTGACCCAGTCCCATAAGAACTCCACGAATTACAAGCAGTGGATGGACATCGTCCCTCCGTATACTATGTTTGCCCACAACATCAACGATACAGCACTGGTGGGCTTGGAGAAATCGTTCTGCGCCCTCGATGCGCTTTCGCAGGTGGGCCGAATCAGTAATTCAACCGAGGTTGGCATGACCAATCGCGGACTTGGGAATAAGCCCAAAGAACAGTTCTATATTACTGGACTGAACCAGAGTTCATCGTACAGCGGTCTTCTGGCGATGGTGGGCAATTCGACCGCGTCCGGGAATGGCATCATCGGCGGCGGCGGCCAGGTATGGCAACCGATGAATTTCACGACCAAAGCAGGTAAGCAAGCCTAAACAACCCTACAAAAACAATTCCAATCTAACCATCCTCCAGACAACAACTGTGCCGTGCTATTCAACCTAACCTTCTGCTCAGAAGTCGCATACGCAGTTCCCTCAAACCCTAAACTAAGCGTCGACAAGCTCCGCACAATCTACGATGACTACGCCGCCGCCTTCTACCGGAACTTCACATATTCCCTCCAACAAATCCAATGCAAAACAAACGAAGAATCCATGTTCTCCCTCGCCGTCAGCTGCGACGACTGCGCAGATGCCTACAAACAATGGCTCTGCGGGGTCACGATCCCCCGCTGCGCGGATTACAGTAACAATGCCGACTACCTGGCCGTCCGGAACGCAGGCCAGGCTTTCATCAATGGCTCTTCTCTGCCGGATGATAGTCCCTACCGCCAATCCGTGGCGTCGAATACATCCCGCAATGCTATCATTGATGAGCAGATCATGCCGGGTCCCTATAAGGAGATTCTGCCCTGTCAGGATATCTGTCATACCCTTGTCCAGAGTTGTCCGTCTGCGCTTGGCTTCGGGTGTCCTGAAGGCGCGTGGATGAATTCTTCCTATGGATATCGGAATTCAGATGGTATTATTACTTGCTCTTATCTTGGGGCTGTGTATTATTTGAGTGTTGGGGTGAGGCTGGGTGCTTGGAGTTGGATGTTTAGTTTGTTGGTTATGGGGGTTATGTATTTGCTGTAAATAGGCATGATCAATGTGTACTTGAGTTCATTATCTCTCTACAACATAGGATTGTATCGAAGTGGGTGCGGTATATTCTTACCCTTTTCGATCAAAAAATGTTCCAAAATGCCCGCATATACACAGGTACTCCGCACTCCGCTGTATCCTTGACCCTGACGCGTGTACTCTGTCTCTTTCTATCTCCTTCTTTTTCTAGCTTTTTCCCCCACTTTCTCATAAATTATCGTCGAAAAATAAACATCTCAGTTGGCCACTACTCTATCTTCACAATCTTCACCATGGAATCGGGTCTTCCTCCTGCAACTTTCCGCAAGGGCGCTACAGCACTCATCACGGGAGCCGCTTCAGGTATCGGCCTTGCCACAGCGCAACGATGCTATTCACACGGAATGAACCTGGTGCTTGTTGACAACAATGCCGCAGCTCTTTCGCAAGCAACAGCCAAATTCCCTTCCGACGGACGCAACACCACCACCTCAAGCCATATTCTCGACGTCTCATCATTCGATGCATGGCGACAGTTGGTTCCTAAAATCGAGTCCCAATTCCCAGACGGTATTGATTTCTTGATGCTCAATGCCGGCGCTGGTATAAGTCCAAATGGGGATAAGGGGATGTGGGAGGATCCGACATACTTCGAGAGGACTTTTGCAATCAACACGATGGGCTATACGAATGGCATCGTTGCCCTCCTGAAAATGGTTACCCGGAACAAAGATGCTTCCCGGACTATTGTGATGACTGGCTCCAAGCAAGGAATTACGAATCCTCCCGGTAACCCTGCCTACAATGCTTCCAAGGCTGCTGTACGGTCTATTGCCGAGCATTTGTCATTCGATTTAGATAAAGCTGCTCCGAATGTTAGTGTTCACTTGTTGATTCCTGGATGGACTTATACTGGTTTCAACGCCGGATACTTTAAGGAGAAGCCGGCGGGTGCGTGGACTTCTGAGCAGGTGGTTGATTTCATGATGGAGAAAATGGCGGAGAAGAAGTTTTATATTTTGTGTCCGGATAATGAGGTTTTGGAGGAGATTGATCGAAAGCGGATTCTGTGGTCCACTGGGGATATCCTGGAGGGTCGGCCCCCGTTATCTCGCTGGAGAGAGGAGTGGAAAGAAGAAGCTAAGCGTGAGATTGAAGGTTGAGTTGGAAATTAGGTAGACCATAAATCAAACACAAGGACTGCATTGGCTTTGTCTACTAGTATTACACTGATAAATCTGTCCAATCTGGTCCGAGTTGAGAGAATAGCAACAAATATACGTTTGTAGGTATATATGCAATAAACAAATCACCATTCCAACTCTTTCCTCTTCGCCAATTTCTCTTCTTTCTTCACACTCTTCTTCTCTTTCGAGACTCCTGTCCCGTCTTCAACCCCCCCAATCCCCCCATCTCTCCCTCCAAATTCCAATCTCTTGCTTCCACAAATCCCTTACACAAGGATCACACGAACTGCCACAACAATCACCCAGTCCTGGTGGAGGTGGTGGGTTGTTGTATGCTCGCTCTCCTGCGCGGAGAAGTTGTTTTGTACGGGTTTTGGTTAGACGGGTCTTGTAGAGGGTTTTGTACAGGGGTGTTTCTTCCGGGGTGTAATATGGCTCTGGGGTTGGTTGTGTAGTTGAGGTTGAGGTTTCGATTGATATTTTAGTTGGACTTTTGGTCTCTTTCTCTTTTTCTTTGTCGTTGTTTGGAGATATTGTGGTTGTTGGCTCCGGGGACGTGCTTGAGAAAGAGAATGGAGAGAGGAGACTTGAGAGTAGGTTTGCTGGGGAGTAGATTGAAGGTTTGGATGTGTCTTTTTCTTTCTTGTTCTCTTCTTCTAGTGTTGGTGTCTCTGTTGGTGTGATGATCTCTTTGGCTTTGGAGATATTTTCAGATGCAGTAGCAGATGTTGATGCTGATGAAGCAGACTTGCTCTCTAGTGTCTCGATGCTCATCTTGATATCTGGTATATCAAAATCAAATACGAGTAAATTGAATAATATAGAGACCGATTAAGTCTCAAAGCAAAATCTGGTATCTCGTTAGTGACGTTTGAACATTTATATAGAGCAAACCCACAATTTCTAGGCCAAATCCAAGCCTCCAAAGATCAAATTTCGTAAAGATATATGATATTTATGGGCATGTCGTTGCATTAAAGGAATAAGAAGAGTATGGAGGCCGAAGAAGGACCCGGGTAAGAATTGTTTTCGTGTTCCTGTTCGTCCCGATGTACCCCGGGACTGGGATCGGATTCTTTACGGAATACTCCGTACATCTAAACATATCCCCCGTTGCGCGTTATACACCGCTCTATACGGAGTACAGTGTACTATAATACATACCTCAATTGATTCCAATGAAGCCTTTGTATAAAATAATTAGAGTTATTACTAGATTTCGATAAGTTACTCGCCCTTATAGCTTACGATATGCACCATTGTACAGGCGAAGGTTGATTTCTATGGGAGCGATTTCATGTCGAAGTCGTTGACGTTCTCTTGGAATTGGTTTGGCTCATCGGCTTTTCACCGTACGAATGTGGAAGTTTATCACCGGATCTTCGAGTCTATCTCCACCAACATTGACCAGGGCAAGCTGAAGCCGAACAGCTAATGGGAGCAGGAGAGCGAACAATACTCGGGCTGGAAAGGGCAGATTGGCTGTAGAAGGGGAACACAGAGCATGGAAAACGTGTAGTTCGAAGGAATTTTCTTGTAATCATAGGTGTGAAGGTCCCTGTTTTGTCATGAGGCGATAGTATAACAATTTTATAGATAATCATATTAATAATAATAGATTAGTACGGAGTATTTAGGGACTAAATACGTTCTTAGTCGAGGGTCATATTACGCCTACCGAGTTTGTATCGTTTGATTGTTTGGTTGTAATAGGATCCCACAAAGGATCCTGTCTCGTGGATTCTTTCTTTCTCTTTTCTTTTGTTCTCTGTACTTAGTATTCTCGTTGAAATGCACTCTTTTCCTTAAAGAACTGGCTGGTAACAAAGGCTTCATTTTTTTGGAGTTGTAAACCACCCAGAAATATGGAGATACACTAATTTGTATGGTGTCAAAAGCTTCACATACCCTACCTAACAACGCTAGGAGGAGCTAGATACTTTGATTATTAAGGCATGTGTAATGGTAATTCAGGTATTTATATTTTTCTGCCGTTCTAAAATAGGCATTAAGGTATCAACGTCCTCTAAAACTGGGGTATGAAGCCTGACCCTATACCGCTTCGTATCCTGATGTCCACTCTCCCTATGTCTAGGACTTAAGTCTAGTATATTGCTGGAACAGCTATTCTTACACTAATGCTCACAATTTGCAAATTTTGGCAAAAAAAAGTAATAGTACGTCCAGTACCGGCATCTATGATTATTTCCGGGATAAAAAAAAAATAAAACGCCGTGGGAGTCTATGGACCCAAGTGGTATCGTGCAGCTAAAAGATAAAAAAAGTAAAGTCATGAACCACCCTCACTTTCGCTTCGGTGTAGGCGTTCGCTTCGGCGTAGTCGTCCAAACATTCCCCAGTCCAGACCTCCTCTCTCCAGACTTTGGCGTCCCCACCTGCTGCAACAGCTTCTGCGCTGCAGGCGTAAGCATCTTTCCCTGTGAATGCCCTCCACCATAGACAGAGCCCCTACTAGACCAAACCCCAGGCGTAGACCCAGCCCCAGGCGTAGACCCAGCCCCAGGCGTAGACTGAGATCCAAAGTCCAAACGAGGACTGCTAGCAAATCGCGGCGTCAACGAGACAGGCGTCTTCGTAACACGAGCAGCCTTTTCAGCACGCTTGTTCCGCGCCATGCGATCGACCATACGGTGATGCAGGGCTTCGCGCTTGCGAGTCTCGCCAAGTTGGAAGGGATTTGGCTTTTCAGAGGTCGGTCCGAGGAGGCGCCAGTCGACTTCCATGTCGTCGGTTTGGGAGCTGGAGCCATATGTGAATTCAGGCTCGGGCTCGTCCTCGTCGACGAAGGCGTAGCCGTTCACCCTCGGGGTTTCGCTTCCTGCGAAGGCAGATGCCGCTTCGGACTCGCTGAGATGCGGTCGGCCGGCGATGGCGTCTTGGATGGCGGATATTGAGGGTGAAGGGGGCACGGCGCTGGCGGCGTCCGCTGCTGCTGCGGCATGTGGATCTAGAAGTCTGGTATTTTGGTAGAGAGTTCGCTTAGGGGCTGCTCGGGATGTCATTTCTGCTTTCTGTGGGAGCGTCTCGTGGGTATCCTCCACCGAGGAAGGGAGGAACATGAGGGTGTTGTCTGGGCGGCTTTTCCACGTGTCTGGATTTGCGGGGCGGGCATCCAGGTCTGTTTTTATGGCGGGCTGGACATGCTCGTCTCGTTTGATAAGACCCATTTGTGGGTTTCCGCCTTGAGCTGTGATGCGCTTGATTTCTTGTTGGTGGTGTGCAATTTGTCGAGCGGAGGGAATCTTATTCCCGCTCCAAAGCCAGGGATATTTCTCCCGTCGCTTTTTATTCTGCTTGTCCAGGACTTTGTTGAAAGACTCGTTATCTTCGCTGGTGTACTTTTCCTGGAACGCGACCAGTCCCATATTCGATACATCGGGAATATGCCGGTCTTCTGTTTCAGTTGCCGCTGTGGAAGTCGATATGACAGACATGGGGGTATCACCTCCCCAGCCATGTGGAGTGTCACCCGGCCGTCCCGCCGGGAAATGCTGTGGTGTGTTCGGAACCGATGCTGACTTTCGTCTTGCATTCGACCCCGGGGTGGGTGTGCGCATGACGCCTGCCAACTTCTTTTTGGAGCTTGCAATCCATGCTTTGTCCTTCGATTCAAGGGCTTCCAGATACTCTTGTTTGATCTGTGTCTCGAGCAAGCCCGGAAAGAAGTCGCGGGCGATAATGTGGGACAAAGCGTTGCTGTAGATGTCTTCATCAAGGGCAGTCGCGGGGCGTTTGATTCGCTTCGGGGGTGGCGGAGGGGGCATAAGCTGGCAAGCCGATTGATTGACCAGCTCCTGTGAAGGAGTAGACGCCATGTTTGTAGAGCAAAGGCTTGGGGAGTGAACAAGGAAATCTGGAATGAGAGGTGGATAAGTTGGTGGCGATAAGATAGCGGGTCATATGATTTTGATCTAACCGCTTTAGGCAATCATACTTCAGACATCACTAGTTATGTAACATATTGCACTGCATGGATCATATCATACCTATGTAGTTCTAAGGTTGAGAAAGACCGACTAAGCCCATACAGGCTCCAAGGTTGGAATCCGCACCTAGGAAGGGTTCTTGGGGGGCATTAGAAGTTCTGTACGCTTATAATCGGCGCTCATGTGGCGCCGATGTTAATAGGAGATAATCGACTTGGGAAGACACGAAGCGCCCAAAATCCGATGCATATGTTTATTGTTACAGTCACTACAGGCTTGGTATAGGCGTTTTTTTTTGGACTTGATGTAGCTACAAAACCTGTCTTCCCTTTCGAATGTCGGAACCTTCTCTCTCCACTCAGAAAGGCCAAAATAGAGAGTATGTATGATACAAAAATTATTTCATAGATGCGTATTCAGAGATATATTTCTATGTATCCATGGCTTATTTCTACTATTCGTGTACACAGACATAGATCTAATAGAGTTCCAAGTTACCCTCTATATGGTGTTAAGCCTCTTTGGGACTACACCCTCATCATTACTCATTCCATGATTTATAAACTCCTTGCAGCATTAGAAGTCTCTTCTACCTTTTGTGTCTTCTACATTGCTAATATTTCTTCATCTATCTTGCTTGCCATCATTACCTACATATGCATCTATACACGATGTTGATTTCGACGAAAGAAATCCTCCCTAGTATCAATCAAACCCCCAAGACCACTCCTATCACGCCTGCCTAGAACCGATATATACACCAATGTCTTGAACCCAAATTTGCTACCTATCCTACCCCGGTATATCTAGGCCCAGATTTCCTAGACGCCCTTCCTGTCGAGCTATTGCTATCAATAGCAGATTTCCTTCTACTTGAGGATATCTACTGCCTCTCGCTTTGCAGCCGTCGACTTCTCGCAATATTCAGGAGTCAGACGAAGCACAGATACTACCTGGAACGAAATGCCAAATTGTCTTTCTTACGTCGACTCGAACGTGATAACCCGCGATACTTAACTTGCGATACCTGCTTAATCCTTCATGCCGTGGACAGTATATCAGAACCCTTTTGAGTTATCATCCACAGCGCATACCTACCCGCCTCGCATTGACTGCCCTGTGGCTACGTCTAGTAATGGTTTACATGATCATTTCTGGATGGTTATACATAATGATTCCAGTACATACTCTCATTATCAGCTTCACTTTTCTCATATTCACCTTGCTATGAGACGATTCTACTGCGGACCTCAATACGGAATTAGCACAGATGCACTGTCCTTCACCAAAGTGACAAATGACTTCCTTTGGGGAGACAGAGTCATAACCCCGACTACTCTATTTTCAATTGAGGCACAGATATGCCCTACGCCACCGAGTCTACACTTGAGAATCCAGGATGTCATGTCAATGGAAAACATACGCCTCCTACTCGACGACGAAGACTATCTCGAACCGGAACAAAATTACTACGCCATGCTGCGAGCTTGCAAACACATATCAAAGCTATTTTGGATGCAGGATATTCCTCTAAATAAATACCCGGCCCGCGAGTATTCCACCTGCGATCAATGCAACACAGACTATGAGGTTCAATTGTTTGTAAACCCATCAAATGGTCGTATCACCGTAGTGATGACGAGATGGATCAACCTTAGTCCCGGTCTCAGCCCAAATGATCTCCTATAGAAAATCAACGCAGGGCGTATGTGGGGAGAGTCTGAATTTTGGGCATCGGGCTTGGGATACGGATACGTGGACTGGAGTCCTCAACGTACATTTGAAACCCTTACCAATACCTCGCTCGAACATTTGATTGCTCGCAATCTATCCTACCTCGAAAACCAGAGATATCAAACCGAGATGGTACCAATACCCCTCAGTACGCCTCCATCGTGGGCACTGTGGAATGGGGCAGCTATGCCTTTGTGAATTTTTGGTGATGTATGGCCTTGGTTTTAGTGATGAGATGGATGAAACAGAAAGATGTGTAACAGTTGCTGCTTGGATGTGTTGTGCACTAAATGATTTTAATTCTATTATCTTTACAACAAACAATGTTTTACTTGAAGCCTCTTCCATCCTAGCCGACCAGAACCAACAGACACAATGTTGCAAGTGCTAGTAGGTCTCCTTGTCCCATGGGCGATTCGCTACGGCGATCATAAATCCTCAACCAAATCTTTAAAGACAGTGGGTGCACTAATCTTGTAGAAGAAAGAACCATATCGATACCAAGGCAGCTGAAATCCTACTTCCCTTCCATAGGTCTCTACTAAATTCAACTACACATTCTTCCTCTACACCGATACTTGCAGAGTCATGCCAACGAATGGTATTGGAGCAGATGAGCTCCTCTATAAGAATCAAAGTCTATAACAAAAGAAAAAAAACCAGGGACTAGCGAATGACCCCAAAACGAAATCCAAAAATGTCCTCCAAAGGATCCTTTTCCTTTTCCTCTTTTTCTGATTTCCCAAATCGCCCTTCCTTCCAAGACACCAGGCCAGTAAAAATTCGCTATCGCTGAGAAATGCATCGAGGTGAAAGATTGACCACAGCTGAAACACGCAGAACAAAAAAATAAAAGAAAAACATATGGCTCACAGGTAACGACAAGACAAGTTAAACATAAACACAGAGACACAAGGAAAACACAGATCGTGGACTCGTTGAGAGAGGGTTGAGGGAGGGATGTCTATCGGATGACAAAGCGAGAGATGTGAGATAGATATGCAAGGGATGAAAAAAGGAAAAAAAAAGAAATCAACACAAAATAGGGGGTTGATGATAACGATAGTGACACTCAGTGAGCGGTTGTTGGGAAGAGAGAGTAAGATGGCTTCCTCCGATTCGGGTTTCTGGGAGGAACAGGAGGCAAAGGAGCCTCGAATTTTATCGGTTGGGACTCGACCTCCGAAATGGATTTGGCGCGGTCATGAAGTGACACGGTAAGATCCGCGCCCTCGAGACTCGTGCTGCTGCCATTCTGGAGGAAGTGTGCCTCGGCGAGACTCTTGGTCTGGCGGTGGTGGGAGGATGATGCAGGGCGGGTGAGTGCCTCGCCGGCGGTCATGCGGTCTGTTGGCATGAGCTCGCGGCTGCTGGACAAGCTGTGGATGAGCTCTGGGACGCTGTTCGTCGTCGAGACGGAGGAGCGGTGCTTGCGCACGATGGAGGCTGCGCGTGAAAGCATCAGGCTCTCTTGCGAGTTGCACTTGCTTATCGGGGAGAAGCTGCTGCGTGGGGAGATGGGACCCATCATGCCCTGCGAAAAGGGGAAGTGGCGGTCTGATTCGCCATCAGTCGTCATGTACTCCTCGTACAATGGCTCGTGGGAGATTGGTTTGCCCATTGATGGGAGGATCGAGGAACTGACGGGATGGAAATAGTCTGCGCCCCGCGCGATGAACTCCTGCTCATAGTCTGCGGTTGCCGGGGTGGGGGCGGAGTGGGAGGGCATTGACTGGGCTGAGCTGGAGTCTAGGTCTGGGGTTGGTAGGGCGGAGGTGCTCAATGGGCTTGGCTGGAGGTGTCGAGTTCTCGGAGCGAGCCATGGGCCATCGCTGGAGGCTACGCCGACTTGAGGGCGTGCTTCATCCAGGGATGTGCGAGACCAATCGAAGTTGGAGGTGGACTCGGCTGCGTGCTCATAGCAGTAGTCGATGTCTGCGTCCCAAGAGTCATACAATTCATCCTCGTATGAAAATCGGTGCAGGCTGGCGATCGGCTCGGGTGGTGTGATCTCCACCTGGGCGCGGGGGGTGTCCGTGTCCTGAATATGTTGAGGAAGTGTCGGCGAGCCCAGCGCCTCAGAGAATTTCCTGGAGAGCTCCTCGGCCACATAGATCGACATTGGAGTTTTGTGCTCGCTGGTGCTGGGTGACTGGGTATTGGCTGGAGGTGGGCTGGTTTGAGAAGTTGTGCCAGAATAGGGGCGTCCCATGCTGGACTCAGGGCTATCCCAATACCGGGTTCCTTCCTCTTCCTCGGGAACATCTTCCAAATCATAGTGACTGCCGATGGACGAGGTCCTGGTACTGTCATCTGCGGGTTCAGGGCTGAAAAACCGGGTTGGCTGCGCTGAATGGACACACTCTGGGTACGTCATCGCAGTGGACAAGCCCAGAATCTCGTCAATGGCACGGGGTGCGGGCTCATCAATCTCAGGCGGGGGAGTCTCTGGCACAGCAGGAGGTGGGGGAGTGGTGGGACACGACCGGGGATATCTGGAGACTGGCCGCGAGAAGTTCTCGTTGGCGCGAGATTCTCTGCGTGCGTGGTTCTGGTATGATGTTTTTGGAGAAGCAGGCGGGCTTGCGTTGGGCACATCCACCGTGGTGGCAGTTCCAAGCGAGCCCAGATCATCACTGGAGAAATTCCGGAAATGAATATCCTCGGCGCGGATACCTTTCAGGCCGGTCTGGGGTCGTTGAGATGCTCGGATGGCCGAAAACTCAGTGACGAGATCGTTCTCGCGTGTTTGATCCAAAGCCTGGAACTGCGAGGGGTTGGTATGAGTCAAGTGGTGGAAGTCAAAAGGATCAGAAATAATGCTTTTCAAGCGCTCGCCTATATCGATTGTCGAGGGTCAATTGGGTCCACAATTTCCGCTGGCAGCTGAGTGGCTGGCACACTTACTGTGATCGGTATGGCGGGAGCGACGGCCAAACATCTCCCTTTCAGGCCGGGCCTTCTCGCGACCGGCCTCGTCTTCCTCGTCCAGCGTGGCGACGATGTTGATCTTGCTACCCTGTCGACGCAGGATGCGGCTTCCCCGCGCCAACAAGGACCGGGACGGCTTGTCCTGCTTATCGGAGCGGAGACCCAATGACGAACCAGCTCGCTCGTCAGAGACAATTGAACTATCTGTTGAGGTCATGGAAGAACCTGGTGAGCGGCGTGAAGAAGTGGAGGTGGTGGTATTGCTTCTTGAACGACCGCTAAAGACAGATAGACGCTTGGGGCTGTGGGTGTGGGCAGTGGACCTGGAACGGATATGTGCGGCATGTTCTGGTTGCTCGTTGGACGAGTTCGTGGACGGACGGTCACTGCCGTCGTCGTTGTCCCAGGCTTTAGCCATTGGGGGTGGAAAGGTCGACATGGTGGGAAGTAAAAGAGAGAAACTACACCATGATAAGATGAAATCTGGAGATCTCCGCCGACTACAACATAAAGGAGCGAAAGTGGAAAGGAACGGTTCTCGAGTGGAACAGAAAGAGGTCGTGCCGATGATAATAAATTAATAGATTACTCGATGACGGGGGCAATACAAGACACGGAGCAGTGGTGGAGCCGCGTTCAGGGGTATTTATGGTATTTACCTTTCTTTTTCTTTTTCTTTTTCTTTTTCTTTTTCTTTTCCATTATTAGTACGGAGTAGTATATGATGTTATGGTCATATCCTATCCTATATTTTGTGTGTTATTCTGTTCCTATCACGCTCTTTGTTTGAATTAGAACGGTTACACCATGCATTGAGCCGGGTTTTATATAGTTCTTTTTGTCGCTATTGATCATATTCCATAAACAAACAATCTGAAAAATGAGAAAACAAAAATAAAAATAAAAATAAAGCAAATACGATATACACGGGATAGTAACCAAGGTACGTACTTCGAATCCATGTCAAGGACTTCGGGAATTCCCAGCATAGAACCGATACCCAAGTGTGTCTTAGTGGCATATGCATCGAGCCAGTTGGTCCTGAACGTGCTGGAGACCCGCGTGTGGGGAAAAGAAAAAAGCAGCTATACCTTGTTCAGCAAGTATCAGCCCTCCGATACGCCCCGTTTTGAATATTTATTTATTTTTGGGGTTATTTTTTACCCATGGTTCCAAGGTTTACCGTTAGCTTTGACCCGTGGACACGGGAGAGAGGGGAAGACATACGATACACGCGATCTGGCTTATAGATTCCAAGGTTGTTCCTACTACTCCATAGTTATCCATGCATATTATCCTAGTAACAAGTTGATGTCATTGGGCAAGATATTCAATTGAATATCCAATGACAAGATTGAAACAGTTCCATATTGTACTAAATCCTTACTCCCAAGGTAGCAACGTTAGGAGGACTTGAGTGGAGAGGGAGAGACAAGCCCTTATCACGATAAGTTGGGGCGCACACTGGAAGCTTGGATCCATGGATGTGATTCCTTTTTTTTTTTTTCCATACAACATTATAGAAGGGTGGTACGGAGTACATACCTAGGTACATCGTAGTATTCTCTACAAAGTAGATTTCTAATTTATTTCTGTTTAATATCCCGAGGTCCTCTAGGGCTTCCCTTCCTACAATCTCTGCCTTGCGTGAGGCCTGAAACCAGAAACGCCTCTTCCCTTCCCCGCGTATAGCGGAGCCTCGGTTCAACGGTTTTCATCACAGCATCCGGCCCTAATACTGATTCTAGTGTTTAGTAAAAAAAAAAAACATAGGGCTTGGGAAACAGTCTTAGATCGAAATCTACTTTTTCGGGATCCGGCAGTGGGGTCCCAGAAGTCCATAATAACATTGTATTACAGAGCCTAGGTATACATGGGCATTTCTCCAGTTTCTCCAGTTCAATCTAAACATCCCTGTAAAAAAAAAAGGTGGACAGGCAAGGATCTCCCATGCAAGTTTGTTCCTGTGATCTCAACTAGCTGTAGGGGCTGTTTAGTACTTACAAGCTTCGGGGAGTGCCGGTCTCCTATCTCATGCAAATTGAGAAACCTTTTTTTTAAATAAAAAATAAAAAATAAAAAAGCAAAACGGATCAGACTACATGCAAACTTCACACTGCCTCGGGGATGCAAGATGAAGCTGAAGAATGTGAGTATCCGAGTATCGGGAGTCACCGCTCCCTTACTCCGTACATTTTACCTGTCGGAGAGTTGCATTTGTCTCAGGGCGGGGTATATCCATTGTGCCTGTACTGCCTGGTATGTGCATTGCACATTATCACCTTGGAAGTACGAAGTAGTACGGAGTACATAGAATTGATTAGTAGAATATAGAGGTGAATTCTTGCACATTACTTTCTACCGTTGCGGTGACTCGTCACACACATATTCTAATATTCACTTGGGCAAGTCTATAAGTCAACAGCCAACTTCCTATCTGGTGTGGAAGTGGACCTTAACCTGCAGCTAGCACGATTCGAAACAAGGGAGAAACCTGGGAAAAGTAAGAGAAACAAAAACAAAACAAAACTGTCTCGTTCTATTTCGCAAGTCCAATATACCGCTAGTTGTAGTGTGTGTATCGAAGTTGTAAAGTGGGTTCCTGGTGATCTCGTAGTCTAGACCGTTTACTCCGTAATAAGAACTCTGTTCTTACATTATACATATTGTACCTGCGTTGTGCGGCAATTGATATTCTTAATTACTACTTACTTTGTACTGTTAACTATCCCCTTTCAGGAGGTCCTAACTAACAAGCACGTTCCCCATCTCCACCGGTCGTTCGCGTTTCGCGTCCATGATCGTCATCGAACATCGGTACGGTACGTACCTGTGTTTATCTCATAGGCCCAAGCGTCCCCGGTGTTCTTCCTCAGGTTAGATCTGTGTCAGGAATATGCCCCGAAATTGGAGTGTCGTCGGCTGTCAGATCTCTTTTTTTGCTTTTATTTGGTGGCATTTGGGGAACAAAGATGGAAGATCAAATAGAGCAGGAGACTCTTGGAGTATAATGCAAATCAGTTTAGAGATGGGTCAAGCCCTCAAAAAGGAGAAATGTGGCTTAATAGTATAATATAGGCATAATATCGGTATAAAATAGATACGATGTATAGGTCCACGGGTATAATAATAAAGATAGGGACTACTCCGTAGAATAGCGCGATACAAGGTTTGAAGGGACACGTTCTAGAATAACAAGGAAAGGTAAATTATGACTATGTATTACTCCGTCCCCATCTTCATTCACATGGTTCGCCTATCACGAACACGTTCCTATTCATACTTCCCGAAGATCGACAGATCTAATTCCCCTGAAACGAGGGAGTCGGTCCCCGAGGCCAGCAGTTATGTACGGACTCCGTACTCCATACCTTTAGAGTCAATTGCAAGTCCGTCATTTTCCCGAGGCTCGACGGCCATAAATCCCAAGGTGGTAGTTTAGTATCGCGTACTCCGTACCGCGCTATCATATTAGTCTGGGTACGATCCAACGGTCGCCTATCTAGGTAAAGTACATATGTATCCGCCCGTTGGAACTCTGTATGTATCATGTGGAGAATGGATCATTCTAATATTGTAACTATAGGGGCTCATTGACACCTGCCATATTATTGAAGCATATTTCATTCCATTGGAGATAGGCGCGCTGCTTGTCAATATTGAATGCTACTATGTGCGACGATCCGAGTGCCCGGTGATGTAACCTGTCATTAACCGTTAAACTGAGTACTACATGATAGGGCATGGTAGGGATTAGCTATGTCGATGGTAATCCGTACAGGGGGCTCCTTTCATGTTCCGGGGTATATTTTGTGATACATGGGACTTCCAAGCTTGGGTTCTTCGGAATGACCAAATAGTAGACAAACAAATGGAAGACTATTGGACATAGTCGATTATTATTCTTTCCTTGTATACTTCGTAGTCCATACATCATATTCGGGAAATGTAGAATCGAAATATTGAAATATTGAAGCCTGGAATTTTGATTCCCAGGCACTAAAGCTTATTAATATTAAAAGTGATATCAAGCCAAATCCATAACACCAGTTTTTTGTCAACCGAGTCCCAAAACTGAGAAGTCCACCCAATTCTAAGTTGCATGTTAGCTTTACTCTTCTCGAGACAAAGGGTGAAATGTCCACAATTAGATCATGAGATCTAGATGGTCCCTTCGAGGTTGGGTTTCCTACCTTATTATCCACCAGATCCTCGGAGTTTGGAAGTTCCGGCCTCGTTGAGAATGACGGCCAGTTCCACAAGCAAGTCGTGGTTACTTCACTTGGCAACTCCGATGGTCTTGTCGCCGCCGACGTTGGCAGCGATACCAAGATCACCGATAACATCACGCTTGAGATCGAGAACACCAACGGTCTTGTCACCGCCGATGTTGGCAGCGAGACCAAGATCATCGATAACATCACGCTTGTGGTCGAGAACACCAACGGTCTTGTCACCACCGACGTTGACGGCAAGACCAAGGTCATCGATAACATCACGCTTGAGATCGAGAACACCAACGGTCTTGTCACCGCCGACGTTGGCAGCAAGACCAAGGTCATCGATAACATCACGCTTGTGATCGAGAACACCAACGGTCTTGTCGCCACCGACGTTAACGGCAATGCCGGCATCACCAATTACATCGTTCTGATTGGGGACGGGGACAGCAAGTGCTGTGGCCGCCAACAGGACGGGGGTGAAGAGATTGTAACGCATTTTGATATGGTTCAAACTGTGTTGTTTGTTAGAGGACTACTTGAGTGTGGTTCTGGTAGGTCTGTACTCACCGAAGTAGGAGTACGTGAATTCGAGTAGATTATAAAAAGATAATGAAGAAGACTGATAGCAATATCCCTGGGGATATGACCAGATCATTTAAATATCTATTGTCCTATCGTACCTGATCTCTGGATAGATGTTTGCGGCATGATAGCTGACGTGCTTCAGGAACTTAAGCACCTAAGTAGTAGCTTGGATTGTGTTCTACTTGGCTACTCTGTAGACAGTGTGGACATAGATCTCGATCTATGACATATGGGTAATAAGGGTTACGGATTGGTAGTGGAAAGACCGGAGACGGTAAACCTTGAATGGCCCTGGTAACTGGCCTTGTGATTAACATAGAGATATATGTCGTGATGGCAGACAATAGTAATAGAGATTTCTAGGAATGATCCGTCGATTGTAGTTTTTTGTTGACGATCCTTAACTTGTTTGGCGCGGGTGACACCCAAAACGGCGGCTCCCGTTGATATCATCGGTGGCCTCGATGCTACACTACACCTAGATCTCTTCTATATTGCACATGGGCTTTGCCGCTTTGTTTTTGTTTTTCTTAAAACGACTGATTTTTAAAATAGAAATTGAGTCAGAGGAGAGCTTCTTAATAGAGCACATGTGAATATCCTAACATTCTACTATCCTCGTACTCGTATGTTGTACACGAACCTTCTGGAACATCCAAGCTTAACGAAAATAGAATTATCCCTTGTAAGAGCACTATCTCCACATATCGAAAAGGTTAGAATACTCTATAGAAGTATTAGATTTAGAGATTTCTTCCAAGGTTGTCTTAAACCTTGTACCAAAGAAAAAAAAAGTATGTCTTTTCCTGTTGGGTGGTATTCATTTTCCATGTCGATATGTGTTATGGTCCTCTACTCCGTAGGTCTTACTTTTTTCTTGAATCCTGAACCTTGATCAGGGTAAATAATTCCGCGTGCAGCCGATTATACTCCGTACAAAACGTTGAAATGTTGAAATGTTTAATGGATTATTCCATGAGATTTATGATTCGCACTCCGTGGGTACTCTATACTCTGCCGATCCCAGAATATCCGAAGGTAGCACGGAGACGGAGTACGAGTACATCCGTCGAGAGTTCAACATACTCCGTACAGCCATCTTACCCAGACACAGACACACCCACACAGACACAAAACAATATCCTTCCAGAAACATGCCCTAATAAACGAGTTAGCCCCCAAAATCCAACGCTGACACAGCAATGAGACACAGCCCCTCCAACCCCCCCAATATTGCGTATACCTACTACCATATGCAGTGACGTGGAGCATTAATTCACTCACACATACTCCGTACTCCGGATGGAGTCCTCCGTAGCTGCTCGGTGCTCCGTGGCAGGGGCTCCGTAGGACAGGGATCAATCCCACCAGTGACCACACGTCTAAATCCAACATTTCTGGGTCCTGCGCAAGCCATGTCTGACAATCCCCGAGCCCACTTCCTATGAACGGATTATCCCCAGCGGAATTCCGAGAAGAGATTAGCACCCCCAGGCAGATTCGTTCGATGGAATATGGAGTTACACGTTCGATGGGTATAGATTAATTCAATGCAGGTGTGTTGCGCTTGGGCCTGGCTTTGTTCCTTTTTAATTTATTTCTTCCCCCTCTTCCTTTTTGGAGTTAGCTGCGAAATGCTTTGGGGATTTCGATTTTCTTACTGGGGGTTTTTTAGATCTGTAAAGGCCGGTATTTGGCCGATTTCCTGGGTATTTTGATTGGTTTCAAATGGTCCTTGTTCGAACAATGCACAGGGATGGTTTTCCGGGGGGAGATTTGTTTTAGTGACTGATAACGATGGCTAATAATTACACAGTTGAAGTACAAGGGGAGAGAAATGTATCAATTGTAGTTCAGATGGCCCCTTACCACAGACGCCTGGATGAGTAAAATGGATAGAACTTGGAATAGTAACAAAAAAAAGTTGTTGTAATGTGGCATAAAATTCACTCCTGCATCTCCGTATCCTCGGTAGGCTTCGAAGGCTCCTCCCCGAACAGTTCATCGTCGTTGTCTTCATGGTCAGACTTCGCAGCCTGAACTTCGGCTTGAACTTCGGCTTGCACTTCCTCTTCTTCATCCTCATCCTCGTCATCATCAGCAATACGACGAGAGGCCTTGCCACGACGACGCGGCGCAGTCTCTTCAGCCGGCTCGTCGTCATCACCAAACAGATCATCCTTGTCTTCACCAGCAGACCCAGCGGCCTCTTCGTCATCAGAATCAACAACCATCTCACTGCTCTTGTACTTGCCAGGCTTCTCAGACTTGGCAGCCTGAGCCTTTCCGCCCGATCGGCGTTCCAAGCGGCGACGCTTCTTGGGCGCCGTCTCGCCTTCACTCTCGGCCGCGCTGTGCGCGGCAGCATCGCCTTCATCTTCATCCGCGATGAAATCATCCCCGCCCTTCTTCTTGCGCTTGCTGGTAGCCTTCTTCTTGCGCTTGACACGGTCACCGGTCTCGGAGTCTTGGGTCAATTCGGCATCTTCGCGAGCGCGCTCGTCTTCAGCGCGCTGCGCGGCATGTCGTTGCACTTCTTCGACCATCTGTGCGCGTTCCTCCGCGATGCGCTTCTTGCGCTCCATCTCGACCTCTTGGGCCTTGCGCAGCTCCTCTTCCCGGATCCGCGCGGCTTCTTCGCGGGCTTCACGGGCTTGCTGGAGCTTCGCGGCGTTCTTCTCTTCGTACTCCTTCTGGCTTTGCATGGCTCGGTCAAGCTGCTTGCTGATCGTGCGACCCATGTTGGCTCGCTGCTCCAATGCGGCGCTGGGGTAGGGCGGGTTCTTCTCCTTGGAAAGACGCTCGAAGGTTTCGATGGCCTCCTTGAGACCCTCCGCTGCCTCTTGGACATCCTGGAGCGTCTTCTGAGTAGGCTGTAGACCGTATGCGAGCGAGGCGATTTGGTTCTGCACGAAAGCAACGTTGAACTGCAGGTGAAGTTGATCCGGAGAGACATCGCGTGCGCGCGTGGCGTAGTCTAGTGCTGTCTTCATTGCGGCCAAGTTCGCCTCCTGCTTGCCTCGCAGCCACCATACACGACCAAGACAAGCCAGGATTTGCACATCGCGCTGGCGATCCTTCGACAACGCAGCCTCGTAGTGTTCGATTGACCGTGAGAACTGGCGGAGCTCGGCAAAGACATGTCCCAAGTTGAGGTACACGCTGGGGTCCTTGAGAGTATCGCGGATCTTGGACAATATTTGCACAGCAGAGCTGTGGTCTTTCTTGTCGTCGATCAGGGCGATCGCAATACCTTGGGCCGCATATGCGTTCTTGGGGTCCAGTTGGAGAGCCTTGTCGAAGAACTCCACAGCACGCTGGTAAATCTTACGACGCTTTTCCTTCTCTTGATCTGTGTCTCGGCGCATGTCACGGGCGGCAAGGAGATGCACATTGCCCATTCCAGTCAACGCGTAGCGATCGTGCTTGTCGTAGTACTGCAACGTGTGCTTGAAATGACGTTGCTCGCTATCTTCAGCAAGGTTGGCGACTCGCTTCTTCGCCTTGCTGAGATACCATCCGTAGAGTGACCGAACTTCCAGATTTGTGCTGTCCGCTTCGTAAAGCTTGCCAATCCTCTTCGGGCCCTCATCTGTAGGGCTCTGGCGAAGGGCAATATATGTCAGGCGTGCATTGGCTTCCGTGTAGTCAGCGTGACGCTCCAGAAGACCTTCGTAGACCTTCTTGGCTTCGTCCCACATGTCGGCTGCCTCGTAAGTCCGTCCAAGGTTGTAGCTGATGGTGGTGACGAGCGCATCGGTATCAGTGCCATCCTCTTTTTCTTTGGATTGCACACAGGCGTTGAGCGCAGACTGGAACAAGCCACGAGCCAAAGCGATCTTCTCATTCTGGTATAGGAAGCAGCCCATGTTGTTGAGGAGCTGCGGCGGGAGACTCTCCCTAAGAGCGGCGTTCAGCTTATCCTGGTCCTCGATATCAGGTCGAGCATCCTCGGGAATCTCAGCAATCTGGATCTGTTCCAGTTGGGTCAGACACTGCATGCTCTTATCTGGAGCCGTGCCCTCGTAGAGACGAGAAAGATAAACAAGAACCGACTCGTCGGGTGAGATATTTTGCTTCTCATCCTTCCACATAGAGCGCACTGACTCAAGCAGAGTGATAGCTCGCTTTGCCTCGGTCGACTTGTCTTCCTTGCTGCCTGACTTCTGGGCAGCGAAGACTTCTTCCGCATGAATAGCAGCAAGGAGGGTCATCGCCTCCGGGTTCTTCGATTGCTGAACAATCTTCTCTAGTCGGAACTTAGCACCGTCAAAGTCCTTGTTCGTGATTTGCATTTGCACAGCGCCGAATTTGGCGGGAAGATAGCCCTTGTCGACTCCGCCGCGGGCTTGATCCGAACGGTTGTAGAACTCTGTGGCACGGGCATCGTCGCCTTCATAGTGCGACTTACGACCAAGAAGGTACCAGCCGTCACTAGCAATAGACATAACATCGGTGTGCTCGATGGCTTTGCGTGCCAATGTCTCGACGGTGGGATATGATTTGCGGAGGAGGAAGTAGCTGGCGAACAAGGAGCAGGTCATCGGGTATTCCTTGTCCAGCTTGAACGCCTTTTGGGTGTATTGAGTCATGGCTAATTTGTACATTGACCCGAACATAGGGTCGGTGGTAGCTCGGCGAGAGCTGTCGTGGAGGTAGTAAACTGCGAGCAGGACGTTGGCGACCTTGGACTCGGGGTTCTGGATAGCGATGGCGATTAGTTAATTTCTATGAAACAAAGGCTTGTAGTGTTTCGTAACATACCAGAGACAGCGATCTCTCCCAGGCTACCTTGGCTTGATCCTTGAAGCCCAGCTGCCACAAGCAGCATCCTAGACCAATACGAGGATCAGGGTCTGTGAGGTTAGGCATCTTGATCAGAGCCGTTTGGTATCCTTCGAGCGCATCTGCGTATCTTCCTAGCATGTAATGCGCGCGAGCACGTCCCAAAATAGCCATGATGTTCCGGCCACCAAAGGCTTTGGATGACTCGTCGAAACATTTCAGAGCCTGACGCAGCGACTCGACTCTTTCCGAGGTATCAATCGCGCCCGGACGAACAGCACGAGGTGGGTATAGCGATGCACGGAGGAGACACAAGACACCACGCGCCAGGAAAAGAGGAGGATAAGCAGGGTTGAGTCGCGAGGCCTCGTTCAACGTCGATGTCGCAAGTTGGAGGTAGTGATCTTTGGTTTTGGCTTCCGAGTATAGTTCCCCTTCAGGTGCGACTCGAGGAGCGTGTCGGCTCTTCAGTAGCAGCATCCAGCAGATCCAGCCCAGCAGGCCGAGTTTCTCCTTTGTCGCTCCGTGGGCGACGGAGGCCAGACCCTTAGTCAAGATGTCGATGGCATGGTCGATCTGCTTTCGCTTTGCGTAGGCGAGCGCAATGATCACCCAGAAATTCTTGGCCGCTTTTTCGTTCTCCAAGAGGGTGCAAAGCTCAGTCGGGTCATCGGGAAGCTCGAGCAAGCTGACCTCAACTTCACTGTCGAAGCTGGATGCGGGAATGTCGATAGCATCGGGGATGTCGGAAAATCGCAGGTTGCTCAATGGGCTAGCTGAAGGTACAGCATCACCGTTGAGGCCATTGGTTTGGCCATTCTCAAGAGGCGCCATGGTGTGTCCGGGGACGGGAGGGATGAGGCCACTTTGCGAGTAGGTATGCGATTGTAGGAGCCTCAACTCATGATCAAGCGAGGCGGTCCATCAAATAAATTTCAGGATTAGGGCCGGTGAGGTTAGCGACCTCGAAATGGGAGAAAACGCGAAAAAGTGACTCTCGGAGACTAACAGCGCGGCGATGAGAAGGTGAGAATTGAACGATTGGAGTGGCTGGGCTGCACCGCCACAGGCCGCCACACCGCATACATTGAACAACAATTGCATTCTCAGCTTTTCTAGTCTAAATGATTGCTCTTCAATTATTTTGGAATGAAATAGAGCAAAATAAGTGGAGGAAGTGAAATTTGCTAAATTTACCAATAGGATATCTAGGTGTGGTATTCAAATCACTGCAACCAGCTTGTTACAAATTTGCAGAAGCAAGCAACACTGATCAGCACCACAAAAATAAGACCAAGCTCACTCCAGTGATGCAGGCGACCATAGGACTCGACGTATCCAGCTGAAGCAGCAACCTTCTGGCCATCTACTGCATGGTCGGCTTTGATCGAACCGGCCAACTCGGATGGGAAGCGGCCCGTTTCGAAGAACTGATCCATGAGTTGATCCTTCTCGGCCCAGCGTGCTGTCAGCCATTCCTCAAACTCCTTCTGGTCATCAAGAGGAATCTTCGAGATCTGGAAGCGTCTCCAATGCATGTTGACCGAGGTCGGCGGTCGTCCTTGCAGATATGTGGAGCGGAGAGTGAAGTATTTATCGGGATAGCTTCCCTTTCTATAGATAATTTGTGAGTACTGTCCCAGTAACAGGAAAGAAGGAAAAAGGAAAAAGGAAAAAGGGAAAAAAAAAAAAAACATACGGTGGGCCTTCATAGGCTATAGTGCAGTCATACACCCAGTCTACAGTTCCCCGCAACTGCTGAAGACAGAAGAACAGCCCTGTAGACCGCGGAAGAACCATGTGGTTGAATGAAGGCAGTCCCTGTTTTATTCCCCAAGCGTCACTGCGTCGCTTGGTATTGATGGACAGGTTTGTCCCCTCGGGGAATATTAGCAGCCACATGGGATCGTACTGTGGGCGGGCTGAGTTGGAGCCGGTGTAAAGTGTCTTCATTTTCTCCAAACGGTGCTGAAGCCTTGGTTTGTCGGACGTCCACTTGCGAGCCATGAAGATGAAACCGTAGAACATCATGCCAGTGCCCACAATAGGGATATACTTAAGCGACTCTTTCAGGATGATGAAGATGCGGCCATGCATCTGGTTGGTGTATGCAACCCACCAGAGGTAGACCCAATCAGTGTAGACCTGGTGGTTCGAGATCATGACGAGACGCTCCGGGAACCTGGTCTCCAGCAATCCATCTTTCGATATATGGATTTGTCCACGCACGCTAGCATCACCACTGATCCGGAAAAGCGTTGGGGAACTCCATTGGGTGACAGCACCGAGAACCAGTCCAAAACATTGCTTTGTATATGCCATATACGAATAGTAGTAATATTTGTTGATCAGATACAGCGGGGCGCCGATTATTTGCGTCACGCCAATCGCCATTATACAGCAATCTGCCCACGTCATCAGCAGAAGCGAGCGCAGTAGCTGCATGGGAATGCCATGTTTGAGACGGGGCTCGGAAGGTGGTTCGGTCGAGAGCTTCTGAAGATCCCCAGGATCCTTGGCGGTCGGTGGCTTGCGCTGTCGAACCTCGGCAGGCTCCATGGTGGAAATTTGGAGATCCGGGGGATCCCTATTGCTTTAGAGACTGAGAGCTGGGGTAGAAAGCCAAGTATTAGACTGGAGGCTAATGAATGCTTCTACAGCTGTACAGAGCCCACACGCGGAAATGGTCTGGTCGGATGCGGAGATAGTGATGGTCGATAGTATGGGCTCAGAACGCAAGAAAAGCTAGGCAGAAGCTAGAAGATGAAATGACTTGCCATGCCCCAGGGTAAAGAAGGGGGGTTATAAGAAAATAGATTGTGGAATCAAAAGAGATAAGTGTTGAAGAGCTGGACAAGTTGGAGAGTTCGGATAGTTGGAGGGGAAAATCAGGCGGATCTTGTGGATCCAAAATGACGGTCACAGCCTCATAACGTCACCTAAGTTTCTTATGTATTTACTTGACAACTCTCTTTTCTTTGTGATTCATAGATCTCTCTGAGACCCCTCTGAGATCCTGGATCTCTAAAACCAACTTTTGTGTCAGCTCATTACCAGTTCCTATCTCGGGTTGAAAGATGGCGCGTTGATGTGAGTAACTCAGGTCGAATCCTCCTGGAGTCCTCCTAGCTAATGCACATGACCAGGGTCGATAGGCCTGCGATCCTCCTTACAATATGCTCTGCGCTATCCTTCGCAGGAGTCCCCGCCTCACCTTCCGCCAGTTTTCCACGTCTCAACCACGTCACGAGATCAAAGACATCGGCTCTTTGTCTCAGCGCCTAATACCAAAATACCAAGGTGTGGCTTGGAGCTGTCTTTGACCAGTCTTGCTTCTGATTCGAAGACTAATGCATTTTCTCAGAATCCTGCGACGGGGAGCTCCTGTGTCTCCAGTGGCCAGCACCGCCGCGAAATATCTTCCTGGTGCGCAAAGACTGCGCCCCGGCGGTTACCGATTCTCTGATTGAATTCGTCAAGTAAGATCGAGACATGCCCATGGAAATCAAGTTGGTGCAAGGCTGACATCTTCAAGTCATGTTTCCTCTACATACCCATCTATCGCGGTGATTCTCGAGTCAAAGACTGCCGCCGAAGTACATTCGTCACTCTCTTTCCCTGTCTACTCGGTTTCTCTCGAAGAGAAAACGACCGCGCTTCACGATAAAGTCGACCTCACGGTGACTCTGGGTGGTGATGGCACGATTCTACATGCAGCGTCCCTCTTCGCGACCTGTTCCAATGTTCCGCCCGTTCTATCATTCAGCATGGGTACATTGGGCTTTTTGAGTGAGTGGAAGTTCTCAGAGTTTAAGCGAGCTTTCCGAGAAGTCTACATGTCTGGAGCCGGGGCAGGAGATCGAACGCCTGTGTTAGAAGATATCCCGGGAGCGGCGCCCACAAAACAGGAAACTGAGATGGGTCCGACCGGGTGGTCCTCCGTCCGGGGCAAATCAATGGGCTCTACGCGCGGGGCCCGCATTCTGATGCGCAATCGGTTGAAAGTAGGACTGTTTACCGCCGACGGAACTGAAACCACACCTATCCGGACCAAGACCGACCAGGGCCAGGGTGTGTATGTGATGAATGAGCTCCTCATCCACCGTGGCAAGGAACCCCACTTGGCCGTGGTAGATGTGTTTGTGGGTGGACGGTTCCTGACCGAGGCTGTGGCAGATGGAATTATAATTTCCACGCCGACGGGAAGTACAGCCTACAGCCTGAGTAGTGGGGGTAGTATTGTGCATCCACTAGTCCCGTCCATCCTTTTGACGCCGATTTGCCCGCGTAGCCTCAGCTTCCGGCCATTGGTTCTCCCTTCCAGTACCCCGATCACGCTGCGGCTAAGCGAAAAGAACCGTGGGCGCGAACTCGAAGTTAGTCTGGATGGTGTTCATTTAGGTCAAGGGATGGCAGTTGGTATGGAAGTCCGAGTTTGGAATGAGGAGATGCGTCATGGGAAGAATGAGTGGCAGGGTGGTGTACCCAGTGTGATGCGACGGAGTGTGGGATGTGAAGCCCACGAGGGATGGGTAGGTGGATTGAATGGATTGTTGAAGTTCAATCATCCATTTGGAGAGCCATAACATCATAATATCATAACATTATAACATTATAACTTTGTACAATATAATCTACTCTCTATTCCAAGGTTGATCCTTCCAGTGTCAAAATAGAAATTGTATAAAACCCTTTGATGGTATAAAGTGGGAGACCCGTGGATCCAATTCCCCTAATGGATTGTTCTGATTGGTAGACGCTTGTTTTCTGTAGATGAACTTCCCAAGTACTCTATCTCAGGGGACCATCTCTTTCCCCCTTTCTCTCTCCATTCTTCCCCAACTCTCAACTTGTTCTTCTTTTCTGATTCTTTTTTACGTCTGATATTGCTTGATTCTCGAGCATCCTCGCAGTGCGAGGACCGCTCCTGATTTCCCCCCCCAAAAAAAGGTACCCAGTTCTACCCCTCCTTCGGATTCCCTTGATACTACTCTACTCTCTCCCCTTGTCCCGGGAAGTTCGTGTGTTCGATTATCTTGACAAAGAGAATATCGTGAAACGTTCTTTGGATCATTCTTCTCCTGAATGCAGTCGCTGATTCCCGTTTACTAGCGCTAGCCGGTCTGGAAGGCCTCAGGAGGTCTCGGCGCATTCGTTTACACCATCCCCACCCTCCGACCCCCCTGCGCGACCTGTGAAGTCCTTTGAACAATGACTTCGTATGGAAAGTATGTAACCGCACTATATCTTACCCCGAGTCTGGTGGCATCTTACTCACCCTCCATAGCAACATGTACGCGCCGGAGCAGTTCATGAATCCGGGGCCAGCCCCCGGCCCCCTACCGATCGACCCCCCAAGTTGACTCTACCCACCAACAGCACAACCTCCTCCTTTGGTCAAATGAGCTTGGACTCTCCGATCACACCAGGTCCATCCTCGGCCAATCTTTCGCTTTTCCCCACCACCACCAACCCTTCGCTGGCTATGACCCGGAGTAATACCGGCCAAAATGGAATCTCGATCATCAAAGAAGGCACCGTCCGCTGCAAAGAGGACAAATTCTTGGCAACTTGGAATACACGTTACTTGATCCTACGTGAATATAAACTCGAATTTTTAAAGAGTGATTCTGGAAAGGTAGTGATTACCTTCCCTTTGTCCTCGGTCACCGCTGTCGCTCGCTCCGAGGATTCCAAGATGGCCTTCGAGGTCACTCGCTTGGCCAACCCCAAGGATGCAAACTCCAAAGCTGCGCTCCTTGCCCGCGACCTACCTACCAAGACCATCACCTGCGAGGTCAAATCCGACGATGAAATCTATGAGTGGATCGACAAGATCTACGAGCGCTGCCCTGGAATGGGCGGCGTCAGCAACCCAACAAACTTCAGTCACCGTGTTCACGTCGGCTTCGACCCAAATACCGGCGCTTTTGTCGGCTTGCCTCCAGAGTGGGAGAAGCTTTTGACATCCTCGGCTATCACCAAGGAAGACTACAAGAAGAACCCCCAGGCTGTCATTGAGGTTCTTGAATTCTACTCAGATATCAAGATGCGCGAGCAGAATCCGCAATACTACGCTGGAATCAACTCCCCGCCCAATGGTAATGGTCAACCCAAGGCATACGGTAATAGTGTTGGGAGCTCCATTGCACCCCCGCGTCCTCCCCCGCCAGGACCTATGCAGCGCCTTGATAGCGGTCAGTCGAAACAGTCTGACGGTTCTATGCGATCTGCGTCATCCTCGGTTGGACAGGCGGACCGTGTTGCAGACCAGCAGCAGCAAGTGGAACGGATGAAGGAAATGGCTGACCAAGAGCGTCGCCGCGTGGAGGAGGAACGTCGCAGCAAGGAGGAGCAAGATGCTTACAACGCATCCATCCCGCAGGCCCGTCCTAATATGGCTCAACAAGAGCTTGGTGGATATGGTGGCGACGAGCCGTCACAGAATAGCCGTTATCAACCAAGCCGCCCGGCCCCTCAGGCTCCAAGCTCTGCTACTCGTCAGCAAGACCCCCGGCAGCTCACCGCACAGCGTCCCGCACCGGCGCCACCATCGCAGAGTCCTTACGGTCAAACCACGCCCCGAGCACCGGGTGCTCCCAGAGCTGATGACCGCCAGGGCTCCCCAAGCTCCCGCTATCCTACGAACGACCCTCGGGCTCCAGGCTCAGCGAACCGTCCTCAGCAAAACGGCTCCAAGGGACAGGCTGGGCCTCCTCCAACACGCCTGCCGGCCCCCGTTCAAGCTGTGAAGCCGTTGAACATTGCCAACAAGCAGAACGGGACCAAGCAGGCTGTCCCCGATGGCGTTCGCCAAGCCGAAGCTGCTCTTACCAAAAAGGCAGATCAGCCGCGCCAGAAGGAAGTGCGCATGTCAGCCATGTCAGAGAACGAGGTCATGGAGCGACTGAGATCTGTCGTATCCAAGGACAACCCGAACGAGTCTTACAGCAAGCAGCGCAAGATTGGTCAGGGTGCGTCTGGATCCGTGTATGTGGCGCGGGTTAAGGAAAGCGCACCTTCAGGTGTTGCCCACGAGCTTTACCGGACGTATGGCCCACGCTGCCAGGTGGCCATCAAGCAGATGGACCTGCGCAGTCAGCCCCGCAAGGAGTTGATCGTCAACGAGATTATTGTCATGAAGGACAGCCAGCACCCGAATATTGTCAACTTCCTCGACTCATTCTTGCAGGAATCAAGCAATGAACTCTGGGTTGTCATGGAGTTCATGGAGGGTGGCGCGTTGACTGATGTGATTGATAACAACCCAGTCATTACTGAAGGTCAGATCGCGACAATTTGTGCTGAGGTATGTTTTCCACCCAATGTTTGTTTTTCATCCAGTTACTAACATTTTACCAAAAGACTTGCAAGGGTCTGGCCCACCTGCACAACCAGAGCATCATCCACCGTGATATCAAGAGTGACAACGTCCTCCTCGACCGTGTTGGCCACGTCAAGATCACTGATTTCGGCTTCTGCGCCAAGCTGACCGAACACAAGAACAAGCGCGCTACCATGGTCGGCACCCCTTACTGGATGGCACCCGAGGTGGTCAAGCAGAAGGAGTATGGCCCGAAGGTTGACTGCTGGTCGCTGGGCATCATGGCCATCGAAATGATCGAGTCGGAGCCCCCCTACCTGAATGAAGAGCCTCTCAAGGCCCTCTACCTTATTGCGACCAACGGAACCCCCCGTCTCAAGAAGCCCGAGAAGCTGAGCAAGGAGCTCAAGGCTTTCCTGAGCGTCTGCCTCTGTGTCAATGTTCACAGCCGCGCTTCCGCCGACGAGCTCCTCGCCCACGAATTCCTGCAGACTGGATGCAGCCTGGCTAGTCTGGCTGAGCTGCTCCGCTGGAAAAAGGCTACCAGCTAGTCAATAACTGAGGTTTCCCCTTCTGCCTTTCATTTACCACACATTGGAGCAACAACATCTGGGTCCCATTTACGCGTCTTCGTTTAGATCGTTTGACATTCTCACAGGAACCACCCTCTTCCCCTGTGTTTCTTTCCCCCGTCTCCTTCAACTGCACTCTTCATTGCAGATATCATTGCTGCTCTGCTCTACTTACTTATCATACACAACCCTGGGCGTGGATAATTTGGCGTTTGATCTGTTTTTTCTTTTTTCTTTTCTTTTTTTCCCCCTCCCTTCCAACTTCTCTTCAACGCTTGCACAAAACACATACCATGTTTCCCCCCCCCTATGACGTTCACGATTTTGCAACTTGCACTGTATTATGTGCCCTTGCACAAAAGCGAAGAATAGTTTAAAATCCCATGTGACTTTGACTCGATTTCATGAACAAAATAGTATGCGGCCTTTGTCATTGATGATATAGGGCTTGGGATATTCTGAATACCAAGTTGACTTGACATGCTATTAGAGAGATCACGTTCAAGATACCACTACTATTCCCTTTTTCAATGTCATTTTCATTTAATGTCATATTCTTCTACCACGTGGTAGCAAGAGTGACACGAACATCAAATAAGATCTAATATATCATTGACAAGCGTAAAACTAGTATATAGCAATTCATACGGAGTACATAAAGAACAAAAGAAACCCAAATCCCGAAACCTCCCCCAGCAAAAGAAAATCAAGGCAACTCCTCCCTAACAGCCCTCCCCAATCCCCCACAAGCCTCACTAAACAAAACCCCAATGAGAACACTCTCCCCCTCAGAAGCCGTCCAACGCCCCGCATCCACAAGTCTCTGTTTCCAAACACTCTGCTCAGACACAGAAAGATCCTTCCAAGCTTGCAGCTTCTCCTCCTCAGACTGCTCGGACTCGTCCGCAGATGCAGACACAGCAGTCTCAATAATCACGCTCTGCTCGGCATTCTGTCCTGCACCGCACCGCACAATGACAGAGAGGGACTGCGGCGCGATGGTTTCGAGATCAGCGGGTGCGGCACCGGCGCGGTGTACGCGGTCCAGGATTTCGCGGAGGGATTCGATCTGCGAGTCTGTGGGGACGATAGTTGCCACTGGGATATCGGTATCAATTCCGCTTCCGCGGGGTGCAAGAAGTGTATCGAAATACGTCAGCTTATCCCGTGGGGGTAGGACGTATTCCCGTGCGATGGCTCCGCGGATGCTCTCTGGGAGCCATTCTGTGGCGCCGAGGACTGGCGGGGTTCCGCCGCGGATCTCGGCGAAGGCGAGCATTGCGACGCAGATTGCAGATATGGAGAATAGTAGGATGATGATGCTGTAGACTAGTTCCCAGATCTCGGAGGGGCCTGGGGTGACGAGGACGTAGCGTGGGGTGCGAGAGGAGGTTGGGAAGGGGGATAATGGGAATGTGTGTACGACTACTGTGTTGCCCATGCTGACCGAAGCGAGTTTGATGTTCTGTGGGCCGACGTCTGGGGTTACGGGGTGCGGGGGCGCGATGAAGGTTGAGAAGGTGAGTTTTGTCATTGAGAAGGGGTGCACGTCGCGAAGGGTTGTGTAGGGGCGGAAGTTGCTGTAACCGCGGTTTGGTCCGTATTCTAGGGTGAATAGAGGAATGGAGTTGTCGCTGCCGCTGGCTGCGATGACCGTTTGTTGTTGGCCTTGCGGGTTTGTTCCGAGTTGACAGATATCGAGCCCTAGCCCAATCTTCAAGGTTCGAGGGAGCTTGCGACGTCGTAGGATTTTGGACTTGCTCGATTTGGCACTGGGGAGTTGAAGAAGGACGAGCTCGCTACCCCCACGGTTTGGGGCGTTTAGGAGGAGGAGCAGGGTTCTGGGCGAGAGGAATCGCAGCGCGCGGAACTTGGGCCGTGCTGTGCGGGCTCCGCTGGCAGGCAGAGGAATGGTATAAACGGAGCGGACATCGGGGGAGCTGTTGGGGCGACCAGAGGATGCGATCTCGCCAACCATGACATCTGGGCCGTTGGTATATGCCACAAGGAACCGGCCGTGTGCATCGTCAGTCTTTTTCCGAGTCGTGTTCGAGGCTGACAAAATCCAGGTCCTCGGCCTCTTCATTGCCGCTTAATTGAATGCGGCCAATGATATCCTTCTCGCTCGGCGTTTCTGTGGCGCGGAAGAACACAATCTCACCGGATGGTGCCAGACCCGTCGCAACGGCTCCGATTCGTGTATGTTTCCCAGTGTCACCATTCCCTTTCGGCCACGGCGAGAGTCTTGTCACTCGCTGGTATGTATCCGAAGAGCCTGGCCCGTTCTTCGTTCGGAAGAGTGATGCTTGCGACAAAGCTATAGCCTTTCCGGGGGTAACCTCTTCCTTCTCGCTGTCTTCGGCGCCCTGTGTATTCGAACCAGCAACAGCGGTGGTCTTCTGCGGCACCTCAAACCGGAATGCGCGAAGATGTTTATTGTTGTTCTTTTTCTGCTGTTCGACCGAGCTATTTATACCGGCCATGGCAACAAGCGAGCCTGCCGAGTCCCCAACCAGCGGGGCCGCAGCCAGTGATGTTACCGAGTCTTCATCGCGCGATAGGTTCAATTCTACGGCCTCTGTGATCTCGTTGCGACGCGACGTGTCAAGCAGAGACTATACAGAAAATAACGATTAGCATGTGCGTGTCGAGAGAGGGGGTTTTCTCGGAATAGTGGGACTTGCGATCTTGTTTCCAACTCCGCTACGCCCCTCGCCGCCTCCGCCGCCGACTAGAAGTCGGCCGTTATTGCGAGGGTCAAAGTCTGCAGCAAAGAGCGGACACGAGAGTGTCAATTTGGCGGAGTGTACTGTGGGCGCCATTGTTGTTGACAAAGTAGAGTGTAAAGAGGACAGATGGGATGACGGAGGTGCCCCGGATTCTTGGCGCGGTGGCCGGATCTGGGTACGCCATGCCTGGTTAGCGTGATGAACGAAAAAAAAAAAAAACTATATTGTATAGATCTACAAAGATGACACTGCTCTGCTTTGATTGATATGGGAAGAAGATGAAAAAAAAAAAAAAAGTAAATAATATTTTAGCATGCACTATAAGCATTCTAAGCCTCGATTTCCTGGGAAGTGAACTCGGGCAGGCGCTTGCGGATATCCTCCCATGTCTCATCGCCCTCAACAAGCGACTTGACAGCCTGCAGGATCTCGTCCTCGCTGGCACGGACCTGCTTGGTGGTATCGCGGTCACGCAGGGTGAAGGTGCTGTCCTGAACGGATTGGAAGTCAACGGTGATACCGAAGGGTGTGCCCAGCTCGTCGTTGCGAGAGTAACGCTTGCCGATACTGGCGGAAGAGTCATCGACACGGTTGGAGACACCGGCCTTGCGCAGCTTCGAGGTCAGACGCTGGGTCAGAGGCTTGAAGGAGGCGTGAGTGGAGAGGGGAACCAGCAGGACCTTTGTGGGGGCAACAGCAGGAGGGAAAGAAAGGACCTATAGAGAGTATCGTCAGTACCAGCGCTCATGGCAAAAGAACACAGAAAGGGAAACTTACACCACGGGTCTCATCACCGGCGCGGGACCAGTAGGAGTGCTCGATAATACTGTACAGAATACGTCCAATACCGAAGGAGGGCTCGATCACGTTGGGGGTGTACTCGCGGACATTCTCAACACGGGTACGCTTCTCAATCTTGATCAGGTCCTTCTCGATCTCAACCTTTCCAGATCCAACACCCTCAACATCGACCTCAATCTTGCCATCCTTCTCAAGGTCAAGAGACAGCTTCTCGCGCAGCTCCTGGGACAGAGCCTCAATAGCCGTCTCGACGGTCTTGGCGTCCTTCTTGAACTTAGGACCGAACTTCTTCTTCTCAAGGTCAATCTGGTACTCCTCGATACGCAGAGGCTCGGCACGGGCCTGGCGCACCACGAGAGGGGCACCGGTCTTCTCCTTGTGAACAGTCAGATCGTAGGCGGAGCGGTCAGCACAGCCGACACACTCGATCCAGCCGTAGCTGGTCTGCAACTCGGCATCCCAGCAGTCAGTAGCGTAGTGAGCCATCTCATTGGCCATGTGCTGACGGAAGCGCAGCTTAGTGGGGTCAACACCTAGCTTCAACAGGAAGGACTGAATGCGGGCCAAGAAATAGCCCAGAGTCTCGTTGTCGACCAGTCCAGTCTCAACGGCCTTGCCGATGGTCATCTTGGTCAGCTTGGTGCTGCCGGACAGCTGCACGTTACGGTCAAGCAAGGTCAACTCAGTATCCTTGACTTCATCGAAGCGAGCGTGCTTCTTGCCACCCTCTGGGTCAACGTAGTGCTCAATCTCAGCCATGAGGAACTCGCGCACACGCAGGAGACCGGCACGGGGAGAAATCTCGTTACGGAACGACTTGCCAATGGAGGCAGAGGCGAACGGCATCGACTGCTGGTTGAACTCCAGGAGCTTAGCGAAGTTCAGGAACTGACCCTGGGCGGTCTCGGGACGCAGATATCCAGGCATGTTGGCGCTGGGGCCAATCGAGGTCTGGAACATGAGGTTGAAGGAGACCGGGGGCAGCACCTCGCCGCCGGTAACGGGGTTGCGGATATCGTGCTTCTTGATGAGCTGCTCCAGCTCGGGACCACCGAAGTTGTCAATCTGAGCGAGGGTCTCCTCGTACTCCTTGACCAAGGCATCATCCAGCTTCTTAGCCTCGGTGCCCTTGGCCTTTCTCTTCTTCTTGGCCTCCTTCTCCTCGTCAACCACAACTTTCTCGCCGCGCGCCTGCTTGTCTCCCTTGAGGCGGGCCTCGAGTACCTCCTCAACCAAGTGGTCAGCACGGAAGATCTCGCCAGTCTTGGGGTCCTTGCACATCCAGTCGGCGAACTTGTCCACATGTCCACTAGTCTTGAGGATCTCGTGGGGGGTCAGCATGGTGGTGTCGACCTCGAGCATGTCCTCCTCGAGCACGAAGTGCTTGCGCCACAAGTCGGTCATGTTGGCGATCAGGGCGGTTCCAGGTGGGCCATAATCGTAGAGACCGGACACACCACCGTAAATTTCGAACGAGGGGGTGTAGAACATGCGGCGGCGGAGCATGGAGTCCAGCACCGTGCGGTCGACGGACTGGCCGGTCTTGGTGTTGACGGTGGCCATCTTGACGTTTCGTTTGAGGGTCTTCGGGGGAGGGGTGTAGGTCCTAAACTGAGTCCGAAAGAAAGACGGAGGGGAAAGAAAAGAGCGGGGGGGAAATCGCAGGCGCGGCAATTGAGTCATCCACTATGCAGCCCCTCAGACACCACCGAGAGGACAAAAGACAAGGGGTATAGAACGAGAGAGAGCGACCAATTGGGTCAATCTTTTTCTTTTTCTTTTTATTCAGGGGATTGATAACCGCACCCTTTGGATCCTCGCACGTCCTGCCTGTATTTTTGGTACCGCCTTCCTAATTTGGTTCTATATTAAATTCTGCCATATTTTCTGCCACTACTATATGAATTCTGGTTTATATTAGTTCGTGACTCTATTCTTTTGTGATTGACTTAATTGAGGAACCTGGTCATATGTCTGATTAATCTTGTTCAGTCTTGGTTCTATAGCAATCGGCCTGGCTGAAGAGTCTGTACAGCTTAGGTGAGATAGAGATGGAAAGAGATAGAGGAAGATGGAGGGACATGAGGGGAGATTAATAGAACAAGGTCAAAGAAGTGCAGAAAGTGGGAGAAGTAGAGGTAATGGTGTCACGGTATGGCCTAGGTGGGCTAGTTAGGAACGAACCACGAGTGTGTGACCTTGACTAAAACTGGATCTGTGTGAAATTGCGTCTCTGTAATATTGATGGAAATCAACCACCCGAGATGTTGCATGCTCTGGGCGATATCTATGATACCGTCATTTGATCAAATGCTTCTGAGCTCCAGTGTAGATGTCACAACTCTCATGGGACTAGTGTTCAATGCCCGCCACCTTAGCTGCTCGCAATGGTCACACATGGTGACTTTACTGAGAAAAAGTAGTGCTGATGGAATGCTAGCTTCGCTTCAGAAACCTTGTGTTTCTACTTGGTGTCGCGTTAACACCTTGATACATGTTTATTCGGAGAGTGTCAAAGGATGCGTGAGGAGACAAGAAGATAAGGTAGGACAGATGGTCAAGCAAGCATAATTCCTGAGGGGGTGAGTTTGACCGTCTGTAGTATCTTTGAAGTGATCTTAGGCGATTCTAATAGCATCTAGTAGTGAATAGTAAAGCACCGTCTACTTGGGTATCTAAAATGACTTCGTGGCTTTGCCTTCTAACAACTGGCTTAATAGTGACTTAGCTAGCGACCGCCTGGCCAAGAAATGAAGATCAGGAAGACTCAACTTGCCTTGTGCATGTGTCGTGATAGCGAAGCCTATAATGTCAGGCTAGCCTCGTGTTGTCGTGGGCTCCCACACTCCGAGACAGGTGGTTTTGCTAATTTCAGTTATGAGGGGCACTGAGTAGTAACTCGTATTGAATCTCTGAAAAGTGAAGATCCTGTTGGACAAATTTAATTTGTGTAGGAGGGAGTATAACTAGGGAATTTTAACTATGGACGGCCCAGATAGTTAACTAAGGTTTATACCCTGTGCGTCTAATTCATCAGGTCCAATCAGCGACGCCATGGGTACGGCAGGTCCCACATCATGCACCATGGTGGATTCCAAAGTTATACATAACGGACTCGAATAAACACTATAACTACACCGGCTATCATACACATAGAAAAGTCTCTTGCACAAGATATGCTTTTTTTACCGCCTTCGTATACATTAAAAAGACATCCAAAAATAACGTCCAAAAAGACGGCCAAAAAGACATAGTCGGCCGGCTTGTAACAAATCAATGGAAGCACCGGTAAATATTCGTTATATTTAGATCCTCGTTAAATTCAGATCCCGTATTATATATATATCTAGTTTATACACAAATGGCGATTGAAGATTGTCTACCATTCACAATATTGTAACCTTCGAATGCAGTCTCACCATTCATCCTTTTCCGGTGGCTTGACGAGTCCGAACAAGGCAAAGTTAGCACCGGACCATTCTTCAGTAGGCTCAACGAAGGCGGCTTGCAAAACCCCGATATGTGCCTAAAAACTGGAGTATAAGCTTTGATCAGGGTGTACTAAGCATCATACATATACAGTTCTTCGGTAGATGTATCAAAACTGAGCTTCGACATTGAATGTATGCATGGCTCGACACCGCAGCGTAAAAGCTTTATAATGGATGCGTTGAAGTTAGTCTCTAACTCGAGAAATAGAAAGAGGGTTGGATGGACATACGGGTAGGCTGCGCGGAACTTACTTCGAATAGACTCACGCATATAGTCGTTCATATTCCAGAACTCCTGATAGTCTAGAGGCTCTCCAGGGACATTTTCCCGGACAAAAAATGTGATAAAGACCCCTGGAACCATCGGGCCCTTGCGTTTCCTCTTGAAAACCGAGCAGGTCGGGGACAACATCACAACGCATCTTCTTCAGTCTCTTCAAAGCCACTGGTTCATTGATTAATTTTGTCGGTACGGCTTGTTTTGCTCGAGTCTCGGACTTAGAAAACTCTGTGCCATATATGGGGAGTTGGGCAGAGATGCGCATAAACGCCTGCTTCTTGCTCGGGTCATCGGCACTATAGCAAAGGAATTTACCCGCGGTGTATCCAGGGCCGCGACCAAATTTGATGTCTTCCTGGGTGGTGGCTATAGCTGTTCTTCAAGCTTTGGGTGATGATCAAGGTTCGGCAGGGCAAGGCGGGGCAATCTTCGGCTTCATTCTTCTCGTCGGTGGTGACTGTGCTGTCCTCAGTCAAACAAGAAAATGAGGGTTGTCATACTGCATCTTGAATTGATAAAACGATGATAGGTAACGAGGAAAATTTGATAGACGGCAAAGGTAGAAAGGCTGGGTGTTGCAGGAGAAAGAAAAAGGAAGTATGTTGATGAAGGAAGCGTGACGAGTGCTTCCTGGCAACTAACAGTAAAACCCTGGAGTAACTAGACCCGTGGACCCATGGACTGTCAAATTGTTGACTAGTACTAGGTAGGCGTCAATCAATAACTTCCCATATTTTGACTGTTTCTCTGAGCTTATACCAATGAAGCACAGGGATTAGTTATACTATATCGGTTGCCTAAATCTCGGTGCCTGTATTGATATCTGTGGATCATTTGGGTATGGACTAATGAGGACTAGATGCTCAATAGTTCACTTAATTAACTACATAACTACCTAACTAGGTGGACTGAGTATGTAGTTAATCACTCATTGGGGGTGCCCGATCAGTCACGTGTTGGAGCTGAATAGGTCACTGAGCCTGATTCTGATCGCCCTCATAAAAGCGGCGGCAGCTAAGAAAGGGAGGAAATATGGTACATAGAAGTCACATAGTTGTATATATCCCCGAGGTGCAGCTAGTAGCCTTCTTTATATATTTTCCTTTTAAATAGGAGGTCTTAACAGTCGCAAGGTCGAATCGCAGATTGTCGCTCCGGAGAAACGATTGTCCGAAATAATTTATTTCTCGGCGATCTTTACATTTTCCATTGACCCTCAACAGCAGTACCCTACCCCCCTCAGCTTTCAAAAATGGTTGCCCCTGGCCGATCTGGACCGCCTCCGGGCATTATGGGCGATATTAAAACCGGCAACAAGCTGCGCCGGAAGATGAACCATGTCAAGCGCAAGAGAGCCAAAGATGCTGCGCGCCGAGAGGAGCGCTACGCTTTTAAGAAAGAGGAAGCCAAGAACCCCCAGTTGAAGGAAGAACGACTTCGCCGCAACATTCCTCTCACCCTCGAGCGGAAACGTGTCTGGAACGAAGCCGACAACGATACCGAAGAAACTGGTCTGGGATTGAGCGTTGACGTTGAGCGCATCAAGCGCGCCAAGAAAGAAGAAGAAGACGAGCTCAATCGGCCATTAGAAGAGGGCGAGGATGATAGCGAGGCTCCGGAATCAGACAACGAGTCAGTCGACAGTATGCTCGAATCGGACAACAGTGAAGACGAAGATGAGGGTGAGGAAAAGGACGACGACAAAAATGCTAGCCGCGGCCGGAAGAAGACCTCTCTCCGAACTGCGACAGAACGTGCCACAAGTCCTACCCAGTCCACTCGCAGCACAAACCTCAGCCTCGCTCCTGAAGCATTGGCCGCTAAATTCCCTACACTCTTCACCGAGGGTCCCCCACCCACCCCGAAAATCCTTATCACCACCGGCCTCAACTCTACCCTTCACGACCAAGCCGAGACCCTGACCGAAGTGTTCCCGAACAGCGTGTACATCCGGCGTAATGCCCACCGCTACTCGCACAAATTCTCAATCCGCGAGATTTCCAAATTCGCCGCAAACCGTAACTTCACAACGGTCGTCGTGTTGAATGAGGACCAGAAGCGTCCCTCTGGGCTTACGATGGTGCACTTGCCAGTCGGCCCGACTTTCCACTTCACCATCAGCAACTGGATCGAAGGAAAGCGCCTTCCAGGACACGGCCGAGCCACCGAGCACTGGCCCGAGCTGATCCTCAATAACTTCCGTACCCCTCTCGGTCTTTTGACTGCCCATTTGTTCCGCACACTCTTCCCACCTCAGCCGGAGTTCGACGGCCGACAGGTTGTCACTTTGCACAACCAGCGTGATTACATTTTCGTCCGTCGTCACCGCTACGTCTTCCGTGAGAAGCGTGAGACCGAGAAGGCTGTCGTTGGTGCTGACGGCAAGGAAATGCTGGGTGTTGAGGGTATCCGCACCGGTCTACAGGAACTAGGACCACGCTTCACTTTAAAGCTGCGTCGTGTTGATAAGGGCATCCAGCGTGCCAGTGGCCAGGAGTGGGAGTGGAAGGGTGGAATGGAGAAGACGAGAACTCTGTTCCAACTGTAAATGTCTCTTTATGTTGTTATTCTCGGTTTTGCATGGGGTTCGAGGGGAGTTATATCCAAAAGCTTGTCTGGTTTCATTGCAATGGACAAAATTCACGTATTCTACAAACCTCCATGGACACTGACTCTACAAAACATGGAGGCCGCGCCGGCTCCATGGTTGGTTACTTATACAAAAATATTCATTAACTGTTCCTCTTCAAGACCAAGCTTCCTCCCAAAACGTACAACGAGGATGACCGATGATATCTTGTCACATGACACGACGGTGCTAACATCTTTTTTGATTCATTCAAGTTAATCCGCTACGTCCATCTCTGTAACCAACGAGACGCATTCAATGCACTCGACCATTGACCTCCCAACCGTTGCTGAGATTGAGGCGTCGGCCGATATCCTTAGTATACGAACAAGTGCCATCAAAGTGGTGTACCAACTAAGCTTGCCGGTAGTTGGTGTTACGTGTTGATCGCATTACCCCAGTCAAGTAATTTGCGAGTACTGGCAGTCTGTGAGAGTGTCTGCTTAGGAAACGACCTGCAAGGACTGCATTTTCATCTCCTCGTTTCCTGTCTTATAACTTGTTTAAAATATTGTAAAAAAGGAAGGGCAAAAAAAAGGAAAGAAGAGGTGATTCCCAGCAGTACATCGCCCAGATGGCCATCCGACCGCGAACTATGGCCCCAAGGGGATCTAACCCAGGCCTGGGCCTCGTTAAAAGAACAATCTTGCAGGTTTGACATTGCTCTTAACTACTGCATTACCCAGGTCTATGCTAGGAATACCCTTAATTTTATACAAATCCCCACAATGAGACCAGCCCTAGTAGCGTGAGATTGCCTTTTGCATATACATCAAGAGACTTTTTTTTTCTTTTAACATATCTGGTATATTAATTAGAGCTGAAAGGCTAAAATACATCATGCTAAAGTCCTACCTATGTATGTAGTCCCAAGAACTGTAGATGTAGTATAAACATGGAGATAAGAAATTCAATGTTGTTTATCTCCGATATCAGCCAAGTCACGAGACGATCTCCCGATCTCCCGTACGTGAACCAATGACAATAGAGAAAGAAAAAAAAGATTACTCTACATCATACACCCCAGGTCCTCTCCTCCCTCCAAATATGAATACCCCCCCGCGCCGCCTCCTCTTCATAGCCTCAATAGGCAATCCAGCCCCCTACCACAACACCCGACACAGCGCCGGCCACCTCCTCCTCGACGCCTTAAAACCACTCCTCGAAACAACCCTCCCAAACACAGGCATCTACCACGAAACATGGCAAAGTCCATCCCTCATGAACGTAACAGGCCCGAAACTCGTACGTCGACTAGAACAATGGGCAACCGAGCGAGCAAGCCGTCTTGAAAGGATCGCCAATGTTGCTGCAACCCGTTCATCCTCGTCTGCAACAACCCCAAACTTCCCTACTCAAACTACATACCCCACAACCCTCGTCATCCTCCACGACGAACTATCCATTGCGCAAGGAAAGGTCCGTGTCATACGTGGCGGGCCTGAGACTTTTAGTTTGCGAGGCCATCGCGGTCTTATAAGTATCTGTGAGACACTGCGCAAGAAGGGGCTGTATCCCCGCTCGTCTGGGGCGAGTAAGAGTGTTACCGGACCATTGGCAGATCTCTCCATTCTGCGCGTTGGTCTTGGTATTGGTCGGCCGTCGTCACATGAGACGGCTGCTGTTTCGAAGTATGTGCTCGGGACTGTTACTGATCAGGAGCTTAAGGCTTATCATGCCGCGGCGATGCCTGTGGTGCAGACTATTCGAGACGAGCTTTTCAGACCTGCGGGGAAGGTCTGATGTTTGATATTTGGTGATGTGTATAGTGTGGATTTTGTTGGAGTGCAATACAAATTATACCCCCTTCTCCCATCATGATTGTTGTTCATATGCGGCGAAGACATGGAATTGAAGGAAGTGATGAAGAGCAATGTCAAAGTCAGCTCGTGGATGTATTAAACATATACACATTGAAAACGCCTGGAAGGCAAATGAACACAGGAAATAGCTGCCGATATCTATCGACAGAAGCAAAGAAGAAGAATAAGCACGAGTCTGTTGCATAGATCTCAGCGCAGCAAAGAAACATCCGGTATTATGCTAATAGAGTAGTCGATTTAAAAGAACAGCTCAAACGGTTCCAGCTATGCTCAAATCGCGAATCTCCTGCAACACCTCCTCAACCCGGTTATCCAGATCACCCTTAGCATACTGGTCGCGAGTCTCGGCATCAAGATACTGCTGCACCTGCGCCATGCGGGAGTACGCCTCGGCACAGAAGCGGAGTTGGATCTTGACGAGAGCTTCGAAGCTGGGGTCGAGGTAGGGCACACGTAGGTCGATCAGCTGGGGGAGTTCGTTGAAGAGCTGCTCGTTCAGTTGCTCGTAAGCCTGTTTGGCCATCTCGGCTTCGCGCTCGGTCCGCGGCAGCTTGGTGACATCCTTGTCGGGCTTCTCGGCTAGCTTCTTGACCTTAGCGCGCATGGCGTCGTAGTCTAGTAGCTTGTGGTTGCGTTTTTTGATGCATTCGTTCACGTCGGGGAAGTAGGCGCAGAATCGGGAGATGGGGTCGAAGACAGTGGTACTTTGGCTTCTGTCAGCACCATTCATGTGTACTCGTCAGTAAAAACAAGGATCTCCTACCGGTATGGCCCATCCAGAGCCTTGATGGTCTCGGAATCAAGATCCTCAACGGCCTGCTTGTAGCTCCGGCTCACGCCATCTTTTGTTCCCGCATCACCGTAGAAGGCATCAATAGTCTCCGCAATGCGCATTTGGGACGCCGTCATGGCTGGGAAGAAGTCAGCCAACTGAACAACCAGATCCAACAATCCGCAAAGCAAAAGGTCACCCACCTCGTAGTGAATCTAGATACCCCTTCGCCTCCTTTTGCAACCGATTCGCGGCGGTCTCCATAGTCCGGTAACGACTATAATGAACAAAATCAGCTTCCATCCCGGTATAACCACGAGGCAGCAGCAAGGACAACCATACCGTTCCTCGATCTCATAATCGCGATCATTCGTTCTCTCGACATGTCCTATACAATTACCGAGTCAGCATGTTATTCACTTATTCGCATCCACATGGCGCGGCAAGTAAATCGTAGCCCGTGGCGGGTAGCTAATCCGGGATCGTGTCCGATCGCCCTCTTTCGATTCATTGCGGGGTAGAGCTCGACCAACTCACCCGTCTTCATCATCACCTGTGTCGTCGCACGGTTGACATTCTTCTTGAACCCTATCCATCCAAGCAGTTAGATTCGCTCAAACTGGCACCGGTTCATGAGTCCGAGGGTTTTAGTGAGATAAGGCGTACCTGCCCAAGACATGGTGGCGGTGTGGTTCGGGGGACACGGAGATGAGGATCGGCTTTTGAGTTGGTGTGGGTTATAGGTTGTAAGTGGGTATGGGATAGAAGTGAGTGGTGGATTGCAGTTGACTGCAAAGAATCTCTGGAGTTAAGCTGCAGGGAAAGTGAAGGTCCCGAACCCAATGCCAAGGGTAGCCGACTTAGTCTGCCTTACGGGTGTGGCTATGTGTGGCTGTGTGATTATGCTTATGTCATGTTTTCCGGATGCGGGTACGTCATGTTTGGTAGGGCTGGAGTCTACGGAGTACGGGAGTACGAAGTACCCACATCAACTTTGCATTATTCAGGTTCTGCGAGGGTCTGTTCGAGGCTTTTTTTCTTTTTTCTTTTTTTTTTTTTTTCCTTTTCGGTTTCTGTAAAGATACATGCACTAGTAATACTAGGTAAATCATGCCAAGGTATATACTACATAACTATATGTAGGTATCATGTTGAGACATTGGGACATTCCTACTCAAATCAGGTGCATATAACCGCTTAACGCTGGTAGGCAAGCAATCAAGAGAGAGATAACAAAAATCCATTTTAACATAATTACCCCTTACCCCTTTAACAGTAACATAGTGTAGGGATTGTATAGGGATAGTGTAGGGCTGGGCCTTACATCCGCTGCGGTACGCCTGCATGGCATGTGCATATTGAGGTATTCCACTTATCCACTTCGCCTAGGCTGTAATGCTGATGCCTAAGTAACTGAGTTATGTGCAGTTCTTGGCAGACAATTTTATGACATTGCCAAGTGGGAATAACTGCAACTTGAGTCCGCTCAGGTTTTACTCGGGATCCCTTTTTTGTGTTGGTTACTTGGATTGGGTATCTAGACGAAAGAAGTCGGAACGTCGGAATCCACCTCTTGAGCTGCATATGTTCTGTATTACCGAGTTCCGTACAGACCGTAAGGCATGCAATAATTAGAAGTTACAAGATGCATGTGGGAATAATGTGAATAACTAGACTGTGTTAACTAATCTGAAATATGACACACTCTATTGCATCAGACCGCTGCTTGTTGTATTTTTTTTTTCTCGCTAGCGTACGGAGGGAGGATGCATGGATGATTATCGTCGGGAAATACCTCCAGGTTGAATGATATCACGGGTCCTGATGCGTTGGAAAGATATCGGAGCTAATCTACTACATCGTGCTGATGATCGTCTCAATGACACTTGTGGACCTTGCATTGGGTCGATAGGCGCCGATCTTCGGATTGATGTCATAGTTTTTGGGGGCTGTACTGTAACTAGGTTGTGAACTTGGAGGTTGTGCCTGTTAGTTGTAAAAGGGGAAGTAGGACTTTGGGACGAACCTGGCATGCTGGGATAATGAATATGCACCTTGCTACGTGGAACCAAGTCACATGTAACAGAATTCAAAATTCCTAAGCCATATATACACAAAGCATCGGTAATATGTACTAGAATCCGACGTCGAAACGAGAAAAGCCAAAGCAAAAAGGTTCAGACAACCTCCAGTGTAGGACATCCCACTTAGGTACCGATTCCTGTTCCTGTCCCTGTTGCGGGCAGCAGAGAGTCTGCCTACAATCATATTGATAAGGAGCCCCAGAAAACAGGACCTGCAACCCAAGTGAGAACATGCCCATATTCGCCCGCTAAAGCTGGGCTCGTCATAGTGGTACAAGGGAAGAAAGTTCAAATGGGGAATTTCCCGCCAACGCCAATAGAAACTTGAAGGTATCTGCCGAAACCCCGTAACGCGAAAAAAAAAAGACCGGACGAGATAAACTCCGAAAGATTGTAAAGGAAAACCAGATCAAAAGAAAAGGGTCATGATTCTTCGTTGCATTGACGTTGAAGACATGAGGATCCAGACAGAAAGACAAGCTAAAAGATGGATCGATGTAATAGAGCACAGGCTGAAGAGGCTGCAGGGATACAGTATGCGCCGGAGCCAACAGGATGAAACGGGAAGAGAAATAAAAAAGGCAAACATAGAACCTTCTTAAGGGCCTCCTTCTAATTTAGGAGCATTCAAAGGATAAAAATCAGTAAGCATCTCCTTGAATGGGTCTATGATAAATAAATAACCACCCTGTGATGCAAAATGTGAAAGGATAATTTTCGGTCACATCAAACCTTGAGGAGCGGGCTTGTGACCTCAACACCTGACAATTTTCGTGTTGAAACGATCAGAACCCTTCCTCGCCAGCCTTGCATAGCTTGATCTGGCGTACCCATTCGGATTTGAGGACCTGTGAGGCATTGATGCGGCGAGAAGGATTGGGATCAAGGATGGAGTAGATCACGTTGCGACAACGAGCCTGAGAAGTTATAAGTCTTGGCCCCGCAGTCGCAGGAGGGGGATTAGCTGTTCTTACCCGATGTAACGTCTCGATGGGAGCGTATCCATCCTCATGTTTGCGACCGTCTAGGTACCGCTGGTAAAATTCGTCTTCGTCCTTGCGCGCCACGCGCCAAAGATGCCGTCCGGTGCGCATGGCCATGTAGATCACTCCGGTCGCCCAGAGATCAACCGCTCGGGGATCGAATTCCCTCTCAACGTATTCCTCCGGGGCGATATATGGAGCGGAACCGCAGAGTCCGGCGGTCATATGGGCTTCCTTCTCCCAGGCCATACGGAAGCATTCACCGTTACCAAAATCGGTGATCTTGAGTGCACCGTGAGTGGTCAGGAGCAGATTTTCGGGCTTGAGGTCGCGGTGTGCGACACCCATTTCGTGCATATACTCAACACCCCGCATCAACTGCTTGAAAAAGCAGTCGGCTTCGGCGACTTCTAACTTGCCGGCAGCAAGGACCAGGGTGTACAAATCGCCACCAGCGCAGTATTCCATGACTTCACAGTAATCTCCCTTGGCATCTTGCAAGAGGTCCAAAGTGTGAATGACGTTCGGGTGACGAAGTGACGATGAGATGCAAAATTCAGAAGTCAGTCGTTTTTGATACTTCTTGGTCGTTTCTTGAGGCCGGCGACGGAACTCCTTGACAGCATACAGCTGTTCACACTTGGAATCTTGAGGGTCGACCTTGTGCGAGATGCGCACGATACCGAAAGCACCGCGACCCACAATTTCCTGGCACTTGCCGTACTTGTCAACCAGAGAAGCAGTCGCATTCGGGCCACCCTTCTTATCGGCAGCCAGCTTATCACGCTCCGTCTTGAACTGATCAATCCAGGTCGACATCAGCGACAACTGTTGCTCATCCACCTGGTCATCCTTTTTCCGGCCACCCATCATATCCCGCAGTAGATCGGTAAGCTTCTCTTGCCGTCTAGCACTTCTGAGGTTATGTGAGTGGTTGCCGAGAGCTTCCGTCAGAACCTCGAATCGCTTGTGCACTGAAGCGCCGTCTTTTGTCTTCTTATCATCCATCTTCTTCTTGTCGGACTTCTCCACGGGTTCGCTCTTGAGTGACGGGTTTCGTGATGGTGCTCGAGAATTCTCTCCTCTTGAGGGAGGTCTAGAAGGAGGTCTAGAGGCGGGTCGGGATGGTGGCTTTGAAGTCCTGCCGTTGAGAGGCTGGATACTTTCCAAGCTACTGTCTGATAGGTCACGAGGAACTTCGTTATTTTCTCTGGTTGGTGTGTTTTTCCCCGTGCTGGAGAACATGCGTGTGAGGCGAGCGGCCATGGTGGCTTTCGTCGGCTTGCCGGCGGGAGATAATGCCGGAGCAGGGAGGGCGTCCCCGTTTGCATGGGCGGCCAAATTCATGCCCGCGAGGGCGCGTGCTACCGAAGCATCTCCATCCCGAGGGTCATACGAGTGTTGTGAAGCTGCGGCGGAAGAGACTGCGGAAGGCACAGGTGAAGGGGAAGGTGGAGTCATGTGCGGTGGATCGACAGGTGAAGATTGGAAGAATGAGGGGTGGGACGTAAAATTCTCCGTCCCCAGATTGGAAGACGAGCGTCTACAGCTCGCACGAAGCTGCGGCGGATCGAGGCGGTCTTAATGGTAAGGATAAAGAGAAGTGAGAGGAGCGAGACGAGAGAGGAAAAAAAAGTAGACTGAATTTATGGCCTGAGGCAACAAGGGCAAAAGGTGACGACACAAAGAGATAGGGAAATATTGGAAGTACCGCACACCAAAATGATGCCCTCTGGCAAAGGAGGAGCCCCTGGAGTATATAGACAGAATAAAAGAGGAGAGAGAGAAAAAAAGAATTAAAAGAAAGAGAGGCAAGTGGGAAATAAGTGGGATAAATTTGGCGATGCTAGAGAACTTGAAATACCACCGGGGGAAATCCATGGTGTATGGTAATATATTACATAGCTTAACTAAAATTTTATAAAATTCATAAGAAAATTAAATAAAAAAAAGAAATTTGAAATATTAGAATAACTCCATATCGAGAGAAGGGGGAAAATGTGGGCACTGCAACGGTACAGGTTACCCTCGAAGATTATTAATGCTTGTAAATGACGGTGGCCGCGGGCTCCAGGGCTCCAGGGCTCACTCCAGGGTGTTTCTACGCGATTCTGGTCTTGACTTATAGGGCTACATACTGCATACAGCAACTCCGGCGCTGTAAGACCTAACAGGTCTAGATACATCTAGGGCTATTATTCATGCTTGTACTCCGTAGAGTCGAGATATATTTTAGTACACATTCTTTACTAAAAAGTGGCGCATGATACATTACGGGAGTACGGATACACCAGATGGAAAGGACTCCCGAGGTCCGTTCCGATGCTTTATAATATTAATTTTTTGGTGAGAGATTTAATGGTAATGAAACATTGGAGTAATCTATAGTAATTAGTTAGTATAATAAGTAATGAAAGTACGGGTTTTTTTCAACCCTGGAACTGGGTCTCTCCCGAGTCCCTCTTTAAAGATTGAGCAATACATGTATTATTGGATCTTTACTGGTATTAATGACGTTGAGCTGATGTGACGTCTTTGTATATTACTATATATGTGTGTGTGGTAGTATACTATTATCTAAATGTACACGGATATCCTATTAAATATTGGAATATTAGAAAATACAAGAGAAAGTAGCTTTGATAGTTCCGCCACCACATCAAAGGAGTGAGGCTGTGCAGTCTGCACAACGTAGCCCAGTCGTGATTCGATCAGGCCCCGCACCAAGCCGACGCGCTGGGTGCACTATGTGGCGGCAGTCATCCCGAGGCCCTGTGGACTTCCGATGTATGAAGTTGAGGGGTACCTCTTCGAAGCTATCCTCTGGGATCCATTAGGATCCATTCATCCGATGTGATTGGGGGCATTCTGTTGATCTCTTAGCCGGACACAAGGTGAACATTTCAGACGTGCTTTATTACTCTATACGGTAGGTGGGGGATTATCATTTGTACATGGGGCATATAGTAAGAAGATCAGACCATTCTTCTTATTGTATGCATACTTACAATATAAATTGACACAGTATGTCATCCGGGCTATGAAACCCTACTAGATCAAATCCATGTAAATCCCAGTATCTCCAAGGGACACTGTCCTCGTTGGTTGCAAATCTTAAATCCCCTTTCAACCAATTGTCATATTCCTCCGTATATACCCGTGCTCACTCGCTACTTCCAACGTTCAGCTGGTCAACTCGATCATCCCAAAGCGAAAACCCCCCATTTTTGGACACTAATTCCTGCCAGTGATTGCTAGACGATCGCTGCTACGTAATTATAGTCGGTCAATCATGCACATCTCTCTATCGGGGTCGTGGGAACCGCGTGGGGTCTCTGTGCGACGGAGTCCCCCGCAGCGATGTACAACGTACATAATGCTCTAGTACGTTATAGGGGAATACAATAAAGACTAAGAGCAGCTTTCCGCTATCTAACGTCATTCGGACAGATGACAGCATTTGGGATAGACAAGGGTGGTGCAGGTTGACTGACACTGAGTTGTTCAATTGAAAAGTATTGGATAGAAATATATCGCTCTTTCTTGGCCCCATCATGCCTGCAGGGGGAAATATATCTAGCCTCATTACTTTGGAATGTAGATGCGGGATGTTCACCGTCTCTTCGGATCCCTGGTGTTTCCGTGTGGGGGGGGGGGGATATTTGACACCTAGTGTTTAGGATTTCCATACTAGCATGAGCTTCGCGCTGAACCCGGGCTTTGTTTCCGAGCTAGTACAGGGTTGTAACTAGTGGTATACTCAATAATGCTATTCAGTGCTGAGTTTACCCCGGATTACCGTCGATTTCCGAATAAGCCCGTTAGTATTGACCTCGGCACGGGGTATCCAGTAAGAATAATAGAATAAGATATCTGTAGAGGAACAATAAAGCTGAAAATAACAAGTCAATCTCACATGTAACGCAAAAACAGCATTTCCACTTTCTCACACAAGCTTCCGTATCCAACACTAACGACTACGAGGGATTTTCACTCGCCAATCACAGCCCTAAGAGGAACCCATCTTAATTTCCCACAGCACAAAGTCACTATGCATGTATATGTACCACGTATTATTTACAAATGTACCAAGCCTTCTATATCAATGTTATATGCATCCACACCGAGGCATGTACTTCTACAAAATATAGCTCAAAAACTACCCCTCCTCACCCCAAATTCCAATTTCAATCCATTCACAACTGTACAACGTAGATGACTTTGTTTACAACATACGACATTTGTACGTATAATTCGAACTTGACAGGTGGTTAATACAGTTATTGTTCCATGGTACTCTTGCTTTGATCTCTTTTTTTAAGGTTTTTTTAAAAAAAAAGTGGTTGGTCCCTACATCGAGAACAAAGGGCAACATGAATAGAATGGATCCGACAAATTATGACATTCAAATTCATTACGGGCATGTATCTAGCTTCATAGGAATCATTCTTTCAGATTGAAACTCGCTGTCAATTACGGTACTTCGCCCCATAGCCATGTTGGCGTCTCGTGGACCACCTTCATGATCCTGCAGTTCAATCGCTTTTGATAGCCAGCAACGTAAACAACCGCTCTACATAATGACCAAGCTTCATGCTATAGACAAATTTTTCACAGCTGAGCTTTATATGTACGCTTTTGTCCTTGACTCCCTTCCTTTCTTTTTGTCTCACCTCAAAATCAAAACTGATTAGGGTTAGCTATTTCCAAGTCCTCGGCGAAAACAATATTCAACCAGACTGCCGTGACCCCTTTCTCTGAGCCAATGCAGAAGCCATATAATATGTTATTCAATCTCTGACTTACCATTACACACATTTATGATAGGAAAGTTCAACCCTCCACCAAATTATTCGAGTACGCTGAATCGGTTTGAATCACTATTCTGCATGCGTATACGAACTTTTTGGCGCAGTTGATCCTAAGAGGAGAGGATTGACTAAATCATGACAGACTTGATGACATGTCGTTGGCAAAGCGAAGATCCTAGGGACCACATCTAATAAACCCCGTGTTCATGGGGTAGGGGATCGAGTCAGTTCATGAGAACTATCCATCAGCTCACATGTTTACCTAAAATTGTAAAAGCAACCATGAGGCCACCCAACACCGGCTGCAACCCAAATTCAGATACAAGCTGGAGCATGCTTGACCGCTAGTTTGTGGTTGCAGGAAGACACACACAGCCGTGAAGTTATAGGATTGGTCGGCTTTGCATTACGACACCTATCTGGCGTTTCTGAATGGTCAAAGCTTGAGATAAGCTGTGGCATAATGCTGTTTTATTCTCTGTGTGTGCATGCATGTGCCTATGGGTACGCACTAGTAACTAACTCGATATATTTCCCATGTACATATGCGCTACGGAGTAAAAGAGCTCGGGTTAATGGGAGGGGCTGAGCTTGTTTATTGTTAGCATCTATTTATTCCGCTGTGGATGTACGTTGTACTAAACCTGTATATGTGGACGTCTGTGCTTTAGCCAAGTCATGCAGGATGCAGGATAGGGACGATCTGACCTGAAGCTGAGAGCTGTCTATGGGTATCTGGTTTTTCGGCGTTGTAATATGCATTGAGCTTTGCTTTTTCCTTTATGTGGTAGGTAGAAAAAGCAATTGCAAGATCCAATTGTTGTCGTATGATCTATCTTACTTGATTCTCGAGTCTACACCTATCGGCTTGTCGGGTCAGTGCCTCCATGCAGAAGCGGACGCACGAGCCATGCTGGGCCGGTTGGGAAGGTGGCTCTTGGCAGTACTGCTTGGCTAGAGCTGCTTGGATTAAGGGTATGGTTAGCACTCTAGACCTGAATCTACGTAGTCTAGAATTTTTTTTATTTTTTTTCATGGCGTTGTTGGTGGCTGCGGCATTTATTTTGCTCCATACGACCTATACCCCAGGTTTACTATAAACTAGCATTTCAAAACCGGAAACTTTGATATTACACCTATAGTGAGACAATTCACATGGATATTGCGCTATACCAACGGTAATCAATTCTTCCGACTCTCCCCGAACACCACTAACAAATAGCTCTGTTCAGCGTTCCTGGTTGATAGCACTTGATATGACGAAGCCGAGCTAGTATTTTGCGGGCCGGCCCCCGGGACACTCCGCACCGTAATTTCCCCGGCGTACAGCGTACTAGCGGCGCTGGGAATGCCACGTGGGAAGGAAACGGGTCTCATTGAATGACAGCCACACATGAAAAGGCGGTATGGATAATCCTGTCGTGCTTGGCTTTGGTGCTGTGTCCTGGTGATCTCGTTTCTCACCAAATGTGCTGTTGCATGCAGGTGCCCGTAGAACAGTGTGCTTGATAACGGGCGAGTCCGCTGCGGTGTGCGCTCGATTGCAGCTATGTCGATCTCACACCTTCGAGATACCTGATTTGTATATGCTAGCCTCGATATGTCCCAGCGGTGAGATCCTGTCGCTTTTTCCTTCCTTCACGTGGACTTGCTCGCGCGAACTGACCTCCAGGTTCCGGGAGGGGTGCCCAGATGCCCAGTTCGATATCATGACAGAACTCGAGTCTGCTAACAGATCAGAACACAAGTCAACAACTAAGGCGGTATACCAGAACTAAAATGCACGCACCACAAACTGTTCCAATGATTCCTCGAATAGCTCGTTGTTCACGCCCACACCGCCGGGATGCTCGGTCGGAGAAAGGGGGTTCTTAACCACTAAATAGACCGAACTGAGTTAGCACTGCCCGAGTCTGCCAAACGAGATCACGAACCGTATTCCACAAACAGATTGATATAGATCTGTTGCAGCGCGATGCGCATGCTGGGACTCTTGAGGTCCGTCAGCATGACGAACTTGATATTCGTCGGTGTCTCATAGTAGTGAAGCTTGTACTGGCTGGTGGTGAATGACACAAAGCTAGTTGGGGTTAGCATCGGCTTCGCGTGTATATACAAAGGCCAGCAAGCAGATCATGCCTGGCTTCAGGGGCAGTCTTACTTGTCGTCTTCACCTCCTAGCTTGCGCACCATATTCCGCAACGAAAATACTGTGCCGAAGACTAGCTTCGAATCATCGTCTGTCGATCGCACTGTCTGGCCGAGACCGGTCGGTGCTGCGCCGGAGACTGTGTCAGATCGGGACTTCCCCACGGTGGAGGTCGGCCGCGGAAGCCAGCGGCGCTTGTAGATGCATTCCGCTGGATGACAGTTAGCATATGAAGATGATTCAATTATATAATAGAAGAGTGCTTACCGTGTCGATCAAATATGTAGAACGAGTAGACGACCATTGTGTATAGTGTGACCTGAAACAAGTTGTTGTTGATGTTCAGGGGAGTTCCGAGGCTGACTAGGCGGTGAAATCAGTTTCGGTATCGATAACAAAACCCCATATCAAAAAGGAGCTGCCTAGATTTTCTTCGGGGTTTCCGATTCGACTGGATTTTTCTTTAATTATACATAAGGCTTGGTACCATTTATTCGATCCGCTTGTTCAATCCTTGCAAAGCGCGGCCTCGTAAGGCTGACAGCCCGCATCTCACGTTATCGAATCCCCCGCTCGAACTTCCTTACCCCACACATCTTCTACCAACACTTGGTGGTCAGTGTATTTCAATGGATGAGAATGTGGCAACCCCTATGTCGGATGTATCCGCAGAGCCATCTATCACCTCACTGGAGAGTATGAACGATGCGCGGCCCCAAGCGAGCAGAGTTGCGTGAGTTTCACTACGAAACACTTGCAGGAGAACGAACTTTTTTTATTTCGAGTACGATGTATCATGCTAACGCCCAATCTGTAACCAGGTCTACTGCATCCTTTGACAGTACTGGGAGGCACCGGCGACGAAACCCAAGATCAAGGCGTCCGGTGAAGGTCGGTCTCTCAATGCCGTTATGACAGCTACGGAGAACTGATACTGCGGACTAGGAAACACTGGACGCCCGCTCCGAGTATTATACGAGCCAAGATGACGGTACTGCGGAACATCGTATCAACCAATATGTGATCAAACAGGAGATCGGACGTGGATCGTTCGGGGCGGTCCATCTGGCTGCAGATCAGTTTGGCAATGAATATGTATGAGCACGAACCTACGGGATATGAGCCTGGTCAACATGGAAAATGGGATATGCTAACTGTCAGATAAACTATCTAAAAATCCAGGCTGTCAAGGAATTCTCCAAGTCAAGGCTAAGGAAACGTGCGCAGTCGCATCTGCTGCGAAGACCGCGAGGTCCGATTCGGCCAGGAACGGATTTCAACTCGCCATTACATCGGCATCCTTCCGGTGATGATAATGAGACAGCAAAGAATCCTTTATATCTGATCAAGGAGGAAATTGCAATCATGAAGAAACTGAACCATAACAATCTAGTGTCACTGATCGAGGTCTTGGACGACCCGACAGAGGACTCGTTGTATATGGTGATGGAAATGTGCAAGAAGGGCGTTGTCATGAAGGTCGGGCTGGAAGAGAAAGCAGATCCGTATGATGATGAGCAATGTCGATGTTGGTTCCGTGATCTGATCTTGGGAATTGAGTATTTGCATTCGCAGGGCATTGTCCATCGAGATATAAAACCGGACAACTGTCTGGTGACCAACGACGACATGCTGAAAGTGGTCGACTTTGGTGTATCAGAGATGTTTGAAAAAGATTCAAACATGTTCACTGGCAAGTCGGCTGGGTCACCAGCTTTTCTCCCGCCAGAGCTGTGCGTGGTCAAACATGGTGATGTATCCGGCAGGGCGACGGATATTTGGTCCATGGGGGTAACTCTATATTGTCTGCGATATGGAAGGCTACCATTTGAGAAGCATAGCATCTTCGAGCTGTATGATAGTATCAGGGGGGATTCCCTGGTCTACGAAGAAGAGTCAGACGAAGTATTCAAAGATCTTATGAAACAGATTCTCGAGAAAGATCCAGAGAAACGGATCGACATGTTTGGTTTACGCGTGAGTCAATCGCAATTACACTACTCGCCAATACTGACTAGATATAACAGGAACACCCCTGGGTAACGAAGGATGGGACGGATCCTTTGCTGTCATTTGAGGAGAACACGTCGCAAATCATTGAGCCGCCAACAGAGGAGGAGATGAACTCTGCTATTACAACAAACATGGGACATCTTATGACTGTGGTATGTTCACCATTCCTCATTCTGAAAGGATATTCATTAACGAAGCCCGCAGATGAAAGCCGTCAAAAAATTCAAGCGACTAACAGATCCCACCAAAGCACAATCCCCCATTCAAAGTACGTTCGGTCAGAGCATTCTGGGCGGAGACCATGATGCCTACCTCGTCGAGCCACCAATGGAAATGGACCCAGACGAGCCATTCCCAGCAGTGGGAGCGGCTCCACAAACACACGACGCCCATGGCTTGCGCGCAAACATGCGCAAAGGCTTCGGCCGGCGTCCTTTTGCCGGGTTCCGAGACGATCCCAGAGTTCTCGAGTCTAGTGATTCAGCCAGCTTTTCATCCCGGCCGGAACACAGCCCGAGCAGCAGCAAAAGGCCCAGCGGTGTGTTCGAGCCCGAGCGAAAAGACTCCGGCTCCGTCCGCAGCTGGGGGTCCCCGGCTCAACCGGATATTGGCCACGAAGCTCAACCCCACTCTCAATCGGCATCACCTCGCATCCCCCTCTCGCGGGCAAGCTCGGGTAGAACCAAACGCAGCCTGGAGGGGACGAGAGGGCATGCCCGTGATCCGTTGGAGGAGGAGTTCCCCTACCTCTTCATTGGACCATCTACATACAACGGCTCCTTGCAGCAGGAACCAATGGAAATTAGTGACGAGCCGGGATCTTTCTTCCAAGAGCCGGAACGTTCAATGGATCCTTCTGACCAGATGGAGGATGATGAGCCGGTACAGTTCGTTAGTGAATCGCCCGGGGCTGCAGATTTCAATATCTACGAGACGGCGTACAGGAAGGAACTGGACCGCATCAAGCACAACCTGAAAGACCGCGATACCGGCCCAAAGGTGTACCTGACTCGCTTTATCGAGAAAAATACCGCCGAAATGACGAAACTGGCCAAAGAGAAGGAGTTGGATCTTCAAATTGGGAATAATTTCACACCTTCTTCTCTGTCGAGAGCACCCTCAGGTTTCGGGTCTGCGGTTAGCGCGCTGCGCTCGCAGATGCAGCAGAAAAGACAGGCTGAGGGGTTGGACGAGGAGGGTGGTGACGCAAGTAAAGATAAAGATTCCTCCCAGAATCACGAGCCTCACCCTCATCCTCCGAAACGCCTGTCGCTTTCATCTCAATCTATACCTGAACCTGAACCGTCGTCTCTAGAGGCGACAGGTGTGTCGTCTACGGAGGGGAGCGGTGCTTCCCAGGCACAGCTGCGGCGAATCCTTGGTCGAGTTCGTGGAAAGCCTGGTAGTGCAGAGTGATAGGCTGGGCGGAAGTTATTGTGTTGATAGAATTGTGTGAAGCTTAGGTTCTTTGTGTGGGGATAGCATTTCATTCAAGGCGTCGAACAGCTAGTTTCTTTGTCTAATCTTTTCTTTGGCCATATATGCATTACCTTTGAACTGGCAAACGTCTTTGAAGAGAGTACTTGGCATTTGCATGGAACGTGTGTGATGGGAACGTATATGGCCTGCGGGAGCTCAATATATTCCAGAAATTGCGGATGTAGAGCTTGCATAGTTACCGTTCCTAGATGAAAATGTTGGAAACGTATACCATAGAAAATAAAATAAAAGTCATCGCCCGGAGGCGATTCGGCAACTTGAGATCAAACGGCACTCAAGCTGAGGATGGACGGGGATCCAATCCATTCATACTTATAGCCCAGCGCTATTTATCATACGAAGTGAAGTACAAATAGAAAGTACGCTGTCTGAAGAATTCAAGTACTTCTGGGTTTATACACACCTACGTATCTCTATCTTGGTTCGGTTGGTTTGACATCAGGGCTCAGGAAGGACTAGTAGTAAAGCAGTATCTATTGTATTGCATGCGGGCTACAAACTAGGTACGTGTGTATGTACAATACAATGGTATGAAGATCTAGCTTCCAAAAGCGCTCTACATTAGCAAAAGCCGTGTGACTTCCATGGGAATGAAGAATGAAGAACAAGAACCAAAGTGATGTGTGGAATTAAATACTCTCAATTGATTATTAACTAGAGCAAAGAACGTGGGACATCACCCTATAGGGAGAGTCGAGATAGAAGAAAATAAACAGAAAGTTAGAAGCCAAGATTCAGAAAATTCAAAACAGGAACCAGAATATCATCAAATATCAGAAATATAGTAGGATAAAATACAAGGTAAACAGGCCTTAAAGAAAATTAAAAGGCTCAAAGAACCGCCATCGCCATGTAGCAATAGACATAATGCATCATCGTCATCATCAAATGCATAGCACGCTAGACATTGGGCTGGGCTGGAGAGAAAGAAAAAGCAGAAAGGTAGAAAGTAGAAAGTATAACAGCGAGACAGAAAAATGAAAGATGCTAGGCATGGAGGGCATCAATTGGCGTAAACGTCTTGTCTTGTCTTGGGTCGTGGTACTTCGAGTAGGCTTCACAATATTGAGATTGTGTGTTTGCCTAGGAGACGAGTGGGAAGCAGGAGCAGAAGGAAAGCAGTGGAAAGACTCGCTTGCTTGAATGGGGGGCAATGGCGTGAAGATTCAATAGGAAAATCGAATATCAAGAATATCAAGGCCGTTATCTTCATCGAACGTGTGGGGAACTCGTGGACGCATCAATGGATGTATGAAGGTCACTGTCACAAAGAGAGAAGGAAAGTAAAAGCATTTCCCATCCCGTGGTCTATGGTCTATGGTCTATCTGACCTTAGGTATATAGTACCTAGGTTGGCAGACACACGGGAATAAAATGAGGGGGTTAGGCATGCATGGGGGGTGTTGGATTGTTGAGGGAAAGTCGGTGTTGAAAGGGGTCGCTTGAAGAGCTTGGAGGAAAACCACACACAATAAACACAACATGAGAACGCTGTCTATTGTTCATCAATGGCTTGATCATTCATTCATGGCGCTTGGGCCTCAAAAAAAAACAAAGGCTGAAATCGAAAGTCGAAAATATAATCGAGACTGGGATCGAAAAATGAAAATGACGATATAAAAAAGGAAAGTATCAATATCAATGGTCATCGGGGAGGTTTCTCGACTGGTGTCGTGTTCATTCGTCCTTCCGAGTACGGTCCTGGTGGCTGCTCAGGTCGACTAGTGACCGAGTCGCGCCGACCACTGTCTGGCGGAGAGAATCGGTCTGCTGCGAAGCTGTAGGGCCGCTCGGCTGGGTTGCTGAGTCTAGGGAACGCGTCTGGGGGGCCTAGTTGCAAGGCGTGTGGTGAAGGGAGGGGATGGCCCATCTCTGTTGGCCGGGGTAGTTCGCGCATGTTGGTGCCCATGGCACGGCCTGGCATATCGCGACGCTCGTCGTTTGGTGCGGGACCGGGACCGGGTGGTGGAACTGCTGAGCGCATGGTCGAAGTGTCGTAGAGCATTGGATTTGGGACAGGCTTGGGTCCGTGGAATGGTTGAGGTGCTGGCGGGAATGGTGTGGACGATGGGCCTGCCGCGGGGCTGGTCGGCGAAGGAGGCACTTTGAGTCTACCAGACCCTGACCGTCGAGGAGCAGGGTAAGTTTCACCACGGGCCTCGGCTAGAAGCTTGCGTCGCTCGGTCTCTGCTTTGCTTGGACGTCCTCGTTTACGGGGTGGTTCGCCGGGGCCGAGATCTAATCTTGGGGAGAGCTGGGCCGATGCTCCGCTTTCGCTGCTGTAGGAGGCGGTACTGGCTGGTGGCCTTGGTTGGATTGCACGAGGAATTGGCTTGTCGGAAGGATACAATGGTCGTTTGCGCATCGCACTGGGGTCCATTGGGGCTGGTGGGCCGGTCATATCGGATCGCGGTGGAAACGGAACCACAGAATGTGTTGGAGGGTGCACAGGCTGCTGAACCATATTGAGATAGGCCGTTTTGCACGAGCTGAGTGAACGACCTTGACCGGGGCAGGTGTTAGCGCCATGTTGATATCGATCTGCAAAGCCTTTTTCTCCTCTTTTTTTCTGCTTTGGCCGGCAATTGGACAATAATACCTTGAGGAAGGGGAATATGCTCCCAGCTTGGAGTGATTCCACAATCTTTAATCATGCGTACTAGATAGCTGGAAGGAATTCCAGCTTTCTTGAGGATCTCTGTGAGTAGAGTGTACTGTTTTGGTCAGCATCAAATTCACATCCGGGCAAAGAATCCATACCTTGTCCTCCTCGGTCCATGGCCTATCAGATGGATTTGACATATCCAGACCATGGAAGCGGATTATAGCCGGCTTCCCTTTCCCTCCGAAAAGAAAAGTAATATAATGTGAAAGAAAGAAAGAAAAGAAGAAGAAGGGAAAAAAAAACCAAAAACAAAGAAAGCCTCCCAGATTATGATCCCGGAAAAAGGACAGCGAACAGGAGTCGTCAGGGTCGTGATACACAATTCAGATCAATTGATCTTTCATTTATGTCTGAGAGGAAAAGCGAAGAGAGTGAGAGAGAAAGAATTAAAAAAAAAAATCAATCAAAAGACACGCGCCAACAGAGAACGAGAGGAGGTCTCTTATGTCCCCATATCCTCACGCGGAGACGAAACAAAAGGGATGACAGAGGAAAACGAGTGATCTAACAATTGAAGGCTTTCTAGCCAAAGAAAATGAAAAAAGAGCAGTAGAACTAAACTCCATTCAAAAATCCCTTGATTTTTTTTTTAGGAATTTTTTTGCAGGAAGATTTTCTGGCCAAACGGACTTGAGCAGCCGGGATCGCGCAGGAGACCAGCGTTCGGGAGGAAAGCTGCAGGGACAATGTTTTCTAGAGAGTATTACAGTACTCCGTACAGGTTAGAAGGATATGGGTAAAGTACCAAGCATACCAGGTCAATAGAGGAAAATGGGCGTTTCAGCCGGGACCAGTTTCATATGTTTTCCAGAAGAATTTCGAAGAACGAAAAAGGGCAAAATTACCACTAAGAAGGACCGGGAAGCGGGGAGACTGGATTTCTGATTCCTCCGAAAGTACAATCGAGGGGTTGAGAGGAGTGGGGGCTGCATTTGCATCGAACGGATGGGGAGGTCTTTTGCATATGGTCATTTGGGGAGTGGTAATGCCTAGGCAATATACGGAGTACGGATGTATAAGATAGGCTTAGATTCAGCCGAATTGCATCGTTGGTTCGGGAAACGGTTGGCCCTGGCAGTTCCAGAACCAAGGGACAGTTGAGGAAGCGTTATTTCTTGTTTTCTTTTTGGGGCCATTTTAGTGCATGATTTTGGTTTCGTCGTGTTCTTTTCCGGTAAACGGTGGAATCATGGAGCTGAGAGTGGATTTTGATAGGTGAACAACATTGGTCCGGGACGTTGGAACACCAGAGAAAAATGATTTTGTTTGAAGCTAGCCTCAGGGGCGGTTAGAGTGGGCGATCGTACAGGAAAGAGAAAAAAAAAGCGCGTCTGTCATGCAGCGGGTGGTTCTGATGAAAATGGGTCAGGACGATTGGTAGAGACGAGCCGAGTGGATAGGGTGACTCCGCCGAGGTGCAGCCATGAGGTTCAAGTTTGTAAAATACGAGTAATTTGGATCAGGGGGAAGATCATATATGAGAAGAGAAGAGAGAAGTAGAAGAAGAAGAAATGAGGAAGTCAAGGCAAGTAGAATACATGGATGACATAGAATTATAGCCTCAGGCATGTATATTCTAATCACATAGATCGATATATCACATTTATCATATTTATCACATATACTATCACATTGTATTCTATTATTTATTATAAAACGATGGTATTAAACAAAAATAAAATAAAATAACATGAATAACATGAATAAACATAATTAATTAATCACTACATAACTAACTAGTACGGAGTATACAAGTTGGAACGCACAGACTCTTCCACGTTGACGAACAACACATGCAGACGCGCTTTTTCCTGCTTTCTCCTCCAATCGATTTCTCATCTCTGAACTTTCACGGTCTTGTATGCATTCTGACCTTTCCCCTTTTCAGTTCTTTCGGTCACCATTTTTCAACTATATCACTTCCAGGCTTATGCTGTCAGCCTTGGAAGGCTCCAGGGCTGATAACTCCGGATGTCACACTTCCCGGAGGAAATCATGAACAGAACACCCAAAGACATTAAATGTTAAAAAAACACAATTGGGATCGAGGAAAGACTATTGTCACTCTCCCATTACTCTACCAGAGTTATCCAAGCCTATTCAAGGTATGCTCTTATGAGCCGTTTAAGGTGGGACTGAGCTCAACCTCCAAGGACCCCTATACACAACCAGAGGCGAAAAATCAGAGGTCCCCCAGGTCACCCAGGTCCATACAAGACTATACAAAACAAATGAGACTAGGCTCAAGGCCGTGAGAGACGCGCAAAATGACAACAATAGCTTCGAATTGAGTCAAATTAGGAGATTTTTATCAATGAGATTGTTCCCTTTACCGCTCTGGCAACCCCCTTGATTCCCGAGGGCATATCCTGGCAGAATCATCCCCGAACTTCGTATTCTGCTTTATTTTTCTTCTCTTCCTCTCTTCCTCTTTCCTTCTCTCCATATCTCCCAATCGTAGTCCGTGTCGTCATGTCTGCTCATGACCACGCGGACTCTGAAGAGCCTGCCAAAATGGAGCGGCACTCTCCGGTAAACGGCAATCATTTGAAAAACGGCGACTCGCGTACCTCCTCTCGATCTCCTCTTCCTCCGAAAAAGGAGCCTTCCCCCAACTCCGACGCATCCGATACAATGAAGGAAAACATCGGCGAGATCGTTCTTAAACAGGAACCGGGCCAACCGCTCAAGCTGTCTCGCAGCTCATCGCAAAAAGTCGCGTCGCGACCTCCGCCGCTGTACACGCACCTGCCCGATAGCACCCAGGATGCGCTCGCCACCTTTGAACAGATCCCCGGCTGTATCTACGCCAACAAATACATGGGATATACCGAACATGCCATGGAATGTGATTGCGCTGAAGAGTGGGGTAAGTTTTGGTTTTCGAGTAGCCTCGGTGTCGTTCTTGCCCGATTCCCAAGAGGACATCTCGCACTTTGGCATGATTGAACATCCGCGAGCATATCACTGATCCACTCTTGTAGACCCGAAGCTTGGTCAAAATATCGCGTGTGGCGAGGATTCAGACTGTATCAACCGCGCGACCAAGATCGAATGTGCGGGCGACTGCGGCTGTGGCTCCGACTGTCAAAACCAGCGGTTTCAAAAAAGACAGTTTGCCCCGGTCTCCGTTATCAAAACAGAAAAAAAAGGATTCGGTTTACGTGCGGAAAAGAATCTCGACCCGGGCGAATTGATTTACGAATATGTCGGTGAAGTCGTGGGAGAACAGCAATTTCGAAAGCGCATGAGACAATATGATGAGGAGGGTATCAAGCACTTTTACTTCATGTCTTTGAACAAGGGCGAATTTGTCGATGCGACCAAGCGAGGCAACCTGGGACGATTCTGCAATCACTCGTGCAATCCCAACTGCTATGTTGACAAATGGGTTGTGGGCGAAAAGTTACGTATGGGAATCTTCGCCGAACGCGCTGTTCAGGCCGGTGAGGAGCTGGTTTTCAACTACAATGTTGACCGGTACGGTGCCGACCCCCAGCCCTGCTATTGTGGGGAGCTGATGTGCACGGGATTCATCGGTGGACGCACTCAGACTGAGCGTGCGACCAAGCTGTCGAATGCAACTATCGAGGCTCTTGGTATTGACGAGGCCGATGGCTGGGATACTGTGGTGGCGAAACGCCCAAAGAAGAAGAAGATGGAAGAGGACGACGAGGAGTATGTGGACAGCGTGCAGCCCAAGTCGCTGGATGAAGATGGTGTGACCAAGGTCATGGCGGCTCTTGTGCAGTGCCAGGAGAAGTGGATCGCGGTCAAACTGCTAGGCCGTATCCAGCGCTGTGACGATGAACGCGTTCGCAATCGCGTGGTCAGAATGCACGGATACCAGATCCTGAACTCCCAGCTCGCTCAATGGAAGGAAGACCAGAACGTGGTTCTGCAGATCCTGAACATCCTCGACGGGTTCCCGCGACTCACCCGGAACAAGATCCAGGACTCCAAGATTGAGACGAACATCCGGCCGTTGACGACCTGTGAGGATGAGCGCGTCGCGAAGAAAGCAGTTGCTCTTCTCGAGAGTTGGGCTGGTCTGGAAGTCGCCTACCGAATCCCACGCATGAAACGCGGCAAGGACGCGAAGCAGGCAATCAACCAATTCGAGCGCCGCGAAACTGGGCAGGAACAACGCCAGCGATCTCTTACTCGGTCTCCGTCTCCTGCGTACGATCCTCCTCGTGGACCAGTGCAGCAACGAAGAGACAGAGGTCCTCAGCGACCCAGACAACCCAACCGTCGTGGTCCTCGGCCATTGCCTGAGGGATGGTATACTGCGGAGGCTGAGGGCCGCGTTTACTACTATTCTGCATCGGGCAAAACCACATGGGAACGGCCAACTTTGCCTGCTACTCCTGCTACTCCTGCACTGGGTCAGCCTGCCAAAAATCAACAGAATTTGGCACTGCAGAGTATCATTGACGGGATTATGAACACCCAGGAGGACACACCCTCTGAGCACCGAACTGATACACCTGTGACTCCTCGACCTTCCGCCGATCAAACAGAGAGAAAACACAAAGATGGAGAGAAGTGGAGGAAGCTTCCTTTAGAGAAACAGAAGAGAATCTATGAGAACACTGTGAGTGTTTCCGCAGAACACGAGATATAACCGGACTAACACAGCCCAGCTTTTCCCGCATATCAAGCCCGTGGTGGACCAGTACAAGCACAAAATCCCTGACCATCATCTGAAACGATTTGCTAAGGAGGTAAGATCACGGACGCTCACTTTCGATTCTCTGTCTGCTGAGATGCAATTATGCTGACGTTCTCTACCAATAGACTGCGAAGAAGCTTGTTGAAAGCGATTACAAAAACAATCGCGTCAAGGATCCCACTGCGAAGATCTCCACGAAGCATCAGCAAACCGTTAAAAGTTACTGCAAGACCTTCTTCCGCAAGGCCGCAGCCAAATACGTGGATCGCGAGAAGCTCGAGAGCGAGAAGTCACAGGACGCCACCCCGAACCCCGGAAACGAGGTTCACAGCATATGCGACAATGAAGCCGTCGCGGGTGCACCTGCGAGTTCTCCCTTGGAAGACAATGACGCCGCGTCCCTCAAACGCAAGCGAAACGGAACCCTGAATGTTGACGGTGCTGAAGACGGATCCGCTTCTCCCTCCAAACGACAGAAATCCACACCTCCACCCCCTCCTCCTCCGCCCCCTCCAGCCGATCTTCCTGAAGATGACGCCGATGGTGATACCAGCATGGGAAACACCGGAGCCGACCCTTCACCTTCGAAAGACGACTCTGGCGCTGGGGTCGACGTCAACATGGAGGTAGAAGCGGAGAATGGACCACAAACGGAGCAACCTCAGCTCAGTATTGAGGGACAGGTATAAGCAACTCTTAGCGGTTCTTGTCTTATTTTGTGCTTGTGCATCAATACCCAAAAGCGAGTAAAAAAAAGCGAGATAGTCGGAAGAAGATGGAGGGATTGAAACTGATATCTCAACAGCCGGCATTACTTTTCCTTCTAACGTGTTCTTTTGTGCCATTTTTTATCTTTATCTTTTTTTGCTTTCTATGCTGTCGACAATACCCCCGAGCCCAAGTGCCACTATCATAGTTTGCATCAATTCAGCCTATGTTGAGCTGTAACCTTCATTCTTTTGAGATCTATACCACCAGAATATCTAAAGCTATATAAGACTAAGATCATCTCAATGATCAATATTCTCAAATGTCAACATCTATATCTCGATTTATTTTTTCAAAAAATCTTTAATGCTACACATTCCATCCATCATGCATAATTCATTCGAGTATATGCAAGCATAGGCATTACAGACTCCCAAAGAAAGACTCATCAGACCGAACAGAGCAGAGAACACAGAAGCCGAACAGGCCAAAAAAAAAAAGAAGAATACCAGTACTTTCAATCAAAAAATCATTCCGGCGTGAAAATAAGAACAGGACCATGTACCGTAAAGAGGGTTCACCAGAAAGTGCCAATCTAAAAGATGGCAACATATCTAGTAGAAACTCTCCACAATACTATCCTTATTAACACCGGCACCACCGGCACCACCGGGCGCCATCTCGCCAAGTCGGAACACAGACTCGATAACGCTCAGCTCGGTGGCTGTGGTGTCCAGTCCGGTAATGGCGAGCCAGTCGTTGACGACCATTCCGGCGCCGACGACGGGAGATCCGCGGTTCACACTGCCGGCCACGAGGGGAACTTGCAGGAGGGAGGAGAGCTCGTCCTGGTCACGGATTGAGGTCTTGGGGTGAACGATTCCACCCTGGTTTGAGAGGGCCATGTAAGAGCCTGTGAGGACATTGTCGGCTACTGTTTGGCGGAAGACTTCTACGCCGAGGACGTCGGCGATGCTGGGGAAAAAGAGATATGTCAGTTTTGGAAAGAAGAAGAAGAAAAAAAAAACACAGGGAGGAAAGTTTGAAATGGAATGGAATGGGGAGAGCAGGTGTTCAGGGTGTTGTAAACGCTTTATTGTTACTCACATCTCCTCGGTCTCACGCTCCAGATCGGGGTGCACGATTGCAACGTGATCGTTGCAGCAAATAACGTTGCCAAGCGCGGAGAGGCGCTCTTCTATGCGTTGGATTTTGACTTCGGCCGGAAGCGTGTTGCGCAGGTGTTGCAATTCTTGGTCTGTGGTGGTTGTGGGGACGAGGAGACCGTTGCGGTTACTGAGGGCGAGATATTAGCATTTGCTTTTTCTTGATAAATGTTTTCCCTCCCGCCAGAAAAGGCTGTTCGGCTTGAACTGGGTCTGGCTATGTCCGACTCACCCGACGATTAGACGACCGACAATGCGGGTTCCGGCGATGGTTGCGTGGCAGATGGGAATGACATCTTGGAGTTCGGATTCGAAGACACTGGATTTGCGTGTTAGTTGGGGTTGTTCATGGGTGTATTGGGGTAGAGGTTAGAGATTGAGATTTGAAACACGGTATTGGCGATGGTATATGCCTTAGCACCTCCCATTCCTATCAATGCCAGTCCCAAATTCCAATCCCCAATCCCACACCCTTCTGAATGTCTGAATAACACACCTGTAGAAGTTCTCCGAAGCACCAACCGCAACGATAGCGTAGGCATTTGTCAGGCAAGAGAAAACGCCGACCCTAAATGGAAATTGTCAGCCGGAGCCCCAAACATCCTTTGCTTGTAGTATCTTACTCGTTCGAGTTCTCGAATTGCGCGCGAACAGCCATAATGTTCAGAGTATCAGAAGATGTTGCAAAGAGCAGGGTTGGGAAAAAGTGTGCGGTGTGGAGCGGGGTAGCGAAAAGCGAACTAGCGGATGCAACAGAAACAGAAACTGTGATTCGAAATTAAGAAATCAAAGAATCTAAGGATTTGCAGAATGAAGCCGAGTGATAAATAAATTGGCAGAGACGTGCGATCCAACTGAAAAAAGACCAAAAGCTCGGGCCAATCAGAACGTCGGTTGAGTTTGCCCCGCCGGAGCCGCAGAGGCGAGGTTGGTGGGTTAATGGAAGGTACTGGTACTTAGTTTAGTATGGTACACAGTATGGTAGAATAAGTATCGCTACCTCATTCCCTACTGACTCATTCTGTCTCATCTTGACGATGATTCACTCGACTTCATTCGTTCAAGTATTTCTAGGATTTCTATTTCTATTGATTATTTATTCCTATTCCACATGTCAGTCATAGTCATACACAGCCACACATACCTTTGCTAGAACATGATGCCACATGTCAACCCTAGTCATCCCACTCAATCCATACATACCTTTATACTTCCTTTACAAGATCATTGAGAAGGTTGGATATTGTATACTGGAATTCTGTTCATACCATCTTACCGATTATTATTTATTACTTTGCTGTATATAGACTAAAGCCATGGAACAGTGTTGTTATAACTAGAACTATTGTCATGCAAAACAGATGTAGAAAACTCAGCCAGTACTCCCATCTCCAAGTCACGCTAATCTCCCAACTCCTCCATCCTCTAGCTAGTCAGACCTCGCAAACACTGCCTTCCCAGTTCCCCATCCTTCTCCTCAGAGCCTGCTGCTTCACTATCTCCAGAAGAACGGCAAATCGAATCGACCGCAGTCCACCTACAACATGGTATGAAGCAATCCACGTGCCACCGAGTCATTATTCATACCATCCTGATACAGTTATTGCCTCGAATCCATGCAGTGCCCAGACGAAGTTGACCGTGTGCCGCATCTGTCTTTTCCTTAGCATTTTCCAGCTATTCTTCCCGTGCATATCCTAACCATTGTAACTTTGTCCAAGGCTAATGCCCGTACAGCCTTTAAAATAGGCGACGTCCCTGACTGCAGGCAACAAACTGTTCCTTGTCCCCTATCCCAATCTACTCGATCAGACTCGGCCTTTGGATATTCTTCCAGCGAGTCGATTAACCTCCCAATCACAGACACTCTCCGGCGAGCTGGTGTACAGCTGCTCTCTTTCTCACTCCATAACTTCTTCTACAACGTTCTCTACATCGCTCTATTGGGAGAATCCCTGATATCAGACTCTAAGTAACGCTCTCGACTAGCTCGCGAGGTAGGTAGAGAACAATCTCTTAACCGTCGTTATTAAGGTCTCTATTAGGGACCTCGCCGTAACCTTAGGTAGTGTTGATCTAGAAGTCCCGAGCCCACAAAAGATAGGCCAAAAGCTTATACCCTCAATACCTTCGGGAACGTAAGGCGTCAGCAGTATAATTCGTCACCGAAACCACCACAGGGCAACCCCAATAACTCACAGTTTCACAGGGCTTATGAAGCTTATTGCAGTGTTGGCAGTTCTTGCCGTCGTAAGTCTCGGTATAACACTGAACGATAAAGCGCTGAAGCGAGGCCAAATCGGCCTCGGTCTAGTCGCGAATAGACACGCGTAGGCAAGTCAGACACCACGTATGGGTGCGACGGATGGGGTTTCGCAACTTGTGCGGAGATCCTCGTCAGGGAACGTATGGCAAAACGTCCCATCAGAAAACGGATGGGCCTGGGTGACATGGTCAGCTCGCTTGCGTACCTAAGGAAACCAACACGGACACTCGGATTGATTTGAAGTAAACAATTTTCGAACCACCCCTGCACAAGCGCAGCATATAATGCTGGCGCAAGACATTCGTAGGGAATCCCCGACATCAGCCACCAACGGTGTTAGCAAAAAGGTCGGGGCAATCGGATTCGGGCAATCCAATTGTGGATTCGCGAAGACTACAACTTGAGCGATCTTCTTCATCCTGTCATAGATCTCATAGAAGCACACATGGGCAAGGCAGGACGAGATATGACAATTCTGTCGAGTGACATCCTCGAGGCTGCACCGGTTGCACCCAAACAGGGATTCCTCATTGTTCACTACTTGTCTATGATGAAACCGGCAAGATCTGTGGTGCGAGTCTTCAAGACAAATGGTATCACCAGGTGGTAGAGAGTGAGCGACCTGCGCCCTATTCCACGACCAATGGTTCTTGGGTGTGGGTTGGGGGCGTATAGTGTTAGCCCCTGTCCAAGATCCTAGAAGGAACTGCGGTGACTTTCTTCATCTCCCTCCAAAGAATTCTCAGAGCATTCTCTAGATGATTTCCGGTGGTATTCGATGGCCCTGGAGTTGCCATTTCACTGACGTTTCCACATCGTGTGCATAAATCTGCTAGTTTTCACCGGCATTCTTCGGCAGGTTTTTCTTAGAAGGATTGGAACTCGGGGGCATGCTGAATGCTCTCTAATAGAGTTGGAGTATTCATGTTCGCCTAAAAGCAGTCACATTAATCAGTATCATCTTGCATTTTGGCAAAGGAAACGGATAACGGACAGATCATATGCTCCCTCAAACAATTTGTCGGGGTGTCATGTCCATATTCTTCTACCGAATGAGCATGAATAGTCACATGCACCATTGCGATTAAGGATGTTGATTCGCTTTTGAAGCTTTTTCGAATCAGAACCAGTAAATTCAAATCCCGTCGAGGAAGGCTGCTCTGATTCAACAGAGGCAAGAGAGTGACATGGAGACACTGGCCGCTCGGTAGCGAGTGAATTGATGCTCGCTTTACGGGCGGGAGCGGCGCTCTTCATGAGACTTATTTGCCTTTTGTATATCATGACTCTGAGTAGGTAGGTCTGGGAACGATTCGGCCAGTGGTTCTAGCATAGTGTGTACGAGTCTATTACTCTTCGCAAAATCCATCAATACCATGAGTAATGGAGGCCTGGCAAATGGGTTGTCTTGTATCAGACACACAAGGCATAACGACCACGACTGAACGCAACGTTCAATCTTTGGAAATGGCGCATGAACCCCAGACTCCTGGTATGAACTGTATCGAAGATCACAATGTCAGACTCGTTTCCTTGAAACGTTTCGATCTCTTGCACTTTTATCTGATGCCAGTCGATTAATCCTTGGTGTTATCCCTATGGAAAGTTAGGATTTGCCGAAAGCGTACTCGAAGCAAATCAATCTCAATGGCAGTCTTTGCTTTCTTTGCTTTCCACTCCTCTCGGTTTCCTTCCCTTTGAGTTTTTTCATGAAAGTCATGTCTTTTCGCCAGGCCATACCGAAGCTGCCACATTGATGAGGTACTGTTTCTCGAACCGAACATCAGTCTCTCTGGGATATTTCGGGGATCGTTGGGAAATGTAATGGAAGGGTATGGTGAATGGATATTGGGAGACTGTAGTTTTATCACCAGTCTTTTCGATCACACAGGATTGAAAGAGATAGGGATGTAGAACATTCGAGTTCCACTCCCAGGTCTCCATTTTGAACTAGGGCTTGTTTCGGTTGACTTTGAGGGTGATGGCCATGTCTGCCTCGCCTCTGACGGGGTCTACCCACGCACTCTCCTTTAACTTGTGGGGTATGATTGAAAGGAGAGGGAAATCATCGTGGACGAATCCTGTCTTTGGTGGATCGGCTTCGTCTCAGGGATGAGTTTGGTGGGTGGTATCTATATAGTACTGCAGAGTAGCAGAAGATAATTAGTATATTGAAATACGTACTCTGAAGACTTTCAAACGCAGTCCACAGAAGGAAATATCAGACGAGGACGAGCCGAAGCAATTTGTGGCAGAGGGGTGGTGGGGCTTTCGTCGTATGCCCAAGAAACAGAAAATCCAGCCGCTCTGGCGTAGCAGTTGTTAGCTGCCATTTCACGCCATTGTTGATGGGCGACTTTATCATGGAGAGCGATGCCTGCTCTTCGACGGAGTATGAGAGAAAGATCACATACTCTGCTGCTACTACCTTGTAGCTTTCAACAGCATGACGAGTCGTGAATGAGCATAGCGGTGCTCATGGCATGCAACCCCTCGCCAACATGCCGAGCATGTACGGAAGTCTCATGGCTTTTTGGGATGATGCCTTGGCTCTGGCGATGGCAGAGTCGATGCTAACTAGCAGCTTTTTGGCCAGATTGGTGCTAATCTTCCGGAGACTCAGACTGATCCATCGGTGCACCGTAATGCCCCCAGCAAGCACCATGGCCGTTCCAGTGGCAACTGGCTATTGCCCGGTGCCCGGTTCAAGAAGGTGAGATGCGTGAAAGAAGTGAGAAAGGTGAGAAGAAGTGAGAGAGGTGAGAAGAAGTGAGAGAGGTGAGAGAGGTGAGAAGAAGTGGAAGATGGGAAGTGGAAAGATTAAATATGGCAGGATGATATAGGCTTCCTGTCGAAGATTGCTTCTAGCGTCTTCTCTTATTATAGCTTCCCTCACATTACTATTTCTTAGTTTCATTTGAATATCTCTCTATGCTCACTTCCTACTCATTTTTATTTTCAATTTGAACTTGTTTTGTTTTGTTTTGACATTCACATGTCTCATCACTTACTACTTACTATCTTCATCTTACATCTCACCTCATACAGAAATCAATTCAAACGAGAGAAAAAAAAACTCTTTTCATTCTGATGCCCTCCTCCCCCTATCCCCACTCAGGGGGGAGGACATCGCAACTAAACGTACAAAAAAATAATTGGTATCAACTGCGGGGAACGCTACACAAACATCTTGGTACAAGCCGGCGGGTCTAGTACCCGCGCGGCGGGGGTGGGGGGCGGGGGGTGCGATCCGGGCGGCGGCGGCGGGAAGTACAGGGAGGGCGCATGGCCCTGGGGCATGTAGCCCGGCAGGGGCAGGCGCGCGAAGTTGGAGCCCGGGGGAGGGGGCAGCTGCGGCGGCCCGTTCATCGCGAACGGGTCCGGCAGGCCCATCCCCAACCCCAGCTGCTGGCGGGCGGGGAGAAGGCGCCGCGGCTGCTGGGTTGGGGTGGGCCGTGGGAGGATGAAGGACCGCGGGTCTGTTGGCCCGTGGCCGTGGAGGGAGGAGGGAGGAGGGCCCGGGTGGGCATGGGTGGGCTGGGGGAGGAGAGCACGGTGGTGGGTGCCGGGGTCGGTGCGCATCATTGGGAGGTGTTGTGGCAGGGGCTCGGTCAGAGCCGCATCTGCCAGAATGGAAAGTGCACGTGGGTGCACTGGGAAATCAGCGGTGCCATCGTAGCCGACGACCTTGCCAGTCGCCTCTTGGTCCTGGATGTAGGTGGCTGCATGAAGTATGCTGCCGAAGGCATCCTTGGCATACATTCGCAGAGCGTCTTCGTCGGTCATTTCTGTTGGTGCGATCTCCTCGTTCAAGCGGCCCATCCGTACTCTCTGGACGAATTCATCCCATCCCTCATCCGCTGCCACAAAGTCAACTGCCCCCTCCGGGTCTCGAACTGTTTCGGCTGCAAATCCACGCTCCACCTGTCTTACCGCCGTCTCGCCGTCTCGGAAAATGAATTGCTTCACGGATTCTTCTGAATCCGATGTGTCGTACTGGAGACGGGTTAGCTGCGTATTCATTTTTGAAAGTATTCAGTGCACTTACCTCGGTGTGTTCATCATCCTCGGCCACCCTGCGGCCTTGGATCAGGGCCATCATCTTGCCCATAAGCATTGTAAGCGTCTCCTCTTGGACTTGCTCGATGAGTAGCTGTTTCCACGAGTTAGAATCCTTCGGCAATGAGATGAGACGAATAAAATGCAAACTTACACTTGAGGTGTCTTTGATAGTGTGAACATTGGCCTCATACTTTCGAGTCTCCAACTCGGTGTTCACCTTGTATTCGTTGTTCAATCTCTCAATTGCCTTGCGTTCGTACTCATCCAGATCCCGCTGGACTTGTTCGAATTCAGGACAGTCTTTGTGAACATTTTTGTCGCGAGCAAGTCTGTGCATGGTCTGGTCGGCCATGAAACTCAGCGCAATATGCTGCGCCTGGCCAACCTTCTTGAAGAGCACAGACATTTCCTCCTGACGAGTTTTTGTCGGCATTGATTCAGGAGTAGGCGATGGGGTGGGACCACGCCAATTTTCGGTGGCGTCCCAGATCTCGTCTTCGATTTTCTTGCCGCGTTTGATAATGGTGGCCTTGGCGCGGCCACGTCCTCGACCACCGCGAGGCTTGGTGACTGCTGTAGGTCGAATTGGGCCAACGAATCCACCGCGGCTTCCACGACCACGGCCCCGGCCACGTCCTCGACCGCGGCCGCCACGGGCTCCTCGACCTCCACGGCCTCCTCGAACAGTGGGGTTGTAAGCAGGGGGGTCGAATTCTTCTGAAGGAATGGGGATGTCCTCGGGAGATGTTTCATTTTGAGTATCAAGCTCTGTGCCATTTTGGAAGTGGCTCTCTGGGGTCTCTTCGAGTTCAGTCTCATCAACGCGAAGCTTTTTGTTCATAAGATCCTCGGAATCAACATCCGGGTTTTCATTTTGCAGTTCGAGTGACTTCCGCTTGCGCGCAAGTCGGGGTGAAAACACCGCACTGAATGGCGCTGCTTCAATCTGGGAAATATTGGGACTTTGACGGATGGGAGTTTCCTCAGCCTTTGCTTTGGCTGGCTCTGAGATGCCGTTCATGTTATTGTTCATATCGTCGACCATGGAATCAGCAGGGTCGATTTGAGTAGCTCCAGGCGACACGGGGGCTGAAGCAACCATGCGAGGTTCAGGAGATTGAGAGATTTTTTGGAATGGAGGTTCGGATTTGAATTCCTCATCATAGTGGTCAGAGTCCATGTTATCATCTGGCTCGGTGATTTGATTATCAACGGCCTTGGTTGGCGAGACATCTTCTTCGAAGGCGCCATCTCCATCCGGCTTCAGTCTTGCTGACTGCCGGGTGGTCCGTGAAGACTCAGGAACAGTCCTAGGATGCCGAGGACGCCGAGTGCGAGGGGTCTCTGGGTTTTGTGAGACGGCAATTGCGTTTTCATTTTCCCCATAGACATCAGAAGCTGATTCAGCATGTTGAATTAGTTTGAGTGGGGAAATTTTTAATTTGATGATGCGCGAGCGAACTTCTGGTCTGCTCGATGATTCATTAGAAGGAAGATGGCCAGGAAGACTGGCGCGGCCACGGCCGCGACCACGTCCTCTGCCTCGACCTCTTCCACGAGTAGTAGTGGGAACTGGAATGGTATCTATACATGAGGTCAGAGATTGGACCGATAGCGCCGACTTGTATGAACTTACCTTGTGCGGTGCGCCCAGATCGCGTAGAGATACTAGGAGTCCTGGCAGCAGGCTGTGCAGCCGCGCGATTCTTCCTTCTTCCCACCATCGCTGTTGGTCTGGAGAAAATCAGTTTTGAACGGGGAAAATTGATCCAGTAGCAGCAAGGGGGTGAGCGGGAAATCAGGGAGAGGGGAAATTGAACAGTAGATCAAATGTAGGATACATCATCGGATTTCAAAAACAATACAGTGGCTTCAAAGGGGGGGGGAAATAGTAGAAAAAAGGAAAGAAAAAAAATGTACAAGTCAAGTCGCGTTGCCAAATGCAGAATGCAGAAAGGAAACGTCACTGTTGGTAGCAGTGGAAAAAAAGGCTTGGCAGGAAAAGCGCGAAGTAGAGATACACGCGATCAAAGATCCGAAGACCCGAAGATCAAAAGATCAAAAGATCGCAAAGGTCCCAAGGTCCCAAAGGCCCAAAGAACCTCAAGGCCAAGATCAAGGAGACAGGGTTTTTGAGGCGTCAAGGATAGGGAAAACAAGGGAAATTGGAAGGGAGAGAGATGTGACAAACAGTCCAGATTCATGAAATCACTTACCAAAGCGATGGATTTGGGGGAAAAGATGCGAAGTAAAAAGAGAAAAAGCAGAGATCTACTGCAGGATTTGACCGGGTGGATGGGGAAAACGGGGCCAAGTAAAAAAAAAAACGGGGGGGGGGGGGGGGGAAGACAGAGAACAGATAGAGATGGTAGAAACGGAATTGAAGGAGTAGAAGTAAAAAGAACACGGGGAATATGAGGAATGAGTAAGAAAGATGAAAGTAGAAAAAGTAGAAAAGGCGAGTAAGAAGAGAGAAGATGAGAAGAGAAAAAGGTCGAGAGAGTAGAAGAAAGGGAAAAGGTCAAAACAAGTTGATTATGGGATATAGCTAAACCTTGGATTCTTCTCCCATATATAACAATAAGAAACAATACTATAACAATATCTCTATAACAATATTCGAATTCTCAATTCAAATCTATTCTATTAGAAGAATCCATTCTTATTCCCTGGTCTATTGGTCTATTCATCGGTGACTTTTCCGTGACTCGGCGGAGGCTCGGGGATTAGAATAGCATACACCTTCAATACATTATACATTCAACCTTGAATAGACTATACATTTCATTCATTCTATCCCTTCTGCCTAAGAACAATAGAGTCATGTACAGGTGATCATGTACTCCATACTCCGTACGTGTATCTCCGATCCCCAGCCACTTCCGGCACACACCTACCGGAGTATTTGGCCCCGTGAACATAAAAGAGTTTACGTGTCTAGTGTCTAGATAATGCTGATAGTATGATATTGTCTGTATTGTCTGTCTTTTCGACTTTATTATCTTCATGAATATACCTACATATTTATAGTCTATATAATACTTAGTTATACTATTCTATCTTCTATATCCCTTCCCCCTACAGAAAAAAATATACGGACCCACTTGGTCTAAGAGTCGGTGACAGCAACGCATGCGGATGACCTACAATGTACTCTATACGGAGAATACTATGCTATTGGCTCTAATAATTATTATAAACATTTCCGCGAATTTCCTAGTATTTTCAATAGAGAATGTGTCTGTTCCTCCAAGGTGCTCTAGTCCACGTCATCCCTAGCTACTAGCACAAATTGTATACTATTGCTTTTTTTCGCCACACATGTCAAGTATGATTAACATGGAAGAACTCTTCATTATAGAATGAAAGGAAACTTCCAGGTATCATCTAATACAAAGGCGTGATTAGAAAATACGAATCGCAATTGAAGCTACATTTACTACTCAACTCCGATATATATACTGAACCGGTGAAAGTATATGCAATCGCAATTCATTTCGAAATATCCAATTATACCACCCATTCCCTATATACACAAATATACCCAAAGATCCATCCGTCATATATAAAAAAAGCAGAAGGCCAAAATCCAAGGAACAAAAAAAAAAAAAAAAGAAAACATTGCAAGTCATGCGGATCACGATGTACCGAGGTAGATCAATCACTTTTCATAAGGGGATTCGTTCAAGTCATATCTCTTCTTAGCAAAACCACCCCGAGTCGGATTCGGTCTCGTGCGGAATGTTTCTTCCGACTCCAACACAGGCAATGGGGAAGGCGTACGCATCGCCTGGTCGCGGAGAGAGCGGGCAGATCTCATGCGTGTGATCGTCCCTGGGGTGATAGTCTGTCCCGCGCTCGGTGAGGCTTTGACCATTGTGCCTGGTGCAAATGTCGGGGATGGACAGGGGCTTGTTGAGCGGAAGAGAGGGTGGATGTTGTCCTCGCCGAATGGGTTGTATTCCCACGTTGAGCTGTTGGAGGCGGACTGTGTTGGGGAGTCGACGCGGATTGTGGACGCTGTTGGTGAAGGCATTGGTGGGTGTACTAGACTGTCTGAGGAGAGTGCAGTTGGTGGGTTGCGGCGTAGGCTGGGCATGCTGCGGATGCTGTGGGGGCCTCGGAGGAGGGGGCGAGTGTCCCGGTCTGGGAGGGTGTCTGGCCGTCTGTCCCGTGTTGGGGATGGGCTTGGTGAGGTGTGGGTTGAGGAATTTGTGTCGATGGAAGCGTGCTTTTCTTCCTTTGTGCTTGAAGGACAGAGTGTTGTGTCTGAGTAGCGGCCGGACCGCCGAGGGAATTTGCGGAGTGACGATCTTTTGGGTTCGAATAGCTCGGACAAGTCGCATACTCGAGGGGGAGATGGGAGGAAATTAGGGCTTTGTGGGATGTCCTTGAGCTCCTGGGAGTAGGGCTCTTCGGAGTAGGCACGCGGCCATTCAGGATTGGATTTCTCCTGGACTAGTGTCATCGCGAGGAATCCACAGTACAAGCCTTGTGCAAACACTGATAGTGCCCAGAACACAGAGCGAACCACAAAGACCGAGACTTGAGGGCTCATTGCCATTGCCCCGGCAGATGCTGCAGCGGCAATGAGTAGATATCCGACGGCGAAACATATGCATTGTTGGCGGCCGGTTTGAATGTTTTGGTGGTGCAGCAGACCGAGGGCAATCAAAGCCACGCAGCTCACTGCACTTAGGATAGTCGAGGCCACATCGGGCGAGGCTTTCGAGGTTGCATAGCAGATGCCATTAAGAATGGTGACAATGAATGTTACGAGCAGGGAGACCGCCGCCAGTGAGTAAGATAGGTAAGACATGATAATGGAAAAGAGAGAAAGACTTAGGCAAAAAGAATAGCCTGGAAGTATATCAAAAGAGAATAAGAGAGTGTGGAGATGTCAAATGTTGGCAGACTGCCAATCCCAGACGTTTACCAATGCACGCAATGAGTGTAAGGAATCTGCAGATTTCATGAGAGGGAAGATGTCGATATTTATGAGTTGAGCGTGCGTGGATGCACAAGAGGGTTCGCAACACGGGACGGGGCGATGCGGATCTCAGCGTGGCTCAAAGTATATCGGGGAAGCAGTCTCAACCTGTCAATTTCTTTTCCCAAAAGAGATCGGTCTGATCCATCATTCCAGCATGATGGTTAAACTTTGTACGGAGTAGATAAGAATCGGCTTGACAAGGATTATGTCGATTAGTTGAGGTAGAGAAATCCCGCTGGAGACGCAGAATTGTGTGTGGATATTGGCAATTGTTGTATTTCGACCCATAGAGGCGAAGCCATGGCGTCTAATTCTGGGGTAGGGCCCCTGCCCAGACCTGTCCTGCAGAGTAGAAATCCGATAGTTTGGTTAATTTCACTATAACAATGGCACTATTCAATCTGATCCATCAGTCTTGTGTATTAACACCGCCCAGTCGAGGTGGCGGATCCTCTCCCGATCTCAATAGCGCGGACCGAATGTGATGTATCTCTCTCCCTTGCGAGAGAAAATCTCCGCGCTCCTCTGGATCTCGGTTAGACCGGACAGATCTAAGTATAGTGTGAGTTTAGCCAAATTCAAAATCGTACTTTGTAGATTTTATAGATCCATATTCCATAGTCACAGAGGCACAGACGGGATATCATGACCTGTCCTGCAGGAATGGAGTATACAGGGTGGATTGTCCTGAGGTCTACCTGTGATTCGGTCAATGTCTTTCCGGATGAAGTCTGCTGCATGCAATTGATAGTATTTGTCAAATTTAATCAATAGATTTGGTGTGTTTTGTGGATTTTTCATGTATCTTTTTTCCGTGTGGGTATATGTGCAATGTACGACGTCCGTGCTACTTACTTGAGAGGCAATAGTAGCGCTTAATACTTACTGTGTTATATAGGAGTCCAGCAGTGCCGAGTATTCATTCTAGAAAAGCCTTCAATGTCATTGGGACCAAATTGGGACACAGATCTGCATTTTCAACCTATGGACTTTCGATGTCTGCCTGGGATGTTGTCATCGAGGCGGCCGACAGGCAACCAGCTTGGAATCAAACGGGGTAGACCTGAGTTGTTATATGTGCATATGTGCACATGGAGAGAGAAAACTGCACAATAACAAGAATAGCCTCAGATCAAGAGATCCTTTTTTTAAGTTACCCTGTGAAGTTGTCATGGCTTGATAGTTGAGTAGTCCCTGGTCCCTGGTTATAGATAGAAAAGTCTCTTGCACAAAGTATGCTTTTTACCGTCTTCACATTTAAATGGATATCTCAAAAGACATCTCAAAAGACATCTAAAAAGAATATCTAAAAAGAACATCACCAGACATAAGAGGCAAACTATTCTTGTGGAAGTAAATCCGAAGGCGGTCACCGTACTCGTTTGCTATCGATCATCGTCACTCTGAATGCTCCCCTCCTACTTTCTTTTCCCTCTCTTCGACTTTTCTTCGACTTCATCGCTGAGAGGATCCTTTGCATCAACTACTCTCCCTTTCTCCTATCTCAATTCGTCATCTGCTCTCCCTGCCCCTTTTCTCCCTGGTTTTACTCCAAAGCGGCAAAATGAAGCTCACTTTCAAGGTACGTTTTGAAAACTTGCTCTTGGGGTCCTCACAGCCACAGACTGCTGACAATCATCGATTTACAGGACCTGAAGCAGGAGAAGTTTGTCATCGATGTCGAACCTTCTGAGACTGTACGTTTGTTCCCCCTTCGCTACAGCTAGCCAGCGTCATCGAGTGCGGGGCTCATCTGTTTAGGTTCGCGAGGTCAAGGTCAAAATCGCCCAAGAGAAAGGCGAATATGAGGCAGAGCGCATGAAGGTCATCTACTCTGGTTCGTATCTCCCCTTTGATAGACAAATTCTCCATCCACTGTGCCATGTCTAACCCTCGCTTTTTTTTCTTCTCTTTGTAGGAAAGATCCTTCAGGATGACAAGACAGTTGAATCTTACAACATCCAAGAGAAGGATTTCCTAGTGTGCTTGCCTTCAAAGGTATGGGATAAACCTCGTCTATGATTTCCGTAATGACTGAGTCGAAACTGACGGATTGATGCTCAGCAACCCAAGGCCGCCGCCTCTACCGCCTCCCAAGTTCCCTCGACCCCAGCTGCCCGAGCTCCTGTGTCAACACCCGCTCCTCCCCCAGCTCCTCATGCTGCCGCCGCTCCTCCCCCTTCTGTCGCCCCCGCGACCCCCTCCCCGGCCGGTGCAGCTCCTGCTCCATCGAGCGGTCCCGCCTTCGGAGATCCTTCCGCTCTCACCATGGGCTCTGCCGCTGAGGGAGCAGTTGTCCAGATGGAGGCAATGGGCTTCGCACGCACTGACATCGACCGTGCCATGCGCGCCGCATTCTACAACCCTGACCGTGCCATCGAATACCTTCTGACCGTAAGCTTTTGGTTGGAAGTTACGCCTTGAATCTTTGCTAATGATCACGACAGGGTATTCCCGATAACATCCAGGAACAGCAACAACAACAGCGAGAAGCCTCAGAGCCAGCCCCTACTGGCGCTGCCCCTGCTGCCCCCGCTGCTCCTTCCGGTGGCGACGAGCCGCATCTCAACCTCTTCGAAGCTGCCGCTCAGGCCGGTGGTGAAGGTGGTGGCCGATCTCGCGGTGCTGCTGGTGCCGGCGCCGGTGCCGGTGCCGCTGGTGGTGAAGCTCTCGGCAGCCTGGAGTTCCTCCGCAGCAACCCCCATTTCCAACAGCTTCGTCAGCTTGTTCAACAGCAGCCTCACATGCTCGAGCCCATCCTGCAACAGGTCGCCGCTGGGAATCCTCAGATTGCGTCAATCATCGGACAGAACTCCGATCAATTCCTGCAGCTTCTGGGCGAGGAACTTGAGGACGAGGAGGGTGCTCTGCCACCCGGCGCGCAGGCCATTTCGGTTACGGAAGAAGAGCGCGATGCCATTGAGCGTGTATGTTGAATAACCTCCCCTCTATCTAGTAGTCTTTTATAACTAACCCACAATCAGCTGTGCCGTCTCGGCTTCCCCCGCGACTCCGTCATCCAGGCCTACTTCGCCTGCGACAAGAACGAGGAGCTCGCTGCCAACTTCCTCTTCGACCAGCCGGACGAGGATGAGCAGTAAAGAATTATATGTTCTCTCTCGACTTCTTTTCTTCCCCCCTTACTTTTCCCCCTCTAACGTTATGTTCTATGATGAATACCAAGCATGCTGCTGTTTGAATTGATTCCCATCTCTCCTCACCCCGGACCTCTTCCCATGAATACGACCCAGTGCTCAGCTTGGCGTCTCTGAGTTTCTACTTGCTGAGTGTGAACTTGGCTTCTTCGCATCCCGCTGTTCCCTCTCCCTAATACGCCTGTTATGTATCTACCTTAATGGGCAAAATGGGACCTGTTAGCTGCACATAGAGTATGTGAGTAGTTGTGTAAGGCAGTAGCTGGGATAAGTGGTGATCTTCGATCTGGTCATCTGTCATGGGGTGATTTTCATTGGTGGTCACGCGTATTTTATATGCAGGTAGACAGATATGCAGATGACCTGCGAATGGTTGGAATGTATCTGTGTGATTGGAGAAGTCTATATGCTCACCTCCACTTGGGACTTGGGACCGCGAAGACCGCCCAAATTAGAGTAATATATCCCGAGGTCCCCACACAGCATTTACTATATCGTGGCCCGGCCTCGAGTTGATGTATATAGCCCTTATCGTCCCTTATCAGATAGCCTTCTAAGGCTTGCCTCTTTAGTTGCCTCTTTAGTTGCCTTTTTAGATGTATTTTTAGATGGGGTGTTATGTCTTATTGTCCTATGATAGATCCATACATCGTAGATACGTATTCGAGTTGAGTGGCGTCCCAGACCATAACCCAGCTGACCAGTCTAGACGGGAATAAAAGTCAATCAATAAATTGAACCAGTACTACCTACATGTAGGTAGAGGTAAGTACAATAGACTAGAACCCAAAGATATCAACTCGATTCACGCCCATCCCCAATGCAAAAGGTATCTTATGGACCAGTAACCCTAACATGCACCGAAAATATTCAGAGAAAAAAAAAAAAAAAAAAAGAGAGAGATTGCAGTTCAAATCCATGAGAGTGTAGGTCCCAAATACAGATGAACTAAATACAACGGCCCATCCATGAATATAGTACATAGTACCATCCATGAACAAGAAGAAGTAGAAACAGAAGTAATACTTATTTACAAGATCTCCTCACAGACCAAACACCCAATCCACGGCGCCCAACGACCCGTTTCAGAGTCGGCAGGATCCCATCGTCACCGAAGTCCATGTCGTCAAGGTTAAGGTGTTTGCGATACGACCAAAGTGGATGAAGTTGTAAGTTCTGGTCTCGGCTCTGATGCGCAGATACAGCATAGTCATCAAGGAAAGCAGCCGATGTAGGCGCGACCAGGAATACAGACGATGGATTCGAGCAGCTAGGTACAACCTGCTCCAGCTGCAACATCATCTCCACACCTGACATCCCCATGAGATCCTGCGTCTGGATCTCTGTGGTCTGGTTGTCACCACCGAGAAGCCACAGCGGCGGTGAGTATGTCTTCCACCAGAACACCGTCGCGGAAGGTATGTGGTGTGTTGTGCTGGACGAGACAATGTCGCGCATCGCTAGCTGCGTCGGGACGACGCCGCCTTGGTGGTACACGCCCATGAGGAAGCCCATGGCTGCGTTGAAGATGACCCACGCGACGAGGAGGAGACGGGAGCGGCGCATGGGGATACAGCTGAGGAGGAGGGGCACGGCTGGGAGGAGGAAGCGTGGTTCTTGGTGTGGGAAGAGGGAGAGGAGCATCGTTGCGGAGAGCGCGGAGAGCGCGCGCACATTGCGCATCCAGTATGGCACCAGTGGCCAGCTGAAGAGGGAGACTAGCATGGCTATGTAGGCTGGGCCGAGGAGTTGGAGAAGGTTTGCGGTGAAGTGTTGGTGGTGGGGGTGGAGGCCGTGCTGGGCTAGGTTGGAAGTGTCGGTGTTGTAGAGGAGGTTGTTGAGGGGAGTTACTATGGGGTTGCGGATGGTGCTGAGGAGGGAGGATGTCGGCCGGTAGAAGGTCGTGTCTGCGTAGACTGCGATAAAGGAAAAGAAAAGGCCGAAGAGGAGGAATGCTGCGAGCGAGAGTGGTCTGGTGCGAACGCGGGGTTAGCACATGTGTATTGGTTAGAGCTGGAGGCGAAGTGTATGCAGATTGACGCACTTGCGCTGGAACTGAGGCAGCAATTGCAGGCCCGGGAATAGAAGGAAAGCTGGGAAAGTGATGCGGTTGAAGACGCCCACCACGGCGATGAAGGCAAGCACGGCGTGGGAGAAGAAGGACGAGTGTCGCTGGGTGTGAAGTTAGCGTGAACTGTGTGACTTCGAAGCTTTATCGCTCGCACCTTATTCTCGACAATGCGCCGAATCAAAACCAACCCCCAGGCAACCAACAGGGTCTCGAGGCTGTTGGAGAATGTATGCGTCTGATATGTCCAGGTGACATACGACGAGGCCACCAGCACCACTGTTGCGCGCCGATGACGCGGGGAAGGTACTAGCTCATAGATCGCCCAGTCCTCCAGTACAAAACTTAACAGAAACATCCCACCGCGCAGCACATAGTAAACCAAGTGGGGTGGGGGACTGCCGGACCCGATCTCAGTATAGAACCATTTCAAGAGGCTCATTGGAAGCTCGTAGGTCACCCATAATGGGAATATGCTGCGGATGGGATCTTCAACGGTGAACTCCCATGGTAGCTTTGAAGGAAATGAGAATATGCGACCTGCATGTAGGCGATTATGGTCAATATTATTCTTTCCCTTTGTATAGGGGAGTCGCGGGACTGCCGGATCGCGCTTCTTTTTTTTTCTTTCTGTCTTTTTTGCTTTGGGGAAAATCGCAACAAAGATTTCCACGCGTTTGCGCAGTCGCAGTATGATTGCGATTTGTCAAGCGATCATTGGACAGTTGAACACACCTGCAAAAAGCTCTGGGCCTTGGAAATTCTCATCGGGATGTAGATAGCTTGGCGACAGCGCGAAGTAGACGCGAATCACCAATAATAGTAAATATGTTCGACGCCACATGGTTAGAAAAACCCAGGGACATTATTAGAAGGAATTAAAGAATGAAAAATGGTAAGGAATGAAGAGAAAGAAAGGAGTGGAAGGGGATGGGCTAGGAAGAAGGAAAGTAAACGCGTATTGGACAATGATATCACTGGCTTCGCGTTAAGCGGTAAATTGGGAGTGCGATAGATCAGTCTATTACTATAAACTATATACTATATACTATATTAGATATTACTATGATATTTTAGACGAATTTTATTTCCAGTACGTACATATATCTATGGATGTATACATCAAAATCTTTGTTAATGTGATTGATACATCTGTTGATGTGGTATAGATCTCGTACACTACTCCATACCCTAAGATACCAGAGTTGATAGATCGACAATCTGACAAAGAATGATATAATTCAAACAGAATAAGTTAACTATATATTTCCCAAAATGACCTAGCTGCAATTAAACATATCCAGATTCTTGTTTCAGCCACTGTCTACATAGACATCGCCGGAACTAAATAGATTTGGCCGTTGCTTCTGGCTTCCAGAGTTAAGCCAGGGCTGCTTGCAGGCAGCACCCTAGGTTTTCCCCAATTGTTTGTCCCCAAGCTAACCTTGGAATAGGCTACTAGTACGTTTCTGGTCAGTTTCTCGTTCCAAAGGGTTCTTTGAAGTAAAATAATGAGTCAAACCAAGATTGTTTGTTATATTCTAGGCAATGGGAGAAACTAAGACGTGGGGGCTGGCTTTGGAGCCTTGTTGGCCTTATCCATGGATACCGACCGCCTTTGGTAAACCAGAACCTCATAAACCTCATCACCCGCCATCTACTCATTACATCCTCGTCATTTTCAATCTTCAACAACTTTCTTCAGACTTACTACTTCTCTGAAGACTAGATCTCGATTTCACAAATCTACTACATCTTTTCAACCTCGTCAGTAATATCCCCCACCACTGAACCGCCCCGCACTATTCGACAGCGACCAGCAAAGCTAACCTCACCTGAACATTAGATTCCATCTTCATCTTTACCATGAGTGCGATCACTCTCACTAGCTCCGATGGAGTCGACATTTCTGTTGGTAAGCATAAACTCCACGCAGGATGCTGTCGCCAGTGGCGCTGACTTATTCCGAACAGAGCGCACCACTGCTGAGCGGTCCGTGTTGATCAAGAACATGCTCGAGGATCTAGGCGACTCTGGAGAGGCTATCCCCATTCCCAACGTGAGTGTCTACCCCGAGATATTCAGCATCCAAGACTAGTCACTTACACTTCTTTGTCCAGGTTAACGAGGCTGTTCTTAAGAAGGTCATCGAGTGGTGCGAACACCACAAGAACGATCCCCCCAGTGCCAGCGATGACGACGACAACCGTCGCAAGACCACCGATATTGATGAGTGGGACCAGAAGTTTATGCAGGTGGACCAGGAGATGCTCTTTGAGATCATCCTCGTACGTTTCGTTTTCGGACTTGCTCTTCGACGCACATACTGACTTCTCCTAGGCTGCCAACTACTTGGACATTAAGGCCCTCCTCGACGTCGGCTGCAAGACCGTCGCTAACATGATCAAGGGCAAGTCCCCAGAGGAGATCCGTAAGACCTTCAACATCCAGAATGACTTCACTCCTGAGGAGGAAGACCAGATCCGCCGTGAGAACGAGTGGGCTGAGGAGTAAGTTGCTGCAACATTATCCTTCGATAGAATCTATGCTAACATTTTTACTTTAGTCGTTGAATGATGATTTTGTGTCTGTTGCTTTTTTCTAAAAACAGAAAATGATATCCTCCCGGCTGCTTACGACAATGTGCAGCGTAGCCCTTGATGTCTAGCAGGGTAATTTTTTTTGGGGGCGTTACTATTGCTATTTTTCTTCCAAGGTTTGATTTGATTTTGTAAAAATCGCTAGCCTTGCAATGACATCTGTTACAGAATGGTCATAAAACCGACCCTTGCTCATATTTCGACTATGACGACAACGCCAAGTTGTAAAAAAGTAATGTAGCATATAAAATGCAGACCCAAGGCTGTACTACAAAGCGTGATACGAACAGTAACACCACCAGGAACAGACAGCATAAGTCCCAATCAAAATCTACGGCCATCAAGACCATCCCAAAAAGTAGGCAAAAGGACATTCAATTCGATTCAATCAGGTTTTGTATCAAAAAAGAAAATCCCCCGCCACGCCAGTCCTACAAGCCCGCCCCCAGCAAGAAGACGATCAGCCCCCAACAGCAACAGAACCTTTTGCAAACATAATCCGGGCCTGCCATCCATATCGATAAATTAGGCGTGTTGGAAATCCATCATATCCCCACTCGGAACCGTGGAGGAAAAAATGACGACCCATTGGAAGATTAAGAGAAAAAAAAGATAGACACGACCCAAAGCAAGACCCGGATCAAGATTTGATAATTGAATTTTTTGTTTGCAATTGCACTCAAGAGTAGTTCCACAATCCACTAGCGCTCTCAAGTTCATGGTGAAGGCATGTTGTTCGAAATTCGGTTGTGGGCGTCACATCATGAAGAGGGTTTCGAAATAATCAAAAACCCTTGAACCACCCCGCACAGACACACTTCGGTTGCCGTATGACATCGCGAGCTGAACTGGGGCTTTTGAGAATGGCCGGACGGAGGGTGCGAATACTGAGGGTCCGCTTAGACCTTCAGGGTCGACTTACGCCAGTGTCGGCGCTTGGCGTTGTATCTGTTAAAAAAAAGTATTGTATCAGCCATGTGTTTCGATTCGGTTTGTGTTAAGCTGTCTCTCTTTTTTCTTTCCTCCATTGTTGGGTTCGTGCGGTCGGCGGGTGGATGGTTATGTGGATATTCCCTTTCCTCTCTCGCTTTCCCGTATCACTCTTCCCACAAATGGCGGTCGGATATATAAAGACGGTGTTTGGATCTCGAAATAAAGGTGCGATTTACCTGATGGTGTTGCCGGTGCGCAGACGGATCCACTGGGGGATGGGGCGGTTCTGACGCTGAGCTTTGGCAAGCTTTTGCTTGGTGCGGAAGGTCTTGTTGCTCTGTGTGGAAAATGACGGGTTAAAATTTTGTTTCTCGATTTTTCAGAGGTCTGACTGGGGAGGGAGACGGCGACGATGGCGAAAGTATTTTTCGAGAATTGCGTGAGCAGGGTGGTAACATACCGGCATCTTGAAGGGTTGATCGCGACGGCGAGCTTGTTGGATGGACGGATGAAGTTATCGACCTTCGAGTGTGGATGGTTTGTGTGCGGCAGGGCTTGGCTTCGCTTCGGTTGGGTCAGGTGATGTGGAATTAGTGCCTGAGGTGGTAAGGCGGCAAGGCAGAAATAAATTATGATGTCAGGTAAGAACAAAAGTGGGTCCACGGGTTGGATGTATGAATGCGCCGCACAAATGCGATGCAACTATATAGTCCAGTATACGATATACATTCATAGATATGTCCTGCTTCCTCGTTTAGATTAGTGCTTATTCCAGGTAGCTATTAGGATCGTTATATATATACTCGAGGTACAATGGAACCTTGCGTCCTGCTATCTGATACAACATACTACGGTACAAGCAAGCTAGCCCTGGAGGCGTTGACTCAGAACCCCGTAAACTGTGGATAAAGCTGGTCAGACACTAGCAATTCTCGTAAGAATTTTTATCATTGATCATCAGTGAAATTACGGAACTGGGGCAATACAACAATCGTAGCACAAAGATACAGATTCATGTAAGATCTCATTAAGCCAATGCCGCAGTAATCAACCCATATGTAATTGAGTCAAGCTGCCGTTCTTCCTCAGGGAACTGTGGAATAAGAGACAAGACTGCTTCATTGAAGCCAGTAAAAAACTGCTGAGCCAGTAATGCAACACTTTCAAAGGCAGGGGGATATGCACCAGCATCTGCCCAATCAATCAACCACACTTTTCCATCCTGGTCTAAGATCAGGTTTCGAGGACTTGTGTCGTGATGAGGAATGACAAGCTTACCGAATTGAAATGGTGGGATATCTTTAGGACATTGGTTCACGCGCTTACAGATATCGAGTTTGTGATTAAACCAGTCTTGAACTTCAACACTGTCCTTGAATGGACCGACGCTATAATCAATGAAGAATCGGCCACGAAATGGCCCGCCACCGAGGGGATCAGGCTGCAAGATCGCAACGGACTGCATCTCTTTGATCATGTCCGCAACCTGCATAGCGATTTGCCTTTGGTTGTCGTAGGTCAGGTCGTTCCAACACTCACCGAGGGGTTGGCCTGCGATAAAATCTATCATAAGATATCCCTTTGTGGCAAAATATTGCGTCTTGTCTTCAATTTGGAATTAGCGATGGACTCGTGGAGTCAGAATGCCGCCTTTCATCACCAAATGCTGCGAGAGTCGCACAACTTTCGTATCGTGCAGCACAGGAGCAGATTCAAGAAGGGTTGCCAGAGTCTCGTCTGTGATGGCGTCAAGGTCCTTCCCGTCTAGCGGGATGTCTCCCTCCAGATCACGGCTGTGGGGCTGTAGATGAGACTGTCAGTGAATAGTACTTAAGCAAGGAAGCATGAAATACATCGGAAAACGGACACATCATTGGCTCCATTTTCATAGCTGGAAGGGGGTTGCTTAGCGGGAATGTTTTTAAAATATTCCTGTTTAGGTGGTTGGGGAGATCCAACTTATTTTAGGTATGAATCTAGTACTGCCTTGTGAGTGGTTAATAGAGAAAGAATAAGCATTTGAATGAGTCCTCAGGCATATAAGAGCCAATCAACTTGATGCTCACTTGACGCGCGAATTATCTTAGGTGGACACCTAACTTGTCACATCCCTGGAGAATCATTGAGATCAAACTGCCAGGCACATGATGTGTCCGTGCCATTAGGCACGCCTCAACTTCCAAAATGCTTCTTATTAAATCCTAACGTGAAGTGCTTCCACTGTATTACTACCACGCCTACATACCCGTCAATATAAACCCTTACCCGCCTGAATCATGTCAGTTCCTATTCAAATTCTGTTACGCAACCTTTTCATTCCACTTGGTGCCTTGGCTGCGCAATCGAGTGCAACCCAACCCTGGAACCAGACGACACATGTGTAGCTGCCTAGAAAGACGGGGAATATTGGTATATTCTTCAGCACGTAACATCTGAGCAACCACCCGATACTCCCATAAATTCGCACGAGGTCTGTTTGATCCATGAAGGAGGCACATTGTTGGCAGTATGGGCTATTAGAAACAATTCTGTCTGCAAAGTCCATTCGTAGAGCCCCAATACCACCTCAGAGAGCGAAACCATCAAATCCGTTTAAGCAAAGGCACCCCAAGTACCTGTACCTGAAGTGATCTATTCCTGGGTGGATGGAAATCGATCATGTTTAGTGTTGAAAGGGTCCTAGGTATAACGCTGAGAGATGCTTGCGGGATTGTCCGATATACTCGCTTCTATTGCTTTGGAGCGACTTCAGAATGTGTATAGAGGCCTAGTATTAGAGCACTGCCTTGCTCACTTGGAATCCCGGGAACGGGATTCCATTAGAGCCGTTAAGTGTGTCTAAGAGCAAGAGATATTTCTTTCGGGGAGATCTTCATCCGAACCCGGATAGTTCCATCTCTATAATCCTGATCTAGGGCCAGGAAACATACTTGTTTCCAATTAAAAGCTATCTGCGATCATTGGCTAGGAGTCCGCTGGGTTTAGAAAACCTTTTGTTTCTCTGGGATAGCGAATCAAGCAGATGACAGCATTTGGCGGGACCTTGGAAAGATTTTGCTGCCTCTGGTTAACCTGGGGATAGACCTAACTAGGTATGTCTTCCATAGTCAAATTGCATGATTATATCTCATTAGCTCCATCAAGTTATAAAGCTCCTTTCTCTTCGATTCTTCCCACACCTGATCAACCTCTAATCACATAATCTTGCTACGGAGAAATTTACCGGTAGACAGCTAATAGCCTACCCAACGATACTATAGCACAGTAGTTATCCTCTTTGTCTCCAAAAAGAGAGGACGTAATATATCAAGAGCATTAATTCGAGGCGTCCCAGGTGTCGCTATGGACTGCGATAAAAAGGCTTGACGGTTTGTAGGCACAAATTGAAGGTGAAATTTTGACATTATCAGGACAAATAGATCTACACAGAGATATAGGTATGAGGTCGCATATTACCTTCCAACTTTCGGCCTGGGGAAGTTGCGCCCGGGTTTTTACGTTATCTCAGACATCAAGGAGAGATAGATGGATGCAACATTGAACTAATCAATGCCCTTGTACGAAATAGGTAAAAGGACCTACTTTGGTTGTAGTCAAAGCGTCGGATATGGGGCATGAAACTGGCCGACTAAATATAAAAAAAAGTGGGATATGTAATCCGCACCAAGGGTCCAGATCTGGGTGGATTGCATTCGTATTTAGCGGATCAAGATTCGGTCGAAATAATGTATCCCCCGTACGTACGTACATACTCCGTACGTACTACATAATGACACATGTAGATTAACTATGAGTCAGTTGTCGTATTCGTTTTCGGGTTTCGCATCATGATGATGTGGTAGATATGCCCTGTACTGAGGTCCCAAGACAAGGTTTATGCGTTGAATTATGTAAGTGCCACATGCGCCAATCATGGACCCTGCATTAAGCATTGTAAAGAAGCAAACAGCTCGTGGCTGCCAAGTCGTGTTCCCCAGAAAGGGCGCGTTCGAGGGATGCCCTTGAGGAATGTAGGAATGTGAAGTCTCACCTGTATAGAAACATTGAACACATATTAGCACGTACATATGTACTTTAACTATACTTTATAGAAGAGAGATAAGACCAAATTACAATCTGTATACCCAAATAGGCAGCTCAATTGTCTGCATAAAGACAGGTCGGAGTTCGGACTTCCCGACCGGAGAAAAAAAAAAATAAACGGGCCCCTCTTAAGGATGATCAAAAACGAGAACACCTGGTAATCTGGTAAAAAAAAAAAAAGGACATTTAGATCTCTCATCCCTTCGTTTGCCCCCTTGGTTAATCATTTACTCTTAATATAATTCCTCTCTTAATATATCCCTTAATATTTCTTACGTGTACCTGGCGCCTGGATTCATCTCTTCATATCTCACCTCTTCAGATCATTCCTCATCTTCAATTCTTCATGGAGTAGAGATCCAAACACCCCCAAAGTTTCAACATGCAGCAGCCCGAGGAGGGTGTGACGGCCGTGGAGAAGGTGGTGGAGGACCCTCAGCTCAACGAGAAGCCCATCAACAAGCGCCATTCCGATTCCGCTTCCACGTCAACAGCAAAGGAACATGAAACCAAGACTCCAGTCGCGACAGACGATGATGCTCTCTATGCTCACTTGCCCGAGCATGAAAAGGACATCCTAAAACGACAGCTAGATGCGCCTCTCGTCAGTATCTCTTATTTCGGTCTCTATCGATATGCCTCCCGCATGGACATACTCATCATCGTCGTCAGCGCACTCTGCGCCATCGCCGCCGGTGCTGCCTTGCCCCTCTTCACCATTCTCTTTGGATCCTTGGCTACCGCTTTCCAAAAGATTATGCTCCGCACCATCCCCTACGACGAATTCTACCACCAGTTGACCAGCAACGTCTTGTACTTTATCTACCTCGGCATCGGAGAGTTCGTCACCGTCTACATCAGCACCGTTGGCTTCATCTACACAGGCGAGCATGTCACCCAGAAGATTCGAGAGCACTACCTCGAAGCCATTCTGCGCCAGAACATCGCCTATTTCGACAAGCTTGGTGCTGGTGAAGTGACTACCCGTATCACAGCCGACACCAACCTGATTCAGGATGGTGTCTCCGAAAAGGTCGGTTTAACCCTGACCGCCGTTGCCACCTTTGTGACTGCCTTCGTGGTGGCATACATAAAGTATGCTCCATTGGCAGGCATATGTACTTCAACTATGGTCGCGCTGGTCGTGATCATGGGTGGAGGCTCCCAACTGATCATCAAGTACGGCAAGCTTTCTCTGGAAAGCGCCGGTGCCGGTGGAACTGTGGCCGAGGAAGTCATTAGCTCGATCCGCAATGCGACCGCATTCGGTACTCAGGACAAGCTCGCGAAACAGTACGAGTCTCACTTGCTTCGTGCAGAGCGATGGGGCATGCGTCTGCAAATGAGTCTTGCCGTGATGGTCGGTGTCATGTTCGGACTCATGTTCATGAACTACGGCCTCGGATTCTGGATGGGCTCCCAGTTCCTGGTGCAAGGGAAGGTTGATGTCGGACACGTTTTGACCATCTTGATGGCTATTCTTATCGGATCTTTCTCCCTGGGCAATGTCAGCCCGAACGCCTCGGCATTCACCAATGCTGTGGCTGCCGCTACAAAGATCTTTGCAACCATCGACCGCGAATCCCCGTTAGACCCTACTTCTGATGAAGGCATTATCCTTGACCACGTCGAAGGTCACATCGAGTTCCGCAATGTGAAACACATCTATCCCTCCCGCCCCGAAGTTACAGTCATGAAGGACGTTTCCCTCGCCATTCCTGCTGGAAAGGCTACCGCCTTGGTCGGCCCTTCAGGGTCTGGTAAGAGTACCGTCGTCGGTCTTGTCGAGCGGTTCTACCTTCCAGTCGGTGGTCAAGTGTTCTTGGACGGTCACGACATTCAGACGCTCAACCTGCGATGGCTACGCCAGCAGATTTCGCTGGTCAGCCAGGAACCTGTTCTGTTCGGCACAACCATTTACCAAAACATTCGCCACGGTCTGATTGGAACACGCTTTGAGCATGAGTCCGAGGAAAAGATTAAGGAGCTCATTGAGAATGCCGCCAAAATGGCCAACGCTCACGACTTCGTCATTGCTCTTCCGGAAGGTTATGAAACCAACGTTGGCCAGCGTGGATTCTTGCTGTCTGGAGGCCAGAAGCAACGTATTGCCATCGCTCGTGCTATGGTCAGCGACCCCAAGATCTTGCTCTTGGATGAAGCCACTTCTGCCCTCGATACCAAATCCGAGGGTGTCGTCCAGGCAGCGCTTGATCGCGCTGCCGAGGGCCGCACCACCATTGTCATTGCCCATCGTCTGTCCACTATCAAGTCTGCTCACAACATTGTTGTCTTCGTCAACGGATCCATCGTTGAGCAGGGTTCTCACGCCCAACTGACCGAACATGACGGTCCCTACTTCAAGCTCGTCGAGGCCCAGCGCATCAATGAGGAGAAGGACGCAGATGCGTTGGACGTGGATGAAGATGACGATGAGGATAGCATCGAGAACATGTCCAAGTCTCACATCGCACGTGTCAAGTCAATTGCGAGTGGCTCGACTGGTATGAAGGATGAGGCCGAAACATTCCAGGACGTCATGCATCGCCAGGAGTCTCGCAAGTCCGTGTCCAGTGTTATTCTCTCGCAGAAGACTGGTGAAGGCAGCAAGAAGTACTCACTTTTGACTCTGATCAAGTTTATCGGCTCATTTAACAAGGAAGAGCGATGGTTCATGGCCATCGGTCTTTGCTTCTCGATTCTCGCCGGTTGTGGTCAACCCACGCAAGCTTTCTTGTATGCCAAGGCTATTAGCTCACTTTCCTTGCCCAAAAGCCAATGGGGCAAGCTGAGATCGGATGCCAACTTTTGGTCTCTGATGTTCTTCATTGTTGGTATCGTCCAAATCATCACTTTCTCGATCCACGGTATCGCCTTCGCGTTTAGCTCCGAGAGATTGATCCGCAAGGCCCGCGGCAATGCCTTCCGAGTCATGCTCCGACAGGATATCAACTTTTTCGATCGCGAGGAGAATAGCACCGGTGCTTTGACTTCTTTCCTCTCCACTGAAACCAAACACTTGGCCGGTATCAGTGGCCAAACCCTCGGAACAATTCTTATGACCTCCACAACTCTCATCGCTTCAATTGTGATCGCGCTTTCTTTCGGATGGAAGCTTGCCCTCGTTTGCATGTCTGTCATTCCGATTCTTCTCGGCTGCGGCTTCTACCGCTTCTACATGCTTGCCGCATTCCAGGCACGTTCCAAGGTAGCCTATGAGGGATCAGCTAGCTACGCCTGCGAGGCTACATCCGCCATTCGCACTGTGGCTTCGCTTACCCGTGAAAACGATGTCTGGGCATTCTACCACGCTCAACTCGATCGCCAGGGCCGCATAAGCTTGATCTCGGTATTCAAATCATCGTCCTTGTATGCAGCCTCCCAGGCCTTGGTCTTCTTCTGTGTCGCCCTCGGCTTTTGGTATGGTGGAACCCTGCTCGGTCACCATGAATACGACGTGTTCCGCTTCTTCGTCTGCTTCAGTGAAATCTTGTTCGGTGCCCAATCCGCTGGTACAGTGTTCTCCTTCTCCCCAGACATGGGCAAGGCCAAGAACGCCGCCGCCGAGTTCCTTAAGCTGTTCGAGCGTCGCCCCACCATTGACACATGGTCCGAAGAGGGCGAGAATTTGGACCACTGTGAAGGAACCATCGAGTTCAAGGACGTGCACTTCCGCTACCCCACCCGCCCCGAGCAGCCCGTGCTCCGCGGTTTGAACCTCACTGTCAAGCCTGGCCAGTACATTGCCCTGGTCGGACCCAGCGGATGCGGCAAGAGTACTACCATTGCCCTTCTCGAGCGTTTCTACGATGCCCTTTCTGGTGGTGTCTACATTGATGACAAGAACATCGCCGACCTCAATGTCAATTCTTACCGCAGCCACCTAGCGCTGGTCAGCCAGGAGCCCACTCTCTACCAGGGTACCATCAAGGAGAACATCCTGCTCGGTAGCCCCAACGCCGACCCCACCGAAGAAGACCTGGTCCAGGTCTGCAAGGATGCCAACATCTACGACTTCATCATGTCTCTCCCCGATGGCTTCAGCACCGTCGTCGGCAGCAAGGGAGGCATGTTGTCCGGTGGCCAAAAGCAGCGTGTCGCTATCGCCCGTGCCCTCCTTCGCAACCCCAAAGTCTTGCTTCTGGACGAAGCCACCTCAGCCCTCGACTCTGAGTCTGAGAAGGTCGTTCAGGCTGCTCTGGACGCTGCTGCGCGCGGTCGTACTACTATCGCCGTTGCTCACCGTCTCAGTACTATTCAGAAGGCCGATATCATCTATGTCTTCGATCAGGGCAAGATTGTCGAGAGCGGTACTCACACTGAGCTCTTGCGCAACAAGGGTCGCTACTTCGAGCTGGTTAACCTCCAGTCCCTTGGCCGGGCCGGCTGATTATCTTAATTATCTTTTTTTGTTATTTATGTACTCATACCCCCTTGTTCCTTTCTTGATCCTATATCATCTCCCTCGCCATTTCCTCCATGTCTGACATCTCCTCTTTGAATCTTCCCCGTTCTTGTGATAGATTATTTGTTGTCAGCGGCGAAGACCCTGCAAACCGGGGCACACTGTCTCCCCTCGATAATTTAAAAAAATAAAAAAACATCCATTAGGGATGTAGGATTAGATGAATGAATACAATGAATCTCAATTCAACGCCACCCGGTTTCACTCCAAACTCCATCCACTCAGTCAACCACTTCAACCCATTTCAAGTCCTTTCACTCAGTAGAACCCTTGCAGTGTAACCCTTCAATCCTCCTCCGAAACCCCAAACTCCTTCTCCACCTCAATCTGCCTCACTCCCCTCGCATCAGCAATAAGCCCCATCAACCCCTGTCCAACATCCTTGATATCATTGTACTCATGCAAGAGCTGGGTATACCGCTCGCAGGTGGTATTGGGATTGTCACTGCAAAAAGCAGTGGTTAGAGCTGCAAGATGCAATTAGGGAACTTGGGGGTGTTTACATGAGCTGATTAGTCACTGAAGTCAGGCTGGCCTCGAGCTGCGCATTCTTAGCTTCTAGACTTGCAATCGAAGCACGAAGCGTGGCCTGCGTTGGGTGTTAGTTCTTGATATGATGGGCACGGGTGGGTACAAGGTGGGGGGGATACTGGGGACGTACTATTCGCTGCTGGTCTCTGCAGGACTTGGTTTCTTTGGTTGGATCCATGGAGATTGTTTGTAGTTAGATGCATATGCATATGTATTGTGATACGTGAGATGTAATAGACGAGAGAGCATTGGAAGAGGAAGAAGTTATCTATGGACTTTGTACCCCAGAAATTATATAGTCCTGGCCAATCACAGCCACGCTGAATAATCCAGTCCAAGGCTTCCAAGGTTTCTGCTTGCGCGTCCCTAATTTCGCTGTGAGCTTTTTTAGTTGTTAATATGTTAATAACTCAATCATAAAATATCTAACTACATCACTTAACTACTCGAAAATAAAGTCCTGGAGATCAAAACGACATTGTTGCCCTGACTCCACGCGTCGGTCCAGCCTAATCGGATGCCCCGGATTGGGTTACCTGTTATCCGCATCTGTTCTCTTCTCCCTTTCAACTCCCTACTCCAACCACACCATGGCATATCTTCGTCAGTCCTTATGGACTGTCTTTGTATTGGTTGCCGCGGCTCTCGCCCATGGCGGTCATGAGGCTGTTCCTCAAGGCGAATCTATCTCCCAGGATCCCATCGTACGTGGTACTACAACCATATTCCCCTCGCAAAAAGTTAACAAGTTGATTCCAGGACTCAACATTATGGACTCATATGATTCTCATGGGTTTGGCTTTTGGCATAATTTTCCCAACGGGAATGGTTCTCGGGGTATGTACTACTTCACTTGCCTCCGCGTTTCTTTCCTACCCTCACATCCATCTCTAACAAGAGAAAATAGATAACTCGCTCCCGCTGGCACGTCCCCGTCCAAGTCGTCGGCACCGTCATCGCCGTGGTAGCCTATTTCCTCGGCCACGCCCACAAAGGTCGCCAATTCGATAAGAACCTGCACGCCTCCGTCGCAAACTGGCTGATGCTACTGCTCGTCGCGCAAGTCGTCCTCGGAGTGTATCTCAAACTACACCTGGAGAAGGCGGGCCAGGCTCGCATCCGATGGATCTTCGTGCTGGCCCACGGTATCGTCGGCAAGGTCATGCCCGTCCTCAGCTGGGCGCAGATGCTATTCGGCGGCATTGCCTCGCTCGGTTTCTGTCGCGAGGATCATCTCGGTCAGTGTCTAGCCCATTTCATTATGGGCTCCGCATTCATCGGGTATGGTATCTGTTTGACGATCCTCTTGCTTGTCGGACAGTATTGGTTGCGCCGTACCGGCCGCAGTCAGGAGTTCTTCGATTCGCTCGTCATCGCCGCTTGGGGCTGTGTTAATACTTTCACCGAGCACCGATGGGGTACTCCTTGGGCTCACAATGACCTCCAGCATACCACTATGGGAGTTGTCTGGTGGTGTGCTGGTCTGCTGGGTATGTGGCTCAGCCGTACCCGCAGCGGCCGTCCTAAGCGTAACCTCATTCCGGCCATCGTCATCTTGATGACCGGCTATGCCATGTCCGCTCATCCTCAGCAGCTAATGATCAGTACTATGGTCCACACCCTCTTTGGATATACCCTGATGGCGGCGGGTCTGACCCGCATTATTGAGATCTCGTTCGTGCTGAGGGATAAGCCTGCTCTTTCCGAGCCGAACAGCTTCCAATACCTGACTCCCTTCGTATGTCTCCTCTCCGGTCGATGTGGTATATGTAGGATAATACTAACTTGCTTTCTCTTTCGCAGTTGCTCTATGCCTCCGGCTTCCTCTTCATGGGCGCCACCGAGGAACAGATGCTCCTGCTACACAACGCAGGCGTCACCCATGTAGCCTACATCTTGATCCTCTACAGCGTCGCTTTCCTCCTCTTCCTCTGTAAGTTGATTCCCTAATCTCCCCACCTCTCTTTTCTAGAACGTCCACTCATTCTTCTCTTCCAGTCGTCAACATCCTCCTCCACATCTATGCCGTCCACGCCTGGCCCAACTCCGAGTCTACTAACCAGGATGGCCCCATCTACTCCACTCTCAACGGAAACGCGAATGGCCGTGCGCGCTCAAACTCGCAGCAGATCCAAGATGCCGAGGCATTCGAGCTCCATGGCTTGATTTCCGATGATGAGGAAGGTCCTTCTATGGGACCGCGGAAGAACAGTGATGAGGAACTTGGAAAAGATGAGACCCATCACTGAGGTCTTGCATTGAGTTGCTGATCCTCTCTGCAAGTATATCGTGCATTTTGTGACATTGTGTTAGACGGCGTCTTGGTTGGGTTGGGTTCGGTTTGAATGGCATTGCAAGCATTGCAGGTTCTAAATTGCCTTGAGTTCGAGTAGCTAATATTATATCTGCACAAAATTGTACATAATTCCCAATTTCATGCAATTATCAAGTGTCAATGGTTGCTCGTGTTCTATCGTACATAATAAGACCCAGATCTAAGTCGGGGTTATTGGAATCTGTTGGAAAAAAAAAAGGAGATTCGTTATGATGCTAAAACAGCATATCCCAATTCAATCCTGTACCACCTGTCGCCCTTCGTTTTCTTCCATTGAATTTCCCTCACAAATCCCCAGCAACAGGAACCGTAACCGGGTTCCGGACCGGCGGCACAGCAGCCATCTCCACACCAACATCAGGGAAGAAAGGATGAAGCGAATAAATCGGACCAACGCTCTTCTCGCCATCAAACAGCAACATATTCTGCAGTGGCTGCTCCCTTGCCGAAAGAACATTAATAACATCCTGCGCCAGCGAACCGCCCAAAAACGCAGCAACGGGACTCAGCTCGCTGCCCAGGTTCTGCAGGAACGTGCGCAAGAACACAGAGTCCAGTGTGAGTGGCTCCAACTTTAGTTCCTGGTGTCGGTCACGCGATAGCTTCGTGAATAGTTCCAGATCTTCATGTGTGAAGGTCGGGCGGTGGCCGCGTAGTTTTTCGAATTCCCACAGTGCGCGCAAGCAGCTGAGCAGTGGGGTGACTTGCTTGCGACGCCGTGCGAGTCGTGTGTATTCTTCCGGCAATGGAGAGGTGTTTGCCAGGATCAGTGGTGAGTACACCTCGCGCTTAGTTACTAGCTCGATGATCTTGTTTGGTTCTTTCTTGTTGGCATTGCTTTCTTCTGTCTTGGTGGTGATGCTGATAATGCTGCGGGTGGGTGTTTCTTGGGTGGCAGGGGCCATGTTTGATTTGCTGCGCTCGATCACGAAGTCATGGCTGATTAGGTCGGCGAAAACGTAGCCGTAGAAGCCGTGTAGACCGGCGGCGTAGAAGGGTCTGTTGGCTAATCGGCAGGCGGCGTTCACGGTGGTGTTGGTTAGGAAGTCGAGCTCTGTGGCGATTGTGATGTCGAATTGTGCGAAGAAGTCGGGTTGTTTGGTTTTGACATCGGAGGTGTCGATGTTGAGCTTGACTCGAGGATTCATTTTGTGGATTTGCGGCCCTGCGACTTGCGCGCGCTGGAGTGGATTGTTAGTGAATGGCGGTGGTTATTCTACTCTGGTTTTAGCTCACGTTCTTTCCGATCACATCCTGCTCACTTTGTGCTTCAGCAATGAAGAACTGCGCGCCCAGGTCCTCCTCCGTGACGTCCTGGTGGTCGATTATGGTGAGTGAGCCGATGCCCGCTAGGACGAGGTTTTTGGCCACTTCGTTCGCCAGAGCTTTTACGGTGATAAGGAGGATGTTGGCCGATCGGATCCTAGCTGTTGTTAGAATATGTGGGTGTTTTGGAAGCTGGTTTTCTCACTTTTCTTGCGCATGCACTCCCCACAGCCGGATCTGTCGGTCGTACAGCGCGATTTCATCTAGCAAAGTTAGTAGGAATTGGGTCGGATTCTACTTGTTGGTCATACCAGCGCTAATTGACTGTGCGTTATCTTGTTGCTCCGCCATAGTGTCCATGGGTCGATCAAGTGGCTGAGATAAGAGTACCAGGTGCGAGCTTGGCGACTTGAAGCCCCGCAGTTGTGTATGGGGGGGGTTTGATATCGAGGGAGAAGTATTGAATTGATAAGTTCAGGATATGTGCAATGAAAGTAGGAGTTGCCAAGTTGTGAATGGAAGTTTAGAGGTTCCAGAGGTTCCAGAAGGTCAAGCAGTCCAGGAAGTTCAGATAGGTTTAAATGTCAGGTGACCTGGGAGCTTACTATGTGGGGCCGTGGGGACAAAGAAGTATACAAACTTGATGCCGACAAGCATATCTCATTGATTTACAATATATATTCATTTAATATAGGGAATGCTAGTTATATAGAGAATGTAGACAAACTATCAGAAAATGCTCAATACAATATGAACAAAATAAGTGGTTTGAGTGTGTATGTTATTTCAAGATTTCATAGATCACTAGTATAGTTAGAAGCTATAGATCAAGTCAACATGGTAGGGATTTGCCTAACACACGACCCAATTAGCAAATAATATAAAGGTGTATGTTCTTATATTCCAACTTCTTTCAACAAATAATCTACTACAATACTGTCGACCATTTCTGCAGAACTTGCCTTCCTCATGTTTCCATGTTATGGGGGTTTGAGCAACAATCAAAGTGAAAGATGCCATCATCTCTGTCGGATGAGATTGGATTTGTTGCACCCAAAAAGGATATTGATAAACATTCCAGTGCCACTTTTGTGGCTCTGGTCCTTTATCGTGGAAAAGAATTGGGTCAAAGAGCGAGCTAAGTGACACATTAGCTATCAGCCCATGTCCGATGAACGAGTTTACATGAAAAACGAAGTGCAGAATGAAAACAGGGAGATCAATGAAATTCGTGAAATTCGTGAAATCTGTGAAATTTGTGAATACAATGAAGTTGCCACTCCCAACCTCTCAACCTTCCCCAACCTTCACTCCACTATCGATGATCTAATCGGCCATCACGTGTTATCAACACTTGGGCAACTCACAAGGTTGGCAACTCTTTGTAGGGCTTCTTCTTTTACTTCTACGTTAAATCTTTTTGGATTCTTTTATTTCTTTTGGGTTGATACCTTGATGGTGTCCCTTACGCCCCTAACCCCTAACCCGACATAGGTAACTCCCCACCTCTCCGGTACCAACGAGCCTGAATGATGGTATGTCTCTCGTGGCTCCTATGCGTCTGACTTAATGTCTTACGCCTCCCTTTAGTCGGGGAATTACGATTACCCTCGTGCTTCTTCCTCTTCGTCCCGCCGCACATCCCGTACTACCAGGCCTGACGAACGCCCAGAGATCCTCCGTCTCCAGCATCTCCGCAATTTCGTATCGGAACGAAATCGCTCCGGTGCCCACAACACCTACAACACCACCCTTGCCTTGGAAACATTAAACCGAGAAGTCGCTGAGCATTCTCTGAGCCGATCTCGTGGTCGTACCAACCCTGAGCAAGTCCGGGCCAACGTCGATCGCCAGATCCAACAACTGCACTCCGAGACAGCTGGCACGGCAGAGCGAATTCGGAGCATTTGGCGTGACCAGTTTCGTTCAGAACGGGCTCGAAGTTCGCTCTCCCCGGACACAAATTCCCTTCGCCATCGTTTGCCCTGGCAAACGCTCAGACCATCGAGCCCGGACGGATCTTTATCCAGGTCACCGTCCCTCATGCCACCATCTGGCCAGTCGGGCCGTGATGGCCAAGGACGGATGAAGCGTCGGAAGCTGGACACCGACGATAACCGCGAGGAATTTCGGGGCTTCAACTACGGTCAATATGGACAAGTGGTGCCGGGAATGCTGCAAATGGAAATCGCCAGCTGTGACGGAGGAAGCTACGATCCGGATAGCGGGTATTCGCGTCCGGAGAACGTTTTGGAAAACAATACAAGTGTCTACTCTACCAAAGAGGCCCGCTGCAACTTGGTCCTCTGTCATCGGGGGGAGGCCCCGTTCTGTTTGAAGAAGATCGTTATCAGAGCCCCTCAATGCGGGTTCGATGCACCGTATGTTCACCAGGCGTGACTGTACGTTGGACTGATGGCTAATTATGGCTAATCAAACCAGAATACAAGAAGGCATGGTCTTCGTCGCCATGACCTCTGATGAACTGCTTGCCCGCACTGCCCAATACCAAATTCAATACTCCAGCGGCCGATACCGCCGCAGTGGCCGCCGCAGCGGCATGCAACCATCCCAGGAATACCTCACTGGGTTCCGACCGCCACTCCAGAACCTCGAACGCACAGTCCTCATGAGCCCACATTCAGCCGCGGTTCCGCATACCGCAGAAGACCCACAAGCGCAGTTCCGTATCACCACCGAGTACGACGAGAATAACGAGGATTCTGGAGATGATGAAGACTGGCGCTCTGCATTGCTCGAGAGAACCCAGGCTGAGCAGAGGGAAGATCCTTTATCAGATACTGACGAGAGTCCAAGCGATGAGGAGGACCCTCCAAGCAGAAATCAGCGTCGCCGACAAGTTGAATCCGAACGGTTGAGTGCTCTCAGCCGTGTCAGCGAACAGAGACTGCGCCATACCCCGAGTCTCGTGCATCCAAATCCTCTGGCCGAGCCTGCTCACCCAACTGCCGAAGTTTTGAAGCCACATGCGCGCTTCTTTATCGAGCGAGAGAAGAGCATGGTTACCATCAAATTTGACCCGCCCCCGTATGTATTCATCAGTATTGGACGTGGATAACCGAATACTGACGTCTCAAGATCTGGTCGGTTCATTCTCATTAAGCTGTGGAGCCCGCGAGCCCACGGTAATATTGATATCGAAAGCATCATCGCCCATGGGTATGCAGGTCCGCGGTTCTTCCCAAGTATCGCCGCTCGCTAGCAGTGGAAATAAGGAGTTTTCGCGTAGGTTTTTCTTTTCGGGTCACAGGGATAGAACCTTTTTTTTTTTTTTTTTTTTTTTTTAGTCTATAGTTTCTCGGCCTAGAATTCCTTACTATATACCACTATAGTAAGACGACGTTATGAATGATTATGATATGACTTTCCGGTTTACTCTCCATTGTCCCTGTTCTATCGTGCAAACAGTATAGACCACCCGAACTAGTAGTATGTGGGATGAAGTGATCTAATAGTCTTTTTAGGAACATTCTCAAAACATCTTTCTGGATAGATGAATAGATCATCTCTTCCCAGTCACTTCCAGCGTAACAGGTGGTAGTATGTTGTTTTCAATCGGACTACCCATCCACCTGTTTCTTGGGGTCTTCTATGGCACTTTCGATCAAGAAGAATTTAAAGTAGAAAGATGGTAGTTATGTACGGGGACTTCACTACGAATGTACTTCGGAATGCGGGGGGCATATGGGAGATGCAGACATAACCCTCATTATTTGAATGTTTACCTACAATGCGCTATATGCTCTCCTAAATACTATAGGCTCCTCACAATCCTCGATACTCCCTATTTCCAGTCTCGGTACCTGCATACGTAGCTCTCCAACAATAACTACAGCTGTGACCCACTCCCTCTCCGTCGACTACGACGTGCACCACTGCGGCGAGGAAAGCCACCTGGGCAGCGTGGACCTATAAAAGCCCCTCAACCCCACTGGCCTAGACAACATCGTCGCATGCCTACATACCGCCCTATAAACGACAACTTGCACTTTGAAGAGAGGTTCGGTGACAGTGACCTAGTAGAGATTAGAGATGACGTTGATTTCAGTTACGTGGTATGCCAAGTAGCTCAGTGAGTGTTGAATGTTGTCTCTCTCGACTGGGCTAGATTCCTATCGACGAATTGATCGACGCCAAGGTGGTTAGTGGGGTCGGGGGTCCCCGGTGTTCCCTCGGTTATGCACATGGATAGCTTGCAGCTTGATATAAGTCAAATTGCACCTGTACCTCCGTATTGAAAGGATAAAGCAAGTCGGCGACGTTTCCCACCAATCCAAGGAAATCCAGGTAGACACGTAGAAATCCTGCAGGATCTGCTCTGCATGTTTGGGTACGAAATTCAAACAGACAACAGCCATTCATCGGCGCATTCGGGATATCAGCATTACTGGGGGCGAAATCTGCACATCATCGTCACAATGTCCAGTTAAACTGCACCATAGCGAGTATACGCGCTGGCTGGTTTTCCAGGGTCATGAAGGATGACCACATGAAAGCCGTGTCTCTTCGTTCTTATATCCCTGCTTGGCGCGGTTGGCTAGAGATATGAAATTCAAAATGCAGATGGGGGACGAAAAGTCGACCTATAATAGATTTTCAGAAACCGCCCTAAGAAATCCCGAACTGGCGCCATGCCTGATCCACGGACGTTTGGGGTTAATGGAGCCAATCTGAAACATTAGCACTAATGCACGGCTCTAGAAACGGTTATCTCAAAAACGGTTACCTACGTGATAGTCGGGAGCTTCTTCAACCGGTTGGTTGTCCTCAACCCATTTGAACGCCTGACTGGTGCCTCATCGTTATACGTGTTTACATCTGTTGCAACGTTTATACCAGGGACAAATTCATGCTCAACTGAGCTGCATTTGACAGCCTCAAAGCATGGCTAAAGTCCCTTGCATGTATCGACTAGTGCGGGGGTGAGCCGATTTATCGCAAGAACTACGATATCTTCCAATAGCTTGGGGTCTAGTTCGGGGCTGGTCTGGTAGGACAATAGGACAACGGACACGAACTGACGTACTTTTTGGAGTAACTGGCCAAGTCTCGGGGCTCTCGGATAGTCCTAAGTAGCCCCGCTGTATTCCGTAGTAGATTGACAAAGTACGTATGAAGCCATTGGTGCTAGGAACCAATACCTGGGGGATTGTGGGATATTGGACATGACAGTAGAGTTAAAGAAAACAAGGCAAATCCAAGGCAAATCCAAGGCGCAACTTCTATATCCAACAACTTTCCGAGGCTCTCTCTCCCCCTGATGACGCGGATAAGGACCCATCAGCCGTTAGCCTGTTTGGGGGGCCATGGGGCAGTTAGTGGAGGAGCTAAACGGCTCAGCGCGGGGCTCATTGCGCATATGCAATAGGTGGGAGAAGATCATGGATGTACGAGACCATGTTAGCTGCAGCACTAGAGTCGGAATCAAAAGTCCATCACATTTGTGATTTGATTTGACAGAAAGTGAAAGAAATAGAGTGGATGTAAGGGAGAACCTTGGAGAGAGAGAGAGAGAGAGAGAAACAGAAGCTCTTAAGAGTCAGGTGTCCCCTTCCCGCTTTATTAATCTTTCCTCTCCCGGTCTCTTTCTACTTCGCTCGGATTCTCTCATCTTTTTTTTTTCTACTCATTTTCCTCTTCTATAATTTTACCTGTTCTCTATCCCCTTCCTAGCAGACATCCCTGCTATCCGATACCATGCGTATCACCGTCAACGTCATCCGCCCCGAGCAGGCGGATTCGGACATCATCAACCTAGAAGTGGGCGGCGATATGTCAATCTCACTCCTCAAAGACATTATCGAAAGCGATACTACCATCCCACCCGAAGCCCAACAGCTCGTCTACAACAACCAGCTCCTCCAGAACCCTACCCAAACCCTAGACCAAGCCGGCATCACTGAGGGTGACATGCTCGGGGTGCACGTCACCCTCCGAGCTCCCCAACCCCAAGCCATTCGCCCCGCCGCTTCCAGCTCCGTCGCGCCCAGGCAGAATACTCAACCCCGCCCCGGCATGCCGGACCCAGAAACTATTCGTTTACATATCCTGGGTGACCCCCGCGTGCGCGAGGCGGTACGCAGGCAGAACCCAGAGCTATCTGAAGCCGCGGATAATGCTCAGCGCTTCCGTGAGGTCCTGCTTAGGCAGCAACAGGGTGAGGCGCAGCGGGAGGCGGAAAAGGAAGCTCGCATTGCGATGCTCAATGCCGATCCTTTCAACCATGATAACCAGAAGGAAATTGAGGAGATTATTCGCCAGAATGCGGTTACTGAAAATCTACACAATGCCATGGAGCATCATCCTGAGTGTATGCTTTAAGTCTTCGAACTTTCCTGCTAGCCTGCTGGATTGAGAATGAACCAAAAAGCTAACCAAATCTGTTTCTCTAGCCTTCGGTCGCGTGACAATGCTCTACATCCCCGTCGAAGTAAACGGCCACCGTCTAAATGCCTTCGTCGACTCCGGCGCCCAGGTGACCATCATGTCGCCCGAGTGTGCAACATCGTGTAACATAATGCGCCTGGTGGACCGTCGCTACGGCGGTATCGCCAAGGGTGTCGGGACCGCCCCGATCCTGGGCCGGGTTCACTCCGCCCAGATCAAGATCGGCGAGATGTTCCTGCCCTGCTCCTTTACCGTCATGGAAGGCAAGCAGATCGACCTGCTCCTGGGTTTGGACATGCTCCGCCGCCACCAAGCCTGCATCGATCTCCAGCGTGGCGCCCTTGTCATTCAGGATCAGGCTGTCCCTTTCCTCGGTGAGGGCGATATCCCCAAGCACTTGACCGAAGAGTTCGAGGCCGAACCCACAGTCAAGGGCGCCGATGGTGCCGAGGTGGGTGCCCGCACCGGCGCGGTCACGCACAAAGCGGAGAACAATCCCAATCCCAATTCCCCTCCCAATAATGCATCCGCCTCCGGGTCACAGCCAAGAATCAATATCCGGCCTGCGCCTACTTCGCGGTGGTCGCAAGACTCCATTGCCAGAATCACAGAGTTGGGATTCTCGCGCGATGAAGCCGTCCGGGCTCTGGATATGGCACATGGAGACTTGGAAGGGGCGATCGGGTTTTTGATTTGATCTATATGGCTTTCACTTTCTGCATTTACATTCAAGGGCGTTTTGGTCGGGATGGGGACTTGTATTAGCGAGATTTGATCAAAGCACGTAATGATGTGTACGATTATAACGCTGGCTGCATTATAATAGATTGTTTTGTTTATTTTCTACATGTACTGTAAGTGTCTAGATAAGTATGCTGTTTATTCCCTTATTCCCGCTTGCTTTTCGGCATTAGTTTGTCGCGTAGACGGAATACCATGTCTAGAGCCATAAATCCGCCTATAATGTGTTAGTAACCTATTGCGATATTCTATCAGAACGCCTTTAGACTGTACATACCTAACGCCATATAGGGAGCATACAGCATGGTAAGCTGCTGCTTCTCGGCGACCGAGCGGTCAGTCCAACTCCACACAACCACCAGAGATGTCAGAGTGGTGATAAAGGCCTGGATACCGAAGACGAGGAGGTGTACGGGGACGAGGGGGTGGTCTAGATGGATTGGAAATGGTGTTAGTTGGGTGCTTATTGCGTTTTTGTTTTTGTTTTTGTTTTTGTTGTTTTGTTTTGTTTTGTTTTTTGGTGATGTGATTCCCTGTTCGGGGAGAAGAGGGTATGTAGGTATGTAGTCAGATTTCCAGATATTGCATTTGATATAGATATGTAATGGATAAGATGTGATGTAGGGGGATGGACTGGACTGGATAGACCAGGATACAAGGATATACATAGTAACAAGTACGATGTATGTACGAGCACGAGCTTGGGAAAAAGGAGTTTTAAAAAAAAAAATACCTTTAAGCAAACCCCGAGTAGCCCATATGGAGAGTGGGAGGTGGTACAGCAGCTCCATCCAGATGAAGACGGTGAACCATGTTGGGGGATCTTCGAAGAATTTGTCGCGGTAGGTTGTTATGTAGAACTCGCGCAGTTGGTAGGAGAGGTTCGTTTGGAGGAAGGTTGGCAGGAGGGGGACTGTGTCGATTACTATGTTGGGTGTTAGTGTGTGCATGCATATGTGAGGCTATTATCAAGGTATGAAGATAGAGAATCATACGGAGAATGATCGGGACATGGGTGACGAAAAATAGGAGATAGGCCAAATCCCGTTTACGGGTGCAGATGGACATGTTGAGATGTGCTGGGTCATATGCAATGCGAAGTCAAGGGATAAGGGGTGTGTTAGTGTAGAGTGTGTGTGTTAGTTTGTGTAAATGAAGATGTTTAGGGGAGAGAATATCAGGTGACCTAAGGAACAATCTGGAATATATACTCCGTACGGAGTACGGAGTATGTAACTAGTTATATGGGAAACTAAACTCTTCATAGTTTGAATAATTGCTTTTTTCTGATATTTAGTGTCATCTTAATATTTAGGGTAGTTTAGGGTACTTTACCGAGGTAAACTAAATATACACGTCCAACTATCTGATCTCCCATCTCACCGCTTCAATTTTTAAGGTGGCCTGACTGACCTACCTCGGGGAGAAGATGAATCCGAGAGATTGAATAATATCCATAACATACATTGTACGGAGTACGGTAGTAAAATAAACAAAGGACCTTGGATGTCAAAAAGTGTGAAATTACATCACCGGGATAAGGTAGTGCATTGACTGTAGGAAGTACAGGGAACTTCCTAGATAATCTTTGATAGGTCAAGAACTGGATACCGGTAGACCGCAAGATCGGGATACCCCAATTAGCTCAGGACAGGGTGTTCTTCCTTTTCTTCCTTCTCTTCTTTTTACTTCTTTTACTTCTTTTACTTCTTTTTCTTCCTTTTTGGAATTAGTATCCGCTTTATATCCCGTTTCTCTATGGAGCTTCCTAAATAGTTCTACTTATGCCGAGGAACATGTGGAATGGTCGAATCGTAATCTCCGCATGCATAGATCACGGCAGATAATGCAATTGCTATTCGGCCTGCATTATGCCTTATCTTCGAGGTATTCACACATTATACCGTAGCGGTGTAAGACCATTATGGAAGCTTTAGAAAGGGGGGGGGGGAAAAGTGGGCGAACGGTAGTGGAACGGGGATTTGCAGTGGATTGACATTGGATAGTGGATTTGACATGGGGTTGATTGTTTTTTTGGGGGGGAATTTTAGTTGTTTTTAGTTATTCTTTAAGATATTTGATTTTATTTGATTTTACCTCTTTTTTCATTATCTCTGACCGCTGTTCGCATCTTTCCACTCGGAGATGAAGGGAAGAACTAGTGTTTTAGTTTGACATAGTATATCTATAACAGGAGTATACAAAAAAAAAACTTATATATAAAGAACCTCGATCCCACTTCTCTTTTCCCCCTTATCCATCTTATCCATCTATACTCTACTCCACCTTATATATACCTCCCTATATCTAGGTATTCCATCTATACAATGCCCTCCTCAGCCCCCCGTCGGCCCAAACAGCCAAAAAAGCAAGAACCCATCAGTTACGACATCAACATCCCCTATGTCGATGTAGACAAGCAATCCAAAATCTCAACAAAATACCCCCAATACCTCCCCTCCTGGGACCCAATCTGGTTCGATCCCCTTCAACCCTTCGAATATGAAGACCCAGCCCTGCGCGTCCGCAACAAATCAAAACCAAACCTCCTGCCCCCATCCGCAAAAGTCTCCCACATCCAGCCGAGCCTAGGAACAATCGTCGAGAACGTCCAGCTCGCAGATCTATCCGCCGCTGGAAGAGATGAACTCGCCCTCCTCATCGCAGAGCGCAAGGTCGTCGCTTTCCCAGACCAGGATCTCATCGATGCTGGCCCAGACGCCCAGGAGTCTTTCATGCGCCATTTCGGTAAACCGAATTACCAGCCCGTCTCCGGCTCAATGACCGACCACCCTGCTTTCCATATCATTCACCGTGATGGAAATAGAGATGAAATCACTCGTTTCTTGCAGCAGCGCACAACAACTACCCTCTGGCACCAGGATGTCAGCTATGAAATTCAGCCTCCTGGTTATGTCATGCTTGGTCTCCTGCAGGGCCCCGAAGTCGGCGGTGATACCGTCTTCGCAGCGACGGATCTGGCCTATAAGCGGCTCTCGCCTGCTGTCACGGCTTTCCTCGATGGATTGAAGGTGACGCATTCTTCGGCTAAGATGATTGGCCATGCCCGCATGACGGGTGGCTTGGTTAGGAAGGATCCCGTTGATACGGTTCATCCGCTTATCCGCGTACACCCCGTTACCGGAGAGAAGTGTATGTTTTTGAATGGGGAGTTTATTACGAGGATTGATGGTCTCAAGGATTCCGAGACGAAGTGGGTGTTGGATTTCCTCATGAATCATCTCGTTACCGGTCATGATTTCCAGGTCCGTGTGCGCTGGCAACCGAGGACCATTGTGATGTTTGATAATCGGTCGACTATTCGTGAGTTTTTCTTTTTTTTCCTTCTCTCTTTCGGGATTTGGCGATGATCATTTTTGCTAATGAATTCTTAGACTCTGCCATTGTGGATTACTTGGATGATGATTACGGCGCTAAGGCTCGTCATATCTTCCGCTTGATTGCTCTGGGTGAGAAGCCCATTCCGGTGTATGAGGATGAGGATGAAGATGAGGATGAGGAATTCGAATAGACTGCATAATGTGATAGATGGGATCATGTCGGTGTTTTCGGTTTTGATTATAGATATTTTTTTAAAATTTTTTGTTTTAATTTGATTTGATTTTTGGATATTGGAAGATTGAAATAGTTCATTTGCAATGTGAAAATCAGGGTTATACTCCCTGAATCTTAGATCCAACCCCCTTTGACTGTGAATTCGTTTTCATTACCACCACCCACGCCTAGAGTTACAAAGAATCCCAGAAAAAAAAAAGCACCCGATCCCTTGAAAAAAAAAGACCATATGTCAAGTAAATCTCAGGAGTCACCGCCACGATCTGCAACGCTACATGACCAGTTCCTCCACATCGCCTCCTCAAGGAAACGCCACATTACCTAAGAATGTCATCGATCCGTGACCGCAAGTCATGAGCAATCTCCAACTGCTCCCCACTGATGACACCGCTCTGTTGCAGGATCAACAGCATCTCAGAAACACGCTCGGCAACGATATCCGAGCCGAAAACCATGCCGCCCAGGCGCACAGTCTCATGGAACCATCCACTTAACAGGTACAGCAGGTCGTGTGCGATAAACCGCCGGTTTGACCCGTGGAAGGGCGCCTCGTCAGTGTAGTACATCGTCTCCAGCACAGCGTACAAGGATTCGTGCGCCACGCCAAGATCTATGAACAGATCCACCACCCAGGTCGCCGGGCCGACGTTGCGTTGGAACTCCAATGCATACCGCTCCAGCATGGGGACAAGCTCGCGAATGGGGAAAATAGTCTCGGACATCCGCAGGCGACTGCCGAGACTGCGGACCTTGTCGATCACAGCTTCATAAGGTTGCGGTGAGCCGCGTTGAACGGTGGCGTCATGGACCCCCTGGATCAGGTGTTGCCAAGTTGACTTGACGTCGGCCGCATTGCGATGGTCGGCTTGGTAGAAGATTTGGAGACAGATGTCATGGTAACTGGCGGAGTCGGCGTATTTATTGAATAGCTAGAACAATGTTAGTTATCATTATTTGAATCTGATTCGTAGGGGGAATTTAGCACTTACTGTACTAATATCCATCACTGGTCCATCGACCTCACGCAGGATCTCGGGTTTCCGCTCGGGGAGAATCCGCTCGTCATCCTTGAGTCTTTGAAGTAGGTCATCCTGAATATTGGCCACGTCGATGAGGTTCGAAATCTCTTGCAGCAGTCGCTGCCTTGACTGACGCCCGACGTCCGGTGTGAAAATCGAAGCATTGGCGCGGGCTTGACCAAGGTACTCAATACGACGACTCAGGGGCAACACGAAAGCACTATTGGCCAGATGGAATTGAACCTGGGCAGTCTCGAAGAATCGTTGAGACTGGGCATAGAAACGCCAGAGTAGATCAGCATGGCCTAGATCATCATTCGACTTGCGCTGGAGGTAGGTAACCACAAATGGGGACTGAGTCTGCAGCAACCGGTCGTTCCAGCCCTGCTCAAGGTACCAGTCGTACAAACTCGTCAGGAACACCTCATCGGTGGAATCGGAGATCACGCCATAGGCCTCGTTCTGGCGTTTGGCAATAGTGGTCAGCTGGCCATCAATCAGACCGGGATCGGATGCAGCCAATTTGTCAACCGCAAGCACGACCTTGAAGATGAGATCGTAGCACTGCTTGCGGAAGTAGAAGTATTCCTTGCGGGGGTCCTGGGTAGGTGTGAGCGTGAGCTGGCGCTGGGATCCAAAGGGAATAAGGGGGATAAGCACCTGTTCGGGACGCTGATCCATGATCCAGGAATAGGCAAGGTTTGACTTGTCGGACCGAGCAGCAACGTTGAGGGCAAGCTGAATGGCACCTGGAAGAAAAAAGAAAGAAAACCCCCAATTAGTATGAGATAGCAAAGACCAGGATCACACAACATACCTGCAAAGAACTGGTTGACAATAAAATTGTCCACAGCTGAAACCAGATAATCCATAGGTAGGTATTCGGCTACCTGCTGGAAGAGATGCAGACTCTCGTTGAGCAAGTTGCGGCCCAGTTCCGTATTGGCACCGGCCTCAGTCGCACGCTTCAGCATCTCTTGTGCCTTGAAAATCACCACATCCTCTGTACTGCAGAAACTGCCGCATCGTCGTCGAAGTGCATCCGCCACCGTCTCGACGTTGGAGCCCTTGGCGATGTTGCGGTTAACAATGCCCTTCACAAGCTCCTTGGCAATGTCATGTCCCTTGCTGGAGCTAAAGAGTTCCTCAAAGGTGAGGCTGAGGAACTTTGCCTTCGATTCAGCTGGCAAAGTCGCCACAATCTCATCAACCCGCTCATCAAATAGAACGAGTATAAATGAGATACCTTCGATCGTGTGTGACACCAACTGAACGAGTGAGTGTAATGCACGGTGCTCGGCTTGCAGCGCCACTTCTTCTTGCTTGCTGTTTACCCGGGCAAGAGCGTCGGGACCGTTGAGCCCATCGATAAAGGTCTTGTTCACCTTGAAGAACTCCGCCAGTGAGGAGAGATCATGCTGGACAGTCTGCAGTTTACTGGCACTCACGGACGCGGAAACGGATTGTGCGCCATTAGGTCCATTGCCCACCTTGGCAATCCTTTCTTTCCAGATAGATCGCAACAGACGGGCGATGTATAGTGCAATACCCGTGTGTCGAGGAGAGGGCTGCACTGCGTCAAGAGCAGATGTTGAGCCATCTGCAATAGCATTTTCATTCAGATGGGCCCGACCACCTTGAGTGATGAAGGCCTGGCGTGCTGCTGCTAAGATGTCCGGATCGGTAATTCGGGTCAGTCTTTGATCAGGGGAAATCTCCATACCCTGGCCACAAGCCACCGCCAGAGCAGTCGCCAGCATCTCGCTCCGTCCATATGCTCTGAGGAAATTTTGGATCTCGCCGCTCAATCCCTCATGAGGATTGCCGCTGCTGCGGAGCAGAGCCGCGAAGATATCCACGAGACGACGCCGACGAATGATATGAACTCCACCATTAGTCAAGATCGCGATCTCAGCAGCCGGGTGGTCGAATTGAACGGCCAGCTCGTTGGTCACCGGTGAAGGTGCCGAAACCAGACCAATATCCTCAGCCTTGCCTCCCAGGTCCAGGATGATCGCCGACTCGGCGGCTTTGCCACTGACCGAGCTTTCCTGGTACTGAGCGACCCGACCAGAGTCAGGGGTTGAGATGAAAAGGGTATCAATCTTTTGCTGTGCATCCTTGGTAGTAAAACAGAAGAAATAGCCTGGGGAATATCGCTCGGCAAGACGAGTGGGTGAAAGTGTGTTAATCTGACCAGCAGAAGGGGAAACCGCACCAAGAGGTGAAACAAGTGAAATGGAAGATGCCACCCCGCTCACGCCGGGGGAGATATCGACTGGCGGTGTCTTGACATGCAGTGCCTGCATGCTTGTGGGAGGGCTGGTGTAGGTCGACGCAGGCGCCCAACTGTTTGAACCAGTGGCGCTGAGATAGATCCGATAGCCTGTCGCCGTCGTTGCAACTAAATGATACCGCGACGCTTCTGTGGCTGGCACTGGACTGATCGATACAATCTTGACTCTGGGGTTGAGGGTTTCGTTTGAGGTGATGATGTGCCCAATATTAGAGTAGATGTCCAGAGCGCGTTTGGTGATTGCAAGTGTCAAAGTGCCCTCAGGTCCCATGTGGAATACGCGGACTGTAGACGCAGAGGAGAGTGTGTAGAGCAAGTTCCGGCTGTCGTCGAGTGCCATCTGCACTACATGCTCGGCAGCACTTTGTGCAAGGTTGGTCAGGCTCATCGAGGGCCTGAAAGCCGATAGACGCGAGCTGGTATGGTTGACTCTGCCACAGCGGCCCTGGAACCACCTTTCCTCCTGTTGGTAAGTGACCTCGTGCACATCGGTGTCAGACGATCCTCCAAAGAAAATGCGTCCAGTGGATGCCGATGCTGCGAAAACATTTATATCCAAGCCACGGACTGCTACCGACATCCCCGTGTGATACAGAGAAACTTGTCGACCTCCGCTGGGCGTGTTCTCATAGCCCATCCCCAGCAGAATGATGTCCGCAGTCGTCGCAATGACCAGCAAATGAGTGATCGCAGGCAAGAAAACTCCCGGGCGCGGTTTGGTCAGCTTGACAGCATTGATGCTGTTAGGCTGTTCCTCGAATCCCACCAATTGCGGGTTGGGGTGTGTGAAATCCCAAATGTACAATGCATTGTCAATTGCGACCCACGCGTGGTTTAACTCGGCAAACAGACCCATGCTGGTCGATACTTGTGCGCGGTTGTATTGATCGAAAATCTGGTCGGGGATATCGTACATTTTGACTTTTTGAAATGGTGCCCATGATTGAGATACGGGGATGTTGTACTCAGACGAGGAGCCCTCTTGTTTTTTTTGGTCAGTGTTGCTTCGGACACACTTAGTTGGGGAACCTTACGAGATAAATAGCTGTCAAGGTCTGGATAACGCGATTCGCTTTGCAAGCTGCTATTGATCGTTCGCGCCCCGCGTTCCTCGGTGCTCACTGTTTGATTTTTGGTCTTCGAGGCCGCTGGAGGGAGCTTTGGCATGGGCGTCTGGGGTTCCGTCTGCAATGGCGACTTGTTGGGGAGAGGCCGTGCTGTAGCTGGCGCCGGGGTCTGAAAGTAAGCTCCAGGAAGGGGTTTTTGCGGCGTCGCCGGAGGGAGATTTGTTGGAAGAGTCGGATACGACATGGCGGCGGTTTTGAGGGAGAAAGGGACGATCCCCCGCTAGAAATCACAAAGAAGCTGCAGTGTAGGTCGGACGAGAAAAAGAAAGTAAAAGATATGTGGGGGAATGACGGTGAGAGAAGGTCTTGGGAGGAGATTGGATTATTCAAGGTCTTTGCGAAAAGAGAGAGTCAACACCTGGGAGCGCACAGACCAATTGCGATCTTCCGCCTTCACAGTATTGATTGTTGATTGTCCCTCCTCATTCCCATTGATCCCTCAATTGAGCTTATTTCTTATTGTCTAAACTGTCAATCAAAATGTTTCAATCTCTCCGTTTTTCTTCACGCCTGCCAGCTCGTCTGGTAAGGTGGAATTCCACCAGTCCGGTCCTGCCACCCTTGATGGCTACTTTGCGGACTGATCTGAAAACTGCCATGAGAGCCAAAGATACCACAAGGTAGAGATCCTTTTTCCCCTCATGTTTTAGTAGTTCAGCAAGCTTATTATCAGACTGAATGTACTTCGTGCTTTGATCTCCGAGACCAACAATGCCGCCAAAACCGCCTCGCCGATTCAGACAGACATTCAGCTCTTGTCACTTATCCGCAAACGCCTGAATGCTTCCAAAGATGCGGCAAAGGAGTTTGATGCCGCTGAACGTCCAGATCTGAAGGAGAAAGAGGATGCACAGGTTGTGGTATTGGAGGAATATGCTAGTCAGGTCAAGACCCTCCCCATCGCCGAGATCAAGGAAGTCGTCATCAATCAGATCGCTGCTATGATCAATGCCAATACGAAGCCCAACCAAGGAACCGTCCTCAAAGCTCTCTTTGCTGCGGGGGGGCCTCTAGACGGCAAGCCCGTTGACCGGAAAGAAGTTGCTACCGAGGTGAAGAACGCGCTCTCTTGAGCTTACATTTTACCAGATTGTATATTAGTGTCACAATAGCCTCGGTCAGGGGCATTCAAATCTCATTTATAATTCACAGAACGAAAAATTTCCCAACTCCTAGTCAACGCCAGCCCGAAAGGTTCATGAGCAGAAGAAAGCTACTCCTCCAAGAGATGTCATCAGAACACCCATCCACCACCATCCGTCTGGATTGATCAACTGTTCTCTAGCGATCAGCTGCAATCCTGACTTTGACGATATTTTTCGCTTTTGCTTGTGCCCTGTTGGTGTGGGGTTCAATGTCGTGGTAGGGAGCATCTTTGGTGGCTGGTAGGCGAGGAACATGGGATGGAGAAGTGAGCCATCAACCCTAGTCAAATCGAGGCGTTTAAGGCGATTGAACTTGTCGATATACACGGAGAATTCCTGTGTGCTGTTAGAATGGGCCGGCTGAGAGAAAACGAAAGAGAGACGTACCTTGAACTCCTCGGTGGTATTAAATCGTGTGTAGTGGCCTAACTCCGTCCGGCAGGGGTCGGACAGTAGCTGACGACCATCGACGGCAATTGGCGTCAACATCAGTGTTCCGTTGCCGAACACAGTATAAGATCCATGTTGCCATTGCAAGATCCCTCCCGGGCATGATGGGTCGACCGCTGTTCAATATTAACACAACGTCTGGATCTATATATCCATGAGTACTGACGATTTGAGATTGCGCGATAGTATGCGGACTCATAATTCCCATCATCATCAAATGAGTATGAAATGCCCGTTAGATTCGGCTCGAGTAGCTTGTCGTTGAGCGGATCGTAGAATCCCTATGCACGTTAGTCTCGTCATCTGTATACTACATACTGTTCCACACACCGGACCAGTAAGAACATCACGAGATTTGGTGGTCCATGTTCCAACCAAATCATTCGCGGTCGCCAAAGCAGCTGTGATTAACAGACTCCAAATCAAAAACATCTTGGTTGACAAAGGGAAAAATCGACAGAAAGGGAGTATTTGAAGGACGCCCTTTATTGGGGGGTGGGGACCAACAACATAGTTCAGCAAGGCCCTGGAATGGGAAGGGTTGATGGGGATATTAGGAGTTCACAACTCACTAATAAGAAGTTTAAATTACATTTGAACATCTTATCTTCCATTAACCCTGAATTATTTCCAGTTTTTTTTTTTTTATAGGAGGTCTCACTACAGTCATCCATTCTGTCACTTTTCCCTGGGCTGGTGGAAGATTAAGATGTTAAACTTGTTTTGAAAATTAAGTTGTTAAAGTACATTTGAAAATTACAAATTAAAAAACAGGTTCTGTAGTGTAGTGGTAAGCACACTGGTTTTTGAAACGATCTGATTTGAAAAAATCGTTTGAAAAATACCAGTGACCCCGGTTCGAACCCGGGCAGGACCTTTTCTTTTTTTGGCCGTCTTTTTTTTTTCCGGTTTTTGTTTTGGAACATCTAAACTTGTACTATTTACATCTACAACTATCATAGCAGAATGGCGTTTCAGGCCGCAAAGCGTGACCTTCGCAAGAGGATGCGCTCAACTCTGCAGAGCCTGTCTGCAACCACAATAAGTCAACAATGTCAGGTCGAATGATGGTCTCTGGGTTTTCCATAACTAACCTATCGCAGCCAGCGCGGCAACAACCAATTTCTTGTCACTGCCCGAGTACCAAAACGCCAAAAGTATCGCCGTATACCTGTCTATGCCAAGTGGGGAACTCTCAACAACTGGAATCGTAAAGGATGCTCTACAGTGCGGGAAGAATGTCTACATCCCGTATATTCACACCCAGGACAAAACATCCATCATGGACATGTTCGCGCTCGGATCCATGTCCGAGTTCGAGTCATTACAGCTGGACAAATGGGGAATCCCATCACTCCTATCTACGCAAATCGAAGGTCGATCGAACGGATTGACGCAGGGCTTGGATCTTATTGTCATGCCGGGCATGGCCTTCGACCGTGGGTTCCGACGACTTGGTCATGGCAAAGGGTATTATGATCATTTTTTAACGCGATACTCAACATTGACCCGCAACATGCCATTCCTCGGTAAGTAGTCCCAGAAACAATCCGTTTATCCCCGACTGAACTCCATGGTAGTTGCCCTTTCTCTCCAAGACCAGTTGCTCGCCGAGGATATTCCTGTGGTGGAGCACGACTGGTTGGTAGACGCGATCGTGGTTGGTGATGGTCAATTCTTGGATCGCAGGGTGTAGCGCAAATCGAAACAGAAAAGGAATAGCGAAAATTCAAACAGCCTGGATCAGAGAGACATTGTCTCCCTTGAGGAGGATCTGGCCTGTTGCGCATTAGTTAGCTGTGTTTCTCATGTGTCTTGTCTTTCCATTTCAATTTCATCGTACCGAGCGGCCGGCGCTTCTCTTCCTCTGTCTTAGTTGCCAGACGCACTTCGACAGCATCGTCAATGACCAGGTTCATGAATTCATCAAAGCCCTAGCACAGGTTAGCTCAGATGACAACTAAAACGGAATCGTAAAGAAAGACATACGCGGATCTTCCCCTCTATCCGGAAAGCGAGCTGCTCATAGAGCCAGACTGAAACAGTGCTGCGTTTCTGCAGGAGACTGAAAATGAAGTGAATCGGAGCCAACAATGTCTTGCGGCCAGCCATGATGTGCGGTTATGTCGAAAGTGATAGCTGTCACACGGGAGACGAGGCGAAGAAAGCTCTGGCGGGCCTGGCAGTCGTCCCGTGATTTGATTACCGTAATACGGTTATCTCGTCACGGACCCCATCCCACCTTCAACTTGCTCTCCCCCTCTTCGAACCCGTTTCCGCAGTCAGATGCTGATACATTTTTGATACATTGCTGAGCCTTGATTAATCTACTTAGTTCAACATGGCCAGCAAGGAAGCCGGGCAGGCATTCGCCCCGGTCCTGGCGGCCGTCGCGACAATGCAAGGAAATGCGTCTAGGACTGAGAAGACTCAGGCCCATGAATTCCTTGAGAAGTTCCAGAAATCGGTACGATTCTTTCGCTTGGAATTAACTGGTATTGTTCGCTAATCTTCAATGCAACAGATTGAGGCCTGGACAACAACCCATGCTCTATTGCAATCCCCCGATGTGCCAGTCGAAGCCAAACTATTCGCCGCGACTACACTGAAAGGAAAAGTAAGGGTATTTCTTCCCTGATGATTTTCTCCGTTTCTAATCGCGCAGATTATATTCGATCTCGATCAACTCCCTCCCGACTCAGTATTGGCCCTGCGAGACTCGGTCCTAAACCTATTGGTTGCATTTGCGCCGGGCCCGCGCCCCATTCAGACCCAGCTATGTGTGTGCTTGGCCAGTTTGGCGATTCAGATGGTCACATGGAAGGACGTGCTGGCGACTGTCGGTGCAGCCCTAGGAAGCAGCGCGGGGGATTGTGTGTTGGAGTTCCTGAAGATCTTGCCCGAGGAAGTCACTGAGGGTCGCAAAATCAATCTCAGTGTATGTTTCTGTATTGGCGTCTACAAAAGGTTCAAACTGACATCTACAAAAGGAAGACGAGTTGTTCGTGAGAACCAAGGAGCTGCTAGAAGACAACGCGGAGCAGGTTATGCAGTTGATGATCCAATACGCTCAATCGTCGCGTACGTATCCAACGACTATGTCCCATTCTCTTAACAAATTAGGATTCCTAACTGACTGTCAACAGCTGCCGCCGCAACCAACCCCCGTCTCCTCGACTGCGTTACTTCGTGGTTACGTGAAATCCCCGCCGCCAAGGTCGTTGAGTCGCCCCTCATGGACGTCATCTTCAAAGCATTGGACAACGACGCATCTTTTGACGCCGGTGTCGACTGCGTTTGCACGCTTTACCGCGACACAAAGGACGTGGACGAATCGTTGCCCGTCATTCAAGCCCTTTATCCCCGATTGATGGCACTTCGCTCAAAAATTGCCGAAACTGCCGAGACAGAAGATTTGGAGGCTTTCAAGGGTATCACAAGGATGTTTGCGGAGGCAGGTGAAGCATGGGTTGTCCTTGTTGCACGTCTCCCGGGGGAGTTCCAGGGACTCGTCGAGGCGCTTCTCGAATGTTGCGCACGGGACTGGGAGCGCGACGCGGTGTCTCTGACTTTCATTTTCTGGTACGAACTGAAGCAATATGTTACTCTCGACCGGTACACCGACGCTCGAGTCGCTTTCCAGCCCGTCTTTGCCCAGTTGGTGGACATCATGGTGAAACACCTCGAGTTTCCCAGTCCGGAAGACGGCGAGGCCGAGGATCTATTTTCTGGAGACCGCGAGCAGGAGGAAAAATTCCGTCAATTCCGCCATGCAATGGGCGATGTTCTTAAGGACTGCTGTGCCGTTGTGGGTGTGAATGATTGTCTTGCTAAGATCTATCAACTGATCCAGCAATGGGTTGCCAAGTATGCATCGCAGTCAACCAACGAGCATGTTCCTCATTGGCAGGAACTGGAGGCCCCTCTATTCGGTCTCCGCGCGATGGGCCGCATGGTCGACCCCGAAGAAAGCACCATTCTTGGACAATTGATTCCTCTGATCGTTCAGATTCCTGATCAGGAGAAAGTGCGGTTCCAGGCGATCATGGCCCTGGCACGCTACACTGAATGGACAGCTCTCCATCCTGAAACTTTGGAAGCCCAGCTCAACTATGTGATTTCTGGTTTCCACCATTCCTCCCAAGAAGTTGTGCAGGCCTCTGCTCTTGCCTTCAAGTTCTTGGGAACAGACTGCCAGAAGTTACTTGGTGGTCATATCGCCCAGCTCCATACCTTCTTCGAGTCGGTCCTTGACAAGCTGAAGCCCACCAGCCAGGAGGAAGTCACTGAAGGTGTTGCCGCAGTGGTTTCAGTGCAACCCCATGAGAAGATCTACGATTCATACAAGATGTTCTGCGACCCGATCATGGCCCGAATTATGAACCTTGCCAATAATGCGCAGACTGAAGAAGGCCAACGAGCCGTGGCCGATCATCTACAGCTGATTACTATCTTTGTGCAAGTGGTGACTCCAATTATTGCACCGGGAGAAGAAAACCCTGCCGTTAAATACTGTGGCGAGGTTCTACCCATTATGACCACGATTGTCATGAACTTTACGTCTTCTACGCCTATTCTCGAGCGAGTGTGCCGATGCTGGCGATACATGATCATCTCTTACCGCACTAGCATGATCCCTCTTTTGCCGACTCTGGCTCAGAGTATCGCGAACGGATTCCAGGCCTCACGCGAGGGTTGCTTCCTTTGGGCTACGGATGCGGTAGTGCGCGAGTTCTCCGATGGTGCTGAGTACGTTGACCAGGCCACCAGTGATGCCGTTTTCCAGTTCTATGAGCAGCAAGCCCTTGCTTTCCTGCGGATCTTGAACGACCTTCCCCCACAAAATCTGCCAGATGTGATTGAAGACTTCTTCCGTCTCTCCTCTAACGCCGTTCGATACTACCCCAAGAAGTATATTACTTCGTCCCTTGCCGTTCCTATCTTCTCCGCCGCACTCAGTGCTCTCACTCTTCAACAACTCGACCCTCTCATCGCTACGCTGCATTATTACCGGGATTTGTTCGGCTTTGCATTTGACAAGCCTATGGTCTCCCAGTTCACCAGTCCGGAAGGCCAGCCTTACGTCACCCCACCTGAGGTTCGCGAGGCCGTTAAGGCGTTGATTATCTCTCAAGGCCAGCCTTTGGCACAGCGTGTGTTGACAGGAATGATGTTCACTTTCCCAGGTGACTGCTTCGCTGATGCGTCGGGTGTACTGATGACGATGTTCGAACTGCTCCCCCAGGAGACTGGGGCATGGCTGGAAACCACACTTCAGATGTTGCCTAGTGGCACGATGAAGCACGGCGAAGCCGAGCGACTGCTGAAGAATGTCTCTGACAAAGTCCAGTCAGGAGAGACCCGCAAAATCCGTGTTCTCCTCCAAGGTTAGTCCCCGTTCCCTTGTTCTTTGTTGTCTCATCTAACCTCGCCCAGACTTTACCAACTCGTATCGCCGCCGCAATGTAGCCCCACGTGATGGCCTTGGACGTCTGGAGGCCGCCCGATTCCGATTCAGCGGATGAGAATGTCACTGTAGATTTTTCGGTGCTGATCAGCACTAAAAAAAAGAAACCCCCGGAAGCATTTGCACAAAATCAGGCGTCAGTTCCTTGCTATTGACGTGCCATGTGGTACGATACATGATGGGATGGCATGAACTCGGTGTGATGATTAATGACCTGCTGGTACGCCGGCCTGACCAGAACCTCTGGCTTTGACATTGCTACCATTCAGGTGTTGTACGAGGTCAACCTGTATCTAGGTATTCAATAGTCGCGACTCATTTCTGCATTGAGATGCAGCGCACTTTCTGTGTGTGGTCATTTGATTACGAGTAATGAATCTATTGAGCATCAATATTCCATTGGGATATATATTTGGTTAGGCGTAAGGATATAGTAGAATAGACCTACAATTATATTCTCACTGTTACTATATCATATTCCTTACAATACTATACTCTATATTCTACTATACATCTACTATACACATACTACTCTGGGAACTACGCGGACAGACTCACCAATAAAGTCATCTCCGCCACAACCCCACCGAGATCTCCGCACTTCCCCCGGACAACCCTCTCCAAGTCCTCTTTGAGCTTCATTCTTTGACTCATTTCTGCTCTCTATTGGACCCTAGTTTCGTGTTCAGACATTCTTTCCCGATCCACTCTCTAGGTGATCATCGTGCCATGGCATGAAAAAAATGGAGATCGACGGTCAACCCTCCAAGAGACGGCGACGCAGTCGCAAAGTTCTCTCCGATCGCAAGTTTGAATGCACCTTTGAAGGCTGTGGGAAGAGCTATTCTCGCGCCGAACACCTGAGCCGACATGCACTCAACCATACCCCGAAACAAATTTATCGCTGCGACTTCCCCAACTGTTACCGGTCCTTCGTGCGACAGGACCTCTGCACGCGCCATCGTGAACGTCACACCACCAGCGGTTCCCAGCTTCAGAAACGAGATCATTTTACCGACAATGACACGAAAACTTCCCCGCCTTCCTCCCCTGCTATCACCGCGTCCGAATACTTTGTTGACTCGGAGGAGCGCAAACCTCCGGTGACAACATACCCCCTCACCACCGGAGTGGATAGCAATGAGATACCAGTGGACCAATACACGGATTTTCCGGCGGTGCTGGACCAGCCTGATAATCTCATCGACCTCGACTCCATGTCCTACCCGATCTTTGGCGGGGAAACCTATAACCGATCACCATTCGCCATGGCAGACGATTTTGCAGCGTGGCTATTCAGCGAGCCACTGGCGCCGTTGGGCTATGGAATGGTACCACTTGTTCAGAATCAGTTCTACATGAACGAGCCTGCATATAGCGACAACAATTTCTGCTCGGTGATTCCACAGCATCCGATGAGTGTGACGAGTATTCTGGACTCGGGGGCACCCCCGGCTGTCATCTCGGAAGAAAAGCGCCAGGAGCTGCTGCACTTGATGTCGACGAGATTCAATGAAGCGGCGTATGCGGCGGGCACTAAACGCAAAGATGCGCTGATGGACGGGGATTTAAATGATGACCGACATGCCTTGAGCTTGCGCATGATGCAGACGTACATTGGATCCTATTGGTACCACTTCCATGCACAACTTCCAATATTGCATCAGCCGACATTTAGCGCTGATCGTACCCCGAATTTATTACTACTAGCGATTATGGCGATTGGCGCGGCAACATTGGATAAAATTTATGGCCAGGCTGCTATCGAAGCAGCGGCTGAATTGGCTAGCTTCATTGCTTGGCATTTGCGTTGGGAAATCTTCATGGATGCGGACTTTCGTCCGCCAGCTAAGCTTTGGGTGTTCCAATCTCTGTTATTACTTGAAGTTTACGAGAAGCTCTTTTCTACACGCGCATTACATGAACGCGCACATATCCACCACGACACAACACTCACGCTCATGCGTCGAGGTAGTTCGCTCATCGCTAACTCTTCATTTGCTACCCCGGAAGCCAAAGAGGAAGACGAGTCATGGGCAACCTGGATCAAGGCCGAAGCGACTCGGCGCGTGGCATTCGCCGCCTTTGTGTTGGACTCAACGCATGCCACTATGTTCGGCCACTCGGCCAAAATGGTGGCCCATGAACTGCGGCTGCCATTGCCCTGTGACGAGGCGCTGTGGGCTGCAACAAGTGCTGCCGAGGTCGCTCGCGTTCAATCTAGTCTGCAGTCGCACGGTGTGCGGCCAGTTATGTTCCTTGATGGCCTCAAGCGCACACTCAATGGCCAGCCCGTCCGGACCAACGCGTTTGGGCGAATTATTATCATGTCGGGTTTGCTGAGCGTCTGCTGGCATCTAAACCAGCGAGACCTGCAGATTAGCTCACTTGGTGTGGGCCAGACTCTCGGCGGACGAGATAAGTGGCGGACAGCACTTCTTCGAGCATTCGACAACTGGCGCCGCGACTTCGACGAAGCTCTGGGTCCGTCGACCACATCCGAGTCGCGCAACGTGCTGCATGGGCTGGCCCATATGGGATCCCATGTTGATATAGCCGATCTACAGATCTTTGCAGGCGCTGGCCGGTTAATGGGCCGGTCTATCACAGCGCGTGACTACTGCGCCGCACGAGAAAAGACCGAGAATTGGGCAACAAAAGCTTCGGCGCGGGATGCCACATTCTACGCTCTCAAGTTCCTAGCTGCCTGTTTCTTAGACCCGGCCACACCGCCTGGGGAGTATGCTGCACGCGATGACTACCTGTTAAACCGGCCGTGGGTTATGTACTTCGCAGCGCTGGTGGTATGGACCTACGGGTTTGCGCTGGATGGACCCTTGCGACCTCTCCCTATTCTCATGACAGTGGCCGACCGGGAGCGCGACATGCAGGCATTTTTGCATCGCATGGGCGAAATCCAGGAACCCAACGAATTGGAGGCCATGAGCGGGCGCAATGGGTGTCTCGGTCTGTTAATGATTCTCCGAGACTCCTTTGCCAAACCGCGGTGGGAGTTGTTAGGAGAGGCGGCGCGGCTGCTGGACAGCTGCATCGCAAAGCTGCAGTCGTAGCATGTATGATGTGTTTATATACCAAATGATTATGTTTCTATTATTTTTTTTATGAATTTGGTACTCTAAAGTATGCACTATAAGTATACAACCCCCGTAAATAGCGCCATGTAGCGTTGCCCTAACAACCACCGTCGATCCCACACCAAGTTCCCCCCCCGACCTTCACCTCCTAATCTGCATTTTTGTTTCCAATCTCCAATACTCCAATTTCTAAACATCCAACCAAAATGGTGAGTTCCTAAATTCCTCACTGTTGATGGACTTCCTATTCAGGCGGTCCGCCCCTTCCAAGGTTTCCGCCTATGTAACCGCGGAATCGCCCCCCGTATCCCCTCGGATCTCCCCCCTCATCTACAACCGTGTCATCAAAGCATTGTCTCTACATCTTCATCATGGCTAATAAACACGACCAGGCCTCTACAAACTACAAGGAAGCGTTCTCGCTCTTCGATCGCCGTGGTACCGGCCGTGTCGCTGGTGACCTCCTCGGTGACTTGCTTCGCGCTTGCGGTCAGAACCCTACGCTGGCTGAGATTGGTGACTTGGAGAAGTCTGTCGGTGGTGACTGTATGTTCTGATTCCTTGACTTGGTTAGTGGTTGGTGAGACGCGATCGGCATCTCACCATCCATGACAGGAGAATTCCTGGCTAACTCTGTTTAGTTGACTTCGACTCCTTCCTGAAAGTCCTCAACCGCCCCGGTGGTTTCCGTGAGCCCGGTGAGCCGGAGGAGTACTGTCGTGGATTCCAGGTCTTTGATAAGGATATGACTGGATTTATTGGTGTCGGACAGCTGCGCTACAGTATGTTTGGCCCCGGACAATTTGGATGCGCTTGGAAGGGACGTTGCTAACATTCGGCACTTGCAGTTCTCACGAATTTGGGCGAGAAGATGTCTGACGATGAAGTCGATGAGCTGCTCAAGGCTGTTGACACTAGCTCCGGAGAGATTAACTACACGGGTATGCCTGAGCCCAGAGTGGGTTATATGTTTAAATTGTATCTGCTAACTCTCTTCCCAGATCTTGTCCGTACTATCCTCGCCAACTGATACCCCGATATGATTAACGTTCGATATGGAAATGGCTTTGGCTTGAGGGATTGAAATTCGGCGCGTTGGAACCTTCGTCTTGTATGTTTTTATTATCAAATACACTGTATTATTCTGCTTCGGGGTATCGCCTTTCATAGAAATGTACATGTACATTGTACATCTAAATAGCCCACTCCCTCCACTCCTTCTCCCCCACCCCCTCACCCCCCAACTTCTCCGTCTCCACAACAGCCCCAGGAAGAAGATAAACAGCCGGCGGCCGCTCCTCCTCTTCCCCATCTCGCGCCCCCCACTCCCCGATCTCCAGTAGACGCCCAATGCACCCGATCCAAATAATACCCCACAACAACCTTGCACCGCCCACACCTCAAAAGAATCCTCTTCTCAATCCCGTCTTCGCGTCGGATCACCGTCGCCCGTCGGTCCGGGATCGTAGTGGCGAGGAGGAGCGTCGTGTGGTTAGAGACATGTCTAGCTTTGCGCGATGGCGTTTCTGTTGCTTTGGCTTCTTCTTCAAGATCGGCTTTTACTTCCCCGTCTGTTGAGTTCTTGCGTTCGAGTGGTAGGATCAGCGCTTTGTCTTTGCCTTCGCCGCTGCGTCGGGGGAGTGTGCTTATGTTGCGTGTTGTTGCTAGTAGGAGGTGGTTGCAGAAGCGGCAGTGTTGGGTTTGAATTGGGAGGCGTTGGTCTGTCATTTTGGGAGGTTGGCGGCGTTGTGCCGTGGTTTGATTGTTGATTTCGCACTTTTGAGCTGATAGGAGTGGAGAAGCTAGAGCTGGTGCGCACAGCCAGGTATCGATTATTATGTCGGTGATCCGGGTCGCAAGCTGGGGTTTTGGTCAGCTTCTTGCGCGGGTTTAGGTCGGCATTATCTTTCCGCTGGAGGTTACTCAGTAGGCACTCACTGGTGATTGGATGGATAAATTTAATCCGAGACTCTGTGCTGTCTTGTATGCCAAAGTTCTAAAATGAGGAAAAAGAGGGCTGTTGAGTTGCGAAGAATTGCAGAATGGCAAGGCGGTGTGCTTATCAGTATATCAGCCTCTACGGGTTCCCGAGGTCGGTTGTTGGCTACAATAACTAGTTATAGTGTCAAAGTGTAAGGTGGATTACATGGCAGAAACAAGGTATGATACTGGAAAGTCATGTGACCCTTGGTACTCGGCATACCATACAAAAAGTGCATATTACAGTTAGTCAGCAAGGTTCGTACAGATTGGTTAAATTGCGGATCCGTGTCATTTTAGTTAGTTAGAGTTCTCAATATCAGTCATTTTGACCATACATTTCAATACGATAGGTTTCTGTCATATAGTTATAGTTCAAGCTAGAGTTATTAACATGTTGATCAGCATTCATGAGAACAAAATATGCATTCGTATAACTCTGATATAATTTAATAAAGATATAGTATAAAGCCGTTCATAAGCTCCGATAGCTGTAAATGCTGCGCACCACTTTATGCCAGTCCCAGGTCCTTATAGAATGCATCGGTCTGAGGCTCACGACCCAAGAATTCGGTCAGAGTCTTCATCTCATCCTGGCTACCACCCTTCTCCAGAACCTGGTAGCGGTAGCGACGGCCAGCGGCCTTGTTCATGGGATCGCTCTTGAAGACGGTGTAGAACATGTCGGTGGAGTAGACTTGGGAGCTGTAGAACAAAATCATGAGTATATGAACAATATAGATCCACCCGACAGAATCAACTTATAAACTTACCTCAGGTATCCGTAGTATCCAGCATCGTAACCTCCGATCAAATGTCCGAAGGTTGCCTCGCCGTGACCCCACTCGCTGCCAGCGCCCTGAACTTCCGGTCCGTCCATCTGGGTAATCTCCTGGCGGAGACGGTTGTATGTCGCAGACAGAGGAAGAACCTCAATGTCGGCGTGGGTCTTAGGCTCGTGCACAGTCATGTCGAAGATGCCGAAGTGCAGTTGGCGCAGGTTGAACAGGGAGTCGTTGACGTGCTTGGTGCGGATCAGGTTCTCAATCACATTGTCGGGGATGCGCTCTGATGGCTGGCTGGCGGTCTTGCTCTGCTGGGCCTCCTGCCAGCTAGCAAGGTACTCTGGGGAGAGGGTTGAGTAGTGTCGGCTGAGAGAGCGCAGCTGTGAGGGTTCCCAGCACCAGTTCTCCAACATCTGGCTGGGTGCCTCGACAAAGTCCCGCACTGTGCTGGTACCGTGGAAGCGGGAATAGATGGTTCGAGACACCAGATCGTGGATGCCGTGGCCTAGTTCGTGGAAGAGGGTCACGACCTCGTCGTGCTTCAGTAGACTGGGCTTCTTAGGTTGGGGCTTGGTGAAGTTGCACACCAACGCGGTGGCAGGGAATCGGCGGTTGCCATCCTTATCAACGAAGCCTGGCTGCAGGTTGAAGTTGGCTGCATGGCCATACTTGCCCTCGCGAGGGAACAGGTCCAAGTACAGGTATCCAACGAACCCACTACCCTCGCCCTCATCGTTCCACACACTAAACACTTGGACATCCTCGTGCCAGACGATGTCATTGCCTTGCCCAGTCGGGGCAATCGCTGCCCGATCCTCACCAATGATCTCAACAAACTCCAGACCGAACAGCTCCTCGAAAATCTTCAGCATACCATCAATGGTTGTCTGCAAGGGGAACCACTCAGCAATAAGCTGTTGATCCAGCGAGTAATCCTTTTCGAGCATGAGACGGTCATAGAACCGGTGGTCCCACAGGTAGTAGCGGCCATCGGCCTTGGGGTCTGTGGCGTTCTTCAGATCCAGCAACTTCTGTGTCTCCTTCTTACCGCCGGCGGTCAGTCTGTCCCGAAGATCGCCCAAGAACTTGTTAACGGTCTCTGGGGTCTTGGCCATCTTGTCCTCGATACGGAAGGCAGCGTGGTTGGGGTAGCCAATCAGACGGGCTGCCTCATCACGGAGCACAATGGATTCCCGGAAAAGTGGCACGTTCTGGTTGCACTTGTTCTCGTTGGCAATCATGACTTGTCGGCGGGTCTCGGGGTCGCTGGCGTATTTCATGGTGGGGAAGAGGTCAGGGTACTTGAACGACAGCCAGAGCTTGCCGGCGTTCTCGCCCTCGCCCTTCTTGAGGCCGTCTAGAACGTCCTTAGGCACACCAGCCAGCTGCTCGGGGGTAAACCAAATGCCGCCGTTCTCCTCATTCAAGTTCTTCTGGAATTCAATGCTCAGCTGACTCAGCCGCTTCTTGATCTCCTTGAAGCGGAGTCGCTGAGGACCAGCGGGCAGGCCAAGTCCATTGCGGACGAAGTCCTTGTGTTCCTTCTCCAACAGACGGCGTGACTCCGGATCGAGAGACTCGTTGTGGCGCAGTACGGCGTCGACCAGACCGAAGACATCCTCACGCATGACCGCCTCAATAAAGAACTCATCCATCAGCTCTTCAGCCTTGGAAGAGGCATCCCGCAGCTTCGAGTCGGTTGACACAGCTTGGTAGAAGCCCAGGATGTGTGACTCTAGTCCCATCTGGTTGTCATCTTGGGCAAGGGGACGAATAACGTTGGCAAAGGTTGCGGCTTCGGGCTTGATTTCCGCCACCACCTTGTCCTGGATGGCACGCGAGCTCTTGATCAAGCGCTCGGCATCAGCTACCAGTGACTGCGGGGTTGCGGTAAAGATAGGCGGGGCCTGGGGTGGCGTTCGGAGGTGAGCGGGGGCCATGCTGGAGGTCGTTAATAGTCGTATTGGTACGTTGGTACGTAAGTGGCCCAGCACAGATGAGAGGCGGGCGGGGAGACGGAGGAAGGGCGCCACGATGATGGCTAAGAGGAGGATAAGGAGATGGAAACGAGCGGTGAAAGCAATGATGGGCGGGATTTAATGCGGTGTAAAGTGGGAGGGGACACTTGGAGATATGGAACTTGTCAGGTGATCTGAAGCTGATGAGCTTGTAATCCTGCCGGGACGGCAGGTTTACTTAGGCCGCTACACCTAAGTGATTACATAAGATACATTTTACCACTCGGCCAAAAGATCATAGGGACAATCGGAACCTCCGATTGTCACTGCAGCGGTATATATACTAGGCCCTAGACTCTGCTCGGGACCACATCCCTCCCCACTAGCCTAGACTACGCCCTCGTAGTCTCTTCCTATACTCTCAATAGGGGTAAACCATAGTTTTCGAGGACACGCTCCTCCGGCTGACTAAGTAACCGAGGGTTTCGAGAAGACCCCTAACTTCGGCTAAATGGGCCTATAGACGTGGGTTGTGACTAATATATATCGATCACCAAGGGTATAACCCCTTGCCCAGAGGTAATAAGGGCCTAATCCATAGGCATAGGCGGTGCTAAAGAATCGTCCACTCCGAGACTCGAACACCTACCCTTATATCTCTAGGGTGTTCCGATTGTGATGTAATCCTGCCGGGACGGCAGGTTTACTTAGGCCGCTACACCTAAGTGATTACATAAGATACATTTTACCACTCGGCCAAAAGATCATAGGGACAATCGGAACCTCCGATTGTCACTGCAGCGGTATATATACTAGGCCCTAGACTCTGCTCGGGACCACAAGCTGATGATTGCGGGGACCGATATCTACACTCTCTTGGCATTTGTTTTCTGCAACGTCTTTACATATATGGAGTACTTCTATCTAATTACTGGGATTCTATAGATGGTTAAAACAGTTTCTTGCAGAGCTAGATGGTCTCTTATGAATGACTGACTTATAAGTCCTTTCTAACAGCTGGCTATAATAAGCAAAAAAGTTGATAGAAACCAGATCTTGCCATATCCTTTACCTACATCTAGAACCCTGGAGCAAAGGATTGCTTGGTAATTGTGCCAAGTTTCAAGACAATGCAGACTAACTACATAGTAGTAGACTAGTATATCAGGCGTCTAACAATAGACATGTTGATAGGTGTCCGGAGGACTCCTCCGTACTCCGTGTACGAGGGATTGACATGTGAAGGGGGACCAAGCGCCCCGCACTTTGCTCAGCATTTTTCTTCAGCTCTCGAACTTACAGCTCCCAACCTCAAGTCTACAACATCTAACAATCTAGGAAGATTCCAAGTCCAAATAAATACATTCATTTAAGGATAAAAATTCGTTTCTAATTCATGATTATCTATGAAGTGCGTCACAGGTCGCTTTTGATCAAACAGGGAACAGATAGGAAAAAAACGCCAACTCCGAGCAACCCACAAATGCAAAAAAACATGTCATCAAGTTCAGTTTAAGCTGCATCTGCAGTGGGGATCGGCTCGGGCATCTTGGTGACCTGCTGACCGGCCCGGATAATCCGCTGGCCTGTCTCATCACGCACATACTCGGAGTTCTCCTTCTGAGCACGCTTCCAGATCTCAACCTCACCACCGCCGCGGATGACTCCGACACGCATGGTGGAAAGCAAGTTGTGAGCACCGTTGGAGTGGTAGTAAACACCACCGTTGAACATGGCCGTCGCATCCTTGCCAAGGCCAGACTTGATCATCGCCTTGCCACCGGGGTGGTCCTTGATGAAGTCGGTCACGTCGTGAACAACACCGGCAATGGAGATCAGGCCACGGCCGTTCTTGGTCTGCTCGACATAGTCATCCCACTCCATAACGGGAAGCTGGTCGAGGGGAGTACCCCAGTCGAGCTTGGCACGCTTCTGGTCGATCTTCTTCTGCAGCTGCTGGACGCGGCCCTTCTCGATCTCATTGGAGCGGAACTGCTTCAAGTCGTAGGCGAGGCCGAGCTGCTTGCAGGTCCAGATGGTCCACTTGGTAGGGTCGTACTGGTGCCACTCAATGGCGTTACGATAGTCGGAGGGGAACTCGTGGTGGAAGTTGTGGTAGCCCTCACCGAGAGTGACCAGGGCGGTGATGATGTGATCACGGGGAGAGTTACGGTCGTCGAAGGGCTGATCGCCGAGCCAGTGGGCCAGCGAGTTGACGCAGAAGGTAGCCTGTTGCACAAAGAAGATACGCAAAATACCGGCGTACACAAATCCGCCATACCAGTCACCCCAGCCGAGACCAGAAACCAGCATGGGGACAATGAGGCCCATGGTGAGCACGACCTTGATGTAGTTGCGGTGCTGCCAGACAACAACGGGGTCTTCGTTCAGATCGGTGATGTCAGTGCGACCAATTCGCTTGGGGTTCTGCTTCATGACCATCCATCCCAGGTGTGAGTACAGCAAACCCTTACGAACGGAGTAAGGGTCCTTGTCGGTGTCGGTGTAACGGTGGTGAGCACGGTGGTCACGAGCCCACCAGCGGATGGAGCCCTCGACAGCACCGCCGCCGACCAGAGCGAGCCAGATACGCAGAGGCAAAGTGGCGGAATAAGAACAGTGGGCCCAGAGGCGATGGTATCCTGAAAATGGAGTCAGCTCGTGTTCTTCGGTGTTCAGTTCTCAATTCCGAATTACTTACCAGCTGTGATTCCCAGTCCAGTGAAGAAGTAGTAGATGACTGCCCAGATGGCGGTCTTCAGCTGCAGAGGTACCCAGAAAGCCTGGATACAGCCCGCGAGGGGCACGCCGATGATGAAGGTGACGTTGAGCCAGTTGACGTGCTTGTACCAGTTCTGGCGAGTCATATGAGTATCGGCAATGTGCACCTTCTTGGTGTCAGCCGCCCGAGGGCGTGAAGCATCCGGTTTGGACGACATGATGGGTGTGTTGGAAGGTTGGAAGTTCGATCTAGGAGGACCAAAGGGTTTTTTTATACTTGGGCCCACTTGGGACCAACGTTGGGGAGCCGGGGCACTGCCGGGGCACTGATCGCCAACGTATATGGGGAAGATAGGCTAAAAGACGAATCAAATGAAAGCAAAGATTGAGTATCACAAGATCCCGAGGCGAAAAAAAGACAGAAGAAGAAAATAATTGCCTTATAAGCTTGCGCTGGTAGACTTTTGCGCTTCCCTTTGATCAGGAGTGGCGTGCCTCATCGCTTTCCGGCGAATGTTGGGTCCAGCCAGCCCCAACGCTTTGGTGCCTCAGGCAGTCAGTGACCAATCAGCGAATCAGCGATCGATGGCAAATATGTTTACATCAGCATCTTTCCCAGCAGACCCGAGCCATCTAGGGCTGGCCGGGTTCCACGGAGTGGATATGTTAGTTCCAAGGGTCATATTCTGAACCTCGGGATTTCTAGGGATAAATCTGTGAGGTCCAATCATGTTTCAAAAGGAGATCAGCGTTCCTTACAGGTTACATTTCTGAACACGGTTTCCCCGAGCCCCCCGACCAGGGCCCTTCTCTGAATGGCCGGATATCGTCATATAAATGATGTAAATTTCGTCCGATTCGCCGCTGTCTTCACTCGGGACCTGGTACAAAACTTCCCCCCAAACTGCACATCTTGATCAACATCCTGATTCAAGAACTCGTCAAGACATCGATACATGAGTCGTCGGTGGAACCGGCCAATAAATAACCCTCGACCAAGCCGTACAGGAAGATCAGCCATACAGAACCTATAGCTTTCGGGGCTGGTATTGTTGGGGAATTCTCGGTGTTAGTTCTGTTAAGGGAGCGTATCGGCTCCATGGGCACCATCTCTCTGGGGGCCCATCCCTCATGTAAAAGCTGCTGTACAAACTTGAAGCTTTTGGCTCGAGTAGCAACAAGGAGTAAGTTTGAACCTAAAGCCAAGTTCTGCTATCTTAAAAGCCCCATCAAATCAGGCAAGAGAAACCGATCTAGATCACGGCACACAACTTCACATAAAAAATCAGGAAGGGTTTGAATCCCTTTGTGTGAACCATTGGTGACCGACGTGTAGCAAATTGCGCCCCCAAATGTGACCTTTGGGCCCTGGGAATTCATTTGCGGGAAGGACCTGTGTGCTTAGTTCTACCGTTTGGGTGTGATGCTGAACGATATGGCTGGCCTCGAGAAAACGCAACGGCACGTCATATCCGTCGTTATTATGAGCAGCCCACATCACGCTAAAAAGCCTATCGAGAGCCAATCTTAAAGCTCCACTTTCTCCCCTAAATGCCCCCATACTCTCGGTCGGATATCGTGCAGTGTGAATCGCGCAAATTTGAATTCTGCAAGTAGCAAACGAGATATCCCGGAGTAGACATCAAAGTCTGGCAGACAAGATCGCATTTGCACTTCTCGGGTGTTCACAATGTAGTCGCGGGCACTGCGGTGGAGAAACTGCACTTCATAACTGATCGTGGCCGTCTCTTTCATGGCTGCGCTTTCGGGTCATCTCTAGCAGGCCTCGAGAAAGGCGATCCAACACACACGAGGCACGCTCAAATCGCTCATTGAGCTCGGTCTCTGTGTATGGTCGCATCTATAGTTCATGTGGAAAGCCCGGATCGTCAAGGTCCGAGTATGCTATCGCATTCCGGACTATTGGTTTCCACCAGCAAAAATTGGGATTCGCTAAGAGAAACAATTGATCTGAGAGCAGCTGGTTGTCTGGGTCGATAGAGCTAAGGATCTGGTCAAACAGCTCATCCAACGCCTTGGGCATCAAGTGAAGCTTCCTTTTCAAGTCTTTCTCGCTGCCCTAGTACCCTACACTTTTCAACAGGGAGCGCATAGCCAGCCTTGCCCAGAGAAATACCCCGTCGAAGGCCTCCACAACCTCAGTCACCAAGTCTTTATATATGTCCTTGACGCGATGGAAGTTGGGGTCCTTTTCAAACATGGCCACACTGAAATTGAAAATATCCCCCCGAGTGAGCTCGTGAATACTAATTTGATGGTTCAAGTCATTGGCGAATGACTGGACAAAGGGGATACGAGGACGACTGCTGACACAAAGCTTGACATTCTCCGCTTGTGCTGTCCAAGACTTGAGATCTTGGGAAAGCCGCCAGTGGTCGACCTCGTCACCCTCAAACTCGTCCAGATTATTAATAAAGAAATAGAAATAGCTTTCCGAAGAGCTTGCTTCCTGGATCAGTCGATTAAACGTTTCCTTGACTTTATCAATACAAATCGGAGCTAACCCGGAATTAGAACTCTGCCAGAACTCAGGGAAGAGCTGAGGCATTATATCCGGGATTTGTCTGCATATTTCAAACAGCAGACTTCGATACAGGCCCTCGAGAGACATTTGTACCTCATCTCCTGGATTCCAGAAGAAGAATCGAACAAAAATCAAGGGTCGACCCCCAGCCTAACTTTCTAATTCTTTCTTGGCCCGAGAAGAAGCTTCATCAAAGTGGATTTCCCAGATCCTGCCTTGCCCGATATGTGGAAGACGTGACCATCAGAGTTGAGCCAGGCGAGAAACTTCTCTCGAGTATATATTTGCAGGGCTTCCTGCTTCTCCTGCTCTTGCTCATAATTCTCCCTCGTTGCCATCCTCTCATCATGCGTTTCTCCAGACTCGGTAGAAGAGACGCTCTGATCATCTGCCGATTGATATTCTTCGTCGACCATCTATGCGAAAGTCCCACTTTCGGCATTTTCAATGTTTTTCTTGCGGCTGTACATGGATGTAAAAGCCAAGCGCTTTAGAAACTTGTTTTGTCGTGAGATTGAAGTCGTCACGGCTTGGAATTCTGACAATGAAGCGCCTAATTCCGCCAACGGTCTCTCTTTAGAACTGTATGATTTATCTTGTGCTGGAGCCGACTGAAGGGAATCCACCAGTGTCGAAATATTCTGGTGTAACTCATCTAGCTGGGACGTGGTCTGGTTTCGAAGTGCTTTGCCCTCACTTCGAAGGGACTCTAGCTGGCCATTGACTAAATGCCTCTGCTTATCGGTTTTCTGACTGGCTTTCTCTCGGTATCTCCTGCCCTTACCCATTTTACCAAATGACGAACCTGAACATGACTTGCGATCGAATCAAAATCTGAGATTGATACCCATTTAATCGTCGCTCGAACCAATCAATATCCTTCTCCTTCCGCATGCTGTGCCACTTCACCACCACCTCCCATCTCGAGTTCTCATTCCCCACTTTCAAACGTTGGAGAATTTGATAGATCTCCCCTGATAATGCATGGCAGTTTGCAGCCACGGCGCAGAGTTGCTTTTCGGTCCGGGCGGAGATGTCTGTGACCAAATCTCGTGTGACAACATTCAAATCTTCTACCAAAACACAGGTGTTCGTTTTCGGGAGTTATTCCATTCGAAGTAAAAAGGACCTTATTAACCTCGGAAATGACTTTATAGGAAAAGCCCATGAACGTAAGGATGTTGCCGGCAAGGACGATGGCCGCGAGGGGGTCCATGGGGCCCGATCCTAGTGGTGGGATAATATATATTCAACAGTACGTACAAAGATTGGAAAACACGAGGTTATTGTATGTACAATACAGGCAGAAGGCCTTCCCAATGGGCTGTTACCCTTCAATTTCTTCAGCCGCTCCATGTAGCCTCGCCCACCTGCATAACCTATATCTAGCCGAAGAGGGTAGAAGTAAAAGGCAGTAAAAAGCACTGTTCTACAGCTATATTCGAAATTGGCTTCCACGCTTTCCGCCAGGAAATTCCAAGGTTGTCTCTGGAACCCTAAACCAAGACACGCTAGGCCGAATACGGATAATATGGATGCAGGGGCTATTACGTCAAACTTACGGAGTTCGGGGTATTTCAAAACATTAATACAGCAGGTGTACTTTAGACGTATAGGAAACAACGGACGGTCAAATGGATGGTTGCTACGTAGACTCGATCGTTACGTGCCAGGTCAATCATTGAAGAAAGAGTGCATTCCAACTAAAAAAGCAAAGATAGGGAAGAAGACAGAGAGAGAGATCCTGGGGGTTCCTATAGTAAGAGGATCTCTGCAAGCAAACAACCTCTCCTTCCCGATTAGGCTTAGTAGAAATTTGGAGAACAAAGAAATAAAGCAAACAAAGGAAACAAAGGAAACAAAGAAAGATGCAAACTATCAAACAAAGGAAGTGACGATCCTTGACATGTGACAAAGCATGTGCCAGAGCATGTGATAGATGTAGATCGTGACATGAAGTATAAATGTAGACCCAAATATAGCGAGGCGAACTCAACATGAGACAAACAGAATAAGGATGAATGGATCATGCCTTCATAGCAAGATTCGCAGTTTCCCATTGCAGCAGCGTGTTGTCATTGGATATAGTTTTAGGATGAGTGGGGCCTAAAACTCGTTGCTGTTTGACCACGCAGGTTCGAAGTAAATCGATTGCTTTCGCATGCTGACCTATAGATTCCCAGGTGAAAGCTAGGTTGGCCATGCTTGTCAGCGTGTCAGGATGGTCCGGGCCGAGCTTCTTCTTGCTCGTCTCCATGACCTGCACCTCGAGCTTCTCCGCCTCCTCCCATCGGCCCTGATTCCAGAATGTCAATGCAAGGTTGGCCATACTCGTCAGGGTGTTAGGATGGTCCGCGCCGAGCTTCGTCTTGCGAGTCTCTATGACTTGTATAAAGAGCTTCTCCGCCTCCTCCCATCGGCCCTGGTTTCTATACGTCGATGCAAGGTTGGCTATACTCGCCAGGGTGTTAGGATGGTCCGCGCCGAGCTTCGTCTTATGAGTCTCTATGACTTGTATAAAGAGCTTCTCCGCCTCCTCCCATCGGCCCTGGTTTATATACGTCGATGCAAGGTTGGCTATACTCGCCAGGGTATTAGGATGGTCCGCGCCGAGCTTCGTCTTATGAGTCTCCATGACCTGCACCTCGAGCTTCTCCGCCTCCTCCCATCGGCCCTGATTCCAGAACGTCGATGCAAGGTTGGCCATGCTCGTCAGGGTGTTAGGATGATCCGCGCCGAGCTTCGTCTTGCGAGTCTCTATGACTTGTATAAAGAGCTTCTCCGCCTCCTCCCATCGGCCCTGGTTTATATACGTCGATGCAAGGTTAGCCATACTCGCTAGCGTATCAGGATGGTCCGCGCCGAGCTTCGTCTTGCTCGTCTCTATGACTTGTATAAAGAGCTTCTCCGCCTCCTCCCATCGGCCCTGGTTTCTATACGTCGATGCAAGGTTGGCTATACTCGCCAGGGTGTTAGGATGGTCCGCGCCGAGCTTCGTCTTGCTCGTCTCTATGACTTGTATAAAGAGCTTCTCCGCCTCCTCCCATCGGCCCTGGTTTCTATACGTCGATGCAAGGTTGGCTATACTCGCCAGGGTGTTAGGATGGTCCGCGCCGAGCTTCGTCTTATGAGTCTCCATGACCTGCACCTCGAGCTTCTCCGCCTCCTCCCATCGGCCCTGATTCCAGAACGTCGATGCAAGGTTGGCCATACTCGTCAGGGTATTAGGATGATCCGCGCCGAGCTTCGTCTTGCGAGTCTCCATGACCTGCACCTCGAGCTTCTCCGCCTCCTCCCATCGGCCCTGATTCCAGAACGTCGATGCAAGGTTAGCCATGCTCGTCAGGGTGTTAGGATGATCCGCGCCGAGCTTCGTCTTGCGAGTCTCCATGACCTGCACCTCGAGCTTCTCCGCATCCGCCCATCGGCCCTCGAATCGGTATGCGTCCGCTAACATCGCAGTGCTGTTAAGGGCATCTTCATCTTCCGCGCCGCTAATCTTTGTTCTCTCCTTTCTCGATATATATGCCATTTCGCTTGAATCCGAGATATTGCCACATCCTCCTGCATACCATGCCCCCCGGTAAAGTATCGCAGCCCAGCTCCGTAGAGAGTCTTGCGATTTCGGTCGATGTGACACTGCTGATCTAACATGCGGAAAGAGTGACCGGCATCTCTCCCAATTTTCATATTCACCAGTGGGGAATTCGGCATATAGATTCTCAATAAATCGTTCCTTCCACTCCTCCTCTAGGTCATATGTTTTCAACCACGCCCGTACCGTGAGCTGCACTAGCCGATGCATCGTGAATATGCTATTTTGACTAGTAGCAACAAAGGAATAGTTTCTAAGAGTTGTAATGTCGCTCTCGAACTCGTCGTCTAGGTCGCATTCAGACGAACTATCCGTATCCTCTTCACTAGAGCTGTCCACAATTTCTCCCGGAGAACCTATAATTCCATGGTCTTTTTCTATACCTCGAACCCGTAGAAGATCCTCTGGGATTCCCTGCCAGTCAAAAAAGCTCATAAGAGATAGTAAGTTAGCCGCAGACTGCCTGGTTCGTCGGATATGGTCGAACGATATTTGCCATGTCAATAGGATAGAGCCGCTTGCCTCCCAGTCTCGGTGCGTATGGTATCCCTCGTGATTGAGAAGCTTTGTGGCTTGACGATCACTCTGCCGAAGCTTCTCTATATATTGCGATACCGAGCAACGGGGTGAACGGTGGGTGATATAGCTAGCCGCTTGCACAATCGCGAGTGGCATAAACTCAAGTTCCTCCACTAACGGAACTATATCCGCTCTCTCAGAACAACAACCCAGCTTCTTCTGCATTAGATCTAGCGCCTCGGCCATAATCATTGGTTGCACATCGATCAGATTCTTCTTATAGCCGGCGATTTCCAATGCAACTCCTTTATTCCGACTCGTGATAATGACAGAGCCATTCGAGTTTTCGAGAAGGTATCTCAACGGTGGCTGCGTCGAGGTATGGTTCTGGGCGTTTCCGTGGGCCTCGATCCGAGTGGTTAATGGTTTGCGAAGGAGGTCGTCATCATCGACATTATCAAGAACAAGAATCCATTCTCCAATATTTCCATCTTGCAACCAGTTCCCGAAGAGTTGGAATATATTAGCGTTGCGGTCCTGGCGCCCGGGAATCTTAGCACGGTCGGCAAGGTTACGGAGACTTTCCTCGCAGCGGGCCGCATTACTCGCATGAACCCAGAAAACCCAGGTGTCAGGTGATTGCTGCCTGACTTGGTGGCAGTATTCGATGGCAAGTCGAGTTTTTCTATAGCGAAATCAGCATTAAACGAGCCGCCTATTGACTGTGTTTCCTTACCCGACGCCGCCGAGGCCGACAAGCACTATTCTAGACCCTGGAACTGAGGCTTTTTCGTGAATTTGTGCACGGAGCGTATCTCGACTAACAAAATCCGGGTCGTGCGGGAATGGCACGGTCGATAGAGGCTTGGGGCGGGGTTCCAGTCGCTCTAGGAAATGATATCGCTGTTAGTCGATCTAAGCTGGACCGACCCGTCGTGACCGCTATCGGGAACTCACCCGCTGAAAAATTTATCACCCCGTTGTTGATCCCCACCTGGGAACCTGAGTTTTTATCGCCAAAGTTTATGTCCATACTCACTATGGTGTTCCGGGCAGAAGAAGGGTGACGAGCTTCTCAAGCATAGGTGCCCATCCTCAGCCTCACTATCAGGTGACTTTATAGGCGCTTAGTGTCCGCCCTTCATTGGCCGAACACGCCCATAGAGCCACAGTCCTAGCCTAGCACTTTTTTTTCATTTTGCCGACCAGGGGCAGAAATGCTGTATGCAATTGGCCCCGTTGATTCAATCCCGAATTGCCCGCAGGTTACTATGTGTTGATTGAGTGCAGACGGCATCGGAAACCAGCTATCGGACACCAGCTATCGGGGATGTAGTCAGTGATGTGCTCAGTCAGGTCATAGATGGGTCCTCGGTTAGAAGGTCGGATCAGTAGCCCTTTGAATTTCCATTTCTTGGTAGAGTCCGAGGCAGTATGAGTTGCCAGTTTGGGCCCGGGTAGGGAAGATGGACGGTAATTTACAGAAGCGTTCTGTATTGGTTTTGTCATATACATTTATACCCTGACGCGTGGGGATGATCAGCGGCCTATCCTAATTCGGCCTACAGCTTGGCGTTAGGGTTTGAGATAGTTTCTGTGTAAAATATGGAAGCCAATTTCGAATGTTGCTGTATGTATAACCTTTGATTTCTCCATTCCTACAGGGGACCCGTCATGTGTTGGCCATTATCAATGATCCTCCCCATACCAAGCAGATGATGATTCAACAACGCGTACCCTAGAAGTGAAATAAGAATGAATATCACAGTGAAAATCGAATTTGGAGGAAGTCAAAAGCCAAGAAATAAGAAATGATATCGTGCCGAGGAAGATATGATGATGATATATCATAGACATCTGTCGAGTTTAACGTTGCTAAAAGACAAGAAAATAGAGTCGCATATGAAGCCAACCTAAATACTAGTAGGGATATACTTTCTAAGGTTTCTGGAACAACGCGGGATTTCTGAGCCTCTAAAGTATACCGACGTTACATAGTACGCGCCCAACCATTACCTCCATGCAGGTATGATCACGGGAACAAGTCAACCGTCGAGACAATCGTAACGTCTGATACTATATGATCGCCACAAAGTAACGAATATCACAGTATCTAATGACCTAATGGCAGTTTGATAAGGGCGTGAATCTCATATGAGGTCGGAGTGTTCCACCTCTCGTACTGTTCACGGCACCCTCCGACTGTCAGATCTCGGATAAAGCCCAAGATAGCAGAGAACGTTCGATCGTTTCCGATTTGTGGAGGCGGGATACATGCATTTGGTACATAGGAGACTGCCGGTATAATTCTTTACCAATGAGGTGTCTTGCATTGGCTCCGCTTTCCATATAAATCCATATAAATCCATATGGGATACACAGCTCTGACAGTCTCGAAACACCCGTGGACATAATATGGGGGAACTCGGGTTTTGTATCCTTATCTTTCTCCACTTGGATAGGTCGATCCTCCTCCATAATTGGCCGAACTTTCCGGTCCAGATAAGGCGGGGGAACTAACCAGATATAGACAAGCGGCCAACAGGTTATGCGATGCTCTTGCTAATTGCCCTTTTTGCCCTTTGATCTCTCTAATTGCCTATTTGTCCGATAACAGACTGTCCAGAGTGCCCAGTGGATTCGTTTGTTTTTTTAGTCGTCTCCCCAAATCTGTCCACGGGTGGGCTGGAATTTTAGAGTTACCGAAGTTCGGGGTGTTTTTTTTTTTTTTTTTTTTTCTTTTTTGAGATCTTTAAATATAAACCCGACGTCTGTCCCTGATAGTTCAATATCTATATTCATTATATTGGACATTCAATATGGACGGTCCAGATCAGATTGGCCCCGATCATACGCCCAAGCGGACAATTAGCGACAAAGTCCGATATGCCGTTAAAACTTTCACTACACGGTATGACCTCAAATGCTGCGTTGGGGAGAGGACCTTGACTTACAATGAACAGAGAGGGCCTACTAGGCGACTACGACTATGGATACCTATTTATCCCACGACTACCTTTCACAAAGCGAGCTCGCAAATCTGCCCCGTTCTTCGGTCTCGATGATCGCGTGCCAGTCGTTCTCGCATTGATTCTGGGGTTGCAGCATGCGCTTGCAATGCTGGCTGGTGGTGAGTACCAAAGATACCTACAGAATATACAAGCAAATTTTAAAGAGAATCAGTCATTTCACCACCCATTTTGCTCGGCGGCTCAGGTGGTGCCCACTTCGGTGATGAGCTCTACCAGTATCTAGTTTCGACTTCGTTGATCGTCTCGGGCCTGCTGAGTGCCGTTCAAATGTTCCGGTTCCATATCAAGGGAACAAAGTACTACATCGGAACGGGACTACTATCAGTCGTTGGTAAGAGCTTTCCTCTCTACATGTATTCCTCGGAAACCCCCACTTATGATGCTAATTGGTTCAAACAGGCACATCTTTCTCAACAATCACAGTCGCTCAAGGCGCATTCGCTCAAATGTATAAATCGGGATACTGTCCCTCCCTCGAAGATGGAACTCAGCTCCCTTGTCCAAAAGGCTACGGCGCACTCCTTGGCACTTCATGTCTCTGCTCCCTCCTCGAAATTGGCATGTCCTTCATGAGCAGCAAGATTCTCGCCCGCGTCTTCCCCCCGCTCGTCACTGGCCCAACTGTTCTTCTGATCGGTGCTTCGCTCATCAAGTCCGCTATGCAGGACTGGGCCGGTGGCTCATCCTGTGGTGTTGACCCTTCTGCCCGCGCAATGTGCCCTAGCGCCAATGCCCCGCACCCTTTACCCTGGGGAAGCCCCGAATTCATTGGCCTGGGATTCCTGGTCTTCGTGACGATTATCATCTGCGAGCGATGGGGTCCTCCCATTCTTAAGAGTTGCTCCGTCATTGTTGGCTTGTTGGTTGGCTCGATCGTCGCTGCCGCGTGCAACTACTTCGATTCTTCCGGTATCGCTGCTGCACCAGTGGCTTCTTTCGCTTGGGTCCACACTTTCCCGCTGTCGGTGTACCCCCCGCTCATCCTGCCGTTGCTCGCGTTATATATCGTTATCATGATGGAGTCTATTGGTGATATCACAGCTACGTGTGATGTCTCCCGACTCCAGGTCGAGGGTGATACCTTCGATTCCCGAATTCAAGGCGGAGTCTTGGGTAACGGTATCACCTGTCTCTTGGCCGGCTTGATGACCATTAGCCCTATGTCCGTCTTTGCGCAGAACAACGGTGTGATCGCGCTGACGAAATGCGCTAACCGCACCGCTGGCTACTGCTGCTGCCTCTTCCTGGTTATCATGGGCATTTTCTCCAAGTTCGCCGCTGCGCTGGTTGCAATCCCCAGCTCCGTCCTTGGTGGTATGACTGCCTTCCTCTTCAGCTCCGTGGCGGTCAGTGGTCTGCGCATTATTGGGTCCGTCGATCCCACTCGTCGCAACCGGTTCATTCTCACGGCTAGCTTCTCGATTGGAATGGGTGTTACACTCCTGCCGGAATGGTTCACCTACTTCTTCACCTACTCGGGTGACAACCACGCCCTAGAAGGTTTGATCAATGCTGTCGATCTGGTGATGGAGAATGGATTCGCTATCTGTGCGCTTCTCGGCATCTTCCTTAACCTCTTCATTCCCGACGAGCCTGATGATGTTCCTCCCATCTTTGAGTCGACCGACTCTGATGATGGCCGTGCACAGGTCAACGTTCCTGAGCAGTCGTCGCCGGCTATTAAGAGTGCTTGATCTTGGGGGCCTTGTATAGTTCTGTTGTATATGGAGTTTGCGTGGGGCTAGCTTTGCCCTTTTAAGCGTTGTTTTTGATACCTATATTGCAATTTTATGTTGATATTCCCTTGCGATTCTTTTCCTGCACTCTATAAATGAGGTCTAGCAACCTCTCTGTGGATCCCACCCAATAACAACAGTGAAAAGCTATGTTTCCTTTTCAAATCGGGTTATTTTTTGATTGCTAGACTCTTTCTTATTGGACACTCGATCTGCTCGAATTGGATCTTTTCGATTGTTAGTATGGCATACACCGCCTCCGTTTCATGATAAACGTCCCTTCCCATCTTGGTATTCCATACTTTGTACAATTCAGATTTGATCACTTCGAAAACTCCACTCAAAATGAAACATTGGTTAATACCTCGTTATGTCCTGCCTAATTTCAGGTGGCCTGACAACGTCCGAACGGTCTTGAGCGACCAAATACCATCAACTCCTCAGCTAGCGCACCCACGCTGCGTCAATTTTGAGGGTTTCTCCACTACTATCTAAGACGCTTCTCTCGATCTTATTGCCACTAGGTTGGAATACTTTATGACAATCAGATCGCCCAGCTTCCATTTGGATTGATCTTGAAATGGTCTGACAGTACTCGGATCGAGGAAGTGTTGTCTATGCAAGTTGCACGAAAGGCAGGTCTCCCAGTTCCAAGGGTGATCTGCTATGGCGACCATCCTGATACACCCTATGCACCTGTCTCTATTCTGATAACTCGTGTGCCCGGTGAAGAATTAGGCCGGGTGTACGAAACACCTAGCGGCGAGGATAAAAATTCGATTCTAGAGGAGCTCAAACACTATCTAGAGATCATACGAGGGTGGTCAAGTCTATGGGGTGGGCAACGAATTTGCTCTCTACAAGGTACTTCAGTTAGGAGTGTCCGCGTTCCTACTCATTTTGCCGGTCATTTGAGTTAGAGGTAGACTTCAACGAGTACCTTATATAGCCCGCTTGGTTAGGTGGCTTCTCATCGGACACGAAATACAACGATACACTGAATCGCGCCAAAAAGATGAGTAGCTTGCCTCATCGCATTGTCTTTACTCATGGAGATCTAAAGCACCATAATATCATGGTACAAGGGGGCAAGATCACCGCTGTTTTAGATTGGGAATCAGCAGGCTGGTACCCCGAATATTGGGACTTCACTACTGCGTTGAGGTTCACGCAGGAGGACTTTTGGTGGTACAGCTTTGTGATCAAACTCGGCGGAGACTTATATTTGACAGAGCTGGATTGCGAGAAGGCCTTAAAATCTCTGATCAGTGCTTTTTACTATTGGTAAACAAGCAATGGGTAGAACTGTTAAGGCAGTGAGTATAGAGAACGCCACATAAAGTAGATGCCACATAATTTGGGCCCCAACGGCCTTATTACTGGGCCTAACACACTAGTTTGGTGGATCTTCTCAATCAAACAGAGCAGCTAACCTTGGAACGGCTGGCATACCCACTAGAGATCCATGACAGGAGACCTCCTTCCAGGGTTGGATCCTTGTCCAAATTAGGAATCATTGGTGCCTGAAGCTTCCCCGGTTTCTGCCTGAACATCATAGCACATAAAATATCTTTTTTAACCGATTGATCTAGAATACAACTTTGACCATAGTACAGAATGATACACACTACTTTTGTGGAACTTGTCTACACCCCCTCAACCTTCTCCCCAGGAGTCAACATCTTAATATACTGGTGCTCTCCGGTCTCAAGCACCTCAACAGAATCCCCAACCCTCAACACAAACTCCTCCTTCACAGGAACAAGCTGCATCCCCAAACACGCATTAGTCCGATCCCCATCATCAATCCGCCGATACGATTTCAGCGTCCGATCCGGCTCAGCCTTATGTCTATCCCCAGAAAGAGGATCAACATTAGGAAGTCGGCACCGAACAGTCCGACAAGAAGAATGAATCTCCGTGCCGCCAATAGTAAGCCGCTTCCAGTAATCTTCCTCAAAAGCAGACGGGCCTTGGACGATGATGTTCGCACGGAAGCGGCGGATGCTCAGTCGTGGGATTGCGTAGGCGCAGCGTGCTGCTACGTCCCGGTGACTGGATATGCTGAGCAGGTGGATTGGATACGCGTCTGCAAAGGCTGTATTTGGCTGGAAACCTAGGTCTGCTTTGCGCGGTGCGTTACGGAAGATCTGCCGTGAATGGGGTGCACTGGCGCGGAAGAGGGTCAGGGTGTTTTTTGATGGGTCCGACCCTAGATATGCGTGTAACGATGCTGGGAGCAGTCTGCCGTAGTCATGGGCTAGAGGCTTGTCTTTCCAGATCTTGACTGGGACTAGTGGGAACTTGGAGTCCGCGGGTGGAAGCAGCGGGACTTGGAACGTCTGTTGGCTTTTGAGGAACTTGAGTGCCATGCCCACCTTGATGGGTAGGCCCTTCCATCCAGATGCTGGCATTCGCGGATACGATATCAACAGCACACCCTGCGACTTGACTTCCGACAGGTCTGCATCATAATCTGGGGCAGACGGGTCAGGAACCCAGATCTCGGGATGGATCAAGGCTAGACGGTTGAAGCCTGCGTTACGCAGGGTGCGAATATTCCATTCATCATTGTTGTACTCTGCAAAGACGAATTGTCTATCAAATTCAAGCCCGGTTTGTACGACGTTCGAGACTTGCAGCTCGACCGCACCGCAGGATTTGAGTGGGTAACTGAACAGTGCCTTTACGCGCCAGGACGGGCAGCCATGATCATCTTGATCGCTGGGTTGGCCCTGGCTGTACTTTGGGTCGAATTCATCGTCCAGGTTGCTTTGGCCTGGCGGCAGTCCTAGGCGGCGACATCCTTTGGGATTGATTGGTGTTTTCAATGTCTTCAGTGTTTTTAGAACAAGAATAAGCACAGATAGAAATAATAGGATGATCGAATTTGGGAGAATACCTCCTCCGAAGGAAATATTGACATTGGACATTGGTGAAGTATGCAAGACTCGAGATCGAGATCGAGAAGGGAAAAAAAATCCCACTCCCGGATATCCGACCCGTCAACATCCCACTGCCCTGTCCAGGTGCTTACGATGGCATTTTATGTGTCATTTTTAGGATGAGATTGAATACAGCATTAGAGCTTGAATTCATTTTCTTATTTTTCTATTAAATTTGTCTTTGCATTGGCTTTGCTGCCAGCCATCCTGATGCGCCCATGAGCATCAACATGGACCTTCTCGGTCTCGACGGTCTCGAAGGGTTTGACGAAGACACGCGTGAGTAATTCTCCAAATGTTTTAGAAAAAAAAAACAATAATACAAACATTAAACTATTCCTCAGCGCCCGTGGTCTTGATTTCAGCATCGCAGTCCCTCAACGCGTCGGCCGCCACCCGCGACCCGATCGCGACGGGTCTGGCGCGTCTAGACGAGGCTCTGAATGACCTCCCAGACCAGCCCAATCAAGGCGGCATCCTGCGTGGACATGTTACAGAAATATTCGGCCCCCCAGGCGCCGGGAAGACCTCGCTGGCGTGAGTGCACCCCTATCCACACCGCCAGAGTCCGATCTGATCCATTTACAGGTTGAATATTGCATGTAATGCACTACGTGACGGCAAAGTAGTCTGGATTGGTATGTTCCTGCTAGTTCCCCGAGTCAGCTGCGCTGTCCTACTCACACCGTTAGATACGGGATGTCCCTTGCCTAGTCCCCGGCTCGAGGAGATGTCCGTCAACCTCGATGACTTTATCTATTTCCGGGCGCATACGCTAGCTCATCTTATAGCTCTGCTGGCACGTCCACCAAAGGGGTTCCCACCGTCGGAAACAAACCTTATTGTTGTCGACTCTGTGTCGAATTTATTCCCCGCTTACTTCCCCAGCGCCCAAGAGCTCAAGGATCAGCTTGCCGAGGGAAAAATCACGGATAAAGCACACCTGCAATGGCTGCTCAATCGCAAATGGAACATTACCGGCGAGCTAGCCACACATCTAGCTAGACTCGCCGCGAGGAATATCGCCGTGTTGGCTATTAACCAGTCCCACACGAAAATCAAGCCTCAGTCTCACGCGGTTCTGCAGCCGCTCTTGTCCGGCAGCGCGTGGGAGGCCAGCGTGCAAACACGCATTGCGGTGTATCGTGACCTGCCAGATGAACGATTTGCAGAGGTTGAGAAGCGCGCGGGTAAGCCATTGCCCGAACAAGCCGAGGAGCTGCTCGTTGCGTTTCGCATTGAATCGGTATGTCGATGTCTCTGGTCTGTTGAATGCGATTGTGCCTCTAATTTACCTAGGATGGTCTTTATGAAATAGAGAGAAAGGAATCACTGCCCTCCGAGCCTTTGAGTCCCTTGACAAAGTCTCCTCCCGACTTTGAGTATTATGATCCTCCTACCCCGACCCCTTCGCCTATATCCTCTGTGCTGTCTTCTGCACCACCATCTCCAGAATTGAAGTCTCCAAGCCCATTGCCATCTAAGCCGGTGTCACCAGAACAGCCCGTGCAGGCACCAAACAAGAAACGGAAAGTGGAGGAAGTAGCCGACAGTCAGGATGAAGAATCCGAGGAAGATGTCCCATGGACAGCCGAGGCAACTTTGAACACGAATCAATCGTGAAATCATATATTATTTCGAACAATTGTTAGCTTATTAGCATCATAAGATGATAGTACAGAATACTAAGATGTCTTTTTTTCATATCTTTGTTGGGCATCTCTTTCATCTACATGTATCTATTTTTGGGTTATTCGTTTATAGACTATGTTTTTCCCACATGCAAGGATGAAAATAGCCCACAAAATCAAATCCTTCGAATCCTTTCCAATTCCTACCATTTAGCAAATTAGAAAATAGCCGAATTAGGGAATTAATCTCGGAGGCGCCGATGCCGGACTATTGAATGTTTGGACTCGACGCCTCCCCCTTCCCCCAGGGTTACCCCAGACTTCCCAAGGGTTGACCCTGGAGTTGAACGCCCCATGAAACACACTATGAGCACCTTGTGAACATCCTGTGAACACCCTTGAATACCCGAGGCTTCTTTCGTTTGTTTCTCTTTCACTCGAAACGAGTCCAAAAATTGGTCTGCATGACGCGGCATTGACCTGTACGACCAGTCCACATCCCACACTGCGTTCACTCTTTCGCGTTTCTTCTTCTTTCCCTTTTTTGAAAATTCCTTCATTCCCCCGTTTGTCCATAAGAATATGTGGAAATACCAAACAGGGTGAACCAGACTCCCTCCTCGAGTCCGGTCGCTCATATAGCTCCTCCCCAAAGCCCCGAATGAGTCTCTTCTACAACAATGTCCAACGTTCCCCAGGACCTGCTGGATGGGATATCCGGCTCCCTCGCGAAAGAAGGTGACATACTACAGATGATCCTCGCCGTTTTCATCGGATTATCATGCTACAACGTCGCTGAGCTGGTTATACTCGTCCCAGCTACCTTCCGCCGCTGGCGTGGGCTCTATTTCTGGTCCTTGCTTGTCTCAGGAGTGCTAGGCGTCGTACCATACTCAATTGGCTTCCTGATGAAGTTCTTTACTCAGACTGATTCCGTGCTGTCGGTCACTGTCCTGACTATCGGCTGGTGGACCATGGTAACTGGCCAATCGGTGGTGCTTTACTCACGACTCCACCTTGTGCTACGGGACGAGCGCATGCTGCGCCGGGTATTGCAGCTCATCGTCGCAAATGTCTTGCTCTTGCATGTGCCCACGACGGTCCTCACTTACGGCGCGAACATAGTCCACACCGGCGACGCCGCCTGGGTGAATGGATACAACATCATGGAGAAGATCCAGCTGACTGGGTTCACCATCCAAGAGAGTCTGCTGTCAACGCTGTATGTGATCGAGACGGTTAAGCTGTTGCGTCTTGGTGCGGATGTGTCTTCGCGCCCGGATGCACGGATCATCATGTATCAGCTGATCGGGATCAACTGCGCAATCATTGCGATGGATCTGCTGCTTTTGAGTCTCGAATACGCTAATTTATACTCCGTGCAAATCACCCTGAAGGGATTCATTTACTCACTCAAACTCAAACTTGAGTTTGCTGTGCTTGGTCGTCTGGTAGATCTCATCCAGGGTTCCAGACATCCTATTTCTCTCGCTATTGCCGATACATTGCCTCTTTGCTCGATGCAGAGGCCGCCTGAGACGCCGGATCGCAGTGAGGATTCGCCTTATGAGCAGGCTGAGCCGAAGGACTTTTTGGCTCCGCCGGTCGGAGGTCGAGTTATTCAGAGGAGGATGTTTGTGGAGTCTGGGAGGGCGACTTCATTAGCAATATGACGGTGTAAAATATAATGATAATGATATCGAACCAAGCTTGGAACTGCATATTTGGAGGGTCAAAGTCCTACAGGACAGGCCGTATAGGCGGAACGATTGTAAGGAATGGAAATAAATTCGAAATCAGGCGTGGCTCGGACCATCTCCTAGCGCTTCGAAGCGTTCGGCTTTCGCCATCAAGATACAGAGTATGGTGACATGAACTAGACCATTAGGTAGGTAGCCGTCTGTGGCCATGCGATTTGTAATGGGAAAACCGTCAATCACCCGACAAAAAGGAAATGTTTCATTCGAGTCTACCTAAATTATGTGTTCTCGTTCATAGATTGGTCAGGTAGTCCTCGATCTGCTCCTTGGTCAACTTGCGGAACCGTGGTCCCTGAGCACCCTCCACTCCCTCGAAGCCCAGCAGGTGGTCCGCTGGGGGACCGACAATGCCTAGAACGGTGTTAGTCGATATTAACCAGACCCTTGGATACCCAAGCAGCCAGAATGGGAGAAAACGAGGCAGAAACCCAAAACTCACCAATTTCTATTGTGTCACCATTCATCTCACCCTCAATCGTCTCCTTGAGTGTCAACAGCGCGATATGGATGGCATCTTCCAACTCTAGTCCTTCAGTGTACCGTTTCTCGAGGAACGTCTTGGCGCTTGTTGCGTGTTTTCCGATGGCCGTCGCCTTCCACGGGTAGTAGCTGCCGCTGGGGTCGACCTGGTACAGACTGGGCCCACCCTTCTGGATGCCACCAGTCTTGCTAGAGATCTTCTGCTCAGGGTCATCCTTCTTAGCCTCTTCCGACTCAGGCTCCACGCCCTCGTCCCAGCCTGCGACCAACAGACTGACACCGTACGGCCGCACACCACCGGATTGCGTAGCTTCTTGCACTACCCGAGCGACGTCCTGAACCAATATACGAGTAGGAGGGTATTCGTTGTAGATGCGCTTGTAGCCTGTGTGTGAGACCTTGCGGGCCTTGTCGACCAGCACCCGGTAGTCGGGGCCCATGCCGGCGTAGACCATACCGATATCCGGCGTGATCAGGGAGATCTTGGACAGCGAAGGGGGGTCGATCAGAGGCGATGAGGACTTCTTCTCAGTCGCGAGCACAATGCCGTTCGTAGCTATCACGGGGACGGTCAGCTTGGCCCTACGTGGGAGAAGTTGGGCGTTTGCGTACCTTTGATACCAAGGGCAGTCACACCCTGGTTGACCGCGTTCAAGGCATATTCTATATTAATCAGTCATCGATGCCTAAGCTCAGAAACGATGGTTCCATACCAATTTGCACCAGCTTTCCGCTGTAATGGAGCTGAATTAGCACGTTGTCAATTCCATAGGACAAGTCGTCCTTACCTGGGGGAGAATGTAGTCAAGGAGAATGAGTATCTGTCCGCCATGATTCGCTGTCAATAGGAAGAGAAGAGGAGAGGATGGAAAGATCGAAAGAAGGGGAGCTGTGTTGTAGGCAGAGATGGGTGACGTTTGGCGCGGTAGAGCTCACGAAAGGCGGTGACCTGATCGGGATTAGTCGTGGGGTTTGGGACACCTTCGGCTTTTCTGCTTTTCCTCTTCTTCTTGTCGTTCTCTTCTTTTTTTTTTCGACACCTCAGAAAAGAAACAGTAATTCGTCCTCGGCCTTCTTTTGTCAAGGTTCGAGTAAATCTCGATGTGAGACTCAATGGCAGACACACAGCATTATCCTCCACGGGTCTGCCGCATCTGCCTAGAAAGCGTGCTGCCTACTTTCCAACCCTCGGAATTCCTCCAGAAGCCTCGAGTGGTTTATGAATCTTCCGATCCAGAATCTGGCCGTCTGTTGAGCCCTTGTCAATGCAAAGGTTCCTCGCGTTATGTTCACGAGGGCTGCTTGCAGTCATGGCGCCATGCCGACCCCAAATATGGGACGAGAAACTTCTGGCAATGTCCCACCTGTGGCTTCCAGTATCGCCTGGAGCGACTGACTTGGGCTCGGTGGATCAGTAGCGCCACTACCCAGCTAATCCTCACACTCGGCATTCTTTTGTTAACCGTATTCCTGCTTGGATTCATTGCTGACCCCATCATTGATTTTTATTTGGGCCCCGTGGATGTTTACGCCGAATTGGTCGAGGAAGATGCATCCTGGTTGGGACACTTCATTAAAGGGCTCGCGTCTTTGGGCCTGTTGTCCTTCCTCAAGGCAATCTTTGCGCTGTCGCCTTTCCCTTGGAACCTCCGGTCTGTCGCATCAGGGCGCAATTCGGGCCGTAATCGGGCCGCCCAGTTGAACTGGCTAGTGGTCATGGTTGGCATCGGTACTTTCCTTTGGGTATGTATCGTCACATTTGACTATATCTGATTTGACTAACCGCAGACAGGCTGTCTACAAAGGTGTTCGGTCATGGAGTAGACGAACGCTGGAAAAGGCTGGCGAGCGAGTCATGGATGTCCCACTACCAGGTGAGGACAATGATACGGACGTCCCAGTACCGGACGACGCTGGAATGAAGGAAGAATAGTTCCAATGAACTCGCACTACTTAAGTTGCCGTCCTCCTCTGCCCCATGAGACGTCGATTAGTCAATGTGCGAAGAACAATAACTGCCTTCATTAACTCTTGATTGTCTACCTGAGAAGCAGATGATTGGCTCGAGAACGTCTTGTTCTCAAGTCATTCGCTACTTCACCTAATCAGGCAGCGTTCTTGGGGAAGGCAGTCCACCGCTCAATTCTAAAAGAGCGTTCTGACCTTTTGAGTCTGACCTATTAGCGCTTTTGGATTGAGCAGTGGTAAATTCATGTATAGTCCTATTTCCTATTCAGGCTTAGTATCGTCTTATTGTCACATTGTTCATTGTCCATTGTCACGCGCGTGCCTTATTCAATAACTTCAATGCATTATTATGGCAGCACTCTGTCTCGTTTTAAGACCACCTCGTCTCTCTCCCTCTCTTATTTACTCTTCTTCCCCTCATGTAACTCAACATTCATCTCATCTTCGCGAAATGGACGATCTCCCACCAGGGTCCCGTCTCGCGGTTGTCCGCTCTCAAGTCGCGATGGACTCTGAATCCGAGGAATCTGGATCTACTACTCCTACAAACGCAGATACTGCAAACACGGAGACTGGACCATTTCCCGAGGCTGAATCATTCCCTGAGACTGAATCACTCCCTGATGCTGAACCGTTCCCCGAGTACAACGAGTCCGAGTGTGAGATGCTTGCATCTTGCATCGCAGCCGAGAAATGCCACGAGGAAGCATGGATCTACGCTCTCGGCAAAGCCGTCCAGCAACAGATCCGCATGCTCCATGTCGACCCCAACATCGTTCCATATGTCCAAAGTGACCCGTCTCAGCGCAGCCAGGTTGTCCTCGAACAGCTGCGAGACCTTCTCGCCGACCCGGAAATGCCTCCTGATATCCGCAAGCAATTCATTACTATCATCAACGCCACTCTCCAGTTCAACCTCGTCATCTTCCACCAAAGCCCAGAGTTTCTGGCTCCCAAAGAAATTGAAGACGCAGAACTTGACCTCGAGACCATTCTCAACCACGTCGAATTCATCGGAGAGATGCTCAGAGAGCAGCTGGAGACTGCCGAGCAGGTTTCTTTCGCCCTGGAGGACGTCTCAATGGAGGCTACCTCGACCTACGAACGTCTTTGCAAAATGGCGACTGTGTTCGCTAAGTAAGTACCAATACCCTTTGTTTCTTGTCTACCGTCTGCTTCAGCGCCTCTAATACGCAGTGAACAGGGCCATGAAGAAGCATCGTTACCTTGAACGACGACTGCTTGCCTTGTACATGGACATGTATGAAGAATGGGTCCACAATCCTTTCCTCCTTCTGCGCAACCGTCAACTCTTGAACGAGCAAAACCCTACCCCCGCACGCACGAAGCTTTCGCGTCGTGTCCTTGCCATCTGGGAACTGATGAACAGCTGCATCGAAACCTACGGTACCTTGACCTGGCTCACTCTTGAGATCAAACGACAGTACTTTACACCAATGACGGGTTATCTTTGTGACTCGCCAGAGATCTGGGAGCACTGCTGGGATCGATACCAGGCACTTGAGAAGGATCGACACAAGGCAGCCGAGCGGGATTTGTCTCGATACGACACCTTCTGAATGATGGAAGAGCCACTGAACCATGACATTGCATGGAATATGTTCTCAATCTCTACGATTCTACGATTCGTTTTTACTGTTTCAACTGTTTAAATACCCCAGATGCAATGTTTCAAGCGAGTGAACAAAGGCATAACGAAATTCAACGTGAAAATTCTATTCCAAACCTATCATCCCCGTAATCTCAAGCCGTACTATCCTTATAAGCCCCAAGCTTAAACAACTTCTTCGCATTCTCCCTTCCAATCTTCAACCGATCGGTATTCGACATCTCCGCCGAATCAAACCACTCACACGCATCCCCGAACGTCTCAAACGGATAATCAATCGAGAACAAAATCCGATCAGCCCCAACCTCAGCCATACAAAAGTGCAACGTAGTAGTCGAGAAATGTCCCGACGTCGTAATCCACAAATTCTCCGCAAAGTACTCCCGAATCGTTCGCTTACACGTCTCCCCAAGTCCAAGGACCTTCTTCCGATCCTCAAACCAGTGGTTAATCCGCCACATATCAAATGGTATATGCTCCCCCAAATGTCCAAGAATAACCTGCAGTTTCGGGTTTCGGTCAAATACCCCGTTCGTCACCATCCCGAGAACATGTAGACTGACTCCGTGCGCGAATGACAGCGGAGGCCCGATTAGCCATTTTCGATCAGCCCAGAGCTTGTCGTAGATCGTGCCTGTCGGGTTGCGTGGGTGTAGGTACAGCGGTACGTCGAGCTCAGTGCATGTGGCCCAGAATACGTCCCATTTCTCGTTGTCGTAGAAGACCATGTCGTCGCCGTCGACGCCGGCGCGCTGCGTGTCGTTCACTAGTGCGCCTAGGAACCCGTGCTGTGTTACGCAGCGTCGGAGCTCGGCTGCTGCTTCTTGCGGGTCGTGCATGGAGAGGGTGCTGGGTGAGTTAGCTGGATGTATACATACTTATCATCGATGGGATGAGATGTAGTAATTTCCATTCTGGATTTAGGAGCTGCAACTTACGCAAATGCGGCAAACCGATCCGGATGCGCTTTCACTTTCTCCGCGATGTAGTCATTGATCTCAACCGCGAGCGCTTGTGCGTCTTTTGCGTCCCAGATGTCCTGTACGCCAGGTGCCGTGTAACTGAGGATCTGGAGACCGACACCGTGGCGCTCGGCGAAGTCCAGTCGAATTGGACCGACGTCGTTGATCTCTGCTGTGTGCTTGTCTGTGTCAGTTGCGAACATGCCCGCCCACCATTTTGTCTTCTCGTGGAATCGGGGGAGCGCAAAGGCTTCTTCGAGGGCAATTTTGCCGAGCATTTTGGTTGTCTAGTAAGGGAGTAGGAAGGGTTGAGGATGTAGACAATCTCATATGTGTATGTGTATGATTCTCAGCTGCTTTATATCATATGCGGAGACCCCGCACTTCGGAAGCGTCCAGGCATTCGATGCTGTTACACTGAATCATGAGCCCTTTCCATCGGAAAGCTCATCGGATGTCACAGGAAGTACACTACGTATGTATAGTATGTATGCAAGGACAGCATCCGACGGCGGTTCGCTGTCGGGGCGGATGCGGGGAGCGGTTGGCAGCCGAGATGGACATCTTGTTTTCTATTCTAGGTCATTTATACTACATGCTATGTCTAGTCACAGATCGTAGACCAATTCCATGAGCAGGTGATTCCCGTTCAGATTGAACGACCTCAAATCGCTTCTTCATCAATCAGGCCTTTGGCAACCAGATGACGAACATATTCCATAGTCCATTCTTGACACCGCTTGTTGGTGGTCTGGAAATTCGAGTATATAAGCTTAATCCAGATATTACAATACCTCCATAAATTATATGTCATTTTACTCACATCATTGACAGGTGCCATGAAGTTGTGATCCCCGGAGTCGAGACTTGTGCCGCTAATTTAATCTCCCCCCGGGTGGAGTCCATAGATGGAGCCGCATCTGGGGAATCAACGATGTCGGACGAATGGATCCGGCCGATTGGAAAGGTCTGGTCGTGAGGGTTGAGACTGAGGTTGTAATGTCGTTTAAACTCTAGGACATAGCCTGCCATCGGTGCATCAACCGCGTGTATTTTGGTCCCCCAGTCGGGATTGGTAGCTGATGGGACAAATATTGAGAAGTGTGCTCTTTGGAAGGTGTATTGCGAGTAGAGATGATATAAATTGTTCTTGTTACCATACTCCTAGTTTATTGTAGAGAGAAAGTACATGCGAGATGATTTAGAGGCTATCACGATGTGGCTAACCGCTCCAAGTACCTACCTAATGCTTGACGGGATAATTATACTCAGCTTGGGTACATAGATTCTAATTGAAATAGGTATCAGAAGTAATTGATTTGTTCAGACGACCACTAATCCATATGGTCGCGTCGACTCCGAAAAAAAGGAGATAAAATGAGACCTGCGAGTCTCAACCATAGCAGTGTAGAATATCATTTCTCAGCAAACTTAATTCCGCATTCCTCCTTTGGGCGACAAGTCGCAGAATCATTCCATTCGGGAAAGGGAACACGACTGATCTTTTCGCCCTGCCCATCAACCATCGTAATATCAAACCGCGTCAAAGCATAAGCAACCATGAGCTTCATACTCAATGTAGCAAGTCGTTGGCCTTTGCAAGCATGCGTTCCCGCACCCCAGCCAATAAACGGTGTTTCCCTGTCAAGTACCCGAGACGGATCCCAGCGGGTTGGTTCCGAGTAGTACTTCGGGTTGAGTGCTGTATCCGAAAATGGATACACAACGAGAGATCCCGAGGGGATAACGTATGGCCCAATGGTAAGATCTGGACCGGTGTTCTTTCGCACTGCTGTGTATGGCTGTGAGGTGCGCAGTGTTTCACGTATGCATAGGTCGAGATTGGGTGTTTGGGATTCCCAGGCTGTGAGTGGGATTTCTGAGAGCGTTTGGATGAGAGCGTTCCCAGAGAGAGGGGATGGTGAGGATGTGTGTGTAGATATGAAGGTCTTGATCTCCTCTTGAACATTCGAGGACCAAGTTGGGTCCGAGGAGAGGTGCATGATCAGCCATGTCACTAGAGGGGATAACCGTCAGTATTATATTCCGTATTGCTGAATATCAAACTTACCAATTGTTCCAGTGGCACGAGCTCCAGCCAGCGATAGTCCTAGGATACACTTTTGAGAGAGTTAGATCCCCGATCAAAATAGTCGAATAAAAATGTGACAAGAATACATACCCCAAAGATTCGAATTGTACCATCTCCTTCGTCAATCATCTGCTGCAGCATATCATCCCTCTTAATCCCGCTCCTCTTCCTGTTGTGAATGGCCACTTGAACAATCCAGTAAATTTGAACAGAAGCAAAGAACTTCTGGAACAAGGCTGGGGCAGGCAACCAAGGAAACCAAGTTGAGTATGGGTTAGTGATCGAGTCGACAGTATCGACAAGGGACTTCAGACGAGCTGAAAGCACCGGATCATTGGCGATATCAAAGGAAGCAATGCACATGACCAAGTGAAAAGCGACCTGAGGAAAAAGAAATGTGTCTCAGTTTCTCATCTACCAAAGATTGAACTCAGATCCACGCACCTCGTGGAGAGAAGAGCAGGGGTCGAGAATACGCTCGCTACCCCATACATCCATTTTCCGCTGGCATTCTGACAGAATCAATGGAACCACTAGCATGTATATTAGTCAATCTTCTACCTCAATCAAGAACGACATATACTAACATTTCTGGAGATTGTCAGGTCGTTGAATCGAAGCCATTCGTTTGACCACACCATCGACTTGATGGGGATCAAATTGAGCAGCGCCCTAAATGCGAGAAGTTAGTTATTACTAAGAGCAAAATCCACGAGCAGGGACCTTACACTGCCAATCATGATTGAAAATGTGTCATATAGACAGAGACCCTTCTCCTTGAAGAAGACTTGTCGGCCTTCATCCCCGGATAGAACGATGGCGGTATGTTGGAACAGTCTGGTCTGATAGATGGAAGATGATGTAGCCCTGAAGCCATCTTTGATAAAATCAAACCTCTTCTCAAAGAACAACTGGGTGACCTTCCAGCTAGGCAATTGCAAGCGGGGAGGGGAATTGTCTTTTCGGGCTGAGGATGCCACGGGCATGTACAGTACTCGATAGAGCAAGGCAGAGATCAGAAGGATCACTGAGGTCAGACTCCCCAGATCTCGAAGAGTAGCCGACTCATTGCACGAAGCAAGTACCAGTCGAGTCAAAGTGCTCTGCAGCATTGTGAAGAAGTGCCAGAGAGAGGAGTGCTCAGAGATGAGTGTCAGAGAGAAGTAGATTGCAGAAGTGAAGCTGAACAAGATCAACGTCTTTATACGCCGAAAAGGATAGGCCCCGAAGCGGGGGGGAATTCAACGACAATGACATACTCTCCTGCCGAAAGTGAAATGATTGCGCCGAGCCAATGGCCAATTCTCCATTGCTCCTTCTCATAAAATGTCACTGGCCCTAATGTTCGGGGTTTCGGATCGGGTCGACTTGAGATGATTCACACCTTCCCCTGATCCACAGTACTGAAAAAAAAAAAAAAAAAACTACATATGTAACCTATTCTGGTCTTGCCCCATTAAAACTAGGTGCATCTTGAAGCCGCTGTTGGTTTATGTCTCGGATATAGTTAGCATTAGCGCGATGCATACCAGAATTTTGATTGGAGCGGACTAGTAAAGGCGGGCCGTTGAGGCCAAGTTAAGACTGAGGCTTACAATCCTATTTTATTTTTTAAATAAATCTTATAAGAATCTCACCCCGAGCAGAGTTCAGAGCTGAGCGAGAGTTCTGATGCCTCCATACATTGGGGGCGACATCGAGAGGCCTCTTTAGATTAGGTCAGGCATCCAGGGCTGAGACTGTATCGGACTTTTGAAGAGCCAATTATGAATTGAAAATATAGTGGGAAATGGATACTTATTCTCTCGATTATTAATATTGTGGGGTTTACAAGGCTGAGTGTCGAATAGAGGCATGATGGAATGGTTGGCCTTGCCTTGGTCCTTCCAGGGTATGTGAACCCTGAATATTCTTATTTCCTACAATCATTACATGTATGCATGATTCCTGCTCAGGTGACTCTTTCCTAATTAGGCCCTTCTACGGTGATTCTAAGAATTCCAAATGGGCCCAATCAACGTCCGATTTCAGATCCCATGTGGTTGTGTATGATGGGTGCTATAATAGATCAATATCTTACATCCATGGATACGAACTACTCCTCTCACTATTATCTTGTCGATCCATTTATGTCTGACTCATCTGTTGTGGCTTGGTACTCATATAGAGCCTAGGCCTATTTCTTCTCAATTAACAACCCTCATAGGCTGAGATCAGGATCAGATTCGCTTGAATTGGGGTTGCATTTGCCAATTACTTTCTGTGGTTGATGACAATAATACTATGGAAGCTAAACAACTAACAATGACTTTGTGGTCTTCCCCGATTGGCTATGTTATTAGTTTGCATACAAGCGCAGCCATTTATATGTCGCTTAGCGCTGTTGGATGCGCCACAATGCACCCGTCGAGCTGATTGGTTTCAGACCCTGACCTATAATCGAATGTAAGATAATCCATTTACTAATTCTTCACGAAAAGTGCATGAACTAGAATATTGGCAGGCGCCCAATACGAGAAAGAGAACTCCGCATCGCTACATGGGAATTGTTGGAAAGTACCATTGATCCTGGCGAATTTCAACTATCCAAGTACATCACTTCATACAACCCACTTCATACAACCTGCATAAAAAAAATCATCTGGACTCGAGATTGCGATTCGGGCCAAATCCTTCTGTGAGTGGGGGTTAGATTGGGATAGAACTCTTGTAAGTATTTGTTCATTAAAAATACCAATATGCTAGAGTAGATCTATGCTAAAACAGAAAACAAACTGATCTAGTGACATTTTCCCTTGAATCCCTCTCTTCATATGAGGACCGAATTTTACTCCATACCCATCTCGTCAAGCATTAAAATCCCACATCTTGAGCCTTAACCAATTCCTCCCTCTCATAAAGAACCTCCGGTCTAACATCCCTCTGCAACAAATGTCGGTTAAAGAAATACCCAATTTGTCTCAACCCATACCGCGCATGCAACCTCGTCGGCACAGAAAAGACCTGATCCAACTCCTCAAGGGTCTTCCCCTTCGTCTCAGGCATAAACAAAAGCACCATCCACCATCCAACCACACACCAACTTGCATGCCAACCAAATGCCCCCTGTATTGTAAATGCAGTGCGCAGAGATGGCCACGTCACTCCCAGAATAAAATTACAGAACCACATCGTTGCTGTGCCTAGCGCCATTCCGTATGACCGAACGTACAACGGGTATACTTCGGCGGTGTATGTGAACGGCACGGGTCCCTCGCCCGGTGAGTAGACTATGCCGAAAAGATATGTTCCCAAAGCAATGCAGGCGAGACGTGCACTGTGGCTGCTCTCTGGGATCCAGAAGCTGAACCCTGTGAATAACATTGCCATAGACATGAGTGGGAAGGTGAGTAACAGGAGATTGCGTCGACCGAATGTGTCGATTGTGTAGATTGCCGGTATTGATTAGAGCCAGTTAATGAGTCCCCAGCCTAATGAGGCGGCTGGAGCGGCCGGTGGAGAAAATTTGGCCTATGATTTTTTTGTTGATGTTTTGTTAGAGAAAAGGTAGGCTCGATAGCTTAGACTGACCTCGAGAAATATCTCGGAAGAATAGTATGAAATAACGTTGACGCCACAGAACTGTTCAAGTCAGTTCTCTCTGCAATTACTTCAGTATATCTTGCTGAAAATCCACACTCACTTGCTGCATAAACATGACAATCTGAGATGCCAACATTGCTCGCCGATTTCAGGGGACTTTAATCAGTTCCAGCATCTTGTTACGTCCAATATTCATATTATTCTCAGCCTCCAGCATGGTATGCATGTAGTACAGGTCACGAGCTGCCTGGATTTTATGATTCCGCAGCGTACAGATCGACCTGTAAGCACGGTAATACTGCTTCTGATGCATGTACCAATGCGGCGACTCGGGACAGGCAAAGACAAAACAGCAAACGACTAGAGCCAGGAACATCGCCGAGGCCATCATACAGCGCCAATTTAGGCCGACGATGGTACTCGAGTTGACATTGTAGAAGATGAGGTCCGCCGCATAGCCGACCATAATCCCAAAGGCCGTCCACATCTGCCACTGCATGACCAATGCACCACCACGGATGGATGGAGGCGCCGTTTCGGCCGCGTATATCGGCACAGTCGCTGATTTGGGGCCGATGCCGAAGCCTAGCATGAATCGTGCAACAAACATCGCCCACCAGGTTGCGACAAATCCCTGCCAGAGACATGTTATCGCAGACAAGGCGCATGCTATGAAAATCGTGCCGCGGCGTCCGAACCAGTGGTTGAATGGGACTGTTAGCCAGGAACTGATTAAGGCGCAGCAGAGGTATGGTGCTGAGTTGACTAGACCGACGAGCCAGGCACTTCGAGAGGAGTCATCGCCGATGCCGAATTGGTGTTTGTAGAATATTTGTGCTCCGTTGACCACCGTTTGGTCTGTTATTGTCAGCAAGGGTATTCTTGGGGGGTTGGGAATTTCTCGGACTCAACTGCTACTTATCCATCCCCTGAACTGTAGCAGATAAAGAACACAATGTAATGACAGCGTACATTTTCCATGGTTGTGACCAGCGATGCGTGAATTCCCGGCCCAATATTCTCTTCTCCTGGTTTGTTAGACCAGTGACATTTGCATATCGTTCCGGAGACTGTGCCAGCACAGCACCCAGCTCGAAGGCACGGATATCGAACTCATCGCCCATCTCGTGAAGCTCAGCAAACGTGCGCCCTTGATTCCGTAGTTCGGTATGGCTGAACCCAGCTAATGGATTGGAGAGTTTGGCATTGAGACTGCGCCGTGCTCGCTCGGCAGCTGTTCCGAATGGCGGTTGCGGTACAGCTTTCTCGGACAGCGTAGCGTCAATTTTCTCCTTTTCTATCATATCTATATCTTTGGGAAGTATATGGAGGAAAATAAGCAAAACACATGACTTTGGGTCTCGACCCTCAAGGATATGTATGGAGTACATCAATTTGTGTGTATAGGAACATTTAGGTGGGTCTATCAAAGAGTCTATCAAAGAATGGGGCCATGGGATTGGGGCAAATTACTAGATGGGGGTGCTCTTGGAAGTACTGGCAAGGGTAGTGCTGATTGCAAACAAAGGATCATGATATGCTATTTGCCCCATTTCGGGCTGTGCCCGCACGGCTTATTGGCAATAAAGCCAAGTAGAATAAAGGGCCGAGTGGATTAAAAACTTGATAGAGATAGTGGGAACTACTACAATATACGGAGTATATAACATTGTAGTCCCCATCAATCAGCGCTTCCATCTAGGACACGATCTATCCCGTAAGTACTACAGGGCTACAATCCTGCAATGACCAAATATTGTAGACTGATGATGCGACGAGATACATACCTGGCTTTTTTTGTGAATTCGGAAGGATTGGAAAGAGATGAATGCATTACGAAGTGAACAAAACAGAAGAATATGTTTATTAGAAAGGTAGCAATTATATTCATGGTCCAAGACCTAGTTCTATATGAAGAGTGAAAATCCGGAAAAATCTGTGAAAATCTGAAATCATGTTAGCAATGATCGCATAGACTCGACAAGAGAAATAAAGTCAAGAAGCTCTATCAGATAACATTTATATAACAATTTTTATCAACAATATAGTTCAGAACAGGTCTGTGTGAAAAGGTCACTCATCATAAGAGCGGAGGTTTAAAAAAAAATAAACCTAAAAAAATTTAAAAATCAAAAACAATTCAAACTCACATTTTGAAATTGAAGCTATCCCGTCGATGAAAATTCATCATATCGGGACAGCTGGGCATGGAGATGTATACCCTTTGGTAGAAGCTTGGCAAGCCGAACAAAGCTTCATTATGCTATGGGCTTGCCATGTACAACCCCAAGGTCGATAGGGTCAAGGAAACAAGCCATTGAAGCTGTTAAAAAAAATAAAAAGAGATATATTTGATGAAGATGAAATGAAGGGAAGAAGAAAAAATGAGAGCGCGTTAAATAGTAAGCGGAGGGTTGGTTTGCACTGTTTGCAACCTCAAAAAAAAAAGTGGAAGATGCAATTTACCAAGGTCGATTCTTCAGTTTTGGGTGAAATTATTTTGGTATACCTGTTTACTCAGAATATCTTTTCGCTACTGGAATCCTCTCTCAAAAAATAATGAACGATACAGAGAGCCCCAGACTGGAGGAGCAACAGAGTAAGATCGTCCTGAAAAAATACCCCAAAGAGTCTCGACTAATCGATATCTACAATATACAGCTCCTACCAAGTCTCCCTTTGCAAATGTCCGCACCGATGGCCGAGCCTTTAACTCTGCCAATTGGCGCATGAAGGTTGAAAGCCCAGCAACACCATCGCGTACCAATGCTAGCCCAAGCGCGAGCCCCAACCCCAATACCTCCCGCGCAGCCTTCAGTCGGCCCGGAGCGCACGTCCCCCAAGCGATTAACGATGGCCGCCGCCTATACGTTGGCAACATGCCATACACGGCTAAGATGGAGGATGTGGAGGCGCTGTTCATAGCGGCCGAGTTCCCTATGTATGCCTGCACTTGAACCTGATGGCCTAGCCGTGAATCGCCAACTGAATTCCCAAAATAGCGAGCGCATAGATATTGCCATTGATCCTTTCACCGGGCGGAACCCTTCCTACTGTTTTGTCGACTTGCAAAACAAGGAACATGCCGAGCGCGCCATGACCGAGCTCGATGGCCGCGATATGTTGGGTCGCCCGGTCAAGATTAAGCCCGGTGTGGCCAAGTCTCAGGAGCGCACTCAGAACCCACCTGAGCCGTTCCGCGTTGATCGTTGGCGTCAGCAAGAGAGACCTAGCTTTGCTAAGGTCAACAGTGACTCTAGCAGCCGCGTGTATGTCGGTGGACTGCCGCGATTGACCGACCATGGGGCTGTGCAGAGCAACATGGAGTTGTTCTTCAAGGGATTCAAGATGTAAGTTTACATGGCTTGGATTTCTGTCGCGTGATCAGCACTGATGCCCCCCCGTATTTGTAGTGAGAATGTCAGCAAGGTCTTCGTCCCTCACCCCGCTAAGCGGTTCGATCCCGGCGAGCACTACTATCTGTTCGTCGATGTGGGTACTCCCGAGCAAGCCCTGAAAGCTATGGATACACTGAATGGTCAGGAAGGACCATGGGGTGGTCCACTACGTGTACAGTTTGCTCGTGGTCCCAAGGAGACCTGATCTAAGTACAGGCACTTGCCTAAAAAGAAAAATAAGTATTATTAATGATAGGACGTGTCACATTGCATGAGCTATGATACCTGAATAGAATACAGAATTACATGCATAATTATCTAATTTCTTAGTGCCCGCTGTTCCAAGGTTTATTTGTTGATACAAGATTAGTCGGTTGACAACGTAGGGCTCGAGGGATCCGAATATCTTGGTTTGGTAGAGACAATATTGAAGCTGTTATATATCGGATAAAACTGACTATGACACATTTGTCGCCGATAGCCGGACTGGCCGGTCCTAGGGCCACTTTTCTTCTATAATTCGCTCATCCGCACACCCGAGGATGATACCACCCCAATGAGGTATTCATTCGTCAAGTCCGTGGGAAATATTGCTCATGTTGTGTCGAAGACCGGCAACTATATAGTTTACTATATGGGTATATCTACAACACTAGCCCATAAAGGACACCGGTGTGATGAATTCGGGAAGAGAAGTGTAAATTCCAGCTTTTCTAGGGTTAGTAAGTAGATTTGCTCGCCTTATATAGAACATCTGCGTATAAATATGTAGTTAATTCTCTCTGGATTGCCTAGTAAGCCCGGGTATAAGCGCTCGTATAACAGCTGCAGACATCATGAAGAGTTAGTATGTATATATATGAACGCCGAATATACATCCATGGATACGTAGTGTTTTATCTATTTTAGTGTATAGTTTAGATAAGAGTTAGCAATAACAGATGAAGAAATCTGTAAACTGGGTCTTATATATGCATAAAACAAGACCTATCATCGATATCATATCCAATTCCAAGAAGTTCAAGTGGATAGATTCACGATGAGATGACGTTAGTGGGGAATCCAGACTCACCGCATTATGCGCCTCCCTGAATTCTGTCTCTTTTGTTTCTTCTGTTCTGTTTCTTTTGGTTTTTTAAATCTTTTTAAATCTTTTCTTTTCTTTGTGAATTCATATTATAATCCATTCCTGCAGGTCATATTCTCAATATTCTTCTTAACACCCTCATGTTGGGTTAAGTTAAGTTCTTGCTTCATTGGTCTTCCGGCTTCGGGTCGGAATTGCCCCTAATCTTCCCGAGATTCTTGTATTTGCCCTTCTCCTCATATAACATCAACCTCAAAATGTCTTCAAAAAGTGTCCGAAGCCAGCATAAGGCATTCGTTGCAAGTGTGAGTGGAATCCCTCTCTGTTTTTGCCGTTTGATATTCGCGGGGTTGTTACGTTGTTACTTTGCCTTACTTTGCCGAGGTATTGCGTGTATGTGGGCTAGATTGATTTACGACTATTGATCTCTTATGTTGGAAGTATGAGATGCCTCAAATAGCCTTTGCCTGGATATTATGCAAACGCGAGCAAGTAGAGGTGACTGTGCAGTACTTTCTCCGCAATTCTACAAGTTTGGGTCTATGATACCTCCTATCTTGTCTACCTCCTGTTTTCTTCTCTTTCCCACAACATCCCCACTATCAAATATTCTTGCGACTTCATTTATTTTTGAGAAAAACAAAAAAAACAAAAACAAAAATGTCAGCTGTTAACTTTGCTACGCAGTCCGACGACTCAAAGATATGTGTTGTCATGGTGGGCCTCCCGGCCCGAGGCAAGAGTCTCATCGCCGGCAAGGGTAAGTGAACCAGCCATCCCGTAAATGAACTTGTGAGACTGACTCTTGACAGCTATGCGCTATCTGGGTTGGGTCGGTGTCTCTGCACGTGTCTTTAATGTGGGAAGTTATCGCCGCTTCAGCACCCCACAGCCACAGGCGGCCTTCTTTGACCCTCACAATGCAGAAGGCGAACGCATGCGCCGAGCTGCCGCGGAGGCTGCCATGTCAGACATGCTTCAGTGGTTTAACGCCGGGAAGGGTGTTGTGGCTATCTTGGATGCTACTAACTCCACAAAGGATCGCCGCAAGTGGATCTATGAGAAATGTACCGAGGCTGGTATCGAGGCTCTCTTTGTTGAGTCGATTTGTGATGACGAAGATCTGATCATGACCAACATCAAGGAAGTCAAAACGACATCCCCAGACTACAAGGGCCAAGACCCTGAAGTGGCGGCGCTTGATTTCCGCAACCGCATTCGCAACTATGAAAAGGTGTATGAGACCATCGATGATGACGAGAAGAAGTACACTTACGTCAAGCTCATCAACGTGGGGTCGACGGTCATCATCAACCAGATCAAAGATTATCTGTCCAGTCGCCTAGTCTATTATATCCAGAATATTCACATCAAGCCTCGTTCAATCTGGCTATCAAGGGTAAGTCAAAAGATCAAAATTAAGGATTATTTCGAAGCGGGACTGACGAAAATAGCACGGTGAATCCGAATTCAACCTGACCGGCCGGATTGGAGGCGACGCTAACATCTCCGAGCGCGGCGAGGCATACGCCCGCGCACTCCCCGAGCTAATGCGCAAGTCTGGTATCCCAGACAACACCAAGATCGTGATCTGGACCTCAACTTTGCGCCGCACTATTCAGAGTGCCCGCCATCTCAAAGCAGATACTGGCTATGAGACACTGGAGTGGAAAGCCCTGGATGAGCTGGACTCGGGCGTCTGCGATGGTTTGACCTACGAGCAAATCGCTGAGGAGTACCCTGAGGATTTCGCCGCCCGTGATGAAGACAAGTACAACTACCGCTACCGCGGTGGCGAGTCCTACCGCGACGTCGTCATCCGCCTTGAGCCCATCATCATGGAGCTGGAGCGCAGTGAGAATGTGATTATTGTTACCCACCAAGCTGTCCTCCGCTGCATCTACGCATACTTTATGAATATACCCCAGGAGCAGAGTCCCTGGATGGAGGTGCCTTTGCATACTCTTATCAAACTCACGCCCCGCGCTTACGGTACCGAAGAGCAGCGTTTCAAGGCTGATATCCCCGCTGTGTCGACCTGGCGTGGGAAGGGGACTTCGGCGAAGCACCAGGATTTCCCTACCGAGGGAGAAAAGAAAGAGGACACAGAAACCAAGCATTAGGGATGTGTTGATCTGCATCGGCGTGGCGTCACCTGGATGTGATGGGAATTCGGACTGCATGAGATATTCAGATACCAAAAAATATGGGTTTTGTTTGATTATACGTTACATACTTTAAATCTATTCTTCGAGTCGTGTTCCTCGCCGGTCTATCGTAATACTCATACCTCGTTGGAAAGTTGAAGTTCATTTTGACACAGAATGACATCCATGGATGGTTAGCTACCTGAAATGTTCTTTCTCAGTTACAACTCGCTTTGAACGAGCAAGCTACGCCTTATTTCAAGTAGCGAAAATTTGTTATCAACAACCAACAAGAGAAGCCAAGATCTCATTCTACCTGCCTCCAGGGCCCAGCCCAACCAGATATATGCTGACTCAGAACTGACTCAGCTCCGGACGTCATGCGGAGAGCTCCAGTAGCAGCGCCCCTCGAACCTCCAGCGGAAGGAATTGAAGACAGCACGCCCATGTTGTCAGCATTTACCGCGCGGCCGCTCGTGGAGCTCAAGCCGCGCGACAAGTCCCGCATCGACTCGGTCCTAGCCTACGGTGACCGCCTCCTCGCTGGCCTCAACAATGGCAACCTCCGCATCTACCGTGTTACCGACGACGGCAAGACCGAGCTCCTCCGCGAATTGGAGAAATTCTCCCGATACAAGATTGAGCAGCTCGCCTTGATTAAGGAGGCCAATGTGCTGGTTTCTCTTTCTGGCGGTTATGTCTCGCTCCACGATGCGCAATCCTACGAGCTTGTTGAACAGCTAGCTCAAACGAAGGGCGCTTCTGTCTTTGCCATTACGTCGAATGTTGTCAATGATGCCGATACAAATGTGCCCGCTATTGTTTCCCGTCTGGCAGTTGCTGTCAAGCGGAAGATTCTTATGTGGGCGTGGCGGGACATGGAGCTGGAACGGGATACCGCTGAGCTGAGCTTGGTTAGTGGGGTCAAGACTCTCACCTGGGTTGCAGCTACACGGCTAGTGGTTGGGCTGAACTCGAGCTTTGTCATGGTCAATATTGAGAGTGGCCAGTTCACGGACCTGGCTGGGCCGGGTAGCATTGAGGAATCGGGCCGGTTCACGGGCGTTGGTGCCGCAAGCATGAGCTATATTGGTATGGGAGGCATGGTGCCGCGGCCGCTTGTGACGAGACTGCGTGAAGGCCAGATTCTTCTGGCCAAGGACATCAACACCAATTTCATCGATGTCGATGGCCAGCCTCTCGGTCGGAAGCAGGTGCCTTGGAGCCATGCCCCCGTAGAGCTTGGATACTCGTACCCATTTTTGTTGGCTTTGCACGACTCATCGAAGGGTGTGTTGGAAGTACGGAACCCGGAGACCTTGTCGCTACTGCAGTCTATTCCATTGCCGTCGGCTAGCATCTTGCACATTCCGCAGCCGAATATCAGCCTCGCTCATGCCGGTAAAGGGTTCCTTGTGGCGAGTGACCGCACCATCTGGCGCATGGAAGCTCTGAGCTATGATACCCAGATTGATGCTTTGGTTGATGGTGGTTATCTCGATGAGGCCATCAGCTTACTCGGTATGCTGGAGGATGCCCTTTTACGGGATAAGCCTGGTCGACTACGTGCGACAAGACTTGAAAAAGCGCAGAGCTTGTTCGCCTTGAACAAGTACCGGGAATCTTTGGATCTTTTTACTGAGGTTTCTGCGCCCCCCGAGAGCGTCATTCGCCTATACCCTCGCTTGATTGCAGGCGATCTTTCTACAGTTCCGGAGCCTGAAGCTCCGAATGGAAAGGCGAACGGGTCCCAGAGTGATGGGTCGTCCGATGATGTTCCTGCTGGACAGACATCCACGCACGCAGCCTCTATTATATCATCTGTGCGAAAGCCCGATGAAGGAAGCGATGCTAGCAGTACCCGCGGAGACGACAAAGGTACGTCAAGCTCACATTAATTTTGAATCCATGCTAACCGGTTATAGGTCTTCGAATTGCTGTCCGCGAGCTACAAGGATACCTGGCAGATGTTCGCCGACGCTTCCAGCGTTTCCTCAACCCCGATGGATCTCTCAAAGCTGCTGCACCAGTTGAAGCCACAGATGAGGCAAGTGACTCGGTTCTTAAGCTGCTGGATTTCCCCTCTCCCGACGAGTTCGCCACACAAATTTGTGCCAAGGCACGGTTGGTTGACACCACTTTGTTCCGTGCACACATGTTCGCGACGCCATCACTAGCTGGATCCCTCTTCCGCATTGCCAACTTCTGTGACCCAGAAGTAGTCATGGAGAGACTCGAGGAGACTGGTAGATATAACGACCTAATCGATTTTCTTTACGGCAAGAAATTGCATCGCCAAGCACTTGAATTGCTCCAGCGCTTTGGACAGACAGATAACGGTCCTCTGAGCGGTCCGACACGCACAGTCGCGTACCTTCAAAATCTACCGCCAGACCAAATAGACCTGGTTCTCGAGTTCGGAGAATGGCCGCTTCGTGCCAATCGCGAGTTGGGCATGGAGATATTCTTGACCGACACTGAAAATGCTGAGACATTGCCCCGTCCACGAGTTCTCGCATTCCTTGAAAAAATAGACACCGCGCTTGCCATTGAATACCTCGAGCATGTCATTCATGAATGGAATGACATGACGCCGGACATACACCAGCGGCTGCTCATCTTATATTTAGATCAACTCACATCCAACAACGAGCAAGGAGAATGGAAGGAGAAGTTCTTGACTATGTTGAAAGAGAGCGAGCAATACTCGCCAGCGAAGATGTTAGATCGGCTCGATCGAGAGGGTACGTTACGCGCTACTCCTATGAAACCAGCCATCACTGACATATCCCAGATCCCAACTTCTACGAAGCCCGAGCTATCCTATTTAGCAAGATGGGTCAACACCGACAGGCGCTCGAGATCTACGTCTTCAAACTTGAGGACCACGAGAAAGCGGAAGAGTGAGTGATATATCATTTCTCCAAGAGCAACAATTGCTAACACCAGAAAGATACTGCAACCAGGTCCACCTCGCCGAAAAGACTGAAGAAGAGAATTCCATCTACCTCACCCTCCTTTCCCTCTATCTCTCCCCACCTCACGGCTATGAGCCCCAAAACGACCCCGCGATTGACCTGCTAGCCAAGCATGGCTCACGCCTCCCAGCCGACGCCGCATTGAAACTCATACCGGACACACAGGCTGTGGAGAAACTTGAGTTCTATTTCAAGGGCCGCATGCGCGCTGCAAACTCGGGTTTCAATGAAGCGCGCATCGTAGCAAACCTGCGCAAGGCACGGGATATGCAGATCCAAGCCCAGCTCGCTCTTGGCGAGGGCATTCGTGGTGGAGGCACGCGGGCTCGCCACGTCACTGTCACCGAGGAGCGAATTTGTGGCGTCTGCCATAAGCGTTTGGGTGGGAGTGTGATCAATGTTTTCCCCGAGTAAGTTTTTTTTCGGTCATTTGTCTTTCTGGTCTGTTCATTGCTGACTTTTTCCAGTGATACCGTGGTTCACTTGGGGTGTGCCAATCGAAAAGCCAGTGTTCGAGCTGGGTAGTGTGCTTGCTCTCCTGCATTCGCGGTCGGTCTTGTGCTAGTTCTTCCTCATGTCCTTGGTTTTATTTTTTTTTATTTCTGGCTCCAGTTTCTCTTTTCATTTGGTTTGTTTGTGTCGACGGAGGCTATCCCAGCGACTTTGATACCCATAGCATCTGCCCATTTCAAGATACATCCTGGTCATGCGATCATGCATCGTCCTCAACCACCTCCTCTCCGTAATTTTCCTCCTCTTTAGCTTCCTGTGCTGAGATCTGACCCTGCACCTTCTTATCCTCTTCCATGCGCTCCGTAAGGAAGACGTTGATCTGGTCCTGCAGCTTGGGTACGAGCGACTGCAGCGCTGATAGGTGGGCTTGCTTGTCCGCTAGTGTGCCGGTTGTGGTTGAGATCACATGCTCAAAGGTCTCAGTGGATTGAGGGGCGGTGTAGACTGCATTGAAGCTCGTATTGGAGGCCATTTTGAAATGGAACAGGAAAGTTGGGTAAATTATTGGCGGAGGAGGGGGAGTCAGCAGAGAATAATGTCCCCAGCTATGCTACCGCCTTTCTTACCGCCTCTCCGCTGATCTAAGCCTCACAGCCGACCTCGGGACTTGGCATTTGTTCCCCAGGGATCCATCCAGGTACGGCTGAATACCAAAATTATATATTACTTGATGGTACTTTGATGATCATACGGTAGCATTGCCGAGGCTAATCTCTGTTGGGTTCTAGTAAGGCAGTAATACCTAGTCTGTATGCGGCCTGGATAGAACACTAGTAACCGGTGGAAATATGGAAAAGAGGAAATCTGTTGGATACAACATAGACCAATCCAGGTGCAAAGGACGACATAAAGCAGTAAAATGAATCTACAAATATAAATTGCAAAGCTATAAACTCCACTGGGTTCAGGTCATATCAAAGCTTAGCCAAGTCTCCGCATCTTTCGTCGATCTGAGATTCTGCCAGATAGAGGTACTAGAGGAAGGGATCGGCAAACTGCCCAGATGTGGCTTTTGTAACGTTGTAAGGAAAAAACCTCGAAAGATAATTCGCCTAAAAGAGATAGTGAGAGAGAGCATGGACTATTCGTTATGAATCCCACCTTCCGATCCCCCAACTCGCCTGGGCGTCAAGTCCCTCCTGCCCCTCGATACCCCCGACCTCCGTCTGATGACGAAGAGGAAGACGACTCCGATGAAGACGAATTGGTTCGCCCCGGATCCTCCGGTAGTGACGCCTCTTCTAATGTGACCACCGTTTCCGCCGCTCCTATCACTCCGATCAATACTCAACTACCCCCCCGGGGGTTACTTCCCTTCACAACCACGCTCGGCCACTTCACCTCATCACCCTATGCCGAACCCAACAGCCCGAAGGCCCTCCGGCCGGGGTCCTTCAGTCGAGCTATCCCGGCACCGATCACGGCATCACTCGCAGGGCTTCTTTGAGCCTTCCCTGCCGACCGCCTCCTCCGACCAGGTCCCTACCGTGTCAGCATCCCGTATTGCCGCACAGGCAGCAATGCAGCAGACAAAAAGGCAACAAAATGCTATAACCCCGACAGAGGATGGTTCTCGTCCCAGGCGCAGTGGAAGCGGCTCACCTCCTCTCATGCCTCCTCCATTGCGTCTCAATCAACCTTCCCCACAACCGCCTCCGCCGTCAGGGAACGTGGCCACGGCAGCTGCGAATGTGGTCTTCCCGCGAGCCGGTGCTCCACCGGTAGAACAACAGCCCGAGAAACAGAAGAAGAAGAAGCTCTTCTCAAAGCCAAAACACATCGGAATCAGCAGTCATAAAGATCTGGGCAAAGACCGTGCTCTTCCTTCCCCGAGCAAGATCAGTGGGTTATCGCGCATGGTCAGCGGCTCAACTACAAACTTGGCCGACCTATCCTCGAACAACTCGTCGATGTACAATCTGTCCAATGCCTCTGTGAGTACAGTCGTCCCCGCAGATCGTCCGCCGCTTCCAGAAAAGGAAAAGGACAAAGACAAGCACAAGCATCATTTCCTGTCGAGGCAGAAACTCAAATTAAAAGATCGCGTCGAAGACCACTTCAACCTCCCTCTATCGTCGGCTTCGAGTAATTCTCGTCCAGCAGACCCCAATGCTCCACAGTCTTTATACTCCTTCACACCTGCGTCTCCGGCTCCTGGAGCGACATTTGGCAAGTCGGTCAGTGGGTTGGATCTCCTGCATGGCGGTCGAGCACTGCGTGAGAAGAAAAAGGAGGAGAAGGCGCTCGCTGAGTCGGAGCAGATGGAATGGCTAGCCAATAATGCCGGCGGACCCACGCCACCCGGTGGCTTCCCAGGCCCGTCTTCAGTTGGTAGTTCGGGGACATTCCCCGACTCTATTCTACGGGAGACCTTGCAAGGGTTTGGGTTGAATAATATGACCCCAGAGGATGCGTGGGACTTCCTTAAGGCGAAGCTGCTGGTCATCTTCGATGGTGAAGATGTGCGCATTGCCATTGAAGATCTCAACAAGCTGGTGCTTGTCCATTTGCAGCGTTGTGTCGTTAAGAGGGCTCCCACGTCTATTGTGATGGACCTGCAAGAACTTCTACGGACTGGATTTGCGACTCTGAATCACAGTTCGCTGATTGGCCTCCCAGATGAAAAGCTGGTCCCGCATCTGGTCCAAGTGTGGCTGCTGGTGTTTGGCACGATTCTGCCCTTTATCCAGGCTGTGTTTCTTCCCTTGGATCTCGAGTTCAAGGGTTGTGGATCCTTGATGACTAGCCGAGAAGCCCGTGAATTCTGGGGCGCACTGTCTGTTGGTGGGACACTCGATGTACGAAGCCTAGTGTTGATAGCCTTCCGTGACTGCATGATCCTGAATCGCTACGATGCTCTCAAAGCAACCTTCTCCCGGCTCAGCCTGGACTCCATCAACTCCGGATTCCCAACGCTCAGCGTCACAGCCAAGAGTACCGGCACTGGAGGTCGTCCTGGCACTGCAGCCTCGCTCGATGCCGGCTTCGGTAGCTACAACTCGCAGTCATCCACGCTTCTCAGCACCGTCGCCGACAGTTATTCCTCCGACGGTATTAGCGCCCTAGCCAACCACCCACGTCCAAAAAGCAGTGACTCTCGCAGTCGTGCTACCTCGAACACATCTTCCAACGCAGATCCCCTCTTCTTTCAGTCTATCGCATCACCTCCAACCTCTAACAAACGACCCGGTCCCACCATCATCCACCGCGGTAGCTCCACCGACTCCTCCCACATCATCACAGAGACCGTCGGCCGCATGCTGCAATGCATCAGCGTTCTAGCCAGCGTGCAAACAGACGACCCTGCCCAGGAGCGAATCGAGGTTCTTAGCAAAGCTCTCAAACACAACTGGCTCGGCCGCGGCCGCACAGGCCGTGACCGTCGTGGCTTTGTCGGTGCCAAGATTCGGCCTGTGATGGTTGGCGGTCCTCCTGTTATCGATGATGCAGATTCCCTCACTACAGCTGGCATCAGCATCGGTGCTAGTACTAGTACAGGTGGATCGCGGGGCCGGGGTGACTCGTCCTCGTCAGAATGGAGTTCCAATGTTCCGGGGCCCGGCATGAGTGTGCGTAGTGGCGGTCGACGAGAATTGAGTGTTCTGTAGCTTTGTGTTTTCTTCTTGCTACTCGTTATGATTGTATGACGGCAGGCGGGTACTTTGGCAATAAAGGGGCGTTTCTATTTATTTTTAAAGGAATTGATATCCTGTCTCGGGCATTGCCGAGCATTGTCCAGCAATTTCATCTACGATGCCATTCTACTTTTTACTGGGAATGGTGTAAATCTTACAAATTTTTTTTTTTGGTTTGATTTGTATTTAAGCTAACTTTCTTTTGGCCGTTTTGGTGTTTTCCCTTTTTTTTGGTTTTTGTCCTTTTGACTTAAATGTGAAGTCATATCCAACAGTAAATCCAACAGTCAGTTGTCGCATATGGCATCCAGGGCCCGGCCAACTAGCCACTGGGTAAAATCATCGATATGCATATCCATATCCACATCCAGCAGAAGAGAATGACGTCTCACCTCGCCATTCATCTCAAATAACTCAAACATTCAAGGACAACGGCTTACTTCCGTGCCCTCCTCTTAGCCTTGACATCGATCTTGCCAGACTCCTTAAGGGCTACGTATCGAACATGGCAAGCCGCGCTGGAAACATCCCAGCCAAGCCCACTCGAAACTTCCTCGGCAATCTGCGCAAAGTCATCGTCATCCAGCTTCGGATCGAACGTTCCCAAAGTATCCAGAAGAACCTCCTATTCAAAAGTTAGCTACTCGGATCAATAAAACAAGTATCCATCCCCAAACAGAACTCCAAAGGGCATCTGAGAGTGGGGAGGTCAAAGAGTCAAATGAATACAATACATACGTCGAAACCGGGCCAGGGACCAATTCTATCCTTGATTCGTCCCCATCGCTTGCTCAGTGCTCGCCATGTCATCTCGTCGTCCGATTCATTTCGATTCATATTCCATGCTGCGGTGACGTCCGTCCACGACATCGATGACTCTTTCATCTGTGACATCATCTTGTCTGCGGTAGGTGCTGTCTCCCATGACTCTGGGGTTGCGTTACCCTTGGGGTTCTTCTTTGCGTTGGAGCTCGGCATGACATCTGAGCTGCGCAGACGGCGTGGGGAGACGGTCACCGGGACCTCTGGAGTAGCGATCTCGGTCTTTGCCTTGGTTTTGGAGCGGCGTCGAGTTGATGCTGAGGTCGGTGCGGGTGGTGTCGCGGCTTGGTTCTTGGAATGACGGCGAGTTGGGATTGATGCAGGTGGAGGACTCACGGTCTTGGTCTTAGATGAGGTGCTGCGGCGCTGGTTCGAGACTGAAGTTCTGGCTGAAATTGTGGTTGATGGCTCTGGGGTCGAGCTCTTTACTTTGGGTGAACTGTGTCGGGCACGCTTTCTGGCTGGGCCTGGTTCTGCTTCCTCCACTGACTGCAAGGTCTCAGATACCGATTGAGCATGCGCGGGTTGATCAGACTCAAGTACACCAGGTTGAGATGGACCGGGCAGATCGCGGCCGATAGCAGCCCAGTATTCAGGCTGTAGAATATCTATGCCAGCAGAGGCAGCTTCCATCTCAGCAAAGATACGGTCCAGGTCGGCAACTGTAGTGTAATGCGGCTCTACTCTCCGGCCATACACATACGTTGGAGTATCGATATGGGGGTCAGCCATTTCACGCAGGACCTCCTGCTCATACGCCAGGATGCGTGCGTACTGCTCCGGGGCGTACACACCCATGGGGTCAATGGGCAAGTTGATGTAGTCAGGAGTCTCCTCGGGGTACATGAATGTGGATGGGAGGACATTTGGGTCTTCGAATGGGGTAATCCCTGGCATAACTGCTGAATCAGTTGGCTGATAAGGATCCATTGAAGGGTCCATTGAAGGATCCATGGATGGATCGAGTGAAGGGTTTATTGCAGGGTTTGGGGGAGTAGAAGGGACGAAATCCAATGGAGACATGTAGCCAGCGTCGCGGGACGGAGCTTCGTCAGAGCTTGAACGGGGCTTAGGAGACTCGCTGGTAGCGGGGAGCTCCGAAGTAGCATTGATACTAGTCGATGCCTCGTAGTCAGAAGAAGACTCATGAGAGGTGCTTTCAGCGCTAGGCTTGGGAGGATCCATATTGGACGATTGATTTCCGGGTTTGGTAGGGGACGAAAGATGCTCGCTGCTGAACAGTTGGGGGAATAGAGTCCCGGGTGGACTGACGAGACTTCGGTTTGAAGAAGAGTTTTATTCTAGGAGTAGCAATGGGAGTCACGTCCGTAGCACGTTCCTCTGCATTGGTAGAACCTGTATTAGTGCTCTGACAATCGTAAGTGGGGATAGAAGAACGGGGCGGTTATCACCAGAAGAAACAGTGTGACTCGCTGTAGGGAGGTATTCCTCAGAATCCCCTCCAACTGGAGTAAATCGAACTCGAGTCGACCTAACAGGAGTGCTCGGAACTTGGGTAGTTGTCCAACGAGAACGGGTGTTCTGTCGAGGAGACTCTGGAGAAGAAGCAGGAGGATTTGAAGCTTTGCTTTCTAGATTGGACGGAAGCAAAGGTAGATGAGGCACAGGAGGCACCGGCGAAGTAGGTTCACCGTCAGAGTCGTGGCCGTCGGTGGTTAGCTGAGGGAGGAAATGAATCTTGCAAGAAGAGAGGTTGGCATTTGAACTAAAAGACTGGGAGGATCGAAACTTACAGAAGTGTGCTGAGTGGTGGTCGATGGATCAATATCAAACCGAGCATCAGAGCCCTGAGGAGCATCAGAATCCTGGAGTAGTGTGTTGGCCCGTGGTGTAGGGCTCTCGTGCACAAATGCAACGACAGAATCATCGGATTCAATGGATGGAGTTTCGCTTGTTTCTCGTTCCAATTGCACAACCAGGGCAGGGAAAAGATCCCTAACTGTTCTGTCACGTTCCATCTTGTCAAGTTCAAGGGGATGCGACGAGGTGAAGACAATTCTGTGAGAACTGGTCGAGTATGTACGATATAATTTACATATTTGACGAGGTAAGCTCTACTCTGTCGACGATGTAACCGATTAGTTGCGCATTTACCTGTTGATATATTGATACTTTTACTCCCTTCTACTGTGTATGTATATAAATATTCGTTACCTTGTGGTGTATGCTTTGATGTTTGGTCTTAATATTGAGTCTCGACTTCCATGTAGTTGATGCAGTACAGTACATTAGTACTTATCGACCTTTGGTTTTAACTCGATCATTTTGTTTTGAACGTTTCATTCCATAATATGTAAGACTAAGACATTTCTTTGACACACTATAGCACTATAGCACTATAGGGTAACACAGGTATATTCCTAATGTCTTAATGTATCTAAACGAATGTCTATCAACATCAGGTATTACATAGCTGTCCAACCTTAATAGAAAGAAAGAAAATAATAAAACAGCCATAAAAGTACACCGTATATTTCCAATAGGCAGACCAGCACATCAATTCGTGGGGTCAACTGATTGGCTTCAGAGCTGCAGCCTGCGTAATGCGTGATGCCTCTGCTTTCACATAAAATGCGTCTCACCCACAGCGCCATTCTCTTTCTTCTTTGTATTTCTCTTCTCTTTTCTCTATTCTCTATTCTTTGCCTTTGCCTTTTCTTTTATTATTTAATCTGTTTCCCCCTTTGCTGAAATCTCCAACTCTCCCCAACTCTCCAACTTCCCCGGCTTACGGCTTACAGCTTACAGCTTGCCCCCAGCTTGCAGCTTGCAGCTTGCAGCTCACCTGAGCTATCATGAATCCCACTTCTACTCCGGCCGAGGCCAAAGATGAAGTTGTTCCATCAGAGAACCTGAATGGCTCTGCCCAGTCTACAGAAGTCAAAGAAGTCAAAGACGCTGCTGTCGCCCCCGCACCCGAAACTACCCCAGCCTCTGCCCCCAAACTGTGCAAAAAACACAAAAAGAAGAATAAGAAAAAAGATGAAAGTGACAGCTCCTCTGATTCTTCTTCTTCTTCGGATTCCGACAGCGATGCCGACTCTGAGGAAGAATCCGATTCCACAGAGAGTGACTCCGATACTGAGAAGCGCAAGCGACATCGACTACGAAAGGCACGTGCGAGACGTGCACTCAAGGACAAGAAACGTCGCAAGAAGAAGAAGCAACGGTCGCGCAAGGCCGAGACATCGGATTCGGAATCTGACTCACCTTCAGAGTCAGATTCAGAGTCGTCCACAGACTCCGATGACGAAATAGATGACAAGGCCTTGCGGAAATTAGTTACAAAGCTCAAACTTAGCAAAAAGAGAGCTAAGAAGCTGCGTGAATTGGCTTCGGATGATTTGGCCGCCAGCGATTCCGTGGGCGAAACTCGCCGCGAGAAGCGGTCGAAGAAGAAGAAGCCCGCTTCCAAGGTGGCCTATAAGCGTGTAGATCAATGTGAGTTTCTCATCTTCTTCAATCTCATGCCTTGAATTTTCGTTTGCTGACCAGTTATATAGTATGGGATACCACCATCCACAAGTACAAGCTCACGGAGACCGTGGACGACCCGGATGCCGACGAATGGGACCAGTATATCTTCAACATCCGTCGCAAGTTCAACTGGGAGAACAAGTACCTCGAGACTGTCGTCGATATTAAGAGCAAACCTCTCCGCGATGCCCTCTCCAAGATCATGGATGGTGTCAAGGGCGTCAGCCTCGTGCAAGAGCCCGCCGTCGTCGATCCCAACATGCTGTTCCTGTATCTGGAGGAAACAAGGCAGTATATGAAGGACCTGAAGAAGCAGTCGCGCAGCGAGAAGAAGAAAAAGCCAGAAAGGCCGCTGCCGTCAAATCTGCCCATCTGAAGGTTCTCATCAAATACCTCGACACCGACTATGCAGACATCAAGAAGACTCTCTACCCGCTGCTCGAGGCCAACACTATCACCTTCGATCTGTTGTGGGCTCTCTATAAGCCCAACACCATCGCTTACACCCCGACCTACGGCAGCACTGATGAACCACGTGCTTTCAAGATTGAGTACGCCGTCAAAGAGTCCTCCTTCATGAAGGGCCAGTGGTACAGTGTCGATGGCCGCTACCTCGAGTACGACGGAAAGGATTACGGCTTCGGCACCATGTCCGCTGAAGTCGACGCCTTCAAGGGCGCTCGCAAGATCACCAGTCTCGCCTGCTACCCGCTGAAGTACCACCGTGACGCCGAGGGTCTGCGTGCCCGTCTCATCGAACGTGGCAAGCGCTTCGTCTCCCTCCGTGGTATGAACTACCGCTTCCACAAAGGTATGGCTTTCTACAAGAAAAAGCGCTCCCTCATCATCAAGGTCAATATCAATGGCCGCGTCATGATCGACCCGGCTATCCACCGTCGCATCAACCCCAACTATCCCATCTCCACTGTCCGTCCCAAGGATCCGGATCTGATCGATCCCGAAGATCTTGGGATCAGCGGCGACGAGGGTGATGATAATAGCGATGGCTGCTGCTGTGGCGGATCGGACTCGGACTCCGAGCATGGCGGTGCCTCCGATACCCCACGGACGATGTACAAGGTCGTTGAGGATACAGATGGATGTCCGCGCGTCGTGGAGGTCGAAGTCGATGAGAACGGCGCTGAGATCCAGAAGGAGAAGATGGACCGCATTGAAGGTGCCGCTGCTGATGCCAAGGAGCGCGAGTTTACCGAGGAGGAGCTACTCGTTGCTTCTCCTGTCGTTCTTGGCTTTGCCTTCAGCGAGAAGCTCTGGCTTGAGTTCACTATCTCTGGTATCAGCGATATCGAGTGGGATAAGGAAGCCTTTGGCTCGCTTGTCCTCCCGTCGAACCAAAAGTCCATCGTCAAGGCCCTCGTCGAGTCGCATACCTTCCACGCCGCCCAGAACATCGACGATGTCATCCAGGGCAAAGGTAAGGGTCTTGTTGCCGTGCTGCATGGTCCGCCCGGTACGGGTAAGACGCTGACGGCAGAGGGCATTGCCGAGCTACTCCGTCGCCCGCTGTATATGGTCAGCGCTGGCGAACTGGGTACTGACTCGCGGACCCTGGAGGCCGAGCTGAACAAGATCCTGGATATCGCGCATTCTTGGGGCGCGGTGCTCCTCCTCGATGAGGCAGATGTTTTCCTTGAGAAGCGCACTATCCACGATATCCACCGCAATGCCCTTGTCAGCATCTTCCTCCGTCTGCTGGAGTACTTCCAGGGCATTCTGTTCTTGACTACCAACCGTGTTGAGACCTTCGACGATGCCTTCCAGTCGCGTATCCATGTCGCCTTGCGCTATGGCGATCTGACTTCCAAGGCGAAGAGGAGTATCTGGAAGATGTTCTTAGAGCGCGTGCGCGCTATTGAGGGTGTGCATATTGCTTCTTTCTCTGAGGAGGATTATGATATGCTCTCCAGGCACACGCTGAACGGGCGACAGGTATGTTTACTGAAGGGGGGTTTTTTTTTCTCTTTCGTCCCACACTATACTCCCTTCCTGATCCACAGACTAACCGATTTACTATCAGATCAAAAACTCCGTCCGCACCGCACAAGCCCTGGCTGTCAATGAGAACGCACCCCTCTCCATGGAGCATATCAAGAGCGTGCTAGAGGTGGCCGAGACGTTCGATCAAGACCTGCGCGGTGGAACGGGATACCTAGATGCCATGCGGAGCTATACTTGATTTATTCTTGATTATTTCCAATCATCTCGGGAAATTTGGGTGCTTACTATGGATATCGGTGCAGGTCTGGTATTCAGCTCGCTATTTGGTTTTCGTCTTATCTTTGTTTTTGCGTGTTTGCTTGCTGTTTTCGGTTCGTCTCAGGTACAGGTTATTTAGTTGCGACGTCTTTCTTTTTCTTTTTTCTTTTTTGCATTGCGGACATGGAGCGAAATGAGTTTAGCTAATTTCAATACATGATTTAGCTCGAAAATTGGGTCAAGCTACAAGTTGAGGATCGTAGTATAAGACCGATTTATGGATTAGAATGGATTATCGATCTAGTAAAAGAACATTGTCATACACTTTCATTATTACAAAAACAAAAGTCACGACGAGATATGGATAGTTGTACAGGGAACTTTTCAAGGGTTGGCCTTGACGAAGTCAACACCCTTCTGGATGTTCTTCTTCAGGTCAGCCAGGCAGGCATCGAGGAGACCCTGCTCGTACTCGTTGATCTCGCCAACGGAGTGGATCTGCTCAACACCGTTGGGGCCGAGCTCGACGCGGGAAGCGAAGAAGTCAATACCCTGGTCCTTGTACAGAGGGGAGTCGACGAAGGTGGGCTCAATGACACCCTTCTCGCCCTGGGCGGCGCGGAGGAGAGACTCGGCGAAGCGGGCACCGGCCATGGCCATGGAGAGGGTAGCGGAACCGGCACCGTCCTTGGCCTTGACAACCTCGTCACCACCGAACTGAATGCGGTTGACAAGGGCATCGCGGGCCTGGCCGGCGATGGAGGAGTGGTTGGACTGCGAAAGCAGGGGGACGATGGTCACACCGGAGTGGCCACCAACGACGGGAACGGCCTCGCCGGAGGGGTTGGTGCTCTGGACCTGCGAGATGAAGCGCGAGGCACGGACGACGTCAAGGGTGGTGACACCGAACAGACGCTTGGGGTCGTAGACGTTGCGGGCCTTGTAGACCTCGGCGACGATGGGGACGGTGGAGTTGACCTTTAATGATGGATGGTTAGTAGGGGTACCTAATTGTTGAGGTGATTGTGATCTTTGCGACTTACGGGGTTGGCGATGACCAGGACGTGGGCCTTGGGGGCGGCCTCAGCGGCGGCCTTAGCGAGGTCGCGGACAATAGAGGCGTTGGTGTTGAAGAGGTCATCACGGGTCATACCGGGCTTGCGGGGAACACCAGCGGGGATGAGGATAATCTCGGAGCCCTCGAGGCAGTCACGGAGACCGGAAGCATCGGGGTTGTAGCCAGTAACAGTGCTGTTGGTGTTGATGTGGCTCAAATCAGCAGCGACACCTTAAACAAAGGTCAGTGTTTAGGTGTTGAATTGAGTCGAAATATTCTTTCATACCGGGTCCACCACGGATATCGTAGAGAGCGAGCTCGGAAACACGGGGGTTGAGCTTCAGCAGCAGGGAGAGAGGCTGGCCAATACCACCGGCAGCACCGAGAACGGCGACCTTGGAGGCCTGCGCGAGGAGTTAGCATTTCAATTAGAAGATAGAAAGGAATAGACACGCACATTGATAGCGGAGGCCGAGAAGGCACGCTTCTGGAAGAGGTTAACAGTACGACGAGCGGCAAACATGATTGATATTTGGGGGGAGATATGAAGAGAAGAAGAAAGTTGAAGGGGAAGGAGGAGATTCCGGTGAAAGAGATTGGCTGGCTCCACCTGGGACACAACACGGTTTCCGAGCTCCCGATGCTCGGCTGAGGACTTGTTTACTTCTTTTATTGGACTATTATGTTGTTGTTGTAATTGTAATTGTAATTGTTTAATTCTTTGTTTATTATAAAGAAATAACAATGGCTTTACCATCTAAATAATATCTTATTCCCATGCTATATACTCCGTATGTAGAATGGTTATATCCCGTTCCCGGAGCAATGGATGTAGTATCGCATCATCTTGCCAAGGTAATCATTTTCATGTGCCAAAAGTACGAACTATTTACGAGATATTTACAGCACTTGGAAATATATCTAGGGAGTCTTGACGACCACAATGCCTTGAAGGGACCGGATTATATGCAATGGAAGGTGTGATTACCTACATGTAAGTATAAGGGCTAACTACAATAACTACAATAACTAGTATCCCCGAGATCATACAAGAAGTTCCAATTTCACCCAATGCCTACATTGTATATTTAGGTACTCGATACCTTACGATCATGAATTCCCTTGCTACACTCAGACCTATACAATGTATTTGCATATTTCAAAGAATAATAGCTAGTAATGGACCATAGTTGCATCTAGCATATACTACACTCCCAGCTAAACATAGACACTTGATTGGCAATAAGGACATCAATTGCAAAGACCAAACGCCGACGCTGATGAACCCGATACAAGATACAAGACCACACACCCTACCCAGGTAAACCCCGAGAACCCTCGCCAGCTCCCAAATATACCCACCCAGGCAAAGACCAACAACACATAGCGATATAATCCTATCGCAAGAAGTGCAGCACTGCCCAGCAGAATAAGAAGAAAATCACCACTCCGCCCCAGAAAATCCACTTATCCTGACGCGCCCGCCGCTCCACCATCCGGATTGTATCGCCGCTCACACCAAGGGTGTTCGCAACGCTGTATAGTCGCCGTTGCGTGCCCTTGAGTACTTCACGCTGCTGTCCTAGGTCGGCGAGGACTGCTCTTCCCCGGTCCAGGAAATCATCGAGTTGGTTGTGTGTGTTGGAGAAGAAGGATTGCTCGCGCAGCGCGTTAGTTTCGCGGTTGTAGTCTGCCGGGCTAGCACCAAAGCCGAGACCGGAGGATGAGGGTGCAAAAGCGGAGGTGCTCTGTGGGAGTGAGGACTGCGCATAGGGGTTCTCTGGTGTTGCGGCGTGGTGTGGGCGACGGCCTAGGAGTTCATTATGGTTGCTAACCGATTGCTGGTATGGAGTCAGTATTGGAAGTACTCCATCAAAGGATTGCTGGGCACATACTGCATCCTCACGTTCTTTGCGGAGTCGATCGAATTGTGTCCGGTAGTCTGCAAGCTCACTTCGGAAGTTCTTGATGCGGTCGAATGCCTTTTGTTGTTTCTCGGGAATCAGTTCCTTCTTGGAGAGCGCTGAGTAGTCATCGACAGTGCGGGAAAGTGATGCCAAGGAAGCTGCCAGCTGGCCTAGGAGCTTGAAGTCAATATATTGGGTTGCAAAGAGTCGGTGATAGGAGCACACCTTGTAACGCGGGTGACGAGGTGGTTGGCGACTGTGAAAAGGTGTCCAGATCACGGCGGATGGACGACGATTGCTTTAAAGCAGAGTTGAATAGCGAGTTCTGTTCATGTCAGCTGTGTAAACCTATCGCGGGGAAGTGCAATATACCATGTTGTGAATGCCCCGTATAGATTGGAGACTTGAATTGCTTCGATACTCGGTAAGTCGTGGAAAAGGGTCCACTAGGGCTGGTAATAGGATGAGTAAGAGATAACAAGCTCCCGAGCTAATGACTTTCTTTCCACAACACCCAAGGTGGTCATCAACTGATCCAACCGGAGGCCAGATGGTCTTGTTTGGGCCCATTCTGACGTAGTTTACCGCCTTCAGGTACAATGCATTTTATACAACGTACATCTGCAAGTCCTTGAGATATTTTTAGATTCTGCGAGGTATCTCAAGTTCGAATATCTACACAAGTCATGATCGCTAACAAACCACATTTGCCATACTCTGTCATATATGTTACAACTGCTAGAACGGGTGGTGGTATTGTTCATAGTTCGTCAACAGCCTCTTTAATTCGCCCGCTGACCTTCGTCTTCTAAAAGAGGATATATATGTATCTGCTGTCAAATAGAGCTAATACTCTCTCTCGTTGCCTATTTTATACAATTATCTAATACAGGCCATCATAGGTCTCCGCTATCTAATGTTCTGAACTTCTGCACCTAGTGCTTTTCGAGAACGGCACGTTGCAGCGCAGTGACTTCGCGCGCAACCTTAGGATATACCCTTTCCAATGTTTCAATTCTCTTGGTGAGAGTTTCGTTCTTGACCTGTAGCTCACGCATGCCGCTGTTGGATTTCGCTTTTTCAGCCTTTTCTTTCTTCTCTTCGTCCCACTTGGCGCTATTGAACCAATAGGTCGCTTCCTGCACACAGAGGCTATGCAAGCCCCATACAATCCCAGCTATGCCGTAGAGATGTGTACTCCAATGCGGGGATGCTGCCGAAGAGGGTTGGTCATGCTTGGTTAACACTAAAGTTTCATTATTAAGGCGTTTTCCCGGCTTGGGACTTTTAGCATACCCGCACACTCCGACGGGCAACCAAAAAAGGATGGAAACAGGTACTGGATAAGCAACTATGTACACTTAGCGTCTAGCCGTGCATTGAGGCATCTTGCTAAGACATGTAGGATGTAGGTGTGACTTACGAGGAATCCAAATTGAACAGCGACGAGCATAATTCCAAAAGACAGCTTCCGAGCTACAGGAAGCGAGCGAAAGGTTACTTCAATGATAGATTTGAAGGACCAAAAGGCGAGGACGGAAAAAGTTGCTATACCGATCAAGATCACAACAGAAGCAACCTGTGTTGCGAAAAGAGAAAATTGGTCTGGAGAAGACGCCATTTTGATATATGATGATTAGCGAACTTATGATTAGAGAACTTCATTAAAGTCGGACTAAAGGATTAGGTCAATGTTTCTGGGAGTCTTCTGCGGGAAGGAGGCCTTGGAGTGCAAGTAGGCAAGAGCTAAAGAAGCAGAAGTAGCTGACCCTCGACAACAAATCCTCATATGGACCAGATCTCAAGAATATTTTTCACTTGGTAAACTTGGTAAGTACCAGAGGCCCTGATCTCGATAATGTCGAGAAAGTGGACGCATAACCTTCCTGTATCGCCGGTCCTTGAGGTAAGAAAGGTTTCTTGACAGCAATGCCGCCAACGACCGAGGCGACGCATTCTCAAAAGAGACCCGTGGACTGTCTGTACGATCATTTGGATCAAGTGTCACACCCCAATATTCACAACTATGGATTTTCCATCGAGGGTCATCGGGTGTCAAACCAGGGCCAAGATTAATCCACGTTGTAAGGACTAGGGCTAAATGAGAACCATATTCACAGACTTCAATGCGGAAATCTGTATTGCATTGGTTACAAGTATCAGTGGAACAGGGATGTTTCTCTCCGTCGAGATAGGCGAATACCACGGTGTTTAGTAGTTCGGCTTGCTGCAGATTCCCAACGTGCCCGCAAATAAATATAACGTCTGGAGGTTTTCCAAAGAATTCCTTATCATTTCGACATAGAAGTAGTTCCGATCTGCTACTATGAACAAATATCACATTTTGCATCCTTAAACAAAGCCCCGGCGTCTCTGAACAGATCTGTGCGTCGGTCGAAAAGAGAGAGGTGATTTCAGGGCACGATGATTCCTCGGGGTAAATCCGGACTTGGGTGTAAGATAACGCTTTAGTGCTGATTCCATACTGGTCTCCTAGATAGAACCTCCGCATGGCAAGCTGAAGATGTAGAAAATAGAATCTGCGGTATACATAGAACCAGTAGATGGGTTTTCCCTTTAATTCTAAGCCACAGGGGATCGTTCTCCAAGGTTGGAGGCACAGGAGAGGACAACTGTCGTTGGTAATTGGACCACATAGACCAAACCATTCCGAGCCGTCATACTTGTGAAGGATAAAGCAAACATAGCAGCTGAAATATTTCGGTAGATCTCGTTCCAGTCGGCGCAAAACAGATAGTTTCATCTTTCCTAACGGCCGAGCGGGATTGTATCGACGGTTGAATATGGCGAAGAATCGGCGATTGCAGAGTGATACGCAAATCCAATCATCTAGAGGGAGGAAGTCGGCTATTGATAATAATAGCTCGACCGGGAGACCGGCTAGCGTATTCATCTTCGGGATCTCTAGCGCATTCGGATTGAGAGTCGCAGACGGTGGACCACATCTTCCCGATAGTCGAGATATCACTGGCCAGCAAATATTAAGGAGGCGCTGCATTTTGGGGATGTTTAGCTCTCGCAGATCGAGATGAAGTCCAAGTGACCGAACAAGCTTCTGTCCAAGGTGAACTGATCGCGGCCTGGTAGATTTGAAATAATAACGACAGTGACAGTGATGGGGATGGGGTGATGCTAATTCGAACGTCCGGTGCCAAAGAAGGTCTCGAAATCGACCCAACGGTCTCACTTTGCCTAATCAGGGACGGCGGTAATCCATGGATGTGCGGGCCCTGTCTACTCCCTGCTCGGCCCCATATTAATTCCCCGTAATAGTGCCTCTATATCAATGCCTCTATTAAATCATATGATCTGTATAGGGCTAATTTGCTAGGGTTAGCCGAGTATCCTACAATGAAAGCTCTGTATATACAATTATCTGGAACAATTCCAATCCCTCATAGTCAAAGCTTCATTTTTTTACGACTAAAGCTTTTTCGGTCCTACAGGAGTTGGTAAGGTCTAGTATAGACCCGAAAGCGGACCTAATCCGGGTTAGGTCCGGTTTAGGTCCACCGTCCGGGTTTTACTGGGTCGTGCGACAGTCTAATGGAGCCTGCTACTCGGCCACCTATTTAGTATTACCATTCTATGATGGATGCGATGCTCCTGGGAATGCTTTGATAATCAGGTTTCGGGGGACTACTAGTACTAGGGATATTCAGTAAATCTACTCGGAGATACAGTTGCTCCTAGGAATACTTTTTCTACGATCTCCTAATTGGGGTTTGGAAGACTACCGGTGCTAGGGAAATTGGACAAGTCTGTTTGGATATTTACGATACATCCTAGGACATGGAGTAGTAGAGAAAGATCGGTAGGGTATAGCGGCAGAGAAGCGCTTCTCTCGCCAATAATTACATATATCAAAAGGCTGCTATAAGCAATTGTTATTCTTTTACGCTAAATAGATGACGAAAAGGTCACGAATCACTAGTAAAGGTTTTAATAACTCCTCGGAGCCTAGTAGAGTAGTTCGAAATTCAAAAGGAAAATAATATCGTCGTTAAAGGTACTGGTACAGTTAATCCAATCCGACTCCATTCCGCCAAATGAACAAAATGCAAAACTGCAGAAGAGCTGGGATGGTATATCAGGAGTAAAGTAATTAGGCAACACCAGAAATAAAGAGCTGAAACGCTGCACATCTATTTGGGGGGGAACTTGTTCTGCAGGAACCACCTAGGCCATGGATTAGCATCATCGTCATACTCATCACTGCGGAATACACGCAGAACTTACTTGCTGACGAAGTAGTCCACCGCACCAAAGATCCCAACGGCACCGGCAGATAGTCCGACCAGCTCCCAGGAGAGATTGCCCCGCGCGTGTTGCTTGTAGGCACCGAAGCCGAGGCCTGCGCCGACCACAGTTGCGATAGCGGCATTGGCAAGGAAGACAGGGTTGCTAGTGTTTTCACAGATGCCACTGCTCTTCGCCTTGTGAGCCTTGGCCTTCTTCTTTTCCTCGTCCTCCTGCTTCTCCTTCTCCTCGGCTTCACGCTCTATCCGCTCCGCTTGGGTGGTGGTTTGAACATCTTGCTTGAGGAAGCCGGACTCCACAGTCTGCACATGGGGGCTATCAACGTCGATCAACGAGGCCGTGCTCTCAGATTCATCGTGATAGACTCCGCCCACAGGGGGGCGCGGCTGGAGTATATATTAGTTGTGTGCAAGGGATATTTGATATTATAGACAACTCACGCCTGTCATTTGTTAGTACTGTAATTTAGACATAGGAACTTGAATACTTACGTCCTCAGGGGACTGCTTGGGGCCCTTTGCAGCTGCGTCGGCGTAAGACATGGTGATGCGCGTGAGGTTATTAGAAGGTAATGGTTCTGGGGAAAATCCTAGTCAGCACCTAAGACACCTATCTAGGTAGAACACCTAGAATAGAAGGGGATATAAACTTACCAGAAACGAGATGTGGGAATGAAGGGAGTCCGAGGGGAAAAGGAAGGATTTATACCAAGGAAGCTGGGGTGTGACATCACGTCATTGACCTGGGTCCACTACCAAGGTTCCATGGGGTTAATTTCCGCAGAGATGTTGATCTCATAACTGTATGCTAGTACATGTATATATGACCTTGAATATATTCTAAGATATTCTTCTATTGAAATAGTTGGTTCAAATAATAACTCATTTAGTATATCTTACGTTAGAAATGGCCCTGACCTGAGGCTTCAGCCACCTACGTTATCAGGTACTCCCAACAACTTCACCAAAAATATTAAGAAAGATGTAGAATAAGTCGAGGAAAATTCCATTGAGAGGATTTAAAGCTGCTAAAGAGATCAAAAACAAATGGGACCTATGTAACGGTCTAATGGGGGAGGCAAGGTGTTTTAATACAGATTACAGATAAGTCAGAACAAAAGAGCTTTGCTGTTTACAGCAGAAGCTCCAGAGGGTTCTCGACGACCTTCTTCAGCTCCTTGATCCATTCACCACCAACGGCGCCGTCAACCACCTTGTGGTCGAAGCTACCAGTCACGACGATCTGGTCGTCCCACTCTGTAACGGTGCCCTCCTCGGTCTCGACGGGAACAGCGACCTTGCGGGTGGTGCCAACAGCCAGGATACCGGCCTGCGGGGGGTTGATGACAGCGGTGAAGCGCTCGACAGCAGCGTTCATGCCCATGTTGGAGATGGTGAAAGTGCCGCCCTGGTACTCCTCGGGCTTAAGCTTGTTCTCACGAGCACGCTTGCCAAGGTCCTTGATCTGCTTGGAGATGCTGGAGAGTCCGAGACCCTGAACGTTCTTGACGACGGGGGTGATCAGACCGGAGGGGGTAGACACAGCGACGCTGATGTCAGCGGTGTTGTGCTGACGGATCACGGCCTGGCCGTTCTCCTCGCGCCAGCTGGAGTTAACCTGGGGGACCTTCAGAAGGGCAACAGCGCATGCCTTGACCAAGAAGTCGTTGACGGAAAGCTTGTACTGACCCTCAGCGGAAGCGTTAAGGGCCTGGCGGAGCTTCAGAAGCTTGGTAACCGAGAGAGTGGTGGAGACAAAGTAGTGGGGGTTCTCGGCCATGGACTGCTTCAGACGGCTGGCAATGGTCTTGCGCATCGAGCTGACGGGGATTTCCTCGAAGGAAGCCTCGCTGGAGACAGCAGTGGTGGCGGGCTTGGCCTTCTCAACGTCCTCCTTGGTGATGACACCACCACGACCGGTACCCTTGAGGCCCTTGATGGACACACCCTTCTCGAGGGCCAAGACCTTAGCGGCGGGGCTGATAGAGGGCTCACGGTCAATGCTGGGCTGGAGCTTCTCGCCCGAGGTCTCGGGCTCTTGGGCGGCGGGTGCCTCCTCAGCAGGGGCAGGGGCTGAGGGCTCAGCGCTCTTAGGCTCCTCCTTCTGCTCAGCGGGGGCAGGCTTGTCACCACCGGCATCAGCCAGGGTGAAAGACTCGAAGGCGGAGACATCGGCACCCTCCTCAACAAGGACGGCAATGGGCTATATCAGGAAAGCAAGTTAGATTGACGAAATCACCCCCCACGGAGAAAACCGGGAAATTTCTTACCTGGCCAACAGCGATATCCTTCTCGCCGCTCTCCTTCAGAACCTTGGCGAGGACACCCTCATCCTGGAACTCAAAGTCCATCTGTGCCTTGTCGGTTTCGATCTCTACCAGGACATCACCGGGCTGGAGGACATCTCCGGCATTCTTCTGCCACACGCCGATGTTTCCGGCGGTCATTGTCGGCGAAAGAGCCGGCATGCTGATGAGTGTGTGGGGAGGGAAAGCTATGGATAGACATGTTAGAATTGGTGTGTGGGAGAAAGGAATAAATCAGTTGTCATACACTTCGAGGCATAGAAGCGGGAAAGGGCAGAGAGCGCAGGCACCTGGGTCCTAGTGGAAACATCATTAGCATCAACCCGCAATCACAATTGATATTAGTGGAACATACTGAATCACCTCCTGGAGCTTAGAGGAGACCTGGGGCCGGCGCATAGCGGCGGCACCTCTGGACATGAACATGGCGCTCGGGGTGCGCATCCGAATAGCTGACGCAACCATGGTGCCTGAGATTTGTTGTGATTATAGAAAAGAAAGGAATAAAGGCCCTTAACGCTGAGATGAGGAAATAAGAAGAGCCCGGCACAGAGGAAACGTGAAGGGCCGAGAATGGATAAGGTTGGGGTGGAAGGAGATGCCTCTAAATCACGAACTTTTCTGTTGAGCTACCTGTGGCTCCCGGTGAGAGGAGCGGCAGCGGCCTCTTCCGATATAGTCACGTGTTGTAATTTACAGTCTCAAGCTCCGGGTACGTGTATTATTGTGCATCTCACCGCCTTTACTATACCCCTAAGAAGGACATTGGAAAGCATTTAGAAGCAAGTCAGATCAAGGAAATACTTACTTAAGGTAGATTTTTATTAGCATCATTATTTTGACTTAGATATCCCTGCATTTTCTACTATAAAGGGTACATAATACATATGTAAGATGGATAGTACAGACATACATTGGTTTACAGAACCGGACAATCAACATTCTGCAGGGCAAAAAAAGCCGGTGAGAGCCTGTGGAATCTCCGGCTCCAGCCAATCCTTGGCTGAGGTAAGCATGCATTAGTCCCGATTCGGAGAAGACACGCAGCCCCCGTCCTTACATGTCATCGCGATTGTTTCAAGCTTCCCCACGTTTGCTCGTTCGATGTTTCTGATCTAATTAGATCACTCCGCCCGGAGTCTCCTCGACCATGGCGGACACCGAACTCGGCTCTGAGCCGACTCAATCCATTGAAATGCCTGAGAAACCAGTCGAGACCCCCGACGTACCTCCTACAGTAACAAACTCCGACGAGCCAACACTGCCCGAGCAGACTGAATCACAAGAACCAAACCAGAAGGGCGACGAGGAGGTAGCCGAGGGCCAGGAAGATGATGAAAAACCAGACGTTCCGCCCAAGGACGAGCCTGAACAGACTGAACAACAACCCCAAACAAACGGTCCGCCCACGATTCAGGAACCCCCCCCGGGAGGACAACGATGCGATAGAAAACAGGCTGCGATCGGACTCGCGGTCAACAACTGCTACGTTTATGACGCAGCGATCTAGCCCGGTTAGCTCGACAGTATTTATTGTCACGGCTCTGGGCAACATTGCTGCTTCGCGAGACGCCCGGAGGGACAAAAAGCTAGAGGATGCCACACAGGTGGCCCTGGCTAATATCAAGCAACCCGATGGGCAAGCAATTGATCCGGAGCTTATCTTCCGTCCTCTGCATCTAGCAAGCAAAGCCCTCAGTATTCCTCTGCAGGTAACTGCATTGGACTGCATTGGAAAGCTGATCACATACTCCTACTTCGCATTCCCATCCGCCGAGACAGAGAACAATGCCACCCGCGAACAACCTCCACTTATCGAGCGTGCTATCGATGCGATCTGCGACTGCTTCGAGAATGAAGCCACGGCGGTTGAAATCCAACAGCAGATCATCAAATCGCTGTTGGCGGCGGTCCTGAACGATAAGATTGTGGTGCATGGAGCTGGTCTCCTGAAAGCCGTCCGCCAAATTTACAACATCTTTATCTACTCCAAGTCTAGTCAAAACCAACAGATCGCTCAGGGGTCACTCACACAAATGGTTAGCACAGTCTTTGATCGAGTGCGGACACGGATGGACCTCAAAGAGCTCCGAGTGCGAGAGCTGGAAAAGCCATCCTCCAATCTCGATGCATCGGCGAGTGATGTGGGCCAAACCTCGGAGGCGGCTTCCATGTCTGTGGCTGATCAGCCCGTAACCAAGGAGCCCACCGCCGAGAAGCTCACCTTACAGAGTTTCGAGTCGCCCAAGGAAGTTACCACTGTCAACGACAATGCGCCGACTACAGTCACGCGCGCTAAGCGGTCAGCGACGAGGTCGATGTCTGGCATTCCCGAGGAGAGAGACGATGATAGCTCGGCCGAGGACGACGTGGACGAGATTTATGTCAAGGATGCCTTTTTGGTTTTCCGAGCGCTCTGCAAGTTGAGCCATAAAGTTTTGACTCACGAGCAGCAGCAAGATGTCAAATCCCAGAACATGAGGTCGAAGCTGCTTTCGCTGCACTTGATCCACTATCTCATCAACAACCACACCGCCACCTTTATATCCCCTCTGGCAGCAATCAAGAATAGCTCATCCAGCGTTGATGGAATGAATCTTCTTCTAGCTGTACGGCCCCATTTGTGCCTGAGTCTAAGTCGCAATGGCTCGAGCGCCGTTCCTCATGTCTTCAAAGTTTGTTGTGAAATTTTCTGGTTGATGCTGAAAGACATGCGAGTTATGATGAAAAAGGAACTCGAAGTGTTCTTGAAAGAAATTTATCTGGCTATCCTCGAAAAGCGCGGGGCTCCTGCATTCCAAAAGCAGTACTTCATGGAGATCCTGGAGAGGCTAGGTGGTGATCCACGCGCTCTGGTTGAAATCTATCTCAACTATGACTGTGACAGAACCGCGCTGGAGAATATATTCCAAAAGTATGTATTACTGAATTATTGGTCTTCTTCGACATGAACTAACCTTCTTAGTATCATTGAGCAATTGTCCCGGTACTCGAGTGTGCCGGTTGTAACATCATCTTCTCAGCAGCATCAGTACCAAGAACAGCACACTAAAATGTCATCTGTTGGTTCTGAATGGCACCACCGAGGAACTCTCCCCCCTTCGTTGACAAGTGCTCACATTATCCCTACTCCGCCGCCCTCAATGCCTCACGTCCCATCGGAGTACGGATTGAAGCAGCAGGGTCTGGAATGTCTTGTGGAGATACTGCGCTCACTGGACAACTGGGCCACACATCGCATTGATGAGCATCCCGAGGCAGCAATCCCCTCTAAATCGATGGACAACTCCCGTGAGTCCTTGGACACAAGCGTGCTTGTTTCACCGCATCCTGAGTCCTTCGAGAGTGGGACCGGCCGGTCCACACCTATGCCCGAGGACGATCCAAACCAGATTGAAAAAGTCAAGCAACGAAAGATTGCTCTCACAAATGCCGTCCAACAATTCAATTTCAAGCCCAAGCGTGGCATCAAGGCCTTCCTAAAAGAAGGCTTCATCAAATCTGAGTCTCCTGAGGAGATTGCCAGCTTCATGCTTCGCACAGACCGCATTGACAAGGCCATGCTGGGAGAGTATCTTGGTGAGGGAGAGCCGGAAAACATTGCCATTATGCATGCTTTTGTCGATCTGATGGAATTTACGAAGCGACGCTTCGTTGAATCCCTGCGCTCGTTTTTGCAGCATTTCCGCTTGCCCGGTGAAGCCCAAAAGATCGATCGGTTTATGCTGAAGTTTGCGGAACGGTATACAACTCAAAACCCCAATGCCTTCGCCAACGCTGACACCGCATATGTGCTTGCGTACTCGGTGATTCTACTTAACACAGATCAGCACAGTTCGAAAATGAAGGGCCCCCGTATGACCAAGGAGGACTTCATCAAGAACAACCGCGGGATCAATGACAACCAAGACCTGCCATCCGACTATCTGGGGGCGATTTATGAGGAGATTGGAAGCAACGAAATCGTGCTATACACCGAGCAGGAACATGCTGCCAACCTCAACCCTCAACCCCCCACTCCCGCTGGCCTTGCCACCAGAGCCGGACAGGTATTTGCTACCGTTGGACGAGACATCCAGGGGGAGAAATACGCACAGGCTTCTGAGGAAATGGCAAACAAGACGGAACAACTGTATCGTTCCCTGATTCGAGCCCAACGCAAGACAGCAGTTAAAGATGCGCTTTCACACTTCATTCCCGCAACATCAGATCGTCATGTCGGGTCAATGTTCAACGTCACATGGATGTCTTTCCTATCTGGTCTGTCTGCGCCGATGCAGGACACGTCGAACCTGGAAACCATCCGGCTCTGTATGGAGGGACTCAAACTGTCCATCCGGATCAGCTGTGCCTTCGACCTAGAAACTCCTCGCGTGGCATTTGTGACTGCCTTGGCTAAGTTCACTAACCTCGGAAACGTGAGGGAGATGATGGCCAAAAATGTCGAGGCCCTGAAAGCCTTGCTCGACATCGCCTTCACCGAGGGCAACCACCTCCAGGGCTCGTGGCGGGATATTTTGACATGTGTCAGTCAACTTGATCGGCTTCAACTCTTGAGTGATGGTGTTGATGAGGGGTCGCTGCCTGATGTTTCAAGAGCACCCTCATCAGCAGATACCTCCCGCAGATCTATGCAAAGTACACGACGCGCTCGCCCTCGTTCTGTGAATGGGCCAACTGCTTTCCGTCCAGAAATTGCCATGGAGAGCCGTTCGGCAGATATGATACGTGGCGTGGACCGTATCTTCACCAATACTGCCAATCTGTCGCATGAGGCCATTATCGACTTCGTTCGGGCCTTGAGTGAGGTCAGCTGGCAAGAAATTCAATCTTCCGGTCACACCGATTCGCCCCGAACATACAGTTTGCAGAAGCTCGTCGAGATCAGTTACTACAACATGACTCGTGTCAGAATTGAGTGGTCTAAGATCTGGGACGTCTTGGGTCAGCACTTTAATCAAGTTGGCTGCCACTCTAATACCATGGTTGTCTTCTTTGCCTTGGATTCGCTCCGGCAACTTTCGATGCGCTTCATGGAGATCGAGGAGTTGCCTGGCTTCAAGTTCCAAAAGGACTTCCTTAAGCCTTTCGAACACGTGATGGCAAACAGCACCACTGCCGCTGTCAAGGACATGATTCTGCGGTGTCTGATCCAGATGATTCAGGCCCGTGGTGACAATATCCGTTCAGGATGGAAGACCATGTTTGGTGTCTTCACAGTCGCAGCACGGGAACCCTATGGTAAGCCTCACTGCTCAAATTACTCTGTCGCTCTCGCTAACGCATCAAACAGAGGGAATCGTAAACATGGCTTTTGACCATGTCACCCAGGTCTATAACACTAGATTTGGCATAGTGATCACCCAAGGTGCCTTTGCAGATCTCATTGTATGCCTGACTGAATTCTCAAAGAACTCCAAGTTCCAAAAGAAATCGCTGCAGGCAATTGAGACCCTCAGGTCTACCGTCACCAAGATGCTACGGTCCCCAGAATGTCCCCTGTCACACCGTGGTGCCTCGGCGGCCACCTTCCAGGACAATGGAACCAATCTTGCTAAACAACTTACCCGTCAATCACAAGAGGAGCAGTTCTGGTATCCGATTCTCATTGCATTCCAGGATGTACTTATGACAGGAGATGATCTCGAGGTCCGCTCACGGGCACTCACATACCTCTTCGATACGCTAATCCGACACGGTGGCGATTTCCCAAGGGACTTTTGGGATGTCCTCTGGAGACAGCTTCTCTACCCGATTTTCGTGGTCCTGCAGTCTAAGTCTGAAATGTCTAAAGTTCCAAATCACGAAGACCTTTCGGTTTGGCTTTCTACGACAATGATCCAGGCGCTACGGAACATGATTACCCTGTTCACGCACTATTTTGATGCTTTGGAGTACATGCTGAGCCGATTCTTGGAACTGTTGACATTATGCATTTGTCAAGAAAATGACACGATTGCACGAATTGGCAGCAACTGCCTGCAACAGCTGATTTTGCAGAATGTTGCAAAGTTCAAACAAGAGCACTGGTCCCAGATTGTTGGGGCCTTCGTGGAGCTCTTCAGCAAAACGACAGCTTATGAACTTTTCACGGCTGCTGTATCGATGCATAAGCCAGCAGAGGCGGTTAATGGGGACCTCACGCAGTCTCCAGATGCTGCTGTAGCAACAACAGATTTGCCTGATGCGTTGGAGCCCAACGGATCCCAAAGCGCATCTTCTCTCCATGAAAGTGGAGATCCTCCTGTCCAAAGTGAAGCCCGCGCTGAATTAGAGGACTATCGCCCTCAGTCAGACCAGCAGCAACCTGCAGCTGTCACTGCAGCGCGGCGTCGTTACTTCAATCGCATAATCACGAACTGCGTTCTGCAGCTCCTCATGATTGAAACTGTCCACGAACTTTTCTCGAATGAAACTGTCTATGCACAGATCCCCAGTGCTGAGCTCCTCCGGCTCATGGGGCTGCTGAAAAAGAGTTACCAGTTCGCGAAGAAGTTCAACGAGGATAAAGACTTGCGGATGCAACTCTGGCGCCAGGGATTCATGAAGCAACCTCCTAATCTATTGAAGCAGGAGAGCGGCAGTGCCTCCACCTACGTGCATATTCTTTTCCGAATGTATCACGACGAGCGAGAGGAAAGACAAAGCAGTCGCGCAGAGACTGAGGCTGCACTCATTCCGTAAGTTAATTCTCCCTGCTTTTCCCTCTCCCTTCCCGTTCATTGCTAATTCCACTAGACTTTGTGCGGACATTATTCGCAGTTTCGTCCGCCTTGAAGAAGACACCCAGCACCGCAACATCGTCGCTTGGCGTCCGGTGGTGGTCGACGTCATTGATGGATATACCAACTTCCCGCAAGATGACTTTAATAAGCATATTGAGACCTTTTACCCGCTCGGAGTTGAGCTTCTGAGCCGTGATCTCAACCCGGAGATTCGCGTTGCCCTCCAGTCTCTACTGCGCCGGATCGGTGAGGTCCGACTGGGCATTGCTCCGCCCAATCCCCTGGACGTCCCTATCAGCCCGCGCAGCTCCGTCTCCCAAAAAGCCTCGCGCCGCGATAGCCAGGTCTGACTTACTGCATGATTTTTTGGATATCCTCGCCGCGGGCTTGATTTTCGGCGTTTTATAACCCGACTCTTCGGGGTCTCGTGTTGTCACACGAGCATTTTGTTCTACTTTAGAGATGCATAGCTGCTGTATTGATAAGATAAAATATTTCTTGATTTGTTCTTCGTTTATTTATTTTGTACTTCCTCTGAAGTTGGGATCTTACCCGACTCATAAAAGGATAATACGCTGTCCATGTCCTTTTCGGTCATCTGTACAAGCTCATCGAGGCTCCATGTCTCGCAGACACCAGACATCCTATGATCATTAGCGCACACTTTATCACTGAAGAGGAACCGGGATGTTGTAACCCACCATTTCATTCTCTTAGGGCCTTGGTCAGGATTCGGCGCAACCTCCCGGAGCTTCTTCCGGAGCTTTCCCACATTCTCAATAGCTGCCCCCATGTTCGCTGGCAAAGTCTCCGCGATCTTTTTCCGCACAATACTAGCCAGCTTGGGCCCGTTCCCATTTGTGCTGACCATGACCTGCAATGGCCCATCGCGGTGAACACTCCCAAAATAGAAATCACATTCAGGCGGGACATCAGCGATGTTGGCAGTAATTCGCCTCTCCTTGCAGAGTTTCCAGACCTGTGTTGAAGCCTCCGGGTCGTCGATAGCACAGAGCACCATGTCCACATTATCGAGATCGGATGGCTCAAAGTTTCGATCAACGTGTGTGACTTGCTTTTCTGTCACCCTGAACGCCACTTCTTCGTTTAGTCCAGCGGCTGGACAAACCACAGTGACTCGGGCATCGGCATTGAGAGCGTGGAGGATGCGTCCTGCAGCAACCTAGCAGAGATATATAGATCAATCTCCAGCCTTAGAAAAAAAACGAGATATAGCTATTATCAATGTCAATCACGTACCTCTCCACCACCTACGACTAGCACATGCTTGTCTTTAATTTGCCAAGCGAGTATCAATGACCCTCCACCTTGTACTTCTGGGAACTTTGACATGGTGGGATGTGGGAATGATGCAACTTCCCCCCGTTTATCGGCCCCCCGATAAAGAAAACTTGTACGGTGGGCGACACAAACCATCCCCGCAGTATTCCCGAGCTTTTCCCTTCCGAACTTTTTTTTTTTTTTCTTTTTTCTCTTCCTTTCACGTCACTCATGTCTTTTTCTTAAATCATGCGGGGCGTTCAGATATTTTCGGGGAATTCCCACCCCGGCCTCGCAGATACTATCTGCGAGCGTTTAGGCACTGTGCCTGCCAAAGCTAACCTAGGAAAATTTGCCAATGGCGAGACCAGTGTCAATATCGGTACCTCAGTGCGGAACCAGGATGTTTACATCATTCAAAGTGGTAGCGAGAAGATTAACGATAGTGTTATGGAGCTCCTGATCATGATCTCAGCGTGCAAGGGTGGCTCAGCGAAGTCCATTACAGGTGTGTTGCCGATGACTCCAGATACAAAAGCTTACCCCACTAACTCGTTTCTCTAGCGGTCATGCCGTATGCTGCCCGTCCTGTTTGACTCAAATCACAGACAATGCTGACTCTCAAATGAGATATTTCCCATACTCGCGCCAATCCAAGAAGAAGAGTCATCGTGGTGCCATCACGGCCCGCATGCTTGCCAATCTCCTCACGATCGCTGGCGTGGACCATGTGATCACCATGGACCTGCACGTATGTTTCTATGCGATGTTGAGTTTTGTAATATGGATATTGATGGGCTCCTAGGCATCCCAGATGCAAGGATTCTTCGGAAAGCCGGTCGACAACCTCTTCGCCGAACCCTTCATTGCCCGCTGGCTCCGGATGAATGTTCCCGGCTGGAGAGACGCCGTGGTGGTTAGCAAGAATGCTGGCGGAACCAAGCGGGTCACCTCGCTGGCTGATACTTTGAAGCTCAACTTCGGTATCGTGACGACGGATCGTCGGCGTCCGAAGGTCCCCGTGGCCACTATGTCCGATAGCACAGTCTTCTTCGATGCCGTGGATGAAGATCCCATGTCAACCAAGGAAGCACGGCCTTTCGAGCTTCATATGCACAGTTCTAATAGGACACCTGCTACACCTCCCATTCCGGAAGAGCCGGAGCCAGTCACTCCCCCTCCTGCGCGGTATCTTCTGCGCCCGGAAACCCCACCTGCGGCTCGCCGCCCATCGGAGCTGGAAGCAGCATACGAATACACGGACGTGCGTGTACGGGATGTGATCACCGGTCGCCTGGTCCAAGGTCAATTGGTTGATGATGATTATCGTATCAACGAAGAGTCACAGTCTGGCGGCACCACGCCGGGAGGTGGCAGCAGCAGCCATGACAACACAGAGGCTATTCCTGATTCTATGGTTAACTCCATGATCTCCAACGCCTCATCGCAGCCTCCTGACCATGCGCTTGGTGGCTCATTTGATGCAGTGGAGTCTGACGACGAAGCTAGTGTCTGTGGCGGCCATGTCGATGAAAGGACCATCACGCTGGTAGGTGAGGTGCGTGACCGATCTGTCTTCCTTGTCGATGACATGATTGACAAGAGCGGGTCGTGGATCGCGGCTGCAGAGACTGTGGTCAAGCGCGGTGGGGCCAGCAAGGTTTACTGTATTGCCACCCACGGATTGTTCGGGGAGAACTCCTTGGATCAGATGGAAGCTTGTCGCTCAATCGACCACATTGTCGTGACCAACACTTTCCCGATCTCACCGTCGATGTTGCGGAGATCCAAAAAGTTGATTGTCATTGACGTATCGAGTCTATTGGCAGAGAGCATCCGGAGGCACCATTATGGCGAAAGGTTTGTTTTCACCGACCCTGGTGTCGTGTGACCATCTACTAACAACGAGCAGCGTCTCGGCTCTCTTCCACCTTAACGACTGATGAGGCATATGGCAGTAACGAGGAAAAAAAAAATAACGAAACCAAGCAAAAAGAGACCTAGATACTTTCTCTAGGGCGTTTTTGCTTACTGATGTGCAGGTTCCCCTGCAACCGTTGATGACATGATACCTATTTCCTATCAAATGAACGACCCGTTCTGGAGCTTTCCCCCTTCCTTGTTCCCCGGGTGTCCTTCCATTTGCCACTCTACCGTTCTCGGCCCCGTAAAGTGATCATATCACGACCCCTCAAACCAGCGATGCAGTCCACTCTGGGTTCTGCAGGAGCATCTCGTTTTCCACAAGGTGTTCTTAACGGAGCGTTGGCAGATTAAATCGGATCTTGTTTTCTTACTTCATGCTGTGTTCTCTTTGGAGTTTACAACATGGAGACGTCACCCCTTTCCCAGTTCTTCGGAATGATTGACCTTGCGGTCGTGGAAGTGGTGCAAGAGGCGATCTCGAACATAAAGTAATTTGAATAGCAAACAATTTACACATTTGACATTTTCCTCGTGTTCGATTATGCAAGCAAACTTCCCGGTACTCCGTAGGTAGAGATAGTAGACATCTATCTGGCAGTGCAGAGGATTTCCTTTCCAACGATCTCGAGTTTTCCTGTCATGTTGACTTCATTTCTGTCGCACCGATGCGGTTGACCGTGAATGATTCTGGAAGCCGGTTTGTGATTCGGTCGTGGTCTGGTGATCGCCGAGCCCAGAGTGTGTCCATCACGGGAGTAGAGGGATCTACTCCCGACACGCTTCTAATATGGGAGTGTCGGTGTGCACATTTCCATTGATCGACCGTGAGACAGTTGGAGCTGAGTTTCCACCTTTCCCAATGTTCTAGGTCACTTGGCGTGATCAATTGGTTCCTAGGGTCTCTAAGTATAGCCATCCCATCTCCCGAACAGATCTCGAACGGCTATGGCTGGCTCAATTTGCAATCTTCAGGTGACACAGATGGACCTAAGATCAACTCAAGCATTCCCTGCAAACCCCTCGGAAGTGTAGTCTTTCTCCGTTGAATCCCTGCCCATGTCCCTTTGGTATAGTTCGAATACCCCTTTTAAGTTGATAGTTGCAGTGGACTCGACCCTACCTAGGGAGAAATCTACCGTTGTGTCACCCCAATTGGGCTTTCCTCTCGGTGCTTTTTGGTACTCTGTACTCACCTCATACTCTTGTGCTCTCGTACAATGAGAAAAAGAACTGGAACTGCCCCATCCAGTCGCTGGAGAAAGGGCTTGTCTAGACTGTGGTAGAATTCCCAAACAAATATGTGGATTTACGGATGTGACAGAGATCATCCTAAACGAAAGACTCAACAATTTCATTTTCTTTTGTTTCGGGTTTTCTTTCTTTTTTTTGTTCTTTTTTTTTTCCAGGGCATTGCGGCTATTCAGTAAGCAATTGGGTCATGCAAGCGCCAAATCGGCACTGCACTAATGCCGGTATATCCCAACCGAATTTGTCACTTGATGTGACCAGCTGAGAGGTAAATAGTTGAATTGGTTGCAATTGTTCTAAAACTGAAACTGGAATTGAAATAGCTGGAATCTGAAATAGTACAAATGACAAGAGAAGCATTATGTGGATCTCTCTTCGGTCTAAGCGTCTGGTGTAGTTGATGTATCAAAAGTTGATATTGGGACTTTCAGGGGGGATTTCTTCAAAAAGAATAAGGTAAATGTGTAAAAAAGGATATAATAAATACATACAATAGGATATAGTAGGACATGGTAGGATATTATGCTTCATTCTGTGGATTATACCCATGTTAACGGGATATCCTCGTCCTCGTATATCCTACTATATATAATATGCACTTGATCGGAACCGGGTTACTGGGATGCAAAGGTCCGATCGAAAGAGAAAAATAGGGAAAAAAAGTACTATACTCCACAAACTACATAGAAACCTCCGAATCTCAGTTTAATCCAGCGTGTCGGGACAGGACATGTCTCGGGTCCTATATTCAGCTCCACTTCTCATTTATAGTCGGGTTATAGGATCATACCTATCACTTCTGTCCTATTTCTGGGATTTCTGGGACTTCTACACTTCCAATTAAGTTAATTCCCCTTTTTTTTTTTTTTTTATATTCCCAATCCGCTACATTAACCCAGTACTAAAAAAAAGCAATTCAAGCTAATAATTCATTCGGGTCTCTTCCGGTTCCCCCCCCCAGCTTTCTCAGAATCGTCCTCTGCGTTGAGACTTCCAATCATGTCTCTCCGATCTCCATGATCTCTACCAAAGACTCTATTGTCTCTTTGTTAGACTAGGGTCAACCTAGTCTCGCCTAAGTTTCTATGCAAGATACGATTTCGGTACATCTATCCATTGGGATTTCTCATATACATAAACACATTTCTCTTTATTTCTTTACTTATTCTTTTAAATTCTGCTTTGGTTTTTTTTTCTTTTCTTTTTTCTTCCTTTTTTCTTTTCTTGAGGAATTCAAACAATCCCGGTTACATGCGTCATCGGCTGTGTGCATTTTTCAGTTCTTGAGTTGTTGACTGGACTGGTTGCATCTTGGATTGATTCTTCTCACCGTTGTCTCTAGAGGAGAGGTATATAATGATTGATTCGTCCGGGCTTTTGAGTCTCATCTTCACTTCATCTTCTCTATTGACTTCCCTTTGCAAACTCGCTCTCCAAACTCTCTCTCCAAACTCTCTTAAACCCTTTCTCCTCTTCCTATATCCTATTGGTTTCCCTAATCCAAGTACTTGGAACCCTTCTCCGCTTCTCCAAGTGATCGACGCCAGTTTCCAGTCCCTCGGGTTTTGCTTAATATGTGAGTCTCGGGAGTTGTGAACATTAAAGGAACCACATCCTAACTATACAACAGCTTTTTTTTCCAAGTCAATTGATCAACATGGCCAACCAATGTTCCGGTCACGTCTTCGCCATTGTCCAGGCTACCAATGGCAATATCTTGACTTGGCGCTGCTCCGACTGCAACTCGGGACCCTTTGTGGCCATTTGGCGCTGCAAAATCTGTGGCCATTGTCGGTGCAATGCTTGTCACACCAATAAGGGATAGATGGATCACGGTAAGAACCCTTGTGAACTCTATGATTTGAGATTCTCTCCTTGCAAAAGGCTAACTTCCTCATAGAGACGTCTGCATTTGCTTTGTAGCATTTACAGAACTGATCTACTCTGCATGAATCCTGTGCAAGGGTAGTTCCCACCCAACCCCTTGGGGCTGGGTTTTCCTTTCCACTTTCTTTGTGGCCTCATTTGGCGTGTGTTTATGCATTTTGATGTGTTCCAAAAAGTCCCCAAAAGTTTTTGATGCACTGCATCTCGCATCCGGAGGAGTTATACTTAGACCTTTTTTTTCCTCTTCTTTTTCTTTCTCTGTTTCTTTTTTTTAACTCTGTTTTATTCTGCCAATTTGTATTCTACAGTTTTTGAATCTGGATTTCCTTAGGGAAAATGTGACATTATTGACAATCTTGACATTATATTTTATGGATTTTTTATATCAAGTCGTTTATGCTACAATTATGCACCCCACCTAACATGGCCACCCTCCCGCACCTTGGGGGGGACTGTGTTGGGTTAGTTACAGCATAGCATGTACGGAGTACTATGTGGCATCTTGTGAACCCTATCTGAATGTACATATGTAGGGCTCTGATCTTCCCCCATCCTACTATAAAAAGCCATATTCAAAGTGTCGGTCTCGGTTTCGGTTTCGGTTCAGCTGCGCCCTAGATGAAAATCAGAAGAGAGAATATTATATTATTAAAAGTAATAAAAGTAATAAAAGTGATAAAAGTGATAAAAAGTATTCCCTACTCAAATTACTACAAGTACCAAAAGTACCTAATATTCATTGCCAAGAAACAAGCTAGTCCATTCCTTTTCTGAGGAATCTTTTTCCGATTGCCATTCAAATGACAATGAGATGTATCTCTTTTGGCGGAAGTGCGGTTCAGCGAACCCGAAGCAAAAGCAAAGATACGAGTCCCGGAAGATCCCAAATATCCCAAATAAGAATAAATATAAATAAATAGAGTCGAAATAAAGGATACCCAGGGGGTTGGGACAACTCTATTGCTTCTCCACTACGGACCTTTGGGAGATTTGGTTTTTGCAAAAGTACGTCTGTTTAGGGCTTCTGAAGGGGATGTACGAACTGTGTACTCCGTTATCGGACATGTTTCCTACTTTTCATTGCTTTTCATCTTTCTTTTTATTGTGTAGAGACTAATGGATATAATTTGCATTTATTCCCTAATACCAAAATAAGAACATATCGAGTTATGTGAAAGGGAAAAGATGCACATCTCCCCCTCCCCCTCCCCCTTAGTAGATTTAGGTGTAGATACTCTGTCGAACAATTAGCAACCTCGTAAATATAACACAAATAAGAAAACCCAATTAATCTCACCTCTGTAATTTGATTCACAGCCAACCCAGGCTCTGCCATTTCAGCGTCGCGCAGGAAATCCAATGGCAACCAAACAAGGTGACCCTTGATGAGATCCAGCTTCTCACGCACATCCTTGGCCGGCATGTACGGATCGAACAGATGCCCTTCCTTGTGGGTGCCCCGTGGACGGAAATTGTCATAGTCCTCAAAAGTCTTGATGTGATCGTCAGGGTCCGCCCGGAACAGCATCCGATACGTCTCGGTGTTCCCGCTCGCCTGTGACGTCCAGGTGTTCCAGACCCCATCGCTGAGTGGATCCATTACGAACTCGTTCTCTGGCCCCTCATCGATCTTGTTAAGAGACTTATCGGGCGGCTGCGCGTTCGGGTCACCCGAGGCGTCGTATTCTTGCGCCCGCAATAGGCCTAGATGTTCCCGCCACAGTTGCCGCCGGAGCGTTGCGGCCAATCGGGATGCCCGGTACGGCTGTCCATTCATTTGACTGTCAATTAGGTCTTGGTCTTCCATTACGATGGCCAGTTCGCTATCGTGCGAGCCAAGCTGGGACTGTGGGGGGAACATTGAATATCAGCTGATGATACAGACCAGAAAATAGAAGTGAATGCGTCACATGTGACGAGGGATGAGGCGCTGGTGTCTACTTACCCGATCGTTGATGTTGGCGCTGCCGCAAATGATCGTGCGATCGTCGACGATACACACCTTGCCGTGCACGTACAGCTCCTCCTGGACGAAGTTGGCCTTTTCGGCCTCTGGGTCGCCCTCCCAGGCCTCGTCGGACATCTTACCCCCGTTCAACATACTACAATGTGATACTGAATCCTTGCCGAGGAAACCGCCGTCGGTCTTTCTTTGCTCGACCTTGTCTTGGAAATTCTGGAGCTTGCGCAGAGTTTCTTGCTTCGCACTTTGGTCGGCTGCATAGTCCTTCTCGTTATCGTCGCCATCTTTGCCCACCGCTGGGTGCACACTTTCACTCATGATGGTCTCTGCGATACCGCGCTGGATATCCTGGTATGTGACATCGGCTTGCTTCTCGAGCTCCTCGAGAACGGGCGTTTTGTTGATTCGATCATAAGCGCGTAGGGCGAACACGAAGACATGTTCTGAATGAGGTCGTTAGACATGCAACTGAAACCGAAGAACAAAACAAAACAAAACTTACCTCTTGGGTCGATACCCTCTTTCTCGATCTGTCCAAAGATCGAGTGCTCGCCGCGACAAATCGACTTGTACTGGTAGTCCATGATCGCCCGAGTACCCAACGCAGCATTGTCGCGCAGATCGCCAGCGAATCCAGGAATCGCGGGGATGACAATGATAACCCTGAACTTGCGGCCCTCTTTGCCTGCGCGCACGCAAGCCTCGACGATCGCTCGGCCGATCGTGTTGAAAATCGGGCGCTGTTGATCACCAGTGGCAGTGACTATGAAGGTTAGCGAAGTACACTGAGAGAAGAGGATGCGGACATACTAAAGAACTGGTTCTCAATGTACACATAGTGTTGGGCATTGCGGATTGTCTCGCAGTACGCGTTTTGGATACTGTGCTCGTTCAGAATGCCACTGCTCCAGTCGTCACTGCTACGCACAATTTGAGCGCGCACCGTGCCCACGTTACCACGAGGCTTGGTCGATAAGGGTGTCAGTGGGTGTTGGATGTAGTCCCCGCAGGGATACTTAGGTCGCTGCACGGCGATGATATCTTCGTCTTCGCCTGTGCGGCCCTCCATTAGCAGCCAGTCGACATCGTGGCTGCGCTTGTATTTATCGCGCTTGATGAAGTTCCAGCGCAGAACAAAGTGTTCGGCAATGTCATACACACAGTCACCCTGCAAGCCCATGGCCACGTCGTGCCAGGGCATGCGGCCAAAGTCGATTTTACTGACTTCGTTACTCTGCCAGTCTTCCACGCTCTGGAAATCCATGATCCGGTTGTTGTTGAAATCTTGTCCCGGGAAAATGTCATCCCGCAAACCTGTTGGGTGGACATCGGCCAGTGGGTGTTGGTTTGCATCCCATCGCCCGAAACAAAGATCAATGCCTCCGATGAAGCCCACATTGTAATCAATGACAATAAATTTCTCGTGGTGCGCCTTTTTGATTGTTAATTCAGTCCCAACCAATAGATCTCACGTACATACCCAGTAAAGAGTCATATCAGCTGCGTTCTCAAAGACATTGTGGTCGGGGTGGCGCATAACTCGGATATTGCCATAGCCAGGAGTTCCCTCGGGGCAGAGGTTGCGCAAGGCATGTTTAGTGTGTGCGGAATTACAAGTGAGGGCTTGGTTGACCTATAGTATAGATGGATTAGTCCTAGTTTTTTTTTTTCTTTTTTTTTTTCTTGACAACAGCAGGATAATTGCCAACCTCTTTGTAGACAATGATATAAATTTTGACACCTGCTTCCGCGCGTCGCTTCAAGACTTGATCCAACCGCCATTCCTGGTGTTCGACGGGGGGACGGCGCAAGAAGAGTTCTGGCGAGAGCCACCAGTCGGCGATGTAGATGGTCTCTGTGGCTTTCTCCAGAGCCTCGGAGACTGCCCACATGTAGTCCTTACCATCGACATACCACTTGACGCGATTACCGTCGTGGATGGGTGCAAAAGATTTGAAGCGGTGTGAGTCTGCGATCTCGGATCGCTTACGGTCTGTCGCTTGTTCGTGCTCCTCGTCATGGCGATGGTTTGGGTTCATGATGTTAAAGAACTTGCCAACTTTGGCCTTTAAATGTGTAGCTTCAGCTTTGACATCGTGGATATGGGTGTCTTGGGCAATCAGATCAGTTTTTAATTTTGATAAAATAGGTGGGGATCTCAGTTTGCCAACCTTTGAATGACTCCTCTAGATGATCAATTCCTTGTTCAAACCTCTCCTTGAATTTCTTCATGATTGGGGGTCTTTGGGGGTAGAGTTGGAGAAAATTGGAGGGGGGGGGGTTGTTTGGAAGGGAGGGGGAGGGGGGAGATCTGGAGATAATATTGTTTCCTTAAATTAGTGACATCACAGCCCTACCTAGGTCTACCTACAGAGTACTACGCATCTGATTTGTCTCTCTAAATGCCAAGGAAAATATTCGAATGCCGATCCAAATCGTCCGATGTACTATGCTTGTATGGATTATTCCTATTTTTGTACTCCGTAGGCCGCGTGGAGCTTGCCTACTATTTCCGTGGTTCCTAATGTCGGGCCACTCGCTTCTTTCTTGGCAATGCATATTCATATTAAATTATGTAAAAAGGACAGGAAACCATTGGAATCCATGGAATCCATGGATATAGTAGTAAATACCAAATAGCAGTCTGGGTAGCGTCGATCATGTAGAATGTTTATCGTTTGTAGTGGAGATATATATAGTATATCGTACCAAGGCATCATTCAAAAAAATACAAAGAAAGTGGTCAGTTGATCAAAGTATGTAGTAGTGGTATCTTAGATGCAATGCCTCTTACACCATCTCAACCCAACTACACGACATATCTGTACTCAGATCTACTCCGTTACTATGTATATAAAGGTGCCGTACGTTGTTAATGTCGGAACTAATGATGTAATTGGATCTCAAAGGTCCAAAATGGGGGATTGCAAGGGTTCCTCCGCACCCAACTTAAGAGTATTTCATTGAAATATGGGCAGGATACATTTAGGAACAAATACCCGATATATGTTGTCTAAAATGTTTATTGTTTTGGTCTTCTAGGGTCTATATAAAGCCCTAAACAAGGCAGTGTTGATATATATCACGTGATACAAAACCACATTCGAGCTCTAGTTCAGAACACAGACATATGTAATACTGTAACTTGTACACAACACTGAGTATATTCGTGAAAGAATATCCTCCTTGTCCTCAATAAACCCCAAGCCCATGTTAAAACGTGAATCATTCCTCCGCTCATTGTTAAAAAATAGTTGTTTTGATTGGGAATGCTGACAGTAAGCACGTGACTAGATAGAAAAAACAACGTTGTCAGAGGAACGGGCCCTTTTCTGTTTATCCTCCCTCGACTCACACAACGCGGCTAGCCTTTCAGAGCCCAAGGCTCGCGACAAGTCGTCACTTTTTGGTTAATGTTCTTGGATCGTTTTGGATTACATATTTTGTTTGTCGGGTGTGCCTGCCTAATTTTGGATTTGAATGGTCTTGTGAACGTTGCGAAACGAGACAAACGACTGGCCATCGCCCTGGTTACCGGCTCCTCCACTTACTAACTCAAACGAAGCAGAGCATGATGCCGCCAGAACTCGGTAAGTGCAATGCAGCACAAAAAAAAAAAAAAACCTCTGCGGGTCATTTGGTTCCCCATGCTAACGTGCTTGCAAGCCCGAGCTCACTCGCAAGGCAGTGTGGTGTCCCAGACAACACAGATTGCCCCTCAAAGCCGGCCAGGTACTGCAGACCCCGTGCGAGCACGCTCCGAGGCCCTTTCAAGGGCTAGCCGTCGTCCTCGATCCAGAGGATCAACAGCAAGCATCCACTCGAGTACCACCCAGCAAACCCAAGACCAGCACCTCGACGGGTTCCCACAGTTTATGCCATCCCAAGTCGGAACGGGCCAACATATGTTCAACAACCCGGAGGACATGCTAATGCGATTTGGGCATCAGCTTTCACACCACAACGGCGCACCGCTGGATCAATCAATGCAAGACACCCATACCGGGATGTCTCGAGCCGATGACTTTCCAAATCACCCGATGCAGGGCCACCCGCTTTCCCACCACCCCATACAGGCTGAAATGCCAAGCGCCTTGCCTGGTGTATCTGTCCCGCAATACCAGCCAATGTATGACAGTGGCGTCGAGAACCACCTTCCGGACCACATCGTCGAGGATCAAGAGATCTCGGAGCCAGGAGCTAAAAAGAAAAGAGGAGCTAGCTCGACTGTGGCAAACGACAACGAGTTGCGGAAGCTGCTTCGCCAGTATGAGGGATGGAATCTCAAGCAAATGGCGGCTGAGGTTATGAAGAATGAGGGTGGTGGGGGCAAGGCTGAGAAAGTGAAGCAGGTCTTCGCGATGATCTGGTAAGGCACATTGCCACAAATGCCCTGCAACCATTCGTCTAACTGTGTGCACAGGCTGAGAGAAAATTGCCGTAAGAGCAGTGGTTCAGTACGCCGTGACCGGGTCTATTGCTGCTATGCAGAGAACTGTGGAACGGAACGCGTCTCAGTACTGAACCCTGCATCATTCGGAAAGTTGGTTCGCATCATCTTCCCCAATGTACAGACTCGGCGTCTTGGAGTTCGAGGCGAGTCCAAGTATCACTACGTCGATTTGTCGGTTATTGAGGAAAAGCAACAAAAACTTGCGCCTCTCAATCCACAAATTGCTCATCATTCAAATGGCCCTGCTTCTATGCCCTCCAGGGCTGCCAGTGCGATGCGCTCGAGAAGGTGAGATATGACTGACATCAATCTTCGTTTGCTCTCACTAACAAATGACTAGTGCTAGCGTACAGCAACCGACTGCCGACACTGCCATATTCCCATCACCCACAACTTCCTTCGCTCCTCGCTTCCCGAACAATGCCTCTCCTACCGACTGCAATTGCCAAGGCCACACCCCATCTGGGCCAGACGCGACGATCACTCGCGAGAATGTAGCCCAGCAGGCTGGGAAAATGATACACCAGATGCTTCAGTTCCCGATGGACGAAAACACTTTGGTTGATAACGATACCCTTCAACTTCCCGATATCCGTGCCTACTTACCTGCAAACACCGACTTGAAAGTTGCTGCAGCCCTTGCAGCCCTATATCGCTCCCATTGTATTTCGGTCATCGACAGCTTCCGATATTGCAAGGAAAGAAATCTTATGAAATATTTCTCCGCTTTCCATGGAACATTGACTGTTCCCGTTCAAAAGTTGTTGACCCATCCCAATCTTGCTTCCTGGATCAAGGAATCTGATTGGATGATGTACCAGAAGATGATTGCGTTTGTGGCGCCCCTAACAACCCAGGTGGTTCCCAAGCCAGTCTTGGACGCTTTTAACTCTATCTCACAACGGCTTTGCGGTCATATCGCTGAGACCTTTAAGACTCAACCAACCCATGTCTCTTTAGCACGCTTGATTCCCGCGCATATCTTTTGCAATCTCCTCAAGCACATGCTTGATGTGAACCAGGCTGCCAATGCCGCTGCCGCCTGGCTTTGCCATCCGGATAACCGAAACCAAATGTGGACCGACTTCAAAACGATGGTCAATCCTAGAGATATGATGACCAAGGCGAACATTCCGACCTGTGCTGAGCCAGCGACAGAGCAAATTCTCAAGCATGACATCCGTGCGCTCTTGACTCCACTGACTGATGCCGACCCCTCCGCAAGCTTGCTTTTCTTCACGCAACCTGATAGCCCCGATTCTGTTGAGGCTCACAAGTTCCCTGTGGAAAGTGCTCCCGGAGACGAGTACAACTTCCCCGACAAATGGGTTCAGTTCATCCTCAACATCCCCGCCGCCTTTGCCAATCACCGCACGCAGTGTGTCATTGAAAAAGTTGATGCCTTGTGGGATAGCGTGTTGCACCGACTTACCCTGGCTGGCGCACCAAGCTTTAGTGCCTGGTGGATGACCAAAGTCTTCTTCCATGAAATGATGGTCTGGCAAGCAGAGAAGGGTGGGTTCATGCGCAATACCCCCGGATCCCTGCAAAGTGCGACGTTTGGCCCCGAATCACTCGGCCACTTTCAGATGAAACAAGCGTCTGTTTCCGAGACATCCCCTTTTGACGCATCAAATGATTCCCAAGCCAAATCCAACCCGAGTCCTCCTGTGGCCCACAATGGCCATCCAAGCCACCCTCCCAGTCAGCACCCAGAATTCAAACACCCTCCCAGCGAGAAGCGGCTCTCTCTTCAGGATCAGGGCTTCCAAGGTCATAACAATGACGACAGCGCCATTGACCTTGAGGATGATACTATGTTGCTGGCAGTTGGTAAATATGGTGACATGATGGTCTCCGATCCCGCAGATGCCGAAGGTGATGTCGTCGTCATCTAGTCTAATTTTTGATTTCTGTTCATGAGTTGGAGTTGGATATCCCTTGTTTCTCTGGAGGCTTCTCTGTTGGTTGTGGATGGCGTTCCCACGATTTTCCTTTGTTTTTTTTTTTTTCATCTCCTTTGTTTGCATGAAGCGATGAGACATGAGCAATGAGGCTCTCGAGTCTTCCTTGCATCCCCGGCACGCCGGGTGTTTTCTTTCGAACCTACAGCATTTAATCGGCGTGGCGGAAATCAGTACTGACTTGGTTCTTGCTTCTCCCTTTCCTGTTTGTTTACTTTCGGGTCTCCTATCGAGTCCCTCTGTACATATTCCTTGTGGACGTACCTTGGTCATTGACGCAATACTTTAATGTGCATGAATAACTGTTGTCACACACATTTCTATGTGACCTTTTAACTTGATTGTATTCGCCCATGGTTCTCCAAATCCATGTACAGTAGTCTAATCATATACCGTTGAATTTCTACCAACATACGATTATTGGAGGTAATTCCTTGGAGAGGTGACTTACTGTTACATCAGTACTCTGTCCAAACCATTTAAAAAGCGCTATACATTTCCAAGTTCTATCTTTTCTTTTCTTTCCAGTTCAATCCCTAGACACTTGGCTTTAACATCAAATTTGGATTCATTATTACACTTTGGAGAATTCCTAATTGAGGCGGTCAACAAAAAAACATGAATACATCTCTGAGGAAATTGTTCGTTTTATAGTTGTAGGGATGAAATTTCGAGTGAAGATATCCGAAAACAGAGTGTAGTATATAGTAACAGTTACCACTCACTGTTACATTGTACGCTTTATGATGTTGACGGTATCACTTCTGCATCGGGAAGCGATATGGGTAGATTGATTACTGTCTGTCCTATCTAGAGTGTAAGATGATGCAAAGTCGTGCTTGGTGAGACACATCCCAGGGCTTTGTCAACTACCTTCAGCAGTATGTATCTTCTAATCCGACACTGATCCTCACAGTATGCTCTGGCACATCGTAGCTCGCAGCCCAATCCAGCCCGTTATAGTACGCTAGAATGGCATAGGGAAAGGCCAGAGTAAAGATAGCACCAAGGCTAGGCCCTTTGGGCATGTCGAGATTATTATAGAACTCAACGGCGGCAGTATGTATACCGTGTTCCACATACATATGATGATACCCTCTCACTTTTTTTTAACATCCCTCCCCAAATTTGATAGCTACCTAGGTAGGTTCCAAGGTTGTTCAATAATCATAGATCGCCGAGACATCTTAAAGTCAATAGAAGCTTAAAAACTTATCTGATGAACCATCGATTTCCTTTACACATGCAGCCGCTAACGTAAATAAGGCTAGTTAATTTAAATACATGTATCCAAGACATCTACGCGGGTTGAAAAGACCATCAGTGAGAGAGAGAACCAAGGGTGATATTTGCAATAATAGAACAAAAAAATGACATCCAGTTATGATCAAGTACAGGTGTTCGCGATAGATAGGATGGATATATAAACAAGTACACGAAGAAGAATCGCTTCTACTCCGGACGACGTGCCGGATTTATCGGGAGCTCACGTCCTGAGACACACGGTGTCCCATTCTCGAGACTGACTCCAAACCAAACGATCAACATAAGGCTTCAAGATGGACCCGGCGAAGCTATGCTCGGCTTGCTCCCGACCTCCATGTTCGGGGTCCACCAATACTGGCGGATCCCGCCATAGCGGCATTGTCGCAAACCCAGAGTGCCCATCCCAAGCAGACACTTGGTAGATGAGGCATGCAAGTATTAAGATAGATGAGATATAAATAAAGATTCGCGACCAAGTCGATTCATGAGAACGCTTAGCTTTTGTTTTCTTTGGCCTCTTCTTTGGCCTTTGGGGAGAATCTCCATCGGTCCCAGTTCTCCAGTACCCACCAGTTGGTGACATAGGATGCGTTGTAGAGCCAGTTGAGAACCTCTTCATCCTTGTACTCCTGGTCGACCGCGGCTGCTAGATCGGCCAGGGTGAAGCGCTCGATCGGGCTCAGCTCGTTCGGGTCCTTGGACACATCGGAGAAGCGCCATTCCACGTCGTTGACTAGCGGGATCACCAGGCGGAACTCGGGCCGGGCGGCCGACCGAACAGATAGCCATGAACCACCGGTATTCATGACGGTGAAATGCCAGGCTTCACGTCCGTCCTGCTCGACGACCTGTGGTCGGATCAGGGATTGACCTTCGTACAGCGAGCGAATATCGCGGGCAGAGCGTGTGCTATCCTGGCTGAGGGATGCCGACTCGATCAACAAGTCGATGATGGTGGGGACGATCTGGGTACTGATGACTGGGGTGTCGATCTGGACGGGGGGAGTTGAGGGTGTGCAATCACAATAGGGACCTTGAAGCTGCCGACGTGGGGGTTGTCATAGGGAGTGATTCCGCCGTCGTTGGGGAGGGAAAGGCCGTGATCTCCAGCCATGACGAACAAGGTCTCATTGGCGACTCCCTTCTCCTCCAGGATATCGATGAGCTCCGAGAGCCAATCATCCACATAACCAACCGAGTTCAGGTATCGATTCATATCATTGTTGGCACCGGATTTTGAGCCCATCATATCTTCATAGGCGTCGTTCGGAACTCCCCACGGATGGTGAGTGGTACTCGTGAGGTGGCTGAGGAAGAGACGCTGGTGGTCACGTTCCGCATCATCGATGGCATCACGGATGTACTCTCGAAGCTCAGATTCGGGATAGCCATAGTAGTTGACCTCGGCACTCGTGACAGGATAATGCTTGGCCTCGGGCTTGATGATGGTCTCCTTGGTCTGCTTGTCACGGAATCCCAAGTGGGGAGTCAATTTGTTCTGGTTGTCGTACATTTCGGTGACAGACATCATAAAGGTCGAATGCCACGGCCATTTGGTAAAGTCATCGGTCTCGCTGGTGATATCGGGTTGCTGGCTGAGCATGTCGAAGACGTGGGGCAGGCATGGCTGGTAGATGTGGTGCTCGAATTCGCGGTTGAAATCGGCGACCATTGGGGTCACACCACAGAAACTTCCTGTCAAACTCTTGAGAGTATAGGTGGAGGAGGTGATGGCATCCTTGGCACTGATGCCACCATACGCTTTGCGGCCGTTGAAACGGGCATCGTCATGCTCAAATCCATTGGGAAAGTTGGTCAAAAACTCAGCAGTCCGGGTGAGGTTTGCCAGGCGGTCTACAACCTCTGGGGGGATCGTCTTGTCCTTCCATGTTTCCGCGATGCGCTTGTACATGAAACTGTCCTTTTGCAAGGGGAAGATATCGGCACGTGCACTCTCGAGTTTCAAGAAAACGACATGCTTGATCTTAACATCGCCGCTAGCCAATGCGTTATGAATCTCCTCCAGCACGGGCTTGTCGAGGTTGGAGATGTGCAATGGGTCATCGTGCGGGTTGTAGTGAAGCGCCAGGGGGTCGGATTGATCCCAGTCCTCGAAACCGGCGATCGGTTCCTTGGACATCCAGCTCCACCGGGGTGCCGGGCCCAATGAAGTGGCCTGCTCCAAATAATCAAAGCGAGCCGGTGTGCCCGTGGTATCGACGGGGGAGTGACGCGCGGCGCCCTCAATGACAGTCGTCAAGGGCAAGGTGGTGGACATGTACATATAGACGGGGTCCCACGGTCGCATAAAGCGGAGGAAGAGGAAGAGACTGAACAATCCCAGGACGAGGGCTCGTTGGGGGACGCCATCGGTGACTCGCTTGGACTCCGGGAGGCGGTTGGGTAGTTGAGCGGTATTCAAGAGATGATCCCCCTCTTCATTATCACTGAGATCATCATTGTCATCCATGGAGATTTGTTCGTAGATTCGAGGGTCGGGAAGGTCGGGTGCTGGGGATTTGGAAGGCCAGAAGCGCTGGACCAGGGGCTCCATGTGCGGTCGCACACGAGCAAACAGCCATCGAATGGGCCAGGCCCAGACATGCAGGATTCCTCCGGTGATTGCATGAATGGAATGGGCGGCGAACAATGAAACTGTGAGAAGGATGCCCTCGACAATCAAAAACCCGGTCAAACCGGTGAGCAGGGTATGAATGGCAGCGGCATCACCGTTGAAGGATTTGGCTTGGCGCCAGTGGATCTCGGCACCGGTGAAGACATAAAAGGAGGTATTGGCGGCAGCCATGAACGAGACGATTAGACTGTAGCATAATTGTTAGATATTCTTCAATTGATTCTCAGATCAATTCAAATCAATTCAGATCAATGAAAATCCATGTTGAAAAGACCCTAAGTTGAAGGTTGGAAAAAGGGGCACGTGGACACTTACCTAGAGGGGATAACCAAGATTGCCAGCAGGGCGGCTCCCGGTCGCCACGCGACCTTCTGAGCAAGAATGCGAAACAGCAACAGAATCATCACATCTTGAAAAAAGAAGGTAAGACCCCATAGAAATAGTCGGGGAAGAGGTAGAGAATAGATATGAGCATAAAGATGGAGCAATTTGGCCGTGAATAATGAAAGAAAGGCCAAAGTGAAAAAATAACGACGGGAAAAGTCCCAGACGGCATCCAGGGTCTCACCAGGTGAGAGACGAACCCGCCGGATGCCGTGGCTTAAATAAGCATGCACAGCGTGAACGACTTTCATGATATATATGAAATGAATGAAAATGAGAGATATATATATAATATATACTTCACACCCCCGGACATTTAAAGAAAAGAAGAAGAAGAAGTAAAGGAGAAGGTTCTCAAGGGTCTCATCATTATGCCAAGGATGTCCACCTGGTGGGATTTTAGGTGGAGACGATGACTACGGAGAGTACAGTACGGAGTACTACCGTATCTTAGTATCTTAGTATCTTAGTATCTTAGTATCTTTTATGTTTTATGCTTGATGTTTGTAGTATTATGTAGTATTATGAGATATAGTTTAAGGATATGATTGAATTGAATCTGTAATTCCATAAATACTATATACATAGTTAACTAACTACTTTAACTAGTTATACAATCCTAATATGGTTAACTTACCTAGGTAACCCCCCCTCCTAAATCGTAAGCCCCCCCCCCCCCCCCCCAAGCCTCCAAGCCTCCAAGTCCACCAAGTCCCCCCCCCCCCCCCCAAAAAAGCCCAGCCAAGGAAAAAAAAAAAAAAAAAAAAAAAAAAAAAGAGGCCCCGCTCTCCGGAAAAATAAAAATAAACCAGGTTTCTCCTCTTCCTCCCCCGTGGTCGTATATCCCCATCATGTTAGGGAGCTTATTCGGTTGGATTTCGCTCTTATTTGAGCCACTGGCCTTTCAAGTTCCTCTGATTGAACCTCAACCCAGACTCAAGGCAGAAAATGGTATAACCGTTCCCGTACAGGGTCCCTGGCAAGATATCATTACCGGTCATTATGCGATCCCTCCTGTATTGAAAATTCATGACCGGAATAGTGTCGTCAAATGGAGTTGGCAACGAGAAGATGTCACTCAACCCCTGCCTCCTCTGATTCAGAGTGGTTTATATAGCGGTTACAACGATGCGACCGATATGAAATGGATGCGAGGCGGTAAAAGCGTCGCTGCTGTTTACAGTGCTCTTGTCGTCGTCATCAACCATACCCCTGACCAACCCTCCACCGATAAGAAAATCACCTTCGCCCTCAACAGAGCGAATGATGTCCTAAATAATGCCCATACCATCGAGCCTTTGCCCGGTGATCGCCTCGCGGTCGGTACCACCGGACAGCGACCCTGGGACGGTATTTTGGTCTACAACATGAGTGAGGCTCTCCCCCTCGTCGATGAACCTCCCGTATTGCAACGGATCGAAGGTCTCCGGGCTATCCACGCGATGATCTGGGATGAGCAGGGCCAGATGTTGTGGGCGACCGGCACCGATGCCGCCGCCGATGGCTCTGATCCCGTTCCGGCCTACGGCGTCATTCAGGGATACCCCTTCGATGCCGAGACGGGTCTACTCAGCGTGAATGAAGCCTATCGATTCCGATTCCCCGAGTATTACGATATCGACGTCGAATGGGGACACGGATACAGTTGGTGGGCCGGCCCCCATGATCTCGTCCCCGTCCCCAATGAACGAGTCTTCCTCGTCTCCAACGATATCGGTCTCCACGCCTTCGATATCGATCAAATGAAATTCACCGCGGAATACGATGAAGTCGTCGAGAAATATATGCCTGGCTTCGAGGTTACCACCAACGATCGTCACGGCATTACCCGCCAGGGAGAATACGTGGAGTTGCCGCAGTCGGACCTCAAGGGGTTCAGTCTCGCCCCCGATGGAAGCTTTCTATACACTCAGTCTCTATGGCGGCTCTACCGAGGGAATTATACCAGTCTCGTGGTCGATGGGGTGCGCCACCAGATCATGAAAGGGAATGAAATCTATCGGTCTCGATGGTTCGGAGACATCGATGGCTGGCCCAAACCAAAGACATAAATGTCCTTGAAGAACCAAGTTCAGTTGTACAGCACGCCCTGATGGGCTCCATACCTAAATCTTGATAATGAACGTTCAGCCCAGGGCACAGCTTCGCCAGCTTGTGCTCATCACCTCGGGTTTGATTTCTCACGCTACTTCCCAAATGCGCCAACCCAAGTCCATGGCTTTCCCATTTTATCTTCCCTTTTCGTTAGAATAGAGTTTTTGCCGACGGGAAAGGCGTCTAGTTATTTTTTCTTTGTGTTACAATATGTGAATACCCGATATTAGATATATGTATATACCTATATGTAGGTACATCTGTACCGAATCTGTCCGTTTTAGGAAAGTTCCATTTAAAACCCCGTACTCGTATTTTAAAACTAGCTCCGTATTCGTATTTTGTAAATATCTTCCGCCATTGCCCCCTAGTCCCCTGCTCAGCCCTAGAGCGTGACGCAAGCAAAATCTCCACCAAAATGACATCCTAGTCTGATAACGGATTTGTTGTCAATTCCCCATAGGTCGATATGCCTACGGCCCCCTGGTTCTGTGCCGTCTGTGCTTGGTGTTGCAGCCTTCCCCGAGATAAGGCCATTAACACGGGGGTACGATGTTAAACAAAGTACGGAGTACTCCGTACTGGTCTAGAATTCAATATCTGGCCTCTTTCAAAAATAGGTAGGTCCCTTTGGAATTCTAAATCCATTAACTTAACGGGGAGAATTTGAGATCCACTCTGTAACAAGCGATGTCGATCGCGACGCCCCAAGGGGCCACGCACAACGAAGTAACACGAGGACCTTTTCCCTCTTTGTACATATCCAGTTCGTCGCGTGCCTTATTACGGGAATCGGACAATAATACAGTCACACCTCGTTAAAATGGACCCAAGATTACCTAATTAGGCTAGTATCCCTCTACGTTACACACCTCGACAACGTGCATCCATGGATTTAAGCCTACTCCCACCTGACTACTCTTGTTCTATTGGCTTAATCCTTTACTCCGTCTTTTGGTCTTTTGGCTTACAGTTCTGCCGGTTTAGAACTCCCGAGGTCTCCCAAATAGGATTATATAATACAAAAATGAGATCTTACATAACCCAAAATGCCAAGGCCCCTGTTTTGTAAATCTTTGTAATTGAAGGATTTGCTCTCCGCTGATCCTTCCATTTTAATGAGGTGTGACTGTAACAGAGAATTAGCCATCGCTCGCCACTGCCAAGACTAGGAACAGGAATGGGGAATGGTCTGAACTGAGTAAGACAAGAACTAAAATTTGATTATCAATTGAATTAATTCAACAAGAATAGTAGGCCGCTTAGGCAGCCTTCCAAGGTTGTCATGTCTTTTTGGATGTCTGTTTAGGTGTATACGAAGGCGGTAAAAAAAAGCTTACTTGGTGCAAGAGATTTTTCTATGTATAACCTTTGAGTATTGCGACATAACTCCAATACTGATCCGACGGATAGTCCTGTGGCTGGAAAATAGGGGTTTTGTTTCATTTCTTAAAGCTATGATCTAAAAGCATATCCTGCCTCATCTCGCAACGAAAGCGACGAGATAATATCAAGTGAAGAGCAAGTCCAGCCAAGCAAACTCGAAGCAAAGCTGCTGGATATCTCATATCGAAGAAAGCAAACACGAATCGTTCCAGATCAGCAACCCCCCCGACAAAGCTCACGTATCAATAAGACCTTGTCGCTCCAGGAATGGTGGGATCTCGGCTATCATCGCTGCATACGAGTAGACTGTGCTTTGCGTAGGCTCGTTTCCGTAAGCTATATGGCTAAGGGCCATCTTTCGGTGTGTCGGAGAACCGATCCATGTGACTTCTGGCCTGCGTTTGCCCGGCCAAGCCCAATCGAGTGCTTGGAGCGACGACTATTCCACATAAGCTACTCGATCCTCCGACTGATCACTTTGATATTCTGTACTTACCTCTCCCTCTTCAGTCTGAATGTCATTGGCAATGTATGAATGTAGCTTGTCTCCAACGCGCACTGGAACTTGTTAGCAGACTGATATTCCATTTCGGGTGGGGTTGCTCACCTTGTGCTTCCTTTGATGCACCCTGTTCCTTCTCGGATGCACCTTGTTCCTTCTCAGATGCACCTTGATCTTTCTCAGATGCACCTTGTTCCTTCTCGGATTGGTCAGAGTCATTCCCTTCATACTCATCCTCGTCATAGTCATCTCCTTTGTAGTCGTCTTCCATAATCACTGGAACAACATTAATTTCTATACCAAGGGATTTGAAAACAGAGTACAACACAAGGTCAGCACCCTTGAGTGCTCTTGGAAGTAGCATTGGAGCCTCGTCGGATGTATGAGGATAAGCGTGAGAACAATAGAACCCGAAAGCGCCCCCTAGGGAGAGTTAGCCTGATTTTCTGTGTTCAAATGACTGGATATAGCAACACACCCTCTTTCATAAAGCCAGGCTCCATGACAAGCTCTTTCAAGAAGCTATGCAAGGACAAGCTCTTTGGATCAACAATCAAGCTTGGCGGAATCGATCCCCCTACTGGCTCGGTTACGTAGAGGTTGTATGTCAAGGTAATGCGCTCGCCCTCCGTGACTGTTTCGATCTCGTGCTCGCAGTCACTATAGAATGCTGCCCATTGAATCGCAGACGCACTCTGGTGACTCCAGTCAAACGCAACCTGTTTTCCCTCGTGCTGAACGACTAAGTTGCCGCCTTTGAAAGCAGAGGGTAAGCAAACAACCAGCGAACCGATCTGGCTCTGGGATCGTGGTGTGTCAACATGCTGCCGGAAAAGGCCAGATGGTCCCGAGTAAACCTATCGTTAACAGGCACATTAATATTTGTTGCAGAAGAGGTGTTTGATTAACATACATTCAGTTTGTATAACTCGGCACTCAGTTTCCGGAAGGGTAGAGAGTTTTGGGACAGTGTGTTGAAGTTTGGAAGGAGAATTTGCTCCACATTTTGAAGGATTCCGAAGTCCGATGGATGAAAGCTGGTAAAGAAATGTCGGGGCTCAAGCTTTCGAGCTTTGCGATATCGAGGATCAGTAACATCCTCCTGCCCCCTGCCAAAGCTCGCGGGATCGCAACCCACCACCAACTGATGCAAATTATCGGATGCAGATTTGGAGTCAGCGTTCGAGTCAAGAGGTAGAGTTAGCACTCGCGAGATATTGTCACCATCTGTATACCAGCATATTCTCACTGGCGGAGATACGGAGATGGGCAGGGGGGATGTGGAACCAGCTACGGCTTTTGTATCAATGGGGATAAGACCCCCACATACAAACGATGCAGATGCCTTTTTTCCGATGACGAATGCCTCCAGCTGACGACAAACTTCTTTGAACGCAAGACTTGTCAACAATGGAGCTGTAGACTGAATGCCCTCCTTTCCGGAGATGGAGCCGATGGAGGATGCCATGGTTAAATATGGGAAACACTAGGTAGAAAGAAGAGAGGTGGAGGCGGAGGAAGAGAAAGATGGGGAGGAGAGGGAAGAGGAGAGGGAACAAGGAAGGTGCAGACAAACTTGGAACCTGCGGCTGGAAGTTTGTCAAATGTACGTAACATTCGTCTACAAATACTACCAACATCTGACAGTACTATGACGTGCAATAGGACAAGTTGCGCCTGATACCTATTAAGCCCCGACAACAGAGCTCAGAATTTCACCTGTGGCCTCCGTCACCGACTTGTTCATAGTTCTGGCAGTCCATCCTGATAGCAGCACCAACTCAAGGAAACGACTGTCATGAGATACGAGAATCTCCAAGACCTTCTCGCCCGATTTTCCTAGTCGAAGCTTGGCTAACTTTTTACCAGCAACATCCTGCAATTCCATATTCCTCCCCGTCAACATATCGAGTTTCCATTTCAATTGACCTGTGGCAGGTGACTCGAGAGTGAAGCTGCCTGACAATTCGTTCAAACGCATATGTATTGGCTGACCGTAAAATGCTAGGTGTATTTTGGAAGACAGGCTTGGAAGTCGTCCATCGCCGATGATGTCCCATGGACCCTCACCCCAGCCTCGAAATACTACCACATTGGGAGCACTGTCTTTTGATGCGATCGAGTACATCGGCGGTGCCTCTGTCGGGTACCCTGAAGGGTGAACCAGAGTCTTTTCCGAGTCCCATGGCGCTGGTCGTAGCGAGAATGAGACGGAAGACTGTCGATTTGAAATCTTGTTATTGGCAGAGAAAGCAGAAAACAACCCCATGTGGCTCATTGTTGCAAGGAACATTTGATGTAGGGCTCTGAGATAGGAGGCCAAGTGTAAAAAGACCAGGTGAAAATTGAGGTTCAAGATTGTGGAAGAGTAGTAGCTTTTTTACAGTCAGTTTTCCATTGTTTTATACCACTTGAGGTGATCTTTGAAGTTGTGATGATCGCCAGGCTATGCATCTTAATCCATATCTTTTTCTATTTCCCAATCGGGAATGATCGTGCGCCGCATTACGGGGGTGTGGACTGGGTGTGCTTAGTATGGCTGTAACACATTATGATTGGCTCACTTATACGAGAACTCAGCTGCTTGCCAAGCAACCTCCGTCTTCCACCTCCATACAATGGTACATATGGAGTACTCCGTACTCGACTTTTAAGGGCTTGGCTGGACTGTGACAACGAACAGATGACGTCACATTCCCTCGTCGCGCCATCCATCCCATTTGGGGGTGATTCTACCTCAATATTCCATTCCTCCACCTTCTACCAGGCCAAAACAAATGCTATATCACCTAGTGACGTACACACATGCCTGGGGTTCCATCTAGTCGGGGTTGCGATGCGTGTCGCAAGGCGAAGAAGAAGGTTTGCTTCTTACCGAAGGCTAGCTTGCTATATCTTATTAATTTAAAGATCAGTGTGATCAACTCAAACCGACATGTTCACGATGCCGACGTCTGAAAATGACGTGTGTTGGGGGAGGGCAGCAGCGGTATATGTTCAAGAATCAATCGCTAAAAGTGATGCAAACACAGAGCGGAGCAGAAAGTCAATCAGAGCTTCGCTCATTTTCCTCTGCTGGCAAGAAAGTAGTGTTTATCGGGGGACCGACACGGGTGCCTAGCACTGACACGAGTATAATAGCAGCAGCTTTGTAGCAGCATTCCAGGTGACTGATATTCGATATGCTGTGGCCTATTATGGACCTTTCCTTCGGGATATTCCACGGCGATTGGGCAACAGCACCGTCCTAGATTCAGCCGTGAGAGCTTTATCAACCGCTTACCCGTTTCTTCACACGGGCTCTTACCCACCAAATGTACTCTTTCTCTATGGACAGTCGCTGCGGGCACTGAGAGAATGCTTGAACAATCCAGCCGAGGCCCGAAGTCCCAACACCCTATGTGCTGTCTATTTGATTATCATCTGCCAGGTAAAGTTCCACTTTATCTGACCAAGTCGAGATATTTAACCCCTAAATGCGATTTCCGTGGGATAGGAGCTGACTTTTCAGAGTTGGCTAGGAAAACACGATGATTCGCTCACTAGTCACAGCGAAGCTATAGCTCATCTCTTAACGGCTGCTGCACTGCATGAGTGGAACAGCACCTTTGAGATGGAGATGGTCATAACACTTTGTGTGCCTATCGTATGTTTGGATCCCGATTACTCTCAACAAATCCAGTTAATGTCACGAGAAATTACTTACAAATACTGGTTTGGATAGATACTCGAGGGGATCGTCAACCCTCGCATTAAGATGGATTCGAAATTTTGGGAACTGATCTCAACATTCAAACGTCGTCTATCTACCTCGCGGGACAACAATCAGCCACAATCAACCACCGAGCTGCAACATCTCGCCATGTTTCCTAAATTTGTCCAAAACCCCGAGCCACACCTTGCCGAAATTGTAAAGATGTACATGCAACTGAGACTGGATGCACAGCAAATAAAACAACATCTTGACCAATGTGCAGAAGCTGCCCTTGGGTCTTTTTCATCCTCTGAAGTTGCGAGACATTGCCGTATTCAAGCAGCTTATGCCATTATATCTACACTGGCCGTGCTATTGAACAGTCTTCTTCGAGTTTTTGATCCCTGGAACGCTTCCTTGGCGAGAGAAGCTGTCTTTCTCTGTGATCAGATTACAATCCAAGCCGAACTGGCATCTTGCTACCGACCGGTTGGTGCAGGGTATATTCCTCTATGCTTAGTTGTTGCTTGGGCAGCATCGGATAACCTTGTCCAGTTGGCAAGAATAGAGGCGATACTTTCTGAATACCAGTCTGATTTTGCAGACGTGCCATGGATGAGCCGTGCTATATGGTTAGCCTCTATGTTGGACAACCACCGCATACGAGTCATATCTGGGAAAGAGTCCCCGGAATTCCCTTTGGAGACTGTTTCTCTGGCTGGTTCAGGAGGGAGTCGTCGCACTGGTACAGAAAAGGCTTCAGTGCGCCCAGAGTCCTGCTGCATTCTCTAGGCTCAAAGAAACGAAAGAAGTTAACAAAAATAATGATTGATCTATTATATACTTTGTCGTCTACGATAATGTTTATTCTGTTTCTCGATGTACCGAAAAGCAGAACCCGAAACGATGACTACCCTTTTGATACTACTCTATCATAGCTAATCCACGAGGAACCAGTATTTCCATTTAGCAACCGAGTGCAACACTTCACTCGGAATGTCTTTTACCTATGGCGATTTGGGCCTGAATGCTTCCTCAATCCCATCGAATGACCGACGTTTTGTTTGTGGCATGAAAAAGGCAGAATGGCCATTAAGTTAAAGTAGCCACCGAACAAAGTCTTGCACCAAAGCTACCCTATGGCAAAGAATTGGAATTCTCAACGCAATAAAAAAAATCGGGACCTCAGTCACTGCTATGGGCCACTGGTCGCTGACCTGGCGTGTTACTTGGTTCATACGTCGGGTAAATGCCGGCTAAATGGAACAATGCGAACTGTCCAATGATTGTATATATTAGATGGTACGTCTGCGACGAGAGGAAAGATAGAGCAGAAAAGAAGAGAAAACCAAAGAGCCCATAAGAATCCGTTGTTCTCCGCACTGTTAATAGCTATCGCCAGCGGAGCCAATGCTCTCGACTCGAATACCCAACTGGCTCATCTTCTTGATCTCAATAATGCACCGCCCATCGAATAACCATTTCGGCGTTGCCATGTTATCCGCAATTCTCTTCCAGTCAACTTGCTTCTTGGGAAGGTTGTCGTTGGGTTTACCCGCAGCAAGCTCGCTACCATTTTCTCTCTGGCAGTCTGGGCAATCTGCAGCACAATTAGGCTCGATTTGAAGTTTCTCTTGAGCGTATGTGACATGTAGTGGATTAATCACACCACCTGTCCCAGGAATTACATCTTTCTGCGAGGAGTCGTGCATATCTTGGCTCAAGGGTAGATGTCCCGGTGGGAGGTATGATGGACGAGGAGCGGCAACCAATTCAGTATTTCGAAACTCATCAAAGTCGGTGACAATGAGTATCGCGTTAGATGACGTGCAGGCTTCATAGACATTTGAGTAGACTCTCACGGCGCCACCATCATCTCTGAGAGCGGGAGGTCCGTATCCATGTAACTGACGGATCTCACTTTCGATGACATAGGGATTGCAGCAAGGGTCAAATATCGCGATTTCTCCGGGGTTTTCATCAAGCAAAATCTTGATTATCTCCAGGGCAGGTGCCTCTCGGGTATCCGATGTGTCCTTCTTGAAAGCATATCCCAGTAGAGTGATCTTCTTTCCAACCAGAGTATTGTTCAGGCACTTGATGACACGACTGGTAAATCGGTTGCGCTGGTATTCATTCATGATCACCACCTGGCGCCAGTACGCCCCGACTTCCTTGAGACCCAGTGACTCAGCAAGATATACCAGACTGAGGACATCCTTTTTGAAACAGCTACCCCCGAACCCAATGCCTGCGCGGAGAAATTTGTCACCAACTCGGGAGTCCATTCCAATCGACGCCGAGACCTCATTAACTTCAGCCCCTGTAGCCTCGCAGATTGCCGAAATACTATTGATGCTGCTGAGTCGTTGGGCTAACATAGAGTTAGCCACGAGCTTCGCCAACTCTGATGACCAAATGTTGGTAGTGATGATGCGGGCCCGGTCAACCCAGCCAGCATAGACTCCAGCTAGTGTCTCTGCTGCAGCCTTCCCCGCTTCTGTTGTTGCAGAACCTATGATAACTCGGTCTGGATGTAACAGGTCGTGAATTGCAGTCCCGGCCGCGAGGAACTCAGGGTTGGACAGAATCTCAAAGTGCCCGCCGGGCCGACGTACAGAAATCTATAAGGATGGAAAGTGTGAGCGTGCTTTCACAGTCGGAGGGTATTATATGACGTACAATCTCCTGGATCATTTGGGCTGTTTTGCAAGGAACTGTGGACTTCTCCACGATGATCGATCCGTTCCTTGCATGCCGCACGACATCTGCAGCGACAGCCTCAAAAGCCGTCATATCTGTTGCACTCCCTGCGCCTGATCCTCGCATTTTAGTCGGAGTGTTGACTGCAATTATGATAATATCCGACTCCCGAATACATTTTGAAACGTTTGCGGAGAAAAACAAGTTTGGTATCCGAGAGGATGCAGTTTCTCCCTCTTGTTGTTTGTCGTGCACTTTGTGCGATTCATGCGCTTTATGCTGTTCAACGACGTGTGGGATTACCCCTGCTTTAATTGAGATAGGTGGGGTGGGATAATCTCGGAGTCCATCTCGTGCAATCCGAACGATTTCAGCAAGCCCGGGCTCGTATATAGGTAGATGTCGAGAGTTCCATCTTCGAATGCGTCGTTCGTCTTTGTCAGCGACGGTGACTCGGATATGCGGGTTTCTGAATGCAATGATAGCAGCAGTTGGACCACCTGTTGGTGATCAGTCTGTAAGTCATGACAGAAAATATCAGAATCATGCATCCGCACAACGTACCGACATAGCCTGCGCCAACGCAGCAAATATTTCGGATTGGCCTTGCGCCAACTGGGACCTCTGGATCACTATCATCCCCCACAGTGGTTCTCGTGCTACTCGACTCTACGTCGAGTCTATCTGTGCCGCCATTCAAACTTTGATCCGGAGTTGTCGGCACATTTGATAGTCTGGTTGAAAGGATTATTTCGGAGTCAGATTCATGATCAATAGTGGATGACATAGTTATCGAGTTGAAATCCTATCGAGTCGGATCTCATGCGCTTAAAGAGAGCTTGAGTGGAATGTGAGAGCTTGAGTGGAATGTGTGATAACAAACAAATGTATGTAAACTGCAGCGGAAGGCTTTCACCCGGATACATGCCTACTTATTGCAAATTTTGGCTGCTTCACATGCAAGGGGACTGTCAAGAGAGATCTACATGGACGTCGAGATGCATCGTGCAATGTGAGATTGATTGATTGGAGAGATTTTGAAGCTAAGTTCGAAGACTATGGGATTCGACACCACCCAGGAATATAGAATTATAGAGCTGAGTCTCTCTACGAAATTGCAAACCTTACGAGCGAATAGGTTGTTGTAGCGCACGATGGGGTTACCGGTGACGGCATTGGCTGTAGTAAGGGTGGTGCGTGTTCCGCGCGGATCGCTGTGTCCCACGTGTCGTATTTAAATGAGGTCAGTGAACGCGAAATCTGAAGTGAAGGCATCGGTCGCTTTAACGAACTATAGGAAAATGAGGATCGGTGTTGAACCACATCCTTGACCTAAGCCTGTTGTTGAAAGTTTAGGATTTTGTTCTGGGGGGTTGTGAATTTCACGTAAGAGCATCGATTGTCCACGGGTGGCGGCGAATTCGGTGCGAAGCTGATCCATGTTGACGGTGGATTAAGAGAAGAGGGTTGTTGAAAAGAGAACAGTTCAAGAATAAAACGATACTAATAGCCTTTGGCACGTAGTATTTTTAAAGCCCTAGAGGAGCCCGATCTCTCGACACATTGAGGGGAAGGCTTACAGATGCTTTACTGCAAGTGCATATAACCCACTCAAGCAAACAAGTAAACAATGTATGATCACATGCACGATTATACATTTGTACATTATAATAGGTTGAGATTAGTGGAGATGAAGTTTTCGCTGTTGGGCTAAAAGTAGAAAAAGACTTGGGGAGTGGTAGGGTATTAGGAAATGCATGGACCTCAAGCCTACATATGTAAGCTTGAAACCAATCACGTTTAATAGAGACCCGAAGTAGTAGAGACAGGCAAACGAAGCTAATTTAAATTCTATACATGTAGTAACTAATTTGCTCAGTGAATACACTCTTGCTTTAGAATTCTATCAATACTACTCCGTAGTTTCTCGGGTGCAGCCCATTTGAAACTCGGCCCGCCAATGGCCCCCGCTTCCCGCTTCCCGCTAACCACATACATAACACCCAGCGGTTAGCCCAGCGGTTAGCCCAGCGGTTAGCCTTGAGAGGATCAGGGCCATGTAATCAGATAGATCCTCCAGGGCTTCCCACTTTCCGCTTGCCGCTTCCCCCTTCTCTCTCTTCTTTCTCTCTACGTTCATTTTGCTACATAGTGAATGCACTATACTCTTTCTCTCTACAAAGATCTCCCCATTGAGTGACATTCCCTAGAGTACTTGCATGCAAAAAACTTCTGAAACACTATATCCCGCGTACGTGCTTGCCACGTCTCGGAGTTGCAATGACATCTACCAGCCCTCCTGCGCTTCGATAACTCAAAACTCGATTGAATCTCCGAATTTTCAGCCTTACCTCTTGAGTGCAATCTGTAACAAGATACATGTCGGAACAAACCTAGTGTCCAAAATTATTTGTGGGCTATTCCATTGCATCGGTGAAAAGATTTATCTCAATGACTTGTGGTATCGGCCATGGTTTCAACAGTGCGCTCGATCACATTTAGACGCGAATATCTAATTTATGAAAGAACAGAAGGATGTTTCAAATGCCCTAGTTGATGGGCGAAAATGGACCGTCGCTTATACCTATCCGATACATCATCCTACGAGGGCGTACACACTGCTGGTACATGGGTGGATGTTGATAGCTAGTGGCCAACATGGAGAAAGTTATGCCAATCATTTGAAGGCGACATTTTCGGAATGAAATAGTATCGTTGAACTACAATCTAGCGTTGGGGTTGAATTATCGTATTTTATTTTCATTGGGTCATGATTTTCCTGTACTAATCATCATGCATACATATCAACTGGCTGTATCAGGTCTGAGGTTGAGATCAGTCTGGACCCCATATAGTATGGATGGTCCTTGTTTACTTTCCTGGTAATCTGGACGTCCTTATTTACAAGAATCCCGATAGAAAATGCCCACGAACAATCAAAAACAACATAGGATATCAATGAATTAGAAAAGCCGCCAACTCCTGATATTCACTGGATCAAGCTGCGCCGTCATATTTCTGTCCCGTCATATTTCTGTCGTCTTTTCATTGACTTCCATTGAACAAGTCCAGCTCCAATAAACGAGAGTAGTGCAGCAGCAACAGACACGTAGAATGTCTGGATGATGGCAATGTTGTAAGCATATAAGACTGAGGGCAGCATATCTTTGGGCACGCGTTGGGATAAATTCGCAGCTCCGGCTTTTATTAGTGCGTTTGGGCTGAGGGTGGGAGCATTAGCCGTTATGCTGGCCACAAGGCGATTTTCAAAAACTGTTTGGGCTATCGAAATAAACATTGCCCCACTGAGGCTTTGTGCAAAAGTGATGATGGCAATTCCGATCGGTATGTCCTGTAATGGCAGTACAGTCTGAAGTGCATTGATGGATTGCTGGAAGCCAAGCCCTGCTCCAATTCCAAGTATGACTTGGTATCCAATCCACTGCGGATGCCCGCTGTTCACTTTGAAAGTTGTACACAGTCCAGAGCCAATCGCGAGAAAAGCACTTCCAGCGAACATGAGTGGCGTATAGTATCCAACAATATTAACCAGTAACCCTGCTAGAGCAGATAATACAATCATAGCGATTACCATTGGAAGATTGTTGATTCCAGATTCCGATGCAGAATCTTCCTTGACTGCTTGAAACCAGATAGGGAGCTTGGAAACTTGTTAGCAGTGAAGCCGAAAGGATTGTGTTCAGAACCCACATAGTATCCAAAGATGAAAAAGGAGCCACCTAGGAAGGTAGCATGAATTACTGCACCAAGCACATTTCGATTCTTGAGTAAACGAGGCGGTACTGTGGCGTTGTCCTGCTGCCAGACCTGGATAATGCACCACGCAAAACCGAGTACGCCAAACAGAACAAATAGAACAATGATTCGAGCATTGCCCCAGCTGTATTTGGTGCCACCCCATTGGAGACACAATAGAAGGGAGACGACCGCGGGGATGAATGCAAGTACACCGAGGGGATCCATTCGCTTTAGCTGCCCAAGTCGGGTTATTTTGGGTTTTGGCGATGTGGAATCATTGAAGAAGAGTAAAATGACAAGGCCAGTGAGAACACCAAAAGGCAGATTTATCCAAAAACACCATCTCCAACTGACATGATCAGTTAAGAGTCCCCCTAGCCTATTGTAAAATTAGCCGCCATTTCAGGCGATTGAAATAGCAAGACTTACAGTGGTCCTGTGATCGTCGCAATTCCACTAGTGCTCCCGATAATTCCGAAATAGAGGGCACGTCGGTGAAGGGGCACACTATTTGCGAGCACAAGTAGAGCACCCGGTGACAATCCTCCAGATCCGATGCCGGCAATTGCTCGCCCAAAAATCAATCCTTTCGATGTTGGCGTGACTGCACATATTAGGGACCCAAGTTCAAACAAGCCGAGAGCAACCATATATGTCCACTTTGTCGAATAATATGTGTATACCTTGCCAAATGGTAGAGTGACGGCACACGTGGTTAAAAGGTAAGCACTAGCATACCAAGATAAGTCGCCTAGTGAATTAAATTGTTCAGTGATCTTAGGAACCGCGGTTGAGAGGATTGTGTTATCCTAGTAAGTCGTCCACATTAGCTCATGAAATCGTAACAATAACTTGAAACTTACCAACGCGATACAAAAAGATTGAAAGCAAAGTCCTATCAAAATTGGAGCCAGCTTTGAGCTCGGTGGATAGACTTGCTTTTCTTTATCATCATCACTATTTTCGGTTCCAGCCTCTTTCAATGGGATGTCATCTCGATTTGTATTATCTTGATCCCTGAAATCATTCATGCCTGAACCGTCTGCCATGAAACTTCAAGTTGAATTCCGTAGTTGATATTGAAATAGCGAGAACTCATAAAAATGCGTTTGGTCGAATCATCTGGACTGAAGTCTGAAGGGTGTGTGAAATAGGCAAGGTAGAAACCGTCACATTAAATCTGAGGGTGGACGTACAGTACTTTTCTTGTAGGACATCTATGGACCTACATTACCACAGCCAGATGTAACCTGATAGAGTATGCAAGGGGTTTATATCTTGATTTACGCTCGGGGTCTTTCACTTTCACATCACATTCTTTCTACGTTGATTGGTATGCAGTATATTTTTCCTTGACAAGATGACAAGATACTCTATAGATCCAAGCAGCATCTATTTCTTTGCCCAAAGAATATCTCATGCTCTGAAAATGTAAATTGTTCGATTGGGAAATCAATCTCATGACAAGGTTGTGTCATTTGATATCGTTCGTTACTCGAGGTCGATCACTTTCGACGTGATGAATCTCGAACCCCTGCATTCCAGTGAGACCGTAACTCCATTAACACAGATCCTATGATTGCTTGTCAATTGATACTTTGAGTAATAAATAGCTTGGAAGCCTACCTAATATTCTGGTGCTCTCCCACACAGGATTCAAGATACAGAGAATCAGTCCTTATACTCCGTAAATGATAGTTTACCACAGGGCTATACACAATTTAACTTTTTGTGACGGTGATACTCATACGATCAACTTGATTAAGACTTAGCTTTTCTACCTAACCAATGTTTCTATGAACAAACCCATCAAATCAATGTGCCACCTCTTTATAACCCCCTGACTGGCACAAAGAATTGTGCGCGCTTCATTATTATCACAATATACCGGTTTTCTCATAGAAAACGAATGGACATTTCGACGGGGCTACTGTTCGTATACGATATTATACATAGTTATGCGGTGCTAATTGGTCGTTCGAGGCGTAATAAACGTGGGTAGCTCAAAGCCACGACAGCACTCATTAAACTACAGTATTGGAAGTTTGAGCACGTCTCACAAACTATCCTCACATGACTACACACAAGTATACTAGAAATCCAGCATTGGTAAGACTACTTAGCTTTTACGGATTTGAAGGATTTCTGGTGATCTGACCTGGGTGCGAATGAAACATAAGATTGCCCTTGGCAAATACATTCGGGAATCGGCAGTAACAAATACCCCAAACGTCATTTTGAAGGGATAGATATAAGGGGCACCGGGTGACAGGTTTCTGGAGTAGGTCTTTTAGGAATCCTGATCCATCGACGATGTAAGTGGACAAGTGAGTATTATTCCGAGGAGTGCACGTGAGTTGTTGTCCAACTTTATTCTTCGAGATATATTCTTGCCAATAAAAAGGAGCTCACAACTGGGACGCTTCTTAGGCTTGATCATATTGCTTTCTGGCCTGTTTGTGACCGCGGCACCAGTACTCGTGACTTGAGGCTTAAGATAGAAGTTTTTCTTTTTGTGCGATTTCGGTAGGTGTTGGTCCGCGATGATACGGATAGAAGGTATTATGGAGAGCTTTATGCTTTATGGTGACAAAAGTAGAAGTGTCAGTAGTGGCGTAGTGCAAGTGCGGTTGTGATTGGTGGATTAGTGAAATAGGCACTAAACAGTAAAAGTAAGCTAACATCGAATATAATGCTACAAGTCTTATTGACGTGGTCAGATAGTTATGATCGAGGGCGCCATGATCACATGCGGCATCACAATCAGTTACTAGATTGATTCTGACTTGATGTTCGTATACCTAACCGAAATTGCTTGAAGATTCTCACTGGGGTTCCAAATATTCTTCGCCGCCGTCATTCTCCGAGTCACCTCGTTGGCTTATTCTTAAGGGGGCGCGAGGAAGAAGAAAAGTAGGTCCTGTCATGCTTGATGGGTGACGAGACTGATTTCTCGCTTATACTGAGCGCCATATGTATGGTCCTAATGGTAAACTATTGCGTACTCTGGATGATGTCGAAAATGATGCTGTCCATCGTGCCATTCTTAAACAAGGAGAGTAAGGCTCACCATCAGAGCCGCACTCAACACGCAGAACAATACAGTAACGGACATACTAATGAGGAGAGATAACATCGGTCTGTTGTTTTGGACAAGGTTATTTTCTCCAGCCATCTATTATGACTTCACTATTCCGAGTTGCACTAGGTTATTTCGTTGTAGCCATTTCACGAATCTATCTAGCTCCATTAAAAGGTGTCCATGGATATTCCTCCTGTTATCTCTACCTTGTACGGCATCATTTTATGTGACCTTGAGTTCTATGCTCAAGATACCCACCAATGTAGATCTTGTCAAAACAACGCAGATGCGACATCTCTAGCATCAATATCTTGTCCATTGAATGTAATAATCGTATAACAAGATATAATTATCAAATGTCTCTGTTCGGGTATTCGTAAATCATATATTTCTGGCCGACTGTGCTTACGGAGCTATCACCCACCGGTGATTCAGACCACCTCTTCATGGGTTGCACCACTGATATCCGTCTTGGCACCAAGCTCCTTGCGGCGTTTAATCTCTTCTCCAAAGAGATCTCCGATCTCGTGAGTGCGCCATGGCTTGATATCGGTCTCAAAGACTAGGTCGATCTCCTCAAGAGACCGGCCCACAGTCTCAGGATACATGAAGAACACATGGAAAGTCATGACAGTGCAGAATACCCCGAAAATAATATAGGTTTTCCACTGAATATTGTGGAAGGCCGGCGCCACAAAGTAAGCCAGAGCAAAATTGAAAATCCAGTTGGTGGCGGCCGACAAGCCGACGCCCTTCGCTCGATACTTGAGCGGGAAAACCTCGGCGGCATAAATCCATGCAGTTGGCGCCTAGAAATGTTAGCCGATGTTTCGGATACAAACATAATTGAATATAGCATACCCAAGTCAGGCCGTAGATGCCAGTGAAGATGTATGAAAAGGCGATGACTGTCATTCCTGCACTGCCCTTGATCTCCCACGTCAAATTGGCATTCCCATTGACATTTGGAACTGGTTTGCCTTTACTGGCCATGACACCAGCAATGATAAAGTGCACAACCATGCAGGTGACAGATCCAATAAGAAGTAGGTTTCTTCGCCCAACGCGATCGATGAAGGGAAGCATAAAGCCTGTAGTCACCAAGAAGATGACATACTGAATAGCGGAGGACCACAGCGTTGTGTTCCCAGTCTGTAGTTTATGGTCAACACAACCGCTCGAGCTTCCTTCGTTTCGTTTAAGGTAAAACTTACCATGCCAGCCATTTCGAAAATATAAACCACATAATACATGGCAACATTACCGCCCAGAAGTTGCTGCCACATTTGAACACTCATTCCGCACATCGTGCGCTTCCAAACACGAGGTCCAAACAATGCCAGGAATGAGACCTCTTGAGATTCATGCGCCACACGCACGGCCTCTTGAACTTCTTCGAATTCTACCTGTACAACTGGGTCACGGCGATCACCATTGGCGTGAATGATTGCCAATGTGTCCAATGCTTCTTCCCAACGCTCCTGCGAGGCAAGCCAGCGAGGGGACTCGGGGAAGAAGAACAAAGCGATGAACAGGATGAGGCCTGGCACGGCCTGCACACCCCAGCAAATCCGAAAAGCAGCCGCTCCAGATACGCCAACCACGCAGCCGTATGCAATGAGGTACATGATCAAAATACCCCATTCGATTGCCCATTGTTGAATGCCCACCACACGACCACGAATACGAGCGGGTGCTAGTTCAGATAAGTAGACGCATGTTTGCGAGGAGGTCACGCCAACCGCAAGTCCACTGACAACACGTCCGGCGACCAAATGCGTCACATTTTGTGCACTGCATTGGACCATGGCACCGACGATCCAAACAAGAGAGGCAATCATTAATGCATAGCGACGACCAAGAATATCCGATAACCAACCGGCTGCAATTGAACCGGCGAAGGAACCGGCGGACATCGATGCTGTAATCTATTGTGGAATATTAGCACATGAATCAAAATTGGAGACTAGAGATCACGTACTCCACCTTGGAGGTTAGAGTCTGGCGAGCCGAAGTAATCTGTATATGTATCAACGCCAATCCAGGCACTCATCGAGCTATAGCTTGTGTTAGTCTCCATGTTATTATATCTGGGAAAGGATGTAAAATGTACACACCTCACATCGAAGCCGAAAAGAGCGCCTCCAATAGTACCAAAGGCGGCAAGAACTGTGGAATATAAGCGTCATGAACACTCTCAACAGGCCAGACCAAAATACCGTAAATGTTCGTTATAGTATACATGATTGCGATTGGACTGTGAAGGTGTTGTCAATCGAAGCATTAGGCTTGCGGGAAGGCGTTTTATACGTAAAGTAGTAGCAGATTGATAGGTCAATGCACGATTCGGCACATCGACTCGGGTTACGCGACGTTGCATGGTATGATTCCGGGACCGGGGCATTGACCCTGGAACGGGAAAAGATAAACGGGAACGAATTGCGGAGGAGTGAGGAGAAACCCGGGGCACAAAAGTCGGGGGTGGACACGGCGTCATTGGCGGGCCTATAGTTTATCCAAGAACCAGTCGGGGCATTCGATGTGCCTCTTATTAACCGAGATGTTATTTATCCGCGGGATTATCACCAGTTTTAGGTGACTCCCAGCCCACTCTTCCACACGGATAATTGGACGATATAATTCCGAGACGGTTTGCGTTCTGCCTATTATCAGTTATACCTTCTTTCTTCCGACACTCCAAAAGCGAGCTCGCCCGTTTCTCGCAACAGATCGGCATACCGACGTCATGCCCAGACAAACCTGTCGCAAATTGGGCTTGGACTTCGCGATCGATGGAGACTCATATATCCCATCTATCTCGGAGAGGCGACCTCCGAGACATATTTCTCAAACTGCAAGTGACCGCTAGATCTGGCTGTATGGCAGCTGGCTGAGACTGAGAAACAAAAGAACAACGTCAGCGGATAGAAAAGAGAAGAGAGAGAGTAGATAGGTGGACAATGTTCTTGACGTAATCAAAATCAAGTCCAGACAGTTGACATTGGCCCTGTTTGCCTAATGTCGCTGTTATTCGATGACGTCTTCTACGTTAAGTTATATCGACGAAGTGAGTACTCCTTCTCAAATGTCATTTTGTCGACCCATTGCTTCGAATCTCTTCCGAACACGCCCAAGAAGACCTAGATTTTCTTCCTATAAAGATGTCTTCTTTACTAGTACCATGAAGATGCCCATTACATCGACAAGTCGAATATGCCACTATCGGCGAGATGGCGGTGCTTTGATGGAATCGGATCATAACATTACGAGCTTTTTGCATCGGAAGGGCTTTAATTCGAATCAAAGATCCTTGGCGAGCTCATTCTATATAACATACGTATTTATGACAAAGGTCGGGTAAATTACATTCGCAGAGCAGAATTCGGATTATTTCCTTTTCGATGCTCCATCTTGGTTGTCCCCTCCCTGTTTTTCTTTTTCTTTTTCTCCCTCCTCTTCACTTGCATTTAGTTGCTTGAAGTTGATATCATTTCTTTCATCTTTCGGCGGTGTCTCACTGGCGCTCAGGATCGTTCTGGTAAATGAAGACTAGTGTTGACTAGGTTGTATAGTATAGTTCACCAAGCAGGGTCTTGCGGAATTTCGTAATATCTTCATCTATCTAATACATACACCCCTAAGGTCTCCTATTTCAATATCTCTCAGCCGTCGACAAATCTAGGTTCCACCCTACACCACATTGCCACCATCCCCCGGGATGTCATTAATCTACTTGCTGTGTACCTGTGGTTTATATGACGGAAATCGGAGGTGGAACAAAATGTTCCTCAAACTCCAGCTGAGCATTGTTGGTGTCCCAGATTGTGAGGTGAGTCCGGTCCTCATCAACCAGAGCTGCCTTGCGAATAGAGCTACCACTAAGCATAGATGGGTTGGTCACCGTCCACCTTTTCAATCACACTACCACACCATACTGACACGGAATTTCTTGGATTGGTATCTGGCATAGGTTGGTATATATCTTATGCTTTTGTGGACTGTGGAAGCACGTGCTACGCCCAGGCTGTGTCTCAATGGAGGCTGATTCTGATGACAGCTCTGTCTTGTGAAATTGTGATTCCCACGACCCGACCCCCTAAGCCCGAACGCAAGTACTATCAGTTCCCAAGATCCCCCTTTGTCGAGTGTTAATTCATTGACTATTGCACGTTTGACTTGAAATGAATACCCTATCGGTTTGATTTCGGATATGGGTTGTCCTACACAACCTTCAAGTTCTATTCCTGTCTCTAGGAACAGAAGACAATCGGACTCTGGTCAAAATATCCTTTGCCAACCAACCTTATGGAAGGAAGTCGTGTGGCATGCCAGTACACGCGGTCCATGGACATTCAGTAGTTGGGAAGTGAATCCTCAGCAATAGGCTCGTCAGCATGGCAAGTCCGATCTGGGTACCTCATTCAAGTACGATCACTATCTAGATGAATTGCAAAAGCTTCGCTAGAGAACAAGCTGAACCAAGAGAATAGGTTTCTAACACAATCATTGACCATTCTATAAGATCTAGGTATATAGCTCATCTTTCTATGGTCTATTCTTCAAACCAAAAAGGCATAAAAATTACATCAGAAGAACACGTGTATCGCAGAACCAAAATATTTACAGCTTGCTCTTGGCCGGCTCATTCTTGAGCAATGCCGAATTCCATGGGTAAGGGTCGAACACCAAGTCGTTAACAGGGTTCTCCTCGCTTGCCCGGCGGAACAGATCCTCGTACACCTTGCCGTCATAGCGACCCAGGCTGCTGTCCAGCTGCCAGTCCGGAATCGCCCAGGCATCGACCAATCGAACAGCATGCGGGCGGATCTCATCGAGCAGTTTTAGTACCGCAGTAGTACGAGTCAGTGTGATTTGTCGCACAGTGACCGCACCAGAAGAGAAGAACTCAGCCGCTTCGCGCTCCAAAGTATGCAGCGAGAAGAGTCGGAATAATTGGTGCATGAGGCCCTTGGTCTCTGGATCCAAAGCTGCTGAGAGTTGAGGAGAGGAAACCGCCTCGTAGAAGTTCTTCACCATCAGGTACTGAGAGTGAGCCGTAGACAAGCGCCAGAAGTCAACCAAAAGGCTGTTCCAGGAGCGCTGCTCAGCATCCCGGTGCTTCAGAGCCTCAAAAGTCAGATGGGCCGTGCGCCATGCAAAGGCAGCAACAATGTCCTTGTCTTCATCGAGGACATCGAATGAAGCTCCCTTGTCGCGTCGGTCGAGGTATGCCTGGAGGATCTGGCTAGTGTCGTTACCAGCCGGCTTGCCAGCCAGGACGGCACGGGCAGATTTAAGAAGCTGTTAATATTGTCAGTCTCATGTGGATAGAATGGAAGAAAGAACTGCGACGTACGTAACGTGCGACCTGCTGGGTCAACATATAGTTGTCACCTTCCCAGGTCAGTGTGGGCAGATAGTCCGCATATGCCGGTCCAATGCCGCTGTAGCTGCTGTATCCATGGCCACCACAGGCGCGGCGGCAGACCTCCAGACCCTCACCAGCAGTGGTACTGGCCAGAGCCTTGAGACCACAGGAGGTGGCATGTAGATCCGCCAGGAGATTCGCACCGGCACGGAGCTGCTCGGGTCCAGCGCCCCGCGATTCCTGGTCCGGCGAACTAGCTGCCTTCATGCGGCTTTGATTTTCCTCATACAGACGCATCATGCCGCGACCAGTGAAATGAAGGGCATACATGGATGCTAAAAGCGGGAGCAAGCGCACTTGGACCATCTTATAATTCAGTACTTGGGTCTCACCCGCGTGTGGATCCGCATCGCGATCCTGGAATTGCCTCCGAACTGCACAGTACCGGGTCGCAATAGTGACACCGCGAGCCAGAACACCACCGGCATCGAGAACAATATTGGCGCGCACCCAGGTCATAGTACCAAAGACAAGAGATGGCATAGCAGGCTTAGCATAGTGGTTCGTCTCTTTGTCGACCTGGCAGAAGCGGGCTAGCATGTTGATATGGGGTATCTTGACGTTGTTGAACAGCAGGAAACCATTATCCATAGTGCTAAAGTAGTCATTAGTCTTAGTACCAGCCAAATAGTGAGAACGGACTTACTTGTAGCCAAACTTGGGACCAATATCGCCCACATATACATTATCCAATGGCTGATGGGTTTCGAGGTCACGGACCTGCACAACGAATGGGTGAGGACCGTAGTTCTTGCCATCAATAAAGAGCTGGGCCATAACAACAGCGTGATTGGCCGTGCGACCGAGAGAGCCAATCCACCACTTCGAAGCAGTCAATGTTGGGGAGTTGATGGTGAATGTCTTATCGTTGGAGTTCCAGGTGGCGGTGGTTTCCAAACCGCGCACGTTCGATCCGTGACCCAATTCTGTTTGCGCATAGCAGCCAATGATCTCGTATTTTTCTGCGCGTTCAAGGAACAGTTTGTGCTGCTCGGGGGTGCCTTGTTCCCGGAGAGTCACCTAGATAACGATCGAAGCGGTCAGTTGGATGCTTGCCGAGGGATGCAATCATCTACTCACCAGGAACATGCTGGCGTGCAAACCATAAGGAGTAGGTTCACCGATCAAGTCATTGGCCGCATGGAGCTCTGTCATTGACCATTTGTGCTCTTCTGCGAGCTGCTGGAGGCGCTTGGCCTTACCCAGCGACTGCTGGAGCCGCTCAACGCGGCCCAAAGTATGATTTTGAGACTTGTCAAATACTTTTTCGGGTTGCAAAAGAGCTAAGAGGGATGCTCGTCGCTCTAGGGTTTCCTTTGTGTGCAGCAACTCGGATAATCTTTCCACGTCGACATTCGATTGAGCACGCTCCTGCTGGAGGAGCTCGGATCCTTGCGGGCCCGACGGCTTCAGGGCCTTAACCCAATTAGGAGGAGGTGTTGGCATTGTGAATAACAAAAGGATATGTATTGGGATAGATGGAAGACAAAGAATGGGGAAAGATGGGGTTATGAACCCCAGAGAGAAGGAGGAAGCTAAGCTTGGAAGGGCCGAGGGTCTAAATTAGGAAAGAGCCTCGGCTTAAAAAAAAGCTGACTAAGTAGGAAATGGCGGAGGCCCGGGGAACTTCCAAATTTGGAAGTTTCCAATTCCCGAGGTTGACTGCCTTTTACACCTGTAAAGACCCCTTTTATTATACATGTACGTATGGAGTACTCCAAACACAATTTCTTAATTACCGATCATTTATTCCGTCACAGGAGTCAGCTCCGGACATTCTATCTTGTACTAATTTTGATATGGGAAAGCGGAGAGAAAATACACATTTCGGTTTGACGGCTTTCACGGATTAACCAGTCCCGAAATCAGCTGACCCCGATCATCGGGTCTTAGAGAGTGATGAGATCACTCGCGATCGGCACTAACCGTCTACGTTCGGAATACATATAACCCCGGAAATTTTCTTGGAAATGACCTCGGTTTGGAGGTATTAAACTTGCAAACTATACCCCGGTCATGTGGTTAGGTTCTTAAGACGAAAAGGAAAGGCTCATGTGAAACGGAGTACAACATTGCATACGGGATGAGCGAAAAGTCCGAGATAAATAATCGGATCTGATAACAAAAAAGAAAGTTCCCGAATGATTCTCACATGTCAACATGTGAGAGTTTTGATTTTATTCATCGTGTCTGACCTTGGTCACCCGCGGCAATCCTAGCCACGTGATGAGAATGGCACCAGATAGGGCGATGATAAATGGCTGCAGCACTTTCACTCCCTTGGCTTGTGCAAGTACACCGACCGCAAAAGGGAGGATTGCCGCCCCGCTACCCCCAAAGGCAGCGACAAACCCTATTGAGGTGACATGAAGGTGCCGAGGAAGAAGCTTGGTAACAATGACAACTGCCCCGGGGAAAAGGGGTCCAAGGAAGAAGCCTTGCAGAGACACCGCCACGGCCGACGCATAGAACTGGGGCACAAGCCATAGGACCAAAGCAAATCCTATGGAGCACACAATATATACCTGGTGGAAATCAGTCTGGTTCTATCGCAAAAAAAACCCCCAAAAAAGCGTGACGCTCACCGAAATTGCGACTTTCTCGCCCACCCGGGGTGTCACAAACCCCAAAATTACCCGTCCAACCGTGATACCCATCCAGAATCCAGTGGCCGTCATACCGCTAGCAAAAGCACTACCTTGCCGAACTCGGATCATAAAAGTAACAATCCACCCTCCCAGCGCGACCTCTACTCCAACGTATCCCAATAGGAACAATGCGCAGAGCCATGTTACCCGGGCAGCCGGGCGCTTGAAGAGTGCATCTCTCAAGCCACCTTTTTTGTTCTCGTCCGATGAGGGTATGTTGGACGCGCGGAAATCGGCGGCGGTTGATTTCCAGAAGCATGCGCCCGAAACTACCAATTCGATGGCCGCACATGCGATCTGACCATTAACTCGTGGTCAATACCCATGAGAAACCTTCCAAGGTCCAAGCACTTACCATGACATAATAAAAGTAATACCACGGCAGACCACCCTTAGCAATCATTGACGTTGCGACTAACGGACTCATAACTGCACCAGCTCCATAGATACCATGCAACACTCCCAGCACCTCATTTGCATTAGCCATGTTACCAATCCATGCATTCCATGCAGCATCCTCTAGGCCATTTCCCAACCCTGCAAAGATGAATGCGACCACTAGTACCGGATACGGTGGATGAACGCAGTTGATAATATAGGCAACGAGATGGCACGCTGGCCCGATAATGGCCACACCACGTTGACCGAATATATAGTGGATGCGGTGATTGAGAAAGGCGGCGACTGTATAGCCTACTAGAGGTGACAAGAAAACGAGAGACACAATCGTGTACGATAGATGGTAGTATGATTCTAGCTGTATGCTGGATGAGACAGATTGTTGTCAATTGCAGGGGTTTCATCTTACATATGGAATTAGAGCCTGCGAATAGTCAGCATATATCTCGCAACATTGGAATCAAAATGTGCACCCTTTGGGCCAAATCAACTTACACCATACGCCGCGTCATTCGCACCCATGACTAGGAATGACCAGAAGGTTGCAAAGGTTCGATGAATATTAACGCGAGGCTGGTTCCATTTCTCCAACAACGGAAAGCTTTCAGGACCCAAAGGTGAACCTGGATCTGACTGGCTATGAGGCAAAGCCTCGAGAGCGATGAGATTCGAATCGCGCGTTTTTTGCATCACACGGGTAGTTGCCATAGCGTGTGATTCAGTGCGGTGCGAATTCTGTTTGCAAGTAGAATCATCAATGGCAATGATAGCCCAAAAATCGGTTCTTTCCTTGGCGCGGGGGTCAACCCGCATTGCCAGATTGAGATGAGGGGATGGTGACGTCCCCCACATTGCTTCGGCAGAACTTCGGGTGAGGATGATAGTTATCGACTCTGAACGGGTTATTAGACGCCTTTCTCAGTGTTCCTTTTGCTCGGATAGTTCTTGTGCTTGTCATATTGATGGGCTGAGACTCAGAGGTCATGGACCGAGAGAGATGCTGTTTTGGTAGATAAACTCCATGAATGAGTTGTTGTGAAGGACTCGTATATCAAAAAAAGACTCTTTAATTAGATATGAGAATTGGATTTCAATTGACGAATAACTCCGTGATCGCGTAGGATTTTGTCGAGTGCATTCAGTCCAATGACTTCGATGCATTGGATTTGACAATTCCACGAAGAACAAAGTCTTATATCCTTGATTACACCACACCGTATATATTCTTATATACCACGGTTTACCACCAGCACTCCATTTGAAAGACCTTCCCCCGCAATACGAACTTGGGCCACATTTTGGATTCTTCCGGTGTTGTTTTTCCACCAATCGGAATATATGCATTCATATATAAGCCCACTCAAAGGCGCCGTTAACTCTGTATATTTTAACAGGAATGAGTTACAATAACCCCATCATACCCGGGTTTAATCCCGACCCATCAATTGTTCGTGTCGATAAAGACTTTTTCTTGGTCACCTCCACCTTTGAATACTTTCCAGGAGCTCCCATTTACCACAGCCAGGATTTGATTCAATGGACATTGATCGGTCATGCGTTGACACGACCCAGCCAGCTTCAAATTCATACGCCAGAGCCGGGAGGAGGTGTCTGGGCAACCACAATTCGTTACCACAAAGGGGTTTACTATATAATTGCCGCGAGCTTTCAGCGTTATCGTCCTCAACAGGATGACCGAGTTTGGCCACAAGGATTTTATGTCAAAACCACCGATATATGGAACGAGAAGACATGGTCTGATCCAATCTATTTTGATCAAGTTGGCTTTGATCAAGATGTGAGTTTTGACCACTCCCTAAAATATCGCGGGAATGACAGTTGAATACAGCTTTTTTGGGATGACGATGAAACCGTATATTTATCGTCCACTTATAGAAAGATTCAGCCAACTACCGGCGCTAAGCTGAAGGATTTTGCGATTCATATATGTACTGTTGATCTGGCCACCGGAAATTCTACGTCAGCGCCTAAAATGATCCGCGAATCTTCTTCTGGTGTTGCCGAGGGGTCACATATCTTCAAACGCGGTCGTTATTGGTATTTGTTTACAGCAGAAGGCGGTACTGAAAGTGGCCATAGCGAATGGGTGAACCGCAGTGAGGTCAGTCCATTAGGACCGTGGGAGCTCGGGCCGAATAACCCGCTCTGGCGCAATGGCGTTGAAGACGAAGTGCAAAACACGGGACATGTCGATCTGGTTGAGGACACCAAAGGGCAATGGTGGGCAGTTGTTCTCGGTGTTCGTCCCTCCAGAAAGGGAGATACGTGGGAAGACTCAGTGCTAGGTATGGCGACTCAAAGTATTGATCGGTTATTATACTAACCTTCCCAGGCCGAGAGACATTTCTAGTCCCTTTAGAATGGAAAGAAGACTGGCCTGTGATCAATGGAGGACAGAAAATCAGTCTCAACTCGCATGGACCTGGTCTCTATGAATTTAATACCCCGGTTTCCTGGAGAGATGACTTTTCGGACCCGCAAATGCAAGTTGGATGGTATCGAAAAAGTGAGCCCCAAAGAATGAACCTGCCTGAGCCCACCTGACCAGAAAATAGACACGCCCTTCGTAAATGACTACTCACTTACTGAGCGCCCCAATTACCTTCGCCTCCATGGTGGGCCTTATAACCTTTCAGTACCGGCCAGTCCTACCATGTTTCTTCGCAAGCAAACCCACCTCCTCTGCAGGTGGGAGACAAGGCTCTCCTTTCACCCGACAGTAGGTGAAACGGAGGCTGGCACTGTGGTATGGTTAAATTATTTTACGTATAGCAGCATCGGTATCAGGAAGGATAGCAAGGGCCGTTTCATTCGCTTTCGACCATCAGAGGGCGATATCGTGGAGCGTAGATTAGACACAGAAACTGCTGTCACTCTCATAGTTGACTGCGGTAGCGAGTATCGATTTGGGTATCTTGAGGGGATAGGATCTGACATCCACTGGATTGGGTCGGTTTCTAATAGTGCTGCTACGGCAGCACCTCCAGTTGGGGCCAACTTTACTGGCATGATGCTGGGTCTATATGCATTTGGAGAGCGCCAGCGATGCCTGGCCCCAGCTGATTTTTCGTATGCAGAATTTAGATAAGTGAATGATGTTGCTGGGCTAGTTTCGTGAGCTACATATATTTGCAAAGATTTGAAATGCACAGAACATTGATATATCTTCCAACATTTCATCCACCTGTAAAGCGTCCATCCACTTTGTGTTGCACTGTTGTGACCATACGGAACATGATCTCTTAACTCCGTGAGTAACTCCGATCGCCAAGCAATCTGGATTCTTCCTCAGCATGGGGTGGCGCCTCGGGGTCACCTTGAAAACTGTTGTCCCATAAACAAGGCGCGACACCCTAACGCTGATAGCCAGAATGACCGAAACCTCGAAAATTGATCATCTAATCTCCATCCCTGATGTCACCTCTGATGACGCAGAGCAAGTGACAGACGACTGGTCTGGATTAAGTGACCCGACCGAACGCCGTCGGCGACAGAACCGCATAAACCAGAGGGCTTACCGTACGTCACTTTCGCCGCAGTTTATTGAGTAAGAGCTAATTTTTACCAGGAAAGCGCAAGCGACTATCATCAACAAAAGACCTCCACCCCAAGAGCCTAAATGTAGTACCATCCGCTCGTTCGACCTTTACCGTCCAGTCGCAAGATCGTTCTTCCCAAGACAATCCGAAACTCAACTTCTGCCGCAGCCCCGAATTTTTACAAAAGATTTTAGAGACATTTGCCAAGTCAGCGTTTGAAAGTTACGCGCGAGGAGACCCGACCGCCGATCATCTTATGACGCTAACGAAAGTGAACGTGTTCCGTGCATTCGCCCAGAACCTGCGATTAATCGGCTGGTCGGAGTACTGGATGGACCACGACGCCATTTCGCCGTTCAATATAGCTCTGCCACAAAGCCCCTCTGTCCCGGGCGATAACACCCTCATTCCGACCAACCTACAGCCAACTCGAATTCAAAAATCGATACACCATCACCCATGGCTGGACTTCTTTCCTTTACCCAAGATGCGCGATAATCTCATCGAAGCGGGGGGTGATTGGGATGACGAGCAACTCTGTCACGACATCATGGGTTTCTGGGGTGAGTCAACGATGGATGCAGGACTGCTAGTTTGGGGAGAGCCTTGGGATGTGCAGAACTGGGAGGTGACCGAGCCATTTCTGAAGAAATGGCTCTGGGTTGTTCGAGGGTGTCCTGAATTGATGAACGCAACAAATAGTTGGCGTGCCCGTCGAGGGGAGAAACTAATATTCCGCTATATTTGAATCAAACGAAACTTCCGGTTCAGAAATTAAGCATTTTCCCGCCTTCTTCTGCTGTCTAAGTCTATATAAGATGAAATATATGAAGCTAAAAGCCAAAAGCAACCAATGAGAACATCGGTGTCAGATAACCCCGGAGGGATGGAGATCTCGTACCGGAGATGAGCTTGTACTTCGGGGATATGCTCTTTCTGCTTCTCTTTGGGAATTGGCAACGAAAGCAATGTGATAAATGGCTAAACCCTTCGGTTAATTGATAAATAATTTACGGGTTTACCCAGGTGATAGTGTATCGCTGTAGCTCTGGCGCTAGTAATCCTAGGGATGGTGGAGATTGATATGCATATGCGAGCTCAGCCACGCTCATTGGAGCGGTGACAGCCACACCTGATTGTACGTCCGACTCGGTCCGCTTAGGCGATAATGATTCTGATTCGGTGTTTTGTCCTTCGAAATTCCTTGTTTCTGCAAGGACAACGTGGAACCTGATAGATAATGAGTACTTGCCCGGTCATGTAGTAAATCACGGCAGCGAGTGTGATCTTTCGTCGGATATCGATGTGATTCTTTCTGAGATTGCCTTTATCGTGTAGGGATGTCTATACCTTGCTTTCTCGTTGTATCTGGGAACCTGCCTCTAGTCATGCACCCTGGATTCCCTATGAAGCCTCTACGAGGGTGCAGAAGTTGCCCAACCTTGCGCGAGGCTTGATCAACATATGACGTGAAAGAGAGTCAACCGACTGTAATGCATCAGAATAGGATGTCTGATATTAAATGCTTCCAAATACTACACGCCTAGACAGATAATACTTAGCAAAAGATGATGTTAAGTGATGAGAGTGATGGTGTGGCTTGGCCAGATCACCGAGCGATATGAGAAGCTATAATGATGCTATGTTCCTTTGGCCATAGTGTTATAACCTTTCTAGACGTTAGGTCGTCAGTGCTCTATTCGAATACCTCCTCTCTGTTCTATATAATGATATCCGGGGAAAATCGATACTATCCTCCGAATACACGGTTCTATCTACTGGATAATAAATGGGCCATTGTGAAAGAAGTGCTTAATTGGCTACATATAGCATCGCTACTGTGTATCAGAGAGAGTTTGCGCTCAAAATAGCCCAAATGGGCAGCCCATGGGCAGGGGGTACCCGCCCATCTGCCAGGTCTACCAGTGGCCATCCACCCAACTATTAAAGCAGGTGATATTCAAAGATAGACATAGTCTAAAATCACAAGGAACCACGCTTGATCCATCGAGAGTGAAGGGAGCTGTTTCTGCGCGCTTGATAAATAGCCTGATTACCATTGCTATAATCGCGATCAAATGCCCAGACAGCCTGGAAGCAATGTGTGTCCACCTGGGCTTTCTGGTTGTTGGCCTGGGCGTTGTACGAGCTGTTGGCTGGGAAGAGACCGATGAGGTTGTAGAAGTAGGCCTTGTAAGGTGTCAGCATCTCATCGGCGATCTCCTTGGATCGTAGCAAAGAATTAATTAGGAAACTTACGTCAACGGCAGTTTGCAAGATGCGAATTTCAGAGGGAACTTTGTTCTTGGTCGTTTGGTTGATGGATTTCAGCTGGGCTGCGCTGCTCAATAAGGCGTCCATGAGCTCCAAAAGAGATTGTACGAACTAGCGTAATTAAGTATAAGTGACTCTGATTGAGTTCTTTTTTGTCATCAACCTACATTTGAGTATCCCTCATAGACATCCTGCTCCTCCGCCTGACCGGTAATGATTGGTGTGTTCGTCATAAAGTTTACATTTGTTAGAACCACAGCGACCATTGTGTCGATTTTAGTGTAGATATCCTGAATTTTTCATTATGAGCTGGTATTCATGGACATAAAAAAACCGACTTACCGGAATAGGACCAGCGTCCGCGGTGAAATTGATTCCCAATACGAGATCCTTGGCAGCGAATCCTTGCTGAGCTAGTTCATTGAGAGAGTTGGCAATTTCACCCGACGTTAGAGCAGCGACCGCCCAGTGCGTGTACAGGCATAGGGCCACGACGAAGGAGAAAAAAGGTGGTGCATTGGATAAGAACGAGAGACTGGTAAATGCAAGGAAAGTATGCAATAAGGAATGGAATAAAAGAATGGAATACAAAAGAGTGAACGAGTGTCGTGTTATCTTGAAAGGAGTGACAGGAATAACAAGTCGAGCAGATGCAACTTGCAAAACAATGGAGACCATCATGATAATATATCCCTTGTTGCTTGTAAGCTCGGAATAATCAGTTCCCCTGACTAGGCCAAAAACGGATTCTCGCACGATTAACCCTGTCACCCTAGTCCTATGTTAGCGTAGGGCTGTACCGCTCCATATTGTTCCGCGCTTTGATTTTCGCGTGATCGGGACGCCTGACAGAAAATTAAATCGAATGGGAAACGTTGCTCGAAGTCCAAGGGGAAATTGGCTTCAAGGTAAAGATTGATGAATTTGATTCGGGACTGTACGCATTCCTATTTAGCATCACATGAACATGAAGATTAAGTTTGGACACCTACGGAACTTTTAAATCAGTATGTAGTCTTTTGATACACTATATACATATCCAAAACATGGGGAGCGACCTTTACAAAGTCTATCGCGCCCCGGCAAACGCTAACCCACCATAGTATAATTAATGCTCTAGTCAGAATACTTACCCCGCACAATATCAAGTGGATGCAAAACAGAAAAAAAAAAGAAAAGAAAAGAAGAGAAATTAAAAGAAAAGAAAAGAAAAGAAAACGCCAGTCAAGGCTCGAACAGCGCTCAAGGTTTTGAGAGTTGTTCTTTGCGAAAGAAGAAAATGCAGAGCACGTTGATGGATAGCATGAAGAGCAGGCAAACCCAGAAGTCTGCCTTTCCCAAGCCGGCTGCGACGCCAGCGGAGAAATCAGGGAATACATCACCAGGGCCTAACTTATCCGGTGCCGTCGCGCGGGCGAGGATAGTGGCGATAGAACCGACCACTTGCGCGGCTAGGAGTGTGAAGGTGACATGGAATCGAGTCATTGTGTGGAGGAGGATCATTCCAAACCCTGTATTGGCATGAATCAGTTTGTGTTACTTTGAATTCGCTGGGAGAGGAAACTTACCGACACCCTGAAGGGAATCCAAAACTCCTAGCCAGAGCCATAGTGCTCTACCAAGGATGGCTCCGGCTACAGGACCACCGGCCCAGGGGATGTACGTGGCTATGTTGGAGGTTGCCCACAGGATCTGGGCCCATCGAGGAGCACCAAGACCGACGGCAAAAATCGGGATGAACCAGGCGTGTCTCTTGGAAAAGACGTGAAAGACCCACAGAGCTGCCGCCCAGACAACGATGAAAAAGAAGAGGACAAGGAGGACGATTTGCCACACCTGTGCGTGCTTGCTAGACCAGAGATAGAGCCAGTTTCGTCCGTACGGTGCCGATAGCCAGTAGTTTGATATGAACACCATGTAGAAAAACCACTGCAAAATACAGCGTCAGAATCAAAATCAGATTGAGGGAGGATTGGAAGAGACATACAAGAATGATGCGACGGCGGAAGAGCGATAGGTAGAATGTCGGCACTTGACCTGGCGCTTGTCTATAATATGCAGGAAGTCCAAAGAAGACCAGGGCTCCCAACAGCCACAGAAGACAGGCGAGTCCGAGTCCGATCCCGAGCAAAGCGCCTGGATCGGTCATGGCAAGGCTGAATTGCGTGCTACCCTTTTGATTGAGAGTTGCCATCCAGCTACCCCAGTACCAAAGGAAACTAATGAACAACTGTTGAGTGCCCTGGATGACGGTGGCTCTGTAAATCCAAGACCTCAGAGGTGCCCCACCTGGAAAAGAAAGTTAGATAAGTTCCATACTTCCTAAAAGGGTTGTTGCATACCTTCATCTCCAAAGTTGAGGGCAAAGAAAATCGAACCACTCGAAGATGCAAACGAATACAAACCGGTTCCCACATTTTGTAGCCATGTTTGACTTGTGCTGTTGTGGATGGGACCGGCAAGGCCGACAAACAGAAAGGCAAACCCGTATATCTGCGGGTAGTTAGCTTGCAACCTCACAAGCTAGATAGAGGAATGTGAACGTACAAAGAAAGGAATCGTCAACACATAGATTGAGGGGACTAGACGGAAGACCATCCACCATATGATCGAAGAGGCAAGATAGATGGATGCCAGAATGTATAGCTTTTCGGCCGTCTGTCCAACTTCACCGTTAAGGAGTGTGATCTGGTACGAGTTCAAGGCGAGAATTTGGCCCTAACAGAATGCTGTCAACAGGTGCAATGAAGGTTTTTAGTACGGTTCCAACTCACAATAGCGAGGAAGATCGAGTACACAGGCCAATCACCCAGCTTCATCAACATGAAACGCTTCAAACCAGTGGGGGGAACATAGTCATTCGGGAGAAGGAATTGCCCGGCATTTGGGCCTGCACCTGGACCAGTAATTGGCGGGGTCTCTGATCGACCGGCTTCATGAACCTTGAAGCGAAAGACAGATGAAGCAGGAGACGGCAAGGGGGACTTGCCCAGTTTGACGTCGCGGTATCGATTGAACCAGTCTTTTTCACTCTTCTCGAGAAACTCCTCGATGCAGAGCTGGTCTTCGGAGTTCTTGCCATTCAAGTCCGCAAGCTTCTTCTCAAACTTATCCGCATACTCGTTATTCGCATCCGTGAAAAATGGATCAACTTTCTGGAGGTTGTAGTGTTGTTTCTCCTTCGTTATATCATCGACACTGACCAAACTCATCATGGACGCCCTTGCATCTCTTCGGCCTAGCAGACCGTCTTCTGATCCCGCACTGGGAACTGGTGTGCTGGCACCGGATCGAGCAAAATAAACACTAGGTGTCCCAAATGGCGATAGACGAAGAGTTCCGTCCTCTTGGGCGGCCCCAGAAATAGGCTCGAGATCTTCTCCATCGCTCACCGTAGAGTAAACGATTCGCGATTCTGTGAGAGGGTTTGAGGGCGAGGGTCTGTGTCTTGGGTCGGTGTCAGGATCGGGCTCGTTGTCGGACATGTTGAGGCTGGAAGACAGATTTGTCGGTGAGAACACGTGGTCATGGCCTGGTCGAGGTCCAGACGGTCTTATATCCGTGGGGCTGCTCGGGGGGACAGACGCGGTGGAGCTGCGCGATTGGCTTTGTTCGCGGCTGCTGTTTGAGCTCGACGAGACTTGGCGAATATTTTCTGGGACCAGGGTGCTGCCACGGGAAATCCTCCATGAACTGCGATCGTGGCGTTTAGAGTACTTGGCGTGCTTTTCGACTGAGGTAGTTTGTAGAATTTCCAGATCCTCAACCCACTGTGCTACGGGGAAGCGCTGCTTGCCGGATCGTGCACGCATGAGTGCTCGTGTCTCCTGAGACGATTTCAGAGCGTCGGTGATGGCCATCTTGAACTGTTGGATAAGATGTTTGGTTGTCATAGACTCGCTAGAATGGGTTAGTGTGAACATATCGCGAGAGAAGGAAACTCACATTGTGTACCACCATCCTGGCATCTGCCCAAGGCCACCAACACTAAAGAAACATAGGTTAGCACAGGTAGTAGGTTTAAGCCAGGTCAGACTTACCGTGATCCCACGCCCAACGCTCCTTTCCGCCCGAATTCCACGGCCACCAGACCGAACGGCTCATCACGCGAAGGAATCAAGGCGAATTCAGCGCCACTGAAAATGAAGGGCGGCAGTGCAGTGAACTCTGGTTTAGAATAGACCCGCCCAGGGTAGAGCTCTGTGAGTCGATTCAGTTTCAACGCGGCAAACCTTCCATAGAGATCAATGACTGGACCAATGCACATCAACTGGACCTTTGGGTGAGCATCTAGAATGGAGGGAAAGATGTCTGCAATCAGATCAACGCCCTTTTGCATGGACCAGCGACCGACAAACACAAACAGCTGGGCCTCTGGGTCAACTTTGAGCCCTGCCCATTCTTGCGCTTGTCTCTTGAGCGTGGCACGACTGGCTTCAAACTCAGCATCGATGATCACTTCTTGAAGATTGTTGTTTGCGTTGTGATCCCACTCGGCGATGTCAGATGGATCAGGATTGGGCAGCGCTCCAATGTTCTTGAGACCCCAGAAAATAGGATATCTGGCGTACGATCTCTTGCCATATTTCTTGGAGACACCGACAGCGCCGAATCCGTTTTGGTGGATTTTCAGATAGTTGGCAGCTCCATGAAGAAGGTTAAACACCTCGCCGAATTGCACATACTTCTTCACTAACGCATGGTCAAGGTTATAGACGCTGCAAACCTCTTGACTTTGATGTGGGGTTTGCATTGGCCAGAGTCCTTGGAACTCAGCATTGTGTAGAGACAGGCAGCATGGAATCGTGCGAGGTAGAAGATAGAGAGGGGCAGCGGCGCCATGGTAATCATTGATGTGATAGAGGTCGATAGCCGGAAATCTCCTGACAGCTTCAGCAATACATTGATTCCAAGTAGAATAGAATATAGCTGAATCCAGGTCATCCATGCGGGCAGGGTATGGCTCTGATTTAGACTGAGCTCGGAACACAGGCGCATCTAACAAGACGTACGTGATGTTTTGCAGCCGATGATACTGGACATCCACTTGGTAATTATTCCCAAGAACGGTGATCACCATCGGCTCACCGGGATCGTCCTTGGGGTAGTCAACTCCTCCAACACAAGGGACTACCCATATGAGGTCCTGCTGGGTGAGGTTTTTCCCCATTAGCTGGGCCATCACGCCGAGCCCACCGATCTTGATCTTAATACCCCAATCCTCAATATCGTATTCCATCGTTGCAATGAGCACCGTTCGTCGGGGGGTGTTCACCGTGGCACCGACGACGCCTGCACTTTCAGATGGGAACGCGTCCATATTGGTGAGAGCGAGTCCGGGATTGGATTCCCTGTCATTAGAGCGATGAGCCACCTTTTGAAAGACACCCACCAGTGGAGCGAAGCTTGATCTTTTCTCAGTGACACCAATTTGGTTGAATTTGACCTGGTAAAAGGCCTTCAGGTAAACATAAACCGCACCCACAGCGGTAGCGACAGGCACAATTGCGAGAATGATAAAGATGGCCAGCTGAACCCACCTGGATCCCGTGGGTGTAGCGTAGACCTTCAGATTACTGTCACCTACCGACAGCTTGAAGGAAAGATAGGGCGAAGGGGGTGGGATGGTGACGTTGAATACATTGCTCAGCAGCGTGACTGGAGGGACCTGATCCAGAACGTTGTCTCCATCGATGTCTCCAAATACCTGTGTTTGATCGGGCAGGCCGTCTTCGTTTAATCCCCAGGCGTTGAATGCAACCTGCAGGGGCCATTCGCCCATAAAGTGGATTTCCCACAGGCCAGTATCATTGCTAAGAGCCATTTTGTTGGAATAGCCAGCGTCATATCCGAACTGGTTGAACTCGCCTTCGATGAAGAGGTTTGGGAAGCGACGTGGGGCCTTGTATGCCCATTGCGTGTCTCCATGTTGCCAGTGAGCACTACTTCCGGTCAACTTACTCCAGTATTGAGCAAGGATGTGTTCTCCGTCCCAGGCCTGCTTCGCAGTGCCGGTCCAGTTCTTGCCGGGGATCGACGTGTTGAAGCCGTTGTATGTCATCCAGGCACTGAATGTAGCTCCAAAGTCCAGCGAGTATCGCCACATGTCTGCACCAGGAGCCTGTGGCATTACTGATAAGGGCTCAGTCTTAGAGGACGGGTCGTCGAACAGTAGTGTTCTACTGTAGTTTGCCAACTGTGGCCAGACCATCGGATTGTTTGTTTGTCCGACACGGAAAAGAAAGTGGTCGACCGACTGCCCGACTTAATTAGTATCGTGACCTTCTCGACCTATATAGCGAGGAGTTTACTCACACCGGTGGATTGATTTCCATCTGCTGTGGTCACATTGCTAAGTGTCACTCTGTGAACCCCTGGAAAGACATTGCCCAAATCTACCTCGTAGCTGAAAACGCTAGTGAGTGCCCCAGGCCATGTCACAACACCAGTCTCTTCAATAGATTTACAAGAGACCGATGTCGTGCCAAGCTGCGGGCTCTCGTCGTCAAGCGCTTTAGATGTGATCGTCAGCGAGTTGGTGATATCCCCGCAATCCATCTGTTGGGAGAATTCGAAGCCAATTCGCACCGTCTCCCCACTTGTTCCCTGGGGCACAAGTCGAGCGTCATGCCCTGGGGAGAAGCGTGTTATATATGGTGAAGGCTGCACGAATTTATCCTTCGGAACAAAGGCTTTGAACCCCCAGGCCGGCATGGTAAGGTTAGGATAACAGCCGTTGGGAACGTCAGATCCGTCGAATCTACTCATTGTCAGTAAGAGGAATCAATTTCATAATAGAATTCATACCCAAGCATAATCGAGCTGTTCGCCAGCGTGAATTCTTCGAACGGTGGGAAAAGGTTTTTGACCGTTGTTCCCGTGGGAAATGGCGAGATCAAAGCTTCCTTACTGCTGCAGTTAAATTGGTGTTCGACTGCTTTGTTATTATTAGAATAAACCAGCCAGACGCTCTGATTTCCCTGGCCTTGGCCATCGAAATTCTGCGCGTCCACGAAGCGTGATCTCATGACACTCCACATGCCAGTCTCGGTCGGTGTCCCATTACTGCCTGGAAGGTAGATGTCGAAGGTCTGGTTGGATAATTGCTGCAGGTACCAGCCATCATTTAGAGTAGGATAGTTTTGACGCATCTCAAACATCATCTTGATGAGGCCTCGCACTGGGTGAGAAGGATCGCGGTGATCGAGACTGACGGAATCATCTCCACATCCGGTCAGGGAGCGGTCGAGCGGGAAATCAACGTATTTCGATGACCCCAGCTTGTAGCATCCGTGAAGTTGCCATGCCTGAGCAGATGACATGGGTCCACGACCGAAGACATAGTTGTCAGCCTGGTTGTCTAATACGTAGAAATCCTGTTCCTCCCCCCAGGAGAGGATGGGAATTCCAGGCATGACCAACGAAGCGATGTACAGACCCAGATTCTGCTTGTGGGTCCCGTTTTTGATCCCTGGCCACCTGAAGACATCCTGATTCGTGACACCGAACAGGTGACGAGGGTCGAATTTACCTGTGTTCGTGTTGACCATATCGTTGGTCTCCACAAGACCATTCCAGGTCTCCACAAAGTTGACTGGCGGGTCGCCTTCGGCAGTGTAGATACCATCTAGACTGGACGATGTTAGCTCGAGTAAACTGAAAGTGGTGAGGGGGAGAAACTAACCCTAGAAACCGGCTCAGACCACGATACAACGTGTAGTGGAACGCCGCCCCGTCCAACGCGGACCTCTCCGCAGGTCTCAAAAAGAGATCATCATCTGACTTGTCTGTCTTATTTGTCATCATAAACGCTTCCGTCAAATTGGAGATGGTTTGATTCGTCTGGTGACCGCGACCGATATAAAGCGAGCCAAAAGAGTTTCCCGCCACAATTTCTCCGGGGATGTAGAAATTATCCTTTCCGACCTCCTTGGCGCAATCCCGCATATACTCGGACCATTCTCCAAGAGAGTCAAGAGTGACTTGTAAAGCCTTGTCAACGCGGAATCCATCGATATCAAGCATGGTGATGGTTAGACACGAAAAGTGTTTTATCTTGGCTAGCACTTCCGGCCGCCATCCGCGTAGACGATCCTGCACAAATGCGAATTTCGATATCTGCCCTTCCCATTCAGTGTAGCTTCCAAAGGCGGCAACTTCTCCATACTGTCGAGGTCAGTCATGCTCCATATCCAAAGAAAGGGAATGTTACCTGATCGAATTCACTTTTCCGACATGTAGGACCAAGGGTTGTAGTTGTCAAACCGGTCCCGTCATCATCCCAGAACCGAGGATACTCCCAGGGACATTCACTTTCAACTTCATTTCCAGGCTGAAAGTCCCAGTATCGACGGTCGTACTTCCATACATAGTCGTACTCGTTGGGATTGATCGGCGCGGATTTGTTCAAGAAACCCTGGAAACCGATAAGATCGCCCATTCTATCCACAATCAGCAAACAACATCGCAGGTGGCGCAGATGGACCTCACATACGTTGCAAAGGTATTATCGAAAAGAACATAAATCCCCCGACGATGCGCCTCGGATATCATTGTGCGCCAGTCCTCGATTGTACCAAAGTGATGGTCTAGCAGAGTCAGGTCAAGCGGGGAGTACCCATCTGCAGCCCAGGGGAAGTTGATATACGGTGTTCCAGCGAGATAGACGCCCTGCGTATGGTCAATATATTTTTCTCATCCAGTCTTCCTGGAGCAACAAACGCACCTTGATCCCCATCCCCTGAAGATAATCAAAAGTGTCAACCAACCCAAGAACATCGCCTCCATGGCGGAACTCGTTAGAGGTCAAGATGTGTTCCCACTGTGTGCCATTTGCATTATCGTTACTCGGATCGCCATTCACAAACTTGTCCAGGAATATCGTGTAAAGGGGAATCGCCAGTTCTCTGGCGAGGGGTTGTATGTGTGGCCATCCCACCGACCCGAGTAGTCGAGGGGGTGTGTTGCTGTCTGGTTTTGATTGAGATTCCAGTCCGCTTCCTCTGGAAGATATGGCAGGGATTGTGCAATGCGTATGAATATTGCAACAATGACAAGGTAATGAGTGATAGAAGTGAGCAACTCCATTCCGGATAGTAAATGCCACTATGGTGACATTCACAGAACACGTTGTTCGAGCCTCGACTGCAAAAGAACAACCACAGGGTGCATACCAGGAAGAAAGGTATAACTCATAGAAGCAGAGACACCGAACGATTCATAGGGCGCAGATACGCAACAGAATCATATGAAAGATAACAATGAATACTTCGGAGCCGGCCAGGCCAATGCAATAATTGATTCTGAGCGCGAGAAACCAATCACTGTTTTGTAAATCTGCATAGACACAGGAATCAGGCGAACGGCTGGAGATCCGAGCCAGCCTTGCTGTACAGCCTCAACCCACAGCAAAGCATATCCATATTTACGCTAAGCGATTGAGCAGTCCTAATTTTGGACGATGCATCTCAAGCTGACATACGCCATATTTGGTAGGCCATGGCATATATCAGGTTCCAGGCCCAAGCCGGACAGATCATGTCTCACAGAAATGGAGACGATCTGACATGCATCGGTATAGCACCTTCGAAGTGGTCTACTCCGTACATGGCCCGAGTATACGAAGTGGGTCTTTGTTCGATAGCTTATATGGTGGGGAACGATTCATACGTGTTTACTGCAAAGCTACTCCGTATACGAGTTTTCAAGACTAGTGCTGCCCGAAGTAAATCATTGATCAGAAAGTTTAATAATTCTAGATCGGGTATCCCGCTTAATATAAGATAGAACACGTCATACCCGATACAGGACTGACCTATGAGAAAAGGTGAGAGGTGGATGTGATATGATATGATAAGGGTATGGCTTGTTAATGCGTCTCGTTCCTGTCTCGTAAATTTTTTTTTTTTTGGCTTTTGTTCACGGTCACTCCGTCCCTGCTGCTAAGGCTGTGCGGTATGGCGAAATTGATAGTCGGCAATTTATGCACTTTGTGATTGACTTGGCTGGGCTGAACCTACCAATAAGTAAGGGCCAAAAGCTTCAAATGCACTTCTCCTTACCTGACCCCGCTGATGGTTTCCAGACCCAAATGGAACAAATCCCAGCTATCAGGTTGAGATCTCCCATGTGGACCCGATCAATAAACCTCGTCGCGGAATGACAAGGAAACCACAGAGGACGGAGTACAGGGGAACGGGAAATAACTCGAGGATTTCTGCAATAATATTACGCAACCCCTGTCCATGAAATCGGGCTAGATTGTAGTCAACAATGCGGCTCTTCTACTCGGCCAACACATCAAAGAAACATAAACAATGATCGTCAACTATCAGGTCCAAGCACGCTATTGTGGCTCCAAGACAAGTCACTCGCGAACCCAAGCCCCCATCTGCCGTGTCGGAAGTCATCCCGAGGTCTGTGCCCTCGGTTGGGATGGGATTAGCGAAGCCTGCCGATCGGGCCGACAGATTACATTTGACCGGAACAAGCAGGAACATACGTACTAATCAATTAATACATGTATATTATATAGGTATGTATTATACATACGGTACGTAACGTACGATACACACGTACCTTACTGTACATCATTTTCATCTATATGACATTCAAATGTTGTCAATTCAAATGTTAATTTAACTAAACTTTTTTGCATTGTCTCTGATTCTATCGTCATTTGATTCTCCTTCCACCTGTCATGCAAACGCCACCGGCAATGTGGTGGTGGAATGTTTTGTTGGTTGCTGCCATTGGGACAGTACAGGCGGCTTCCCGAGACCAATGGCTCGGTCGGTCGGTCTACCAAGTGGTCACCGATCGCTTCGCTCGATCCGATAACTCAACCACCGCTTCTTGTGATGCAGGACTGGGGGATTATTGTGGAGGGAGTTTCCAGGGCATCATCAATAAGCTGGATTATATTCAGGAACTCGGGTTCGATGCAGTTTGGATCTCTCCAGTGCAAAGCCAGGAGTCAACTCGCACGGTGGATCTCGCAGGTATAGTCATCTCGACTGTCAACGGATATAGGGAACTAACGATTAATGGACGATAGCATACCATGGGTATTGGCCAAACGACCTATATTCCATAAACTCCCATTTTGGCACTTCCGATGATCTCCAAGCATTATCCGCAGCATTGCACGCCCGTGACATGGTGAGTCGACGGCTGCCATGTCTACTCACGAAACTGACATGAAAAATAGTACTTGATGCTGGACATTGTTGTTGGTGACATGGCCTGGGCTGGAAATGCCTCTACTGTCGACTACAACACGTTCAATCCATTCAATGATCAGAAGTATTTTCACGACTACAAGCCAATTGCCGAGGACCCCACAAATGATACCTGTGTCCTGGAAGTAAGTCTTCCACCGCGTGTTATGAGAGCATTGCTAAACCTTCATCAGTGCTGGATGGGAGACAACACCATATCGCTTCCAGATCTGCGAAACGAGGATCAGGAAGTCCAGCAGATTCTGGGAACCTGGGTTTCGCAGTTGGTTTCGAACTATTCCAGTATGTCTATACGTTCCCTATCTATCCAACGGAATTATTAACCGTTTTCCTTGGTAGTTGATGGCTTGCGAATCGACAGTGTCTTGAATATCCCCCCCATCTTCTTCTCCAATTTCAGCAAGTCAGCGGGTGTTTTCACTATGGGCGAAGGTGCCACAAGAGACGCATCCGGTTACTGTTCTCTGCAGCCCAGTCTAAGCGGACTTTTGAATTATCCGTTGTGAGTAGCTCATCGAATGAACAGAGGGCGTGTTGACACCTTTTAGGTATTATATCCTCTCAGAGTCCTTTAACACGACAGACGGAGACTTGAACAGGATCATACAGTCTATCGACTACGTCAGGACACATTGTGAGGATGTACTACCCCTGGGAACTTTCACATCGAATCAGGACGTTCCTCGCTTTGGCTCGTATACGTCAGACATATCGGTAAGTCGAGTGCATCGAGGATTTTGTCAGCACGTATTAACTTTATCACTCCTGATTAGCTAGCTCGCAACATTCTCACGATCAGCATGCTCGCTGACGGTATCCCCATCCGTATGTTGCGCCCCCACAAATCGAAAAGAAAGCCAAAGATACTAATAAAAATAATACAGTCTACTACGGGGAAGAACAACACATGTCAGGTGCATTCAACCCGGTCAATCGGGAGGCCCTGTGGCTTACCAAGTACTCGATGAACTCCACGTCCCTACCATTGCTAGTCCAATCATTAAATCGCATTCGATCATATGCGAGCGGCGACGGAGAAAAGTCCACGCTCGCCCCGAAGTCAGGTAGCGACTATCTATCGTACCTCTCATTGCCAATCTACAACTCAACAAATATTTTGGCCATGCGTAAGGGATTTACCGGTAACCAGGTTGTGAGCATCATGTCCAACCTGGGAGCCAAGCCAGCCGCCAAAGCCACCACCAAGATCACGCTTGGCTCTGACGGCACAGGATTTTCATCCGGCCAGAATGTTACCGAGCTCTTGTCTTGCAAAACATTCGTGACTGATTCAAGTGGAAATCTCAGTGTCGACCTCAGCTCGGATGGAGGGCCTCGGGTGTACTATCCTACTGAAAGCTTGAATCGAAGCACCAGTATTTGTCCAAATCACACTCAAACATCAACAGCCTCCTCGGCAAGTCCGAAGACTTCCACCGGCGCTGGTATTTCATTATTCGGTTTATCATGGGAGATGAGGACATTGATACTCACAGCTGCAGTGACCACGTCCTACATTTTCATCTGATTCTCTAGGCCGTCATTCCTTCTGTTTCGATCATGTCTCCTGTACTCCGTAATAGTTTTTTTTGCTTGCTTCTCGACGTTTTTTTTTTGGATGGTTTCTGCAGTGGTTTTACTATAGACGAAATACTCCGTACATTTAATTCTATTGCTTTCATATTACATCTGGTGAATTACCACGGAAAATAGGAGATACGTTGAGTAACTAGGGACTCCGTACTTGGGCAAGAATTCTGGCAGTCGCCTTTGCCTATTGGGCACAGTAAGACGGTATGCATAGACCTACATGTTGCTTATCTGTTGAATGTTAACGGTCATGACCGGTATTCATCCCCAGTTGTAAGTAACGATACAATACAACGAAAATAGATGTCCAATTATGACAACCTCGATTTCCGAGCCCTGTCGGTAAACTCGGTATTTACTGCACTTCTCAACGCTAACCTAGCGCTGACATGATAGTAGCCCTTAGTTGGAAGTTTAATCTTTTATTGGCAAGCACAGAGTTCACAATACGTACCTAGCGCTGACATTAGTAGCCCTTACTTGGAGGTTTAACACTTTATTAGCAAGGACTACAGCACACAGTCTGTTTTGGAGACTTGATTGGAAAGATAAGGTGCAATGCTCACTTTGATGAACCCAACACAACATGGCGGGTCCCTGATGCAGAGCTGATTCTAACCTTGGAACACCTGAGCAGTGCCCGTTCGTTGTTACCCTACGTGGGCACTAGAATGACCACTAGATTTTTTCCAGTCTCTCCACAGGAGGCTCAGCTCATGTTGGAGATCACATTCTGCTTCTATGCAAGGCTTACACTATCTCGTATTCTCGATGCACTCGACTTCAGCTGAAAGTGACTGATTTCTGTATATACAGATGTAGATCTTTCAACAATCTAGCTCCCGGTCTATCGACCAAAAATATATAGTCTTTTCCTGGGAAACATTGGGACATCCCCCTCAGCTCCCTCGCCAGTGATTTAATAATTCTATTCAATCAAAATGCGTTACTCATTCACCATCACCGCCCTGAGCCTCCTCTCATCGGCCTTTGCCATCACCGTCACCACCCCGTCATCAGACACGGTGTGGGATTTCTCCACTGCCAAAACTATCAAATTCACTAGCGATTCCAGTGATACTTCAGTAATCAGTATCATCCTTCGAAGTCAGGATGGTTCCTTCCAGACCAAATTGGCGGATAACGTCAAGACTTCTGCCGGCGAATATACGACCCAGCCTAACCCTAGCATTTCCAACGGGTATGTAGAAGATAGAGTGGGTGAATAGAAAAGAACAACACTAATACCATTCTGTCATGCCTTAGAGATGGCTACGAAATCCAGATAATAGATTCTGCGGGTCAGCTCGCCGTCAGTGACATTTTTACTGTCAAGAAGGGCGCTTCGGATGATGGTACCACATCCTCGTCTTCTTCCACCACCACTACCTCCTCCTCTTCCTCCTCCTCCACTTCTTCTTCCACGACATCTGGTGCGACCACTTCTGCATCCGTCACCTCCACCCTTACGTCCTCGGCATCTTCAACACCCACGTCGTTGACTAGTGCTTTGTCTTCCTCAGGCATGATGCAACTCCGCACAATGTTACAAAGCGATCATACTAATAAACCTTTTTTCATCGCAGGCTCCACCACCTCCTCCTCTTCTACCTCTTCTTCCACGACAACGTCTTTCACCTCTGTCGACGCTTCATCCACCAGTGCCTCCGCGTCCGCTCTGCAGTCGACTGGTGCTGCGTCGTCTCAGTTTAGTGCCCCCAAGGGAGCGATGGCTCTACTCGGTGCTGCTTTTGCGCTCTTCCACGTCTAGATCATATCCACCAGACAGTATTTTGCCTGAAGGGTGCATCCAATCGCCTTTCGAAATATGCAAAATTAAGGAACACGTGTGATTGCTCTGTTGAATTCTCTTATTCTTGAAATCTTTGCCGGGTTGGAGCGAAAGTGTATGGACTAGTACGACATAGTCAAATTGTGACGGGGTTATATCTATATGCTAAATCGAGTTGAGCGATCCTGCTAGTTCGTAGAGCCTAGTTGTACAATCTAAACGGACGCTTACGTCCGAATTATATTCAAAAATAGTATTCACGTAATTTATAAGCGAGTCCGACTGTGTTGCCTTGTGAGATAAGGCGGTAATCGAGTAAGTACAATGGACATGTATGAACTGTTTATAAAGATATTCGTCTAATATATATAGTCTATAAACCTAACGGTGTCAAAAAATTCTAATTGTTACCCTCCTTTACAGACACCACCTTAACCCATTCATGCTCGATTGCCCATACATCATCCCATCAAGCCATTGCTTGAATTTGCTTATATTATGAGTAGGCGTGCCATCGGGACCAGTAGGGATAGTTAGTGATATCCTTTCCGCGGTGCTGAATCATCGAGATTGTAGTTAGACCTGGCTGGGGAAACCGCGGTCGAACCTCACAAACCTAACCTGAACCTCCGCTTGGGTGGGTCAGGTTCTAGGATTTGGAACCTGAGGGCGGTTCCACTAAGGACGGAACCTCATCAGGTTCTAATATATAGAAAAACGTGACTTTTTCCAAGTGCCTAATTCATCACTAGTTTCGTCGTATCTGATGGTAATTATGGCGAAAAATCGTAGAATTTCTCGCGATTTAAATAATCTAATAAAACCCTGATATAATGCATTATTCAAATGATTCGACGATAATAAATTGACGTCGATGAATACGTACTGGTTGGTATTACGGTGGTTTAAATATATATATCTCCAACTTTATATTATGAATTTCCACAAATTTTTCAGATCAAGGTCGCAAACCACCAATTCACCACTTTTATCGTTTAATTTTTTTTAATTTCTAGATTACCACCCATTTTATTTATATTTACATTATTGTTTCACCAAAATATGTCGAAATTATTGAAAACTGAGTGATATGTTTGAAGGTTGACGGAACAGCTGTAAAGAATAACTACGTCACATTACTTAACGCGTACGAGAATTGGGTAGAGTTCTATAGAAACCTGTTAGAGATCAGGCTAGGGACTTGTATGTACGCTGGTGAAATATCTCAATTGCGTGAAGAGAGGAAGAAGAGAACTATGTACGAAGCTACGACTATATAGCCGAGCACACTGCTCTTTAGAAAGACACACTCATTTTACCACTTGCTCTGCATAGTAAGGTTATGGTATCAAGTCATTTTTGGTCCTTCATTGTTCGACACTCTTCTTTTCTTTTCTTCTTCAGATTCGATATTTTCGTCGATGGCTACAATAGTTTAGAGAGGAATACCAGTTTGTTATTATCTATTATTCCGAGCCCGTGACAAAATATTCACTGTAACAGAAAGCTATCCAAATTTGATGACCACGTCGGCAGTCCCCAAGCTTGGTTGTCTTGCAGAACGCCTGAGCCACTGTCCGTCGAGAACTCAGATCTCCAGTTCGTAGCTGATGAATATAGGCCGGTCTCACCGAAAGGGATCCCTAGATGCCTGGCAGGGTCTCCTCGGGCCTCGGCACAGGGAGCGGGTGCCTGCTGAAGCATTGAGGCCGGATCTGTCGATATCAAGCCGTGTTCGAAAGTCGTGGGGAAGCTCCGCTCCGCGTCCAGAGGCCACGAGCTGTAAGTATCGAGGGCATGACGGACTTCCACGATTCTTTTCTGGAGCTTGCCGGCTGCCCGGGACACGTTGCTATATTTCTCAGCCAACTTAAAGGCCATCTGGAGGCAACGGCGAATCTTGTCATCATAGCCAAGTGGCAGATGCGGGGAGAGAGCTATTCGGCGGTCTTCAACGTAGCCCGTCATCAAAAACAGGAGGGCGCAAATAGAGGCTAATATATGTTGATAATATGGGCGCTGTTTGCGGTAAACGGTTGTGATGCTGTCCAGTTTAAACAGAGCCTCGATAGCGCTTGATAACAGCTCTGTTACCGGCACAAGAAGTTTTTTGCTCTTTTCGACCTGAGATATTGGGAAGAAATATGGCCGGAATAAGAGGCTCCGTATGGACGCAGCGCGGAATATTAGGAGGACCACCCACAAGGGCGGCATGGTTGACGGGTCCGCAAACCAAGTCTCCATGTCAGAGAGATTTCGATCGCCAACGAACTTTTTCTGCCACTGCTGAATCTGGAAGTGTATGAGCTCAAAAGCCTCATCGTCCAGATAGCCCTTTCCTTTGGCTATAAGAGATATGGGCTCGCTGAATTTGCCACTCATTGGGACGAGCACAGACATTGCCATCGTATAAGACGAATCGGTCTGCGAGCAGTCAATGTTAGCCCTGTTCGGGCCTCTCAATCAACACGTGCAAAAGAATCGGGCGCGTATTAAGGCGAGCTTCCTCCTTGAGTACGTCGAAGAACGCATTATATGTCGCAGTGCGCATAGGCAACAAGCCATGTGGATCCACTTGCACGCCGGGGCTGAGACACTCACTAGATACGCAGACATCGGGTGGAATGATGCGTTCGAAAAGTTTGGCGGCAAGCCGGTCACAGCACTCCACTGACGATCAAGGACAACGACTAAACATATCATTGTGGAGGCCTCCCTGCGCTGGGCTTCCGATTTCAAGACATATTTTAGCACATCGCTGTTATCGAGTCCGAGTCCAAGTTCCATCAATATACGCCCAGCGGTGCCGCACATTCTCAACGCAAGGTGCGACAAATCTTGGGAGAAATAATAATACCCCTAGACTAGTTGATCAGCACACGGTGTTTCCGTACAAAGGCGGCGAATCTTATACCAATAGCAGGACCATGGCCACCTGCTTGATACTCGGCGAATATGATGTGATCAAGGTATTGATGGTATGCTGGAATGTGGAGTGCATAGAACCAGCAAACTTTGCATGCAGTGCATCCGCCTGCGCCTGTGCCGCTATTGCGAGCACGAGATTCAAGATGACAAGATCCTCATCATCAGGGCGCTGATTCGTTTGGTCCGGAGAGTGGCTTGAACCATGCGAGTACCAAAAGTCTAACTGGTTTTCAACATTTCGGGAATCGACAAATGGATGTAACTCCCCCACAACCTCATGATACAGCAAGACGACGTCTTTCGCCTCTTGCAATGTTAACCAGTTTTTAAATTGCAGTAGTGGGCGTTGATTGCTCTGGTAGAGGGGCTGCCATTGACTAGTCGGTGATGGCGAAACGTCCCCATCGACACTCGGAAAAATTGGGCGGCGGACTGACTGTCCAAGGTAACCTCGCTCGCGCAGCGTCATTTGCGCAAAATTCATACTATAATCTGGGCTCGTAGGTCCACAAAAGCGACAACTGGCCGGGCTCGAGTTGGATCTCTCATGACTCCTCTGCCGCTGGTTTGAATCAGCATTGAACCCCTCCAACCGCTGGTAAGCTGGCTGCGCAGGTTCAGACGGAGCGGGATCCCTCGAGGTCGCGGAGCCTGAATCATCGACGTCGTTACTATATGCCCGAACAATGGATTCGACATTGTTCAATTGGGTGCGGAGGCTTCCAACTAGCTCCGCGAGAGAGGACTGGTTACTGCGAGAGCGAATTTAGTCAGCTAAATACTGCGCCCTTGAGTTCCTTGGAAAGAGTAGGTAAGTACGAGAGATCATCGCTCAACAAGTCCTTAGCAATAGCTGTACCTAGGTTACCAGACGAGGGGCTTTGCAGTTGAAAAGCCTGATTGCGCTCCTTATTGCCTGACCCGGTCTGTTGGTCCTGAACGGTAGTCACAGCTTTACCTGCATAGATACATGGATGTCTGCGGCTGCTGCAGTAGTGGCATGGCTGATGGCCGTCGCACTTCCCCTTTCGCTGCCGGCAAGCGGTACATGCACGAAGAGCGTAGGGGCCCCGTCTGTTGCTTGGCTCCTCGGACGATGATTGACTTGTTCTCTTTGTTCCGCGTGATTCCATCATCTCATTGGCTGTGTGCTGTCAAGAGCGTCAGAAGGCGGATTGCGAAAAATCAACAGGAAAGGATGGGGAGAGTGTTCCAGAGTGGAAAGTACTACGCCGCAAGCCCTAAGTCCGGCGGAAAGCTGACACCTTCGTTCCGACCGGAGCTTCCGAAGCGAACCTTTCTTCGAATTAATTAACCATGCATAATGTTGGAGCAACAGGGCCTGTGCGGCCTCTGAGAGGCGAACTTTACTCTATCCCAAGCAGCATCGTACTGTTATGTTGTATTTAGTTAATCCAGAGCGATTAGTCGGTAGACGTAACGTAGTTAACTACCCATCCGATGTTGCTAGGAGGCAAACGGCTCAATTGGGACATAGGAGCTAACGATATCATTGGTTGGCTCATTCGACCCACTTTCCTACGTTCCGACAACCATGTTTTTTACTTTATCTCCTTATTTGTCGATAGTTATTGATAATACCACCATTTATCAATTTCAAAGAAAGTAGAAGGCTATATTATCATCATGTCGAACAATGAAGGACCAAAAATGACTTGATACCATGACCTTACTATGCAGAGCAAGTGGTAAAATGAGTGTGATTTCTAAAGAGCAATGTGCTCAGCTATATAACCCCTAAATTGCTTACTCAGTTGCAGCAAGTACATTCCAAGCCCTGTCAATATCGTCAAGGCACTATATCTTACAAAATCGCTACTCCTCGGGCTTTGGGGCACCGTCAACCTCTTCCAATTGCTGGTCTTCTGCCAGACCATTCGCCTTTAAAGGTATGTTAATTATGACAAATTAACTTGGATTTTCAACACAACATAACATGATGCTTCATTCTATAATTTTTTTTGTACCAATTTTTTGCCTAGGTAATATAATTCAATTTGTCTTATCAAAACTGATCGACGAGGCTGATGAAGCATGTGCAATCAGCACCAAACAGGGAAGTCAATGCCGAGAGTCTACACAGCTTGAGCTCCAGTTCTTCCGACATTACCTAAACCTTCTTCCACTCGCCGTCCAAAATCTCTTTCACCTTCAACGGCTTAATCTCAGTGAAAACCTCATTCAGCGTCTTCGTCCTAGGAGGAGGAATGTTAAAGACACCAGTCTCGAAGAGAATACCGAACACGGATGCCCACTGCTGAACTATCTCCTTCGGCATGAACTCATACTCGGCAACCTGACAGGGCAGCTCAGTTGCCTGGCCAGCCTTCAGCTTCTCGACGCTATCGTATGTAACGCTAAACTTTGTGCCTAGATAGCGATGACAACTTTCAGTTATTTTATCCTTATTAGTGCTAAACAGACGCGTACCTTTGGCTTCTTCTGCTAGGCGTAGGAATTCATTTAGTGTGACCTTATCCCCGATAACGAAAGACTCAGGCTCCCACTTGTTCAGATCCATAAGAGCGACAACATATTTAGCCACATCCCTCGTGTGCGTGAATACCACGGGCGTGTTACCAGATCCTGGAATTGATGCTGCGTTGTTTCTGGCATCGATGACCGTCGTCGCCGGTACCATGTAAGACTTAACTGTGTTCATACACCAGTAGTCAAGGAAGCATCCGTTCTGCACGACTGTATAATCCAGACTTGTCTCCTTCAATGCAGCCTCAGTCACAAGCTTATGGCCAAATGCAGGTATTAGCGCCGCTTGCCTATATCCGCCGTTAATATTGCTATTTATAGGTAGTCTATCAGGGAGATAAACTGACTCTTCGGTATAGGGTACTGCCCAACCACTAGAAACCATTCTCTTGGTCGTCTTTGAAGCATCAGCAGCGCGAATAAGCTCGAGCTCGGGCGGTGTTCCGACAGGAACTATCATAGTAACCGCAGAGACGAGGGTATGGATATGGTTGTCCTCTAGGGTCTTGGCGGTCGCCTCAACATTGAAGTAATCCACTGGAATAATAGGCACTCCTATTTCCTTTTGTAGGTCGGGGTTTGCCTATACGTGGTCAGTGACGGGTCTAGTTTTATTAGACAACCCCTTACCTTTCGAGCCAGGATGTAAACTTCGTGCTTGCCCGAGCTAATGAAGGCCTCCACCAAAGCGCGGCCAATACCGCCAGTACCACCAGCGATAGCGACAACAACCATTTCTGTCTTATGTGGAAGACGGTAGAAGGAAAAGTGCGGTTACAGCAGAGCTTGCGAGAGCGAAAGAGGAGGCTAGGCTTGAGTGCTCTATGAATTGAGAAGAAGAACAAAACCATGAAGAGGAGGAGCGTTGATTTATAGCTTCATAAGTTCCAGTTTTGCCGCTACTTTCCTACCTAGGGTTCCGCTTTTAACACGTTCATCAAGACCGTGTGATTGATGTATTGTATGTCCAATGTCTCAGGTTCGCTTGCCATAACTAAGTTACCTTGAGAGCATTTGTCATTCAGGCATCTACCGGAACACGTATGCCATTTCCTTGGGTCGCCGGAACATTCAAAACTAAAGGCTCTTGTTGCTGAAGTGGTATACGATGGAGCTGTCTCTGAGGGGACCGAAAGAATTGATCAGTCAGCGGAAGTACGGACCTCGGGAGTACCCTATAAGCCGGAACGTCCGGCATCCGACGGGCGACCCAAACTTTTACGGCCACCAGTCTCCCAGAACTTTTTACGAGTACGAGCCTCCCGGAACTCTCTCTACGAGTCTCCCCGAACTGACAGCCTAGAATACGGGTGACTAAGTGTGCCATCCGGACTTAGCTCTCTCATTGGATAATATTGCCAGGCTGAATTTTAGATCCACTCTCACATGTAGCCGGCCCCTGTAATTTTGCAAGCGAGGGTCCGTATTTTTTGAAAAAAGAAGCGTAGGCTACAATCTTACACCTGGAGAAGCAATACATTGTAGGATATATTTTACGATCTTCCTCAAATAACATGGCGCGCAATAGCGAGTTCTTCGGGGGTAAATATATGAGGGGATATATGATTTTAATATAACGAGTCTCGATTTTGATAGTTGCTTAATAACAACTACTCGGCTGGGGTTTTCCACTCCTTTCATGTCACAGTAAAACCCCCAGCATACAGTTCAGTTGTTCAGATTAGGCAGCTCACCATTCAACAATTGCTGAAGGGTCTGCGCAACTCCCGAGCTAAGCCCGTTCCATTGCATCCTCCGAGTGAGGACTCGAATTGCCTCTTTCAGAATTCTTGAACCACTTTCGGCGCCGTCAAGGAACCCAATCCCAGTGATGTGCAAGGGAGCCGGCGCGCCTATTTCAGTCCACGAGTTTGACGTATCATCGTCGAACACCTGGTCAATTCGCAGAGGCTTACCTATCCATGAGGAATTTTGGGGAATGGGGAAGGTATCTTTTAACGAAATATCCTCGAGCTGGACATAAACTCTCATGTAAAGTGCAGCGATAAGCAGAGAGAGGGGATCAAAGAAAGTTGCGGTAGACTGATTACGGATAGCCCGGAATAGAATTGCCGAGTGTTGTAATGCCTCCCGGGCGCTTCTTTTGTCCTCTGTCACCAATCGTCTCAGTTCTTGTGGCAACATCAGCTCCTTGTGCGGTAGTCATCCAGCCGAAGTACATGAAGAGAGTCCTTGACGGCACGCGGCGTAGGATTGATAGCAAGTGGTAGGTCTTCATGTGTGTTGTGGCCAGAGCTGTTCTCTCAATACCAGGCCCTAGTTGATCTTTGAATAACTCAAATTCCTCATCCAGAGGCCTCCTTGACTGCACTGAATTTGGGGTGGGAATGTTTTCCCGATACTCACCTGCAGCCGAGTTTCGAAACCTGGAAAAGAGCCAGGACTGTGTTTCTCTCAGCAATCTCTTCTCTTCTACAAAGATTGAGGCCATTGCGATAAGACGTGCGGAACCTTGGAGCCCTTTGATCGATTCGTGCACCTTGGTATTCTTGCTGCTGAACAAAGCGACAAGGGACAAGCCATCAGATGTATCTTGATTTAGTGAGTGAAGGCCCGGCAAGACAAGATAGCTCGACTTACCCCGTTGTCGTCCAAGTTCAAAGTCCCATTGCGCCATAGTGGAGGAGCTCCAAATCGCTTCATGTGATGGTACAGATCTATAGATCTCTCGAGTTGAAATTATCGGGGATAGATCCCAGATAACGGCCTGCAGGCATTCTATGTCTTGAGGAAGAGCATTGCGTGAGTAATAGTTTGGCGATTCTCAAGACCATATAGACTTACACCAAGTGAAGTATACAAGCCTATTCCACGATTCACGCTCGATCCATGGGAACCAACCAGCTCGATCTGAGCCGAGACACTCGGGTTTATTAAAGATTGAACCATCACCAGATATGAATGGCCGGCAAACTGTAGCCAGAATGCTCCTTTGATACTGAGACTTCAGGCTTGCATGAGCGGTACCGCTGAATACCATCAACAACTGATGTAGAAGCACCGTTTGGCCTAATATTAGATCACAGTCGATGCGATGCACGTCAAGGAGCTGCGAACCAATTAGCATAGAATAGGTAGGTCCTGAGTAAGAGTAGAACTGACCTTCGTCATTATGGCTTGATGAAGCAAGTCCCGCAGCGGAACCGCGAATTCATGTTGGTTTTCGATTGCTGAATGATGACAGCCGGCAGCTACTACTGCCAAAACCAGCATCCAAGACTCGGGTCCAGGATTAAATGTTGGAAGGTGAAGTACAGGCAAATGCGGATGTACAAACTCGAAATAGAGCTGCATGAACGAATTCAATACATCCAAGTTCGGGAATTCGGATGTTTCACCAGCATGAGAGGATGTGGTATGATGGTTGCGATAGAATGCGACCATGCGTTCGTAGACTTCACTGGACAACGGCGGTACATGGCAGAAATTCTCCGAGGCAACAACATCCGCGTCGCCCGGGAGCAATTTAGGAAAATATATCTTATAATGGGAAGAAGATCGCGGTATACCTGGTTCGGTCCGTTGCGGGATGACGGAGGAACTCATTGATGTCACCGTTGATAAGCCCTGTGCTCCTGGGAACTTGGGTAGGGTTGATCGGTCGTTGCCACCGAAGCCGCTACATTGGGGAAGGGGAGAGTGGTTTGATTCATCTCCTTGATGACGCTCGGAGGCATTAATCGATCCAAGATTTGAGTTGTCACGCGAGATCATATTCAACGATGGAGCAGCCGGACCTTCTTCGGGACCAGATTCAACGACCCAGTCTTCGATGCCCCAGGATGAGAAGGGGTAGAACCACGGCTCGATTAAATGCTCGGTCGGCCAGATAGCCTCTGTATTCGTCGCGTCAGGCGCAATAAAACGGTTGCTCGATATGCGGCTAGTCCCATGCGCAACGTCTGATTCTGCAGCGGCTGCAACAGCATCAACATGCGCGGAAGAGTCGAGGTCTGGAGCTCTCCGACTTTCGGGCTCATCGCGAGCGACGTCTGAGGATTGCAGCTCAGATGATGGAAATGCAATTGTCGCGAATGAGCCTCCGCAAATGCGGCGATTTATATCTTGGGGCTGGCATGAACCTAGAGTCTCCAGAGTCGATTGCACCGACCCTCCGTCTTGCATTGGCGCCAAGACTTCTGGTATACGACGTGGTTCCTCAACCACATCGACATGCTCAGGTCGTCCACTGGGACTGTCTGTGGGCGTCTCACACTGGAGCTTTCGTTGCCGACAACGACCACATGGAGAAGCTCGATCACACTTCAGCTTCGCCTTGGCACAGTTCTTACATGCGTGAGGAGAATCGCCAAGGCTCAACTTGCACAGAGTAGTGATCTGCGTTGCCGATAATCCATGGGTGTTAAGGTGCCGTTTGAATACATCCCTGTCAATTGCGTCAGAATTTTGGACCCTTGCCGAAGCCACATCTAAGAGAAACCGTACCTCCTTGCAAACTGTGTGGAGCAAAGGGGACACGTAAACGGCCTTAACCCCAGATGTCTCCGGGTATGTCGCTGAAGATGTTCTTCCCGGCTAAACGATTGTTGACAATACTGACAAGTCAACTTATGCGTGACAATCATGGCGTCAGTTCCAAGCCTGCCAACTGTACTGTACGTTTAAGCACTGTGGGTGGAAGACCATTGTGGGGAGTCCCGCAGCGAGGCAGGACATTCTTCGGCTTTCAGTTGTTCCGGTTCAACCAGTCGGCGAGGAGAAGGTGGGGCCAAAGCTGTGCCCATAATTATGCCCATTGGTTTCTGTCGAACCCTATGTTACAATACATGGTTAAAAACCGAGTATTCAACACCTCGGAAAATACATGGACCGCTTTGGATGCGGGTCCCATACAAAAGTGCATATTAAGCTTATTCAGTTATGTCCGCGCAGATTGTCAAATAGTGGATTTTGTCATTTTAGTTAAAGTCATACACATCATTTATCCATACCATACAGTGACAACGCAAAAGTATTAACACCCCTTGAGACCCACCTATCCCACCGCCCGTAACTCGGCTCTACCGCCTACCAAACCCTCACCCAAGTCATGCTATAAGGCGCCAAAATATCTGGAGCTCCCCTTAAAAATCTGCTCCAGAGTTTCCAAGTGTGTTTTCTATTCAGCAGGGTAGTTTTTAGCATGATAGGTCAGCCATGATAGCTACCTAGAGAATCTTGGACGGATATTTAGTCCGGCGGAATATTATATAAGCATACAGTGTGGGGCCTGGGGTGTTAAACTTTTGCGTACTGACTGTACCTTGCTGTACACGAGATTTCCGTCAGTTTCCTTTAGGCGTCTGTCCTGCTCGGCGCCAAAATAAGCTCCAGTAGTGCGTTAGGGAAACTAAAAAATCCTCCCATTACTGTATCCGTCTGCCAAATGTAGCTAATGTGGTATTGGATAATCAGGAAGATACATGTCCGATACTGTCCTGACATTGAAGACTTATCGCATCACGTAGATCATGCATATTTAGCTGCACAGAGGGACGCCATGTGCATTCTGCGCAATGAAATGAAGGCAATGCAGCCGGAATCTCTCGCCTGGCTGGTTACGAAATCTTACGTGAGAAAAAATTGACTTTCCGGAATCGGGAAAATGACCGAACAGTGGACCCTGTGGACAAGAAGCGAGGAAGTCATCGCTATTGAAGGCGTTCTGCGAACAGATGAACTGTTCTCTCCGACAACCACGAAATCAACTTGGTTAAATGAGATGGGGAACCGCTTGCCAACTAAAGACTGTGGTTTCCGCCATGTCGGTATTCCCCACATCCATTCGGGATCCCCCATATCCATTCGGGATCCCCCACATCCATTCGGGATCCCCCATATCCATATCGGCCTGACCACCTTGGCAAATTACACCGATCTCCGAACCATGTGACGCCCAAGGTTTCTGAAGACAGAGGCGCCCAAGTAGGGTACAAATATCAATGTATCAAGGATAAGAGCGAGGTACGAAGCAAGTAGTATAAATACCCGAAAGGAACAGGAGTCAACGGAGAAATAAATCTGCAACTAGTAGGCGACCAATCAAAGGCATAAATCACGGCAAATACATCCTCGCCATGTCGGAAAACCAGGCTGCCTGGATACTTAGCTCCAAAGCCAACCCTCTTGTTGTTGGGGTCGCCCCGAAGCCGACACCCGAACCCGGACAGGTCGTGATCAGATCTCAAGTTATCGCTCTTGTGAGTTAGGGAGCCCGTGGGAGATGACTACAGCTACTGACATTTCATTGATCAGAATCCCGTGGAATGGAAAGTCCAGTATTGCATCGCCGCTCTTACCATTGGGCTTATATCACTGAGCTGATACTGAAAAAATCAGAGATTTAGATTTTTTCCATACTAAGTACCCTTTTATCCTCGGAGCGGATGTAGGTGGTATCGTTGAGGAAGTGGGAGAAGGTGTAACTCACTTGCAGAAGGGACAACGAGTTATTGGGTTAGTATTCCCAGTGCAGTGCTTAGCTATATGGCACCTACGTGCCTCCCTTAATTTTCCCCGCTCTGTGTTCCTGATTTATTATTTGCTACGATCATATACCCTCTGAAAGCTATACAATTGCAGACACTCGAGGAACAAGACTAACGGCATTTTGCTTTAAAAGGTACTGCATGGGTCTCGGAGTTAACGACCCACGATTCGGAGCCTACCAGAGGTATCCTCTGGTCTATGAAACTCTTGTCTCTCCAGTCCCTGACAATATGAGCTTGACCCAGGCTGTAGTGCTGCCTCTCGCTATCACTACAGCCTCTGTAAGTCTTTATCATCCTGAGCACCTCAACTTTCCTCTGCCCCAGAGGAACCCAGTCGACAACGGCAAGACCGTTTTGATATGGGGAGGGGCTTCCAGTGTTGGTTCAGCGGCCATTCAGTTGGCAGTAGCTTCCGGCTTTAAGGTGGTTTCCACTGCCTCTAGGCATAATCATAATACGGTGAGGGCACTGGGAGCATCCATTGTCCTAGACTACAAGTCTCCTACGATTGTGAGCGACGCAGTAGAGGTCTTGAAGAACTGCGATCTCGCTGGTTGCTACGATGCCATCTCTGAACCGGAAACTTTGGAACCTCTTGGTGCCATTCTGGATCACCTCGGCCCGAAGAAAGTGTGCCTCGTCGTTCCTCCCGCGGGACCAGTGTCCCGCAATATGGAGTGGAGTATCTGTAAGTTTACACTTCAGGCATCGGTTGCCAAGGTCTAACACTCAGCAGCATTGGCATTTGAGATAATGAATGAGAAGGGCAAGCCTGTTGGTGATTACATCTGGCACAAGTACATACCTGAGGCTATGGCTGATGGTAGGCTGCAGCCGAAGCCAGACGGATTAGTGATCAGTAGAGGTCTTGAGACCATTCAGGATGGCCTGAATAGGCTGAAGAAGGGTGTCTCGTCTCAAAAGCTCATAGTCGAGGTATAAACACACGACAAAGATGGGGACTGAGCATCCCGTCAGGCTGAGATGCAATGTCTAACATTTCGATCGTCAATACTGCAGAAAGGTAACGGATTGCCATGTTTATGTAAATTAAGCCCATGAACATTGTCAGGAAACGGGAATTTAGCAATACAATACAGATTTGCTGTGATAGTATTAATGTACCACATACTTAGACAAACCCCGTTCCAACAAATAACAGCCGTAGGCAAGTACTACAACGCGAAAAACTCAGCGTCACGGGATCGGTCATTGTGGCGAGTTCAGCGTACCCCTGGACTCAGTTATTGTTCACACGACGCCCCTGCTCACATCTAGATCTACTCACGACACCTTCAAGTTGGCAAGTGACCACCATTTATAATGCGGTACCAGTAGCGCATTTACTAGACCTTCCTGGACTATTTATATATCTTAGCACGTCTTAGTTCATTTAGCCTTCGTGTAATCTCCGACTAAGCGCTATAGTCTTGTCAAGCCAACAACCTGCGTTCCGGGTTAGCTGGTCACCCACCCCGTCGTCACTATCCCATGGGGGGTGGACGACCGAGCCTAAGTGCTGGTTTCAATATATTACTTACCGGTTTTTAGGTGATCTGGTTGGTTCCCGTAAATGTGGATACCCTCCCATTCATACGAAATGATAAGGCTGGGCAGTTTTGCTTCGATTTTTATAAAACTTAGTCAGACGATATTTAACCCTACTCTCTAGGTATCCTCCAAATCCCAAGATCGGAAGTTGGAACCCAGGTAGGGCGTAAGCAATTCATGGTTGAAGTTATTGTCTAGAACGGTACTAGCGTATATAGGGCGAGATATAAATGGTTAGACCAGAGCGTTCCACCCTAAGTTACGATCTATTACAACGTCTAACAACTCCCAGATTTTCATAGGTTATAGAGAGTATAGTTATATATCTAGCAGCCATATAGCAATACTATAACCTAGGTAGGTTTTATATAGTATATTATTAAATATATAGATAGTTTTAATATAGTTAGAATAGTAGAGACTACCTAGTTAACTAGTTAACAGAGAGCGGCCGACTAACTAACGTATTTCACCACCGAGTGGTCCGAGTGGTCCAGCGAAAAACACATAGTAAATACGATATATTCTACACTTATATCTTAACAACCACGTTGTTATTTGATTTCAGTGTCATTCGATAGCTATCGATAAGACCTTTTAACAGTATATATCAATTTCAAGAAAATCGAAATGCTGCATTATCATGGTATTGAAAATTACACTGCCAAAACCCAAAAATATATATATCTCAGTCACCAAATCATTAAATTTCTCGAAACTCCCTAAAGAGACTAGATATCATATAAAAACCAGTAGGCTAAAAGGAAAAGTTCCTACAGACCACCGTTGTTGAGATATCAAGCTGTAATTTATCGCATTTACTATGTGTTTTGCGCTGGACCACTCGGGGGTTTGGACCACTCGGTGGTTAGATTAGTATTACCTTATTTTGCTCGCAAATTTCGTCAAATTTAGGCGTTAAATAACTAACTTCTGTAGCTGTCGAGTATTAAAAGCCGGTATACCCCCTTTATACGCGAAGTACTAGGAATAAAGAGCTTCTTAAGCTAATAAAGTCCAATTTTATCAGAGGTCTAGCTATTAGGACTAACCTCGAAGCGCCAATCCTCCGGGAGGCCGTTAAACTATACGAGAAATGGCCAATATTTTACTCGCGTCGCCTGGATCTATCCCGGTTACTTCGGTCGGCGAAAATTGGGTTATAAAATTCGTGAAAAGGCATCCAATCCTATCATCTCGGTTCTTAAAACGGTATAGTTTCGAGCGTACGTAATACGAAGACCCGAAGGCTATTAGAGATTGGTTTTCTCTCGTCCAAAATACGGTCCTTTCCTACGGTATCGATCCCGATGATATCTATAACTTTGACGAGACTGGTTTTGCAATAGGCTTAATTACGACTACGAAGGTTATTACGCGAAGGGAATACTACGGTCGGAGATCACTTTTATAGCCCGGAAACCGCGCGTGGGTTACTACAATTGAATGTATAAATGCTTCGGGGTAGGCGCTTCCTCTGTGTGATTTTTAAGGGCAAAGTCTATATCGAATCTTGGTTCAATAGCCTCCCGGAGGATTGGCGCTTCGAGGCTAGTCCGAATGGATAGACTTCCGATAAAATTGGTCTTCGGTGGCTCGAAAAGCTCTTGATTCCGTCTACTTCTTCACGTACGAAGGGGAAGTATAGACTTTTGATACTCGACGGCTACAGAAGTCATTTAACTCCAAAGTTTGATAAAATCTGCCAAAAAAAGTGATATTATTCCGATCTATATCCCTCCGTATTCGTCTCACCTTTTACAGCCTCTCGATATCGGCTGTTTTGCGGTGTTAAAGCGCTCGTACGGTCGGCTTATCGAAACAAAAATGCGGCTTAGGAGAAACCATGTCGATAAATTAGACTTCCTTAAAGCCTACCCGTCCGTACGAATTGAGGCATTTAAATCGGAGACTATTAAGAATAGCTTCGCCGCCGCCGGTTTAATGCCTTACGACCCCGATCGAGTAATCTCAAAGCTCGATATTCGCCTTCGAACCCTAATACCGCCCTCGAGCCGGGGGAGCGAGTGGGATCCAAAAACGCCTACGAACTACGTACAATTATAAAAGCAAGCTTCCTCAATTAAAGCTTTGCGAAAACAGCGCTTAAGAAGCCCACCGAGCCCGCTTAATTCCGCGATAAATCAGGATTTAAAAGCCTGCCAAATCACAATGCAATCGGCAGCTTTGCTCGAGATAGAAGTAAGCGAATTACGCGCTGAAACCGAGACGAAGAAGCGAAAAAGGACACGGTCTAGAAGACAGATAGCTTCCGAAGAAGGCATCTCATTTTTAGAGGCCTCTGCATTAACAATGCAGCCGGAGGAAGCAATTATAGCACCAATACCCCGCCAGGCAAGACCGCCTCCGGCACCTCTACAACCACGTACGAGGGCCTTACCGACGTGTAGTGTTTGTGGAGTTAAGGGTCATAAAATGACTGCATGTCCTAATAGATCTCGAGTTCAGCTTATTGAATTCAATGGCGTTTTGGCTGAGATAAATGCATTTAAATCTACTAGGTTATGGGAGCTGATCCACTCGGTGAAAGTTATAAATTGTTACCTGAGCCAATACGGATATACAGAGAGTGGAACCCCATTGATTGGAACCCGTATTTTACAATACCACTTAATTCGAATAGAAGTCTGTCAGAACTAGCTAAAATTGTATGAGCTAGTATGCATTCAGGACGAATGAGATCAAGCGGAACCAATTCAGGATAAAAAAGAATGATTGATTAATTAGAAAGCATGCGGTCGAGGGCAGGATGAAATACCCTCAGAACGTGACCATACTCGGTGGTTATTATACCGAGATTGCCAATTGAAACAATTTACCATACAAAACACAAGGAAATGTGGGTTCCTGGGTAACCAATCGCTTGCTAGTGGTAAGATACCACTCCATGCTCTGACAAAGTCTTATATGGTTGTGTTGGCCTCGCGAAGTATCTGTTTGTCTCAATTGCTTTCATGGCATTGTTTGCCATGTTGATGGTGTTCGCCGATAAAGGCGCTGAGCTGAGCCGTCACAATGCTCCTCTATCAAGGTCGCTTTCGATTTGCGTCACCTTCTGGATACGGTATCCAGATCTGGCTCAGCTTCTCTGGAATCCCTCCCATCGCTCAAAGCTGTCTGTAAATATCCCCATCTGATCCAACATCCTGCCAACGCTCTGGTCTATGATGTCGTCGATACTCTTGGGTCGGTGATAAAAAGCAGGAACGGGAGGGAATATGATAGCATTGGCCCGGCGGAGAAACAACAAGTTCTCCAGATGAATGGCACTTAGAGGCGTTTCACGAACGGCGAGAAGTAGCCGACGATCCTCTTTCAGGGTGACGTCGGCAGCTCTGGCGATTAGATCGTCGCAATAGCCTGATCGGACAGCGGCAAGCGTTTTCATACTGCAGGGCACAATCATCATTCCGTCATGCTGGAATGATCCGGACGCAATGGGCGCCGAAAGGTCCTTTGCTGTATATGATCTGCTGGCCAGCGCTCGAATTTCCGCTTCCGCCACAGAGGTCTCGTACTTTAACGTCGCCAAAGCCCATTTGCTAATAACGAGATGAGTCTCAACGCCAAGTTGACGTAAAATACTCAGTATGCGGATGGCATACACAGCTCCTGTCGCGCCAGTGATTCCAACAACAATTCTTTTCGGCCTGCTCGGCACCGGTCGCGAACGAGCATTGTGATCTGGCTGTGCATGATTTGTTCCTTGTGACCCAGTCATCGATGCGTATGATCGGCATATTGAGAAATGGCCGAACGGGTTCTTGGGCATTGACTGACGAGCGTGCAAAAGGACCCTTCGGCTTGGAGGAGCCCCACTGGCAAGCTGCCGACGTATGCACACAGGGCCCATTCCCAACGGTATACTGGTCCCAAATGAAATTGCCCGCATCACGACCTTGCTAAGTTTGGCTGGAGTCTGATTTAAATTCATAGGGCCGACGCGCACCTCAAAGAGGTAAAACAATGTAGATGATTCGTTGGTCGGGCCACCTTAATCGAATTTTGTCCCTGTGCACATAGTTCTACGAAAACGCGGTATTTTCGTCCTTTTATGTCGTATGCTACGGGGGGAACTTCGATTTGTTCGTCAGCCCTTATATTCATCTGGTGGTCGAGATATAACGGCGACTGACCGATACTCCTCCTGTTCCGAGATTCGGAACCATTTATTCCGTTAAAACTTCGGAAACCGCAATTAAGGAACAACCGATCACGTGCCCGAATAATTTCCACCGGAATCGCCTAGGTAGTCGATACGGTTGGGAGACTCCTTGGACGTGCTTGAAAGTGGGCATCTATTGATTGTCCAATGATTGTGTGCATCCCAGCCTGTCTCGGCGTGTGTTATTTATATCCATCATGATCCGAAGCAGATGTCGAAAAACTCACCCATTTGCCATTTTTATTCTTGTTCATTGTCTCCTTCAATCTCGCATCCCTTGCCCCTCAGTCTCTCCTTAAGTTCGTCGTTCGAGAGGCTCTTCTCTCGCCCCAATCTCATATGTTGCCTTACGTTCTGTCCTTCCTTATCGCTTTCTGCGTGGCAGATGTCTATGCAGGCCGATCCGAAGGGCCTCACTCTCTTTCTTCTGCTACGCCCGCCGTTACTATTTTGAACGGAACCGTGCATGGTGTTTACAATGCTGTGCATGAACAAGACCACTTTCTTGGGCTTCCTTATGCCCAACCACCAGTCGGTCCCCTACGATTCCATCCGCCACAGCCCATCAGTACTTCCTTCCACGCGCCTCTGAATGCCATCTCTTACGGTCCCTTCTGTAAAGGGTATTCTTTGCATCTCCTCGGCTTCGATCAGAACAATTTTCACTACCCGCAAAGTGAAGATTGTCTGACCCTCAATGTTGTCCGTCCTGCCGGTCTACGCTCCGATGTACTTTACCCTGTGATGGTATGGCTACACGGTGGTGGCTTCCAGGAAGGTGGCAGTGGTGATCTGCGCTACAACATGTCCAGGATTGTCAAGACCTCAGTTGATATGGGCAGCCCCACGATATTGGTTAGCATCAACTATCGGCTGTCTGGGTGGGGATTTATATCCGGTTCGGTTGCCCAAGGAGAAGGAGCGCTAAACATCGGCCTTCATGATCAGCGATTGGCATTGCGTTGGATCCAAGAAAATATCGAGGCCTTCGGAGGTGATCCCGCCCGAGTCACTGTCTTCGGTGAATCAGCGGGTGCTGTATCCATAGGACACCATATTCGAGCTTATGGAGGAAGGGACGATGGACTTTTCCGGGCGGCGATTGCGGAAAGCGGAGGTCCCTTCAATTCTCTACCATTTCTGTCGTCCACCCTGCAAGATGATATGTACAATGCTGTTCTGAATGCCACTGGTTGTAAAGACGTCATTGGCAGCAGCCTCGACTGCCTGCGAAATGCAGACGCCGAGGTATTGGACCCGGTTTTCGCGAATAAAAGCTGGATGCCTGTCATTGACGGGAACCTGATTCCAACATACAGTTCACTGTCCCTCAAGGCTGGTAACTTTCTGAAAGTTCCTCTGCTAATTGGAGCCAATACGAATGAAGGGACCGCATTTATTGGCTCTGGCGTGAAAACCAGCGAGGAGTTCCTGGATGACGTTATATCGAGTGCGACAAACCGCTCTCCTTCGAACCAGACAACCAATGATTTACTTCGCGCTTACCCTTCTGTCCCAGTGGGCTCTGAATCGGTGAAACCCTCTCCTGGACATCCATATGGAGCACAGTTTGGGCGAGAGGCGTCCTATACTGGTGATATGATGTTTATAGGAACCAGACGCTCTACCGCCGAAATCTGGAGCAACTTCAGTGTCCCCGTTTACAGCTATCGCTTTGATACCATTCCCGCCAATATCCTACCGGATGTATATGGCGTTTCTCACTTCAGCGAAGTCGCATTCGTATTTCGCAACACTCTTGGTCTTGGCTACGACTCAAATCCATTCGATGTGCAGCCACCAAAGAAGAGAACGGCATATGAGGAAATGGCCGACTTAATGTGCCGTATGTGGCTTAGTTTCGCCAACCAGCAGACGCCGAATGCCCATGGAGGTAAGTCTCCGCCTAGGCACTTACTTAGTCTCGTCTTTAATCTTACTAACTTGCAAGATATCTCTTTCGATGTTGAATGGCCAGTGTATACAGCAAAAAAGCCTGTCAATCTGGTGTTCAATGCCGTGAATGGGTCACACCTCGAACCAGATGACTTTCGCTCCGAAGGCATTCGTGTGTTCTGGGAAACGGCGCTTGAGTTCTCTCGATGAGTATGTATACGATCGAGGTGATGCTGGAGTCAAGGTTTAAAGTTCTATTGGAAATTGGGATCAGAAGGTGATTTGGTATTTCCCGGCCCTGAGATTCTCTCGCGGCGCTCTGCACCCCTAACGTACTACTACGGCAGGCGCATGGGCATGTCTGATAGTCAAGATCTTGTCAATAACCCTTTAATAAAAAGGCCTCCTTTTTCTTGATGCATTTATTCCGACATGCGTAAAATCCTGAAATCCAAGGACAAGCCTCTAATCAAACTCCATTCCTCCTGGCTTGGTGACATCCCTCAAAGTTCAGGAAGCCATCCCCAGAACTGACCGATTTTGTTGTAATTGCCTTGGAAGTTGGCTGCATTGATCGTATGCAAGAAACCAAATAATCGTTTACTTTGGGCCCTTTGCTGATATATCTCTCATCGTCCTAATTCATAATGCTGTCACAACCTGATTTCTCTCGTATCGTACCTAGGGTTCTAGTTAGTTGTATTTCGAGACTGAACACTTACCCTAAGTGTTCCCCAATGTGTCTGTATGCTCAATGACCCCCGGGTCCGGTCGACAAGCTTGTATGCGTCGATGAGTATATCGGCCCCTCCAGGCTCCGTAAAACAATAGAATCAATAAGGTAACGAGTAGAGAAACAAGGCCAGCTGGGTACGTATACTGAGCTAGAAAGGTAACCAAAGCTGAATGACTTGTATTGATCGCGAAGAACTAAGCTAAGTACATGAATGAGTGTCCTTATATATCCTATAACCATATACTGCCCGTATACTTCTAGAAGGTATATCCGAGGTATATCCAATCATCGTGTCATACCTTGTATGTGTGTGTGTGTGTGTGTGTTTCTATTTGTCAGAACAAGCTAAAAGTGTATAGGCTAGTATGCATTCGGGGCGAATGAGATCAAGCGGAACCAATTCAGGATGAAAAGATTTATTGATTGAAGAATATGCGATCGAGGGCATGTTGAAATACCCTCAGGGTCTATGCGTTTAATATGCCGATACTCGGTGGTTACAGCACCAGAGCTGAAAAATGACGCCAAATTACATACAAAACATAAGCAAGTCGATATCCTATGTGACCAATGAGCAGTTAGCGGTAATTTACTGCTTCATGCTCTGACACCATCAAATAGCGTCAAAGCCCATCCGCGTCCACCCTGCCTTGACTTTCTTCTGGAGTTCCCTGGGATATGAGGATCGGAAATCAACACTTCTGAAATTCCTTTCCCCTCTATATTCCATGGGAAATAGGCAGTTGGAAACCATTTTACCTCCCTTGAGGGGATTTCCGCGACCATACTTCATGTACGGAGTGAGTGGAAGACCCTTGACGTTTTCAAAAACGTACTCGTCCTGGCCTGGCCGACAACGTGTGGTGTACGCCCATAAGACATCTCCCCATCGATGGACGTCCACATCATCTCCAATCAGTAAGAGACGGTTCATCAGCATAGTAGCTTTTGAGCTGAAAGCTATTTCACCAATGCGCATACAGAGTTCGTTAGGGGTGGTCTTCATAAGGGCCAACTCCCTGATGTCTACCTGCAGCGCACACCATGTGGCCATGGTTTCGAAAGATGCGCATGCGTCTTTGATCGGAAAACCGTGGCCTCTTAGGAGTTCGAGTAGCTCCTCAGATGCCATCGATGCGGTTGTGTGCTGAATGGCCTTATTAATATCAAGTAGCAGAACAAAAAATCGCTGGCGTTAGAGACTCACGCTTTCATCTGTGATTCGACCAGGCACAGAGACTGGGAGGATAGCATTATCTCTGTAGGTGATAGCGTTGACAGTGAAGAGAGGCTGCATGCTTGTCTCGCCGTCGACGTGGAGGCCAATGTAGTCCTCGAAAGGACCCTCTGACGCTTCATCTTTCAAAGAAAACGTGCCTTCGATCACGATCTCGCTATTAGACGGCACAAGGAGGTCACTCAGCTCACATTTGACCATGTCGAGCGGTTTTCCAGCGAGCATACCCACATACTCGCCCTCCGAGATTCCGGCTGGCAAAGGAAGCGCTGCAGCTATAGCTGCCGCGGGTGGAACACCCAAGGCCAGGGCCCACGGGACCTCGTCTTTGCCTTCCTTCACCCATTGCTCTCGCAACATCGAGCTGTGTTGCCCCGGAACAACTAGACAGACCAGTCGCCTTTTGTCATGGACCATGCCCCGAAATATAGACCAGTTTGTCCACGATCCATCCGGAGTTTTCAAGACATGAACACCATAAGTCTGGAGGTATTTTCCTGCGTCTGCCTGGTGCAATAAAGGCACCGGTAGGGTCGTTAAGTCGATATCGTCCCCGAAAATTTTGTTCTGCTTACACGGACCGGTCGAAAGCACATTAGGGGCCAGAGGACTGCGATTCTTGGCTGATTGCGTCTTTTCCAATATAGCTTTCCAACTGGAATTTGGAGGCAATCCAAGGCTTCGGGCGATGCGACCATATTTGAACTCGTCGTCTTTTCGCAAACTGGCGGCGTTTCCAAATATCTTCCACAGACCATTTCGGGCGTTTTTCACATTGTGGAAGAATGGAGCTTTGGCGTGAGTCTCGCTGACCCTTCTCACAATCGCTCCGATTTCCAGGTTGGGGTCAACTTCCTGATGCACATCGGCGAGATCTCCATCTTCACGCAGTGTATCGATAAAAGCACGGAAGTCGAGTTGCGGGTCACCTTGGTTAGACGCGAGTGATGTCTTGCCAGAAAAAGACTGCACTGATCGACGGATCGAGGTTACTCTTAAGGGGAAGAACCCGTTTATTCCGCGGTGTTGGATTCGGTACATAGCTACTGTCGGGATTTTTCATTCCCTCAGTAGCCTCTGTTAGGGTCTAGGATATCTGCTAATTTATCGTTCTGTAGTAGATGGACACAGTAGCCGTGTTACGTAACCGTTATAGGGTTTTAGGGGTTTAGGGGTTTAGGGTTTTAGGGTTTAGGGCTTAGGGTTTAGGGTTTAGGGTTTAGGGTTAGGGTTAGGGTTTTAGGTTTAGGGTTAGGGTTTAGGGTTTAGGGTTTAGGGTTTA